>CM062807.1:321393204-322885147 GCA_031772625.1 Pinus tabuliformis
CCTCAAACTGATGGCCAGACAGAGGTTGTCAATAGGATGATTGTGCACATTTTGCGCATGTAATAACTCAAAGCATCCACGCCAGACAGGATGGGACGGAGAGTCACCTATGTTCAACATAGCTACAACCGAGCTCTTCACAGCTCCACTGGCCATAGCCCTTTTCAGGTGGGTTTGGGATTCCAGCCACTATGCCCCATTGATGTGGCCATGCCACTTGCAGCTACTCACATGAATTCAGCTCATGTCCAGTCCGAAACAGATAGGCCACCAGCTTCATTGAGCGCATCCAACATATTCGCCAGCAGGTCCATGAAATTCTTGAGAAATCAAATGCCAAGTACAAGCAGCGACATGATCAACATCGGGTGCCACACAAGTTTCAGGTGGGCGACAAAGTCTAGTTGCATTTGCAAAAGGAACGCCTTACTGGAGCCTATCGGAAATTGAGACCACTCTGATATGGTCCTTACACCATTACTAAGGCTATGGGAGACAATGCATTTGAGCTCAGCATTCCCCATTCCTTGGCCTGCACCCAATGTTCAATGTGGACCGCCTTCGGCCATACTTTCCATTGCTAGACACATCCGACATTGCAGAACAGCTCAAACCCACAGAATTAAATCCAGATTGCATGGAACAAGCTGCAACTGATCGGATCATGGACACACAGATCAAGAACACTCGCCAACAGAATATCCAACTGTATCGAGTTGTCAAAGCAGGCCAACTCCTTCAGCAGGGCAAGTGGCTCACCAGGGAACAAGTTCAGCAGAAGTTTCCTCATCTCATGGAGGATCTCAACGCAATGGGGACCATTGCTTCCTAAGGGGGGAGGAATGATCCAGGTGGATATTGGTGGCCACCTGCCAAGTCCTCCTGGACCCCCACCATTGTCTTTCTCAGCATTTTCAGTTTCCTTAATTGTAGCACAACTTACTATTTTTAGCAGTTTTGGGTCCTGAACTTCCGGAGCCGTTTTGAGGCCTAAACGATGTTTTTTGGGAAATCTACCGCCAGCGATTTTTTTGATAAAAATCGTCTTTTCCGTCGTAGTCCTCGGAGAGATCTTTCCAACGGGCTATCATGCACGTCAAACGGAGATAGTATGAACCAATTCGCGACCCCGGAAGTTGATGTACCAAACTTACCCAAAAACGGGGCCCACAATTTGGCGTTTCATCTTCTAGGGTTAGGTTTTGGAATGTGAAGGGTTTTCTATTGTTTCTCAAGAATAAATAGGCCTCGAGCCTCATTGTAAGACAGTTCAGAGGCATGTAGCCATCACATCTCTTCTCAGAGATAAGCTACCATCGCCCTAGCTAGTTTATTTCCATTTCTGTTGTAAGCATATTTGAGTATTTTCCATTAATGAAATGAAGTATTATTCCGCTGCATCTCTGTTTATATGGTTATCTCTGTAATTTGTTGCGTTCTGTTTAAATCGGATCAGTGAAAGCAGGTGTTAATGCACTAGAAGAAGTGGATGAACAAGAAGATGAACTTATACCAAATAATATGATTTTCCTCTCTTAGGGACACCTCTATGGCGATGATGATGAACATGTAAGTGAAACATAGTACAATCATGAACCAAATGACATAAACATGGAGGTTTTTCTACCAACTGAAGCACATGCAACTTCCTCATGTGATATTCGTAACAACTTTGTTGATCATGCAACTAAGCATGAGAATGCGGATGAAAATGTGGTTCAAAATGACATTTTTTATATTTCGCTAGGAAGAAACATTGACCAATTACTATATCCAAGCAAAGTAACCCCACCATCATGGTTGGATGCAGCCATGATGAATATGAACCCACATAATGTCTCAAGAACCAATGAAGAAATCATGAATATTCCTTCACAACAAGAAGAATTGAACAATGAAATTGTTCATTTTTTTGTGAACAATAGATCATTGGAAGAAGATATTGTACATAGTGACGGACTAGATGATGAGAACAATATAGGTCAATCAATTGTCCCATATATTGAAATGTAACTTTCAAGCAATGAGAAACAGGTGTCAGGGCAGGAACATTTACTTGGTTTGTTCCTAAAGCTACCAGTAGAGAGCGTCTCAATGAAAAAAAGGTAATTAATAATAGATAGTCTTAGTTTGAGTCGAAGTTCACAATTACTCACATCAGAAGACTATATAAAACTATTAGTTGATTTTGAACAAAAGAAACTTGAAATTCAGGAAGCAAAACAAAAAAACAAGGATTTAGCCAAGAAAATGAAGGCAACAAGGATCGTTGCAGCATAACGTAAAGCAAAGGAAAGGATTGAAAGAGAGAAAGTAAGGAAAGAGAAGGACCATCAAAAACAATTGGCAAGGTAGGAAAAGGAATCAACAAAGGTAACAAAATTGCTTCAAAAAAATAATGGGTGACAAATAAAGTTGACAATGGTCCAAGAACAGTCAATGAAACTAGGATGATGTCAAACACATTGAACCAAATTGCAGATAATACACCATTATTCCAAGACCTCATAAACATCCAATTCCCTCACTATCAAAATGGGGGTTTTACCACTTGCTATATTCTTACCATTGCAGGCATCGATCCTATGTAACAATGCAGAGATGTAGTTCATACTTCATAGCTTCCCACAGGACAAAACGATTTTTTCCCTAACAAAAAATAAAAGGGAAAATGAGATCAAAGGAAGGGCCCTAAATATGCATATCCAAGAATATTCCAAAAAACCCTATAAATATGACATATATAAATGCATATGGTTAAACCTATCTTATCATTAATCACAACAACGACTTGAGTGAAAGGCATGTAGCCTATCAAAAGCTTTAGGAGAGGCCATGTAATAAAAGTTAATAAAGGAAAAATAAGACCATGGTTAAGGTACACATATTCCAAGATGAATGTTGGGTAAATATATCCTAGTGGGCATCACTGGATGTGTTTATGGCTAAAGGAGATTGGTAAAGGCATTAAAAAGTCAAAAGGAATTTTTGGCACATTTACTTATGAAAATAAAGGAATATAGGAGAAAAGGGAGGTGAAAGGTCACAATTTTCATGTGAGGTGGAATTTGAAGGAAAATAATAGAAAATGAAGGAAATAGAGGCCTCGCTGATGAAAAGGCTTATGAGAATCAGTTGGAAAACTTGGTAAGTGTAAGCTTTGGTCAGTGTTAAGCTTGGCGAGTTATTTTTTGGAGCTCTCTCATTATTCTCTCTCGCTCACTCTTATACACTTATAGTTTTCTTGGATCACTCTAGCTTTGGAGCAAGGAAGGAAAAGAAAGCAAAGGGAAAGGAAGGAAAGCAAGGATCAAGCAGCTTCAGCAGGAATACTTGCAGGTAACATATGGCATGTGTGACTTCCTCGATGGTTTTGACATCCATGGCTTTGCATGTTGGTGTATGGTTCTCTTGCTGTCGATGGCATGGTTTTGTCGGGTTATGACAGTGGTTTTCAGCCTAACCTTTCTTTTTCAAAATTCCATGGTGTGTTGGGATGTTGTTCTCGGTTTTGAGCTTTGGAATTTCTGGATGGATTTTAAAATCCGAGGCGGAGGTGGTCTCAAGGTTCATTCCCAAAGGCCTAGGAATCCCTTGACCGATTTTGGTAGGATACACAATAAAGCCTGAGGAGGTGTCTTGGTTTAGGTCCTAGTCATCCGGGATTGGATTGCAGTAAGTCCTGAGAGATAAGGAGACAGAAAATTCCTCAATGATAGTGATGGATTCCGAAAGACATTCCAAGTTTGTTCGGTTTTCTGATCGAAGCACTGGTTTTGGTGTGATCACGGTATGGTGAGGGTGGAGGTAGTTTAACCTCTTGATTCCCTTTGTTGTTTTTGGATTGGTTTTTCGATGGGATACCACATTCATGCTTGGAATATGGCATGGGGATGACTAGCTAAAAGAAATATTTGGTTCAGCCATGTCTACAATCGAGTTGTAGGTGGATGTCCCGAACCTGGTTGGATTTCTCTATGTTTAAAAAAAGCTAATTTCTCTTGCTTTTGTACTTATTAATATGTGGATTTAATGGTTGTTAAATCATTATTATTTTCATGGTTTAATGTTGTTTATAAGTATGGTTATATGATTGGTTATTGTCATGGTTATTTCATGTATCTACTTGTAACTGGAAGGATAATGGATGCAAGACCTAATTGATGTCAAAATAGTTAAGGGAAGAGGGCGGTAATCCTTCTTGTCAAGTCTTGTATGATATATCAGTCATCGATGCTCTGTCTTGTATTCATTTCCTGTAGATTTCATTGATGCCAAGTGTTTGACAGAATGTTAGTCCTGGTTAGGGATGGTCAAGCCTAGTCATGGAGTTAGTTTTTGGTTTATTAGTCTTGTCATCATGTGTTTAATGGATTCCATAAGTTACAAAAATTTCTGAGCAGTGGTCGGAATTCTGGGCTTGAAAAGGGCCTTAAATTGCATGGACTTTGGCACAGGTATGTTGGAATGAGTCCCTGGACATAGACATGCAGGATTCTGGGAGCATCAAGAGCCCTCTGGACGCTGGCATGCCCATAGCATGGGAGCATCCAGAGGTCAAGTAGTCTAAAAACTAAATGGGACCCTGGGGCATGATACCCGTGTTTGGTATGGCTCCTGGGAGTGTTGTTGCTGATGTGGAAGGTGTGTTTGATGTGTTTTCATCGATTCCACTTCCTTAAGGACACCTAGGAGGTTGAATCATATCATAGTTGCCTCTCGTCACATGTTTACCCTGGTTGGCCGATTACTTGGGTAGATATGGGAGGAGGGTGATACATGTCAATCATTATATGCACTCATGGATGTGAACCCCACTGCTCTCCACTATGCATCTGATTGCATAATGGGGTTGGATGGATGACATTCAATTCATAGGAAATATTTCATGAATTTGGGAGTAAACAAAACTTTTAGATCAAAAAAGACTATAAAGATTTCAACTAATATTGTCATTCAAGAAATACATCAATTTACATAATACATAAAATCATAGCCATAACTGCAATTTACATCCACAAAACCAAAAAGTACAGAGTCATAACACCCGGAATGCAATTCCGAGAAGGATAAAATGTGTTAAAAAACACAAAATTGTGAGTTGGTAAGATAAAATAAGAATCACGAACATACCTTCCCAATTAACGCTTCACCAACTCCAACCCCATATAAAACCCTAACCCTAAAGAGTTGAAATTCACATAATCGAGTTGAATTTCAAAAATTAGGCAAGGTTAGCATGAAAATTAAACAAGGCTAGCTTTTTGTCGGCTTAAATGCATTGCTACTGAGCCGAATTAAGCAATATTCAACAAATTATTTGGTAGTTCCTAAAAAATTAGAGCCATAATAACAATTTACCTCCATAAAACCAATAAAAACAGAGCCATAACACTCGGACTATAATTCCTAACAGGATAGAATGTGTTATAAATCACAGAAATTGTGAGTTGATAGGTTAAAATAAGAATCAGACACAAACCTTCCTAATTGACGCTTGACAAACCCCAACCTCATATAAAACCCTACCCTAAAAACTTGAAATTCATATAATCGAGTCGAATTTCAAAAATTAGGCAAGGTTAGCTTTTTGTCAGCTCAAGCGCATTACTCTCAAGCCAAATTAAGCAATATTCAACAAATTATTTGTTAACCCTAAAAAATCAAATCCATAACAATAATATACCTCCACAAAACCAAAAAAGCAGATACATAACACCAAGACTAAAATTCTCAACATGATAGAATGTGTTGAAAAACACATAAATTGTGAATTGGTAGGATATAATATCGTACTAGAGAGCCTCGAAGAGCCTTCTGTGAGATTGAGAACGCCATGCCCACACGTCACTGCAACAATGATGAAGACCCAAACACTCGAACAAAACTTACATTCTACAGACTGCTGCAACCATTAAAAAATGATGGGGTTACAATTTGAGAAAACCCAAGAGAAAATCCATGCAAAAAAATTGTAGAATTTGAAGGCTTACCTTCATGAAATAGGATTGGAGTGCAAAACCTCCATATTGACCATTTGACCCAATGAAATCTACAATAAGTCTAAAATGAACAAATTCACCACAATCTTGTGCACCACGGACAACCTGCAACAATCCACTAAGGAATAAACGGCATGTAACAACCCTATAAATGGTAAATCACCCATAATCTGACCGAAACAACTGCACACAAATAAAATGACAACCATTCGAGGCTAGTAACATAGGAAATGAAGGTTGACATCATAGGATTGGGGGCAGCAAAATGACCACACATCGGACCCGAGCAACATAAATGAGGGCATGATACCACCTCTGACGTTTGAGCGAGAAAAACCCCTAAACAACCTCAAAAATGACTACGGGCAATGTCGAAATGTAACTAACAACTCACCTTCCATGTAGGACACATGTCATATGTTTCACGTGGACTTATGCATGTACTTTGATGAAGTGGAAGGGAGGGGCGGCAACAACTGGCGTCCCTCCTAAACACCATGCACTAACTTAATGATAATATTTTTTCATCTAGTTCATTGAATGAGAATAAAGTGATATTCAATGGACCAAAAAGAGAAACACTAACTCAATAATTGGCTTAGTGCTCAGTGCATTGTATTCAATATTTGCCTACTAACTCGATATTGTCTATTTATTAGATTATTAAACACCATACACTAAACCAATAATTAGTTCAATACATTTTATCTTGTCTATCAATGAAAATAAAATAATATTCAATAAACAAAACAAATATAGACTTACCTAATAATTATAAAAATAGACTAACCAGTAGCTTGTTGCAAGTTACCCACTAACTAAATATTGTATATCAATTAGACAAATATGACATGAATCAATGAATATTATATATTAATTAAACAAATATGACATAAAAACAATGAGCATACCGCCACCGGCCTAGAACCTTCAAAACATTTAACAAACTTTAAATTCATAAAATATGTATATTTATTGAACCTTGTTCCAGATAAAACATCAGTTTAATATTATTGATGCAAAAGTAATTACTAGATAATTAATATTAGAAAAAGTGAGTTTGAATAAAACATTTGACCATCTGTCAAGATTATAAAATATACCTATTAACTAACATTGCTTCAAAATGGCACTGCAACCTTGTCTTACCTTTCAACCAAGCTGTTCTTGATAAAAGAAAGGCAACGCTGACATTTTTTCAGGTTTTCTGCAGATTGATTTCAATTACAGAATGGCCCCTTCCAACAAGGTCCACAATTGCACAAGGAATATCACTCGATTCACTCCAAAATCCAAATTATCTCTCACCTTATTTCTCTTTCTACTCTCATTGGCATTGTACCTCAGTATGATAATTTCAATAATGATTTGATATTTATGATTATAGTCTGATTTTCAAGTAACCATTTGTGATGACGATAATAACATGGGTGGAAGTTCAATTTCTTTGGAAAGGAATTTGATGGTGGTTCTGAATTCGTTGGTGGAGAATGTTAATAAGACGGGCTATAGTATTTCATCTCATGGAGAGAATGGAGATGTGATGTATGGTCTTGCTCAGTGCAGGGGAGACCTCAATGCCTCTACTTATCGGGCATGTGTTTCAAACGTTGCGAAGCTTTCCACTGATTTGTTTACCAAATGTATTTTCGGAAGCGCTCATCTCAGCGGATGCTTTTTGAGATATGCCACTGATAATTTTTATCCAAAAAATTTGCAGAATGAATAAGCGGACACCTTAAAAGTTTGCGATAATACTTTAAGAAAGGGCGTAGCTGGAAATGTTGGGGGTTCCAAAGATTGGAATATTGCCTCTTTATTTACCAGTGTTAAGCTGAATTCTGGGTCCAGTAATGTGAGTTTCAATACACTAAGTGATTATGGGGTTTATTCTCTAGCGCAATGTTGGAGAGGCCTTACTATGAATCAATGTAAACAGTGCCTCCAAATTCTGTACGACTCTTTGGGCTCGTGTCCAACAAGAACTAGCCAAGGAGCTGCCTTCTCTGCAACAACAAGCTCCTCTATTCATTCAAATTCTGGGAGAGATTAGGTTTGCGATGATGGACAAATAGTTCCATCACTAGTCATGCTTCCACCGACTCTTGCACAATGTTGGACTAACCCCACAACCATGCTTCCTACTTCAGATGGACTTCATCCTGATGGCCTTTTGCCCACATACTGTAATCTACCTACACCTTTCCCAATCTGATATTCAAGATAGTTAGCTCAGACTCTATGGCAGTTGGGAGTCCTTCCATTTTACTTTGCAACTTTTCATATATTTTTTCCACCAGTGCCAGATGAAAGCTCCTTTCCTTTTCTTCCAAGTCATTCCGCTCTCTCGTGACATCTAGTATATTTTCCACTACCTCAAACAAGCATTCCAGCGGTTGATTTGTCATCTCTTGCACCTGCTCTAGGATTTTCAGGGTTTCCAAATCATTGTTCGCCATTAAAACGTTGTGAAGCTACACAACTCATCGAACAATATCTACTCATTTTATTGAAATGGTGATTGAGAAGCATTAGCGATAACATTATACTCTCTCCTTGCAACATTTCAAATTTTTGCGTGGGATTGTCGAATTTGAAATCTTGACAGCGAAGGTTTGATTGAATGTCTGCAACTACACATCTTATCAACCCTTCGCATTAACTACATGCACCAGTTGCATTAAGTACATCACAACAACTAACTTCCGGAGCAGCAGTGGAGCCTGCCGCAGTCGGGGCTATGGAATCGTCAGAAAACAAATCATCATGTGTGGGCATGTATGTTAATGGAAAATCTTAACAACGAGTCATTGGCCAATGATTGGCTTAGTGACTTGTTGTTAAGAATTGGATTAGTGACATAGTAATTTATATTAATATATTTGTTTAAGTATCAATATTAATATTAAGATGCTCGAGCAATCTTAATATTAATATATTATGTTATAGTTAGAAATATAAAAATTATCATATTAATAAATTATTTTATAATAAAGTTATATATATATATATATATATATATATATATATATATATATATATATATATATATATATATATATATATATATATATATATATATGTATATGTTATTATTTATATAATTATTAATAATTACAATGGTTAATATTTAATAGCAATTTTTACAATATATATCTAATAATTATTAATGTGGTTGATAAATGTATAGAGGCATATATCAACCACATTCATAAATGTGGTTGTGCTAATTTTATCTTTGTGGAGTTTATAAGTAAAATGTTTTGAATCATAGAAATCTTATTGCTATGGTTGATAAGGCAATTCAATATATAATTTTAGTGTAATATTGGTTGACAAGGCAATTTAATATATAATTTTAGTGTCGTATAAGCTCTAAAGTAGTTATATCTCTTTTTCCTTTTAATTAAATTAATTTATTAAAAATATAATGTGAAATGAATTATGTTTTTTGAGCATGTAGTATTGATATGCTGAGGTATTCTAACAAAATTTATTTACAAATTAAAAATATCCATGATGAAGTGGAGTGAATTTCTATAATTAAGAATATTGGTAAATGTTTTTCTTTAAGTGTATATATTTTTAACTTATATATCAATTTTAATAATAATAATAATAAAGAAGTTATAATTTAATTTATTTTTATGATTTTTTGTGTCAAAGATACTATCTAGTCAAGTATGGTAGAGATGTATCAAAGATACTATCTAGATGTATTGTTTAACATTTTGATTAGGTCAAAATAAAATAAAATAAACCTCTCATGACTTAAAGAACACCATCCCATAATAACAAAAAAACAAATAACTTAAACCAATATACCACATTTGTATATTGTGTGTGTGCTTTTTTATTGGTTTATAATTGAGAAAAGTGATATCAATATTTGGAAAGTCTCTACCAGCTATATCTCTTCAAGTTTTTCCAGTTTTTAGAGTTTTACAATTTTTTTATGGTTTCTATATTAACACCAATGTCATGATTGTCTAAAACCTTTCTGATAATTGTCCAAAACTTTTCCCACCCAAAATACACCTTCCCGTCACAATACAAAATGATCTCAAATAAATATATAACATTTACAATATTATTTTTAATCTATTTTCAATAATCTCTTATCTCAACAATGTTTAACAATCTACTAACGCATTCACCATCCACTATTAATAATGTTCAAAGTAACACCAACTTCCATATAACTATTAATATTAAACATACCACCAACTTCCATATAACTTAGTTAAGAATTCACTGCCACTAGAGTTGCTCTCATCTACGAACTTCCATATAAACTCCTGCTACTAAAGTTGCTCTCATATGTCATTTACTTTTGTGGTTTCATCTGGTATCATCTTTTATTTAAACTATAGCCTTGGTGCCCATGATAGCTATTACTACACTACCACTTAATGGCCTAAAATATAGGAAACAATTACCTTTCAAACCATGATAACATTTGTCTGAATTATAGCTTGAAGTGATAGATTTTGGGGGCTTATTCCTTTAATATTGATTATTTATGGCATAAACGACCACACAAGAAAAACACAGTACAACTCTTAGAGTTATGTACACTGATCAATAACACAAACACATGAAACAGAAGCACATTCTCAGAGTTGAAAATTAACAATTTTGGCATTTGAAAAGGATATGAAAAATGGTTCTAAAACACATCCAATCATCATGATACGAGCAAAATTTGAGCAATTTCTCACCATCTATAAATGATAATTTTGGCCTTTAAAAATAGTAATTTTAACATTTCAACGAGACATAAAATTTACTCGAAATATTCAATGGGCAATGAAAATATATATTTTTTTATTTTTTTATTATATCTAAATTATCAACTAAAAAACTATAAATCGTAAAACCAATTGATAAATGACACGGATTTGATACTGGAGTATTTTTTCACATATTTGATAACATAGTAATGCATTTCGGCCAAAATTTCAAAAATGATCAGACTCTTCAAACTAGAGAAGTATTCCACTTTGATGGTTACTGCACTGTAGTTATACACCTTTTCCTCTTGTTGCAACTGTAAAACTCCAAAAGATACTCATAATTTCAACATCATCTGTCAGGCAAGAGCTCCAAGACCTGTGTTGTTGCTCCAGGCAGGATGAGAACTGCCATCAATGTTTGCATGGCGATTTCCATCTGCTAGATGGTGAGACAGTCCTCCCATTGTGACCCTGCAATATGGGCATTGAGATGTCTTTGTTGGTCCTCCGCATTCCACCACCACGTAGTAATGGCCATTCGGACATTGATACCAGTGCCCTCTTCCTCCCACACCTTTAGTAATAACTTCAATAACCTCTAGTTTCACTCGATTTTCCAGCCCCACTCTAATTTCGGCGGTTTTTGCATGATCAGGGTTTTTCTGCAGAATGATGTCGCAAATCGCCAAACCAGACACAAATTCATTTCGAGCGGAACAAACTAATGCCCACTGAAGTAGTGCATCAATGGCCAACTCATTATCTGCTAATTTAGAATTAACATTAATGTTGTTGAAACTATATTTCAGTCTCAGCGTTGGAAGCTTTTCAAGCATGAGCACCTTGTAGGAGCTGTGCTCTATGATAAAAGAGAGATGGTGTATTGCTTGATCATGGTCTTGCAATCCACAGAGCGCACAGGCTTGGCAACTCTTGGCATCTCCTCCCCGTGATGAAGATGTCCCCATTGTTATTCCCTCAAAGTGTCGGTTCTGCTGAGGTTGTATGCGCTTCGTCGGTTGTTGTTCTCCGACAGTGGATACAATAGCGGGGCATAAGAAAAAATTTGAGTGTTATTGCCCAGATTGAAATCGTTTAAGATCTCAATTCATTTAAAAATAAAATATGCGCGCCCATGCCAGTTTGAACTCGAAAACAAGGAGGTTTGAAATGGTAACATGCGTGCCAATGCTAGTTTGAAATCGAAAAGCAAGGAGGTTTGAAATGGTAAAGGAGGAGGTGGCATTGAATGCTGGTACAAGTTGTATTAACCACATGCATGTGATGAAGTACGAATGATGGACTTTCGTGAGTTGGAGCGAGAAGCCTGAGTCGTAGAAGTTGAAGATGAAATTTGCTGGAAATATGATGCTTATGTGTGGATATGTATATTGATGAGAACATTCACTAAGCCAATGATTGGTTTTTTTTTAGAGTTGTCACTTGTTTCTATCATCTAACACATAAATCAATAGATTAGGAAGGCACAGGTGGCATGGGAGAAAAGTTTTTTTCAAATGGAACGTTTTAGGTGTAAAAATAAAACTAAAATAAAATATTTACTAAATATTTTGATTTTGAAATGATTTATGGTTTTTTGGCAAGTGGTATTAATAAGCCATGGTATTGGCCATGGTATTGTAACAAAGCCTATTTACAAGTTAATAATATCCATGAAAAATGAGGGTGAATATCGATGCTTATGAATCTTGTGATACGTTTATTGTAAGTATTAAGTTTTAATTTAAAAATATTTATAAAATTAAAATAAAATAAAATATTTATAATGTTTATTTTGAAATGAATTATCATTTTTGGGTATGTGGTATTGATAAGCGGGGATATTGGCCCATGGTATTGTAAGAAAGCTTATTTAGAAGTTAATCACATCCATGGTAAAATGAGTGAATATTCATGGTTAAGAAATCTTATGATATTGTAAATATTAATTTTTTATGTGCTTATTCATTAAATTTAAATATGGTTATGGAATCATTAAAAAATTATTTTCTTTTATTTTAAAAAATTATATAAAAACAAAATTGCAATATAAAAAAATTTGAAGTAATCATCTTTGCAATGTCTTTGTGACATTAAGAGGGTTAAAAATGAATTTTTTCTTAATTTGTTATATATATTCACATTAAATCTTAATTCAAAATATTTGTTCACAATACCAACCTTCTTAATCTTTTAACTTGTCAAAATTATGGTGATTTATGCATGTCTCTCTTAAATCTTTTAGAGCACATAAATAATATTTTAAAGCAATCCTATTAATTCCATGCCTTTTTTCTTAAAGTATGATACAACAATATTGAATACTAATAACTATCATAAACATCATCATCATCAATTTGACAAGAAAAGTTGAATACTTAAGAGAGTAATGTGATCTTCAACATGTGTTTGTTTGTAAGAAATCACAGGTTAAAATCAAGAGGGGTTAGAGTATGTACACCTTTATAAACTTATTTTTTAAACCAAAAAATTGTGCATTAATTTGTAGGGGATTCCCTTATCCTACAAACAAAAGGCCCTCATACACCAATTTGATGTCTTGCTTGTTTATAACTTCCATGATGTTTGACATAATCATAATCTTAAAATTAGATTATTTCTAAATTTAGGCTTTTGTGATTCATATTTTCTCAAGAAAAAATTTCGGTACAATCACATTCACAAATATTTGGTCAACGCATTTCGAACCACCTAATGTGGTTCATCTCAGTCATCTCAGTCCGAATGATGAACCACATTGGATGGTTCAAAACACAACAACCAAATATTTGTGAATGTGATTTTATCGAAAAAAATTCTTGATAAATTAGATTATTATTATTATTATTTTAAGGAACGAGTAGCTTATATTAATCAAAATATGGTATATGGGCTAGAACCCTTATAATCATAGACAAAATATCATCTTTCATGCTCCATAATTGTTCAAAAAGAGTTCTACTGCTACTCTGCCTATAACCTACTATACTTCTAATAGAATTTATCTTATACGATCTCCAAAAAGAGCCATTATATAATATTGTTCGACATAACATTAAACAAAGAAAGTTTCTAAAAGACAACTACATTCCTGGTTGTTCGTCTGCAACTTCATTCCCATTTTCTTCCTTTGTCTGCATTTGAATTTCTAGAAGTTGCTCCTTAGGCTCACTTGACAGAATTGTTCCTAGAGAGGATGGCTCCTGCAAGCCTAGGACCTCCTTCAGAACTCCCACTGCCACTGCCTCTACTACAACCTCGATTCCATCAACCTTCAGAGTCAAATTATCAACTTTGGTGGATAATATTTCCACCAGAAGGTGAATCTGCTCCATATCCTTGCGCAACACTTCCATTTCCCTTGAAACCAATGAGAAATGGGCATGTGCCTCTAGAAAAATTTGCTCCCCGACCCTATCCAACTTGCCAATGTGTTCCTCCACCATGAGCTCTGCCTACTCCAAACTTTCACCACCCTCAACATTCAACGACGCCATGCTCCTTTGCAAATGAAATTTGACAAATATTTTATGCAGCTCCAACCTCAACGCTTGCCATTTATAGTCGGTGGAGAGCCCCACTCCTTTCACAACTGCCATAAAAGAGCATTGAATGTTTCCGGACTCCAAAAATCGACTGTAATTACCAGTTCTCTGCAACATATCCCTCACCTGATGCTTGGTCTAATCACATTTACTCCTCAAGCGGATGGACGAGATACAAACTTGAGGAGAGTTATATCCCAATGCATGAGCACGGGGGTTATGACACCATATGTCCTCGCTCATGATGAGAGCTCCGGTAATTAACCACCTGGAGGGACGATCTATCTCTGTCTCCAAAGCCATGAGTCGTCAAACCGTCACCTTCCTTAATGATTCTTCATGAATGATATTTAAAACCGAGGAATGCCTTGAAGCTTGCTCTTGTCATCTTGTCATAAGGGATATCTTCCCAACCATCAAACTATTAATCCTCTCAATCATCATGGAATGTATTGGAATGATAACGCGCCTCGATCTAGGAGAAGAGAGCCTTGATTAAGGCCTACCCCTATATTGGCATGTTCATCTGCAATATTATTATTTTCTCTTTTAACATGGTAGAAGGATATAGATTCAAATTTTTGGATTTGATTCCATATTCACTCATCTAAGGGGGGCAAATATTTTTGGACCATAGCTTTTGCTTTATGGAATTTATGAATAACTAGCATTGAGTCTCCCATTACAATGAGATGATCAATTCTCCTTTCTAGCGCTATTTTTAATCCTTGCCACAAAGCCAGTTCTTTTGCTTGATTATTGGTGGTTTTCCCTAACCCCATGCAAATTTCATCTATGTTTCTTCGTTGGGGCTTATTAACACCCCTCTCGCTTCTGCCCCGCCCGGCCCCCCACCCCCCAAATTATTATTAATATTAAACCACTTTCCTTTTTATATTTATTATTTTTTTGAAATATAAAATTCAAAATCAAATTATAAAATTACTTTTCCATATAAATATTTAAAATGTCATTCTTATTTTATAAGACATATTCATAAATAAAATAATAATTGATAAACTAAACATATAAATCATAATTTTACATTAATATATATAAATACTTATTTTGATACAATTAGATAAAAATTTAAATCTTATAATTTTTTTAATAGAAGAGCCAAAATTTTTGCGTTGAGAGGCACTCTGTAGCTTAGCATGGAAGAGATGTTGTCCTGTCATTTCCTGTCTTGTTATGTTATGTAAACATTTTGACTCAGTCAAATTACATAAAAATGAAACAAATTAAATTAAATTAAATTGTTAATTATTAATAATCATTAATAATTAAACCAACCTAGATCCATCTTAACTCTAAATCTACCAAGCACCAAGAGGGATAAATTTTTTAGTTAGAAACCTCTTTTGGAGTGAAACAAGCTTAGATCCCTCCCAGTGCTTGGTAGATCTAGAGTTAAGGTGGACTTAAACTGATATTAATTAATTATAAGATAATTTCATCTCTTATAAATTTAAGTTAGTTTTTTTTAATATGAAAGTTTCAATGAAAATTTTATGATAAAGATAATGTCGATATAAAATATCAAATTATATATATATATATATATAAAAATTAGTATAGATTCATTTTAGTATATATAATTATAATTTGATTAAATATTATTATAAATTCATTTTAATTTTGGATTTATGACATGTTGAGAGAGATCAAATATTTGAAAACAAAACTCTTTTTTTGTGTAAAATTTGGGAAAAAATTACACCTCAAGAACTTTGATTCCTTTTAGTACTTAATAGATTCAAAATTAAGATATATGTATGCTAGTTCTTAATAATACTATTTACTTTATGTATAAATTTCACATTTATATATATATATATTATTATTATTATATATAGATGCCATTTTTGTTTAATATATTTATCATTTTTTTAATTTAATATTTTAATGTATAATGTATAATGTATAATGTATAATGTTGATATTATATAAAACCTAGGGAAAAAATCGTTATAAGTATTAAAGTTTTATATATTTATTAATTAAATTTAATTCATAATTTCAAATATCATAATTCGTGCAAGATCAAAAGTTTTCAGAAATCCTCATGACAACCCTAACTATCATCACGTCTTAGTTCAAGGGGTTTGTGGTCCATGTGCCAAATTCATCAAGTTACTATTAGATCTTTCTCAAGCTCCCTTATGGGCAATCACTGCTCATTAAGGTTTGCTCCTGAATTCTAATTCACGACCTCAAGCTTTATTTAAAGCTCTGAATGAGTATCCCCTCAGACATGCAATGCCTGATTTTTCAAGGTAAGCTACTAGATGATGTTACTCCTCTCCTAGTTTACAACATTGGTAAAGATGCCATTGTTTTTGTGGTTCTTCATGTACGACAGGGAATTGAACGTAAACCTTCCTCCTTTTGGAATTTTTCTTATAAAGATGTCATCCAGTCTTGTCCCCCTCCTAAGGCAATTAGGCTCAAACAACTCCAAGGTCATTTTTGGTGGAAAAAACTGAGGAAGTTCCCTCCCTATAAATCTCTCACTCGAATCTTAAGGATCTTAAACAAACGTATTTAGAGGAATCCATAATTTTTCATTTTAATGGCTTTTGGCTCCACATAGCCAATCTCTATCAATAGATCCATTATGTATGGACTATGAATTACAAGGATATTTTCTGCTAAAGAGCCTTCTTCATTGTGTTATTTGAGGAATCTAAAGATTATGAGAAAACTTGATCTAAAGGGCCCTGGTTTTGGGGCAACGCTTGATTGTTTTCAACACCTTGGTTCCCAAATTTTGACCCTTCCACAACTGTCATTATCAAGATGCCAATATGGGTCAGGATTCCTAATCTTCCATCTCACATGTGGCATTGCACAAACTTTCAGGGAATTGGAGACTCTCTGGGTCATTATATTACTACTGGTATTTCTCATTCGAAACGTGGTGTATACACCTGTGGTAGAATTTGTGTTGAAATCGATATCACTAAAGGGTTGCATGACCAAATGATCAAGTGCTTAAAATTATGCTCAAAAATCAAAGTGTCAAAACTTTGTTAAAATTAGCTTCAAATCAAAGAGCTCGTCATTCTAATTCCAACGGTGTAAACGACACTCAAATTCAAGCTCGTATGCAAAAGTTAGAGCAAGTCAAAGTTCATATTTGACTTGCTTACATGGCGGGATTGGATGATGTGGCAAGGTCCTTCAGCGAATGAGGAGGTGCCAAGTGGAAATCTGCCATTAGCCCCCGCATGTCGCAAATTGCAATCGCAGGTAGGTCGGCGTTAAAAATCAACCCCCGAGCGGGGAAGGGTTGTGATGCGATAAGATAGGGGGGAAGGCTTTCAAGGATCGGCTGGAGGTGCGATTGGATAAATCGCAATCGTACATTGCCGAAGGGAAGGCATTACGTCGAATCATCCCCCGACAGGTACTAGGTTGTGATGCGATATCGTAATCGCATATTGGAAACAAGGCAGAGTCCCACACATATAAGATCGTTGGTACTCCGCTATTGCGATTAGCGAAAGGATCCGGATGCGATAAGTTATAGGCTGTAGTATAATGTCTCGTCGGGTTCGCTGATATCGCAATCGCACATTTCCGCCTTGTTCACGAACCATAATCCCACATAACTTCGTCGATTGTGATTTGCAATGGATAGTCGGTGCCGACATATTATTGCCCGCTGCTTAGCAAAATTCTTGCTCAGTTGGCAGATTTTTGGAGCAAAATTATGGGTCCTGTCGGTTGTGGAGCATTTTGTGGAACGAATAGTGGGAGAACTAGGAGAAGTCATAACTTCTTCAGTTTTCCACCAAATTGGTTGCAAAAAGAGGTTAAATAGCCATTTTTTAGTACTTTGGACTCATGGGAGTAGGTTTCAGAAGTATTTGAGCATTATAAACACAATTTTTTATACTTTTGAGAATAATAGAGAGGCCAAGCCATTGGAAGTTGGACCAAGGAGGCGTAGCCCAAGAGGGGTGAACTCCTTTATCATGTGCTTATTATAATGTGTTTTTGATGATGTTCTGTACATGTTTATGTTGTTGTTCAGTTTCTAATTTATGTTAAATTGCTCATAAAATTAACATAAAAACTCTTCATTTTACTTGCAAAAATTGATGAATCCTTAAGCACAATGAAAGCATTTTGTTTATAATATGAGGAAGATCTTAGCGTTGTAAACTAATATTCTAAATCATATCAATTTGGTATCAAAGCAATAGGTTTTCTTTGTGAAGAAGGATTTAATTGTTTGCAAGTTTATGTCATGCTTACGAGGCTAAAACTCAAAAGAGGTGAAGGAAAGCTGGTTGGAAGCCCTGAATTTGGGTCAAAGGGAAGAAGAGCAAGGTTGCCACAATATCCAACACCAGTTCAGCCTCAAGTTGTTGTTGAGACTCCAGAGATCATGTCTCATGAAGGAGAACCTACAAACATGATGGAAGATGAGAAGACCTTCATAAAGGATTTCTTTGATATGACAGAGATGCTGAAGGTCCTCCATGAAGAGAGGAATAGCAGGTTGCAAGGAGAAAGTTCCAAACCTCGCAAAGGAGAAGGCTCTTCAAGAGGAGGTAATGGAAACGAAGGTAATGGGAATGGAGACAAACCTCCACCCTCTCCACCATCTTCTTCATATTCTTCTTCACAAGCATCTTCACACTCTTCCACTAATACAACCCTTACTCATACTCATCATCATTCTTCAAAAGGAACTGGTAAATCACCTTTTTTAAAACTTGATGTTAAATTCGAGTTGCCCATGTATAATGGTGAAGTGAATGCAGAGAAGCTTGATAATTGGATTCGTTAGTTGGAGGTCTATTGCAGGATTCAAAACCTTCAAGAGGATGACATAAAGATTCAGTTAGCTTCCTTGAGAATGGAGGGTGCAACACTAGTATGGTGGGAATCAAAGACCCAAGAGGAGATTAAAAAACATGGTAAGATCTCAATTTCTTGGAATTATTTCATTGTTGCAATTAAAAGACAATTCTACCCTCTAGCTTATATGCAGAAAGGCATCATGAATTAGCAGAACTTTAGACAACTTAAAGGTCAAAATGTGTAAGATTACACCCAAGAATTCAGAAAAAGTTCTCTGATGTTAGGTGTAGATTTGCAGTCACAGGACACTTTTCCGAAGTACATAGGGGTTTACATAGTTACATTAGGCATAATATCTTAATGTTCAATCCCAATAATCTAGATGATGTGTGTGTGCAAGCCACTCATCTTGAGGCAAGAGGGAAAAACACCCCAGAAGAAGGTAGTAAAAAGCCATTTAAGGGTAAAGGAAAAGAAAAGGGTTTCAAAGGGAAGACAAAGAAAAATGCGACTATCAAAAAATAAGGAGAGAAAATTACATGCAAACATTGTTCCAGAGAGGGTCACGATGAAGCTCACTTTTGAAAGCTTCATCCCGAAATGAAACCAAAAAGAAACATCAACAAGGGAAAACAAAAGAAAACTACAACCACTCAATAGGATTTGGGATTTGATTCGGGTGATGAAACTAAAACCACATCGATGGGGTTAAAAGGAAAAGAATCTATTGCCAGCACTAGTTCTTCAGACTCGCAAAATGAAACTCCAAATGAAAAGAGAAGAATATATATGTTTCACATAAGGGTGATATCGAAACATAACAAGATTGATATGATGTTTGATAGCGGCTCTCAAGCCAATCTTATCTAAAAAAACATTGTCAAGAGTTTAAATCTGGAAACTGTTCCACATCATAAACCGTATCCACTTGGATGGGTATGTGACAATGCACAATTTCGAGGTACTAGAAAGTGTAAACTGAGATTCGCTATTACTGCAAATTTCATAGATGAAGTGAAGCTTGACGTTGTGCCGTTAGATATCTGTGGCATGGTTTTTGGAAGCCCGTACCTTTAAGACAGAAAATCTATCTTAACAACAAGTCTTTCGCTTGTTAATGCAGGGCATATGAAAAGATTGGCGAATTCGAGCAAGAATTTTGTGCTTCTCATGATCAAACCCAAAAATGATGTTGATAATGAAGCTTTTAAAGGTTTTGATTTGAATTTGAAATCTGAATTGGTTGACGTAGTTAACCAATATGATGAAATGTTTCAGGAAACAAAGGGATTACCTCCCAAGAGAGGAATCCAACATGAGATACAGTTGCAGCAGGATTGTCCTCTTCCTAACATTGGCATGTACAGGATGTCAGTGATGGAAAGCACAAAATTAAGACACAAATCCAAGAATTGTTGAATAAAGGGATCATCAAACCATCTTCCTCACGATTGTGGTTCACCTATTGTCTTGGTGCCAAAGAAGGATGGAACATCGCGCATGCATGTGGACTTTCACACATTAAACAAAATTACGGTAAAGAACCATTACCCACTGCCTCGAATAGATGATTTACTGGATCAATTGAAAGATTAAAAATATTTTACTAAGTTGTACTTAAGAAGTGGCTACCATCAAATTAGAATAGTTGAAGAAGACATTTGGAAGACAACGTTCAAAACAAAACAGGGTTTGCTTGAATGGCTAGTTATGTCGTTTGATTTATGTAATTTCCTGCTACATTCATGCGTGTGATGAATGATGTGTTGAGGCCATTTCTTGATGAATTTGTCATAGTATACTTAGATGACATCTTAATTGTCAATAAATCTCATGATGAACATGTCATGCATGTAAGGAAAGTACTTGATGTCTTGGAAAAAGAACAGTTGTATCTTAATATGTCAAAGTGCGAGTTTGGAAAGACTTCTTTAGTTTATCTGGGTCATATTGTTGGAGGAGGTGAGTTGAAAATAGATCCCTCCAAGGTTGATGTCATTGTGAATTGGCTAAGGCCCAAGAAAGTTACAGAGGTAAGAAGTTTTCTAGGAGTAGCCCAATATTGGAGGAAATTTATTACTAATGTTTCTCTTATAGTAGCTCCTTTGCATGTGTTGACCAACGTGAAAAAGGTTTTTCAGTGGGGAGGCAAATATAAAAATTCCTTTGATGCGTTGAAGGAAAAGATCAATACATATCCCGTACTCACACTTCTAGACTTGAGACAGTTATTTGAGATTCATACAGATGCTAGTGACTACGCTATGGGTGCAGTCCTCATGCAACATGGTAAGTATATATGTTTTCATTCGGAAACTTTTAATGGTGCAGTGATTAACTATCCTACATATGACAAGGAATTGTATGAATTAGTGCAAAGTGTGAAAAAATGGAAACACTACCTGATGGGTAAGGAAATGGTCATTCACATCAATCATCAACCATTGCAATACCTGCAATCACAATCAAAGTTGCAGCAATCAAGGCACTTCTGATGGATGGGTTTTCTTCAACAATTCCACTTGGTAATCAAGTATAATAAAGGTATCTACAATAAATTTGTTGATATGCTTTCTAGAACGATTGTTAGTGCAACTACTTTACTCAAGCATAATTTTGTTTTACGTGAAAGTTATACTAAGAAATATGCATTAGATAATGACTTTCAAGATGTTTATACAAGCTTGAGTCAAGGTAACCAAGTAGAGGAATTGGATTATCATTTCAATGATAACTTGTTGTACCATCTTGGCAAGCTTTGTATTCCGCAGGGAGAAAGAGTTAACATCATAAGATAGGCACATACTTCTCTTATTGCTGGTCATTTCGGTTAAGTAAGACGGTGGCACATCTACAAAGGTATTGTTATTTGCCTCGTATGCTTGAAAGTGTGTCTCGTTTTATTATAGGATTTTCATTATGTGCAATCAATAAGCCTAGCAATAGAAAGTTAGGATTGTAAACACCACTTCCAGTTCCTTCACGATCGTGGGTGAGTGGTTTTATGGATTTTGTAGGAGGTCTTCCATTGTCAAAAAGAGGTCATGATTATTTGTATGTAGTTGTGGACAGGTTTAGCAAATTGTGCGTTTTGATGCCATGTAAAAAGAAATTTACAGCTGAACAAACTGCTCAGTTATTCTTTCAGAATGTTTGGGTGCATTTTGGATTGCCCACATCCATTATTAGTGATCGAGATTCTCGCTTTTTGGGGAATTTTTGGTCAAACTTGTGGGGATTCATGGACACCAAACTGAAAAAGAGTACAACATTTCATCCACAAATATATGGTCAAACAAAAGTGGTGAACATAACAATGATACATCTTCTACGTGGGTATTGCAGCAAGCATCCTATGTTGTGGGATGAACAATTGCACTATATTCATCATGCTTACAACCGAGCCAAGCACTCTTCCACTCAAACTTTTACATTTGAGGCATGCATGGGATACTTGCCTAAATCTCGTTTGGATTTTATTTTTGGCAAAGATGTTGCTATTGAAGATCATAGCGACATAGATAAAGCAAGAAAGTTCATTGAAAAAATACAATTAGTACACCAAAAGGTTCAAGAACAACTTGAGAAAATCCAATGCAAGTACAAAACAAGGCACGACAAACATCGTCAAGATCACAAGTTCCAAGTTGGAGATGAATTTTTGGCTTCACATTAACAAAGAGAGGCTCCAAGGAGAAGGTAAAAAGCTCAAACCAATTAGATATGGTTCATTCAGAATTTTGGAAACGATTGGTAATAATGCCATCAGATTGGATTCGCCTTCATATATGTAAATTTATGTTGTTGTTAATGTTGAGAATTTAAGATTGTATGAGGATCACTTGATTGAAGATCAAGGAGATAATAATAAATTTTCATCTATTGAAGGCTTTTCTCCAGAATTCCTTGATGTGCTTCAACAAGACACTATACTTGACAGAAGCACAAGGACAACAAAAAGGGGAAGTATTGATTATCTTCAACTGGGGCTCAAAGGTACAATTCCTTCAGAATCCAAATGGATAGAGGTTGGAAAGGTGAGGGAACTGTACCCTCACCTGTTGAATAATTGAAAGTGATCCTTTTGGGGTCCAAAAGGCTTCCAGTGGAGAGGAGTGATTAGGTGCTCAAAATTATCAAAGTGTCATAATTTTGTTAAACTTAGCTTCAGACCAAAGAGCTTGTCATTTTGATTCCAACGGAGTGAACTTCACATAAATCTGAGCTCATATGCAGAAGTTAGAGCAAGTCAAAGTTCAGATTTGACTTGCTTACATGGCAAGATTGGATGATGTGGCAAGGTCCTTTAGCAAATGAGGATGCACCAAGTGGCAAGCCGCCATTGGCCCCTGCATGTCGCAAATCACATTCATAGGAAGGTCGACATTAAAAATCAGCCCCCGAGCAGGGAAGGGTTGTGATGCCATAAGAGAGGCGGAAAGGCTTTGAAGAATCGGTCAGAGGCGCGATGTGATAGATCGCAATCAAACATTCGCAAAGGGAAGGCATTATGGAGAATCAGCACCCAACAGGTACCATGTTTCAATGCGATATTGCAATCGCATATCGCAAACAGGGCAGAGTCCCGCACATATAAGACCATCAGTACTTCGCAATTGCGATTAGCAAAAGGATCCGGATGCGATAAGTTATAGGTTGCAGTTTAATGTCCCTTCGGGTCCACCAATATCACAATCACACATTTCCAACTTGTTCACATACCATAAGCCCACATAAATCCACTGATTGCGATTTACGATGGACAGTCGGTGCCGATAGATTATGGCCTGCCGCTCAACAAAATTCTCACTCGGTTAGCGAATTTTTGGAGCGAAATTGTGGGCTCCTATCGGTTGTGGAGAATTTTAAGGAACAAATAGTGGAATAACTAGGAGAAGTCATAACTTCTTCAATTTTCCACGAATTTGGTTGCAAAAAGAGGCTAGATAGCCATTTTTTAGTATTTTGGACTCATGGGAGCAGGTTTCAAAAGCATTTGAGCGTTGTAAACACATTTTTTTACACTTTTGAACATAATAGAGAGGCCCAAGCCATTGGAAGCTGAACCAAGGAGACGTAGCCTAGGAGGGGTGAACTCCTTTATCATGTGCTTATTGTAGTGTGTTTTTGATGATGTTCTGTACATGTTTATGCTGTTGTTCAGTTTCTTATTTATGTTAAATTGCTCATAAAATTAACATAAAAACTCTTCATTTTACTTGCAATTATTGATGAATCCTTAAGCACAATGAAAGAATTTTGTTTATAATCTAAGGAATATATTAGCATTACAAACTAATATTCTAAATCAGATCACCAAATCCATTTAAAAATCAATGATTTTCACTAGACTCGAGCTTTGGACTATGAGAGTACTGCTTTTCGTAGTCGCTTCTATCATCGAACAAGCCACTTACTTAACTCTTTCCTGATGTTTAATTCTCAACACAAGCAAAACATCACTTCCAGATATAAAAGTTGGAAGCTTATAACCCTCCTCCTATGGAGGGCAAGGCCTCTATGTTGTCGAATGGCGATGAATAAGTTGATAATGTAATCCATCTGGCAGACAAGGTCCAAGATTCAAGGCCTCAAACATTTTGTATGATTTCTGGTGTAGACCATGCTTCTTCAGCAAGCATAAATATAGTGAATAATAATGCTTCTTTAGCTATATTGAAAGGAGCTTGTGAATCGACTTCTTTAGACTCTTACAAGGAATATCTTTCAACACGCAATGATAAGTTACAGATCAGTTTGATTAAACCCCCTTCTAAAGGTTGGCTCAAGGTTTCGAAAAAAAAAAGAGGGTCACCTTGAGGATCAACCCCAATTTGGGTGTGTTGGCTTGGCGGGGCCCGACCCAGATTCAACATAAGTTAGCCAAACAAATCCCTACACTACTGACCCTTTCGGCATCAACCCGCGGAGCGTGGACCGAAGTCTCACCCAAAGCAGTATGGGGGGATGCAGGAACCAAGTTTCCACACCATTAGATGGTCGTGATGTCGTTTTATTCCTTCTATTCATGCTTTCGTGCAGGTCACTTAAGTTCTAGGGCTTTGTCAAACTAGCCCTTTATTTCGCCCTCCAGTACCTCTGTGAAGGGGTACAATTGGCCTTCGCACAGCCCTAACCTACAGTTAAGGTACTTTCGCGCTACTAGGGTAGCGTAGCGTGCATATTCCCAAATTATCTTAAGCGTCTGACTTATCTTACTAAACAATCATAGTTAGCGCCCCGTAAACAAATATTCTTACTTGCGTTCAATCATCCAACATAATTACATACATTCACGCATCATATAAGCATTATAAATGAAATTCATACCCAATATGACAAGATACATTAACAGGAAAAAAAGACACAAAATTTTTTAAATGCTTCTCTTTATTGATATCTTCAGATGATTACAGACTCTATCCGCCCTATGCACATAGCTGCAAGGGTCCGTGCACTCAGCTGCGGAATTCTACCCTAGGCCTCTGCGCACTCAGCTGCAGAGCCTCTACCTACGCTATGACCCAAAACTTAGACTTTTCTCCTTATCCTCAAGACTTCATACTTCTTAGAACTTATTGATGACTCTCTAGAGCTTACTTACTTAGCTCTTTTTATACAATCCCATGGTCTGCGAACCATGGGTAGATCTTTACAGCATACTTTACTTTACAAAATTAGGGGCAGACAATCCTTTATGACTCATGACACCTTCGCACTTCACAACCACAAAATGAGAATACTTTACAACTTTATTACAAAATTCGACCCAAAACATGGGCTTTTAGCCCCAAAATTGTCCTTGGGGGATCCCGTTCCCAACAGGCCCCCAACACAAACACCATGACTCACCCTCGAGTCACTCGGTAGGCGCGAAGATCTTAGCGCGAAGACCTCCCAGCTCGAAGGGTTTATTCTCAGTGATGCACGCACTGGTATCACAGGTTACTTGCCCTCCTTATCCTTCGCGTTTTCCTTGGTTGGGGTGGGCTTTGGTCTCAGCATCCTTGGTGATTTGGGGACTTCCACTAATACTTCAGCAACCTCCAAAGTAGCTACTTCTGCCTCGCTAACCACTTCCGGCATATCCTCCTCGGTCATCACTGCTTCGGTGTCCATGGCTGTGGCAGGTGTCGACATAACGCTCATCAGCAATGCTCGTGATATCTCTAGTAAGTTCTCAAATGCTGGACTTGCTATCAGAGCCTCGAAGAATTCTTGGTTCATGTGCGCCTGAGAGCTCAACAACTCAATTCTCAAAATGCCAAGTGTTTTTTGTTGGGCAGCCACTTGTAATTTATAGGGAATTTTGAATTCAAATCTAACTACTCCCCCCAAATTTGGTTCATTAATGCTATATTGGCGACATATTTTCAAGGATCTGACTCATAAATTTTGTCTTAAATTCCAGCCACCCACTCCATTTGGCCGCATTTCTACCGTCAAATCATGAACAGTGACTTTAACGGTCACTTTCCAGCCGACCTACGCGATTTCTCCCTGGGTAGTGCAGCGCCCTTTGCGCTGTCGGGAGCCCTGTGCCACTTCCTTGCTTCGCATAATCCTCCAATCTCGTAGCTCCCCAACTCGGGCAGTGTAGTTTATAGTCATGTGCCTCCTTTCAGCTGCCTTGGGCGCTAAGACTGTGCTACCTTCATATAGTCACATGGATGGACCACTAGTGTATGGATTCAAGTGATTGTCGTTCACCTTTCCTGGTAAGGGATCTCCATTCAATTTGACCAACTGAACCACTCCTCCATCAGTAATCTCCTTAATGACATAGGGTCCTAACCAATGCATTCAAAATTTCCATGGAAATTTATCAAACTTGCTGTCATATAACAAAACCAGGTCATTTACCTTAAAGGTGTGCAGCTTAATGTGTCGATCATGCCATGCTTTCTCGCATTGCTTTTGGAGCTGTTGGTGAAATCCAGCTAGAAATCTCTCTTCCTCAAATTCAGCCAGCTATGCAAGCCTTTCTTCCAGGGCTCCGCGATCCGTCATACCCATGAGTGCCGCTATGCGCAGACTAGGCACAATGTATTCCATGGGCATTACTGCTTCAACACCATATACAAGCCTAAAGGGTGTTTGTCCAATCAACTTCTTGCATGTCGTCCGATAGGCCCATAGTACTACGGGTATGTGCAAGTCCCAATCATTTCGCTAAGCATTGCAAACCTTGGTCAACGTGTTCTCCAACACTTTATTGAATGATTCCACTGTCTTGTTAGCATATGGGTGATAAGGCATGCTCTTCTGATGACTGAAATTCCTTCGTCATCGCGCTGATCATTTCATTCAGAAAGTGCGTACCGCGAACACTCAACAAAATGTTTGGACACCCAAATTGTGTCAGTACATTCTCAAGGAGGAACTTTGCAACAGTCACGCCTATGTAATCCTTCACAGGTTGTGCCTCCACCCATCGAGTCAAATACTCTGTCACGGTGATAATGTAACTCGCTCTCGTCTTCTTCCCTTATGGCTGAATGGGTCCCACAAAATCTATCGCCCATTTTTCAAAGGGTTGTAATTTCATCTATGGATTCAGAGGCATCTCATACCTTCTTGATGTCCTGCCAGTCCTTTGACACACATCACGTGCTTTGTAGTAAGATTTTGAATCCTAATGGAGGGTTGGCCACCACAACCCTGCGCATAGAATCTTCTGCGTGGTCGCTCTCCCTGCATAATGTCCTCCTGTGGCACCCCCATGAGTGTCCGCAAGGATACTGCTCCTTTCAAACTCTGGTACATATTGCCGCAATATTTCATCAGACCCCATTTTGTACAGATGCCCAGTGATGACAAAAAAGTTTGTCGCTCTCACCATTAACTCCTTTTGCTGGATGGTGTAACCTTCCAGGGCAGTTCTTGTCGTTAGGAAGTGTAAGATATCTTCAAAATGATCATCCACGAAATGCACTGCAAATAGTTGCGCGTCAGGCAATCCTTCTTCCAAATTAGTGGGCTCTTCCCCTATTTCGATGCGTGACAGATGGTGTAGTCCCATGTTCAGTTGTCCACACTTTACAATAACTTCAAAATCATACTCCTGGAACAATAACAACCACCTGCAGATTCTCCCCCCCAACACAGGCTTATTAACTAGGTATTTCAATGCAAAATGATCCGTATACATCTTAAAATGGCCACCCAGCAAATAATGTCTAAACTTCTAGAGCACTTATACCATGGCTAACCCTTTGTGCTTGGTGGTGGAATAGTTCTTCTCCACCTTGGATAACCTTCTGCTTCCGAATGCTATAGGATGGTCTAAGTCTCCTCTGCCAGCCTGTGTCAATACTGCTCCCAGTGCTATACATGATGTGTCGACATGTACACGAAACTCCTTCTTCCAATCCGAGAAGACTAAAATCGGTGCGGTGACCATCTTTTCTTTTAATACATCTAAGCTTTTCTTACAGTCCTCGTTCCAGCAGAATGTGACATCCTTTTTCAACAACTTTTCCATAGGCACGATGATTTGGGCATATCCTTTGATAAACTTTTTGTAATATCCTGTATGTCCTAGGGTAGCACACAATTTTTTCACACTCCTCAGTGCTTCCAAGTTAGGTATCACAACGATCTTCGCGGGATATACCATTAGTCCCTGCCTACAAACCACATGACCTAGTAGGGTCCCAAAAGGAACACAAAACAAGAACTTCTTCAGGTTAAGCATGATCTGGTATATTCGACAAGTATCTAGCATCAGGCGTAAATGGCGACATGGCGTTTCACCAGCCCAAACACAGTCCAATCATCAAAGTACACTTCCAGGAACTTATGAATAAATTCCTTGAATGTCGCAACAACTACACGCAAAAAAATTGTAGGCGCATTCTTCAATCTGAAAGGCATTACAGTGTACTGAAAACACCCCCACTCAGTGGCGAAGGTTGTCTTGCTTCTATCCTCTGGAAAGATTTTGATCTGATGGTACCCAGAGAACCCATCAGTGAAGGAATAAGCTTCCTAGCCACCTACATTGTCCAACACTTCATCGGTGAACGAAGTCGGGAAAGGATCATGTACACAAGCATCATTCAACTTCCTGAGATCTATGCATATCCTTATTTCATCCTTCTGTTTCTTCTCCTGTACCACCATTGGCCTTACCCAATCAGATTCTTCCATAGGCTCAATGATGCCTACTGCAAGCATCTTGTCTAGCTCTAAGCAGACCTTCTCCTTATACTTTGGATTGAGACGGTAAGGTCTTTGCTTAATCAGCTTCGCGTCGGGCTTCAACGTGATCTTCATAACACCTAGGTCCCCGATTATCCCTTTTAGATCTGTAAACTTGGTAGGGAACAAATCCTGGTATTTGCAGAGCAATTCAGCGACCTTATCCACCGTCGCGTCATCCCAGTAATCTCCAATCTTCACGAATTTGGGCTTTGCCTCCGTACCAATATTTACCTGTTTCATTTTCAGTGGCGCAATTATATCAGGATTCTCAATCTGTGGTCCTTCAACCTTGCGATGACCTTTTGTTTCAGGGATGTTAACTTTTCGCGGATCCTCATCTTCTTCTTCAGCAGTTACGTTATAGCATTCCAGTGCATGACTCAACTGAGTAGTCCAATTGAGTTGAATAAGGTCCAAGGGATCCTATGGTATCCTAAAGATTGATGCTTTTACTTCTTGTAGTGCCTCATCAATACAGTCAAACCCGTCTTCAAATCTAAATGTCATTATGAATCCCTCGCGTAGAATATCCCATTCAGCTATACCATGCTGAAGCTCTGTTTCTAAGTACCAGTTCATCAGGATGACATCCAAGGTGTGACATAACAAGTGCACCCATTCATGTTGGGGCTTCTCTCCATAAGCCTGAGCCCATTTGGCCAAGTGCGCGTGCAGATCATCCTGCCCATCATATTTGTCTAGCATCCGTACCTTCATCTTCCCAAAGCATGTTCTCATAATCCTCCTACATTCGCGACAATCATCAAAGCTACCCTTGTGCGTGCCCCACCACCTTGCGGGTGTAGCATGCAGTGCCCAATCCAAACCCTAGAAGTGTTGCTTCTCTGGTACCTCCCTCTCAAATGCATCCAAGAATATATCTACATCATTCAAGCCATGATAAGTGGGCATATTTCTTACCTCTGACGACACACAGCGTAGAAACTGGGTCATCTTGTTACAGCTCAGTGTGGTTACTTCAAGTAACCGATTCTACCAGTGCTCTAATTCTTCATTAGAGTCTGAGATGCAGGAATTATCGTGATCCCATGTAATTCATCCATCCATTGTTGGATTCACCCAATCTTGGTCTCGCGCTGTTATCTTATAGATACAGTCCAGATTGTCATCGCTCTCATTATCGCAGACTGGTTTAGTATAGTGAGATCCTTCAGCTGGATCTAGGGGTACTATTACGCGGAGAAATTTCTTCTCAAAGATCATCTTTTACTTCTTTAGGTTGATTACCCCCATTCATATCAGTAGCCCAATCAATGCCAAGGAGTGCAGGGTAGGGGTTGTTGTCATCCACAATTTCTATTACTTCAAAGTCAACCAGCACGCTCGCGCCTTCAATACCTACAGTCACCCCTTGCAGCCGCCCCATGGGGATGATCTTCTACTGATTTTCCATACTTAACTAAATTAGAGACCACTGCAATGCAGGTCTTCCCATTCATTCCCAAGTCTACTTCAGTAGGACGTTCGCATCTGACCCCGGGTCTAAAATAACCTGATCCATCTCATACTTTCCTATCTGCGCGGTCAGCCTCATCTCTCATCCTGTCCTTGTTTTATGCTTACCGATATTTCGTACCACGTGCGGTTCACCCGGAGTGTTTCTGGCACATCTATTTATAAGATCATGTAATCCTTTTACAGCCTTGCTATCACGCAACAACTTCATGCAGGTCTCTAGGAAGGTTGTAAGCATAGAAAGGCCCATTTCCTGATCAAGCTTATCCTTGCTCCTTGAGGTGGAGGCCTTAGTGAAGCTCTTCTTTGCTTCCATGAGTATTTCACGTGCGCGCTCCAAATCGAATTCAGCCTCCTTCGTTGAAGCTTTACGAACCCATGCACTGTCTTCGGGCTATTTCCCCTTATCATCCCCTGTCGCAATTCCACTTCGGAGAACTATATTCACATTCAGATCCTCTTCGAGAGGCTCAGACCTCATCATCTGTAGGTTCTGAGTCGGCTGAGGTGGTAGCACCCCTTTGTCACATATCCTTGCTATCAATGTAGGACAATCTTCTTTCTCATGATCAAACAAAGTCCAATATTTGCACGACGAACGCATTAGGTTAGTGCAATCATTGGCATGGTCTCCTGGTCCTTCACAATTATAGAAAATCAGTTGTCCCAAACCTCTGCCAGGTCCTCCTCCACCTTGGCCTCGTCCGCACCCCTGAAATCTTGTTTCGCGCCATCCCTGCACTCTGGTTAGGGGGGCACATTTCTACCTGAACCCTATAGGTGGGTGTTTTGTCCATCATCAATTCATAACTTCTGTAGTTGTGCTCATAATGCCCTTCTGACCTACATAAGTTGCAGAACATTTGTTGCGGTGCGTGTACAAACTTCTGTAGCAAATGACAGTTATACGTCGTATGTTTTCCTGCTACTTGACATATTGCGGACCACAATGCAGGCCTCACGCTTAGTCTTGCTTAGGCCTCTGGCCTCAAATGCATCAGTCCTCCTCCTGTAATATAGTTCGCAAAGACCAAGCAATGGTCTTTGTCATGCCCCTGACCCTTGCATTTCAGGAACCATACCTCTTCGCGCACCTCCGGTCGAACCATCCTTTCCTGCTTCAAGCTTTGCATTTCAATGCAAAGATTTTGTAACTGCAAATGGATATGTTGAACCCCCAGATTCAGATCCTGCATCAGTGTTTCATGTAGTCTCATTGCAATCTCCAAGGCCTCTGCCTAAGTTGTTATCTTCTGTTGTGACAACGCAACCCTTAGGTGTGGTAGGAGCGAATCCACGAACCACTCGCGGTGTTGTCCATCTGTTAAGTTCAGATTATCTTCGCGTATTTTGCACTTCAATCTATGATCTAATTCCCAAGTTGTCTCGCCTGGTTTCATTGCGATTTCCTTGAACCCCACAATTGATTGTTTCTCAAATTTAGGCCTACTGAATTCTTTATTCAGCGTGGTCTGGATGTCCTCCACCCCAGTGTTTGGGTTATCATTAGAGTATTTAATGTACCAGGTTAGCACACGATCCTGCAGAGCACTAACCAGTGTTGCCTTCTTCATGTGATCATCTGTAATTCCCTGAGCTTCCCATACAGCTTTCATGAGGAACCAAAACTGGTCTGTTTCCTCATTTCCCAAGCATTTTAACAACGACAACTTTACTAAATTTTCCATACTGAACTACGGTGGAGGTGGAGGCGGTATGGGTGAAGTAGCAGGTGATGGTGGTGAAGTTGGAGGTGGCGTGGGTGGAGGTGGCAGTCGCGGGAATCCTTGTCTTATTAGTTGAATAGCACTTCACGGAGAAGCCTGCGCTACTCCCTTTTCGTCACCCAATGGAGGTGAAATCAAAGGACTATATTTGGGACCCTTTCTTCCTTCATTCATGTAAGTTTTTCCACTTCGCGTAGCTCCGAACGTCAAGGTAGCTGCATAACCTATTTTTCATACAATAACATTTTAATCCGGGAATGAAAAGACTTCAAGTACTTACCTCGTAGACCTTTGAAAAAGCGTCGCTCCGCCTCACTGTAGCTGACTAAGGTATCGACCACGAATTCAGTCACAAATCCTCCTATGATGCGATCGAGCCAATGATCGACAGTGCGATCGATCTTATCCTCAGAGACTTCCAATCTCTATACTAACTCTGGGGTCCAGAATATGGGACCGTCAAGTCTCCACCTTCCTTACCTATCTGGTAGCTTCGTTGTCCACTCGTATAGCTCAACCGGAAGGGAACAGAAAAAGATCTCGTGGATCTCTGTGTATAGGTACCTATCCAACCACTATTCCTTTGTCAGTCACAGGTTTTTGTTCTCCTACGCCGCGAATTCGTGGATCTTCCTATCCAACCAATCTTTGATCTCTTTCTTAGTTGGATTCCAGTTATACGACATCACACATATCTTATGCAGATTCTGGTCCTGGCAACGGAACTATTTGTTGGCTTGGTGGGGCCGGACCCAAGTTTAGTGTTAGTTAGCCAAACAAATCCCTACACTACTGGCCTCTCGGCATCAACCCACGGAGCGCAGACCGAAGTCTCACTCGAAGAAGTATGGGGGGATGCTGGAACCAAGTTTCTACACCCTAAGATGGTCGTGATGTCGGTTTATTCCTTCTATTCATGCTTTCGCGCAGGTCACTTAAGTTCTAGGGCTTTGTCAGACTAGCCCTTTATTCTCCCTTTAGTACCTCCGCGAAGGAGTACGATTGGCCTTTGCACAACCCTAACTTGTGGTCAAGGTACTTTCGCGCCACTAGGGCAGCGTAGCATGAAGATTCCCAAATTATCTTAAGCGTCTTATTTATCTTATTAAACAATCACAGTTAGGGCCGCGTAAACAGATATTCTTACTTGTGTTCAATTATCCAACATAATTACATACATTCATGCATCATATAAGCATTATAAATGAAATTCATACCCAATATGACAAGATGCATTAACAGGAACAAAGACACAAAATTTGTAAAATGCTTCTCTTTATTGATATCTTCAGATGATTACAGACTCTATCCGCCCTGCACACACAACTGCAAGGGTCCGCGCACTCAGCTGCAGACTTCTACCCTAGGCCTCTGCGCACTTAGTTGTAGGGGTTCGTGCACTCAGCTGCGTACTTCTACCCTATGCCTCTGCGCACTCAGTTGCAAAGCCTCTACCTAAGATATGACCTGAAACTTAGACTTTTCTCCTTATCCTCAAGACTTCATACTTCTTAGAACTTATTGATGACTCTCTAAAGTTTACTTACTTATCTCTTTTTATACAATCCCATGGTCTGCAGACCATGGGTATATCTTTACAGCCAACCTTAATTTACAAAATTAAGGGCGAACAACCCTTTATGACTCATGACACATTCGCGCTCCACGACCACAAAATGCGGACACTTTACAACTTTATTACAAAATTCAACCCAAAACATGGGCTTTTAGCCCCAAAACTATTCTTGGGGGATCCCGTTCCCAACAATCCCCCAACACAAACATCATGACTTGCCCTCGAGTCAATCAGCAGGCGCGAAGATCTTAGCACGAAGACCTCCCAGCTCGAAGGATTTATTCTCGGCGATGCATGCACTGGTATCACAGGATGCTTGCCCTTCTTATCCTTCGCGCCTTCCTTGGTTGGAGTGGGCTTTGGTCTCGGCATCCTTGGTGATTTGGGGACTTCCACTAATACTTTGACAACCTCTGAAGCTGCTACTTCTGCCTCACTAACCACTTTCGACATATCCTCCTCGGTCGTCACTGCTTCGGTGTCCATGGCTATGGCAGGTGTTGACATAGCGCTCATCAGCAATGCTCATGATATCTTTGGTAAGTTCTCAAACGCTGGACTCGCTATCAAAGCCTCGAATAATTCTCGGTTCATGTGCACCTGAGAGCTCAACAACTCAATTCTCAAAATGCCGAGTGTTTTTCGTTGGGCAGCCACTTGTAATTTATAGGGCATTTTGAATTCAAATCGGCCATTCCCCCCAAATTCAGTTCATTAATGCTAGATTTGCAGCAGATTTTCAAGGATCTGACCCATAAATTATGTCTTAAATGTCGGCTGCCTGCTCCATTTGGTAGCATTTCTACCGTTAAATCATGAACAGTCACTTTCCGACCGACTTGCACGATTTGTCCCTGGGTAGCGCAGCTCCTTTCGCGCTACTATGAGCCTTGTGACACTTCATTACTTCGTATAATCCTCCAATTGCGCAACTCCCCAACCCGAACAGTGTATTTTATAGTCCACACCTCCTTTCAGCTGCCTGGAGTGCATTGTGCTACCTTCATATAGTCACATGGCCGGACCATCGGTGTATGGCTTCAAGCAATTGTCGTTCACCTTTCCTAAGAAGGTATCTCCATTCAATTTGACCAATTGAAATGCTCCTCCGTTGGTAATCTCCTTAATGACATAGGGCCCTAACCAATGCATTCAAAATTTCCCTAGAAATTTATCAAACTTGTTGTCATATAACAAAACCAGGTCATTTACCTTAAAGGTGTGTAGCTTAATGCACCGATCATGCCATGCTTTTTCACGCTGCTTTTGGACTTGTTGGTGAAATCCAGCTAGAAATCTCTCTTCCTCAAGTTTAGCCAGCTGTGCGAGCCTTTCTTCTAGGGCTCTGCGATCCTTCATACCTATGAGTTCCACTATGTGTAGACTAGGCACAATGTATTCCATGGGCATTACTGCTTCAACACCATATACAAGCCTAAAGGGTGTTTGTCCAGTCAACTTCTTGCATGTCGTCCAATAGGCCCATAGTACTACAGGTATGCACAGGTCCCAATCATTTCGTTGAGCGTTGCAAACCTTGGTCAGCGCATTTTCCAGTACTTTATTGAATGCTTCCACTGTCTCGTTAGCCTGTGGGTGATAAGGTGTGCTTTTCTTGTGATATACCTAAAATTCCTTCGTCAGTGCACTGATCGTTTCATTCAGAAAGTGTGTACCGTGATCACTCATCAAAATATTTGGACACCCAAATCGCATCTAAACATACTCAAAGAGGAACTTTGCAGCAGTCGCGCCTATGCAATCCTTCACAGGTTGTGCCTCCACCCATCGAGTCAATTACTCCGTCGCGGTGATAATGTAACTTACTCCCATCTTCTTCCCTTGGGGCTGAATGGGTCCCATAAAATATATCGCCAACTTTTCAAAGGGTTGTAATGTCATCTGTGGATTCAAAGGCAGCTCATCCCTCCGCGATGGCCTGCCAGTCCTTTGACACACATCACGCGCTTTGCAGTAAGCTTTTGAATCCTACTGGAGGGTTGACCACCACAACCCTGCTCGTAGAATCTTCTGCGCGGTCGCTCTCCCTACATAATTTCCACCCATGGCACCCCAATGAGCATCTGTAAGGATACTGCTCCTTTCAAACTCTAGTACATATCGTCGGAATATTTCATCAGACACAATTTTGTACAGATGCCCAACAATGACAGAAAATTCTGCCATGCGCACCACTAACTCCTTCATCTGCTGGATGATGTAACCTTCCAGGGCAGTTCCTATTGTTAGGAAGTGTATGATATCTTTGAAATAACTATCCATGACACGCACTACAAATAGCTGCGCATCAGGCAATCCTCATTCCAAATTAGTGGGATCTTCCCTTGTTTCGATGCGTGACAAATGGTCTGGTCTCGCGTTCAGTCATCCAAGCTTTACAATAACTTCAAAATCATACTCCTGAAACAATAACAACCACCTGTAGATTCTCCCCCCCAAAACAGGCTTATTGACCACGTATTTCAATGTGGAATGATCCATATACATCTTAAAATGGCGACCCAAAAAACAGTGTCTAAACTTATGGAGCACTTATACCATGGCTAACCCTTCGCGCTTGGTGGTGGAATAGTTATTCTTTGCCTTTGATAACCTCCTGCTTGCAAACGCTATAGGATGGTCCAAGTCTCCTCCGCTAGCCTGTGTCAATACTGCTCCCAGTGCTATACATGACGTGTCGACATGTACATCAAACTCCTTCTTCCAATCCGAGAATACTAAAATCAGCACGGTTGTTATAGGGAAAAGTGTCTACACAGAACTGCTTATCCCACTAAGGTGTGGTAGCTACCTTAGAAACAAACAAAGTAAAGCTACTTTTGTTTTTCCTTTATGAAATATAGAGGAGAGAAGAACAAAGAAGACCAACCTCTGTCTTGCGCTTATCTCCTAGTTCGATTCCTCTCTCTCTTGATAGTCTTTCGCTACTTGCTCCCTTATACACCCAGCTTCACAGAGTACCTATAGGATCACAGTAGCATAACACTATACAAGAACATGGATCTATAATCATAAACAATCTAGGATCAGATGTAAATTGACCATACAAATGCATAAAACATAAATGACACAAGAGTATGGAGGAAAACTTGAATAGCTTTTATTGATAATCAAGAAAGAGCCAAGGGAGTTACAACCAGTTGTTCTGACCCAACATCATCCTCTCAGCAAGTAAACCCTTCTTCACCTCATACAAAGCTTAGATCACCCAACACTATGATGTTGTCTCAAGAAACCAATAGCAATTCCTTACAAGATGCAAAATTCCAGCCTCCAACCTCTGGATCTCTGGGATGAGAGATCTATATATAGATATTTGCAGAGGTGTGAGTCAGCTCTGGGTTTTTTATTAGTGTCTTCTCTCTTATAGTTCTTGATTCCACTTGGAGATCTCATTGATCTCTTACTCATCCTTGGGCGATTCTGAGAGGCAAGTGTCACAGGAGAAGTTTCTGGAAGATTCCATGATCATCCACCTCGCAAACTGTCTCCGCCACTTGTCTTTTCTCGTCCATCGCACCCCATAGAAGGGCTTTTTGAAATGCAACGCACTTCCCATGTGTACAAGGTGAGATGCATCGCACCCTGGCCATGGAGCAAGTGAAATGATCCAGTTTTGACCAGTTCTGAGTAGTTTTTCATGGAGAACTTCTGGGAGAAGCTGTAATCAGTTGACCTTGTTCCTTTAGGGGTTGGAACAACACTTTTAGGGACTTAGGAGCCCTTGGTTTATGGACATTTTATGCTTGGGGTTGTAGTGCCCAAAAATGTCTATAACAGTTGCCCCCTAAAGCATGAGGTCGTTAATCTTTTGATGTCGGGTGAAATGCTTTATCATGAGGATCCGAAGTTCTTTCAAGCTGGAAGGAGACCTGTAATAAGATACAATACAATACATTATCTTCATAATATTTTCATGATCTAGCTGAGGCGGGCATTCCCATGCTCAGCTTTATAAATTCATTTTCATGTACATAGGACAGACAATCGTCTGAGTGTAGACTGATGATTCTAGAGGAGCCATCATCCCATAGATTGGATGATTATCTGTGCAGAAATGATGTACATTTGATGTCTTTATTTTCCTGAATATATATCGCAGCCCGGATGGATGAAACTAGATCCGGGGTCTTCAATCTCGTTCGATCTTCACTCAAAGTACAAGTCGATCCATGTGAGAGATGTTCTGGAGTCGAACATGGAAAGACATCGCCTGATTACCAGCCAATGATGTAAGCTGTTAACAGGCGCGAGAGGAATCACCGATAATGATAATGATCCTCAAGGTACTACAGTACAATTCACGTGGTGTGAATAAGGGACTTGGCGTCGAACACCACGCAAAATCTTTCGGTCGAAGGCCATTGGTGTAAACCTATCGCCGAAAGTGAGAAACTTGCCATTGAGGCATGCAAGCTTCAAAGTACTGAAATGGGTGTTCCTAGATCGACTTCTTGGATAATGAGTTGATGTCGACAAGAAGCGATCCGTCATAGGAGGGCCTTAATGAATCCCACATCAATGACACGGAATGGAGCAAATGATTCTAATGGAGGTGAAAACGGTCTGGTGATATAAGGTTCAGGGTGGCGGTCATGAAAGAATGGAGCGTAAATGTATTGCAGTGGGTGAGACACAGGTGAATTCTCTGAGTGACTTCTCTTGAACATACCGGCGACACTGACATGATTTTAACCCCAAATGTGAATGGTGTGATGTGACCATGGTGATGTGACCGGTGAATGAAACAACCCAACCCGACTTGGATGCGGAGTGAAAGTGCCATGTTCAAGAGCGACTTGCTACCAACAAAGTTTCTTCAAGTTTTCTTCCCAATTTTCCCCAGTCATTGCTGACCAGTACCTCTTTATTTTTGTCAAGCTTGAGGAGGATAACATATGCTTGTTCTATAATTTTCCCTTCGGGCAAACCCATCGCTATGTTTTAACGAGCCTAGCGATAGTGAAACTCGTTCTTGTCTGCTATGGACAAGTTTGTCGCTATTAGGTTTTAACGAGTTTAACGACAAAGATAACTCGGTCCTTTTCAATTTTAGAGAGTCTGAAAAGGGACGTAAAGGAAACTCCAAAAAATCCTTTTTCGTCATCTAATCCCTTAGGTCCGAAAAAGTATAAAACAATACAGAAGGGATGAATTTTCGGTACTTTTAACGAGCCGAACAAAACAAGCGCTCGATCTTTTTGTGTAATAATCCCTCAGGTCCAAAAAGATTAAAATCTAAAGGAGGGATAGCACTTCCGGTCACTTTAACGAGCTGGAGAGGCCAATGGCTCGGCAATCTTTTCATATTTTACGAGTCAGTTGAAAAGAGCTTAAAGGAGACTCGTTTTTTAGGAACGAGTGATAAATTCAAGTAGCAGCTGATTCCAGGTAAGGTTTGGAATTTTCCAATCACGGCAGTGTCACAAGGATGGCTAACAAGATCACTCTTCGCAGCTGTTCCTCAAAAGGGGTAAACAATCAAGTGGAGGTGAATGATCGGCCAATACAGAGTGGAGGTGATGATGAGAACACGACCAAGGCTTTAAAGGCTGAAGTACTACATTCACGATGATTATTTACCGGGAATTGGTTCATTTTTTATTGAGCTTAAATGCTGGGGGAAACATTTGCTCATAGCTTATGTTTATTTTTTAACGAGCATGAAGTCCGCGTTAAAATTTCTCGATGCGGGTTTATTTTTTAACGAGCTTGAACCTTGCAGTAACACTGCTCGTGGCAGGTTTATTTTTTAACGAGCTTGAACCCTGCAGTAACACTGCTCGTGGCGGGTTTATTTTTTAATGAGCTTGAACCCTACGGTAACACTGCTCGTGATAAGTTTGCATGCCCCTAGCATAATAACACAAATCGAGGTGCATGCCCCCCAAGCTTCATTGCATTCATCTTGGTGGTTGGAATGAAGGTTTACCTTCGAGATCTTCGAAAGACTCGACTTTGATTTTACGAGATCGTAATCAAAGACTCGATTTGGAAAGGGAGTCGTTTCATTTTTTAATGAGGTTGACACAGTAAAAGAACTATCCTCATAATCCACCGTATTTACAGTATTTGATAGAAAATAAAAAACTGAAGGATGATTAAGGTCATTGGAATAATCTTCGTTGTAATCCGGGAGATGGGAACGATGGTGGTGATCTTCCCATGGTGCCTCTCCTAACATCATTGACTGATTGATTCCTTTGTCTGTAGAATGTACATGCGACCAAGGATCTGAAGAGGTACCATATTCCTTAGACCTATCTATCCAAACACTCGATAAGCGTTGATTTGGGTTTGCCCCCCAAGCCAAGAAAATTGATTGCTACAATATTTCTAAAATGGCAATGATCCATGCTGACAAATGTTTAGGAATCTTCTGAATCCATTAGATATAGAAGATTTCATATTGTAGGTTTCCACTGTGGCCACTTCCGCAAAATTACTCGGAGGCGGTAGGGCAAAAGTACCCATTAAGGCAGGGTCTTTTAGGAGGCCTACTCCAATATTTTGAAGCGAATGATTGCTTCTATGGATCATTGGAATGCTTCCCGTAACTTGTGAACTGTTGGGGAGAAATGTTTGTTGGTCGATGATTGTAATTCCTCCTTTAAAGGGAAATGAAATCTTCCTGAAGTAGGTCGACACAACTGCAGCCATGGCATATATCCAGGGCCTTCCCAGTAGGATGTTGTAATCGAGGTTTCCGTCGATTACTTCAACATCAATTTCTACTGTTTTGCCCCCTAGTTCAACTTGCAAGTTACTCAAAATCCCTTATGGAGTGTATGATCGTCCATCAAATGCTTTTAACATTGTTAATGATCGCGACAAGGGTGGTGAGCCTAAATTTTTCCAGCAACTCATCGACATAATACATGTAGATGCCCCCTCATCAATAATTGTTCGATGAACAATTTTGTTGAGGGCTTTCACTTGAACGAGGAAAGCTAGTTGAGCTGGTAACTGAGGATTGTATCCTTTATGATCAAAGGATACAAGATTGGAATCCTTTGGGTCTATTCCACTGATGGCTGATAATAAAGCTTGCTTTTGGGATGGGCAATTTTGTAGTACCTCAAGAGTCGACATAGTGGTTGGCGATTGGGCCAAATCTTCCACTATATTATAATGTTGTGCTGCTCTAGCACGAGGATTAAACGTCGACTTGTGTACTACTCCCTTTGGCGTTTTTATTGTTAACTCAGTAATGATGGGTGGCGCAACTTCTGTCGAAGTTGTTGTCGAACTACTAGGTTCATCTTTATCCTTGTTGTTCGACAGTTATGGATTCCCGTAATCTTTGTTCCTTGTCGATATCAAAGCATCATTTTGCTATTTGGAAACCGACAACATCAGCACTTGAGACGGGGAAGCATTTTCACTGTCAACCAGATTTGTTCCTGGATTCGGAAACGGATCAGTTAATACTGTTGAGGTCTTTGTATTCTTGAAGAATTTTTTAAGCTCAGCTTTATACGGACAATCTGATGTCCAATGATCCTCATCGCATATAAAGCATGGATGATTTGGTTTCCTATTTCCAGAAGGGTTTGCAGAAGATTTTTCAGGTGATGATTCTTCCTGTTTCTTCTTCTTCCCTTTTCCTTTCTTCTTGCCCCCTGGTTGCTTGGTTTCTTTGCCTTTATCTGTCGATACGGCATTTACTTCCGAGGCAAGAAGTTCCTCTTTTGCATTTTGACTAGAAATCTTACGAGCCTTTTTAGATGTAGCCTTTGTCGATTTCGTGTCTGTTGCGCCAATCACGCCATCGCCGGCATGAGAGTCATTGTTTGATTTAGGAGGAGGAGGGACTGAGAATTCCGGTCTAGGAGCGTCAGGTATTTTATCGTAGAGCGTGCCAGACTGAGTGTAAATCAAGTCCAAATATTGTGCACGAGCGATAACCTGCTCTTCAGTGATGACTCCCCCTTTCGCCACATCTTCCGTGATGGAAGGCAATAATGACTTAATAAACCATTCAGCTAAAAGCTGATCAGGAACATACGTTTTTACCATTCTACGACGACATCGCCACTCATGTATATGATCAGATATGTGAGTGGCCGTTGTTTGTTTGAAATTGGTAAGAAGTTCTGTTCCCGTTTCGTACCTTATCGGTAACTGAAAATGGTTTAAAAAGGTTGTGGCTAGGGTACTGAAGTTGTCAAATGAAGCTTTGGGCAATTCGATATACCATTTTGCTGCAGGACCAGTTAACGTCCTCTGAAAAAGGTGAAGCCTAATCGAATCATCGTTTAGGGTGTTTGATGAACACCACAGATGAAAGGTCATCACATGATTCGACGGATCTTCACCCGGATTTCCATTAAATTTAGGAATATCTGATGGAAGTTTATGCGGAATCACTGGCCACCAAGGGGCGTAAGCGATTAGATCGTTTGTTAACCGATTTAAATCAGGTAACTCTAAAGTCGCACGAAGGGTAACTGTTGATTCAGGTTAGGTGAATCGTACCCAGGATAAGATGGGATTGCCTGAGCAGTTGGTCTTTGCATACCAGCATAATGCATTTGATGCTGGTAACTTTGGTAAGGTTGGTGGGCATGACCATTGTAGAATGGTTGATTTTGACCGTTTTGAATATACGGTTGCCCACTATTTGCAAAGATTTGTTGCTCAGAACGTTGGTATACTTGTTGGAACTGCGGTTGTTGGTTGTGAAGCCATGTGTTGTTTCCCGATACTAACTGTTTGACCAAGATGAGGGGTGATTGTACCCATTTGAACCTGTGTCATTCCACCAGTCGGTGATTGTGGTTGAGTTGCAGGGTCAAGAGGTTGTTGCATTACAACCTGAGAAACCTGAGGTTGGCATACAACAGGTAGCGCTTGAACTTGCGACACCGTCACAATAGCTGGCGTAGTTGGTATACTTGACATAGGTAAACATTGTTGCATCGAATATACAACTCTTGGTTGTTGAGGTAGTATCGGTACCCAACCGCTTGACGTAATTCCAGCATAACCCGAATTTTGTTGTGAACTCCCGTATGGCTGTCCTCTTGGAGGGGACAATGAAAGGGTATACTGCCCCCCATACGGCGGTAATCCGGTACTTAAGGGAATGGTTTGCCCTTGAGGGCCGGACTGCCCAAATTGACCTCCAAATGGATCAATTTGTTGAGACTCAACATAAGAGTTTCTGGATATTATTCCGGATGAACAAACAGGAACGGACCATACCGTCGAAATAGCCCCTGAGTGGGCTCCTTCTAGCGACTGAGAGCTAGTTGGGACAGATGGTATACCGGCGATCATTGTTGGAGTGATAGCAGGAAGTTCTGTCGTCGCTGTGTCAGACGACACAGTCCTAGATGTTGACGGTTGTTCAGACATTTCTAGTATATCCAAAAGATTAATTAGCGATTCTACAGGAGCTTCCGCTGGCGGTAGACTAATTTCTGATGAACAAGGATACAGAGTGATCCCGACTCCAAATTGCGATGGAGTACTAGATGGAGGATCTTCCACAATCTCTTCTATAGCAATCAGACCAGGTGGAAGGGGTAGACCGTCAGGTCCGTAGAATATTTCTGGTGCCGAAGAAGGTATAGAATCTGCAGCGACAGATGTTTGGGGAACAACACTCTCCAAACTGGTTCTAGATGGAACTGGTTCAGTGATACAAGCGTTTACCTTCAGACTAGGATCAGTACTACTGTCCTTCGGTGGCTGCTGAACTCCTTCTGTAAAGGCAGGGATACCAAAAATGTTTGGAGTAATCGGAGTCTCTGATGTTGTTGGAACACTTGTTCTAACTTTACCAGGAGATTTGGAACCGGTTAAACGAGTTCGCTTTGTCCGTAATAGCTTCGATTCCGGAGACAAAGACAGTTGACTCGTAAGCCTCCGCGAACGACGGGGTTTCAATTGACTTTCTTCCATGATTGCGGATTACTCGATCAACTAAAAATCAAGGGGAAGTATGTTTCCGAATTAGATGAATTTTAGACGCTTTGACACAACTTATTTTTTCAATTTTAAAGAGTCAAGAAAAAACAAAAGATGACTCTAGTCGCCTTCGATTTTTAATGAGCCTGAAGTGACAAGTGCTCAGATGGACCTTTTCTGTTAAGGAGTCTGAAAAGGAACGAAAGGGACTGCTCTGGAAATCTAGGTAGAGGGATTACCAAACCAATCGCAAAACTGCAGAATACTTTTTACGGTATGGCAGTCAATCTTCCCGAATGCTGTGTTCAGTGCATTGCGATCGATAGGGCGGCAGACACGGCTTCCTATGGATAAAGGATTAAGCCTATTGTGGTCTCCCAAAATATACTCGACGGTACGTGGGAGCACAAGTCCGTACTGGCACTTATCGTCTCAAAGTGGAGGAATCACCCAACCATCAGTGAGAACAACAGTTACCAGGCTTTACGACGCCGGAATACGTCTCTAGCCTAGACTTCTAGATGTTGTGCGTTAGGTTCCAAAGCGTTGTTAGATTCATTAAATTTATTTTATAGTTGATATTGCTTAAGAAATTTGCCTTTCAGGTTCACCGCGAGATGTAGATGTACAATTCCTAAAATGCAATCTAAGATGATAAACAGTCTTTTATCTTCTTTGTGCAATGAAAATCCTAGCTACTAAGGAAAGAGAGACAGTATTCTTTCACAAAGAGCAAAGAGCACACACTAAATGCATTGTCCTAAATCAAACCAATCAAACAGTCTAAATGCAAATGCACATGCATGTATTTGTTTTCGGCTTTCTTAGTATGTGAATGGTAAAAAGAAAGCTAATGCGCAAATCTGAATTACTTTTCAAGCGACCATTACTAACAAGTTTCTTTTCAAAATCAAAAATGGAGACAATCACAATACTTTACGATCCGGAAATGAATACTTGCTTTCGACACTAGAAAAACTACAAATTTAGACCAAATACAATAGCAACAGGGTAATCGACTATCAAGAGCAACCAAACTCTCTCCTATGACTGAAAACAACACTTGCGACACTTTCAAATCAAGGAATGACAGTACAATTACGTTACTTTTTGCAAAGGAGAACTGAAAATGACTCAACAAATACACAAAAACATTTACAGTTCTTTTGCACAATGGAGGCGGAATATCAGCAAGGAAAGGGGTTTCAAACAGAGATATACTGATTACAAACAGCAAAACTCATGAATAGAACTGAAAAGAATGAACACAGAAACCAAAACTGAGGAACAATGCCTAGTCTGATCAGCGCACCTGTAACACAGGGAACTTGAAATGCAGCGCACCTACTACACTCGGGAAGTGCGCTGAATTTCAGATTCACAGAACAGAGCCTACGCTGGGCCAGAGATGAGACTTTGCTTGGGTTCCGGGTCACAGTTCGCAGTTCAGTTCAGGGATTTTGGCCAAGCAAATGGTAATCAGTAAATCAACAATCAGGGGTAGATCTAAGGAGGTTAATGGAGCTACCACAAGGGGCAATCAGAGAGTTTGTGAATCAGTTGTTTAATTCATAAACAAATCCCGGAGATTGACTGAAGCGGCATTTATCTACTTTGCATTTGCATAGAAAATGCAGTTCGAAAGCTACCTGGCTCGACTTCAGGCTCCATCTATAAGTTTATAAAATAAACAACAAGGAAGATAAACAAACAAACTAATTCGTCCCCAGTGGAGTCACCATTTTGTTACAGGGAAAAGTGTCTACACAAAATTGCTTATCCCACTAAGGTGTGGTAGCTACCTTAGAAACAAACAAAGTAAAGCTACTTTCGTTTTTCCTTTATGAAATATAGAGTAGAGAAGAACAAAGAAGACCAACCTCTGTCTTGCGCTTATCTCCTAGTTCGATTCCTCTCTCTCTTGATAGTCTTTCGCTACTTGCTCCCTTATACACCCAGCTTCACAGAGTACCTGTAGGATCACAGTAGCATAACACTATACAAGAACATGGATCTATAATCATAAACAATCTAGGATCAGATGTAAATTGACCATACAAATGCATAAAACATAAATGACACAAGAGTATGGAGGAAAACTTGAATAGCTTTTATTGATAATCAAGAAAGAGCCAAGGGAGTTACAACCAGTTGTTCTGACCCAGCATCATCCTCTCAGCAAGTAAACCCTTCTTCACCTCATACAAAGCTTAGATCACCCAACACTATGATGTTGTCTCAAGAAACCAACAGCAATTCCTTACAAGATGCAAAATTCCAGCCTCCAACCTCTGGATCTCTGGGATGAGAGATCTATATATAGATATTTGCAGAGGTGTGAGTCAGCTTTGGGTTTTTTATTAGTGTCTTCTCTCTAATAGTTCTTGATTCCACTTGGAGATCTCATTGATCTCTTACTCATCCTTGGGCGATTCTGAGAGGCAAGTGTCACAGGAGAAGTTTCTGGAAGATTCCATGATCATCCACCTCGCAAACTGTCTCCGCCACTTGTCTTTTCTCATCCATCACACCCCATAGAAGGGCTTTTTGAAATGCAATGCACTTCCCGTGTGTACAAGGTGAGATGCATCGCACCCTGGCCATGGAGCAAGTGAAATGATCCAGTTTTGACCAGTTCTGAGTAGTTTTTCATGGAGAACTTCTAGGAGAAGCTGTAATCAGTTGACCTTGTTCCTTTAGGGGTTGGAACAACACTTTTAGGGACTTAGGAGCCCTTGGTTTATGGACATTTTATGCTTGGGGTTGTAGTGCCCAAAAATGTCTATAACAACGGTGACCATATTTTCTTTTAATACATCCAAGCTTTTCTTACATTCCTCGTTCCAGCAGAATGTGACATCCTTTTTCAACAACTTTTCCATAGGCGTAGTGATCTAAGCATAGCCTTTGATAAACTTTTTGTAATATCCTATATGTCCTAGGGTAGTGCACAGCTGTTTCACACTCCTTGACACTTCCAAGTTAAGTATTACCGTGATCTTCGCAGGATCTACCATTAGTCCTTGCCTACAAACCACATGACCCAGCAGGGTCCCAAAAGGAACACAAAACAGGCACTTCTTTGATTGAGCGCGATCTGGTATCTTCGACAAGTATCTAGCATCATGAGTAAACTGGCGACATGGTGTTTCACCAGCCCAAACACAGTCCAGTCACAAAGTGCACTTCCAGGAACTTATGAATAAATTCCTTGAACGCCACAATGACTACGCGCGAAAAAATCGCAGGAACATTCTTCAATCCGAAAGGCATTACAGTGTATTGAAAATACCCCCACTCAGTGATGAAGGTTGTCTTGCTTCTATCATCCGCTCGAATTTGATCTAATGGTACCCAAAGAACCCATCAGTGAAGGAATAATCTTCATGGCCACATACATTGTCCTACACTTCATCAGTGAACGGAGTCGGGAAAGGATCATGTACACAAGCGTCATTCAACTTCCTGAGATCTATGCATAACCTTATTTCATCCTTCTGCTTCTTCTCCCGTACCACCATTGGGCTTACCCAATCAGATTCTTCCACAGGCTCAATGATGCTTGCTATGAGCATCTTGTCTAGCTCTAAGCAGACCTTCTCCTTATACTTCGGATTGAGACAGTAAGGTCTTTGCTTAACCAGCTTCGCATCGGGCTTCAACGTGATCTTCATAACACCTAGGTCCCCGATTATCCCTTTTAGATCCGTAAACTTGGTAGGGAACAAATCTTGGTATTCGCGGAGCAATTCAGTGACCTTATCCACCATCACATTGTCCTAGTAATCTCTAATCTTTGCGAATTTGGGCTTTGCCTCTGTATCAATATTTACCTGTTTCGTTTTCAGTGGCACAGTTATATCAAGATTCTCAATTTGTGGTCCTTCAACCTCGCGGTGACCTTCTGTTTCAGGGATGTTAACTTTTTGCAAATCCTCATCTTCTTCTTCAGCAGTTACGTTATGCACGTGACTTAGCTGAGTAGTCCAATCAGTTGAATAAGGCCCTAGAGATCCTCTAGTATCCTAAATATTGTTGCTTTTACTTCTTGTAGCGCCTCATCAATACAATCAAACCCGTCTTCAAAGCTGAATTTCATTATGAATCCCTCGCGCAGAATATCCCATTCACCTGTACCATGGTGAAGCTCTGTTTCTAAGTACCAGTTCATCGAGATGACATCTAGGGTGTGACAAAGCAAGTGCACCCATTTAGGTTGGGGCTTCTCTCCATAAGCCTAAGCCCATTTGGCCAAGTGCACGCACGGATCATCCTGCCCATCATATTTGTCTAGCATTCGTACCTTTGGCTTCCCAAAGTGTGTTCTCATCATCCTCCTACATTCACGCCAATCATCAAATCTACCCTTATGCGTACCCCGCCACCTTGCGGGCATAGCGCTCAATGCCCAGTCCAAAGCCTGGAAGTGCTGCTTCTCTGGTATCTCCCTCTCAAATGCGTCCAAGAATATATCTACATCATTCAGGCCATCATAAGTGGGCATATTACTTACCTCTGACAACACACAGCGTAGCGATTGGGTCATCATGTTACAACTTAGTGTGGTTACTTCATGTAACTGATTCTGTTAGCGCTCTAATTCTTCATTAGAGTCTGAGGTGCATGAACTCTCGTGATCCCATGTAATTCATCCATCCAATGTTGGATTCACCCAATCTTGGTTTCGCATAGTTATCTTATAGATACAGTCTAGATCGTCATCGCTCTCATAATCGCGGACTGGTTTAGTATAACGCGATCCTTCAGCAGGATCTAGGGGTACTATTACGCTGAGCAACTTCTTCTCAAAGATCATCTTTCGCTTCTTTAGGTTGATTACCCCGTTCATATCAGTAGCCCAATCAATGCCAAGGAGCATAGGGTAGGGGTTACTATCATCCACAATTTCTATTACTTCAAAGTCAACCAGCGCGCTCGCGCCACCAATATCTATAGTCACTCCTTGCAGCAGCCCCATGGGGATGATCTCCTGTTGATTTTCCATCCTTAACTAAATCATAGACCACTGCAGCTCGGGTCTTCCCATTCATACCCAAGTCTGCTTCGATAAGACATTTGCATCTGACCCTAGGTCCAAAATAACCTGATCCATCTCATACTCTCCTATCTGCGCTGTCAACCTCATCTCTCATCCTGTCCTTGTTTTATGCTTGCCAATTTTTTGTACCAGGCGCGATTCACCGGGAGTGTTTCCAGTGCATCTATTTATAAGCTCTTGTAATCCTTTTATATCCTTGCTAGTGCACAGGAACTTCATGCAGGTCTCTAGGAAGGTTGTAAGCATAGAAGGGTGCATTTCCTAATCAGGCTTATCCTTGGTCCCTGAGGTGGAGGCCTTAGTGAAGATCTTCTTTGCTTCGATGAACATTTCACGTGAGTGCTCCAAATCGAATTCAGCCTCCTTCGTCGGAGCTTTGTGAACCCATGCGTTGTCTTCGAGTTGCTTCCCCTTATCATCCCCTATTTCAATTCCACTTCAGAGTACTATATTCACATTCAAATCCTCTTCGCGAGGGTCAGACCTCATCATCTGCAGGTTCTAAGTCGGCTAAGGTGGTAGCATCCCATTGTCACGTATCCTTGCTATCAGCGTAGGACAGTCTTCTGTCTCATGATCAAACAGAGTCCAATATTTGCACGACGGACACGTTGGGTTAGTGCAATCGTGAGCATAGTCTCCTGGTCCTCCGCAATTGTAGCAAATCAGTTGTCCCTGAACTCTACGAGGTCCTCCTCCACCTCGGCCTCATCCGCGCCGCTAGAACCTTGTTCGTGCCATCCTTGCGCTTTGGTCAAGGGGCCACATCTCTGTGTGAACCCTATAGGCAGGTGTTTTGTCCATCATCTATTCATAACTTCTGTAGTTGCACTCATCATGCCCTACAGACCTACAAAAGTTGCAGAAAATTTGTTGTGATGTTTGTACAAACCTCTCTAGCAAATGACAATTATTCGTTGTATGTTTTCTTGCTACCTGACATATAGCACACCACAATGCAGGCCCTGCACTTGGTCTTGCTTGGGCCTCTGGCCTTAATGGCATCAGTCCTCCGCCTGTAATATAGTTCACAAAGACCGAGAAATGTTCTTTGTCATGCCCTTGACCCTTGAATTTCAAGCACCATACCTCTTCACGCACCTCCGGTCCAACTGTCCTATCCTGCTTCATGCTTTGCATTTCAATGCAAATATTTTGCAATTGCGCATGAATCTGCTAAACCCCCAAATTCTGATCCTGCATCGGTGTTTCATGTAGTCTCATTGCAATCTCCAAGGCCTCTACCTGAGTTGTTATCTTCTGTTGTGACAGCGCAACCCTTAGGTGTAGCAGGAGCGAAGCCACGAACCACTTGCGTGTTGTCCATCTGTTAAGTTCATATTAGCTTCGCGGATTTTACACTTCAATCTATGATCTAATTCCCAAGGTGTCTCAACTATTTTCATCGCGATTTCCTTGAACCCCACAATCGAATGTGCCTCATATTTAGGCTTGTTGAATTCTTTATTCAGTGCGGTCTGGATGTCCTCCACCCCGGCGTTTGGGTTATCATTAGAGTATTTAATGTACCAGGTTAGCGCACAATCCTACAGAGCACTAACCAGTGTTTCCTTATTCATGTGATCATCTGTAACACCCTGAGCTTCCCATACAGCTTTCACAACAAACCAAAACTGGTCTGGGTCCTCATTTCCCAAGCCATTGAACAACGGCAACTTTACAGAATTTGCCATACTGAACTACGGTGGAGGTGGAGGCGGTATGGGTGAAGTAGCAGGTGATGGTGGTGAAGTTGGAGTTGTTATGGGTGGAGGTGGAAGTTGCGGTAATCCTTGTCTTACTAGTTGAATAACACTTCGTGGAGAAGCCTGCGCTACTCCCTCTTTGTTACCCAATGGATTTGAAATCAAAGGACTATATTCGAGACCCTTTCTTCCTTCGTTCCTGTAATTTTTTCCGCTTCGCGTAGCTCCGAACATCAAGGTAGCTACATAGCCCATTTTTCGCACAATAACATCTTAATCTAGGAATTCAAATACTTCAAGTACTTACCTTGCGAACCTTTGTAAAAACGTCGCTCCACCTTGTTGTAGCTGACTGAGGTATCGACCGCGAATTCTGTCACAAATCCTCTTATGATGCAATTGAGCCAATGATCGACAGCGTGGGCGATCTTATCCTTAGAGGCTTCTAATCTATGTACTAACTTCGGGGTCTAGATAATAGGGCCGTCAAGTCTTCACCTTTCTTTCCTATCCGCTAGCTTCGCGATCCACTCGTACAGCTCAACCAGAAAGGAAAAAAAAAGATCTCTTGGATCTCAATATATAGGTACTTGTCCAACCACTATTCCTTTGTCAGTCGCGGGTTTTTGTTCTCTTGCGCCATGAATTCGTGGATCTTCCTATCCAACCAGTCTCCGATCTCTTTCTTAGTTGGATTCCAGTGAGACGTCATCACACATCTCTTATGTAGATTTTGGTCCTGACAATGGAACCATTTGTTGGCTTGGTGGGTCCTGACCCAGGTTCAGCGTTAGTCAACCAAACAAATCCCTACACAACTGGCCCTTTCGGCATCAACCTGCGGAGCGCGGACCGAAATCTCACCCGAATTAGTATGGGGGGATGCTGGAACCAAGTTTCTGCACCCTGAGATGGCCGTGATGTTGGTTTATTCCTTTTATTCATGCTTTCATGCAGGTCACTTAAGTTCTAGGGCTTTGTCAGACTAGCACTTTATTCTGCCCTTCAGCACCTCCATGAAGGGGTACGATTGGCCTTTGCATAGCCCTAACCTGTGGTTAAGGTACTTTCACGCTGTTAGGGCAGCGTAGCGTGTAGATTCCCAAATTATCTTAAGCGTCTTACTTATCTTATTAAACAATCACAGTTAGCGCCACGTAAACAGATATTCTTACTTGCGTTCAATTATCCAACATAATTACATACATTCACGCATCATATAAGCATTATAAATTAAATTCATACCCAATATGACAAGATGCATTAACAAGAAACAAAGACACATAATTTGTAAAATGCTTCTCTTTATTGATATCTTCATACGATTACAGACTCTATCCGCCCTGTGCACACAGCAGCAGGGGTCCGCGCACTCCACTGCGGACTTCTACCCTAGGCCTCTGTGCACTGAGCTGCAGAGCCTCTACCTATGCTACGACCTGAAATTTAGACTTCTCTCCTTATCCTCAAGTCTACTTCATACTTCTTAGAACTTATTGATGACTCTCTAGAGCTTACTTACAAAATCGGGTCACTTTTTTGCTATCTCTACAACACGGATAACAATAGCAGTTCCCGTTTCAAAGTTTACATTGTTAAGACTTCATACTTCTTAGAACTTATTGATGACTCTCTAGAGCTTACTTACTTAGCTCTTTTTATACAATCCCATGGTCCGGGGACCATGGGTAGATCTTTACTGTAGAAATTTTGAATAATATGACACATATTCACAGAGATTATCCTGATTATACACTTATAAGCGGAACATGCATAATACATAACCTCCTCTACGTTGATCATCAATTTACAGAAGCAGAAACATTCACAGGCGCACATAGAAGCATCAAGCACACATATCAACACGGTATTTTCCTGGGGAAAGCATCTCGCTAAAAACCCCAACTATCTGTATATTATAGTGATTGAATCATGTAACAATACATAGTACAATACTCCTCACAAGTACTCAGTACTATCTCCACATGCTACACACAATACAGCTCAGATCTGATCTCCAAATCTCCCGCGCTGCTTGCCTGCCTCCACAGCTCAATACCTGCTCAAGAATTGATGAGAATAGTTTACCAAACTCGTATTTCACCTGCAAAGAATCACTCACACTGTGTTGGACGTGAGCACAGGCTACAATTCTTGGTATTGGCCAATTCATTGGCATACTCAATCCCTCTGATTGTGCAAATCATCAAGCACAGCTATAGTCACAACTGATAGCAATCTAATCCTCTAACACCTGTCCCTACTGAACTGAACATGCACTGACATGCAACTAAGTTAACTGATGTATTCTATAGTTGCATTATGAGTTAATAACTTGTGAATTAATTAATAACTAATTCACCCAACTCATCTCTAGTCTATTGATCAGTTAGACTAAATACAACTAGTTTAACAAAGTTAAACTGAACACAACTCCATCAACTGCACCTCCAGTCCACTAAACTCAACTCACTTGAGTTATAACTGAAGTCCTGCATGCAAATATTAGTCATCCCATAGGTAACCACGTATTTCCTTCTGGGATCTACATGTACCACATCCGTAGCTCATCTTGAAGTGCTCCAAGAGAATAAGATCAAGTTTATAGTCCAAATATTATTATGAGACAATAATATTTGACTTTTCTATTTTTGACAGCCAGTCTAAAAATAGACTTTGATCACTCATACTATGATCACTCATACTGTGATCACCCATACTGTGATCACCCATACTGTGATCACTCATACTGTGATCACCCATACTGTGATCATCCCTGCTGGGATCAAAAAATAGAACTTGCGCCATAATTTGCCTGCGGGCCCACTTAGTGAAGGCGACTCTTTTCACTAAGCTCCATCATCTTGTTGCATTCACAACAAACATTTCTTGTTGCACACTTTTCAACACTCCCTCTCAACAAGAAAGGATTCCTCTCAAACTCGATCCTATAACTCTGGAATGTTCTCCATGCAACACATATGGCCGGTCCACTTGCTCTATCATCAAAGTCTCTTACTGCTATTGCCTTTGTCGACTGAAAACTCTACATCTCTGTGCTCTTCAGTATCTGACTGCTCTAGCCTCTGTCACTTTGATCTCTGACTGCATTCGTGCTGCTGCTGGTTCTATCTCCCAGCATTGCGTCTGCACTGCACCTCCCAACTGACCTCCTTATTGGGCTAGAAACACCCTCTGATGCTGAAGCTCTACCTGCTACTGACAAGTGCTCCCTCTCTGACATCTGCGCTACTGCAACATCTCCATGCATCTCGCACCATTGCACACCTCTCTGTGCCACCTAGCATTGTGCAAAACACTTGTGCCTGTCGCATTGCTACAGCCTGCTAGCTATGCGTTGTCCTGGGATTCCTTGCACTGTCGCTCTCTCTGCCACTCCATCCGCATTTGTCTCTACCCAATCAATCAGTTCCTGCTACTACACATTGGGGCTCCCGTAGCAAGGTCTCATCCAAGAGGTTGGGTACCTCAAGGATCCTTCCCCTCCTCCTTGGGACGATCAATCCACATCACCCCACCTCCTACCTGGAGGTATGGCTGCATGCGATCCCTCAGCCCACCTGGCTCGAAGTTTCTCCCTATTGGAGGTCTCTGGATGAGTAGATGTCTCTACTCGATCTCCTCTCAGCTTCCCCTGTTGTGGCTCCTCCACAACCTCCTGAAGTTGTTGCACCAATCGTGGCTCCTCCACAATCGTCTGAGACTTCTTCTAGCTCTGCATGTTGAGAGGTAATGTATGCTCCCTCTCAACCACCAAGTCTCCATCATGACAACGAAAGCATCGCACTTTCGATTTGTCAACCTTCTTCCCATCATTGGAAGAACAAGATTCGAAAGAGAAACCTTCTCCTTCCCCTTCTTCACCTTACTCGCTAAGGCACAGTTCTCCTCATCCTGCATGGATGAAGAACCGTCTCTGGTGCTCCGTCTAATCTCCTCTTGCATCAAATCCGACCATAGTCGTTCCCAATTTGGCAGTTTCTCCCTTCCATTCACCGAGTCCTGGTAGCTATGCCAACTCTTAGGAAGGTCAAGGAGTGCTAGACTCACATCCTCATCCGATAGTCACCCCCACACTTCCCAGCTCATCCCGGCATTGGGCGAACTTCGTGAGATAATGGGGCATACTGTCTCCATTCTCACACTGAATGTTTCTGAGTTTTATCTCTTGCTTTGGAATTAAATTCGAATTCCACCAGCTCAAAACTCAACCGCTTCTGATCTAGAATTCGTGAGAACAAAGTATTTCTTGTACAGAGATCGACTGTATGGGCATTCACTGGATATCTCACCTTCCAAAAGAAGGATGAATCTATAGGCTACCTGGCCCGATTACAGACTCTGCCTGAAGAAATAAATTGTAAACACTTTCTGAATAGTAGATTCGATGATCAATCCTCGCTTTGATAACCTGTAGAACTTTTCCTACAAATCAAAGGGCTCCGATACCATGTAGAAATTTTGAATAATATGACACATATTCAAAGAGATTATCCTGATTATACACTTATAAGTGGAACATGCATAATACATAACCTCCTCTACGTTGATCATCAATTTATAGAAGCAGAAACATTCACAGGCGCACATAGAAGCATCAATCGCACATATCAACACAGTATTTTCCCGGGGAAAGCATCTCACTAAAAACCCCAACTATCTGTATATTATAGTGATTGAATCATGTAACAATACATAGTACAATACTCATCCCAAGTACTCAGTACTATCTCCTCATGCTACACACAATACAGCTCAGATTTGATCTCCAAATCTCCCCCGCTGCTTGCATGTCTCCACAGCTCAAGAACTGATGAGAATGGTTTACCAAACTCGTATTTCACCTACAAAGAATCACTCACACTGTGTTGGACGTGAGCACAGGCTACAATTCTTGGTATTGGCCAATTCATTGGCATACTCAATCCCTCTGATTGTGCAAATCATCATGCACAGCTATAGTCACAATTGATAGCAATCTGATCCTCTAACACCTGTCCCTGCTGAACTGAACATGCACTTACATGCAACTAAGTTAACTGATGTATTCTATAGTTGCATTATGAGTTAATAACTTGTGAATTAATTAATAACTAATTCACCCAACTCATCTCTAGTCTATTGATCAGTTAGACTAGATACAACTAGTTTAACAAAGTTAAACTGAACACAACTCCATCAACTGCACCTCCAGTCCACTAAACTCAACTCACTTGAGTTCTAACTGAAGTCCTGCATGCAAATATTATTCATCCCATAGGTAACCACGTATTTCCTTCTGGGATTTACATGTACCGCATCCGTAGCTCATCCTGAAGTGTTCCAAGAGAATAAGATCAAGTTTATAGTCCAAATATTATTATGAGACAATAATATTCGACTTTTCTATTTTTGACAGCCAGTCTAAAAATAGACTTTGATCACTCATACTGTGATCACTCATACTCTGATCACCCATACTGTGATCACCCATACTGTGATCACCCATACTGTGATCATCCCTGCTGGGATCAAAAAATAGAACTTGCGCCATAATTTGCCTGCGGGCCCACTTAGTGAAGGCGACTCTTTTCACTAAGCTCCATCATCTTGTTGCATTCTCAACAATCATTTCTTGTTGCACACTTTTCAACACTCCCTCTCAACAAGAAAGGCTTCCTCTCAAACCTGATCCTGTAACTCTGGAATGTTCTCCATGCAACACATCTGGCCGGTCCACTTGCTCTGTCATCAAAGTCTCTGACTGCTATTGCCTCTGTCGACTGAAAACTCTGCATCTCTGTGCTCTTCAGTATCTGACTTCTCTAGCCTCTGTCGCTTTGATCTCTGACTGCATCAGTGTCGTTGTTGGTTCTATCTCCCAGCATTGCATCCGCACTGCACCTCCCAACTGACCTCCCTGTTGGGCTAGAAACACCCTCTGATGTTGAAGCTCTACCTGCTGCTGACAAGTGCTCCCTCTCTGACATCTGCGCTACTGCAACATCTCCATGCATCTCGCACCATTGCACACCTCTCTGTGCCACCTAGCACTGTGCAAAACACTTGTGCCTGTCACATTGCTGCAGCCTGCTAGCTATGCGCTGTCCTGGGATTCCCTGCACTATCGCTCTCTCTGCCGCTCCATCTGCATCTGTCTCTACCCAATCAATCAGTTCTTGCTACTACACAGTGGGGCTCTCGTAGCAAGGTCTCATCCAAGAGGTTGGGTACCTCAAGGATCCTTCCCCTCCTCCTTGGGACGATCAATCCACATCAACCCACCTCCTACCTAGAGGTATGGCTGCATGCGATCCCTCAGCCCACCTGGCTCGAAGTTTCCCCCTATTGGAGGTCTCTGGATGAGTAGATGTCTCTACTCGATCTCCTCTCAGCTTCCCCTGTTGTGGCTCCTCCACAACCTCCTGAAGCTGCTGCACCAATCGTGGCTCCTCCACAATCGTCTGAGACTTCTTCTAGCTCTGCATGTTGAGAGGTAATGTATGCTCCCTCTCAACCACCAAGTCTCCATCATGACAATGAAAGCATCGCACTTTCGATTTGTCAACCTTCTTCCCATCATTGGAAGAACAAGATTCGGAAAGAGAAACCTTCTCCTTCCCCTTCTTCACCTTACTCGCTAAGGCACAGTTCTCCTCATCCTGCATGGATGAAGAACTGTCTCTGGTGCTCCGTCTAATCTCCTCCTACATCAAATCCGACCATAGTCGTTCCCAATTTGGCAGTTTCTCCCTTCCATTCACCGAGTACTAGTAGCTATGCCAACTCTTAGGAAGGTCAAGGAGTGCTAGACTCACCATCCTCATCCGACAGTCACCCCCACACTTCCCAGCTCATCCCAGCATTGGGTGAACTTCGTGAGATACTGGGGCATACTGTCTCCATTTTCACACTGAATGTTTCTGAGTTTTATCTCTTGCTTTGGAATTAAATTCGAATTCCACCAGCTCAAAACTCAACCGCTTCTGATCTAGAATTCGTGAGAACAAAGTATTTCTTGTACAGAGATCGACTGTATGGGCATTCACCAAATATCTCACCTTCCAAAAGAAGGATGAATCTAGAGGCTACCTGGCCCGATTACAGACTCTGCTTGAAGAAATAAATTGTAAACACTTTCTGAATAGTAGATTCGATGATCAATCCTCGCTTTGATAAAATGTAGAACTTTTCCTACAAATCAAAGGGCTCTGATACCATGTAGAAATTTTGAATAATATGACACATATTCACAGAGATTATCCTGATTATACACTTATAAGCGGAACATGCATAATACATAACCTCCTCTACGTTGATCATCAATTTACAGAAGCAGAAACATTCACAGGCGCACATAGAAGCATCAATCACACATATCAACACAGTATTTTCCCGGGGAAAGCATCTCGCTAAAAACCCCAACTATCTGTATATTACTCAGTACTATCTCCTCATGCTACACACAATACAGCTCAGATTTGATCTCCAAATCTCCCTACTGCTTGCCTGCCTCCACAGCTCAATACCTGCTCAAGAACTGATGAGAATGGTTTACCAAACTCGTATTTCACCTGCAAAGAATCACTCACACTGTGTTGGACGTGAGCACAGGCTACAATTCTTGGTATTGGCCAATTCATTGGCATACTCAATCCCTCTGATTGTGCAAATCATCATGCACAGCTATAGTCACAACTGATAGCAATCTGATCCTCTAACACCTGTCCCTGTTGAACTGAACATGCACTGACATGCAACTAAGTTAATTGATGTATTCTATAGTTGCATTATGATTTAATAACTTGTGAATTAATTAATAACTAATTCACCCAACTCATCTCTAGTCTATTGATCAGTTAGACTAGATACAACTAGTTTAACAAAGTTAAACTGAACACAACTCCATCAACTGCACCTCCAGTCCACTAAACTCAACTCACTTGAGTTCTAACTGAAGTCCTGCATGCAAATATTAGTCATCCCATAGGTAACCACGTATTTCCTTCTGGGATTTACATGTAACACATCCATAGCTCATCCTGAAATGCTCCAAGAGAATAAGATCAAGTTTATAGTCCAAATATTATTATGAGACAATAATATTTGACTTTTCTATTTTTGACAGCCAATCTAAAATAGACTTTGATCACTCATACTCTGATCACTCATACTGTGATCACCCATACTGTGATCACCCATACTGTGATCATACTATGATCATCCCTGCTGGGATCAAAAAATAGAACTTGCGCCATAATTTGCCTGCGGGCCCACTTAGTGAAGGCGACTCTTTTCACTAAGCTCCATCATCTTGTTGCATTCTCAACAAGCATTTCTTGTTGCACACTTTTCAACACTCCCTCTCAACAAGAAAGGCTTCCTCTCAAACCTGATCTTGTAACTCTGGAATGCTCTCCATGCAACACATCTGCCCGGTCCACTTGCTCTGTCATCAAAGTCTCTGACTGCTATTGCCTCTGTCGACTGAAAACTCTGCATCTTTGTGCTCTTCAGTATCTGACTGCTCTAGCCTCTATCACTTTGATCTCTGACTGCATCCGTGCTGCTGCTGGTTCTATCTCCCAGCATTGCATCTGCACTGTACCTCCCAACTGACCTCCCTGTTGGGCTAGAAACACCCTCTGATGCTGAAGCTCTACCTACTGCTAACAAGTGCTCCTTCTCTGACATCTGTGCTACTGCAACATCTCCATGCATCTCGCACCATTGCACACCTCTCTGTGCCACCTAGCACTGTGCAAAACACTTGTGCCTGTCACATTGTTGCAGCTTGCTAGCTATGCGCTGTCCTGGGATTCCCTGCACTGTCGCTCTCTCTGCCGCTCCATCCGCATCTGTCTCTACCCAATCAATCAGTTCCTGCTACTACACATTGGGGCTCCCGTAGCAAGGTCTCATCCAAGAGGTTGGGTACCTCAAGGATCCTTCCCCTCCTCCTTGGGACGATCAATCCACATCACCCCACCTCCTACCTGGAGGTATGGCTGCATGCGATCCCTCAGCTCACCTGGCTCGAAGTTTCCCCCTATTGGAGGTCTCTGGATGAGTAGATGTCTCTACTCGATCTCCTCTCAGCTTCCCCTGTTGTGGCTCCTCCACAACCTCCTGAAGTTGTTGCACCAATCGTGGCTCCTCCACAATCGTTTGAGACTTCTTCTGGCTCTGCATGTTGAGAGGTAATGTATGCTCCCTCTCAACCACCAAGTCTCCATCATGACAACGAAAGCATCGCACTTTCAATTTGTCAACCTTCTTCCCATCATTGTAAGAACAAGATTCGGAAAGAGAAACCTTCTCCTTCCCCTTCTTCACCTTACTCGCTAAGGCACAGTTCTCCTCATCCTGCATGGATGAAGAACCGTCTCTGGTGCTCCGTCTAATCTCCTCCTACATCAAATCTGACCATAGTCGTTCCCAATTTGGCAGTTTCTCCCTTCCATTCACCGAGTCCTGGTAGCTATGCCAACTCTTAGGAAGGTCAAGGAGTGCTAGACTCACCATCGTCATCCGACAGTCACCCCCACACTTCCCAGCTCATCCCGACATTGGGCGAACTTCGTGAGATACTGGGGCATACTGTCTCCATTCTCACTCTGAATGTTTCTGAGTTTTTTCTCTTGCTTTGGAATTAAATTCGAATTCCACCAGCTCAAAACTCAACCACTTCTGATCTAGAATTCGTGAGAACAAAGTATTTCTTGTACAGAGATCGACTGTATGGGCATTCACCAGATATCTCACCTTCCAAAAGAAGGATGAATCTAGAGGTTACCTGGCCCGATTACAGACTCTGCCTGAAGAAATAAATTGTAAACACTTTCTGAATAGTAGATTCGATGATCAATCCTTGCTTTGATAACCTGTAGAACTTTTCCTACAAATCAAATGGCTCTGATACCATGTAGAAATTTTGAATAATATGACACATATTCAAAGAGATTATCCTGATTATACACTTATAAGCGAAACATGCATAATACATAACCTCCTCTACGTTGATCATCAATTTACAAAGCAGAAACATTCACATGCGCACATAGAAGCATCAATCACACATATCAACACAGTATTTTCCCAGGGAAAGCATCTCGCTAAAAACCCCAACTATCTGTATATTATAGTGATTGAATCATGTAACAATACATAGTACAATACTCATCCCAAGTACTCAGTACTATCTCCTCGTGCTACACACAATACAGCTCAGATTTGATCTCCAAATCTCCCCCGCTGCTTGCCTGCCTCCACAACTCAATACCTGCTCAAGAACTGATGAGAATGGTTTACCAAACTCGTATTTCACCTGCAAAGAATCACTCACATTGTGTTGGATGTGGGCACAGGCTATAATTCTTGGTATTGGCCAATTCATTAGCATACTCAATCCCTCTGATTGTGAAAATCATCATGCACAGTTATAGTCACAACTGATAGCAATATGATCCTCTAACACCTGTCCCTGTTGAACTGAACATGCACTGACATGCAACTAAGTTAACTGATGTATTCTATAGTTGCATTATGAGTTAATAACTTGTGAATTAATTAATAACTAATTCACCCAACTCATCTCTAGTCTATTGATCAGTTAGACTAGATACAACTAGTTTAACAAAGTTAAATTGAACACAACTCCATCAATTGCACCTCCAGTCCACTAAACTCAACTCACTTGAGTTCTAACTGAAGTCCTGCATGCAAATATTAGTCATCCCATAGGTAACCACGTATTTCCTTCTGGGATTTACATGTACCACATCCGTAGCTCATCCTAAAGTGCTCCAAGAGAATAAGATCAAGTTTATAGTCCAAATATTATTATGAGACAATAATATTTGACTTTTCTATTTTTGACAGCCAGTCTAAAAATAGACTTTGATCACTCATACTGTGATCACCCATACTGTGATCATCCCTGCTGGGATCAAAAAATAGAACTTGCGCCATAATTTGCCTGCGGGCCCACTTAGTGAAGGCGACTCTTTTCACTAAGCTCCATCATCTTGTTGCATTCTCAACAAGCATTTCTTGTTGCACACTTTTCAAAATTTACAGCCGACTTTACTTTACAAAATTAAGGGCGAACAACCCTTTATGACTCATGACACCTTCGCGCTTCGCGACCACAAAATGCAGAGACTTTACAACTTTATTACAAAATTTAACCCAAAACATGGGCTTTTAGCCCCAAAACTATCCTTGGGGGATCTCGTTCCCAACATGGCGATTCTCTTATCTAGTTGTGTATTATGTCCCTTTACATTTACTTTTTTATTCTTTGTACCATTCATCTATGCTTTGATACCGCTAGTATAGGGTAAACTTTGCAAGAAAAAGAGTCATGATGGCAAATGATGTAATATTTCTTGTTTGATCAATAAAATTTTAAGAATTAAAAAAATAAAAAATAAAAATTACAAATATGAATCATTATTATTTTATATTATAGAATAGATCTTAAGTTATATCTATTGTTTAAATGTTTTATATATATTTCATATTTTTATAGTGTTGACGGTGTTGGAAATATGTCAAGCAAGGGGGAATCCCCAATGTGAAGTGCCAATTAGACCTCACACCATTTGGAATAGGAGCCTCATCCATAGTATCGGCCTAGTTGCCTTATATTCTTATAGATTTGCCTTGGCTTTAGTTGTTAGCAAGAGAGAGAAGTGTGTATGCATCTTTGCGAAAAGCAAGTGTGCCTAGTGAATGTTCGGTTGCAAGTGTATCAAGTTTCTTCTACTGTAGAGGGAGGAAAGGTGAGCCTCTAATAGAGAGGTAATAGTTCCACCCTAGTAGAGGTGCACACAAGCGAAAAAGATAATCACCTAACATCAAGCAGAATAGTCCACATAGATGCGACGATTGTTACAACCATTATAACACATTTTCAATTAGATAAGCACCAAAATAACCAAAATAGTTCAATTACTTTAGTACAGGTGAAAGAAAACATGAATCATAAACATTCACGGAACAATCTTACAAATATTCATAATCCATGCATGAAAATGTGTTGATCATCAGGCTTCAAGCATTAAGTAAAAGTCCTAAGATACATGAATACGACGAACATCACTAGCTCCAAAAGCGAGCATTGGAGCCACGAATTGCTTCCCAAAAGTGCTAACTCTATCTCTCTAATGCCTTATGTGAGAAGCCAAGGTGAAGAGTCTTTTGCGTAAAAAATGAGGGTGTATATATAACAAATGGGGTGATCCTTCACCTCCCTTATGACTCTTGGACTACCCTCATGATTGTTTGACTTCTCATGACTTTTCAACTTCCTACACGACTCTTCACATTACATAGATGACTATTGGACTTCCACTTTACATTACATTTTCCAATATAGAATTACATAATCCACAAATGATGTGGCACATGATGGCTCATGACATGACTCATCAAGTGCTCATAAATATGCCCAAAAAATCAAAGTGTCAGAATCTTGTTAAACTTAGCTTCAGATTGAAGAGCTCGTCATTTTGAATCCAACAGTATGAACAACACTCAAAACTGATTTCGTATTTATAAGTTAGAGCAAGTCAAAGTTCAGGTTTGACTTGCGTACATGGCAAGATTGGGATGATGTGGCAAGTCTTCAGTGAATAAGGACGCACCAAGTGGAAGGCCGCCATTGGCCCTCGCAAATCACATATCGCAGCGGTAGGCAGAAAAGGTGTTTTAAATCGGCCCCCGGCAGGTTTAGGGTTGCGATGCGATGAGGCAATCGCAAATCGCAATTGCAATCAGTGAAGGGGAGAACAGGTATCAACCCCGGCCCCAGCAAGGTTTGCGATGCGATGCAATCACATAACACAATCACAACGAACAGGTATTCAGACCGGTGCAATTAAGTCTTGTAAGCGATAGACCCCAGGCGCGATAACGTTATAAGCCACAGTTTAATACTCCAATGGGTTTGCGATATCGCAATCGCAACATTCCGCTAGGTAAACAAGGCATTCCGCCTGTTGAACTCACCAATTGCGATTTGCGATATGGATGACATAATATGGCCCGCAATGTGGAGAGATTATTGCCCAATTAGCAAATTTTGGGGCTAAATTGGAGTTTTCTGCCAGTTTTGGAGCATTTTGTGGAACGAATAGAGGGAGAACTAGGAGAAGTCATAACTCCTTAAGTTCTTGTTTATGAGAGATTCTTCGGCGTAAATCACATGATATTTCATTTGTTGACGCGTTTCGAACCAACCAGTGTGGTTCATCGTCAGGACAAGTTCTCCTTAAGTTCTTATCCAAATTTGATGCAAAAATAGTCAATTCTAGCAATTTTGGGTATTCTGAACTCATTGAGACAGGTTTCAGAGGCATATGAGCATTGTAAAACCACTTTTGATGTAATTTAAGCATAATAGAGAGGCCCAAACCATTGGAAGCTAGACCAAGGAGACATAGCTCAGGAGTGGTGAACTCTTTTATCATATGCTTGTTGTGTGTTGTATTTTGATGTTCATTACTATTATATTGCTATTGTTCAGCATATGTTTTTATGAAAAATTGTTGTTAACATTTACATAAGAAACTCTCATGGGAATATGTTAATTAAGCAAAAGTATTGAATTCTTAAGCACTTAAAAAAGCAATTGATAAGCATCTTGGCTTTATTTCTGAATGGGGAATTAGCACAACATTACTAATCTGCTCCAATTCAGATCAAGTTGGTATTAGAGCTCTGGTTTTTATTACTAGATTTTCTTGTGAAATAAGGATTTAATTGTTTGCAAGTTTATGTCATGCTTACAAGGTTAAAGCTCAAAAAAGGTGCAAGAAAGCTGGTCAAAAGCCATGAAGTTGGGTCAAGTGGAAGAAGAGAAAGTTTGCCAAAGTCTTATTTACCAGTTCAGCCTCAAGTTGCAGAAGTTGCAGTTGAGATTCCAACACCAGCACAGCCTCAAGTTGTAGTTCAGTCTCCAGAGACCATGTCTCATGAAGGAGAACCTAGTATGACAAAAGACCTTCATAAAGGCTTTCTTTGATATGACATAGATGGTTAAGTTCCTCTATGAAGAGAGGAACAACAGATTACAAGGGGAAAGTTCCAAGCATCCCAATGGAGAAGGCTCTTCAGGAGGAGGTAATGGAAAAGAAGATAAAGGAAAAGGATGTAATGGGAATGGAACCAAACCTCCACCATCTCCACCATCTTCTTCATCTTATTCTTCGAAAGCATATTCACACTCTTCCACAAATACCACCGTTACTCATACTCTTTATCATTCTTCAAAAGGGGTTGGAAAATCACATTTTCTAAAGCTTGATGTTAAATTCGAGTTGCCTATGTACAATGGTGAAGTGAATGCAAAGAAGCTGGATAACTGGATTCGTCAGTTGGAGGTGTATTGTAGAATTTAGAACCTTCAAGAGGATGATATCAAAATTCAGTTGGCTTCATTGAGAATGGAGGGTGCAACACTTTTATGGTGGGAAGAAAGGACTCAAGACGAGATCAAAAACATGGTAAGATCTCTATTTCTTAGTCTGGTTTCATTGCTGCTATAAAAATACATTTATACCTTTTAGCTCATATGCAGAAAGCCATTATGAATTGGCAAAATTTCAGACAGTTGAAAGGTCAAAATGTGCAAGAGTATACTCAAGATTTTAGGAAAAGAGCTCTTATGCTAGGAGTAGACTTACAATCATAAGATACCTTGTTGAAATACATAGGAGGGTTGCATAGATATCTTCGACATACCATTCTTATGTTCAGTGCCATGAATCTTGATGAGGTTTGTGTTCAAGCTACACACCTCGAATCAAAAGGGAAAAATGTACTGGAAGAAGGTAAGAAGAAGCCATTTCGGAGTGGTGAAAAAGGGAAGAAGTTTAAAGGAAAGCAAAAGAAAACTGCTTCTGTTAAGAAAGAAGGGGAGAAACCCGCGTGCAAGAATTGTTCTAAGGAAGGACATGATGAAGTGCATTGCTGGAAGATTCATCCAGAATTACGACTAAATAAATCCAACAATAAATGGAAATAGAAGACCAATGTTGTTGCACAACAAGACTTGGGTTCAGACTCAGGAGATGAAACAAAAATCGCAGGCACAATCACCAAGGGAAAACCTGTGGAAAAAGAAAGAGAAGAGGTCAGCAAAGAGGAAGTTGTAGCTAGTAGCAGCGCAACAAATAATTCCCACAAAGTTTCAAATGAGGGAAACTGAATCGAGTTGTTCCATATCAGAGTTATTTCCAAACATACAAAGATCGATACGATGTTTGACAATGTATCTCAGGCCAACTTAATTTCTGCGTATTTGGTTAAGAAAATGAATCTGGAAACCGTGCCCCATCATAAACCGTATCCATTGGGTTGGGTAACTAAGGATGCTAATTTTTAGGTCACCTGGAAATGTGTTTTCAAGTTTGCAATCACCGCTAATTTCATTGATGAAGTCGAATTAGACGTTGTGTCATTGGATATCTCAAGGATTGTATTCGGAAGGCTGTTTTTGTATGATAGGAAGGTCGTTTTCCACAGATTTGAGAACAAATACCATTTGTTCCAAGATAGAGTGGAGTACATTGTGAGAGCTCATCGCGGAAAGCTTAGTCTGTCTTTGGAAAGTGTATGGGAAATGAAGCGAATAGTCAATTCCAACAAGAGTCTCGTGCTCCTCATGATCAAGCAGAATAATGACACGAAGCAGGAATCCTTTGCAAGCTATGATGTGAAGCTGAAAGTTGGATTGGTTGATGTGGTCAATCAATATGGAGACATGTTCCAAGAACCAAAGGGATTGCCACCAAAAAGAGGAATTCAACATGAAATTCAACTACAACAGGACTCTCCACTCCCAAACATTGGTATGTATCGAATGTCAATTCTAGAAAGTTTAGAAATTAAAAAGCAAGTCCAGGAATTGTTGGATAAAGGTGTAATTCATCCCTCTACTTCGCCATGTGGTTCACCAATTATATTGGTACCTAAGAAAGATGGAACCTAACGCATGTGTGTAGATTATCAAGCTTTAAATAAGATCACAATAAAGAATCGATACCCACTGCCCAGAATAGATGATTTGCTAGATCATTTGAAAAATGCAAAAGTATTTCACTAAATTAGATTTGAGAAGTGGATATCATCAAGTTAGAATAGTTGAGGAGGACATATGGAAGATTGCTTTTAAAGCCAAACAAGGATTGTTTGAGTGGCTGGTTATGCCTTTCGATCTTAGCAATGCTCCAACTACATTGATGAGAGTTATGAATGATGTTTTAATATCATTTCTTGGTGATTTTGTAATTGTCTATTTAGATGATATTTTGATATTCAGCAAATCACGAGAAGAGCATGTCAAGCATGTTAGAAAGTTTTGGATATCATGAGAAAAGAACAGTTATTTCTAAAGACGTCTAAATGTGAATTCGGGAAAACTTCCTTAGTGTATTTGGGCCAAATAGTTGGAGGAGGTAAGCTGAATATTGATCCCTCTAAAGTTTTGGTCATTATGAATTGGCCAACACCCAAATCAGTTACATAAGTAAGGAGTTTTTTAGGAGCAACGCAGTGTTGGAGGAAGTTTATTGCCAATTTTTCCTCCATAGAAGCTCCACTACATGCATTGACCAGCGTGAAGGTTTTCTTCCACTAGGGAGGCAAACAACAAAAAGCATTCGATGCTTTGAAACAAAAGATCAATTCAGCCCCAGTTTTAGCATTGCCGGATTTGAAACAACCATTTGAAATACAAACAAATGCAAGTGACTATGCCATGGATGCAATTCTTTTACAGCATGGTAAACCCATTTCATTTCATTCTGAAATTTTTAATGGTGTTGTTATTAATTATCCTACGTATGATAAATAACTTTATGCATTGGTGAAAAGTGTGAAGAAATGGAAGCATTATTTGATGGGAAAGGAAACCATTATTCACACTGATCATCAACCTCTGCAAAATCTGCAATCTCAAACCAAATTGCAGCAGTCAAGACACTTTCATTGGATGGGATTTTTACAACAATTCCACTTTGTAATCAGGTACAAGAAAGGTATTTATAACAGAGTTTCTGATATGCTTTCTAGACCGGTTGTAAATGTATCCATTTTACTCAAGAATAATTACGTTTTTCCTAAAAGTTACGTTGAACAATATGCACAGGACGTTGACTTTCAAGAGGTGTATCTAAACTTGAGTCAAGGCCACCAAGTTGAGGAATTAGACTACCATGTACATGATAATTTGTTGTATCATTTGGGAAAAATTTGTGTTCCACATGGAGAGAGAGTAAATGTCACAAGGGAAGTGCACACTTCTCTTATTGCTACACATTTCGGTGTAAGTAAAACAATGGAAAATCTTCAGAGGTATTTTTATTGGCCTCGAATGCTTGAAAGTGTGTCACATTTTATAAGAGGTTGTTCATTGTGTGCAGTCAGTAAGCCTAGTAATAGGAAACTAGGATTGTATACACCACTTCCAGTGCCTTCAAGACCATGGGAAAGTGTTTCTATGGATTTTGTAGGATCTCTTTCTTTGTCAAGGAAAGGTCATGATTATTTGTATGTATTTGTGGATAAGTTCAGCAAGATGTTCATGTTAATGCCTTGTAAAGAGCAAATTATAGCTAAACAAACAACTCAACTTTTCTTTCAAAATGTATGGGTTCATTTTGGATTGCCTACTTCTATTGTAAGTGATCGTGATTCTCTATTTGTTGGGAATTTTTGGTCAAGTTTATGGAACTTGCTGGACACCAAATTGAAGAAAAGTACATCCTTTCATCCGCAAACACATGGTCAAACAAAAGTGGTTAACAGGACAGTCATTAATTTGCTAAGAGGATATTACAGCAAACATCCTAAGTTGTGGGATGAACAGTTGCATTATATTCAACATGCTTACAACCGAGCAAAACACTCTTCTACTCTAACTTCACCTTTTGAAGCATGTCTTGGTTATTTGCCTAAATCACCTTTGGATTTCATCTTTGAGAAAGATGTAGTTGTATATGGACATAGTGACATAGACAGAGCAAATAAATTCATTGAGCAAATTCAGTTGATTCACCAAATAGTTCAAGGACAACTAGAAAAAAGTCAAGGAAAGTATAAAGCAAGGCATGATAAGCATCGTGTGGATGATCAATTTCAAGTAGGTGATGAATTTTGGCTATACATTAGTAAGGAAAGGCTTCAAGGTGAAGGTCAAAAACTAAAACCAATTCGTTATGGTCCGTTTAAAATTCTGGAAAAGGTTGGTAATAATGCTTTCAAGCTTGATTTTCCTTCATATATGCAAATCTATTCCGTTGTTAATGTTGAAAATTTGAGATTGTATGAACCTCCTTTGATTTAGGATCAAGGAGAGAATGTTCAAATTCCATCTATTGAAGGCTTTTCTCCAGAATTACTTGATGTGCTTCAGCAAGACACTATAATTGACACAAGGACAAGGACTACTAAAAGGGGAAATATTGATTATCTTCAGGTGGGTCTCAAAGGTACACATCCATCAAATTCCAAATGGATTGAAGTGGGGAAGGTGAGGGAACAATACCCTCATCTATTCAATAACTGAAAGTGATCCTTTTGGGGTCCAAAAGGCTTCCAGTGGGGAGGAGTGATCAGGTGCTCAGAAATATGCCTAAAAACTCAAAGTGTTAGAATCTTGTCAAAATTATCTTTAGATTGAAGATCTCGTCATTCTGAATCCAACGGTGTGAACGACACTCAAAATCGAGTTCGTATGCAGAAGTTAGAGCAAGACAAAGTTCAGGTTTGACTTGCCTACATGGCAGGATTGGGATGATGTGGAAAGTCTTCAGCGAATAAGAAGGCCCAAGTGTCAGCCTGCCATTGGCCCTCGCAAATCGCATATCGCAACGGTAGGTGGAAAAGGCGTTTTAAATCAGCCCCCAGTAGGTTCATGGTTGCGATGCAATGAGGCAATCACAATCGGTGAAGGGCAGAACATGTATCAACCCTGACCCGGAAAGGTTTGCGATGCGATGAGATCGCATATCACAATCGCAGCGAATAGGTAATCAACCTGACACAGATAAGTCCCGTAAGTGATAGAACCCAATGTGATAATTCTATAACCCACAATTTAATACTTTGGTGGGTCCGCGATATCGCAATCACAGCATTCCTCTAGGTAAACAAGACATTCCACCTGCTAAACTCGTTGATTTTGATTTGCGATACGACCGACAGAATATTGCCCGCGGTGTGGAGAAATTATTACCCAGTTAGTGGATTTTGAGGCTAAATTGGATTTTTTTGCCAGTTTTGGAACGTTTTGTGGAACGAATAGAGGGAGAACTAAGAGAAGTCATAAATACTTCATTTCTTATCCAAATTTGATGCAATAGTAGTCAATTATAGCAGTTTTTGGTATTCTAAACTCATTGAGACAAGTTTCAGAGGCATCTAAGCATTGTAAATGCACTTTTTATGTAATTTGAGCATAATAGAGAGGCTTAAGCCTTTGGAAGCTAGACCAAGGAGACGTAGCCCACGAGGGGTGAACTCCTTTATCATATGCTTGTTTTGTGTTGTATTTTGATGTTCATTAATTGTTATATTTCTATTGTTCAACATATGTTTTTATGAAAAAATGTTCATAACATTTACATAAGAAACTGTCATGGGAGTCTGTTAATTAAGCAAAAGTATTGAATCCTAAGCACTTAAAAAAGAAATTGATAAGCATCATGGGTTTATTTCTGAATGGGGAATTAACATAGCATTACTAATCTGCTCCAATTCATATCAATGACACTAAAGACTTGGCAATATCAAGTCATTTTTTGTTGTTTCTTTCTTTGTGTCTTCTTGAAAATATGGTGTGTGTTCTTCTTCGTCATCCTCCTTATGACTTGAATATAAGGAGTCTTAAACATGGTCTTGATCTTCCATCTTCTGTTATAATCTAGTGTTCCTTCGTCTTCTTGCCTAATGATCATCTTATCTCCTCATCTCCTTAGGTGTCTTCTAGCATGGTCTCCTTCTCCATCTCCTTCATCACCATCCTGTGATGACATAATAGAATACCTACGGATGTAGTCTGCCAATGACAAGACGACATTAGTCCGATAAACCCCTAGCCTAAGATGCTTCATGAAATCACTTGTTAGGGTTGGAACTAGTGGCTGATTGAGTGACTGACTTAGGGATTGTGCAGTTCTAGAGGCCAAAGTCTAGGACTAGGGCTTGACATTGCGCAATGAGCTATTCAAGATGGCCAGGGTTAAATGATTATGAAGTGGAGTGACTCAAGGACTCAAGATGGAGGCTTAAGCCTTGATACTGTGAAATGCGCAGTTTTGGAAGCTTTGGAAGGTGGACTACGCAGTTGAGGTACTCAAGGGCTCAAATTGGAGGCTTGAGGCTTGAGACTGTGCAGTACAAAATTCTGAAGGCCTGGGCTGAGTGACTACACAACTGAGGGATTCAAAGAGCTAGGATGACGGCTTAAGCATTAAGTTTGCCCACTACACAGTGCTGGAAGGATAAGGAGGCCAGATGATTGCACAATTGCGGAGCTCAAGGTTGAGGCTTGAGGATTGAGACTGTGTAATGTGCAGTTGAGGCCTGGTTCGAGGGAAAAATTGCACAATTTTGGAGCTTAGGGACTAGGCTTGAGCACTGAGATTGTGTAGTACACAATTTTAGGAGGCATAAGCTGCGCATTTCACAGTTCCAATAGACAAGGTTGTTGCTTGAGGGGTGAGGCTGGGCAATGCGCAGTTCAGGTGGGCTAAAGGACGCTAAATGGTCCGGTGAAGAGTTTTATCAATTTGACTCAGTGTCATATTAGTGAGAGGAAGATAAGCAAAATCGTGACTCTGAACATGACCACACATTTAGATCACTTGACAAAACAACATGGAACACTCATAACACATGAGCAACATCCTTTCCTTAACGCAACAACTCTATGATGACCTACACCAAGTGTGACACCAAAGATACACTTTGCGACGACCATGATGACACTTGCGCGATAGTGCTTGAAGCTTTGAAAACGAGTGTGATACAATTTCGCAGGGTAATACCAAATCATTTATACAAAGGTTACCCCTTGAAACCACCAAAACTAGCTTTCGTGCATTGTGCGACACTCCACATGCTAAAAGATGGCATTTATTATATGAAGAGAAAAGCGTGAACGACACTTGAGATACGTGAACGACAGTGAAAGCAACACATGCTAGAGTGAGGATAACATTAAAATGACACTAATTAAAGTGAAATCAAGTGAAAGCGGCAGTCGAAAGCATGAAAACGACACTCATGAAAGTGAAGGTGCAGAAAAACAACAGTTTGAAAAACTCACCAAAATAGAAGTACAAACAGAGCCAAAAGTGAGGGATTGCTAGTGAAAGTGTGCACTGACTGTTGACATGGGTTAAACATTGCACAAACACTTTCTTGATGGGTTGTGTTATGCTTGTTCAAGCTTGCATAAAAAACGTGCTCATGAACTTGTTGCAAATTGAGCATGTGTGAGCAAGTGACTTTGACCAATCAAGAAGTGACCACGGAATGACCGATTGCAAGTTCCAAGCAGGCTCCAAAATTCAAATGTAGGTAAAATTTTAGAGGGCATTTGTCGCAACGACAACATATAGGTAGAAATATTTTTATTTTAGTTACAAGTTTACTAATTAAATTTAAATATGAAGTTTTTAAGTATCATGATTACGAATATGAACTATCATTATAAAAAATTCTTTTAATGTAATATGTACACTATATTTTTTTCGTAAAAAAATTGTTTGTAGTTTTATTAATAGAAACAAAATTACAAATAAATAAACATTCTTATTGTAGCATCTTGATGGAAGGAGCTCTAGAAACCCTTGCGACAACTAGGGTTTCGCTCTAGCCAATCATTCTTTGCTTAGTTTGCATGAATATTCTACAAATCTCTTTTGTAATTCGTTCAATGGTGAATCCATGTTATTCAATGAAAAATATAATTTATTTTACAAATATGGTTTTTGATCAAGCTATCTCTTCTTCAATTTCATACAATTCCATGTTGAAGTTTAGTTTTGGTCTTTCGGTGGTTCAAGAAATTCCTTCCCTCACTGTTCTGGTGGATGAGGAAGCTTTCTGTTGTGATTTTTTTTTTTAATATGGCTTGTTTTGTAGGTTTAATGGGCTTTGGCCGAGGCTGGATGATATGCACAAATTCATCTCTGAGACATGGTATCCTCTTGACGAAAAAATTGAACATTTACCCTAATATGGCTTAAGGTTTTTTCGTTGTGGTTTTTTATAATATAGAGGACAAGAAGGTCATTTGCAAAATTGGGTTGTGGTTTTGGGGTAGTGTTAGTCTTTTCATGTAGCCCTAGACTCCCACTTTTGATTAGGTAATGGCATCAATTTCCACGACCTTAGCTTGGGTGAGGCTTATGAATCCTCCCTTGTATTTCTAGAATCTTCCATCACCTTCCTCTCTTGGGAATGTGTTGGGAGACTATTATTGTTGTTGTCCTAAAACTAAAAATTTTAACAAGAATACTTATGCATGTATATGTGAGAAGATGGAATTCAAAAAGGGTTTTCCCACGGAGATTAATCTGATGGCTCCAAACTATGTTTGGGTCCAAAAGCTCGATTATGAAATATTTATTTTTGGTGCAAAGCATGCTATGAAATGAGGCACATGACTAAAAATTGCCCCAAATGTTTACATTGTAGCAAAGACAGGAAAAAATCGCGAAGGCCCAAATGGTGGAAAGGAGCGCAAAGTGATCACTATATGATATACAAAGAGGAAGAGATTCAGGATAAGAAAGAGCCAAAAGACAAGAAGGAAGTAGATTCAGCCAAATAAAATGCATCTGCAGCAACAAAAACCAAGCAAAACAAAAAACAAAAAAAAACAAACAAAACAAACAAATAAAACAAAACAAAACAAAAAAAACACATGGAAATGAGGTCCCTTTGAACGCCACCAAGGACTCTCCGAACACAATGAAAGTGGAAAAGCAACAATCCCTCATGGAAAATACCACAAGGAATAACGTTGAAAAGGCAACTTCTAGGAATATCTCAAGAATAACAATGTGCATTTGTTGAAGAATGACCTACCGGAATTTGGAAAAAAAATTGAGTCGGAAACAAGTTGGGAAGTAAGAAAAAAAAAATTCACCAAGAAAAACACGAAGTCAAACCAAATTAAATAAAAATTAGTGAAAAATGGAATGTTTGGTGGTTTTTGGGAAAAAATTAGTTGGAAGACACTGAAATTTTTGTGTCATGGGGAACTCGCTTGAGGGTTTGGATTGAGCTCCATGCGCAATCTCAAATCTGCAAGCTATTGAAATCTTTGAAGCACTTAAATGGTTATGGCCATGTATCCAACTATTATAATATAAATTCTAATCCTTCCATTAAAAAAAAATTACAATATAAGAAATTGAACTGAATTGACTTATTTTTTAATGCCTTTTTAATTGAGGGGATATTGTATTTTTATTATTATTTTTTTTATTTAAAGTTTCATTCGGACAGCTCATCCTCTAATGCAATATTACAACATCTTTCTCATACTAGGCTATAGAGTAACTCACTACTCAATTAAAACTTAACATTATATCCATATTAATTAGGGGTCTATCAAAGATGGATCAAATCTCTTAAAATGAGAAAAAAATCTCATTTTTATTGCATCTCTAGAATTTTGATTCATGACTCTTGATAGATCCAAAATTAAGATAAATCTATGTTGGTTCTTAATCATATTGTTTTATTATGTCTAAAATTGATGGACTTGAATTAATTTAACCAAATTATAGAATTTTTTTATATTTTATATAGTTAACATTGAGTTTTTTTTGTAAAATTTTTACCGACGTCAGCCCGCCGCATCCCCGGCTAGTCAACATAATCCCCAGGGAGCAACGATTTCTTTTGTATTTATTGCATATTGTCTTTAGTAAATGTTGCGTTTACGATAGCGAAAACTAAATTCATAAACAAAATTATGAATTCACATCACAGCTTTTAGTGGCTCGTACATTCCCAAATTCAATCCCATGAAAAAGGACCAAACTGGTCCCAAATGCCAATTTGGTTTTTGGAATATTAAAGTCTCAAAAAGAAGTAGTTGCAGAAAATAATTTCGTCAAATTATTTTTGTCAAAATCGCTATCAGAGGTGACTTACGACTATAGTTTCTCACGTTTCTAGGGGTGCGAGTTAGTGATTCTGATGAAAATTGTAAGAAAAAAGTTAATTATCCGCATAAGACTAAGAAATTAATGTGTTTTTAGACTTAATATCGAGGAAAGTTCACTAAAAACAATGAAGTACGAACAAAATAAAGAAAAATATGGGGATCGAACCAATTATCTGTATGATGTGAGTATTTAGATATAACATGATAACTGGGGATCGAACTAATTATCTGTATGATGTGAGTATTTAGATATACATGATAACTGCAAAATGTTTGTGGTTGACCGGCCATTACACGTTTTAAAAGACGTGATAATTTCAAAGTTCAATTTCATGAGGTGCACATTTTAGGGTCAAAATACACACAAGATTGGTGGGGATATTTGGGATACAACGCTTGTGTGTATACAATCAAAATATATTTCAAGAAGGTGTGCTTTCAAAAGTGTAGTTTCTTAGATCTGATCATTACAAGTCTTATAAAGTTTTGCTTTAACTTTGCCAATGCCATCTGTCATTCGTTGGAGGCGCGCTGCATTTATGTGATGTAAATCCAACATTTAATAGGGCATTTAAACCATGGTCTGCATTTAAAATTTTGTTGGATTTCGGGTTTTTGAAATCATAGGAAATCGGTCACGCGTTGCACCAGTGTTACTATTGACTCTGCATCAAATATCTCATTCCTGCTTCAAACAATCAGTGTAGTGGACTGTTAGCGTCGGCTTTCTCGTCGAAGAGCTGGCATCTTTTAGCGTGCAATAAGTATGTATTTCGTTTTCTAGTCCATTTTCTTCATTGATGCTTTCAGAGTTGTATGCTTTCTCTGTGAATAAGTGCAGTTGTGTCTGAGCGTGTTTAGCATTATAGAGCTATTTTTTTAGCTGGTTCTGAGTGTAATTATCTTTCTAGATATAAATTATGTGATCGTATTTAGCTCTATGAAACTTCTAATAAAGCGCCTTTAAAGATTTCTAGAAAATAATCCACACTCGGGTGCCAAGTTGCCAACGGCCCAACAGCTAGTCACAGATGCCCTATTATCCGGTGAAAGTTTAACGTTGTGAGATGAGAAAACACAACGTAAAGTACCAGTCAAATTCAAATGTTCTCAGACAACTTTTAGCAATGATTATTGTGGCTTTTTAGGTTTTTCAACTGTTATCGTTTTTGTGGGTTTTAGGTTTTTCGACAGTCGTCATGTTTTTTTCATGGCTATTAGTTTTTTCAACAGTTATCCGCTTTAGTGGCTGACCTCTTTCACAGGTGTTATAAGGCTCTTTAGCTGCTTCACGCCTCAGGTGCTTTTGACGCCCACTAGATGTGTTGGTTTGTAACGTTGCGTTTTATTTTCCCACTGCCAACGTACACACATACACAGCTGAGGGTTTTGAATTGAGTGTCGGTCCAACTCATCTGAGTGACCACCCCTTTACTGGCTTAGTAGTCCCAGAAGAAAACAATAGTGCAGTTGTGTTTGGTTGCTTGATAATCACAACGGGTGGGTTCTTCTGCGCACCCATGGTTAAGACTTATTGTTGTCCGTTTTATAATCCGAATCAAGCTTTTGATTACCTCCAATATATTTGGCCATAACCTAGAGGTGAATATATTTATGTAGACCTTTGTAGTTTGAAGACTCCCCAGTTGACAAAACTGGCAACGGGAAGATAGGAAACATCCTCAAGGCCCATCCTTTTTTACAGTTCTCAAGGAAATCTTGGTCATTACCTTTATAGTCCCCTTCCTCCTAGGTTTCGTCGGTGCGGTCTCTAATCTAATAGAAGAACATTAGCCATTAAGGAAACTCGGATATCTATATAGTTTTATTTACGTCCAGACTCTAGCTACGGAGTTTGTTCGCATGACGGTGAGAATACTAGGAACAAGGGAAATAAAAAAAACCAAGTTGTCATCTCACATAGTGCTTGAAGGGTTGATAGCAATACTAGATTGGGCATTTGTAACGCTAAATGCGAAGGATTTTAGATAAGAGAGAATTTCAATCAGCGGTGACACTTGTTATGAGATGCAGACTTAGCAAATAGCGAGAGATGCATATCTTTATGATTGGATTGTAACTAATCATATCACGCTTATCCATGTACCCAGTTTAGGGTTCCGGCCCATTTCTACCGTACAGTTAAGACCAAATTGCCACTATGCTTCGTGTCTTTGGCTCGTTTAATAAACAATACATGCTCAGTTGAGTTTGTCTGTTGAATTTCAGCAGTCGAAAGTTGTTCGGCCTTAGTTCTCTCCTATTTCCTATTTCGGGGTTGTAAGTAGCCCTGTATAGTAGAGCGAACGACGTGTGATAAGGAGCAGTCATAGTCACGTCTTAATTGTAACTAAATCGGAAGGACAGAAATCAGAGTTGCATGTCATTGATGAAAATTTTGATTTTGGTATTTAAAAAAAAAAACCAAAACTCTTTCTCGTCAAAAAACTTTCATGATTTAAAAATCTCCTATAAACTATTTAAATATTTAATAGGGAAGCAATCATTTAAGTTAATCCTATGGGAATAAGTATTATACACACCATATATATATAAAAACAAAATGCATTACAGTTATACTATATTTTATTAATACAATAATAAACATTAAACTTTTTATATATAAATGGTGAAATTGAATTATTTTATTTATAATTGATATTGAAATTTGTTGTTTTTAATATTTTCTAAATTTTAATGTATATATTAATTAAAAATATATATATTGAACACTATTTATGGTTTATTATGTCTACCACTATCTATTCTTTATTATTATTTTTATAATATTTAAATTTATTTATCTAAAATTTAATACATTAAATTTTTATGATTCTTATTTTAATTTGGTAGCGCACGCTGCCTAGGGTTTCTGTTGCGCATGCCCATCGCTCATCGACCATGGCCCCCCCGAGGCTCCACCGGAGGGGGTCGATACCAAACAAGCGTTCTCCAATCTGGTAAACTCACTGCCGCCGCAGCGCCCTCGCCCTACTGTTTCAAAATTTGTCAAAAAATTAGACGGTCTTCAAGAAGTTCTTTTGCCTCCTACCCTACCTCGCTTGGCCGCTCTGTCGCTGGCAGAAAAAGGACTCATCGGTCAGTTTACGGGCCTCTGGCCCTCTCCGAAAACCGTCCAGAGATGGGTTGAGAGAAACTGGTCTGATAAAATACAAGGCAAGATATCCATCAGATTCTGTGGCAAAGGGTACTTCACATTTCATTTCGAATCCAAAGAAGACAAGGATTTAATTTTCAGAAACGGACCCTATTTCATGGATTCCAGGGGCCTGTACCTCAACAAATGGACCCCTGATTTTGATCCTGAACTTGATGTCCCCAGTGTTGTCCGGTCTGGGTCCGGCTCCCTCATCTTCCCCTCCACTGCTGGGGAGATGATTCAGTCCGAGCCATTGGAAATGCAGTTGGTAAATACGTAGATCGAAGCGAGCCAAAAGACAACATGCAAGCTTGTGCTCGGATTTGTGTTGAAGTGGATCTCGGCAAAGGCCTCCCGGAAGCCATCAAGCTCAAAGTGGACGACTGGAGCCATATTCAGCAGCTAGACTATGAGCAGATCCCGTTCAAATGCAAGGTATGTCACGAATACGGCCACTTTGCAAATCGATGTACTAAGCTTATTAATGTAGAAAACGGTCCTCAAGAGGAACAATGGGAAGTGGTTAAAAAAAAGAAATCGGCCTCCCTGGCTAAAGGCATCTCTGAAGCTGATCCATCTGCCTCCGTAGTAGGTCATCCTTCCCCATCTTCTCCTGCTCCCTCCAAATCTCCCCCCCGCTCCCCTCCTCCGCCTCCTTCATCTAACCCCTTCTCTATCCTTTCTCTCCCGGAAAGCCAACCCCTAGATCCCCCTTCTCTTGAAAACCTCCCCCAAACCTCTTCCAAATCCTCCTTGCCCCTGATCATCTCCTCTCAGCCCCCTTTAGATCCTCCCTTAAACAGAATCACCAGGAGCTCTTCCAAAGAACATGGAGGATCTAGTGAAACTTTCAAGAAGCCTGGACCGGGCAGGAAATCCGCCAAACAGCATCGGGATGAGAACGCGCAGAAAGATATTGCTATGGGAACTCAGACACCCATAGAATCCTTCATCCTGGGTCAGCATGACAAAGATACAGACAACAAGGAACAAGGGGGGCGAGCACCTCCCCGGACACCACATTTACAATGATAAAAATATTGTCTTGGAACAGTAGGGGATTTGGGCACCCCTCCAAAATAGTAGCCCTGAGAGATCTCATTCACCAAGAGAAACCTGGAATCATTTTGCTGCAAGAAACAAAGCAAGGTCAGAGGGAAATGAACACTATCATAGAACAGCAGAACCAGTATAAAGGAAGTATCAGTGAAGCAAGAGGAGCTTCAGGAGGTATAGCCACTATCTGGAACCAGAATATATGGAACTGTAATTCGGCAACCATCAACCAACACTGGATCAAAACAGTCTTGGAAAATAATGATGACAGGCAAACTGTAGTCATTTACAATATTTACGTGCCCAATCACTACAGAGATAAGGATTGTTGTTGGCGCGATTTAAAGTCCAGCATTGATGAAGAAGGGAGCTCCAACATCATTTTGGGAGGCGATTTCAACCTTATCCTCCATGCCAACGAAAAGAGAGGCGGCAGTTTTACTTCTGACCCCTATAGAACACATCTGGAAAACATCATGCAAGAATCCGAACTTGTGGACATTGCACCCAAAAACCGGCGTTACACATGGAGCAACCGCAGAATTGGCGCAGGTAATATTATGGAGAGATTAGATAGAATCTTAATCAACGTTTCGCTTCTCTCTACGTTCTCTGTTGGATACGCCAGCATCTTGACTTGCCCTGTCTCAGATCATTTCCCTGTCACGCTAACGCTGGATAAGCACAGCAATCTCGGGCCTATTCCCTTCCGATATAGCTCCCTATGGAACGACAACCCAGCAGTGGCTGAAATCGTCCTCACTACTTGGAGACAGCATGTCGAAGGGTCCCCTGGTGCCATGCCCCTACACCTGCAGTAGTCTTTCAACCACTTATAGCGAGGTGCGGCACTACCAACCGTTTTCTTTTCACCAATACTCACGATTGTAGACTACGCCTAACAATCCATACTTAGTTTATTTTTCGTTACCAAGTATTATTATGTGTTCCTTTATACAAGTGAAAGCCCATAACATTCACATAAACAGCATTAAAAAAGAGAAATGCACAACATTATAAAGGGAGGGGCAACTCCCTGCAATATGAGTATGCCCGAATATCAATATATATAATTTTTCCACTTTTACAAAGTACAGACTAAGTCCTTGGGGAACCCCAAATTTATACTTAGCCAAATTTCCAACTTCGGCAAACTCAGTTGCCCAGCTCGTCAGCACCTCCGCACGGTTGCCGCACGACTCACCAACCCGTCGTTCACCTTGTTGCACGTCTTCACCCGTTTCGCTCTTCGTTTGGTTAGCACGCCCAAACCGTGTATCCCTGCCCACACGCAGTCCCACTTGCCAACCTTTGGCAAATGCCCAAATCGTGTGACACAGCACGTAGTACCGCCTGCCCAATTCTACGACATCCGGTTCCAACCTTCGTCTCCACCGTTCCGTCGTGCACGGCGCGCCCTCACCCGGCCACTCGTCCGCACACCCTCACCGTGTCAACTAATTCACCTTCGTGCACGGCGCGCCCTACCCGGGTCGCCCGTTCCACACTTCGGTTCCTCCATTCAGCGGACACCCTACTCGGTCGCCCTGTCGTGCATGCCTACACGGACGCCCTCACCCGGTTGCCCGTCATGCACGCTCACCCGAACGCCTTCACCAGTCACCCGTCATGCACGCTCACCCGAACGCCTTCACCAGTCACCCACACGCCCAGCTTGTCGGCGGGTGCACCTGACGTGCAACCCTGCCCGACGCCTTCGCCCAGCGGGCGCCTTCACCCGCGCCTTCCGCCCAAGTTCGTGTGCTGCCGTGTGCCTTCGCCCAAGAGAGGGCGCATCCACTTCTGTGCCTCCTTACGACCTGCACCTCGCACTACCTTCTTGTTGCTTGAATGAGCGATGAGTGAATGAGTGTGGAAATGCCTCCAACGCATCTCCAATATATACACAAGGCAGGGCGAAGTCTGACTGCCCAGCCGACTTGCCCAATGCCTTAACATGCCATCGCAAATGCTTAAAACTCAAGTCGGCTCCTCATCAAATGTAGGTCAGCCTCCACAACTTTTAAGCCATGCTCCAACGCATATAAGTCAGCTTGCCCTCCTCTCCCTTATGCGCATAACACATCGCACATGAAGCCGTGAGCTCACCCTTCAACCGAACCGCAGTCGTTCAGCTCTAACCGCGTGCTCGTTCAGCCTTCGCTCGCGATCGCACATCAAATAAACTACAGGTCGTTACATCCTCCTCCACCTAAAATTGTTGTCGTCCTCGACAACATACCATCCTGGTAGCCATCCACCAAGATCATCATACCAAGGTATACACCTCATCGGTATGTCATACATCGGAAATCATCTCAATCCATGACCATCAACCATCTCGCCGCAATCTCCACATGCTGCTCCCCATCGTGGAAGGCTGGTCCTCCATCCAAGCTACATGCTTCCTGCAACATCTCATGTCGACCTCATCATGCGTCGTCATCGTGTGAACTGCTGCCATGATACTCCAACATAATGCTAACACATCTCTGTACACTGACGTCCCCCATGTCTGAACTAGTTGGGTAGCTAATCCAACTGTCACGCTCAAATCATGAGAATGCACATCCTCATGCCACCATCAGTCGTTTCTCAGAACATCCCGTCACATCCTCAACTCGATCAAGAATCCATCTCCATATAGTGTAAGTCATGCTCAGGTCCATGAAGTAGTCCTCATCTTGTCTGCAACATGCTGTCCATGTGCTTCCCATGATCATAGATCATTCAGCTCCCATGTGTCTGAAGTGGTTAAGTCTCGGCTCAACCCATGCCCAAGTATTGCCACCAAGGCATCATCATTGTCGTAAATTCATCACTCCAAAGTGTCTCATATCGATCCTCTACATCAAGTCACTCTCCCAAGCCACACCCATACATGTACTTGAAAGTATGCACCCCATCCTGCATCAAAGTCTCTAATCTCAGCTCCTCAATGCATCAGATTCTCCAAGTCCACCATATATGAAGTCCCCAAAAGTCACAACAATCTCATGTCATTATGAGTTCCATGAGTCATCTCCAACCAACATCTCAACAAGCATACAAGTCTCAGCCCAAAGGTCTATGCAAGATGCCTCAGCTCTCCATGTAGTAGGAATGCTCCATAGTCTGCTCACAACTCCATCCAAGTCCATGGCCTTGTTGCACAAGAGTGCACAACCTCTCCACTGGCTCATACATAATAAGTCTCCATGTCACATCAGCAAATCCATCGGCACAATATTCCTGCCTTGGCACTCCTCATTGGGTGCCCATAAGTGACACCTCTACAAGTGCTCCTGCACAATGTCCCTGCATAAGACTGCCATGCTCCATGTCTCCAACTTGATTTCCATGACTAAGTTGCCCATGTATCCAACCAGGTAGACCCATCACAATAATCGGTCATCATCATCCAAGTCTACAATCTTCGGTCTAGTGAACTCGGTCACCCAACCATATCATCATCACATGAGCCTCTCGATCATAGCTCCCACACTAAAGGTTCCACCAAGACTATCTCTTGGTCTCGGCCATGAGAAGTCCACCCAAGCAACTCAAGTGTGTGCCCTTCAACCTGTCCATGAGTCATGCCGGGCACTTAGCCAATGTAGCTAAAGCATGACCCAATCCTCCACAATGATCATCATGTTCCTCCCTTGTCACAGGCCCTTGTATCTTCTACCATAAGGTCACAAACAACCCCAACAAGTTCTACAACAATCAACAATCCTTGTTTCTCCATACAAGGTCTCATCATAGACATCCATGGTAAGATGCTCCCTTGCATCGAAAAACTGACTTTGCTCTTCCCTGCATACGGTCCATCTACCAAATGCTCAAATGAAACACAAGTATCAATACTTACTTCATCATCGTGAGGCTCCTCTATGTGAGTATCCTCATTCATCCATGTCTACAAACTGCACGATCCTGGTCCAACTTGAATGACTTCAAGCTCATCCTTCATCGTTGTCACATTTGCAACATCCTCAATCATCACGGCTTCCTCTTCTTGGTTAGCACAATTTGCAACTTCATCTTGCTCCATTGTCCAACCAAGTTGAAGAAGTTCGCCTTCAACATTCTTTTCCAAGACCTCAAGCTTATCTCGAATCCGGGGGTTCTCTTCTTTCATCCGCTTCAACCTGTATAAGGTAAGCAAGAGCTTCCCTTCACATTCTTCCAAACATGCCATGTCTTATCGTTCAACTTGGCCCAAGCACAAAGCTTCTCCTCTGCTAAACCTGTTTCACCATTCACCAGCTTCACCAAGTTCCCTGAAACCATGAACCAGCTCTTGTTCCACTTGTATGTGAAACCAACTTCCTTCACCTACAAGTACCTGCTTCCACTGCCATCAACTTTCAAGTGCATCCACACCTGCACTTCGCCACGTACCAGCTCTGATACCACCTGTCATGCCCCTACACCTGCGGTAGTCTTTCAACCACTTATAGTGAGGTGCGGCACTATCAACTGTTTTCTTTTCACCAATACTCACAATTGTAGACTACACCTAACAATCCATACTTAGTTTATTTTTCGTTACCAAGTATTATTATGTGTTCCTTTATACAAGTGAAAGCCCATAACATTCACATAAACAGCATTATACAAGAGAAATGCACAACAGTATAAAGGGAGGGGCAACTCCCTGCAATATGAGTCTGCCCGAATATCAATATATATAATTTTTCCACTTTTACAAAGTACAGACTAAGTCCTTGGGAAACCCCAAATTTATACTTAGCCAAATTTCCAACTTCGGCAAACTCGGTTTCCCAGCTCGTCAGCACCTCCGCACGGTCGCCGCACGACTCACCAACCCGTCATTCACCTTGTTGCACGTCTTCACCCGGTTCGCTCTTCGTTTGGTCAACACGCCCAAACCGTGTATCCCTGCCCACGCGCAGTCCCACTTGCCAACCTTTGGCAAATGCCCAAATCGTGTGACACAGCACGTAGTACCGCCTGCCCAATTCTACGACATCCGATTCCAACCTTCGTCTCCACCGTTCCGTCGTGCACGGCGCGCCCTCACCCGGCCGCCCATCCGCACACCCTCACCATGTCAACTAATTCACCTTCGTGCACGGCGTGCCCTACCCGGGTTGCCCGTTCCGCACTTCGGTTCCTCCGTTCAGCGGACGCCCTACTCGGTCGCCCTGTCATGCACACCTGCACGGACGCCCTCACCCGGTCGCCCGTCGTGCACGCTCACCCGAACGCCTTCACCGGTCACCCGCACGCCCAGCTCATCGGCGGGCGCACCCGACGTGCAGCCCTGCCCGACGCCTTCGCCCGGCGGGCACCTTCACCCGTGCCTTCCGCCCAAGTCTGTGTGCTGCCATGTGCCTTCGCCCAAGAGAGGTCGCATCCACTTCTGTGCCTCCTTACGACCTACACCTTGCACTACCTTCTTGTTGCTTGAATGAGTGATGAGTGAATGAGTGTGGAAATGCCTCCAACGCATCTCCAATATATACACAAGGCAGAGCGAAGTCTGACTGCCCAACCGACTTGCCCAACGTCTTAACACGCCATCACAAATGCTTAAACTCAAGTCGGCTCCTCATCAAACGTATGTCGGCCTCCACAACTTTTAAGCCATGCTCCAACGCATATAAGTCAGCTCGCCCTCCTCTCCTTTATGCGCATAACACATCGCACATGAAGCCGTGAGCTCACCCTTCAACTGAACCGCAGTCATTCAGCTCTAACCGCATGCTCATTCAGCCTCCGCCCGCGATCGCACATCAAACGAACTGCAGGTCGTTACACCTGGATTCATATGGGAGACCAAACTAAAAAAAACCAAACAGGCAATTAAACATTGGGCCAAATCGAGCTACAAAGAGCCTGAAGAGGTAAAAAAGGAGATTAAAAATAACCTCAACAGCACGCAAAGAGCGATTGAGGAATTTGGCCTCTCCCAAGAAAGTAAACAACAGGAAAGTGATCTCTATTCACAACTGTGCCAAGTTAAGAGAGCAGAGGAGCTAAAATGGAGGCTAAAATCGAGGCAATTGTGGCTGTAGGGAGGAGACAGGAACTCAACCTTTTTTCATAAACAAACAACAGCCAGAAAGGTAAGGAACAGCGTAAGCTCCATAACAGATGCTGAAGGTAACAGGCAGGTAAGCCAAGACGCCATCCGGAGGGCAGCAACTGAACATTTTAGAGACCTCCTAACTGAAACTAAAGATCAGGAGGATTATACTGAGCTATTGCAACATCTGCCTGCAGGGATAAGTAAGCAAATAAATGACAGTTTAATCAGAGAGATTGATGAGGAAGAAGTTGCCAGAACGGTATGGGCCTTTCAGCCTGACAAAGCCCCAGGCCCTGATGGCTTTCCCATATGTTTCTATCAAACATTCTGGGGAATCATAAAAAAAGACCTGATAAAAATGTTAAAATGGATCCAGCGAAAGTGTAAAATAGGGGGGTACACCAACGCCACTCATCTGGCCCTCATACCCAAAGAAAACCGGCCTTCTTCATTTGCCAGATTCCGTCCTATTTCCCTATGTAATTCCTCCTACAAAATCCTGTCCAAAATCATTGCCTCTCGCCTCAAACCCTTCCTTCCTTCCCTCATTTCTGAAAATCAAGGGGGGTTCTTAGCAAACCGCCATATTACTGACTCCATCCTTCTAGTACAAGAAGCTATTCACTCGAGCCAATCCAGGAAGGAGAAAGGATTTGTTCTCAAACTTGATTTGGCCAACGCTTTTGACAGAGTGAGGCACTCCTTTCTCTTTGTTGTCCTGAAGAAGATGGGTTTTGATGCAAGCTTCCTTAACCTCATCAAAGCCTGCATCTCCGGGCCATGGATCACCCCTCTTGTAAATGGCAGACCAGGTGAAGCTTTCCAATCCTCCTGTGGTCTAAGACAAGGTTTCCCTCTCTCACCTTATCTTTTTATTCTAATGGCTGAATCATTTAGCAAAGCGCTGGATTTCCATTGGAGGGTCGGTCTCATAACAGGAATAAAATTTGGGAATGGAGTCAAGAATATAAATCATTCTCAATTTGCAGACGATACCTTGCTAATTGGGGGGGCCTCTATCACAATAGCCAGGCGTTTCAAAGTTCTCCTGGACAAATTCATGGATTACTCTGGCGGTCTGGTCAATCAGCAAAAAAGTTGTATCTACGGCTGGAATACAACTTCGCAGGCCCTTCATAATATTGCTGCAACATTTGGGGTTTCTTACCACTATGACTGGACTCACTTTTCATATTTGGGCATTCCTGTAAGCGCAGGACCTTTGAGGGCTGAAGTCTGGGACACCATAATCGATAAGATGAAAAGGAAAGTACAGCAGTGGGGCTCAATATGGCTCAACCCAGCTGGTCGCCTCACCCTTCTGAAATCTGGTATATCCTCTTTGCCATTATATCAATTTACTCTCCTTCAAGCCCCTGCCACCTTCCATCACAAAATGGAAGGCATCCTTCGCCATTTCTTGTGGCAAGGAGGGAAGCAAGACAAAAAGAAGTTTAATTTGATCAGCTGGAAGCAAGTAATTCAGCCCCAAGACCGTGGTGGCCTTGGCATCAGATCCCCCAGATATCTTAACTTAGCTTTTGGAGGAAAAATGGTTTGGAGATTCATAACTGGTCCTTCTGCATGGTGGAAAAGGGTACTGGAAATTAAATATCTGAATTTTCCAAGGCATCAGCTCCTCGATCAAGACATCCCCATCAGAGACTCCACCAAAATCTGGTGCTTATGCAAAAAAGTAATTCCTATAATTGCCCAAAACACCAAGCATTAATATTGGAACGGACAAAATCATGGGACAGCAACCTATTAATATGCAAGCTGGGGTCAATCCCATCCTCTCTTTTTTTGAAAGAATTGGCATCCATCATTTGGATCAGATTTCTCAATGGGATCCTTCATCCCTTCTATGGTCTGGATGGTTCTTCCCTGCTATACCCAATGATCTCAAAGATAGTTTGTCAGCTCTCCAATCTCACTTGCATAATATAGCCCCTATCAAAAAGAATACCTCAGATGGATTTAGTTGGGACCCTTCTAGATCTGTGTATGCCATTAAAGTTGTCCATCAAATTCCTCTACAGCAGCAATCATCCCATGCCAATCTAGAATCATTGGAAGGTGGTTTGGAAGTCTGAGGCCCTTCCAAAAATCAAATTTTTTATATGGACTCTTCTCAAAGGGAAAACTCTTACTGCCGAAAACTTGCAAAAGCGTGGAATTATCGGCCCCTCTCGCTGTCCCAACTGCTTGGCAGCTGAGGAATCCATCCACCACCTATTTATTGATTGCCCCTTCGCCACTGAATGCTGGGGAAACCTGTCCCAGAACAACCAAATTCCGTGGACCAGCCAAGATAACATAGGAGAAATTCTGCATAAGTGGAAAAAGAATTACCCCTGGCAGCGAAGGAAGAATAGCATTGCGAAGAGGGTATGGGATATTCTACCTTACATCATGCTATGGAATATTTGGTTGGCCCGCAATCGAAAATTTTTTAAGGATAAGGGTTCAAACACCAGAAGTCTATGTAGCAAAGCAAAGGGTCTCGCCCTTGAAACCATATCAGCTAAAAACCAGAAGGCTGTAGACATCACCGATCTCAGTGTGGAAGAACGAAGCTTTATTGGTCACTTGTTGGACAAAAACAACAGCAGGCAGATAGGTAGCACTGCTCACAACAGGCAAAATGCTGTCCCTCATAATTGGAAAATTAGACTCAAAGAAAATGAGTTTGCTGCTTGGATCCAAAATTGCAACAGGTACTGTCTTTTTTTTTATGGAGCTTCAAAGTCGAACCCTGGGGTTGCAGGGGCTGGAGGAGTGATACTTAATGCTAATGGAGACATTGTTTTATCATATGAATGGGGCCTTGGCCAAACCTCCAACAATAGGGCAGAAGCACTGGCCCTATACCAGGGACTTATTCAGCTTGGGAAGCTTGGAACAGATGCAGCCTTCATCTTCGGAGATTCGACAGTTGTTATTAGCTCAATGGTTCAGAGGAAAGACTCCACAAATGTGTTTCTCCAGCAGATTTTAAGTCGCTGCCACATTCTAGCTCAACACATGGAAGATCTGCGCTTTTATCATATCTTACGCAGCTTAAACAGAAACGCTGACAAACAGGCCAACAAGGCATGCGCCAGACCTCAGGGCTGTCTAGTCTGTAACGGAGCCGAGACCTATTACCATTTGCCATGACTGTGGAAAGGATTTCCCTCATTCAGAGATGCAACAAGCTCATAAGTCCTAATATGATAGAAGATCCGATGAATCATAATTCTTTCACCATGACCAAGAATGAAAGAGGGACCGGGCGCACTCAGGTAATTCATTTGCACGAGTTATTTGTCAATCGACTGTCCCTTTTCTTGCATCAGGCTCTCCCTCACCCGCTCCCCTGCTTCAGCTCCCTCTCTCCCTTAATTCTGCCTCTTCCCCTTTCGATCCATCTGAACACCCTGTTCCTGCGGGCCTGTCTAGCACTTAGAACCCGTGATTCCCCCTCCCCTAGAACTTCTGGACGCCCCCTGTTCATCGACCCTCCCTCCAGGCAGCATATTCATCTTGCATCGCTCAAAAATCAGAGCCTCATGACAGCGCTCCCGCCCTCCTTTTATCAGGATCTGTTTTCAACTGTTTCATTAATGCGGTCCAGACAGGCGCTACAAGCAGAGATATCGCTCAAAGATCAGAGCCCCACGACAGCGCTCCCGCCCTTCTTTTATCAGGATCTGTTTTCAGCTATTTCTTTAATGCGGTCCAGACAGGTGCTACAAGCAAAGATATCATACTTCTCTTCATCCTTTGGCGCGGAACAGCAAGGTGCTTCAAACTGGCACATCAGGCTCCTTTTCATTCTCATAGTCAGGCTTATCACCCTTTTCATTATTGATAGATAATGTTCTGCAAATGTCATCTTTTAGTGCTCCAATTTGTCAGGATATATTCCAGTTTAAATTTCATTTCAAAGCCCAAGTGGCGGGAACCTGGAGGACCCTATTGTTGTAAATCCTTCTTTCCTAGCTTCACTCGGCGAATAACTATGTATTACAGAGGAGCAATTTCCACCTTCCTCTTTTTTCGAAAAGCAATATAGCAACCGATGATGTTAAAAAAAAAAAAAAAAATTATGATTCTTATTTTGTTATAAGGCTTCTTTGGTATGGAGATGACCTTATTTTCATTGCTAAATCCCTTGAGCATTTTTGTAGAAGGGGGGGATGCAAGTCAATATTAGCAAAACGAAAGTAGTGGTTTTCTCTTAAAAAAAGAAAACATAACCAACATAAGTTTACTTTGAAGGAAACATTTTGCAAGAAGTTGCGGATTACAAATACCTTGGAATTGACTTCAACAAAAATCTAAGTTGGGATGACTGTAAAAAGAAAAGAAGTTTGGGGGTTGGAAAGCATTTTATGCTTTTCAAAATAGGTGTAGAGAGGCACAGTTATGGAACTAGAAAACCACTCAAACTATTTTTGAGCTTCTAGTGATTCCAATGATTCTCTATGGTTGTGAACTATGGGTCAGCAATACATCTGACATGCAGTGGAGACAAATTGAGAAAATTCATAAGTGTTGGATTACAAACAAATTCAAGATTAAAAGTATAGTTCCTTATGCTTTTTTTAAGTGAAACAGGGTTTGCTCCTATTGAAGCAATTGTTATGGTGCGAGTCATAAGGTATTTAAAAAAAATTAAGCAAATGGAAGAGGGTAGATGACCCAAGGTTGTCATTAATGACAGATTGTGCAAAAAAAAAAAACTTGGATGCAGTAAAAGAACAAATGGTTTAGTAAATCGGGTATTTGCTTGAACACGTGTCCTATAAACATAAAAGAGATAAAAGCTTTTGTTATGGATAAGTTCCACAAGCGTACTTGGGATAAGGAGCTAGGAAGAAATAAAACGTACTATATTGAAGTGTTTAATCCCACTCATAGTTATCAACCAAAAGCATACACAGAGACCAATATCTCTTGGAGAGCCAAAATTCTTATTGCTCATTTAAGGACTAATTCTCATCAACTCCATTGTGAAACAGGGCATTGGAAAAGACCAAAACAAGTGTGGGAGGAAAGAGTATGCATTTTTTGTTCTTCCATAAAAGTGGAAACAGAAAAGCATTTCATTTTAGAATCTGAGGCCTCATGGACGTTAAAATAATTTCTTTCTTTTGTCTTTCTATACAAGATATGGCAATGTATTTTTTTACTTGAATGTATAATAGTGATTATTCGATAAAGCAAAATGTGAGGCCTCATGGATTTTTAGAATGTAAGGCCTCATGGAAGTTAAAATAGTTTCTTTCTTCTTTAGTATTTTTTTACTTGAATGTATAATGGTGACTATTCGATAAAGCAATGTATTTTTTTACTTGAATGTATAATGGTGACCATTCGAAAGCAATTGCATAGGGTGAAGAAATGGGATTGAAACTAGTGAAATGAATCACATAGCATCAAACATCACTTTCGAGGCTTGCACCCGGTAACCAGGACTTCCCAGGAGGTCACCCATCCCAGATCACCTCTGGCTCAAGTGCGCTTAACTGTGGAGTTTTCCCCACAATCAAGCCCACTTAGCTTGCTACTCCATTTGCAAAACCTTAGCAAGTATTGCGCCTCATGAACCATTCAAGTATAGCTCCCTTCACTCTTATGTTTAAGTATTGAGGGTCTTTCACAGTGCATTATATTAGATATCATTTTTTGGGAATCAATTGTGTTAAGAAATTCATTCATCTATGAGTCGTAACTAACTAATTTCTCATGATTTTTGAATAGTCCACTCAGCACTCATTGCATTGGTTAGATATCATTTTTTGGGATTCAATTGCATTAATAAATTCATTCATCTATGATCATTTCCATCAGAGGTAGTCGTAACTGACTAATTTCTCATGATTTTTTAATAGTCCACTTAGCACTCATTGCATCATAGGGGTAAAGAAATGGGATTGAAACTAGTGAAATGAATCACATAGCGTCAACCATCACTTCCAGGGATTGCACCCAGTGACCAGGACTTCCCAGGAGGTCACCTATCCCAGATTGTCTCTGGCTCAAGCGCGCTTAACTATGGAGTTTTCCCCACAATCAAGCCCACTTAGCTTGCTACCCCATTTCCAAAACCTTAGCAAGTATTGTGCCTCATAAACCATTCAAGTAGAGCTCCCTTCACTCTTATGTTTAAGTATTGAGGGTCTTTTGTAGTGCATTATATTAGATATCATTTTTTGGGATTCAACTGTGTTAAAAAAGTCATTCATCTATGACCATTTCCATGAGAGGTAGTCGTAACTAACTAATTTCTCATGATTTTTGAATAGTCCACTTAACACTCATTACATCGAGTGATGCTCACAGAGGTGAAGAAATGGGATTGAAACTAGTGAAATGAATCACATAGCATCAGTTACGACTACCTCTCATGGAAATGATCATGGGTGACCTATCGGGAAGTCCTGGTTATCGGGTGCAAGCCCCAGAAGTGATGATTGACACTTTTTGATTCACTTCACTAGTTTCAATCTCATTTCTTCACCCATGTGAGCATCACCCGATGCAATGAGTGTTAAGTGGACTGTTCAAAAATCATGAGAAATTAGTCAATTACGACTACCTCTCATGGAAATGGTCATAGATGAATGACTTTCTTAACGCAATTGAATCCCAAAAAATGATATCTATATAATGCACTGTGAAAGACCCTCAATACTTAAACATTATTATTGTTTTGTCTTTGAGGTTTCTGCGAGTTACATCATTGTCTATATTATCTTCCGGATACATCGCATTATAGAATAAATATTGTTTTATATATAAATAATTAAAATATTAAATTATTATATTAAGTCATTTTATATTTAGTTATTTTAATTGTATAGATGTTAAAATTCATTATTACAGTGTTATTTTTGGAATCACCATGACATAGCCTCACATACACAGAATAATATATATATATATATATATATATATATATATATATATATATATATATATATTAAAATAATCATATTACAATAATGTTATACTTAATAAATATATATATATATAGATATCATATTGCTATTAATAAAAAAATATTTTATTACTTATATATTATTATTATTATTTAAATTTAATGGTGAATAATTAGAAGTATTTTATTTTTTATATTGATGGTCTTTGTAAATCATTAAGCCTTGGTTGATATTCAGAATAAAAATATAGAATCATAGATACGAATCTGTTGATAGTGCTGGACCCACCAACATGTCAAGGGATCTCCCTGGTAAGAAGTCCCAACTAGACCTTAAACCATTTGGTGTAGGAGTCATAACAGTGGTTCATACGGTATCGCCTTGACCGCGGTTTCGCACAAAGGCAATTAAGATGTCCCTGTTGGTAGCAAGGGTGTGACATATGCAGCAAGTCAAGGAAGGTGCATGAGCGGTTCTAACACATGGAGGGTGAGGTGAGTGCGCTCCTTGAAAACCTGTGAAAGCACAGAGTTAAGAAGGTGAGATTTACTAGCTCCTCCAAAGAGATATAATAGCTCTGCGTAGTGGAGAAGCCAAGGCTCATTACAATATTGTCCAAGCTTTCTCTAAGATACTCCTATTGGAAGCTTGGCTGACCAAAAGCCTCTACAATGAGTTATGAGGGACTATTTATAGCAAAGGGTAGGGTGACCCTTGACATTCCCCTTTGTGATTCTTCATCTACCCTCATGACTCTTCAACTACTCTATGACTGTTACATTCAACTATCGACACTTGAACTTCCACTTGACAAGACGTTACATACAATCTAGACATGTACCAATGTGAGATAAAATGGCTTGAGCAAGCCATGCAAGACATCATTGACACTTGACCATTGTGGTGAGACCAACTCTTTGGCATCCTTGTGATGATGGTGGTGAGCTGATGCCAAGCTTGGTCGTATGTGATGGTGTCCATGCACTCAATGGTGACATTTTGCTGAAAGCGAACTCTTGCCTCTGTTGCATCCGAATACACTGATATGGCTCCTCTGTCCAACTTATCTGATAACATGTGCATCAATGTCTTAAGTGTAGCTTGACCAGCAACATACTGATGCATAGTGTCCGCGCTGATCTCCAAGCATGTGCTGGTGTCCATGCACATCAACCTGTCGGAATACATGTTCAACTCCAGTTGGACTTGCTTCTTGTCTTCGCCTCAATGAGTGTGCCAAAAGGGTGGGATCGCCTGCGTGCGCACAATGACATGCATGCTACTGAATTCCCTTGCATGTGATCAAAAACACTTCTCACCTTGTCTACTCCGTGACAGCTACTAGAATGGATCTATAACTTGTATGGGCGCAGTTTCATTCGTATGTGCATGTTGCGCCCCCTGCTATACCTGTTCCTGTTGTAACTCATTCTCTCATCTATGCAACTCCTGTTCTTCCTTGAGTTGCTGCTTCAGCACATGCAACTCCTTCTCTATTTCTCTCTCTGCCTTCACATGATCTTCGAGTCTCGCCGTCACCTCATTACCTCAATCTCCAAAGCTACTTTCGTCATGAGTGGATCTACTTTGAACTTGCAGCTTTTCTTCGCCTTTATGCTATCAACAACCTTCCTCTTACATTCATCGCTTGCAGGTGTGTTGCCTTCTGCTACTACTAATGGTGTTGCTCGTTGTGATGTCGTTGTCATTCATCTTGATATCCTTGTCCATGAACAACTTGTTGTCTTCATGGATAGGCAAGTTCATAGACACTTGATCAACTGCATCTCCAGTTGCATTCTTAACGATGTCTTTGACTCTGCTCTCCTGGAAGCCATTGTACATGTGTTGTTGAGAGACGAACAACACCTGTGATACTTGGAGACATAGAAACACTCATGGCAAGCAATCTATCAGTTGAAAACCAAAAAAAAAACTGGAGGATTGACATGCAACATACATGTGTGACTGTCTGTGAAGATTACGCAATTTTCACCGAGAGGATGGGAGACTGACTGCCAAGACTGCAGATGACACAGTTCGAGCTATCAGAACTGATTGCTGGAACTATGCAATTCATAATCCAACCTGGCCTGCTGAAGACTAAAACTGCATAATACGCAATTTCAATCAGCAGTGACATGCAACCAGCAAATTGCATTGCGCAGTTTTTGTGGCCAGCAAGACACTGCCTCCAAGAATTGCGCAATGAAAACTTGGAGGTCAGTGTTGGGCCAAACTTACGCAATTTCTGGAAGGAAGGCAGAGCTTTCGCTTCCAAAAATGTACAGTGCTAGCCGGGCAAGGTACGGTCGGGGCGAAGGCAACCCAGACCGGCCGACGGGTGACTGAAAACATGAGAAGTCTAAATGCATGATAAGATAAATGCAAATGAGAGTGAATGACCATACATGAAAACAAAAAGTGCAGGATTCAAAAAACGGGAAAGCATGCATGTGTGTGAAGTGAGTCGCTGCAACGGCGACCATCTGTGCAAAAACGGTGTCATGCATGCGACAATAGTGAGATGCAAATGAAAATTGAAACAGTGCTTCTATAAGCTAACATACATTAAAATGGTAGCAAGCGCTCACTAAAATCAAGCATACATCACTCACACAAAGCAAAACAACAAACAGCAGAAATGATGCGCAAGACATGAAAAGCGGGCTTACTTCGAAACAGTTGCGCTGACTATGTCGATGACTCCTAGACGCAATTGGGATGTCAGAGCTACAAGTTTGATGTCAGGAATGAGCTCTGCAGCGTCCGGTTGATGAGTTTTGATAAGATTGAGGTTATGACGCGCATGCCACAAATCTAGGAAAAAGAGACACTTGGCGAGAGGTTTCTAAAATGAGCTTTGCATGTTGCCTTGGTAAAAGTAGTCCATGCATGAAAATCAATTTTTCTTGGTCACAGAGGGAACCAGTCAACCTGAAGGCATATGCATCGATCTACGAGCCTGGGATAAAAATCTGTGTAGTTTTTGGGCTAAGCAGAGATGGTTGTCCTAGAGGGATTGTGCAATTTCTAGGAGGAGCAGGTGATTGTCTCCTAGAATTGCATAATTTCTGGGTTGACCAGTTGTCCTAGGTCAGATTGCGCAATTTTCTCAAGGAAGCCTGTCGACTGTATTACACAATTTTTTAGTGCAGCAAGCTGCATGGATGGATTTGCGCAATTTCTTCTAGTTGTTGGGTTGGTTGTCCCAGAGGGATTGTGCAATTTTTGGGAGTAGCAAGTGACTGCTTTCCAGAATTGCACAATTTCTGGGTTGAGCAGCTGTCCTGGGATGAATTGCACAATTTTAGAGCCCAGCTGGGTTTGCGCAATTTCTAGAGGGAAGGTTGGTTCCCCTCCAGAATTGCGCAATTCCCAGAGGGAGCTGCTCAACCAGCAACTGACACTAAGTCTGGAAATCAGCCTGTGAAGGAGGTGGAACAAACTTGCATGCATAGGTTGACAAGACTCTATGAAACAACTGAAGCTGATGTGCTTGACAGTGCAAGACATGTTGTTGAGGATGGTCGGTAGGGAGGCTCCAAAACAAAGCTAAGGCAAAATTTTGGAGGGTGGTTGTAGTCGCTACAACACTTGGCGACACACTAGTAGAACTCCAGCTCTCTGAATGGACCTTGTTCATGAAAAGAAATTCTAACACCTCTAGAAGTATTGTTCAGTTCTCTATTCGTCTTGGTTTCCACATTTGCTTGATTGTAAGATGTAGCATCTGCCAGGCTCTTTGTCGGTCGACACACATTTGAAGCCAAGCCAAGACAGTTGTTTCGATTGGGTATGAGGGGTATATTGGTGCACAAGTCATATGATTTTCAAAGTTTTAGTTTCATCTCTAGTGTTTCTCTGCTACCAGTAAACCTGAACAGTACCCCGGCGGAGTCATGCAGGAACACGAGCATTGCTCCGCTGCCAGTGAGCCTGGTCAGTACCCCGACATAGTTACTTGTATCACCTCTCTGCATAGGAAGCCTTTCTCTTCTTTCGCCTTGTTCATTTTCATTTTTTCATAACTATGCATAACACTTATTCATTTCAGAGGCGTAAGAGGGATCTCGACTTATTGAGATCAAAAGAGGTTGTTCCTTCAGAGAAGTAGTTTGTATATACCTCTGACGTGCTTGTTAAGATTTTCCCCCTCACCTTACTCCACTTGAATGAGTTGACAAGGATTAACCCAAAAACAACTGACTAGAGTAGGTGACATTAGTTAGCGCGCAAGCGTTGTGTTTTTTCCAAGGTTCACTACAAATAGTACGTATTTTCCATTGATGTATCATGAACTGAAGATAAAAAGTTCTTCATACAGAGGCAGGACAACAAATAACCAAGTATTGGTAACTGCACAAGTCCTCTTGTACTTTACCCAACTTGTTTCAAGAGTCGCACACGATCCATGTGAAACTAACCTACAGACATAAGCAAGCAAACAAGCCAAAAAGAAAAGCAAGAAGCAAAAGCAAATGTGTATGCAAAGCGAGTAAGCAAACAAACAAGCAAGAAAGCAAACACACAAAGAAAAAAGCAAACATGCATGCAAGCAAACAACTCAAAGAAAATACTACTCCTACTCCTAAGCTAACAGTGCATGGGTCGTCTCACGTGAAGTGATACTTCCAATGTAACCACCAGCGCATTGGTCGACCCATGTTGGTGAAGGCATGGTTCGCGAACATCGCAGTTGTGCAAACCAGCAAGCATGAAAGATATAACGATGAAGACGTACACACTCCAAGCTTACAAGCGTCCATAGAACAAAAATGAGTGAAAGCACATGACATGAACTCTGTGGACTTTCCATGGTGTTGTGCTACACTGCATGTAGATGTTGAGTGTATGCATTCTCTTAACTGTGACATGCAAGAAAACGTGAGAAAGGTAGACCACTTACGTTGTGCAAGTGTGCTTGCTATGTAAGATTCCTCCAATGCATGAGCGATGGGATCATGTAGTTCGAGTGGAGGAAGTGAAATCTGAGTGTTAGATTGATCTTGAATGCATAACAGAAAGTGATGAGGAGCCTTGCGTGTTTCAACATTTTCCTGATCAGAAGCAAAACCAACCTCAGGACAGCAAGGGCTTGACATAACCATCTGCTCGGGCTGAAGTGCCTTGACAGTCTACGGGGTTTCAACTTCGTCGACAGATAGATCCTTGTAGACCTGTGGCTTAAACGGATTAACAATGAGTGAATGAACATCATGATCGGATGAAGAAGTAGAGAGATCTCGACAACCAAGATAAAAAAATCCAGGATGTTCATCGACATACTCATGATTTGATGAATCGTGCAGATGGGTAGATGAGAAGCAATGATGTTCACCCTCTGTGTTTTCATAAATGACAGATGATAGATTGGACGTATTTTCAGAGGAAGATGTGTCCTCTCTTCACTTTAATGACAAACTGACATCTGATTTGTGTTGTGAACGATCGAAAGTAGAAACATCCAAAAATGAGTTTTCACAGGGGAAATTAATAGTGGCAGAATCACAAGGGATGTCAAGATAGAGTGGGTGAGGCGCGGATGGAAGGGAGTCATCCTTCACTGTGGGTTCTTCTTTATATTCCCACACATACTCATCATGAATGATGGTGCAGGTTGGTTGCATAACGCCAACTTTATCGACAACTTGATCCTCGTTCACAACAGGTGAGGAGTCCATAACGAGAGAGCACAAGACAATACAAACTGGCGGATCAACAGAATGCGGGGACGGAGGTTGAGGGAACGAATCCACGTGAAAACCAACAGGATTGCAAGCCAAATCTGTGCAGATATCAAGAGCAGGTGGGGTGGGAGGATGTGACAGTTCAACTGATGTGTGTGCATGATCTTCCACATCACTCTGCGGTGGTGGAGTTGTTTGATGAGTTGAAGGCGGACAGTCACTTGTGACAGCGACTGTGCTTGCCTGTGATTGCGCAGCTCCATCACCGAGGTGTGTTGAGTGGGATTCGAATGATTTCAAGAATTGCATATTTTTAGATATGTAAAGAAGATACTCAAATCTTTCATCGAGAAATTCCCAATCAATTTAATCTTTGGGAAATCGGTATGCAATATTACAAAAGCGTGTGTGAAACTGTTCAATGGATTCATCAGGTGCTTTTCTTAATTTTAGAATTTCTTTATCTAGTGCTTTACGGTTAAAGGAATTGAAAGCGCAGTCTATCTCTGCGACTATATGAGCAAGAGAATGAAAATATTTTTCAGGTAGCATGGCCAGTGCAATGGGTGCCCTCGAAGCATGTAGACGAACAACGTTTAGGTCATATGTTTTATGTGACAAGTTATTTGAGATCTCTTCTAAGATTTTGAAGTTGTTTCCATAAGACATACACTCGGAAAGAGAAACTCTGTAGTTAGTCATGATGGATATGCAGAGATTCAAAACAGATGTTAGGACTCAGCTTTTCATCTGGCCCTCCTTCTAGCGCCAAAATTTTGACAGTGTTCAACCCACCAACATGTCAGGGGATCTCCCTGGTAAGAAGTCCCAACTAGACCTCAAACCGTTTGGTGTAGGAGTACCAGCAGTGGGTCATACGGTGTCGCCTTGGCTGCGGTTTCGCACAGAGGAAAGTAAGATGTCTTTGTTGGTAGCAAGGGTGTGACATATGCAACAAGTCAAGGAAGGTGCAACAGCGATTCTAACACACAGAGGGTGAGGTTAGTGTGCCCCTTGGAAACCTGTGAAAGCACGGAGTTAAGAAGGGAACACACGAGCAAAGATGCATCACAAACTAGAAGGCAAGTGAGCTAGAAATCCAGAGTGATGGTTAAACAAACAACATATTTCAATAAGATTCATACATACATAGACAGAAAATCAATACATGCATGCGTAAGCAAACAGACACATATATCATTTAAAGTAAACAAGATAGCTGAAATACAATACGACATATGCATGAAACGTGTTGGCTTTGTTATATTAAGAAGTGAAAGTTCCAGTCGTCCAATACAACGACGAAAAACCACTAGTTCCGACAGTGAAACGTTACAGTCACTACTGCCTCCTCCTCCAAAGAGATATACTAGCTCTGCATAGTGGAGAAGCCAAGGCTCATTACAATATTGTCCAATATTTCTCTAAGATACTCCTATTGGAAGCTTGGTTGACCAAAAGCCTCTATAATGAGTTATGAGAGACTATTTATAGCAAAGGATGGGGTGACCCTTGACATTCCCCTTTGTGACTGTTCATCTACCCTCATGACTCTTCAACTACTCTATGACTGTTACATTCAACTATCGACACTTGAACTTCCACTTGACAAGACGTTACATACAATCTACACATGTACCCATGTGAGACAAAATGGCTTGACCAAGCCATGCAAGTAATCACTGACACTCAGACCGTTGTGGTGAGACCAACTCTCTGGCATCCTTGTGATGATGGTGGCAAACTGATGACAAGCTTCGTCGTCTGTGATGGTGTCCATGAGCTCAATGGTGACATCCTGCTGAAAGCAAACTCTTGCCTCTGTTACATTCGGTTACACTGATATGGCTCCTCTGTCCAACTTGTCTGATAACAGGCACATCATTGTCTTGAGTGCAGTTGGACCAGCAACATATTGATGCATAGTGTATGCGCTGATCTCCAAGAATGTGTCGGTGGCCGTGCGCATCAACTTGTCGGAATACATGTTCATCTCTAGTTGGACTTGCTTCTTGTCTTCACCTCGGTGAGTGTGCCAAAAGGGTGGGATTGTATGCGTGCACACAATGACATGCATGCTTCTGAAATCCCTTGCATGTGATCAACAACACTTCTCACCTTGTCTGCACCATGCCAGCTGTTTGGATGGATCTATAACTTGTACGAGCGCAGTTTCATCCATCTGTGCATGTTGCGCCCCTTGTTATACATGTTCCTGTTGTAACTCATTCTCTTATTTGTGCAGCCCCTTTTCTTCCTTGAGTTGCTACTTCATCACATGCAACTCCTTCTCTATTTCTCTCTCTACCTTCAAGCGATCTTCATGTCGTGTTGTCACCTCATAGCTTCAATCTCCAAATCTACTTTCGTCATGAGTGGATCTGCTTTGAAATTGTAGCTTTGCTCTGCCTCTATGTTGTCAAAAACCTTCCTCTTGCATTTATCGCATGCAGGTATGCTGCTTTCTTCTACTACTGATGGTGTTTCTCATTGTGATGTCGTTTTCATTCATCTTGATATCCTTATCCATGAACAACTTGATGTCTTCATGGATAGGCATGTTCATAGACACTTGATCGACTGCTTCCCTAGTTGCACTCTTAACGGTGTCTTTCACTCTACTCTCTTGGAAGCCATTGTACCTGTGTTGTTGGGAGGCAGATGACACGTGTGATACCTGGAGACATAGAAACACTCATGGCAATAAATCTATTAGTTGAAAACAAAAACAAACTGGAGGACTGACATGCAACATACCTATGTGACTATCCGTGAAGATTGCGCAACTTTCACCAGGAGGTTGGGAGACTGACTGCTAAGACTGCGGACGACACAGTTTGGGTTTCTAGGAAGCTGACTGACTACTGGAACTATGCAATGGACAGTCCAGCCTGGTCTGTTGAGGACTGAAACTGTACAATGCATAATTTCAATCAGTAGTGACATGCAACCAACAAACTGCATTGTTCAGTTTCTGGGGCTAGCAGGACACTGCATCGAAGAATTGCACAATGCAAGCCTGGAGGTTAGTGTTGGGCTAGACTTGCACAATTTCTGGAGGGAAGGCAGAGCCTTCACCTCCGAAAATGCACAATGGTAGCCGGGCAAGGCACAGTCTGGGCGAAGGCAGCCCCTACCGACCAACGGGTGACTGAAATTATGAGAAGTTTGAATGCATGATGAGATGAGTGCAAACAATAGTGAATGATCATACATGCAAACAGCAAGTGTAGGATTCTAAAAATGGGAAAGCATGCATGTGTGTAACGTGATTCTCCTCAATGACGACCGTACGTGCAAAAATAATGTCATGCATGCGACATTAATGAGATGCGAACGAAAACTTAAATGGTGCTTCTACAAGCTAACATACCTCAAAACGATAGCAAGCACACACTTAAATCAAGAAGACAACACTCACACACATCGAAACACAAAAAGCGACAGAAACGTTGCATAAGACATGAAAAGCGGACTTACCCCAAAATAGTTGAGTTGAATGTGCTGATGACTTCTAGATGCAATGTGGGATTTTAGAGCTGCAAGGTCGATGTGAGGAATGAGCTCTGCAATGTCCGATTGTTGATTTTTGATAAGATCGAGGTTATGACGCACATGCCACAAATATAGGAAAAAGCGACACTTGGCGAGAGGTTTCTAAAATGAGATTTGCATGTAACCTCCAGCTGCTAAAAATAGGTCCCTAGATCTAGGGATGCCTTTTGAATGTTGCCTTGGGAAAAACAATACATGAATGCAAATCAATTTTGCTCAATCCCTGAGGGAACCTGTCAACCTAAAGGCATATGCATCAGTCTACAAGCCTGGGATGAAAATCTGCACAGTTTTTGGGCTGAGCAAAGATGGTTGTCCTAGAGGGAGTGCGCAATTTCTAGGAGGAACAGGTGTCTGTCTCCTAGGATTGTGCAATTTCTAGGTTGAGCAGCTGTACTGGGTCAGACTGCGCAATTTTCTCAAGGAAGCCTGTCTGACTGTATTGCGCAATTTCTAAGCCCAACAAGTTGCTTGGCTGTATTTGTACAATTTCTGCTAGCTGTTGGGCTGGTTGTCCCTGAGGGATTGCGCAATTTCTGGGAGCAGCAGGTGACTTCTATCCTAGGATGAATTGCACAATTTTTGAGAGGAAGACTATCAGGAAGAATTGTGCAATTCTAGAGCCCAGCTGAGTTTGAAAAATTTTTGAAGGGAAGGTTGGTTCCCCTCCAGAATTGCACAATTCCTAGAGGAAGTTGCTCAACCAGCAACTGACACTAAGTCCAAAAATCAACTTGTGAAGGAGGTGGAACAAACTTGCATGCACAAGTTGACAAGACTCTATGAAACAATTGAAGTTGATGTGCTTGACAGTGCCAGACATGCTGTTGAGGATGGTCAGTAGGGAGGCTCCAAAATGAAGCTAAGGAAAAAATTTGGAGGGTGGTTGTAGCCACTATAACAAAATCATTAATATAAATGATTTTATCTAACTATTCTTAGTAAATAGATGATCCAACAGTTTATTGCCTCCATATAATTTATCTTGGGTCTTTGAAATATATATTTTTAAGATTCCATAAAGCTATGGCTATATCAGCTAAGAAATAATAGATTATGCATGTGCTTCTTATATTATAAAATTGGGATCTTAATGATTAATATGTTGTCCACTTTTGTGCAACTTTGAAACTACTCTTAAATTTTAAACTATTAAATACTTTTATCTACACCACGTGGTATTCTAAAGTTGACACACTTCTCGTAATTTTAAATGAACTTTATTCTTGTCCATCAATTTGGGGTTAAATAACACCTTATTTATGCCTAGGTGGTAATTTGAACTTTTTTGAAATCTTTAAGCTATGAAATAATATTAATGGTTTAATGTAACAGTTATGTCCATTTTCTTTTCAAAGCAAGTAAAAAGACAAATGGGGGCTAGAAGGAATTAAAGAACCCTACATCCTTTCCTATTGGAAAAGACAATAATTAATACCATTTAATGTCTTAACGCTTAAAAACAATTATTATCTCTTTCAAATATTTTTAGATATTTACATTTGGACTTTTTCGTTAATCGACAACCGATACGATTTGAAATAGAATGTTCAGTTCATTAACATTTGAATTGTTTCGGCTAATGAAGTTAGTTTTTACAGGTATCTTCCAGGTATTACTTATTGTAATTAATATTGAAAAGCCTTTAAAGAGGATAAATATTTAGATATTTAAATTTTTCTTTGACTTGATGATGTGTTGGACTCAGGTCTCGTCTACTAGTTTGGGCATCTACTAGTTTGGGTGGAATCTGTTAAAAAGTAATGTTATGCAACCATGAATAATTTTGAGCTATGGAATGTGTTGTTGTGTAATCATCAAAATTGCTACAATAGCTTATAGAAGAGGAAGAGGTCGATAATCACAAACTGGATTCTGGGGATAAACCAAAGAAGAAAAAAAATGGTGAACACTTTAAATACAACTCTCATGCCAGGAGGATTAGATGCAACTTAAATTGGTGAAATGTTGGTGTTGTTGCGTACAATATCTTTGTTCAAATCCAAAGAACATTGAATGAGTGTCAAAGGTCAACATGCAACAATTTTATTTGTGTGATTAAATGAAAACAAATTTGATTCAACAAGCCTCATGTGAGAGAGATTTTACAAATTATAATGCTAAAATCAAGAAATATTACATGGGCCTCTAAATGCCATAGTAATTTCTCCTTTCTATGTCTATTTGGAATATTTAATCCAAGATGAACGGCTACAAAAGTTGAAACTATTACATTTTCAGTCAGTTATGGTGCAATATCATTCACTAACAAATTTAGTAGACTGCATATGCAATTTAATGGCATTACAATACTGTGATTACATTTGATAGATGATTTTTATTTGCAACTTCTTTAGTCATGTGAAACTAGAATGTTATTTGTTATTTATAACATTGTAGATAATGCCTTCAATGCCTAAGAAACAATATGATACAAAGCCACATTAGCCACCTTTAGTCCTTGTTATCTACACAAAATGGATAATAAAAAAAACCTCCACTAGCATTGAATCCACTGTTACTTTGTCCTTCTACACAAGCCCACTGTACCTTGGACGGATTGGTGGCTGCACTACTATAAATTCTACCATTAACAATGAAAGTAATGCTACCCATGAAACCACTATGGTTGTCATGTACTCTCATTATAAGTATGTCAACCTCTTAAAAATTAGTCACCAATCACGAATACAAGTGAACTATGTATAAGAAATGCATCAAGGTACAATATGTAGAAGTGATGTGATTAATTTTATTAGATCATAAATCATAAAAAGGCAATTTACATAAAGAATTTCTAAAATAATATATAGAAAAAATACTAGAATTTTTATGCCAAAAATTTCAATAGGTATTTGTGCAACAAACAACAATGTGTAATGTGTTTTACTAATCAAAACACATACAATGCTTCTTTGATGCTTCCTATTGCATAGAAATGTCAATTATCAATGGTTAGTTTTTTAGTGGCCTATTTTTCCATTATATTTATGCATTGTATTTGTCCACCCATTATCTTTGGGTTTTATCGCCTCATATGCACATACTAATTATCACACTCACTCCCAATCTTGTTATGTACACATATCAAATGTTCACGTGTCAACCATATGTGTCCTCCATCAATTAGAAGTGCATCGATCTGCACCCAATCTTAAAGAACAAATATTACGGTATGCTAAGAGCCTAAATACTTTATATTTTATTTGATACCATAATGTCGCACTAAGTTAATAACTTAGACATGGTGCACTTGATAAGTTTATACCAATGAACTTTTGAATACGTTTATTACTTCAATAAACTTACTTTTCAATATGATTATTGTTTTAAATAGCTTTATAATTATTATTTTAAATTAAAGTTATTTAGTATACAAGAGTATATTGTAAATGGTTCGTGAAACTAATGTTTAACTTTTATTTGATTTATACATTTTGAAAAGAATTAAAAAAAATAAGTTTTTACAAAATTTTACAAATTAAATGCAATATTTTGAAATTTGTTTTTTTCACGTGTTGTTCACGGATATCCATGGTCACTGGGTAGCCACTACATCCACGGTAAGAACTGGATAGATCGACCCCAAAGGGGATCACACCCCTCGGCTTATATCTAGACCTAACCCCAAAAGCTTTTGGAAATTGACCCTGTGACCTCCTGATTGGCGAGGCATTGATTTGACCGATGAGCTAACTCTTGGGGCTAATATTTTGAAATTTGTTAAAAACATAATAATTTAAAATTTTTATTGTTATTATTTTAAATTTTTATATAAATATCTTTATTTTTTAATTTACTATAATATTCAATGAATAAGTCATATTATATATATATATATATATAGTTACTAAATAAAATAATTTGTATTTTAAGGATGTATATAGAGAATATATAAAGTTTAAAATGCATATAGAAAATATGTGAAACTTACAAAAGTGTAAATAGGTTGCTTGGTGTGAAATTTAATCATGGTCGAGAGTTGTTTATCAAGATAATGAAAGTCCAATTACTAAAACATTGGTGTATGGATTCAATGATTCATGCAACATTTTGTATCTTCAAAACAACTAGTTAAATATTGCTCCTGCAGATGGATATGTTCCATTACAAATTTTCTGAGACGAGTACTCAAAAGAAATGAGTTTTCCCACATTGTTTTATGGTGAAAAAATGAGACAATGATATAACAACTAACTTTTCGTATCAAAAAATTACAAATTGGGAAGTGTTGCATAAAGAACATAACTTTGAATATCATATAACAAACTTGTTTTACAGAGCAATACACATCATCCTAAATAAATTGTTTAGTAGTACATCAATTAGAATTAAAAACGACAATTAAAAAGTCGAAAACTAGTAGCAAAAGATGTCAAATCGAAGACAGGGCCTTGGCCATATTTCAAGATCAAACATTGGATACATGGACCTAAAAGCTATTTGTACATCTCCAAACTACCATGAAAAAACACGTAGGAAATTATATGCGATCATACGGCAATTATGACTGCCGACTAGCTAGTTTTCTTTTTCCATTCTTTGTCCTTGACATTGTAATTAATTTGTCCTTCTACAAGTGCCTTCCAATCCCAATGTTATCATTTGGAATTGCTCTAATTATAACTAAGAATTGCTAGTGCCATCAATCCGGGGACAGTTGAATCTTCTTGTATTTTTTAAATTGCTTAGTATGGTGAATTTACATTGTCTAATAAAGTTGTCAAAGGGATAGAGACATTATTCTGGTGCTGAAATATTTATATATTATTAATAGGAAAATCATCATCAATGTTGAAATTGCAAAATTTGATCTTACTTATCTACCAAGGTTAAGTCATAGTTAATACATGATAAATCATTGAACCCTTGTAATATCACTTGGGATTGGTTAAAAATGCCTTATTTTATCACAAATTTTGAGTTTTCTCTTTTGAATATTGATTTAGTTTAATTTTCTACATTTTTATATAAAATCTATTAATGTTGGTGATTTATTTATTTCTTTATTATATTTTTTAACCAAAAAAATATAGCATTTGTTTTTGTTTTTACATGTAATAATCATAAGATTATTATAGGAAATGCAGATACATATTCATATTAACAAATTTAGTAAATATTTCTTTTTTGGCAAATTATAGTCAAACTTATATGGTAGAACTAATGAATCTAACAAATTAGAGTATGCATTTACACAACAACAAAAAAAACAAACTAATATTTATATTTATTAAGTAAAATTGTAGAATATGCATGGCTATGCATCATTTATGCACCAATACGAGGAATATAAACAATCTAAGTAATAGAAGATGTAACACTCTTTTTTACTTGATAGTCTATTTAAAATGTTCATATAGTGGAAAGGCAAAAGTAATGAAGCCCTTTTGAAAATGATTGATTGTAGTTGTTGCAATCCATGTCATTTAAGAAATTGTGACACCCCTTGTGTATGGTATTAATGTGCAAGGTTGCGGTAACGCGGTATTAGTGGGACCAAATGTTTATCATGTGTTATTGGGTTGCATTACGAATTTACCAATTTCAGTATGGTTTATGACCATACCTTTTATTGATTTCAATTTGTGAGAGATATGTCCATTGCAATTGCAAGATTTGCACAATTTGCCTTTTATAACTCATAATGAAAAAGCAATGATTGATTGCATGTATTCATACATAAATATATTTATGGTAAACCCTCTGGTATGGAATTCCAACTCATGCATAGTCAAATCTCTATGATCAAGAGGACTTGGTCATATATCTCCCTGGTTGGATATTATCCATCTTAGGAGGAATTGGTCTTGAGAATTTTTTTGGTTGAATATTCTCCATATTACAAGTTGGTATTGAGACCTATCTTTTAAGTTGAATATCCATCACCTTAGGGGTATTTGCTAGACTAGTTACCCTTGGTTTAATTTCATTTGAACTCAATTTGATAAGTTTAGATGAACCCCTTTTCTAACTACATATTCTTTGTTTTGCATTATGTATTTGTGCTACTTTGTTTCAACATCAACAACTAACTTCAAAATTTTACATGAAAAAACACTCCTTTATCTTCATGTAATAGATATGGCTTATTGAATTTAGATAGTGATTCAATACTAGATGAATCTATATACATGAGTTCTCAACTTGAATGCATTCTCTCCAATTTGTGTGAAGATTATGTTTGGTCAAGTGGTTTGTGTTTCGTCATCAAAATTTGCATCAATAACTCATTTTGATGATCAATATAGATCTAATTCTCCCCACAAAATTGTTATATGTTTATTTTTTTTTTCTTTGTTTGTTAGAATTCTTGTCATTTGCAGGAATAACCTACATCTGGAAAAAAAATTGTGGTTGAAACGCACCTAAGCCACGAAATAGCACAGGGATCAAAAATAGTCAAATAGTCAATGACAAGTTGTGAAAATATGCATAAAGTTCAAAATGTTGTCACTAATGATAAATTTAGCAGAAAGCAGAGTACTGAGAATCTTGGTAATGAACTTTCAAACCTCGAGGTCCTTGCTAGAATCTTGCTTACAGTCTTGTGGCCTCTTTCTTTTAGTGAAAGATTTCAATGAAGCATTGGACACATAAATGCAAAATAATTAATCTTCTTGGCAATTTCATTTTGTTTTTCAAGAATGTAAAGGCCCTAGCAACAGTTTGGTACAAGACCTTCTCAATAATGTATGCTTGAAATCTCAAAAACGGACTTCAAAACCTCAAGCTTCTTTATAAGATGTCTTGTCACAACCTTGGGACCTATTTTCTTGGTAAAAGACACCAACAAAGCATTAGACACATTAAAAGAAACACTTGGTCTTCCTGGTAATTCTATTCTTCTTGTTCAAGGATGTAGACATTAGAGTAGCAAATATGTAGAAACTTGATGATTAGTGTATGTCTCTTCGACTCTTGTCCAATTAACATAATTTCCAAAATACGATAACATATATACATGTTCTCAAATAGTTCAAGACCTTATGCATATGAATTAGAGGCTCATTAGAACATACTGGTTCATTACACTATGTTTTAAATTTTTCTTTTTACTATTGTGTGGATTTAGAAATTAATATTAAAGTTACAATTATAGATTAGAATTAATGCTTTCTATTTTTATTATATTGTTATTCTTTGCTACTCATTGATTGATTGCAAACAGTGCAATCTTCAAAGTTCCTTACAGCCACTTCCTCTACTTCTTTGTCACAGTGCTAGGTACTCATGTTTGCACTATTTCCAAACAAAAACTAAGAAAAAAGGACAGTCACAAAGCAAAAAAGGCTACATATTATATAGGAAACCTAAGAATGTTCTTCTATGATGCCTAATAATTGAATATTCAATGTAATCCATGCTCTTAGCACTATAAATCATTGTTACATTCAGAAAATTTTCCATATTGTCTCGATAGATTTCAAGGCAATGAAAAATAGCTTTGCATTGAATGGATCAAAATTTCAAGAAACTGATCACAAGCTATCTAGATTCAATCTACATAGATTGGAGTATTTCTTCTATTATCCTGGCGACTATTTATTTGACTCATTTGTTGTTCTTCTTCAATTTCGTTATACTTCAGCTAAAATACGACATGGAATTGTAAATCACTTCTGACATTGACTATCTCATGGACATGATGTTGCTTTGCATTCATTGCATTCATAATCTCCTGAATATCTTCAAGATCTTCATCATGTCAATGATTTTGAAGCATACATGGAAGGATTGTCTACACCTTCTATTTGTGCTCCATCTACAATTAGCTTATGGGGAGATGTGTTATATATCAAATGGTTGTCAATTCCAGTCAATGTTTGGCTATTTAAAAATGGCAAACCATATCTATAGTTCAATCAAGACATTCATGGCTATCAATATAATATTTTGCTACATAACCAGAACCCTGCATGTGGACATTTTGAACCACTCTTGTTACATCGCACAGTAGATATTATAGCTCCAATAGGTAAAGAAATTGCCTCATGCATTTGTCCATACCAATGCTCACCTAGACATGTTGACTTATTATCAATTGAGCAAACCTTGTTCGAGCAAGGCTTCTTGATCTATGGACAAAATTTCAACGATTTCCTTGACTCTTTGTTCGAATCTATTTGTGCACTTACACCATAGTTTGATATGTCTGCTATGAGAAAAGCAATTGCACAAACTTTTTACAACTGTTTCAATTGCAATGACATTAAAGCTAACAATTGCTTAAAAGAACACCTGCATGCTAGAAGCATTGAGCAAGAGAAATGTATCAATGATTGGCAAGCTTATATTATTAAATTATCAATGCCATGTGCATATGGACATATAGAAGGAAAAGGTTTTGGAATACAATGGATATGTGAACTACTTGATGTTAACATATACCTCTGGATTACGGAAACAAAAGATGTTGGGAAAAATATTGAGGGGGGGGGGGGGTTGAATCAGTATTTTAAATACTCAGTTAAACTTTTATTTTCTTATTCAGATTTGTGTACATGACTGTTATGCAGAAAAATAGCGTATATCCAGTTAAATAAATTTTCAGTTAATTCATCATATGTTTAACTTGAACCAGTATGCCAGTACTTCATTAGCCATTAATTAAATACTAACCATGTGCAGTGAGAACAAAATAAACCATCACACATAAGCAACACATCAACACACATGAACACTAGGATTTTTAGGTGGAAACCCAATTGTAATGTCCCTAAACAGGAATTTAAGTGATAAACCAATTAAACAAACAGTGCAACAGTGGAAAATTAAAAACTTTTAGCAAACACCCATGAAACATTGTAATATTGGAATTGTTGAGTCATATATTAGGAAATATGAGACCATGAGTACAATATATAAATGGAGTAGTGCACCTAGGCTTGTCACAAGGACAAGCTGGACCAAACCCAGGTGTTAGAATAGCTGGAAAGATGGTTGTTCAGTTGTTGCTCTACTATGCTCTACGTTGTCCTAGTAAACTATTGATCTATTGACTTCGACCTGCTGGAAAGTGCCCAAAAACTGCCCAGAAAATTTTGTCTTTTGGCCTTAGACTCCTTGGACAAAACCCAGAAAAACCTAGAAGGAAATATCTTTGATTTTAACTTTGGATTTTCTGCCTCTTGGGAGCTACTCTCCAACTATATTTGCTGACTTATGGCCTGCTAGAACGTGCCCAAAAACTACCCAGAAAATTCTTCCCTTTTAGCCTTAAACTCCTTGGACAAAACCTAGAAAAACCCAGAAGGGAATTTATTTGATTTTAACTTTGGATTTTTGTCCTCTTGGGAGCTGCTCTCCGACCACATCTGCCAAATTTTGGACTACTAGAAAGTGCCCAAAAAATTCTGCATTTTTAGCCTTAGACTCCTTGGACAAAACCCAGAAAAACCTAGAAGGGAATTTCTCTGATTTTGACTTTGGATTTTCGGCCTCTTGGGAGTTGCTCTCCGGCTACATCTTCTAACTTTCAGCCTGCTGGAAAGTACCCAAAAACTGCTCAAAAAATTATGCCCTTTTAGCCTTAGATTCCTTGGACAAAACCCAGAAGGGAATTTCTTTGATTTTGACTTTGGATTTTCGACCTCTTAGGTGGCTAAATCAACCTCTACGTATTTCTCGCTGCCCAGAAAACACACAATCCCTTCCTCTGCGTGGCTGGCTGAGCTGTGAATCATTGTTGGAAACTCCTACAATCTCTGTGGAACAGCCTTCCTAGGGCGAGCACGGATGGTCCCCCGAAGTAGAGGTTGAATCTTCCCTGCGGAAGACTCGTGGCTAAACAACGGGTAGACTCCCTAAGCAGCAGAGCGTACAAGAGTGAGTTTGTTTGTCAAATATTCAGAATGAATACAAAATGAGAGTTGATCTCTCTTTATAAATCCTTGGGCCCCCTTAGCCTCATGTGGGCCCCTCCATGCACCCATTTGATTTTCCCTCCAAGCATATCGAATGGCTAATTCAAACTCCTATGTGGGTGACCCCCACATTCCACTAGCAACTAAATAGAGTCGATTTGGCCCCTAAGTCCCTAATTCGAAAGTGTGGGGCCCTCTTCCTTAGTCAAAAATGTGAAAAATTGTGTAGCAACACCCTGTTACTAATGTGTTTGAGAAGGGACATGACACCAATATAGGAGAAAACCATCGTTGTTGTCGTCTATGTATTCATCTTTTATTATAATAAAATATTTCTTACAATCTTGTATTGGTGTAGACTCAGACCAGCACATAGGCACCCACTTGCAGAAGGCTACAACCTTCTCTGGTTCTCCAGTACCCATTCAAAGGGAGCTCCAACCCCCTGATAATATTCACCAGCTACCACTGGAAGGAATCTTTGACTTCATCAATAAAGGCTCCAACCCTCAACACCTTTGTGGACCACGTTTCATAATATTTCATACAAGATCCACCTGAACCAAAACATCAAATTTGTAGGCCACGTTTCATCAAATTTTTTGAATGGAACCACTACCATCATTTAAGCCCAATATAACAAACTGAAACCAATAATTATATCAAATCACTGAACCAACTTAAGCATCAAATCATTGAATAAACCAATTGCCAAATCTCAAACAACCAAAGTAGTTAGATCATATAAAATCACTGTATACTCTTCATCATAATGTCAAACCATTTATTGTTCATCACAGAAACCAGATCCTGTCACTGCCAACCCTGGTTAATCTAATGTCAAAATATATATGCTACTATTATGAGACAAACCCATGAGTATATGCCCTTTCTCTTCAGATAACCTGCGTACAGATCTCAAAACACTGAACCCTGAAACTGAATCACTGCACTACTGAAATCAATCACTGAAACACATACTGACCTTGTCACAGATCTCTAAACCAAATACAGATCATCTCATAACAGCATCATTATTATTCAACATTTCATAACATAATCAGTTCAACCTCAATGAACACTGTCAAACACAGATCATCATGAAAGACTTCATCAACAGACAGTAGCAAACACAACAAGACTGATCAGACATCATATACAGCAAAACCCTAGCATATGTACGTGACCCTTATAAAACACTTCTGCGTATATATGTGCCTTTCAAGAAGCATATTCGCGTACAAATCTGTCAATACTTCATAATCGATATGCAACTACCCAGAAGCAGATCCGCATATGTACACGATCTTTCTAAAGAAAACATGCGTACAGATTTGTAACTACTAAATCATACCTTCGCTGCACAACAGAACATCAGTCAAACCCAAATCTCGGCATACACACATCATAACATCATCATCATATATCTATAAACCCATAAGCAGATTATTCAATGTGTAGTCATTTGAAATTTATAAGATCTGATCCATCATCACACTCCTGGGTGCACACTTATTTCATATCAAAAAATTCATCAATAACCCATATTATGTACACTTAGCACTTTGATCTCCATCTCCTTATATATCTTAGGCCTTAGCCAATACCTTGGGCCAATTTTGTAGTTATACTGATGGTATTCTTTGATGGGATCAAATATTCATTGTCGCACTCATAACTATGGCCCAATATCATGGTAAAGATACCTAGTATTGAGAATACTATGGTGCAAAAATTGTACGCAACTTTTCTTCACCAAATCTGTGTATATATGTGGCTTTGCTTCATAGAACCTGCATATACTTCCTCAAACTTCATCTTTATCATTCCTCTGTCTCTTAATTGATATTCCTTTGTCCAATCTTTTTGTCACATCTATACTGGCCTGAATACTCATCCTGCTACCATCATGTTGACATCTTTATTAAGTAGGTTTCCATCAAGGGCAACATATTTGTCATAATTCCAACAATACCCCCCTTTGGACTTCATGGCAACCACTTTGGTGTATGGTCACCCTCACCTATAGATATATGTAAACACATATGTAGATATACCAAGTTTTTCTCCCAAGTTACCAAGAATTCCCCAAACACCAAGCTTCTCTCCCCATTTGACCTCAAAGGAAAAGGGTTGGCCAATGTTGAATGAAGGCTTCTCTCCCTTTGTTGACATGAGTGTTGTAGATCTGATATGTTGAGAATGAACTCTGAATACTGACCATGCTCCCCCTGAGCACATGCTGAATTTTCTGAATATATACAAAGAAGTACATGACTCTATGACTCAACTAGACATGACATTTTCTATCACCAATGACTCATGCTTACATTGATCACCCAACATAGTGGGGTTATATATTTGACTCAACATTACATCATATGCCCAAAATGATGGGATTACATGACTTGACCACAATAGTCCATACATGAATAAATTTTACAATGATTTATAACAAAGGTATTTACATGACCTTTACATCAAGAGACAGATATGGAATTCATAACTAAAACCAAAGACCTCTATAGTTAGGTAACAAGACCAAGATAGTCTTCAAAAACCATCATATACTATGTAGGAACTACACCATAAATAGAAACAACAACAACTCATCACCAATATGCAAGATAAGACAATGTAGCTTCAATATCATAAACATGTGACCAAGTATACATCATCAATAACATAAGTGAGAACCAATCATATCATCATAAAGTAAGATAGGGCAATGTGGCATCATTCTTCAACATCATCGAAATATGCCATGTTTCCAAGTGTCATCCAGAAAATGTAGTTGTAGTATATCAATAACCATATCTTTATGAAACCTGTAGCAACATCATTCTTCTTGGCCCATTATCTTCATATAAGAAGAATTGTCACATCAAAAACCATTTCACCAATATGCAACTGAAGTAGTCATCCATAAGATCTATTTCTACAATATGTATGAACTCATCATCATCATCATCAACCAATCACAAGACTGTGAAATCAACCCATCTCCTTGATCAACAAGATCAACATTCTCTTTTCATATCATATGTATCATCATATACATGCATCACAAATTTGATCAGCAACATTATTGACATTTTATATGCATCTCTTCAAGAAACATATCAGCATCATCCATATTTCACCATAAGCAACTTATGCAAAATGACAACAGAAACATGTAGTTATCATTCAAAACTTGAGCAATCATGTGTGTATTTAGTAGCATTACCAATATACTTATCATGAATGCCATTATTCAATAAGGAATACTAAATAATCGTAATGCCAACAATGCATTATTAGAAGCATAGCAAATGCTCCTCCTGAACTTGTGTCAATAGTTCACTATCAGATCTAATCACATCATCTCATCCATCAGTTAGGTCATAAAGCATCTTCATCAATTAGTAAATCCATCAAAGCATCAATTTCATATTGCAGCAATTCATAAACCATCATTAGCCAATACCACTTCTAAGTAGTATCCACGGACTGTAACTATCAACATCAGAACAAAAAAGCAAAATAATAATTATTTGAAGCATATCATAGCATTTCCCTGAGTCTTTCCTATTGTTTCTTCACCATAGGAAAACATACGCGGCTGTCTATCTTAGAACTCACGTATATACATGACTGTCCTTCATAATATCTATGTACATAAAGTAAAATGTTGAAATTTCATAACCACAGTTCCCCTTGAGCCTGTAATGTATGTACATGTTCATGGTTACTAAATCATATGCATTATCAGTAATGTAAGCAATATGACTATCAACAAAACCATGGGAGTCATCATCAAGAGAATATATGTATTACTCCCCCTGAGATTACACATCACTAATCCTGAGGACCTGATAGTCATCTTCTGCTCTTATGAGGTCATGTACCTCACATCCCTTCTACAGTCACTATGAGAAGTAAGCTTTAAGAACCAATGGACTATAGTAGGGTCAATCTCGCCTATGTTTCTGACTTAGATTCCTTCTTCCTCCAGATATGCTTGCAATTTCTACTTCTGTGTTGGAACTAATCCCTCCTCCTGGTTCTATTTTTCATACTTGACCTACAATCAATGGCCTTATGCCCAAATGAGTTGCAAGAGAAACAATATACATAAAACCATCCTTTTTTCCTAGTGATAGATCTTGACCTTGATCTAGGAGATGTGTGACTTGATTCAGATTTCCCTTGAACAACACTATAATGGTTTTTTTCATCGCATTGTGTATGATCATATCCTATGCCAATCTTGATCAAAGGAGAGTGTTATTCATTAATAATCTTCTCTAGAGACTTAGATGCCTTTGCCCATTTGTTGATCTTCTCATAATCTTCTTTTAAGGTCATAATTTCATATTCTAATGTTTCACAATGTTTTTACTTTTCTTGAAGTTGTTTTCTTATGCTTTTTGTTCTTCTATTGGTTGCTTCTAATTCCATCTTTAACATGTTTATTTCCTCAATCATGTTGTTTCCTTTTGATTCTAATTCTTTGTTAGCATTATTGAGTTTATTATTCTCCTTTAGATCTTTCATTGAATCATTTACCTCACAACTAACTAATTCATTTAATTAATGAACTTCAAAAGCCATAAGTACTAGATAGTGACTATTAGAATTTGAATCTGAATTTTCTTGGTCATTGGATGTGTTATGACTATCTTCACTAGAGTAAAAGCTTTTATTGTGAGAGAGATTATTTTTAGCAACACTCTTTCCATTCTCTTTATGATTTTCTCTATAAGGAGATTTGGATGCATAATGTCCTACTCTTCCATAAGCAAAACATTTAAAGGGAAGCTTACCTCTGAATTTTCTAGTTCCCACTTGCAACGTTCTGGCGAAGTTTGCTTATTCCTCATATAATATGTAGCTTGTGTCTTTGGGTGCTTCCTTTTGTTTCCCTTTATTTGTGGCTTAGAAGGATTATCCTCTCATGTCTAAAGGACCACCTTTCCTCATCTCAATTGTTGTCAATGTAGAAATTCCCACTGTAGATCAACAGATTATGCAATATACTAAAGCAAAATACAAGATCTACTTCTACAACAAACTTTGCGAAAGCTTAATTGAATAGAGCAAGATCAATGAGAACACATATAACTGAGAATGAGAAATCAATCACACATAACACAGAAGAAATGACCTAAGGAAAGCCTCGGCCTAAAACCCCAATCTCTGTATTATCATACAAGTGGAAATATGTTCGAATTACAAAAAGAATCAGCTCACAAGCTATCCTGCTCTCTCTGCAATCAAACAATACAGCTCACAGACAAAATAGACACAGTATATGTCCTCCTCAAGCCCTCCAAGCCTTCTATTTCCTTACGTAGTTTTTCTTGGGGTCCAGTGATGCCACATGTGTGAATTGGCCTCATCACACTCACAAACACTGAAGAAGTAACTGCACAATCCTCAAGGAATAAATTCCTTCTGCATGCAAGAGATATTCACAATGGAATATTCTTGCAACTGATAGTACATTGTCCCTCCATCTGATCTCAACTGGGTCTCTGTCTGAACTGACATGCATGAGTTATTTATGAGATAATATTCAGTTATCTGAAGTGCAACAGTTACATGCATTCATGCATTAACTAACTAAACTCACAATTAATTCAACAAAATGTTTGAATTAATCTAACTAGACTTGACTTAGTTAACTGAGCCAACTAATTACAACTCAATGTTACAACTCATCCTTATCTCTTTAACTGATCGATAAATTCCTCAATCAATGGAGAAACTGTTGCATGTCCCCACATAGACTTCATGTTTGATTTTCTACAACTAATTAACTCATGGTGAATTAATTAATTATTTTACAAACAGCTGTTGTTACACTAAAATTTGTCACCATGACTATTTGCAGTTAGTATGGCTCCATCAACTGTCATACTATCCTCCTTGGCAAGTCTTATACCTCTGCTCTTCATGTCAAACTCCAAGAAAGAGAGAAAGTCTTTAAAAATCTATATAACTCTGGGTACGCAGTTTCTCTTAGCCTTACCTGCGTGTACGCACCTCAAGTTCACATTCCATGCGTACTTGTACGCTCTGTCTGTAAAGGGGTGGGTGCGTACCCCTGTAAAGGTCAAAAGGCGCAAGTTTTACTTCAAAAAAGTTACTTGTAGTCGATTCTAGAGCATTCTAGAAGTTTGTTTGACGTGTATTGAGCGCCTCCAGATGGTTCATGTATCCCTATGAAAGAGGAACTTATCCCATCAAGAGGGGAGCTATCCCATTCAAATAGGGGCTTATCCCATTGATGGTGGACCTGATTAACTTCCTCTAAAGCACTATAAATACAGGCATTGGGCCAGAGGGAGGGGATGTTGAAAGCTGAACATTCCTAAGGGTAGATGCTGCTGGATTAGGACTCCCTTATAGAGCTTGAGAGGAGAGATTCCCATCCTTTCTTAGCTTCATTTGGAAGTGGGTGAGCTGATCAAAGTAAAGGAGAACTCTTGCTGGACCCTGGGAGGGACCTGCACAACACCAAGGCACAGGTTGTAATGGTTTCTTTTGTTTCCACTTAATACAATTAAGCTCATTTTTCTCAACGGGTTGTTATACATGATTTGTTTCATATACTCCTTGGTCTGTATGATGAATATGTTTTATTTTATGATTTATTCAGGTGCTATGTAATCTTTTGCTTGTTAGTGAATGCAGGTTTCGAAGAGAAGGAGGAGCTCATCCGGATCGGTGAGGCTGGACTACTACAAAGCGTTGGACTAAAGGTATGTTATGAACACCTGATTACTTGTATTCTAAATGCATATTTAGGGAAAGGTAGTGTTTAATTGTCTTGTTTGTCACTAGAAAACCTTAGCTTCTAGGGAGGTCGGTTTTGTCCGCAAAATTGACTCTTTCCGCATGACAAAATGGCGACGTCACTGGGGATCGAACCCAGAATCTCTGGTTTCGCAGACCAACATATAGGGCTCTGATACACCAACATAGCTTAGGCTAGTGTCTTGGAGTAGGAGAGTAATTAACTCTCCAAGACAGCAAAACCAAACAAGTAGCTCATCTTGTGGTAGGATAAATCCAATAGTTACATTTATGCTCTGGGAAAGCTCCTCTTAAAGGAGAAGCACGAGATCGTGTCCGAACCAGTGAGGGGATCAATCCTCTTTCATTGGGAACGACGCCAGATACACACGTACTACAAACGGTAAACCTCGGATTGACCATTGTCGAGGAGCCTGGGGTCACTTGTCGGTAAACCTTGGATTATTGTCAAGGAGCCGGCAAGGGGATTGAGCTTGATACTCTGCCCTTGCGTGCTATCGGATTGTAGACTGTTCCCCCAGGTATATTTGTTGTTGTTGGTAACCTTAGTGACCATTATCTTTAGGGTTCTACCCAAGGTGACGGTGGAGGGAAGATCCCACTGTACCTGGAGCAGACGTCGGCTAGACTCACTTGGATTTTCTGGGGTGTTCACTTCACTCGAGACGGTTAAAGTGGAGGAACTTGGTCCAGTCTATTCATTAAGCAGGTTTCCGGGGTAACTCTTCCACCCGCCACTTCTGTACTGAATTCTGCGATGTTGGATTTCATCCCCAACTAGTGTTTTCGGTCCGGAAGGTTACTGTTTGTGTATGGTTTGACTCCTAGATTTGATAGCACGTGTTAATTTGTTTGTTTTTACTTTTAGAGACCATAGGTGTGAATTCTGAATTTTAATTGTTAGGTTTGAATTATGAATTGTTAATTTTATTTATAAATTGTTAATAAAATTCACTGAAGTTGAATATAATGGCAAACGTTTTAGAATTTACCAACCTAGGAACCCCTCCTAACGAGAATCCTAGTACTTTTCCTTACTTTGGAAATGTTGGTCCTCCTTATATGGCTACTTTGTCATTACCTGGATTTACAATAGGATTACCGATATGGTTATTTTCAACTTCGTTGGCCCAAAGTACTCCAATTGTTCCACCTCAACCGGATGCTTCACCTCAACAGAGTTCACCATCTCAACATCACCAACCTTCTGTTGACCCTTTACCTTATTCGCCTAATTTTTCTTCCTCCATTTCTTCCTCTTCGCCTGGTAAAAGCCTTGATGCTAGTAACCAGGAGGCTAAGAAGAAGAAGAAAGGGAAGAAGAAGAAGAAAGAAGTCAACCAACCAACCATGATTGTAAGTGTTATTTGTGTTGAGGAAAACTCCGACATGCATCGTAAACCCAAATACCCTTGCAGGCTTTGTAAGGGTGACCACTTCCTTGTCAATTGTCCTGGTATTCCAAAGGTCTTGGAAGTATGGTCAGACAAATCTCATCAACTTTCCATTGATCCATCAACCAGTGATAGTCAGGTTCCTGGGAAAAAGGGTAAAGTTAGGTTTCCTTGTAAGTTATGCAAAGGGAGTCATCAAACTCACATTTGCCCTCACATGGATGAAGCCTCAACATTGTTGGAAAACCTTACTGTTCCACAGCAAGAATTTCCAACTGGTTACCGTAAACTTTCTCCCAACCTACCGTCAAATGACGGAGTGATTGATCTAATTTCAAGTACAGTCGATCACACTCTTCCATTGGAGAGTGAAACTCATGTCACTCAGGTTGATGATCCATTAGTTGATCAAAGTGTCGATTCAATTTCACATTCGATCGATCACACTTTCCCTTTGGAGAGTGAACTTCATACCGCTCAGGTTCTTCTTGTTACATCAGATTCTTCTATGTCGGGGGGCATTTCACCTATTTCTAGAGAACCCCCTCCAAGTATTGAGGTCTTTTCCTTTGATTGGAATAGACTAACAGAACCTCGTCTTCCTTCCTCCATCCCTTTCCAAATCATTGTCAAGGCTGGTGGTAGGGACATACATCGTACTCATGTAGATGAAGGTGCTTCTGTTAGTATTTTATCCTCAACTGTTTGGAAAGCTTTGGGTTCCCCTCAGCTTGCGCCTATTACGCAGAATCTGAAAGCTTTTAACAGAACCATTAGTGAACCTTTAGGGATCCTTCCTAAGTTTTCTATTACCTTGGAAGGTAAAACTGTCTGTATTGATCTTATGGTAGTTCGAGGTCCCTTGGATTTCAATTTACTCCTTGGGCGAGACTATGTTTATGCAATGAAAGTTGTCGTATCGACACTCTTTCGCGTGATGTCTTTCCCTCACAATGGCAGTATTGTGACTGTAGACCAGCTTTCGTTCCCTAGTCTTATTTCGACTACCAATAATATGACAGCCCTAAATGTTCCTGATTCTCAAGTGGTCTCTACCCCGCCACGGGTTAATTATGTGGCAACTGGTCCCATGTTTTCAGTTACCGATGTAAGTGAGCCTCTCGCTATTTGCTCATCTTCCTTTGATTTAGATCCAGTAATTGACATGGAAAACTCTATGGGATTACTTGAACACGATGTTCTTATCCCTTTTGAGTCCCTTGACATGTGTTCCTTCCAGAGAAGTATTCTTCCTTCTGATGAAGACCTCTTGGAAGCCATGATCAAGGTGTGTCCATTGACATGTCTTTCTTCCAGTTGGAAGCCATGATCAATGTTACGAGGAAAGTTTTTCCTGTATCAACCTCGTTAAAAAATGAAATAGGCTGTTATGAGGATAGTTCTTTTCCTGTGTCAACCTCGTTAAAAAATGAATCAGTTGGTCAGAGGATAGTTCCTGTTACTGAGTCAACCTCATTAAAAAATGAATCAGGTAGATTTTAGGATATATAGGTAGATTGTAGAAAGTAGGATTTTGAGGATAGTTCCTGTTACTGAGTCAAGCTCGTTAAAAAATGAATAAGGTATGAGGATAGTTCTTTTCTTGTGTCAACCTCCTTAAAAATGAAACAACTCCCTTTTCAAGTTAAATATTGAAAGTAAACCTTCATTCCATCCATTTGGTTGAATGCAATGAAGCCTGGGGGGCATGTACCTCGCTTTGCATCATTATCCTGGGGGCATGCGAACTTCTTGAGCATAGTTCCTTGTCTTGTGTCAAGCTCGTTAAAAATGAAACAAGGAGTCTTGAGCATAGTTCCTTGTCTTGTGTCAAGCACGTTAAAAAATGAAACAAGGGTAGGTTAAGTAGGTAGATTGTAGAGAGTAGTTATGAGAATAGTTCCTTGTCTTGTGCCAAGCTCGTTAAAAAATGAATCAAGGATTTTAGAGCATAGTTCCTTGTCTTGTGTCAAGCTCGTTAAAAAATGAATCAAGGTTTTTTAGAGTATAGTTCCTTGTTAGGTAGATTGTAGAGAGTTGTTATGAGCATAGTTCCTTATCTTGTGTCAAGCTCGTTTAAAAAATGAAACAAGGGTTTTGAGCATAGTTCCTTGTCTTGTGTCAAGCTCACTAAAAAATGAAACAACTCCCACAAGTCTTTCCAAGATTTCGAAAGTAAACCTTCATTTCATCCACCTGGTTGAATGAAATGAAGCTTGGGGGGCATGTACCTTGATTGGCGTCATTGTGCTGGGGGCATGCGAACTTATAACAAGCATAGTTTTTCGTTTCAAGCTTGCGTAAACATGAAACCGAATCCGAGCATAGTTCTTTTCCTGTGTCAAGCTCGTTAAAAAATGAAACAAAACCTCCTTCAGTTTTGAGTCGAGTGTTTGGCTAGATCTCATAAATGTCAAGTTGTATATTTAGGTTAGTTATTTCAGTTTTTTGCATAATTTTCTTACAGTTTTAGGTCGATTCTTTCAAATGATCTCGTACATGAACCTTCATTCCATCCAGCTTGTACTTAGATGAATGAAATGAAGCTGGGGGGGCATGCGCTCTAGCAGTTATGCTTAGGGGGCATCAAGCATAGTTTTCTCTCTGTTTCAAGCTTGTGTAAAAATGAAACTACTTTGAAGCATAGTTTTTCTCCGTTTCAAGCTTTTGTAAAAATGAAACCTATCTCGAGTCAATTTCAGTTATTTTCAAGACTCGTTAAACTCATGAAAATCTCGAGATTGTTTTGTTATCTTTCATTCTCGTAAAACAAATGAAATACCGAGTTCTTTCCGTCTTTTCCTGTGCGTAAATTAAATTGAAAGTCAGCCATATGAGTACATTTTTATCCCTTTTTCAAACTCATTAAAATTTACGAAAAAGTGAAAACCATGAGTACATTTTTATCCCTTTTTCGAACTCGTTAAAACTTACGAAAAAGTGAAACCTCAGAGTCATCTTTAAGCTCTTTTCTGACTCCTAAAATGTGAAAAGATTGTCGAGTTTTCTTTTACACTCGTTAAAACGGAATTAAAAGACGGTCCCCTTATAGCCCTTTTCTGACCGTAAAAACAAGAAAAGATTTCCGGATTTTTGTCGTTTCAAATTCGATACTGGAAATAAAACGACGTGTCCTTGATCGCTTTTTACTTTTCAGGTCAAAGACACTAACTATGAAAGTACTTCTTGGTCGTAAAAGATCAAGCGGTTCTCTCAAGTATTATTTTATACTTTTTCAGGCTTGGGAGACAAATTTACGAAAAAGTTCAACCCTGGAGTCTTCTTAATTTTTTCAGACTCTCTAAAATTGAAAAACGCCGAGTTTCTCCTATACTGGACTCGTTAAAATTTCACAGTAAAGGACTTGTTCAATTACAAACACAAACGGACCACTCCTTCTTAGGGTTCGAATCTAAAACTAAGTTGGACTCATCCGAAGGATGAGCTTATAATCAAGCATATGTTATCCTCCTCAAGCTTGTAAAAAATAAAGAGGTACTTGCCAGAAATGGTGGGGGAAAAGAGAGAAAAATGAGCCTATTTTTTATCCTTTGTCTCAGAAGAAGCCTTATCAGCACTCTTGAACACGACACTTTTCATTCACCTGGGTTAGGAAATTCTTTTCCTAACAGTTGATCAAACCACATTGAAAATCTTCAACCAGTTCCGGGTATTAACTTTGGGTCAATTGTCACCAAGCCATCTGTCGTGTCGTTATGTGTTCAAGAGGTCACTGCAAATAAACCATTCATCTGCAAAATACCCGTCATCCATCTCGACCATCCCTGAGTCAGTCCTTACAGCTACATTTCTTCAACTTGATCTATGATTTCGTGTTGTGGGCTTGCCTGCAACGGGTCGCTTTCTATCGACATCAGCACATTTTCTAGAGAGATGACCTAAAAATCGTCAGTACCTTGAAATCTGCATGCATCAGTGGCAGGTTTCTCGCCTTTGACGACAGTTTACATCATTGACTTTCGATCGAAGGATTCCGTGAAATGTTCGACATCAACTCATTCATTCACATCTCATGGATTGTACTGGGTACTTTGAGAACCATTGACATCACTGGTGGTCTCTCTCACACTTGTTAACAGTTTACATCATCGAATGGTAATCAAGTGGTTTCTACCATGTTCGACATCAACTCATTTATTCGCATGGATAGAATCGTACCATTTCGGGAAGTAGAAATGAAGACCCTGGATCTAGTTTCCACCATCCAGGCTGCGAGGATTTTTGTATTCATTATACAGTAGACTAATCATAAACAGATGGCTGCGTCCATACTGTGTCTACAAGAGTCTATGATTATGATGTACTGCGAAATCATTCCTGTATCAGAGCAGTAGTTAGTTTGTTAGTTAAAGTTTTCAATCTAAGTATGGGAATGCCTACCTCAGCGATGATATGATCTCATATATGTATTTTGTTTTGAATATTTGCAGGTTCCAACTGGGCTCTCCACAAGATAATCCTTGAAATGATAAAGTACTTCACCCTTCCTAGATGATATGAAACCCTAATCTACTACAGGCTTCGCACTTTAGGGGGCAATCTGTTACACTAAAATTTGTCACCATGACTATTTGCAGTTAGTATGGCTCCATAAACTGTCATACTATCGTCCTTGGCAAGTCTTATACCTTTGCTCTTCATGTCAAACTCCAAGAAAGAGAGAAAGTCTTTAAAAATCTATATAACTCTGGGTACGCAGTTTCTCTTAGCCTTACCTGCGTGTACGCACCTCAAGTTCACATTCCATGTGTACTTGTACGCTCTGTCTGTAAAGGGGTGGGTGCGTACCCCTGTAAAGGTCAAAAGGCACAAGTTTTACTTCAAAAAAGTTACTTGTGGTCGATTCTAGAGCATTCTAGAAGTTTGTTTGACGTGTATTGAGCGCCTCCAGATGGTTCATGTATCCCTATGAAAGAGTAACTTATCCCATCAAGAGGGGAGCTATCCCATTCAAAGAGGGGCTTATCCCATTGATGGTGGACTTGATTAACTTCCTCTAAAGCACTATAAATACAGGCATTGGGCCAGAGGGAGGGGAGGTTGAAAGCTGAACATTCCTAAGGGTAGATGTTGCTGGAATTAGGACTCCCTTATAGAGCTTGAGAGGAGAGATTCCCATCATTTCTTAGCTTCATTTGGAAGTGGGTGAGCTGATCAAAGTAAAGGAGAACTCTTGCTGGACCCTGGGAGGGACCTGCACAACACCAAGGCACAGGTTGTAATGGTTTCTTTTGTTTCCACTTAATAAAATTAAGCTCATTTTTCTCAACAGGTTGTTATACATGATTTGTTTCATATACTCCTTGGTCTGTATGATGAATATGTTTTATTTTATGAGTTATTCAGGTGCTATGTAATCTTTTGCTTGTTAGTGAATGCAGGTTTCGAAGAGAAGGAGGAGCTCATCCGGATCGGCGAGGCTGGACTACTACAAAGCGTTGGACTAAAGGTATGTTATGAACACCTGATTACTTGTATTCTAAATGCATATTTAGGGAAAGGTAGTGTTTAATTGTCTTGTTTGTCACTATAAAGCCTTAGCTTCTAGGGAGGTCGGTTTTGTCCGCAAAATTGACTCTTTCTGCATGACAGCTGCTAAGATCAAATTTGAATTTTTACTTCTCTATTTTAGTTCAGGGACAAACTAAAATAGGAAGGTATCCCGAAATGCTATTTATAGTAGTACTAAATTTAGCACTTCTATATTTATCATTTCTTGTTGCTATTTTCAACACTCCATCTCAACAAGAAAGGGATTATCAGTAACCCCAATCCTGTCTCTGTGGAACTCAAACTTTCATTTTGACAATGCCTTTGTCAAAATATCTACATACTATTCCTCGGTCGAAACATACAGCAACAACATGATCCTCTTGACCACACAGTTTCAAAGATGGTGATACTGGATATCAATGTGCTTGGACCTGTCATGAAAAACTAGATTCTCAGAGAGTTTGATACAACTCTGATTATCGCAGTAGATCACGATTGGATCCATCCTCTGACCAAACAATCCCACTAGAATCTTCCGCATCCAAATGGCCTCACATGCAGCCTGACTAGCAGCCATGTATTTAGCCTCTGTTGAGCTAAGTGCAACTGATCTCTGTTTCCTATTGTACCAGGAAACTGTAGCTGAACCAAGGTTGAAGATTCCTCCAGAAGTGCTCTTTCGGTCTGATGGACTCCCTGCCCAATCTGCATCTATGAAGCCTTGAAGCTTTACTCCCTCTGTCTGTTTGTACCATAATCCGAACTGAGATGTGCCTCTGAGGTATCTCAGCACATGCTTCGTTGCCTTCCAAAACATCTTGGCAGGCTGAATCATAGCTTGACTCAGCTGGTTCACCGCAAAGCATAAGTCGGATCGTGTTTACCAGATACATAAGTGAACCCACCAGCTGACGATAAACAGTAGCAGCTACTACCTCACATAAATTAGCATCATCCTTCCTCCAGTTCCCAGCTAGAGGAGTCTGCATGGGCTTGCACTTCTCCATTTGAAAGTGTCTGAGTATCTCATTGGCATACTTGCCTTGAGACACAAATACTTCACCATCTTTCTGCCACACCTCCATGCCTAGAAATTAGTGCATAAGACCCATGTCTTTCATTTAGAACTCTCTTGCAAGGTCCTCCTTGCAAGACTGTATCAGCTGATCATCACCTGTCAAAATCAGATCATCGACATAAAGAACAATGATCAATGGTTTACCTTCTACCATGATGTGGTAAAGGTTCGCATCTACTTCACTCTTGGTGAAGCCCAACCCAATGAAATAGATGTCGATCCTGGTGTACCAAGCACGGGGTACTTGCTTCAGCCCATATAAAGCCCTCTTGAGTCGGCACACATGCGACTCGTGATCGAAGGTCTCGAAACCCTCTGGCTGCTCAATGTACACCTCCTCCTCAATCTTCCCATTAAGGAATGTTGTCTTCACGTCCATCTGGTGGATATTCCACCCCATCTGAGTTGATAGTGCCAACATCGATCTAATCGATGAGTACCTTGCTACGGGAGCCAAAGTCTCATCATAGTTGATCCCCTAGAACTGTGAGAAACCCCTGGCAACAAACCTTGCCTTATGTTTCTCAACACTACCATTAGCTGCCTGCTTTACCTTGTAAAGTCATCTAGAACTCACCACTGACTTGCCCTGAGGTCTTGGGACAACATCCCACACACTGTTCCGAATGATAGAGTCGTACTCCTCTACCATTGCATCAACCCAGACTGGTTGTTGCACTGCCTCCTCGAATGAAGAAGGTTCGGTATCTACACACTCCCCAACTAAGGCCATGTACCCAATGTGCCGCTCAGGCGACCTCCTCTATCTGCGCTAAGAAAATGACTGTCCCACATTCTCCTGCACATCTAGCATCAACCTGTCAACTTCCTTGAGCGTTTCTGCCCATCTCTGGAAGTCTCAGCATGAGTGGATGTCTCCACTCTCGGATCCTCTGCATGTGGCTGCTTCACATCAATCTAAGGCTCCTCCTCCTTAGGAACTGAAATTTCCTCCTCTGCATGCAACTTAAGCTCCCTCTCAAGTGATAATCGCATGGCTTTCTGCTCGTCGAACTTTAGATCCCTGCATACCACAGTCCTCTGACTGGTAGGCAAGTACACTCGATAGTTGTGGGGTGCATCCGTGTACCCCACAAGTATTCCCAACTCGACTGTGGGATCTAGCTTCTTCCGAGCATCTTTGGTCACGTGACAGTAAACTGATGATCCAAAGATTCGGAAGTGACTCACATCTGGTCGTTTCCCGGAAAAGGCCTCCATAGGTGTCTCCATTCCTAGTATACGGTGTGGGCTTCTGTTCTACAAGTATACTGCTATATTACATGCCTCAGCCCATAAATGCAGTGGTAGGCTTTGGTCATGCAACATCACTCAAGTTGCTCCCACAATTGATCTATTCTTCCTTTCGGCCACCCCATTCTGTTGTGGGTTATGGGGTGTCGTCAATTCCCATTTAATTCCTTCTACAGAGCAGAAGTCTTTAAACTATTTGGAGACATACTCTCCACCATTGTCACTACACAAGGCTTTTATTTTATTTCCAGATTCTTTCTTTTCCAAGGCTTTAAACTCACAAAACCTCAAGAAGGTCTGATCCTTCTTTTGCATAAAGTAGATCCAGCATCTACGAGAAAATTCATAAATAAAAATAACATAGTACCTTTGTTTAGTGGTGGAGGCTATAGAGAATGGTCCAAAAACATCTGAGTGAACTCGCTCTAGGATTGCTCTAGCTCTACTATCCCGATCCGGAAAGTAAGATTTCGCATACTTACCCAAGGTACAACCTTTGCATGTATTCGTCTGCTCAAGTTTTCCCTTGGGTAATCCCATAGAAATCTGTTGCATGATTGTTATGAAACCAGCTCACAAAAAGATAGAAAAGAGAGATCAACGCCTTAGAATTCAGCCTCTTTGAGGAGGCAACCTCCTTTACATTACACAAATGAGCATTCTTCGATGATACAAATGAAAAGACCTCCTTTCTATATATAGGAGTCTAAGGGGTCATAATATAATCAGAGCCGACATAACAATAATAATGTAAGGGCACAATAATAACAATAGTGGGCTTCTATGGAGCACAATAGTAACAATATGGGCACTACATGGGTACATCAATATCCTAAGGGGTTTGTACTAATAACAATAAGGGGTTACACTAGTAGTATAGGGGCCTAACATGCCCCTCTCCTTCAAAAACTGTTGTCCTCAACGCTTGAGTAGTTCTTTATGCTTCTGTATAAAATTCTTGTCCTCCCATGTGGAATCTTCAGTGGGTAAGTTCTTCCACATGATGAGATACTCTAAAATTGATCGATTTCCTAGTTGTTGGGTTCTTGTTTCTGTGACTGCCCCAGGTTCCAATATGATTTTTCCTTCCTCTTCAATTTCTGGCAATATTGTTTGAATTGGGATCTTTTGCAACTTTTGAATAAGTGGCCATACTTCTTCATCCTTCTTCCATTCATCCCTTGCTTCGTTTATCCAATCTAGTTGGATAATAGAAATAGCACAAAACAATGCTTCCACATCCTCATCCTTTCTTGAGAGTGCATCTGCAACAAAATTTTTCTTCCATTTTCTATAGATGATGTCAAAGTCATAACCCAACATATTTGTGACACATTTTTTCTGTTCTTCTAAAGATAATAGTTGTTCTAAAAAGTATTTAAGACTATCATGATCCATTTTTACCTTGAAGTGTCTTCCCATTCGGTAAGGTCGCCATTTCTTAAGTGCATGTAGTATTGCCAACATTTCCTTCTCATAAATAGCTTGCTTGAGATGTAGCAGTAAAAATACCCAATCACCTACATCAAAACATTTTTCACTACAATGTTGATCTACCTGTTGTTTCATTCGATTTTGCCCCAAAGTGGCGTTATCCTTGAAAAGTTGGAGAACTTGTTGTTGATGCTCGATGTGATATTTCACTGTTTGAACCTTCTTCTCCTTGATATGTCCTTCTATCTTTAGAGTTTGAGGAGTGGTAATTTCTTCCAATCCTTTACAAGACATGGTCAGGTTCATTTCGTGATGCTCGATGTGATCTTTCACTTCTTGAACATTTTTCTTCTTGAGATGTCCTTATATCTTGATAGTTTGAGGGATGGTAATTCCGACCAATGAATTACAAGATATGGTTGGATTCATTTCTTCTTTCTTGATGTGATATTTCACTTCTTGCACCCTTTTATTCTTGATATGTCCTTCTATCTTGAGAGTTTGAGGAGTGGTAATTCTTGCCAATGCTTTACAAGATATGGTCTGGTTCATTTCTTCTTTCTCTGGGGTTGGGTCCTGGCCTATATCCTCTTCTTTTGATGTTTCATGATCCTTTTCTTCCTCCTCTTCATACTCTATGTAAAATAATTTCTTCTCAGTACACTTATGACCTTTAGTGCATTTGCTATCACAATTGTAACAAAGCCTGTTATGAAACCAGCTCAAGAAAAGATAGAAAAGATAGATCAACACCTTAGAATTCAGCCTCTTCGAGGGGGAAACCTCCTTTACATTACATAAATGAACAATTCTTCGATGATACAAATGACAAAACCTCCTTTCTATATATAGGAGTCTAAGGAGTCACAATATAACCCAGCCGACCTAACAATAATAATATAAAGCCACAAAAATAACAATAGAGGGTTTTTATGGGGCACAATAATAACAATATGGGGACAATAGGGCACAACAATATTAATAAGGGATATAACTACAATAGTAATGGGGTAATCACTAGTATTATAGGGATCTAACATGCCCCTCTCCTTCAAAAAAGTGTTGTCCTCAACGCTTGAGTAGTTCTGGATGCTTCTGTATAAAATTCTCATCCTCTCATGTGGAATCTTCAGCGGATAAGTTCTTCCACTTGATGAGATACTCTGAAATTAATCGATTTCGTAGCTGTCTAGTTCTTGTCTCTGTGACTGATTCCTGTTCCAATATAATTTTTCCTTCCTCGTCAAGTTCTGGCAATATTGTTTGAACTGGGAGCTTGTCGCCTATAACCTTCTTTAAACATGAAACATGGAAAATTGGGTGCACTCGAGAAGGTGCAGGAAGCTCCAATTTGTATGCCATAGTACCAATCTTTTGCAACACCTTGTACGGACCATAATACTTTGGTGATAATTTATTATCCTTCCTAGCTTGCTTCAGGGACATTTGTTTATATGGTTGTAGCCATAGGAATGCCCAATCACCTACATCAAAACTTCTTTCGTTGCGATGTTGATCTGTCTGTTGTTTCATTCTATTCTGTGCCAACACGAGGTTATCCTTTAAGAGTTGGAGGACTTGTTGTTGATGTTCGATGTGATGTTCCACTACTTGAACCTTAGAATTTTCTCTTAAATATGATGTGATGGATGGTGGCTGATATCCATAAAGTGCCATAAATGGGGTCATTTTTGTTGCTGTATGGAAGGATGTGTTATACCACCATTCAGCTAGAGGCAACCATTTAACCCATTGTGTCTATTTATCAGAGACAAAGCAACGAATATATCCTTCCAGACATTTGTTTACTATCTCAGTTTGCCCATCAGATTGAGGATGATAAGATGAACTATGAGCTAACTGAGTACCAAGACAAGAAAATAATTCTGTCCAAAAATTTCCAGTGAAGATGGGATCTCTGTCACTTACAATAATCTTTGGATTTCCATGTAGCTTTTGAATTGTTTCCATAAATGCAGTAGAAACTGTACTGGCTTTAAATGGATATGATAATGCACAAAAGTGTGCATACTTGGTAATTCTGTCAACTACCACCATGACGACATTCTTTCCCTCAGACTTGGGTAAACCTGTGATAAAATCCATTGGGACCTCCTCCCAACATTGGCTTGGAATGGATAAAGTTTGTAATAGACCCGGGGTCTTAATTGTTTCAACTTTATTTTGTTGGTAAACCAAACATTCTGCCACAAAATTTTGAATATCCGATTTAAGGCTATCCCAAAAAAATTCCTTCTTAACCCTGTGGTAAGTTTTTAAAAATCCTGAGTGCCCTCCTAAGGGAGAAGTGTGCAATTCCATAAGAATATTTTGTTTGAGTTGGGAGTTCTTACAGAGGTATAAGCGATCTTTGTACCATAACCAATCATTTTGCCAGCTAAATGTATCAGATGTACTGGAATCTTGTTGTAACTTTCGAATAAGTGCCCACACTTCTTCATCATTCTTCCATTCCTCCCTTGCTTCGTTTATCCAATCAGGTTGGATAATAGAAATGGCGCACAACAATGCTTCCACATCCTCATCCTTTCTTGAGAGTGCATCTGCCACCACATTTTGCTTCCCTTTTTTGTATATGATTTCAAAGTCATAACCCAACATCTTTGTGACCCACTTTTGTTGCTCTTCCGAGGATAATCTTTGTTCTAAAAGTATTTAAGGCTATCATGATCCGTTTTTACCTTGAAGTGTCTTCCCGTTAGGTAGGGTCGCCATTTCTTAAGTGCATGTAGTATTGCCAACATTTCCTTCTCATAAATAGCTTTGTGTAAAAACTTTCCCTTGATTGGACAACTTTCAAAAGCAATGGGTCTTTCATCTTGCATTAAAACAGCACCAATTCCATTTCCTGAAGCATCACATCCCACAATAAAGGTTTTTGTGAAGACCGGTGTAGCTAAGACTGGCACATTGCCTCTTTAAGATGTTCGAAAGCCTTTGTTGCTTCTGGAGTCCATGAAAATGCATCTTTCTTCAATAATGTTGTTAGAGGTGCTGCTATTCTCCCATAATTCTTAACAAACTTGTGATAATACCCTGTCAACCTGAGAAATCCTCGCAGATGCTTTATGGATGTGGGGATTTTCCATTCCGTAATCGCTTTAATTTTGCTAGGGTCTACCTTAACTCCTTCATGAGATACAATATGACCCAGATATTCCACTGATCCAGGTGGATATTTGTGGCCACCTGCCAAGTCCACCTGGACCCCCACCATTGTCTTTCTCAGCATTTTCAGTTTCCTTAATTGTAGCACAACTTACTATTTTTAGCAGTTTTTCGGGTCCTGAACTTCCGGAGCCGTTTTGAGGCCCTAAACGACGTTTTTTGGGGAATCTGGGGGAATGGACTCGTGTTGCCCATTCCAACAATGATAGTGCTCGGATAGATCTTTCTAATGAGCTATTGTACGCGTCAAACGGAGATCATATGCCAAAGTTACGACCCCGGGAAGTTGATGTACCAACTTACCCCCAAACGGGGCCCACAGTTTGGTGTTTCATCTCCTAGGGTTAGGTTTTGGAATGTTAAGGGTTTTTCCATTGTTTCTCAACAATAAATAGGCCTTCGAGCCTCATTGTAACACAGTTCAGAGGCATGTAGCCATCACATCTCTTCTCAGAGATAAGCTACCATCGCCCTAGCTAGTTTATTGCCATTTCTGTTTGTAAGCATATTTCAGTATTTTCCATTAATGAAATGAAGTATTATTTCCGCTGCATCTTTGTGTATATGGTTATCTCTGTAATTTGTTGCGTTCCTGTTTAAATCTGGATCAGTGGTATCAGAGCGGTCTGCTTTTTCTCTGTTTTTATTTGCATGTCCCCAACAAGGTCGGGATATAAGGAGTTAGGGCTTGAACTGGTTGAACCTTTGCAAGACCAGCCTCGCAAATCCCGACGGCCTCCCATGGCGGACGAGAAGAAAGACGAGGGGGCAGGAGATCCCATCAAAATCTTGCTCGAAGAAGCGCTCGAGCGACAACGGAACGCGATGATGGACAGCTTTGCGCAGATCCTTCAGCGGCTACCCAGAAGCGGCGCATCGGCTTCCAGCAGCTCCTCTGGAAACGCCACACCCTTTAAGGTACAAGTTAATTTTGAAATCCCCATATTCGAGGGTCAGATAGACGCCGATGCCGTAGATAAATGGTTAAATCTGCTAGAGGGTTATTTTTCTGTTCATGAATTTTCGAGTCGGGAAAAGATTGTTTTTGCTCTTCTCAAAGCAGCCCCCCACGTCAAGGACTGGTGGGAAACCTACTGCGAGCAGAAGGATGAAAGTATTGGCTCACTATTTTCAGCCGCACCCACCTGGGATTCGTTCCGGGATGCCATCAAGGAGCAGTACTACCCTGTCGGAAGCTATGAGGATGAATACATAAAGTGGACCATGCTGCGGCAGGGAAGGGACCAAGACGTGCTGGAGTTCACCAATCTTTTCCATACCCTTCGCACAAAGTTGGGTATCAAGGATTCGGAGCAACATTTGATACTCAAATACCGTGGCTGCCTGCACAAGTACATCCAGGAAGAAATACAGTTCCTAAACATCCCCTTGCTCGGCGCAGCATACCGGTATGCCGTCAAGGTCGAGCAGAAGTTTAAACAAAAGAAGCGAGACTTTGGATCTGCGAATCCAAAGCAGGGGAAAGGTGCCCCTAAACCACAGAACAAAGGACAAAGTCAAGGCGGGACAGCCCAAGACAACCAGCCGAAGCTGCAAGCAAAGAGCAACGCCGCGAAGCCGAGAAAGGACACTGGAAAATGGTGCGAGTTCCATAAGAGCTCCACTCACAACACAAGTGAGTGTCGGGCCAAGCAGTCACTGGTGGCTGAGCTAAAGGTTTCAGAATCAGATGCATGTTCCGACTCTGAGTCAGAACCCGATAAGGGGTATGAAAAAGGGAAGCAGATCATTGATGCGGATCCCAGTGCCACTGTTGCTACCGCAAAGATCCAGAAAAATGAACCCGAAGATCCAGAGGAGGAGGAGCGTCTCTTCCACTCCCAGATGTGGGTAAAGGGCTCCCCGATACAGTTCATTGTTGATAGCGGGAGTCAAAAGAACCTCATTTCGACAGAGGTCGTGAAGCGGTTGGGCTTACCGACCACAGCACATCCACAACCATACACCATTGGGTGGCTTCACCAAGGGCGAGATCTTCACGTGAGCCAGCAGTGTCGCCTTCCATACAACATCAAGCCCTTCACGGATGAGGTATTATGTGACATTGCTCCCCTTGAAGTTTGTGATGTATTACTAGGACAACCATACTTGTGGAAGCGACATGCTGTGTATGAATCAAGGCCCCGTGCTGTTATTATTACGTTGGGAAATAAGTTGTTCAGGATACTAGAGGTAGAAGCACCTGCCGCCATCTCTTTGATTACTGCAAAACAATGCAGTAACATCATTTCCAAAACCAGGAAATTTGTTTTCCTGATGATACGCCCTCAAGGGAAGAAGAAGACAGTGGCCGCGGCCTCCAAACGGGGTCCCTCTGCACGACAACTACAGATGGACAAGATTGTGGAGGAGTACGAAGACATCTTCACCTCCCCGGCAGGGGTTTCTCTGCACTGTTAAGTCAAGCACTCCATCGATCTGACCCCAGGTGCGCCGCTACCCAATGGACCAATTTATCGGCGCTCCGTTCTGGAGAACAATGAAATCAAGAGGCAGATTCAGGAGCTCCTGCAGAAAGGTCACATCCGTCCGAGTTCTTCGCCCTGTGGGAGCCCGATAGTGTTGGTACAGAAGAAGGATGGGACGTGGAGACTCTGTATTGACTATCGGGCGCTGAACAAGATCACTGTCCATAATAGGTACCCGATCACGCGGATTGATGACCTCCTAGACCAACTAAAGGGGGCGAAATATTTCAGCAAGATCGATTTGAAGTCAGGATATCACCAGGTACCAATTGAACCCTCAGATGTGTGGAAGACTGCCTTCAAATCCAAGGAGGGCCTCTTCGAATGGTTGGTCATGCCTTTCGGATTGACGAATGCTCCTGCAACCTTTATGAGGCTAATGGATGACATCTTGCGGCCATTCACCAACTCCTTTGTAGTAGTATACTTGGATGACATTCTAATCTTCAGCCAGAGTTGGGAAGAGCACCTCGACCACATCCGACAGGTTCTCCAAACACTGCGGCAACACAAGCTATGTGCCAATTTGGAGAAATGCACTTTTGGCATGACCGAGGTTCAGTATCTAGGATACATCATTGATGAACAGGGGGTGCATGTCGATCCAGCCAAGGTCCAAGTCATTCGGGATTGGCCCTCTCCAACCACTCTAACAGAGCTCTGCAGCTTTCTAGGTCTTGCCAACTTCTACCGCAGGTTTGTGTTGGGATTTTCTCATATTTCTTGGCCCTTGAGTCAAGTCACCAAGGGTGGGGCGAAAGCAAAATTCTTTTGGTCTGAATCTCAACAGAAGGCATTCAGGGAGTTGAAGGATCGCCTCTGCACGGCACCAGTGCTCGCGTTACCAGATTTACAACAACCATTTGAGGTCGAGACAGATGCCTTTGACTATGCTATTGGGGCAGTCCTTACTCAACATGGACATCCAGTGGCATATCACAGTGAAACACTTTCAGACACAGTCCGGAAGTACCCCACTTATGATAAAGAGATGTATTCCATTGTACAGGCCTGCCGACAATGGAAGCATTACATTTTGGGGAAGGAAACGGTCATCCACACAGACCACCGACCTCTGCAGTTCATACAGACCCAAGGGAAATTGCAGAATGATCGCCATCAGAAGTGGTCTACATACCTGCAACAGTTTCACTTGAATATCAAGTATAAAAAGGGCAGCACCAATAATGTTGCAGATTGCCTCAGTCGACCACCGATCATGGCGCTAACCACCGTGCTCAACTCTTGCGGGCACGAGACTTCTGATTGGCCACTTCTCTACAAAAGCGACCCAGAATTCGGCCACACATACCAGACACTCTTGGAGGGTCAGCAGGTTGCAGATTTTCACCTCCAGGATGCCCTATTATGCCACCTCGGTCACCTTTTTGTTCCTTCAAGCGAGCGTGCCAAGATGATTTGGGAAGCACACTACAGTCGGGCTGCTGGGCATTTCGGGATCGAGAAAACAGTGGCAGTACTGCAAAACTATTTCTATTGGCCGAATCTTCGACATGATGTTGGGAAGTACATCCGATCATGTACTGCCTGTGCCATTGCCAAACCGACTATTAAGAAGCAAGGCCTCTATACCCCGTTGCCTACCCCTAGTCGACCTTGGGAATCCATCTCCATGGATTACATGTTAGGCCTTCCTTCCACTAAGCATGGAAATGACTGTGTTTTTGTGGTCGTCGACAGGTTCTCAAAGATGGCTATTATGATGGCCTGCAAGAAGAATATCACAACAGAAGCCACTGCTAAACTCTTCTTTGAACGAGTGTGGGTGCACTTTGGGATCCCACAGTCTATCATCTCAGATCGGGACAGTCGGTTTCTCAGCACCTTTTGGTCCAGTCTCTGGTCAATGCTGGACACCAAACTCACGAAGTCCACAGCCTTCCATCCTCAAACTGATGGCCAGACAGAGGTTGTCAATAGGATGATTGTACACATTCTGCGCATGTATAACTCAAAGCATCCACGCACATGGGACGAGAGCCTCCCCTACGTTCAGCACAGCTACAACCGAGCTCTTCACAGCTCCACTGGCCATAGCCCTTTTCAGGTGGGTTTGGGTTTCCAGCCATTATGCCCCATTGATGTGGCCATGCCACTTGCAGCTACTCACATGAATTCAGCTCATGTCCAGTCCGAAACAGATAAGGCCACCAGCTTCATTGAGCACATCCAACATATTCGCCAGCAGGTCCATGACATTCTTGAGAAATCAAATGCCAAGTACAAGCAGCGACATGATCAACATCGGGTGCCACACAAGTTTCAGGTGGGCGACAAAGTCTGGTTGCATTTGCAAAAGGAACACCTTACTGGAGCCTATCGAAAATTGAGACCACTCCGATATGGTCCCTACACCATTACTAAGGCTATGGGATACAATGCATTTGAGCTTAGCATTCCCCCATTCCTTGGCCTGCACCCAGTATTTAATGTGGACCGCCTTCGGCCATACTTTCCACCATTTCTAGACACATCCGACATTGCAGAACAGCTCAAACCCACAGAATTAAATCCAGATTGCATGGAACAAGCTGCAACTGATCGGAACATGGACACACAGATCAAGAACACTCGCCAACAGAATATCCAACTGTATCGAGTTGTCAAAGCGGGCCAACTCCTTCAGCAGGGCAAGTGGCTCACCAGGGAACAAGTTCAGCAGAAGTTTCCTCATCTCATGGAGGAGCTCAACGCAATGGGGACCATTGCTTCCTAAGGGGGGAGGAATGATCCAGGTGGATATTGGTGGCAACCTGCCAAGTCCACCTGGACCCCCGCCATTGTCTTTCTCAGCATTTTCGGTTTCCTTAATTGTAGCACAACTTACTATTTTTAGCAGTTTTTCGGGTCCTGAACTTCCGGAGCCGTTTTAAGGCCCTAAACGACGTTTTTTGGGGAATCCGGATAGTGCTCGGATAGATCTTTCTAATGAGCTATTGCACGCGTCAAACGGAGATCATATGCCAAAGTTACGACCCCGGGAAGTTGATGTACCAACTTACCCCCAAATGGGGCCCACAGTTTGGCGTTTCATCTCCTAGGGTTAGGTTTTGGAATGTTAAGGGTTTTTCCATTGTTTCTCAACAATAAATAGGCCTTCGAGCCTCATTGTAACACAGTTCAGAGGCATGTAGCCATCACATCTCTTCTCAGAGATAAGCTACCATCGCCCTAGCTAGTTTATTTCCATTTCTGTTTGTAAGCATATTTCAGTATTTTCCATTAATGAAATGAAGTATTATTTCCGCTGCATCTTTGTGTATATGGTTATCTCTGTAATTTGTTGCGTTCCTGTTTAAATCCGGATCATCCACCTCTTGTACTCCAAAGAAACATTTGGATCTTTTTGCATATAATTGTTTCTCCTCCAATAGTTGTAGCATCCTGTAAACATGTTCAACATGATCCTTCCAAGACTTGTTGTAGATTAGTATATCATCAAAAAATACTAACACAAATTTTCTAAGGAAGGGTTTGAAAATGGAATTCATCAAACCTTGAAATGTAGAAGGTTTATTGGTAAGGCCAAAAGGCATGACCAAAAATTCATAATGACCCTCATGAGTTCTAAATGTTGTTTTCGGAATGTCTTCAGTCTTCATTCTGATTTGATGATATCCTGAACAAAGATCCAACTTGGTGAAGTAAATTGTTCCATGCAATTCATCCAGTAATTCATCAATGACAGGAATGGGAAACTTATCTTTAAAAGTGAGCTTGTTGAGCTCCCTATAATCCGGACACATGCGCCATGATCCATCCTTCTTGTGCACCAATACTACTGGAGCGGAGAAAGAACTTTGACTAGGTTGAATTATACCAGCCTCTAACATTTCTGCAACCATACGTTCAATTTCACTCTTTTGGGCATAGGGATATATGTACGGCCTGATGTTTGGAAGAACACTTCCTAGAATCAGATGAATAGCATGATCATGATCACGAATAGGTGGGAGACCTTTGGAAGTCTCAAATACCTTGGAATGATTGTCCAAGACTTTTTGGAGATTTGGAGAAATATATGATTCCGATGTGGAAACATCTAGCGAACATAATTGTGCAATTACACCTCTTTGTTCCTTTTTTAGAAGCTTTGTCATATCGTTAGAGCTGATTATCTTTCCCGGTTTCCCTGCAATACCCCTTAATTCAACTTCCTTTCCTTCTGCATAAAATTTCATGAAAATTTCTTGAAATTTAAAAGATATTGTACCCAAGGATTGTAGCCATTGGACTCCTAGTACGACATCAGCACCTCCCATTGGAATGGAAAGCATTGGGCTAGTCAATACATATTCTCCCATGGATAGCTTGATATTATGGCACTTTCTAGAGCAATTTATTGTTCCTCCATTTGCAACCATCACTTGACACTCTGGTGCTGGATATAAGAAGCAATTCAATTATTTTGCTACCTTACAACTAATAAAATTGTGGGTACTTCCTAAATCAATCAACACTATTACCTTTTTCTTCTTGATTTGTCCTTCTATCTTGATGGTTTGAGGAGTGGTAATTCCCGCCAATGCATTACAATATATGGTCAGATTCATTTCTTCTTTATCTAGGCTATGTTCCTGGAGTATATCCTCTTCTTTTGACCTTTCTTGCTCCTTTTCTTCTTCCTCTTCACAATCTATGTAGAATAATTTCTTCTCAGCACACTTATGACCTTTAGCGTATTTGCTATCACAACTGTAACAAAGCCCTTTTGCTCTTTTTTCTTCGAATTGTTGTGGTGTCAAACTTATAGGTTGTGGAAGACTAGGGGCAAAAACACTTCCATCTTTATAGTTTTGAGTGGTATGCTTCCTGGTTGCCATAATTTTGCTTTCCATTTTTCTTGCTAACGTGAATGCCTTCTCTAATGAATCAGGTTCCCAAAGGTGAACATCATGTTGGATATTATCCTTTAAAGTCCCTATGAACACATCAATCCTATGCTCCTCTAGAATATCTTTTACCCTTATGTTCAATTTTTGGAACTCCTCAATGTGCTCCATTATTGAACCCTTTTGTTTGAGACTTATCAATTGGCTAAAAAAAGTGTTGCTTTTTGTATCCTCATAATGTGCTGTCAATTCTTCCGTAAAAATTGCCCAAGTGATAATTTGTTTACGAGAGAAAAGCCATTGATAACATACAAACTGATTTGGTTCCAAATATAAAGTTGCAATACATACCTTTTGTGTGTTTTGCACATTATTGAGATCGAAAAATTGCTCCATCTGTAATATCCATGTTGTGGGATCCTTGCCATCAAACTTCCTCATATCGATTTTTGGAATATGGTGGGTCTTCGATCCAACCTTATAGTCTATGAAATCATGATTAACATTTCTTTTGTTCTCATCATGAGTTTCATTTACTACCCTTTCACCATTAGTAAGCATTCCTTGTAGAAACTTTGTCAAATCTGTCTTCAAATCTGCCTTCAAATCTTCCATTCCTATCTTCAAATATTCCATGCTTGTCTTTAAACAATCCATCTTAGTTTCTACGCCTTTCTTTAAACCATCCATCTTATCTTCTACATCTTTCTTTAAACCATCCACCTTAGATTATGTTGTTTTTTGTGCAAGTGACACTTGTTGCACTTGGTCTCGTAATTTTGATATATCATGTTGCATTTCTTCCTCTTCTTCATGAGTCATGCTAGAGCTTTTAGGTTGCCTACTAGGTGTTTGCATTTTCTTCCCTTGGGTCATCAATTACCGATAATAATGCTTTACTATTCCCTTTGAATTCCTTCAAACTAATTTTTCAGACCAAGCTTATGCAAAAATTTAAAAAAACTACACACCTTTTTTCACTTTGTAGGAGCTTGATATTGAATCTGATGTATCTCTGTAATTTTCAATCATCTAATTCTGAAATTTCAACCTGCGATAGCCCTCTGTGTCCTCTTTCCAATGCCACTAGTCTGATCCAAATTGGATTCTCCAGGGAAGAGTTATGCCAAATCTCCCACAGTGACCTGATTATAGACTAGTTCAGTAGAGCAAACTTGTATGACGTGCCACAAGTCACTGTTTCAACCTTTGGCTCTAAAAAATATATACAAGAAAACTACAGTCCATCCTCTTTCTGTACCTTCTTACAAAATTTGAATCCGATGCTCAGAGAGAAAGTTATGATGATTTTCTCTAGGTCACCTGTTTGGAATGTAATTCAGGAGTCTGCAAAAAGACCAACTTCCTCAGATCATATCTCCGCAAATATAGCGCGAAAAGCTCTGAAATTCAGATTCGAGATTAGGCGTGATGTCTTTTCAAATGGGTTTTTTTTAGCTTCTGAAACGTCGCAGAAAAAATTTATAGCAAAAATGCCATGATGACATGTTTGGAGCAGTGAAACCCTAGAATCCAAAGCTCTGATACCAAATGTTATGAAACCAGCTCAAGAAAAGATAGGAAAGATAGATCAACACCTTAGAATTCAGCCTCTTCGAGGGGGCAACCTCCTTTACATTACATAAATGAACAATTCTTCGATGATACAAATGACAAAACCTCCTTTCTATATATAAGAGCCTAAGGAGTCACAATATAACCCAGTCGACCTAACAATAATAATATAAAGCCACAAAAATAACAATAGAGGGTTTCTATGGGGCACAATAATAACAATATGGGGACAATAGGGGCACAACAATATTAATAAGGGGTACAACTACAATAGTAATGGGGTAATCACTAGTATTATAGGGATCTAACAAAGCCCTTTTTCTCTTTTTTCTTTCAATTGTTGTGGTGTAACCCTTGTAGGTTGTGGAAGGCTAGGAGAAACAACACTTCCATCTTTATAGTTGTGATGGGTAGACTTCCTTGTTGCCATAATTTTACTTTCCATTATGTAACAAAGCCCTTTTACTATTTCCAATTGTTGTGGTGTTGCTCTAAAGAAGGTGTTGCTCTTTGTATCCTCATAATGTGCTATCATTTCCTCCGTGAAAATTGACCACGTAACAAGTTGTTTACGAGAGCAAAGCCCTTTATACCATAGAAATTGATCCGTTTCTAAATATGAAGATGCAATACATACCTTTTGTAATAGTGGTACACCATTTAGATCAAAATATTGCTCCATCTAAAGTATCCAATTTATCGGATCCTTGCCATCAAACTTCCTCATCTTGCTTTTTCTTGATTTTAGGAGCTCGATCTTGAAACGACTGTAACTTTGTACTTTTGGATCTTTGAGTTCTGAAATTGCGACCTGCAGTAGCCCTCTGTGTCCTCTTTCCAATGCCACCAGTCTGATCCAAATTGGATTCTCCAAGAAAGAGTTATGTGAAATCTCCCACAGTGACCTGATTATAGACTAGTTCAGTATAGTGGACTTGTACGACGTGCCACGTGTCACTGTTTCGACCTTTGGCTCTAAAATACATATACAAGAAACTACAGTCTATCCTCTTTCTGTACCTTCTTACTAATTTTCAATCTAATGCCCAGAGAGAAAGTTATGATGATTTTCCCCAAGTCACCTGTTTGGAATGTAATTCAGGAGTCTGCAAAAAGACCAACTTCCTCAGATCATATCTCCGCAAATATAGTGCGAAAAGCTCTGAAATTCGGATCCGAGATTCAGCGCAATGTCTTTTCAAATGGGTTTTTTTTAGCTTCTAAAACGTCGCAGAAAAAAGTTATAGAAAAAATGCCACAATGACGTGTTTGGAGCAATGAAACCCTAGAATCCAAAGCTCTGATACCAAATGTTATGAAACCAGCTCAAGAAAAGATAGGAAAGATAGATCAACACCTTAGAATTCAGCCTCTTCGAGGGGGCAACCTCCTTTACATTACACAAATGAGCAATTCTTCGATGATACAAATGAAAAGACCTCCTTTCTATATATAGAAGTCTAAGGTGTCATAATATAATCAGAGTCGACATAACAATAATAATGTAAGGGCACAATAATAACAATAGTGGGCTTCTATGGGGCACAATAGTAACAATATGGGCACTACATGGGTACATCAATATCATAAGGGGCTTGTACTAATAACAATAAGGGGTTACACTAGTAGTATAGGGGCCTAATAATGATCTTCAGGGCTCCATGGTGCAAGTGGCCCAATCTTCTATGCCATAGCTCGCCAACATCTTGGCTCTACACCATCTCAACTTTCGAACTCAAAGCAGCAAAGTCGTCTACCTCCAGCTTGTAGAGATTCTTAACTTGAATCCCTATTCACTTTGTCTGTCTAGTGTTGTGCCTCAGGAATACCTTTCCTTTCCTAAAGACCACATCATAGCCTTTATCTTCTAGCATAGCAACAGACACAAGATTCTTCTTCAGACTTGGTACATATTTAACATCAGTCAAGGTGAAAGGAATTCCATGCTCCCTCTGAAACACAACCGTACCTTCACCTGAAACACGGTACTTTCCATCATTGCCCATCTCGATCGACATCTGGAGATCCTTCTCCTCCAAGGTACTGAAAAGATTCTTATCACCTGACATGTGGAATGAAGCTCCACTATCCAAGTACCACACACATCCCACCATGGATAAAACCATGCATGCGATAAGCGAGAAATCCAAATCAAACTGTGAGGCCAGTGCCTCACCATCAGATCCCTTTGAGGATCCTGTCTTGGATTTCTTCTGTGGACAATTCGTAGCATAATGGCCCACTTCATGACAATGAAAGAATTGCACTTTCGATTTGTCAAACTTCTTCCCACCATGGGAAGAACCGGATTTGGGATTGGATGCCTTCCCTTTCCCTTTCCCCACCTTACTCGCTAAGGCTAGATTTTCCTCATCATCTTGCTTCATTGAGGTTCCATCTCTGGTGCTTCTTCTTATTTCCTCCTGCATCATATCCGACCAAAGTCGTTCCCTATCTGGCAGTTTTTCTCTTCCATTAACCAAGTCTTGTTAGCTATGCCAGCTCTTAGGAAGACCGAGGAGTGCAAGACTCACCATGTCATCATCAGTGGTCGTGATCCCTACACTTCCAAGCTCATCCCTGCAGGTGGTGAGCTTGTTCAGATATGTAGAGATTGTGTCACCCTTTTCACACTTGATTTTCCGAAGCTTGTCTTTCAGCACTAGTTTCCTCTGATCGTTGTTGTTCTGATATAAATCTTTCAATGTTTTCCACATCGAAAACAGTGTCTCCTTCCCATGGAGACTTGAGACTATGTGGTCTCGAACTCCCTCTAGAAGGATTCTCCTAGTTCTAACCACACATTTCTTCCATTCTGCCAATTCAGTAGTATCAGTCAGCTTGGGGACTTCTTGATCAATGAAGTCCTTTAGACCGTTATCCTCTAATACTGCTTCCATGCAATCCTTCCAGGCTATATAATTCAAACTGACATCAAGAGCATATTCGAGTCTTAAATTGTTGAACGCCATTAGTGAAATTGAGATGTGATAAGAACTCGATTTCTATATTCAGGAACCACAAACTTCAAACTTCGAACTTCTTGTATATTGTTCTTCGCCTTAATCACATTTGCTCTGATACCATGTAGAAATTCCTACTGTAGATCAACAGATTATGCAATATACTAAAGCAAAATACAAGATCTACTTCTATAACAAACTTTGCAGAAGCTTAATCGAATAGAGCAAGATCAATGAGAAAAATATAACTGAGAATGAGAAATCAATCACACATAACACAGAATAAATAACTCGGGCAAAGCCTCAGCCTAAAACCCCAACCTTTGTATTATCATACAAGTGGAAATATGTTCGAGTTACAAAAAGAATCAGCTCACAAGCTATCCTGCTCTCTCTGCAATCAAACAATACAGCGCACAGACTAAATAGACACAGCATATGTCCTCCTCAAGCCCTCCAAGCCTCCTATTTCCTTACGCAATTTTTCTTGGGGTCCAGTGATGCCAGATGTGTGAATTGGCCTCATCACACTCCCAAAAACTGAAGAAGTAACCGCACAATCCTCAAGGAATAAATTCCTTCTGCATGCAAGAGATATTCATAATGGAATATTCCTGCAACTGATATTACATTGTCCCTCCATCTAATCTCAACTGGGTCTTTGTCTGAACTGACATGCATGAGTTATTTATGAGAGAATATTCATTTATCTGAAGTGCAACAGTTACATGCATGCATACATTAACTAACTGAACTAACAATTAATTAAACAAATTGTTTGAATTAATCTAACTGGACTTGACTCAGTTAACTGAGTGAACTAATTACAACTCAATGTTACAACTCATCATTATCTCTTTAACTGATGGATAAATTCCTCAATCAATGGAGAAACTGTTGCATGTCCCCACATAGACTTCATGTTTGATTTTCTACAACTAATTAACTCATGGTGAATTAATTAATTATTTTACAAACAGCTACTAAGATCAAATTCGAATTTTTACTTCTCTATTTTAGTTCAAGGACTAACTAAAATAGGAAGGTACCCCGAAATGCTATTTATAGCAGTACTAAATTTAGCACTTCTATATTTAGCATTTCTTGTTGCTATTCTCAACAATCAATATGCCATGGAGTTGATCAAGTGTGAGACTTTTCAGATCCTACATTTCTTCAATAGCAGAGACTTTGGAATCGAACTTTGGAGTTAGTGATCTCAAAATCTTCTCAACAACAGTAGCATCTTTTATTTCATCACCAATATTTCTCATAATGTATTCTAAATGATTTGATTTTATCACTTTTTACCTTGGTGTCATCTTCATAAATTTGGATAAGCTTATCCCACATTGCCTTTGTTGTTTTCAGTTGCATTACTTTCATGAACTCAAACTTGGCTAGACTTCCCAAGATGGAATTCATAGTCTTTGCATTGATTTCATATTGTTTCTTTCCTACAGTATCTGTGGGAATAGAGGTTGGATATTGATATCCACTTTCAATGATTTCCCATACATTATCTCCCAGTGCCTGCAAGTATGCTCTCATCCTGACTTTCCAAAAGAAAAAGTTAGTTCCATTAAATAAAGGTGGCTTGATAAAAAAAATACTCAATTTTTACTACTCATCTTGATGGATCTCTGTTGAGTAGGTAAATCCTCTCTGCGGACAGAGACGATCCCTCTAGCCTAATGAGTGGGTCTAGCAACAAATGAGACAATCTACAAGACACTTTCCTAAACTACAATCGAAATAAGAGAAGAGGAAGGAGACCTACCTCGCTCTAATGCTATAATGTGCTCTTCTGATGAAGATCTTGATCACTTGCTCCTCAGGCTCAGTCCTTGCTGCTCATAACGTTTGAATATCTGCACAAGAGGCCAAAGATGTGAGAAAACATAAAAGTGCAACAAGTATAATCAAATGTAATCCACTTAACAGATCAAGGAGCATTAAGATAATTGAAGCATTGACACAAACATTTATGGGAAGTGAAACAGCAGTTGTATATATTAATAAACAAAAGAGGAAGCATACAACCTAGACCTTGATGTTAGTAGCCCTCCTTGAGTGAATTTCCAAGTCCAAGCTCAAGCTCTCCAAGCACTCCTTCTCCCAGCCAAAGTGAATAGCATGTAGGCACTATCTCAGCATAAGTGTGCCAATAATCAGAGACCAACCATTTGGGAATGGAGGAGGATGAATTTATAGGCAGGGAGAGGGAGTTAGGATCTCACCAAATATAGGGGAAGGTCCTCATCTCAAGGAGAAAGCTCATAGGGATAAGATCAAAGGGAAATATTGGGAGAATTCGACCACATCCACAACGAACATAATCCATCTCGACATTCTGGAAGCCTCTATATCACGAAGCTTCTCATCCACTTTGGGAAAACTTGCCTTGTAGGGATCAGCGTGAGTATCCAGGAAAAATCCGCACTGGTAGCATGAGACTCATATAGTGCAACCTGCCATCAGCATGAGAGGGCAGTGTCACAGTCACGCTGACCCATAAATTAGGGTTTTGAGCTCATTTTTCTCAGGAAAGGCTCAAGGAAACTTTTCATTAGTTCTTCAAAGAGGATCTGGATTACATATCAGGATGGGTACACTGCATAGTTGTCAAGCTTTTGGCACTTCGGGGTATGAAACATGGAAGTGCAGGAGGTGTGACAAAATATTGTGTAACAGATTCCCCCTAAAGCATGAAGGTAGAACAAGGAGTGATAATTGAGATGCTTTACAAGCCAGTGGAAGGACTAGAACAAACACCATCAGGAGACTTGTAAATCAAGGGCATATATACGTATACATATATGATACCTCTTTCATATATATCAAAACATGAATCCATGGTATGTACGCAATGACCCAGATAGAAAGGACCATGTAAAAAGATCCACGGTATGGGCGCAACCATCCGAATGAAAAGGATCGTCTAGAGGTCTAAGATCCATGGTATAGATGCAGCCACCTGATATAGAAGGACCATCATCATCATATATATAAAGTCCCACGGTATGGTCACAACCATCTGTATAGAGGAAACACGTATACAATCATGAATAATACATAACTCCACGCAGTATGAGTTATATCAGACAAAACTCAAGTCGAACATGCGCTTCATCCCAACCCGATTAAAGTACGAATTCTAACATGTGAATGAATGTGTCGAAGTCGAATATGCTATAAAACCACCTGATTACCGGCCAATGATGTGAATCGTTAACGGGCACGAGAGAAACCACCAAGAATGATAATGGATCTCAAGGTATAATAGTACAATCCATGAATGTGAAAAATAAGCTGAAGTCGAACACTCGTGGATTCATTCGATCGAAGGTCAATGATGAAAACCTGTCGTCGAATGTGAAGAACTTGCCATTAAGGCATGCAAGCTCAAAGGTACTGAAAGGGAGTTTCTAAGTCATCTTCCTGGATAATGAGCTGAAGTTGACAGGAAATGACCCATCGAAGGAGGGCCATAATGATTCCCTCGTCATCGACACGAAACAACGAATAAAGTGGAATAAGCGAGTATGATCAAGGACTGTGGCAAAAATTCAAACAATGTATAGGTAATAAACTACATATAGGACTTCTTTTGAACATATTGGTGACACGACTCCGAAGTGTGGCATCATTTGACTCAACATAAGACCAAGGGTCATGACAACGAAGTGGAATAGTCAGATGAGAGGCAAAATGGATCACCCAAACCCAGAAGGACAAGTGACTGAGTGAGGATATCCCAAACCTGACACGAGAAACAGATGATTGTCATGTTCAAGAGTGACATGCTGCTATATAATAGATGTTTCACTTTCACTTTCCCCCTCGCTATTTCTAGCGAGTACCTCTTTATTTTTACACAAGCTTGAAGAGGATACCATATGCTTGTCATATAAGTTCATCCTTCAGATCAATCCATCCTAGTAAGCTTTATGAGCTCTAGGAAGGAGAAACTCGACCTCATCATGGTGACAAGTCCTGCGTCGTTAAGTTTTATGAGTCTGAAAGAGGTGAAACTCAACATCTTTTCATGTTTAAAGAGTTTGAAAAAGAAGCGGAAAATAAAACTCCAAAGGTCCCTTTTCGTAAATCATCTCTTGAACCCAAAAATATAGAAAATAATATCCAAGAGAACCTATTAGCCATGTTCGACTAGGGTATTCCTTTTTCGAACAATAGTATATCTTAGTTTGGAAAAGGGTTAAACTTATACTAAGTAGATGTCATTTCGTTTACTTTTATGAGTTCGAAAATACAAGTGCTCAACAATCTTTTCATATATTTGGAGTCAGAAAAGAGTTGAAAGATGACTCCACCTGGAGGAAAGAGTGGTATAAAAGGATAGCAATTGGTTCCAGTGATGATGGAACTGATCAAAACATGTAAAGGTCAAGAGGCTAGCTAATAACACCACTCATTGCAGATGTTCCTCAGGCAAAGGTAAAACAACCAAGTGAAAGTGAATGATCGGCCAAAGAGATGGTGGTCAAGGAATGGAAAAACCAAGGCTCATCTGGCAAAAGTCGGTCGATAAAAATGACAATCACGAGATGTAAAGTGGGAATGGTTTCATTTTTACATAATCTTAAAACATGAGAAATTATGCTTGAGTAGACTTGAAGATAGTTTCATTTTTTTTCACAAGCTTGAAATATGGGAAAAAACTATGCTTAGATTTGGTTTCATTTTTACACAAGCTTGAAACAAAGATAAACTATGCTTGAGATGAGTTTTCATGCCCCCAGCAGAAAGACTCAATTCAAGGTACATGCCCCCCAAGCTTCATTTCGTTCACCTAAGTAGACTACTGGTTACTAACAGGTGGATGGAATGAAGCTTTACTTAAGAGACCAAGTGAAAGACTCGACTGGGATTTTACAAGATCTAATCAAAGACTCGAATTATAAGAGGATTTGTTTGATTTTTTAATGAGCTTGACACAGGAAAAGAACCATTCTTATGGAGACCTATTTCATTTTTTAACGAGGTTGATATAGTAAAAGAACTATCCTCATAGCCCTTGTTTCATTTTTTAACGAGCTTGACACAAGACAAGGAACTTTGCTCCATCCACTTGATCACGGACCAAAAGAGGAAGCATACAACCCAAGCCTTGATGTTAGTAGCCCTCCTTGAGTGAATGTCCAAGTCTAAGATCAACCTCTCCAGACACTCCTTCTCTAACCCAAAGTGAATAACATGTAGGCACTATCTCAGCATAAGGGTGCCAATAATCAGAGACCAACCATTTGGGAATGGAGGAGGATTAGTTTATATGTAGGGAGAGGGAGTTAGGATCTCACCAAAGATAGGGGAAGGTCCTCATCTCAAGGAGGAATCTCATAGGGATAAGATCAAAGGGTAATATTGGGAGAATTCGACCACATCCACAACGAACATCATCCAGCTCGCCATTCTGGAAGCCTCTAGATCACGAAGCTTCTCCTCCACTTTGGGAAAACTTTCCTTTTAGGGATCAGCGTGAGTATCTAGGCAAAATCCATGCTGGTAGCGCGAGGCTCATATGGTGCAACCTGCCATCAACACGAGAGGGCAGTGTCATAGTCGCATTGACCCATAAATTAGGGTTTTGAGCTCATTTTTCTCAGGAAAGGCTCAAGGCAACTTTTCATTAGTTCTTCAGGGAGGATCTGGATTTCATATCAGGATGGGTACACTGCATAGTTGTCAAGCTTTTGGCACTCTGGGGTATGACATAGGGAAGTGCATGAGGTGTGACAAAATACTGTGTAACAATATCCTTCAAGCAATCAAGCTTCTTCTGAAGGACCTCCTCTGCTACTAATTGTTGGGAAAAACACTGAGAGGGGTGGGGGTGAATCAGTATTTTCAAAAATCACTTAAACTTTTCTTTTCTTATTCATATTTCTATATGCAACTATAATGAAGTAAAATTGTGGTTGTATGTGATTGTTAAGAAGACAATTAACATATATTCAGTTAACTATCTTTTCAATTAATTCATCATTTGTTTAACTTGAACCAATGTGTCAGTACTTCATTAGGCATTAATTAAATAGTAAAAATGTGAAGTGATAACAGAATAAACCATCACATATAAGCAACACATCAACACACATGAACATCAGGATTTTTAGGTGGACACCCAATGTGGGAGAAAACCACCATTGTTGTCGTCATTGTCTTCATATTTTATTATAATGAAAAATTTCTTACAATCTTGTCTTGGCGCGGACTCATACCAGAACGTAGGCACCCACCTGCAGAAGGTTACAACCTTCTCTCTTTCTCCAGCACCCACTAGAAGGGAGCTCCAACCCCTTGATCTTGTTTACCTTCACCCAGTGAAAGGGAGCTCCAACCCCCTGATCATATTCACCAACTACCACTGGAAGGAAGCTTCGATAATGCAGCTTCAATATCATCAACATGTGACCAAGTATTCAACATCAACAGCATAAGTGAGAACCAAGCATATCATCATAAAGTAAGATAGGGCAGTGTAGCATCATTCTTCAACATCATCAAAATATGCCATGTTTCCAAGTGACATTCAGCAGATGTAGCAGTAGCATATCAATAACCATGTCTTTATGAAACCTACAGCAACATCATTCTTCTTCTCCCATTATCTTCATACAAGAATAATTATCACAACAAAAACCATTCCCATTTTGCAATATGTGTGAACTCATCATCACCATCAACCAATCGTAAGACTATGAAATCAACCCATCTCCTTGATCTCTTATCAACATTCTCTTTTCATGTCATATGTATCATCATATACATGCATCACAAATTTAAGCAACAACATTATTGACATTTTATATGCATCTCTTCAAGCAACATATAAGCATCATCCATATTTCACCATAAGAAACTTATGCAAAATGACAACAACAACATGTAGTTATCATTCAAAACTTCAGCAATCATGTTTCTCTTTAGCTACATTACCAATATATTTATCATGAACGCCATTATTCAACAATGAATACTAAAGAAGTCATAATGCAACGATGCATTATTAGAAGCATAGCAAATTCTCCCCCTAAACATTTGCCAATTGTTAATTATTAGATCTGATCACATCAGCTCATCCATAAGTTAGGTCATTAAATCATCCTCATCAATCATTCAATCCATCAAAGAATCAATGTCATATTGTGGAAATTCATAAACCATCATTAGCCAATACCACTTCTAAGTAGCATCCACAGGCTGTAACCATCAACATCAGAACAAGAAAGCCAAATAATAATTGTTTGAAGCATATCATAGCCTTTCCCTAAGTCTGTCCTACAGTTTCTTCACAATAGGAAAGCATACGCGACTTTTTGTATCAGAACTCATGTATATACACAATTTTCCTTCATAATATACACATATAGAAAGTAAAATGTTGAAATTTCATAACCAAAGCTCCCCCTCAGCTATAATGAGAAAGTATGTACTTGTTCATTGTTACTACATCAGATGCACTGTCAATAATGTAAGAAATATGAATATCAACACAACCATGGGATTCATCATCAAGGCAACATATGTATTACTCCCCCTGAGATTACACATCACTGATCTTGGGGACCTGGTATTCATCTTCTGCTCTTATGAGGTAATGTACCTCACATCACTTTTGCAATCACTATGAGAAGTAAGCTTTAAGAACCAATGGACAGCAGTAGGGTCAATCTTCTCTACGTTTCTAACTGAGATTACTTCTTCCTCCATATCTTCTTGCAATTTCTAATTATGTGTTGAAACTTATCCCACCTCCTGGTTTTATTATGCATACTTGACCTACAATCAGTGGCCTTGTGCCCAAATGAGTTACAATAGAAACAATATCCATAAAACCATCCTTTATGCCTAGGGACGGATCTTAACCTTGATCTAGGAGAAGTGTGAATTGATTTAGATTCCCCTTGAACAACACTATACTGGTTTTTGTCATCACATCGTGTATGATCATATCCTATGCCAATCTTGATCAAAGGAGAGTGTTATTCATTAATAATATTCTCTAGAGACTCAGATGCCTTTGCCCATTTGTGTATCTTCTCATAACCTTCTTTTAGGGTCATAATTTTAGATTTTAATGTTTCACAATTCTTTTCCTTTTCTTGAAGCTATTTTCTTATGCTTTTTGTTCTTTTATTGGTTACTTCTAATTCAATCTTTAACATGTTTATTTCCTCAATCATATTATTTCCTTTTGATTCCAATTCTTTGTTAGCATTCCTGAGTTTATTATTCTCCTTTAGAGCTTTCATTGAATCATTTAACTCACAACAAATTGATTCATTTAATGACTGATTTTCAAGAGCCATAAGTACAAGATAGTGATTGTTAGAATCTGAATCTAAATTTTCTTGGTCATCGAATGTGCTATGACTATCTTCATTAGAGTAAAATCTTTTCTTATCAGAGAACTTCTTTTTAGCAACATTTTTTCCATTCTCTTTATTATTTTATATATAAGGACATTTGGATGCATAATGGCCTACTCTTCCACACACACAAACATTTAAAGGGAAGCTTATCTCTGAATTTTCCAGTTCCCACTTGCGACTTTCTCACGAATTTTGCTTCTTCTTCATTTGATATGTCGCTTGTGTCTTTGGGAGCTTCGTTATGTTTCCCTTTACATGTGGCCTTGAAGGTTTCTTCTCTCATGTTTGAAGGACCACCTTTCCTCATCTCAAACACTATCAATATTCCATGGAGTTGACCAAGGGTGAGACTTTTCAGATCCTGCATTTCTTCAATATCGGAGACTTTGGAAATGAACTTCGAAATTAGTGATCTCAAAATATTCTCAACAATAGTAGCATTTTTTATTTTGTCACCAAGATTTCTCATGGAATTGACAATTTCATCTACTATAAGGAAAAATGTTGCAATTCTTTCATCATCATGCATTTTCAGTGTCTCATATTGTATTCTAAATGATTGAAGTTTAATACTTTTTACCTTTGTGTCACCTTCGTAACTTTGGATAAGTTTATCCCACATTTCCTTTGTTGTTTTTAGCTGCATTACTTTAACAAACTCAGACTCGACCAGACTTCCCAAGATGGCATTCATAGCCTTTGCATTGATTTCATACTATTTATTTCCTACAGTATTTGTGGGAATGGAGGTTGGATATTGATATCCACTTTCAATTATTTCCCATACATCAGCTCCCAACACCTGCAAGTATGTTCTCATCTTGACTTTCACAAAAGATAAAGTTAGTTCCATTAAATAAAGGTGGCATGATAGAAAATACTCCTTCTTAACTATTAGTCTTGACTTATCTCCTTCAAGAAATCAAGCTTCTTATGAAGGACCTCCTCTCATACGAATTGTTGGGAAAAATACTGAGCGGGGCAGGGGGGAGGCTTGTGAATCAATATTTTAAAAACCCACTTAAACTTTTATTTTCTTATTCATATTTCAGTACAAGACTATAATGAAGTTAAAATGTGTATGTACGCGATTGTTATGCAGACAACTAGCATATGTCTAGTTAACTATATTTTCAATTAATTCATCATCTATTTAACTTGAACCAGTGTGTTAGTACTCCATTGGGCATTAATTAAACAGTAACAATGTGCAGTGAGAACAGAATGAACCATCACACGTAAGAAACACATCAACACACATGAACACCTGGATTTTTAGGTGGAAACCCAATGTGGGAGAAAACTACTGTTGTTGTCGATTTGTCTTCATCTTTTATTATATTGAAAAACTTCCTACAATATCGTATTGGCACAAAATCATACCATCATGCAGCCACCCACCTGCAAAAGGCTACAACCTTCTCTCATTCTCTAGAACCCACTAGCAGGGGGCTCTAACCCCCTAATCTCATTTAACGACACCCACCGGAAGGGAGCTCCAACCCCATAATCATATTCACCAACTACCACTAGAAGGAAGCTTCACTTCCTCACTGAAGGCTCCAAACCTCAACACCTTTGTGGACCACATTTCATAATATTTCATACTGGATCGACCTGAACCAAAACATCAAATTTGTAGCCCACATTTCATCAAATTTTCAGACTGGACCCACTAACATAATTTACGCCCAATATAAAAAACTGAAACAAATCACTGAACCAACTTAATCATCAAATCATTGAATAAACCAGTTACTGAATCTCAAGCAACCAAAGTAGTTAGATCATATCAAATCATTGTATATTAATCATCAGAATGTCAGACCACTTATTGTTCATCATAGAAACTAGATCCTGTCACTGCAAACCCTGGTCAATCTTATGTCATAATATATACGCTACTATTATGAGACAAACTCGCATATATATGCTCTTTATCTTCAAATAACCAGCGTATAGATCTCAAAACACTAAACCCTAAAACAAAATCACTACACTATTGAAATCAACCACTAAAACACATATTGACCTTATCACATATATCTGCACCAAATATAGATCATCTCATAACAGAATCATTACTATTCAACATTTCATAACATAATCATTTCAACTTCAACCATCATTATCAAACACAGATCATCATGAAAGACTTCATCGACAGACAAAAACAAACACAACAAGACTGATCAGACATCATATACAGCAAAACCCTAACATACATATGTGACCCTTATAAGACACTTTTGTGTATATACGCGCTTTTCAAGAAGCATACTCGCATACAGATCTGTCCATACTGTAGAATTGACACACAACTACCCAGAAGCATATCCACATACGTACGCGATTTTTCTGAAGAAGACCTGTGTACAAACCTGTAACTACTTAATCATACCTTCGTTTCACAACAGAACGTCAGTCAAACCCAAATCTCGACATACACGCATCATAACATCATCATCATAGATCTGTTAACCCATAATAATATTATTCAACATGTATTCATTTCAGATCTATAAGATCTTATCCATCATCAAACTCTTGGTGGACACTTATTTCAAATCAAACAATTCATCAATAACCCATATTATGCACACTTAGCACTTTGATCTCCAGCTCCTTATATAACTTAAGCCTTAGCCAATACCTTAAGAGAATTCCATAGTTATGTCGATGGTATTCTTTGAGGGGATAAAATATTTATTGTCACGCTCATTACTATGGGCCAATACCATGGTAAATATCCCTAATATTGAGAATACTATGGTGTGGAAATTGTACCTGACTTTTCTTCACCAAACCCGCGTATGTATGTGGATTTTCATCATAGAACCCACATATACTTCCTCAAACTTCATCTTTACCATTCCTCTGTCTGTGAACTGATATTCCTTTGTCCAATCTTTCTATCACTTCTATACTAGCTTGATTACTCATCTTGCTACCATCATGTTGACATCTTTATTAAGTAGGTTGTCATCAAGGACAACATATTCGTCATAATTCCAACAATCTCACACTTTGGACGTGATGGAAACCACTTTGGTGTTTGGTCACCATCACCTGTAGATATCTGTAAACACATTTGTAGATATACCAAGTTTCTCTCCCAAGTCACCAAGAATTCTCCAAATATAAAGCTTCTCTCCCCCTTTGACATCAAGGGAAAAGGGTTGACCAATGTTGAATGAAGGATCCTCTCCCTTTGTTGACATAAGTGATGTAGATATGATCTGCTGAGAATGAACTCTGAATACTGACCATGCTCACCCTAAGCACATGTTGAATTTTCTGAAGATATACAAAGAAGTAAATGACTATATGACTCAACCAGACATGACCTTTACTATCACCATTAACTCATGCTTACATTGATCACCCAACACAGTGTGGTTACATATTTGACTCAGCATTACATGACTTGACCACAATAGTCCATACATGACTGAATTTTACAATGATTTATAACAAAGATATTTACATGACCTTTACATAGAGAGACAAATATGGAATTTATAACCAAAACCAAAGACCTCTATAGTGAGGTAACAATACCGAGATAGTCTTCATCAACCATCATATATTATGTAGGAGATGGATTGATTTCACAATCATATGATTAGTTGATGATGATGATGAGTGCATACATATTGTAGAAAGGGATTTTATGGATGACTACTTGAGTTGTATATTGGTGAAATGGTTTTTGATGTGACAATTCTTCTTGTGTGAAGATAATGGGCCAAGAATAATGTTGTTGGTGTAGATTTCATAAAGACATGGTTATTGATATACTACTACTACATCTGTTGGATGACACTTGGAAACATGGCATATTTTGATGATGTTGAAGAATGATGCTACACTGCCCTATCTTACTTTATGATGATATGCTTTGTTCTCACTTATGTTGTTGAACACTCATAGAATCATTCGATTCAAGGCCAACGATGTGAACCTGTCATCTAATGTGAAGACCTGCCATTGAGGCATGCAAGCTCCAAGGTACTGAAATGGAGTTTCTAGATCATCTTCCTGGATAATGAGATGGAGTCGACAGGAAGTGATCCATCGAAGGAGGACCATAATATTTCCCACATCATCGACATGGAACATCGGATTTTGCAAAGTTGGAAAGAGTGATTCAGGATTATTGCAGAAAATTCAAACAGGGTATAAGTGCTTTGAATTGCAGATGACACTTCTCTTTAACATATCGACGACACAACTCCAGAATTTGGCAGCATTTGACTCAACATAGGATCATAGGTCATGATGAAAATAGGATATAATCATATGAGAGACAAATGGATTCCCAAAACCCAGTAAGGCAAGTGACGAAGTGAGGATAACCCAAACCCGACACAAGATACAGACAAATGTCATGTTCAAGAGCGACATGCTACCTTTATACAAAATACAGGATATATGTTTACTTCCATTTTTCTCCACTATTTCTGGCGAGTACCTCATTATTTTTAATCTCAATCTTGAAGAGGATACCATATGCTCGTCATATAAGTTCATCCTTCAGATGAATCCATCCTAGTATTTTTAATGGCCCCTAGGAAGGAGTAGCTCGACATCTTTTTTATGTTTAGAGAGTTTGAAAAAGAGGCAAACAAAAAACTCCAGAGGTCCCTTTTCATAGATATTCTCTCGAATCTGAAAAGGTAGAAAATAATATTCAAGAGAACCTCTTATCCACATGTGACTAAGGTAATCCTTTTTCGTACCTTAGTCTATCTCAGTCCAGAAAAGGGTTAATCCTATACTGATTAGACATCTTTTCATTTACTTCTACGAGTTTGAAAAGACGAGTGCTTGGAAATAGTTTCATATTTTTAGAGTCTGAAAAGAGTTAAAATAGGAATCCATCTGGAGGAACAAGTGGCATAAAAAGATAGCAACTGCTTCCGATCACAATGGAACTACTCAAAACATGTAAAGGTCAAGACGATGGCTAATAAGACCACTCATCGCAGATGTTCCCCAGGATAGGGTAAAACAACCAAGTGACAGCATATGATCGTCCAAAGAGATGGTGACGATGGAATGAAAAAACCAAAGCTTAAAATAGGCTAATAAAAATGGAAATCACAAGAGGTAAAGTGGGAATGGTTTCATTTTTACACAAGCTTGAAACATGAGAAACTATGCTTGAGGATATTTGAAGTTGGTTTCATTTTTTCACAAGATTGAAACATGAGAAAAAACCAAGTTTGGATTTGGTTTCATTTTTTCACAAGATTGAAACATGAGAAAAAACCAAGTTTGGATTTGGTTTCATTTTTACACAAGCCTGAAACGGAGACAAACTATGCTTGAGATTGGTTTCATTTTCACACAAGCTTGAAATAAAGAAAAACTATGCTTGAGATAAGTTTTCATGCACCTAGCATAATGACTCAATTCGAGGTACATGCCCTGAAAACTACATTTTATTCACGTAAGTAGACTATTGGGTACTAACAGGTGGATAGAATGAAGGTTCACTTATGAGATCAAGTGGAAGGCTCAACTGAGAATTTATGAGATCTAAACAAAGACTCGAATTGGAAGGGGATTTGTTTCATTTTTTAACAAGCTTGAAAAGAGTAAAGGAACTATGCTCTAAGAACCTTGATTCATTTTTTAAGGAGATTGACACAAGAAAAGGAATTGTGCTCCAAAACCCTGATTCATTTTTTGAGGAGCTTGACACAAGACAAGTAACACTGCTCCAAAAACCTTGATTCATTTTTAAGGAGCTTGATATAAGAAAAGGAATTGTGCTCAAAAAATCTTGACTAGGGACCATAAGAGGCTATGGATTCCAAGAGGTTCTCATTATATGGGAGAACAACACCCTGGAAGGGATACATGTCAAGGGATCGAATGGAAAAATTAGGATCCAATGCCCACAGTGCTTGATGCGCTATATCACTAACTAGATCATGGAACAGGTTGCCACACAATTAACCTGTGGCGGGGGTGATTGTCAGGCGGAAAGAGTTGATAGTGCGGACACAACCAACCTCCCTAGGAGCCTAAGACTCTCTAGTGACAAACAAGACAAACAAGAGCAATCCTTCTCTAAACATGCATTTACTATATAAGAAATCAAGTGTTTAGATCCTACCTGTAATCCAACGTTGTTGTAGCAGTCCAGCCTCACTGATCCGGATGAGCTCCTCCTTCACTTTGAAACCTGCATCCACTAACAATCAAACAATTAAATAGCACTTGATAATCTCATAAAATAAAACATATTTAACACATAGACCAAGGAGTACATGAAATAACTCATAAATAACAAGTTATTGAGAAGAATGGACTCATTTGCATTAATAAGAAACAAAAGGAACAATTACAACCTGAGCCTTGGTGTTGTGCAAGTCCCTCCCAGGGTCCATCAAGAGTTCTCCTTTACTTTGACAAAGCTCACCCACTTCCAAATAGAACAAGCAAAGATGGCAATCTCTCCTCACAAGCTTCTAAATGGGAGTCCTAATTCCAGCAGCATCTACCCTTAGAAATGTTTAGCTTCCAACCTCTCCTCCTTCTGGCCCAATGCCTGTATTTATAGTGGTCTAGAGGAAGTTATTCAGGTCCACCATCAATGGGATAATCCCCTCTTTGGATGGGATAGCTCCCTCATTGATGGGATAAGTTCCTCTTTGGTAGGGGTACATGAACCATCTAGAGGCGCTCAATACGCGTCGAACAACCTTCTAGAATGCTCTAGAAATGACCACAAGTAACTTTTTAAAGATGAAACTTGCGCATTTTTACCTTTACAGGGGGACGCACCTGCCCCTTTACATACAGAGCGTACAAGTACGCAGCTTTTGTGAACATTGGGTGCGTACCCGCAGGTAAGGTTGAGAGAACCTACATACCCAGAGATAAATACATTTATAAAGACTTTCTCTCTTTTTGGAGTTTGACATGGAGAGCAGAGGCATAAGACTTGCCCAGGAGGATAGCATGACTGTTGATAGAGCCATACTAACTGTAAATAGCCATGGTGACATTTTTTAGTGTAACAGATTGCCCCCTAAAGTGCGAAGCCTGTAATAGATTAGGGTTTTGTATTATCTAGGAAGGGTGAAGCGCTTTATCATTTCAAGGATTATCTCGTGGAGAGCCTGGTCAGAACCTGCAATTTTCAACACAAAATACATGTATAAGATTATATCATCACTGAGGTAGGCATTCCCATACTCAGATCAAAACTTTAACTAACTGACTAACTACTCTGATACAGGAATGATCTTGCAGTACATCATAATCATAGACTTTTGTAGACACAGTATGGGCGCAGCCATCTGTTTATGATTAGTCTACTTAGATAATGAATACAAAACTCCTCGCAGCCTGGATGATGGAAACTAGATCCAGGGTCTTCATTTCTGCTTCCCGAATTGGTACGATTCTAGCCATGCGAATAAATGAGTTGATGTCGAACATGGTAGAAACCACTTGATTACCAGTCGATGATGTAAACTGTTAACAAGTGTGAGAGAGACCACCAGTAATGTCAATGGTTCTCAAAGTACCCAGTACAATCCATGAGATGTGAATGAATGAGTTGATGTCGAACATTTCACGGAATCCTTTGATCGAAAGTCAATGATGTAAACTGACGTCAAAGGCGAGAAACCTGCCATTGATGCATGCAGACTTCAAGGTACTGACGATTTCTGCGTCATCTCTCTAGATAATGTGTTGATGTCGATAGAAAGCGACCCGTTGCAGGCAAGCCCACAACACGAAATCATTTGTTCAAGTTGAAGAAATGTTGTTGTAAGGACTGACTCAGGGATGGTCAAATGGATGACAAGTATTTTGCAGATGAAAGTTTTGTTTACAGACCTCTTGAACACATAACGACACGACAGATGGCTTGGTGATGAATGACTCAAAGTTAATCCCCGGAACCCAGCTGAAGTCTTTCAAAGTGGTTTGATCAACTGTGAGGTAAAGGATTTCCCAACCCAGGTGAATGAAAAGTGTCGTGTCCAAGAGTGGTAATAAAGTTTCTTCTACGACAAAAGATAACAAATAGGCTCATTCTTCTCTCTTTTCCCCCACCATTTCTGGCAAGTACCTCTTTATTTTTAACAAGCTTGAGGAGGATAACATATGCTTGATTATAAGCTCATCCTTCGGATGAGTCCAACCTAGTTTTGATTCGAACCCTAGGAAGGAGAGGTTCGTTCCTGTTTGTAATTGAACAGGTCCTTTACTGTCAAATTTTTAACGAGTCCAGTATAGGAGAAACTTGGCGTTTTTCAATTTTAGAGAGTCTGAAAAACTTAAGAAGACTCCAGGTTGAACTTTTTCGTAAATTTGTGTCCCTCAAGCCCGAAAAAGTATAAAATAATACCTGGGGGAACCGCTTGATCTTGCGACCAAGGAGTACTTTCATAATTAGTGCCACTGACCTGAAAAGTAAAAAGCGATCAAGGACACGTCGTTTTATTTCCAGTATCGAGTTTGAAACGACAAAAACCAGGCAACCTTTTCCTGTTTTTACGGTCAGAAAAGGGCTATAAGGGGACCGTCTTTTAATTCTATTTTAACGAGTGTAAAAGAAACGCTCGGCAATCTTTTCATATTTTAGGAGTCAGAAAAGGGCTTAAAAGATGACTCTGATATTTTGGTTCGTGAAAAATGACAATTTTCCCTCTAAATCCCTTTGTCCTGCACAAAAACGACACATTACTCATACCTGTTTAAGATAGGCAAAAATACATTGAAAAATATCCTTCCATGGTGAAAAATAAACAAACCTAGCATTCATTCATCCAAAAAACCTATAAAAAGACTTTTTACCATGTCATTTTTACCATTTTACTGTTGAGGTTGAGAAAAGGGCTTTTGGCAAGAAACTTCCCGTGGTCATTGCGGAGAATCCGACCGTCAGAATCGAACGCCGTCTCTTCCAGGTATTTCACAACATCCTCCTCTTCAATTTCATCCGATTAAAATTTTGTTTTAGGTTTTAGTTTTGGTTTTTGGGGGGTTTTAGGTTTTAAAATCCGCTCTGTGGGGTACGCAGGTGCCCTAAGGGTGACCTGCGTCCCCTGACCTTTTCCTACATAGGAAAAAGGTCGAGGTACGCAGCCCACCTTCAGGCCAACTGCATACCGGCGCTCTGTGTCCTAAACGCGGGGTGTGTCCCCCGCGAAGGGCGGAATTTGAAACCCCAAACCCCAAAAATAACCATTTGAAATTTCCCAAATTAATTCTAATCTTTATTTCTTGGCGTGTAGGGCACTCACCATGTTGGATTGGAGAGAAAGAGAGCACGAGGACGTTGATTTAGCCGCAATTGGTCACCAACCTTCCATTGATGCCCTAAAAGCATGCGGACTATATAAATACAGGGCCATACCTGGCATGAGGGCTCAGGTGAGATTCTTGGAGTGGCTGGTTGAGAGATGGAACATTCATGAGTAATGCTTTTACATCGGAGGGCACCAGCTCGAGATAGATCCCTCTGACATATACTTTCTCACTGGCTTGCCAAATAGGGGCGAGCAACTCAATCTAGCCGGGACTAGGCCGGGTGGCCAATCCCTTGCTAGTCTCCGGGCAGACTGGTGCATACCCAATCAAAACCATGCGAAAGGCATAGAAATCAAATACATCTCTCGGCGTGAACTCATGGTTATAGCTTTCACAGTTACCAGAATTTGTGACACAGCTGCTTTACATATTGCCACCGGGTCCCAAATGCGGATGGCGATTGACTGTTTCCGAGGCACCATCTTCAACTGGTGCGATGCTGTGTCGGCCAATATGAAGGGCCAACTGACTAGAGCAAAGAACGGACAACTGAAGACCTTTGGATATGGGCCTCTAGTTGTGAGCTTTGCCTTAGAGAGAATTCTGATGCTGATCCCTCAGCATCTCACTGTTGATATCTTGGGTCCTCGGGAGCCAAAGCTGATACGATGGGTTACGGTGATGGCCCGGCATCCTGACGAGGGCACGACAGTTGTTCGATTCCTTGCTAGTTATTTTCACTGGTTAGAGGACCAGGTCTTTGCTATTCAGGACTTTCCTTATGCTGGAGTGGATTTTCGGAATGATCCGGACATGGTTCTTCCACAGGGAGAACAGTGGGAAAACAGAGGTATTTCATTTTTTACGAGTTTTCAAATTATATATTTTTTTGTTTTTATATATATCGCCTCAAACTGACAGTACAAATTTTCAAAATGCAGATGTAGGTCCACGGCATCCAGCCAACCTCCGGGCTTTTGAGAGGAGAGCACCAGCTGTACCAGCACCAGCCCCACAGGATGCGGCCGCAGAGACCTTGGCCGAGCTGGAACAGGATCTAGAGCGTCTGACGGCGGATATACCAGAGACCGCCATAGATGACATTCCCATTCGACTTCAGCGCTATGTGGTCGCAGTCCCAGGACCTTTTAGGAGGTTCTTGTGTAGGGTAGCGCGGGCAGTGGTCTCGTATAGAGAGCACCACCAGTGATTGGCTAGTCACTTTGTAGACACATATGACATTTTTGGTTTTTTGTACTTATCATTTTGCCAATCATAAGGTGTTTTTCAACCTATGATCGAAGACGATGTATATTTTTTGACACACTCCTATCTATATATATCATTATTACTGGCTCATTTTGTTTAACATATGTGATGAAATGTTTTTAAATTTACTTGCATGATTATTGTAAATGTCTGTCCAACATTCGAGAAGCAATTGCATCTGCTAATGTATTTAAAGACCTTGGAATATGCTGATATTCAATGTAATCAAATTCACGTTCCAAGAGACGCACTCTCAAAAACAACCTTAATAACACAGGATTTCTAATGGCATATACTCTATTAAGCTGTAATACAACAAGTTTAGAATCTAACCTCACTATCAAACGTCGAATTCCAAATGAAATAGATTCAGATAATAATTCAACCACTGCACTGTATTCTGCAATGTTGTTCGTCGTTTGACCGAGGCTTACCCCATGCATAGAAACTAACTCGTCAGAGGGCGAATAGATAACCCAAGCTGCGGAAGAGATATTCCGTGTACTACGACAAGCCCCATCACCAAATCCAATGTATGTTTGGAGAGGCGTCGACATCTGCAATATCAAGAGTAAAACCAAGATAAGCCAGAATAACGACTAAAAACACACTCTCTAAACTAAGCACACTATCTAAACTAACAAACATACTAGCTAGAAAGAAAACCTAACCTAACTAAAAATTCTCCATACCCACTGTTAGTGTCAGTCTTTCCAGCCTTCCTACAGTGATCAAATGTGCTCTTACAAAGTGATTTTGAAGTGTCAAGGTCAAATTTTGTCATTTCAGTGAGTCTTCAAGCAAAATTTGGTCACTAGGCATTAGGTCTAGGGTTTGCCCAAATGTCAGTCTATGTCACTATTCAGCTGAGTCTATCATCATTCATAGGGTTTTCATTATCATGTCAGTGTCTAATGGGTCATTTGATACCTTGTTCATGCTTCAGTTGCGCCCAGGCAAGGTCATTTCCCTCTCCTAGGGTTTTGAAGGCGATTTCTCTTGGGCGGCCAAATCACCGGCAAAACTTGTTTCCTGATGTTCATACACCTTCCCCTATCCTTAAAGTACCTTATCAAACACTTCCCATCCCTTAGATCCGCCAAATTCCTCATTTTTGCACAAACCCTAGTTTCTAGCTACAACCTGGCAATTTTCTAGGTTGGGCCTGTGTTTTGCCCTTTTGGACCCCTTCCCCTCACTCAATCTCTGAGATTCCACTTTCCCCTGCTTCCTAACATCCCTCCCTACTCCCAAAAATTTCCTCAAGAATTTAGAAGCCCCTTATCCCCTTCATTTCGCTCCATTTCGACAAAATTCCTTGTTTCACACATCGGGACAAGTTTCACTCAAATGATGTTTCAGAGCAATCAAAGATGAATTTTGGAAAACTGAGAGAGGTTATTGTCCAAAACATTCCAAGGAAGAAACACCTCCTTCACTTTTTTCACAGGTGTCATGGTTTGAGAGAAATGTCAAGAATACTATTGCCTCAGGAGAATCAAAGGCACCTCTGAAGTGACCTTGGGAAAATCAAGTTTTCTCCTAGCTTGGTTGGCCAAATGACTTGCTTGATGGGTAAAATGATAACTAGACACAAATATATTTCCAATGAGCTATCATGAGCTCAATTTGGGGTTGAGGAAGGTATTCAAAAGTTGACTGCAACAGCACTCTTCCTTGAGGCAGCCTCATTGGGCACTTTTTGACCAGTCTTGGGAGATTTGATTTTTTACAGGTAAAATCAACTCCAAATTGAAAAATTCCACTTGGGTTGGAAAGTAGACTCAAATACCTTTCCAACGAGCTATCCTGCGCCTGATTCCGACACCGGGAAGGCCCTCAAACAAGGCTGTGAATGTGCGCGACCACTCAGGAGGTGCGCGACCACTCAGGCTGTAAGTGCCAAAATCACCTCCAACTCACTCAAAATCTCCTTCAAACTTGCAAATTGGGTTGAGGTAGGCTCTCTTGTTCATGTAGGCATAATGCTAGGGTTTGATGTTTTTTCAAGGTGTTGATTCCCATCTATTCCCTCCATTGTTTCCCATTAAATTCACAATTGTTATGATATGTTTCTATCTTATTTCATTTGCAAAGAATATTAAATTTCCCATCCCCAGTACCTAAACCCTATCCCTCCCTCACATACATTCCCTAAACCCTAATTCCCTCCATCTAATCTACCCAAAACCCTAACAATGGACAATAAACTATCTTGAGCAGCGCAACGAGCAACTTGAGGATGAGAAAGAGTTGGATGAGATGTGGAGGATTCGAAGTGACCGAGTCATCAACCGTAGGAGGCCCGGTGACTTGCTGCCCAAGGAGAGGGAATCCATGCTTATCCGTGTGAATGCACACTTGCAGAGGCTGTTAGAGAAGGCAAACGAGGACAAAGAGCTGCTACGCAACATGAAAACACACTATTGGGCAAGATTGCATGTTTGCAAGGCTAAAATGAAAATTCTCCGAAGGAAGCTGTCAGAGGCCCAGAAGAAGAAGAAAAGGACAAACCCACTTTGTATCTTGGCTGAGGCATCCCTCACTCACCATGGTACTCATTAGCCTTCATCCAGCAGCAAAATAAAAAAAAATTGAGAGTTTTGGAGCATTTTGGAAATTTTTTGGAAATTTACAGGTTTTTGCCTGTGGAGTGGTCTCACCCCCCGCGCGACCACTCGGGAGGACTGCTCAGAATCACAAAAAGTTGACATTTTTGGAAACGGCATGCAAAAACTAGAATTACCTATACTTGGGGTCAACTTGATTTTGAGATTTGGGCCTCCAAAAGCTCAAAATACATCAAAATTTTGACTTTCTGCCCAGTTTTTGAGTTGCAGAAAGTGACCTCGGGAGAATTGACTTTTGAGGGGTCAAATCAACTCCAAATCTAGAAATTCCACTTGGGATGGAAAGTAGACACACAGAGCTTTCCAATGAGCCATCTTGCACTTGATTTGGACAACTGGAACCCACTCAAAAAGTGCTGCAAAGGGGCGCGACCACTCGAGCTAAAATTGCCAGTTTTGACTTTTCAGGCCTGCAAACTCTGTTTTTTACCTTGGTTGATCATTTGTACTTGTAAATGATGGATGTATGGATAATTTTCATGGCAGATTGATAGATTTAATCTCTCTTAACCCTTCTAGAAGCTTCCTTGATGTAAATAGTGAATATTTAATGCATGGATGAGTTAGCTAAGTTTTAGAGGCAAGTTGTTTTGACTGCCTATTATCTAGTGCTAAGTTTAGAATTAGTTCAAACTGCTCCTAGGAAGCTGAGCTCGACCCCTAGAGGTGGGGAAAGGAGTTAGATGATCTATATTATGCCTTCTCTTGCTCATTTTCATGGTTTGACTCTTGTAGGAGAAGCATTATTGTATATTGTACATCTATTACTGCAATTTAAGGAAAAGGAAGGCCAGGGTTTTGCAGACATCATTGTGGATTCTTGTGGATTGTTGTGTTGATGGTGTGTTCTTTACATGTTATTGTAAGTGTGTTTATGTGTTCCATCTCTTTCTTTGCTGCTAATTGAACAAATGAAGTGATAAAGTTTGAATTCATGCATGCCATGCTCAGCTTTTAATTTTGTTCAATATCTATGTTTTCCACTGTCTAAAGAGGATTCAAAGTTGTTGTTTGCCCTCTTTAGCTCCTCCTCTATCATTCCTGATCATCCATCTCAGATTAAGGCATCAACACTCACTCCTACCTTGCCCCAAAGATCCCCCTGCAAAAACTGAGCCCAATCCCCGCACCCTGAATTGCACTCCCTCCAATGGCCACCAAAAACCCCAAAAATCTTTAAATCAACCTCCCTTATCGATTTACTAGCCTAAAATATTTATTCCTAATTGGTCATCTTATCATATTGAAAGATCTACCGAATCTGACCCGAGAGAGCCTTCTCATACCTCGTAGGGCTAGCTACGAGGTGAAATGGTTTGATGTAGCCTTGAGAATTTGTCTATCTCAGCCTAGGTGAAATCCAAGCGCTAACACCCACCATTTAAGCATAATACCTCTTTAGGTAAAGTCCATTTCTGGGTTTACCCAAAGAGTCCCCATCAAAATCTACCAGCTCATAAGCCCCTTTTGCTAGCTTTCGCTTTACAATGTAGGGTCCATGCCACATAGGAACGAATTTTCCAGCACCTAGCTTATCGTTAGCTTGATCATATAATAGCACTAGGTCTCCCTCCGAAAAACTGCGAGGGGTCACATTTCTATCATACTGAGCTTTCATTCGCTTCGTGTGAGTCTCGATTGCCAATGCAGCGTCGCGTCGAGTCTCATCTAATTTAGCTAAGTATAATAAACGCTTCTCCTCTTCGGAAGTAGCTGGAAGTAATTCGACAGCCATTTGAAGTGATGGGATTTCGCATTCAATGGGTAACACAGCTTCCAAGCCATAAACTAGCTGGAAAGGAGTGAACCCTGTTGAATTTTTCACTGAGGTTCGGTATGCCCATAGCGCTGAAAATAACATGTTGTGCCAATTCAACCGGTCAATACCATTGGTTCGTCGGATCATGATAACCAGAACTTTGTTGATAGACTCAACCAAACCGTTGGCTTGCGGATAATAAGGAGTAGAGCTATCGTGGCGCAAACCAAGCTGGCTTGTAAGCTCAGTCATCATGATGTTTCGAAAATGGCTCCCATGGTCAGTGATGATTGCTTGTGGGACACCAAACCTAGTTATAATATGATTGAATACGAAAACTGCAGCTGTTTTGCCGCTTGCGTCGAATGTAGGCATCGCCTCGGCCCATTTAGTAAAATAATCAACCGCGAGGATTATATACGCATGCCCCCCGGCCGAGTGAGGGTTACAAGTAATAAAATCGATACCCCATTTGGCGAATGGACCAACGGCAATGATAGGGTGGAGAGGAGCAGGTGGTGCGCGCATCTTGCGATCAAACACTTGACAGTTGTGGCACTTCCGGACCGTAATGATACAATCTTTAAACATAGACGGCCAGAAATAGCTAGCGCGCAACACCTTCTGAATTGTGGCATACCCAGACATATGACTGCCACATGCTCCAGAGTGACAATCATTCAAAACCCTCTCAGCCTCTTCGTGAGTTAAACAACGTCGAAAAACTAAGTCTACCCCCCAGCGATAAAGTGTATCTCCAATAATCTTGTATTGCTGGGATTGAAACCGAATTTTTCGACGTTCCGACTTTGAAGCTTCAGGCCGAAAGGTTTGGGTTTGGAGATACATGATTATATCCCCGTACCACGGATCTAAAGTACTGATAAGAAACAAAGATTCGTCGGCAATGGACTCCTCTGCCACAGTTTCTGTGTCAGCATGCGGGAAATCACACATCAATTCCGCAAAAACTAAGGATTTCTTAGACTTGGACTTTTCAAACTCCAAGTCGAACTCTTGCAGGATAACGATCCATTTAGAGTACTTGCCCCCTAGCAGTTGTTTTGTCAAAATATAAATCATAGGGTTGCAATCCGAAATAACTGTAGTTTTATGGAGAAGAATGTAGTGACGAAAACGCTGGACAGCTTGAACGGCTGCCAGGGCCAATTTCTCCACATGCGAATATTTTAGCTCAATGGGGTTTAATGTCCTACTAAGATAATATATCACATGTTCCGCTCCGAATTCATCTTCTTGAACTAACACCATTCCAATAGTGAAATGCAAAGCTGCGAGGTATAAGAAGTAGTCCTGGTTGTAGTTGGGAGGATGCAACAACGGTGCATGGGTCAACGCGTGTTTAAGTGCATCGAAATATTGTTGGGCAATCTCATCCCAAAAGAATTGAGCGTTCTGTTTCAACAACCGTGTAAAACCTTTAGTGACCTCGGCGTAATTTGGAATGAATCGGCGTAAAAAGTTCGCTTTCCCTTGCAAACTTTGGAGTTGGCGCAAACGCGAAGGAGGAGGCAATTTGATGATAGCTTCGACCTTCGAGGGATCGACGCGAATGCCGGCTTTTGAAACAACAAATCCCAGCAATCGACCCGTCTCTATACAGAACACACACTTGTGGGGATTCAACCGAATTCGATAATGCCGACACCTCATGAAGATTGCTCGTAAGTGGACAAGCTGATCAGCTCGATGTAAAGAATGAGCAGGCAAATCATCGAGGTACGGTTGCACAATGTGCTTGATGTCATGAAATGCGTAAGACATCGCCCATTGAAAAGTGGACCCAGCATTATTAAGCCCAAAAGGTAATTTGCAATAAGCAAATGTCCCCCATGGACAAATGAATGCCGTTTTTGGTTGGTCGGCAGGTAGAATATTGATTTGATTATAGCCCGAAAAACCATCCATGAAGGAAAACATTTCACTTCCGGCACAATCATCAATAATTTGATCGATATAAGGCATAGGATAGTTGTCTTTTGGACAAGCTCGATTTATATCCCTATAGTCGATACAGATTCTTATTGTTCCTTGTTTCTTGTTGACCGGAACAATATTCGATACCCAATCCGTTAACGGGATTGGATAAATGAAACCTGCTTTCAACAGCGTTTCGACTTCTGCTTTAATTGCAGCCGCTTTCCGAGGGTGAATTTGACGCAACCGTTGCCGGACAGGTTTAGCGTCCGGGTAGGTCTTTATTTCATGAAAAACAATGGCAGGATCGATTCCCGGCATTTCCTCGTAAGACCAGGCAAACACATCACGGAATTCTTGGAATAGGGCCTTGTAAGTTTGGATTTCACCTTCTGTACATGAGGCACCTATATGAATGTTTTCCTCAATTTCGGGCTTCACTGAAATATCAATGGGAATAGTGCGAGAAATATTCCCTAAATTCAACTCTGAATCAGAATGTTTCGTTGGATTCTGAGCGTCTTTGACGTATTCAGCGGTAAAGATAGATGAAAAATCATTTTCAAAAACATCATCCTTAGGTAAAAATGAAGATCTGTGATGAAGATCTTCCCATGGTAGATCGTCTACACTTAGGATTTCGCGAAGTTTCTCGTCAGATGACACGACTTCGGGAAATGCTATCCGTTCTAAGGTTGATGTGAAAAGTGATTCTTCACTGACCACATTCATTTGGTCGATTTCGGTTGAACGCGAGTCGGTAAAAGACATGACAGCTTCATAAGCAATTTCATATGGACTCAAAGGCATAGCATCACCGAATGAGTCTATCACAGATTCAGATGGGATAATCCAAGGATCATCATAAATAATGTTGTCTGATGTAATCATATGAATCGATGCAAATGAAGGGTCTGCGTTGATTGGAGGGAAAGGAAAAGTTCCCAGTAAACCGGCTGCTTTAACTAAACCTACGCCAACGTCCCTATAAGGGATTGTCGTCTTACCGACATGCCGGATACTCTCTAAAGAGGCTGGGTCGGATGAAAAGTAAGTCAGCTGATCAATGGTCACGATCTTACCGTTATATGGAAACTTTAATACTCTGAAGACCGATGCAACGACTGCTGTCATAGCATATGACCAACTTCGACCCAAAAGAAGGTTGTAGTCTAGAGGGGCATCAACCACCTCCACATCCAGACTAACGGTTTTACCTTCTACCCCTATAGGCAATTCCTGTAGAATACCAAACGGACGGAACCCACGGCCATCAAAGGCCTTAAGGATGGTCGGGGATTGGTTCAACGAAGGAGAACCAAGCGATCTCCAACATTGAATCGACATAATACACGTAGAAGCTCCCTCATCAATCACAGTCCGATGAATAGGCATGTTTTTGACTATCACTGGAATTTGGAAAGCCATGTGATGGGGTAGACGCGGTGTACTATTTTCTAGATCGAAGATTATCAGGTTCGGATCCTGAACATCAACAGCTCCGATAGCCGACAAAAGTAATTTTTGTTGTGCTGGGCATGATTGCAGCACTTCTAAAGCCGACATTGCTGAGGGTGAAACAGCTAAGTCCTCAACAATGTTGTAATTCTGGGCTGCTCTCGCATGTGGATTGAAAGCAGACCTTCGAAGTACACCCTTGGCGGGCGGTTTGATTACTAAGTCCGGGTTAGGTTTTTCGATCTGTAGTGGATCAGAACCAGGAGCTGAGGTTGATGGAATAGAATGAGAAGATTCTGCTTCCTTACCATCAACAGGATTCTTACTACCATAATCTTGTGATCGAGTCGCAATCCTCACATGAGACATCATCAAAATGGGCTCTTCACTGGCTGTCGAGGAAGAACCTATCATCTTACTTTCCTGCTTTGGAAATGGATCTTTTAACACAGCAGGAGTGGGAGAACCTTTGACTATTTTCACAACCTCGGCCCGATGAGGGCAATCTCTCGTGAAATGATCCTCTTCACAAATAAGACAAGGATATCGAGGTTTGCGCTTTTTGTCATTGGTTTCCGACTTTTCCGTTTTCTCCTTCGGAACCTTGTCTGCTTTAGCCTTCTTCTTACCCTTCTTCTTTCCACCATTTTTTGATTTGGCCGTAGATGACTCTACAGCGTGAATATCGGCGGAAAGTTCAGGAGAAGACTCTCCTGTCGGAGAATCGGGCAAAGTGATTATAGGAGTAGTTGAAGCCTTGGAAGACTTCTTCTTACTCTTTGTATTCACGATACCAATCATACCATCAGCGGCATGAGATCCCGAAGGAGCAGCAGCGATTTGATTCGATTTTGGAAGATCTGGAATCTTCTCGTGTAACGTACCCGACTGAGTATAAACCAAGTCAAGGTATTGCGCTTGAGCAATGACTTGCTCCTCAGTAACTACTCCGGCCTTAGCTACATCTTCAGTAATCTTCGGTAATAATGATTTAACAAACCATTCAGCTAAGATTTGGTCAGGGATAAAAACTTTCACTAGCCTTCTTCGACGTCTCCACTCATGAATGTGATCAGAAATATACGTGGACGTTGATTGTTTTAGTGAAGTTAATAGCTCTGTGCCATTATCGTATCTGACCGGCAACTGAAAGTGAGTTAAGAACGAGGTAGCTAACTGGCTAAAATTGTAAAAAGAGGCCCGTGGTAACTCAATGTACCACTTGGCCGCGAGACCAATGAGTGTACGTTGGAAAAGACGTAAGCGGATCGAATCATCCGAGATAGAATTTGAAGCACACCAGAGGTGGTAAGTCATCACATGATTGGACGGATCCTCTCCAGACTTACCTTCGAACTTGGGTATATCACTGGGCAACTTATTTGGCATTGGCGGCCAGAACGGAAGATATTGAATTAGATCGTTCGTTAGGCGCGTCAAGTCTGGTAAATCCAAAGTTGCGATAAACAGTAACTGCTGGTTAGGATCTCTAAAACTCTGGGTCACAAGACCAGTCCCAGGAGGAGGATATCCAGGATAACTAGGAACAGAAGTCGCATTAGGGATATTATATCCTCCTGGAAAACCAGGATTAACCGGACCGTACTGGGGTTGTTGAGGTTGTTGATAAGTGTACCCAGGATACGGTTGATACTGGTAAACCGGCTGTTGGACAGCTTGCCCATGTTGGTACTGTCCCTGGTACGGTTGTTGAACAAATTGAGGTTGAGTAGTGACAACCGTACTTATACCAGGTTGACCTGTAGGCATCTGGACCGTGGTTTGAATCGTAGATCCAGACAACGGTAAAGATGTCTAAGGAGTGGTTACAGAGAGAGTAGAAACCAGAGCCATCGATACTCCAGAAGTAAGTGCGGTAGATGTAGCGGTAGTTGCAGCAGTCGTTTGAGATGGAGTACTAGGTGCAATTGGCAGCTGAGTAACTACCGAAGTTACAGAAGTTTGAACATTTGACTGGACAGGTTGCGGTTGTTGGGGTGGACCAAAAACTACGGGTTGTCCAGCTTGAGGTACCAACTGTATACTTGGCTGCAACACCTGTTGACCCTGTGATGGATCCCACACTAACATTCCGGGGTATTGACCCGTAACAGGTTGAGGATACTGAGATCCATAACCGGATTGAGGATAGGATTGATAATTGAAAGGTGCAGTTCCCATACCTTGAATATATGACTGACCTTGAGGTGGTTGATAACCTTGACCCGAGTATTGACCTTGAGGTTGATAACCTTGAGGTAAATACGGATACTGGGGTTGACCTTGACCTTGAGGTTGATACCCTTGAGGTAAATATTGATACTGAGGTTGACCCTGGGGTACATATTGAGGCTGGGGTTGACCTTGAGGCATGTATTGCACCATAGGTACATACTGACCTTGAGGTTGCCCCCCAGACACGATTTGTGTACCTTGAGGTTGCCCCCCAGGCGTTAACTGAGGATGCCCCCCAGGCGGTAATTGGCCACCTTGAGGTTGGGAAACGGGAACTGAACCTGACATCATGTAAATGTCTCCTACACCCAATGGTATATTACCATTGTTTCCAGTTAATAACCCATGATCAACGGGTTGAGGAGATGCCCCCGCAAAGGTACCAGAAAGTGATTGATACCCGGTGGGAACAGAAGGACCGCCGTGTAAGAAAGATTCAGGAGTTTGAGTAAACACGAACGACTGACCAGACATATTTACAGGAGTATAAATACCTCCATGTGGAAATGGAGTACGAGGTGTAGAAAAACCTACCCCTGAGTTGTCTAAATAATTGGTTAACGAAAGGTACCAAGTAGTACTTCTAGGAGGACTGTAAAAGATAGATTCACGCTCCCTGAGGTCAATAGTAAGTTGATCTTCAAGGTTAGAGACGCCTATTTCTTCCTCTGGAGCAAGTTCTTCGATAGCAATCAGACCAGTAGGAAGATTTTCGGTGATAACTCGTTCTACTCTTGGTGAATCTAGAACACTAGAAGTCGGAGTAACAGGTTCAGATATTTCAGGTTCTTCACCTGTATCACTAGCAGATGAAAAACTACCAACAAGCTCAGAAACTGTAACAGCTTCGGGATTATAACCTGTCTCTAGACCTTGGTAATCTGAATGGACTACCAAGGAAGATTCTCCTTCTTCAGGTGAACCTACTCTACTGCCACTAGGAGGAGTTACAAGGACCTTTAAACCTTCTAGATTACTGGGGTCGTCTCGAGGAGGTTCACCCCTAAGTCTACGGGATCTTCTCAACAATTCGGCCACAGAAACAACTTCAGGAGACTGGCCCCGAAGTCTACGGGACTGTCTCGGTAATTCCGCCACAGTTAAAAACTTTTAACTACTACACACGAAAACAAAGTAAAATCTCAAATCAAACCACCTAAAGTCTCTAAAGAACCAAACAAATTTGAATCACACGCCTAAAGAATCTAGGGCGTCAAACCAAGCACAAACAGTAGCCTTCCAGACCGAAAACGCTAGTTGGTGATGAAACCCAACATCGTCGGATTCAGTACAGAAGTGGCGGGTGGAACAGTTACCCCGGCAACCTGCTTAATGAATAGACCGGCACAAGTTCCTCCACTTTAACCGTCTCGAGTGAAGTGAACCCCCCGGAAAATCCAAGTGAGTCTAGCCGACGCCTGCTCCAGGTACAGTGGGATCTTCCCTCCACCGTCACCTCGATAGAATCCTAAAGATAATGGTCACTAAGGTTACCAATCGCAACAAATGCACCTGGGGGAACAGTCTACACTCCGACAGCACGCAAGGGCAGAGTATCAAGCTCAATCCCCTTGACAGTTCCTTGACAATAATCCAAGGTTTACCGACAAGTGACCCCTGGCTCCTCAACAATGGTTAATCCGAGGTTTACCGTTTGTAATACGTGCGTGTCTGGCGTCGTTCCCAACGAGGGGGGATTGATCCCCTCACTGGTTCGGACACGAGCTCGTGCTTCTCCTTTAAGAGGAGCTTTCCCAGAGTACAAATGAGACAATTGGATTTATTCTATCACAAGATAAGCTACTTGTTTGGTTTTGTTGTCTTGGAGAGTTAATTGCTCACCTACTCCAAGACACTAGCCTGATCTAAATTGGTGTTTCAGAGCCCTAGTAAATAAAAGTTACTACGTTGATTTTACTTTAAGCGTTAATTTTATGGTTTTTCTTAAAGACAAAAGGTAGCGGAAGTGAAACCAATGGTGTGTAGACTCGACTCAAACCACTACAAAGATGCACCTAAGATGATTTACGCTACTTTTCTCTTTCAATGAAATTCCTAACTAAGAGAGTTGAGAAATGCAAATTTTATAGAAAACAACTTTCTTAGTAAAGACAATCAAAGAAACAATTCTCTCTATCTTTTCAAGCATACAAACATGACCACTCCTTACGTGCACGAAAAACTCTTTTTCTTTCAAAACTCTTCAAAGCTACTTGAAACAAAACTTTTCAAAGGAGATGTTTTTTGTATTTTCTCTTATTTAATAAAGCATATAAATCTATTTTAACGAAAATCAATCAAAAGCTATAAAATCTATGAAAACTTGACTCACAAGCAAATCAAAAAGAAATTTACTCTAAGCAAACCTAACGAGGCAAAAGCCTACAAAGATGATTCTAGGTTGTTTTACTTGACCAAAATCAAGTCAAGGACCAGCTAATGCAGAATCAAAAGACCAGTCAAAACAAAACTCAAATCTTTTTGTTCTTTTTGTAAAATGGAATTCAATACTCAATCAACAAGTACTTCGAAATTTGCCAAAGAGACCACTCAAAGGTAAGTTGCTCTCACAGGTAGACTTTATGACAGGTCTGACTTCTAAGAATGCTGACAAAACCAGAGAGATCTAAGGCTTGACAACTTCTACCGCCAAAGTCACTACAAGACCTACTCAAAAATCAAACCCTAGGGCTTAAACTTCTATGAAATCCACTAAAACACTCAATGCTATCGAAACAAGTTCAGGTGAAGATCTTTGACAAGAGACTAATGGATCTGGGCAGTAAAAACTAAGAAAAAGCAAAATCTAAGAGAAAAAATGCAAAAGATGGAAATTTCTTAATTTTTAGCAGGGGACGCAGGCAACCTGTTAAGCCAGGTGCGGGCCCGCTCTGTGCACACAGAAACAGTGCGTACAAGTACGCACTGTGCAATACTCAGAGGGTGCATCCTACTGAAAAAACCAAGAAAAACTAAATTTAATCTAACCCTAAGCTAACCCGCCCAAAAACAAAGTCACAGAGCCAAAAACCAGAAAATAAATGACTTTTCTCATATCAAAGTTGCATACAAAGGAAAAGACTTTCACATCAATGGAGTCCCCAGTGGAGTCGCCAATTTGTCAGGCGGAAAGATTTGATAGTGCGGACACAACCAACCTCCCTAGGAGCCTAAGACTCTCTAGTGACAAACAAGACAAACAAGAGCAATCCTTCTCTAAACATGCATTTACTATATAAGAAATCAAGTGTTTAGATCCTAACTGTAATCCAACGCTGTTGTAGCAGTCCAGCCTCACTGATCCAGATGAGCTCCTCCTTCACTTTGAAACCTGCATCCACTAACAATCAAACGATTAAATAGCACTTGATAATCTCATAGAATAAAACATATTTAACACATAGACCAAGGAGTACATGAAATAACTCATAAATAACAAGTTATTGAGAAGAATGGACTCATTTGCATTAATAGGAAACAAAAGGAACAATTACAACCTGAGCCTTGGTGTTGTGCAAGTCCCTCCCAGGGTCCATCAAGAGTTCTCCTTTACTTTGACAAAGCTCACCCACTTCCAAATAGAACAAGCAAAGATGGCAATCTCTCCTCACAAGCTTCTAAATGGGAGTCCTAATTCCAGCAGCATCTACCCTTAGAAATGTTTAGCTTCCAACCTCTCCTCCTTCTGGCCCAATGCCTGTATTTATAGTGGTCTAGAGGAAGTTATTCAGGTCCACCATCAATGGGATAATCCCCTCTTTGGATGGGATAGCTCCCTCATTGATGGGATAAGTTCCTCTTTGGTAGGGGTACATGAACCATCTGGAGGCGCTCAATACACGTCGAACAACCTTCTAGAATGCTCTAGAAATGACCACAAGTAACTTTTTAAAGATGAAACTTGCGCATTTTGACCTTTACAGGGGGACGCACCTGCCCCTTTACATACAGAGCGTACAAGTACGCAGCTTTTGTGAACATTGGGTGCGTACCCGCAGGTAAGGTTGAGAGAACCTGCGTACCCAGAGATATATACATTTATAAAGACTTTCTCTCTTTTTGGAGTTTGACATGGAGAGCAGAGGCATAAGACTTGCACAGGAGGATAGCATGACTGTTGTTAGAGCCATACTAACTGTAAATAGCCATGGTGACATTTTTTAGTGTAACAGTGATACCACTTGGACACAAGGACCATTTAGGGAAGATGGTTGATTGGGAGTCAAATTAGGACCAATGAACGAAAGTTGATCAACAGCCATGATTCTTCCTTCATGCGAGAAACATATCACATGAAAGAAAGAAGAGACAAGAGCTCCCATGACATAAACAGAGTCATGGCCAAGGAGTATATTAAAATCCAAAGGGTCTTGGAAAACGATCACATCGATATAGATGATTTTTCCTTCCAAAGTAATAGGCAACTTAGGAAGGATCCCTAATAGTTGTCTGGTTCCTCTGTTAAAAGCCAACAAATTCTGGGTAACGGGCAAAAGTTGCAGAGAACCTAGAGCTCGCCAAGTAGTTGAAGACAAAATACTGGCAGATGCGCCTTCATCTATGATTGTGTCAGGTACAGGTATATTAGAATCCTGTACTATGATCTGAAAGGGCACGTAAGAAGGAAGACGATATCCTATCAGTGGACTCCAATGAAAGGAAGTGACCATACTACTTGGAGGGGGTGCCATGGCAATGGGATAACTTCCCCCTTGCTTTATGGGAATGGGAGGATCTTCCCCCAATACCATGGGAATCGAAGGATTGCCCCCCAATTAATTGGAATCTGAAGAAACAAGAAGAACCTGAGCGGTATGAAGTTCACTCTCTATGGGAATGGTACGATCAACTAAAGGTGGAATTGAGTCAACCATTTTCTCAACCTTGTTTGGGAATAGGCTTATGGGATTCACATTCAAAGAGAGTGGGATTGACTAGAGATGAATCCTAATCAATCACTTGATCAACTAGTGGAGGATCAAGGGAAAACTTTTGATAACCAGCTGGAAGACGAGGCTAAGAAGTTGTAAGGTTGTCCAACACTTTTGAGGCTTCATCCATACAAGGACAAAGTTTAATAGGATGATTGCCTTCACATAACCTACAGGGAAATTTGACTTTACCCTTTTTCCCATGGACCTTACTATCACTAGTTAAGGGTTTGTCAGCATCATGATCTCCAAAGGCTAATGACAAAGGTCGATGTGAGTCTGTAGACCACACTTCTAATACCTTGAGAATACGAGGACAATCTCTAAGAAGGTGGTCACTCTTACATAACTTGAAAGGTAATTTGACTTTACGAGGCTGATTGGGATATTTTTCAACATCAGTTGCATATGTAGCAATGGTTGCTCGCTTTCCCCCTCGCTTATTTTCCTTCTTCTTAATCTTCATTTTCTTCTTCTTCTTATCCACCTGGTTACTTACTTGTAGGCTTTCACCAGACGAAGAGGAAGAAGACCGAATAGGCATGGAAGGCAAAGAGTCAAATTTAGGATCAAATGGAGATTAATATGGTGCACATGGAGGAGAACCCAATTGAGAAGCAGTTTGGACATTCGGAACCATAGGGGTTGAAAATAACCAAACTGGCAAACCAATGGTAATTCAGGAAGGGACAATGTTTCCATATAAGGAGTATTTCCACAGGAAGGATGTTGTTCTGCAGTCAATTAATTGATTTTAGAAATGAAAGACACAAACAAAAACAAACAGGGATAACTAGGGAAAAGGGTTTACCAAGAAACCGTGAACTACAAAACTACAATCTACACCTTGGCGAACCAAGGACTTAACGTACGGCAGCCAATCTTCGCGAATGTTGTGTTTGGTGTTTCACGGTATAAAAGTCATGTTGGAAGTTCTAGGATAGTATAGTGTAACAAAGTACCTGCACGGGTCACTAGTGACGCAAAAAGCGTTGATCTCGAAAACAAGGTTTTTTGACAAGTTTCTTCAGAATTCTTTCAAGGCAAGTTTTCTGCTTTTTTTAGAGACGCTTCTGAACATGTTTCATGGTGAATACACTGACAACTTTCATGATTTTGACACTTTAGGATACAAGACAGGGAGTGTGACAAAATATTGTATAACATTTTCTTATGCTTTATGTTCTTCTATTGGTTGCTTGTAATTCCATCTTTAACATGTTTACTTCCTTAATCATATTGTTTCCTTTTGATTCCAATTCTTTGTTAGCATTCCAGAGTTTATCATTCGCTTTTAGATATTTCATTGAATCATTTACCTCACAAATAACTGATCTTCTAGAGCTATAAGTACTAGATAGTGGATGTTAGAATCTGAATATGAATTTTTTCTTGGTCATCATATGTGCTATGACTATCTTCATTAAAGTAGAAGATTTTCTTGTGAGAGAACGTATTTTTAGAAACATTCTTTCCATTCTCTTTATGATTTTATTTATAAAGACATTTTGGTGCATAATGGCCTACTCTTCCACAAGAAAAACATTTAAAGAGAAGTTTACCTCTGAATTTTCCAGCTCCCACTTGCAACTATCTCACGAAGTTTGCTTCTTCCTCATCTGATATGTATCTTTTGTCTTTAGGTGCTTCCTTATGTTTCCCATTATATGTGGATTTGAAGGTTGCTTCTCTCATGTCTTAAGGACCACCTTTCCTCATCTCAAATTCTCTCAATATTCCATGGAGTTAATCAAGTGTGAGACTTTTCAGATCCTACATTTCTTCAATATTAGAGACTTTGGAATCGAACTTCGGAGTTAGCGATCTCAAAATATTCTCAACAACAGTAGCATCTTTTATTTAGTCACCAAGATTTCTCATAGAATTAAAATTTTCATCTACTGTAAGGAAAAATGTTGCAATGCTTTCATCATCATGCATTTTCAGTGTCTCATATTGTATTCTAAATGATTGGAGTTTAACACTTTTTAACTTGGTGTCACCTTCATTACTTTGGATAACCTTATCCCAAATTGTCTTTGTTGTTTTCAATTGCTTTACTTTCACGAACTCAGACTCAACCATAATTCCCAAGATGGAATTCACGGCCTTTGTATTGATTTTGTATTGTTTATTTCCTACAGTATTTGTGGGAATGGAGGCTGGATCATGATATCCACTTTCAAAAATTTCCCATACATAAACTCCCAATTCCTACAAGTATGCTCTCATCTTGACTTTCCAAAAGACAAAGTTAGTACCATTAAATAAATGTGGCCTCATAGAGAATACTCCTTCTTGACTACTCTTCTTGATGGATCTCCTTCAAGCAATCAAGCTTCTTCTGAAGGACCTCCTTTGATACCAATTGCTGGGAAAAATATTGGGGGGGGGGGTTTGAATTGTATGAATTTACGGGGTAAGTTCATCAAATAGAACACCAAAAGACACCGTTCACAAATAGATCACAGATCAATACACCAGTATTCTTGATGTGGTTAGAGCCCTTAAAGAGGGAAACAGTCCACGGCCTAAGCCAACGCGGCAACTTCATGCAATTTATTAATGTAAAAGAAAGAAAATTTACATAAGCTTCTCTCATGAACGGTCACCTAACAAATGACCCTCCATGCTTTTTAAATAGAGATCATGGACCAATTGGGTGTTATGCCATGGATCAAGTGTTGGTAATACCGAGGAGAGAATGAACTGTCAGATCACTTCATGTCTATAACATATCGTGACCGTCGAATTGTAAGTTACAAAAAGTACATACTAAATAAACACACTTTACCTAACTATATAGTAGACCAATTTGTACTTAATTATTTCCTATGTGTCAGAATATCCTAACATCCCCCCTTAAGAACAACTTGTGATAGGATTGAAGGATGTACAAATATGACACAATAAGAGAAGGAAGGAAGCATTAGAGCCTATCCCCCCTTAGTGACAACCTCTTGAACTCCAACCATAAATCGAAGTTTAGTAAACTTCACCTCTATGAGAGCCTTTGTAAATATCTCTGCAACTTGATCATCAGTTGAACAATAGTGCACTTCAAGAACATGGTCATGAATGAGTTTTCCGATCAAGTGCATGTGTATTTCAATGTGTTTTATGCGCTGATGTTGGATTGGATCTTTGCATAGATGAACGGAACTTTGATTATCACACCAAAGTGTAGTCGGATGTTGCTGCTGAAAACCAAACTCTGACAGGATCTGACGAAGCCACAAGGCTTCCTTACTAGTTCCAATGGCACCACGACACTCTGATTCTGCTGAAGAAAGAGAAATGGCACTCTGTTTCTTACAAGCCCATGTAATAGGTCCATAACCAAGAGTGAAGACATAACCTGCAATAGACTTCTGATCATCAGGGTCACCAACCCAATCAGAATCAGTGAAACCAACTAATAGAGGAGATGCTTCTGCACTATAATGAATCCCAAACTAAACTATACCTCGAACATAACGAAGTATTCTTTTAGCTACTTTCCAATGACTTTCATGTGGGTTTTGCATAAACCGAGCAACAAGGCCAACAACAAAGGAAAGGTCAAGACGAGTATGGGTCAGATACAAAAAGTTTTCCAACAAGCTGACGGTATAAGGTAGCATTAACTTTAGGGGAAGTACAAGTGACTGAAAATTTGGCTCCAGACTAAAAGGGAGAAGGAGATGGCTTACAGTATTCCATGTGAAAGTGGCATAGAAGATCATAGGCATACTTGGACTGGGGAAGGGAAATACCTTCTTTGGATTGCAAGACTTTAAGAACAAGAAAATAATGCAAGTGTCCTAAGTCTCTCATTTCAAACTACTTTTTAAGGTTGGACTTCACATGGTTTATAAGGTTTGGATCACTACCAGTAAGGATACAATCATCAACATAAAGGATAAGAATGATAAGAGGCTTAGCCACTTTCTTGGTGTAGACAGTATATTTAGAATGACACATAGAAACGTTAGTATCTAAAAGAAAGCTATCCATTTTTGCATACCAAGCCCAAGGGGCTTGCTTGAGACCATAAATGGATTTCTTAAGCCGACATACAAGGCTGGAGTATGTTTGTATAAAGCCAGGAGGTTGTTCCAAATAGATTTATTCATACAAGTCCCAATGCAAGAAGGCAGATTTAATATCCATCTGATGGACTTCCCATTTGAAAGAGGCAGCAAGGGAAAGAACAAGGTGGATAGATTTCATTTTGGCAACAGGGGAGAAGGTTTCAGTATAGTCAATGCCTTCAACTTGTGAAAAATCCTTAGCAACAAGACGAGCTTTATGTTTATCAACTTTTCCATCTGGTCCAAACTTGGTTCTATAAACCCATTTGCATCTAACAAGTTTTCGTCCCTTTGGAAGAGGAACAAGGTCTCATATATCATTTTCCAATAATGAATGATAATTCTTCATTTATAGTTGTGTCCCAATCTGGATTATCTGAAGCTTCTGCAAAGGTGTCAGGATCATAATTTTTTGAAGCTTGATCCAGTAAAGAAGAGGCTCTATCAAACTGAGAACGTGTATGACGTTGATCTGTTGGATCACCTACAAGAGCACCTACTACATCCCGAGTAGCGCAGACCCATTTTGGAATCTGAGGAGCTAAAGGATGATCCCGAGAAGGCGAGAAAGGATTTTCATCCTCGGTTTCATAATTTGAAGAAGAAATATTTTTAGAAGTAGAAGGGATAGAGAGAGGTGGTACACTCGCCAAACTAGACTCGTAGGCTGATATATTTTCAGCAAACTTTACACCTCTTCTGATGATAACATTTTTGGATTTAGGTTGAAGAAGTCTATATCCTTTGACATCTTCAGAATATCCAACAAAAATACATTTTTCACTCTTAGGTTCTAAGGCTTTATGTTTCTCATCTAGAATATGGGACCACGCTTCACTTCCGAAAACATGAAAATGACTTACATCTGGTTTAATTGATCTCCATGCTTCTTCTAGAGTGATATTCTTTAAAACCTTAATAGGAGTGTGATTTACTATGTAATTTTCACAGTTAATTGCTTCTACCCAAAAATTAATACTAAGTCCTTTAGATTGATGCATGCAATTATCCATTTACTCTAAGGTGTGATTCTTCTTTTTAGCTACACCATTTTGTTGTGGAGTATATGGAACTATGTGTTGCAATTGAATTCCATGCTCAATGTAAAAGTTGATGAATTCGTCATTAACATATTCTCTGCCATTATCAGATATTAGCTTAAGAATTTGATGTCCAGATTGTTTCTCAACAAAGGCCTTAAAGGCCAAGAACATGTTAAAGACTTCACTCTTGAGTTTTAAGAAGTATACCCAAGTGCGTATGGAAAAATCATCAATGAAAGTTAAGAAATACTTGTAGCCAGAGAATGAAATAACCGGAAGTGGACCACATAAATCACTATGCACAATTTGTAAAGCGGTTGAGGCATGCCAAAAGGCATGTTTTTCAAAACTACCCTGATGATGTTTTCCAGGTACACATCCGGAACAAACACCATCTCTGCAAGATACCATAGGAAGACATGTCACCATATTTTATTTGCATAGATTTTGAAGGGAGCGATAGTTTAAGTGACCAAATCGCTCATGCCAAAGTTCGCTCACTTCATCATTATGCACAACAAATACCGAGGGAAGAGTTGATGACCTAAAGTTGTTAAAATTATACAACCTTGTAGAATCATCAACAATGCCAGTAGCTAAAATATGTCTAGGATCTCTTAGGTACTTAATTACAACATCATGAGGTGAAAATTCAACAGTTTTACCTTCACTTGAATGAGTTATTTGATATACAAATAGAATGTTGCAGGATAAGGTAGGAACACATAATACATCATTAAATTGACCATTGTCTAGATGAATATCTCTAGTCCCTACAACACTAAGAGATCTATCGTCACCAACATAAATATTTTTGGTGTTACAATCATTTAAAGAAGAAAACATGGCTTTGTTTTTGGCCATGTGATAAGAAGCTCCAGAATCAATGAGCCACTCATGAGAATGAGAAGAAGAAGATACATTTAGTGCATAACCAGACCGAGATGCTTGAAAACCACATGCAGAAAGTGTTATTCCTAAAGATGAAGTTGAAGTTGAAGAGTGCTCCAAATGGATGTTATGCTTCTTCATGGTTGCTTCGAAGGCTTCCATTTTCTTAAAGCATTTGGATTCTAAGTGTCCATCACGATTAAAAAAGTTGCAATGTCTATCAGTCTCCTTCCCTTTATTTTTATTTGCCTTATCATTTGGTTGAAATGATTTTTCATTTTGAGACTGAAATTGTTTAGGACCCTTGTTTGGTTTAGGACCATTCTTTTTAGGATGTTGGTTCTTAGTATTAAGAAGACCAAGATCTAAGAGTTTTTCTTGTTCTCTTATTAAAGAATCACAAAAGGCATCAAAAGAGGGGGACTTGTAGTCTTGTCCTTGAAAAATAAAGGTTTCTCTAGTATAATGGAAAGTGGAAACAAACACAAAGTAGGCTGGTCCTAACTTAGTAAGAATGGAATAGATAAGGCTACTATCTTCTTTCTTAACCTTAACATCTTCCAAGAGAAGTCTAAGGGCCTTGAACTTGGACAAAAAATCTTTAATGGAAGAAAAATTATCGGGGTCCAACGTAAGCAACTCATTTTCGAGTTGATGGGCTCTAATTTCATTTTTAATTCCAAAAACTTTATTGCGTTGTTCCATTGCTTCATCGAGGGTATCAATCTGTGCGATATGGAATCTAAGGTCTGGAGAAATAGACATCCCTATCAACCCACATGCTTGATATTGCTTATATTCCCAATTGACTTGCTTATCTTCATCTTTAGCTTTAGACTCTTGGCCTGAGTCTATTCTATAAAGACCTTTACTTCTAAGTAAATCCACAAAATAGGATGGCCATTGGAAGCAGTTGGTATTGTCAATAATAACTAGGCATGAACTTTCCATTTTAAAAGAAACTGAAGTTGTAGATGTTGCAACTAAGTGTTCAAGTGGAAAGATCTCGAACAATTAGGCCGATTAAAAAAAAAGCTTCCGAATGAAGAAGTTATGGCCTTTTAAAGAAAAGTTGTTAAAGATGTCGACGAACTACATGAATGTTGGGAAGTGAAAAAAATCCCCTCCCCTCCCTTCCAAACTTAATCTAATTAGCTCACTTTAAAAAAAGATTACTTTATGTGACCCACTTTTATAAATAACTGAAATTCACTTTTACAATGGTACTTTATGAACTATCCAGTAAATTGTAACTTAAATAAAAGATACAAAGACTTTAGAATTATAAGTGACTCACTTTTTATAATGGGTGAGAACATTTTTACAAAGAGTAACTTTAAAACATAAGTTACATGTGCTCTTTGAAAAAGGAACTCAACAAAAAGAAAGACTTGAACCCAAGGCCTCTATTCTCATAAAGTAACTTTGGACCAAGTGAGCTAGTTTAAAAGGTTAGTAATTTTTTAAAAGGAGGAAGTTTTTTTTTTTGGAACTTTGGAGTGCTTTCTTACTTCAAAACCCCATTTTTTGCCTACAAAACAAAAAAACCCACACAACCCAAAACGAACAAGCAAAAGCAATCTGAGTCTTACAGCTTAAAGTTAGATTTGACCAAAAACTAAATATTTTTCTCAATGTTTTTTATTTTCTGAGATCACACTAAGGCGCAACAGAAAAGACCATACACATGAGAAAAATCATATACTTTCTGTTTCTGGTTTGCCTAAATCACACAAAGTCGCAAGGCAAAGAGAATACGCAGAAATGAAAGGTATAGATCCGATAATCAAAATTTATAAATGACTATAAACCAAAATTAACAGAGAGATAAATAACTATAACTGCAAATAAAGATTATATACCTACAGATCTTAAAAATGACGTAGCTAGGGCTACGAGAAACCTTTTCGCATCAAACGAAAGGGGTTCCTCACTGGAACAAATGCTCCTAACACAATAGAGCAGTCCTCTCAGATAGAAAGTGGTCAGAAACAAGAGATCTAGGAAATGACAGTCGGATGCAATTATATCAGCTTTGGATTTGGATCAGCAACGGATGCAGCCCTCGAATAGCTCTGAAACTATGTAGGAATTCACAGGGTAAGTTCCTCAGATAGAACACCAAAGGAAACCGCTTACAAAAAAATCACAGATCAATACACTAGTATTCTTGACGTGGTTAAAACTCTCAAGGAGGGAAAGGGTCCACAGCCTCAGCCAACATGGCCACTTCAGGCAATTTATTAATGTAAAAGAAAGAAAATTTACATAAGCTTCTCTCATGAATGGTCACCTAACAAATGACCCTCCATTCTCTTTAAATCGAGATCATGGACCAATCATGTGTTAAGGCACAGATCAAGTGTTGGTAATACCGAGGAGAGAATGAACCATGGGATCACTTAATGTCTAGAACATATCATGACCATCAAATCACTTCATGTCTAGAACATATCATGACCATCGGATTATAAGTTACAGAAAGTACAGACTAAAGAAACACGCTTCACCTAACTATACACTAGACCAACTTGTACTTAATTATTTCCTATGTGTCAAAATATCCTAACATGAATCAATATTTTGAAAACTCACTTCAACCTTTCTTTTCTTATTCAGATTTTTTCATGTGACTATAATGAAGTAAAATTGTGTATGTACACAACTATTATGTAGACAACTAGCGTATATCTAGTGAACTATCTTTTCAGTTAATTCATCATTTGTTTAACTTGAACCAGTGTGTAAGTACTTCATTAGGCATTAACTAAATGGTAAACATGTGCAGTGAGAATAGAATAAACCATCACACATAAGCAACACATCAACACACATGAACACCAGGATTTTTATGTCGAAACCCAATGTGGGAGAAAACCATCGTTGTTGTCGTCTTTGACTTCATATTTTATTATAATGAAAAACTTCTTACAATATTCTACTAGCACAGACTAATACCAATACGCGGGAACCCACCTACAAAAGGCTACAACCTTCTTTCGTTCTTCAACACCCACTAGAAGGGAGCTCCGACACCCTAATCTCATTTACCGAATCCCACAAGAAGGGAGCTCCAATCCCCTGATCATATTCAACGACGACCACTGGAAGGAAGCTTCGACTTCCTCACTAAAAGCTCCAACCCTTGGCACCTTTGTGGACCATGTTTCATAATATTTCATACTGGATCCACTTGAACAAATACATCAAATTTGTAGGCCACATTTCATCAAATTTTCAGACTAAACCCACTACCATCATTTAAGCCCAATATAACAAATTGAAACCAATCACTATATCAAATCACTAAACCAACTTAATTAGCAAATCATTGAATAAGCCACTTACCAAATCTCAAACAACCAAAGAAGTTAGATCATCTCAAATCACTGTATACTCTTCATCAGAATGTCAGACCACTTATTGTTCAACATAGAAACCGGATCCTATAATTGCAACCCCTAATCAATCTTATGTCAGAATATATATGCTACTATTATGAGACAAACCTGCGTATATACGCCCTTTCTCTTCACATAACTCACGTACAAATATAACAACACTGAACCCTGAAACTAAATCACTACACTTCTGAAATCAATCACTAAAACACATACTGAACTTGTCACAGGTCTTTGAACCAAATACAAATAATCTCATAATAGCATCACTACTATTGAACATTTCATAACATAATCAATTCAACTTCAACCACCACTATCAAACACAGATCATCATGAAAGACGTCATCGATAGATAGCAACAAACACAACAAGACTGATTAGACATCATATACAACAAACCCTAGCATATGTACATGACCCTTATAAGACACTTCTGTGTATATACATGCCTTTCAAGAAGCACACCCACGTACAAATTTATCCATACTGCAGAATCAATACACAACTACCCATAAGAAAATCTGTGTATGTACACGATCTTTATGAAGAAAACCTACGTACAAATCTGTAACTACTGAATCATATCTTCATTGCACAACAAAACATCAGTCAAACCCAAATCTTGACATACAAACATCATAACATCATCATCACAAATCTATCAACCCATAAGCCAATTATTAAATATGTAGTCATTTCAAATCTATAAGATCTGATCCATCTTCACACTCTCGAGTGCACACTTATAATTCCAAATCAAACAATTCATCAATAACCCATATTATGCACACTTAGCACTTTGATCTCCATCTCCTTATATAGCTTAGGTCCTAACCAATACCTTAGGCCAATTTTTTAGTTATGCCAGTGGTATTCTTTGACGGGATCAAATATTTGTTGTCATGCTCATTACTATGGGCTAATACCATGGTAAAGATCCCTGCTATTGAGAATACTTTGGTGCGAAAACTGTACGTGACTTTTTTTCACCAAACAAGCATATGCACATGGCTTTGCTTGACAAAGCCCACGTATACTTCCTCAGGATTCATCTTTATCATCCCTCTATCTCTGAACTATTATTCCTTTGTCCAATATTTTTGTCACATCTATATTGGCCTAAATACTCATCCTACTACCATAATGTTGACATCTTTATTCAGTAGGTATTCATCAAGGAAAACATATTTGTCATGATTCCAACAAATGATATTTCCTTGAGATTATATGCATCAAACACTTCCTCCAAATTCTTATACCTTATGCATTTACAAATGTCCACATCACATGCAAATTTCCATGCACTTCTGCAAATTCATAGTCTCGAAAATATTAGCCATAATGAAAACATACCAGAAGTGCTCCAAATAATCTCAAAAAGAGAAACCTATAACTCAATGCCAAGTGTATCTTCTAGAGGTCTTGTTAATAAAGAATCTATTTTTACTACATAGTGTACCCTACCAAACCATTGGCCAATTGAAAATACAATGTAAAATAAAAAATAAAATGTTGAAGTATCTAAAGATTTCACGTCATCAAAACAAGACAATAATCCTTTGTCAATGGAGACACAAAATAAAAAACTAGTCTCTATCTCTTTTTTCAATGGATATAGTAAGCGCTACACTCACATCAGTTAAAATATGCAATGCAAACACAATTTGCTTTAATACGAGAAGTGCAAAAGAAACATGTAAAGTCAAATAAAGCAATTGAGGAATATCTGCAATCAATCCAAGACACACCTACATATGTATGTCGCATTTGTGATAGATTGTACTTTCGAAAGGACATGTGACCCATCGGAAAAATCACATTATCAACTATTTGTTATCTCATGCATGCACCTAACTTCAAAGCTATAAAACTGGATGAAAAAATATGCAAATCTTGTAATAATGCAATACTCAATGAAAAAGTTCCTAAATTTGCATCGCCTCTTCATATTCGACGAAACCAAAAATTAATCTTCGTTGCATAGTTGACACATTTAGAGGAGAGATTAGTAGTGCCAAGAATGGATTTTGCACCAATAAGACAACTTTGTTACAAAAGATCACATATTGGATTTACATGAACAATAATAAATGTTCCTTCCAGTCTGGATAAAGTTCAAACAACGCTACGTAGAGATATTGATGACAACATGACAATGGCAGTTATGCTAAAAAGAAAAATGGAATACAAGAACGCTTATTTGTCTGGAAATATTTGACCCAAAAAAGTGATGTCTGCAATACATGACTTGCGCAACACATATATATACAAAAGTGAACAAATAGTAATCAACGATGAATGGAAAAAACATTTTGATCAAATTAAGCAAAATCATGAGAGTGATAGTCCAAAAATGAAGCAACTAGACTCACCAAATGTAGATAGTGATGTAGAGCCAGAAACTGAAACACTTGTACATGGTTAGTAAGAGGCCCACCTTATCCATGATATTGATACAAGAATAATACAAAGTGCATCTTCTGTGTTAGTGTCGGTCTTGAGCCCTCCATCAGTGATCAATAGCTCTTTGCATATGCATAGTTAGGTGTCTCATTCAGAGTCAATTTTGCATCTCATTAGGCATGCCATAACACTGAATGGAGGAGCTGGTCTTTGTTCCCTTCTTGGTTTTGCTGGATCAGGACATACTTCAATGTAATTGAGTCATACTTATTTTTATTTTTGCCTTGAGGTCCTAAGTCTTAGGTCTAGGGTTTTGAGTCAAAATCGCTACAAACTCATGAGTCATGGTCAGTAAGTGCCCCAGCAAGCCAGATGGAAGTATGTACAGATGTTTCATTACTATTTTTATCATCTACAGTTCATTTTATGCCTTGGATTTAAAAAAAAAAAAAAAAAAACCCTGTTTTTTTTTTTTTTTTTTAATTCAAGGTCATGAGAAATTTGTAAAAATAAAGAAATTTTCAAATATTTGTAAAAGTGCCGGCAACAAACCTGGTTCTTTCACTACAGTCCATCAGGCGGTCAAACTGCAAAAAGAATGGAGTCAAACGCATCAAGAGAGTTCATTTCAGGACAAAAAGACTCTAAACAGTGTTAAAAAGAAAAGCAAGTTGGAAACATTATAAAGTGGGTTCTAAAGTCAAATTTTTTTAAAATTGACCCTATAAAAACTAATTCCCTCTCTAAAGAGCCTCATTGTGCATTTGATAGCAAGCAAAGAAAGTGAGAGAGGCAGCAATACGAATTTGGTAAGTTCAGGCAATTTTCGGGCTTTTTTCAAGCTGCGCGACCGTTTCACAAGCTGCGCGACCACCTGGGAGGTGCGCGACCATTCCAGCGCCGTTTTCCTTTGTAATTTTGGTCAGGCGCGACCACCTGGGAGCTGCGCGACCATTTGAAGAAGCTGCGCGACCATTTGTCCAGCAAACTCAGAAAACTTGTTAAACTTCAAATTTCTCCCAAAATTGCATGCGGTTTCTGCAAGGTATGCCTCCCAAACGACTTTTATGATGCTGCCATGGATTCAAGGGTTGTTTTGTGCTCATTTTATCATGTGAAAATTAATAGAAGATAGGTTGAAATGATAGTTGTTTTGCATGCATATGTTAGGTAGTGTGTTTGTTTTTCAAGGTAACTTTTTCCTTAGTCCCTCCATTTATTTTCCCATAATAAATTCACATGTGTTAAAATGTCATATTCATTAATCATATTTGCAAATTAACCATACAAACCCTACCCCCAAATCCTATGAAACCCTAATCCCTTCTAAACCTATTCAAACCTTAGTTCCTCCATGCATCATGCTAAAACCCTAAGCACCATTATGACACACAGCAAATATATGAAATGTACAGCAAGGAAATGAAAAAGAAACATTATAAAAAATAAAAAGAAAAGTGATGACAAGGCATGCACACAAGAAATTGTAAAAAACAGTGAAAATGCCATTTGCATAGCCTTAGAAAAAATAAAGAAAAAGGTCATCTTGTGTATATGTCAAAGACTTGAAAGCTCAATAAAAGTCATGACAAAATTCATTAAAAATACAGCTGCATAGTTGTCAAAGGAATTAGTTTTGCTGTGATTAGGGTTTTACATTAACATGGTATTCTTCCCCATCCTCAAAACTCTGTTTTTCCCTATCTATTCCCTGTATGAAAATCTATGTCAAATTGCATTTCCCTTCATGTAAAACTCCTTATGCAATTGAATGTCCCTCCCTATGGTCAAAGCATACAGTGAAACCCTAATTCACTCATGGCAAAAACATGATGAAGCTGCCTCTGTTTTAAATGAACTGCTGTTATGAAAATTAGTTAGCAGACTTTGTTGATGGGTTTCATTGTCCCCCTAAAACTAATTCCTAATATCCTCTCTTTTCCCTAATTCCCAAGTTACCAATTCCCTCTCCCTTCCATTGTAACATAATCACAGCAAACCTTCCCTTCCTTTTGCAAACAAATACCCTAAATCCCTGTTTCCCAAAGCATCAAATGGCCATTCTAAAGTCATGAAAAAACAGAGTATTCTCTTAAATGACATTCAAAGCAAAATGAAATGAGCTGCCTGTTACTTGTACATAAGTGATGCTGCCCTATTCCCCTATGCCCATGACATCCTCCCCTCCATGATGAAGATTTTCATTGTCCTTTCCCTTGGTGCTTAAAAACACAGTTTCCCTAAATAAAGTATTAATTTGCAAATGTTGAAAGATGGAATGACATGTTTAGCATTATGTGATGTTTTCCTTCAGAATTCCCTGTTTATATATATTTTTCCCTTCCTATATATAAATTCCCTCCCCTAACATAATCCCTCATGATGTTTCCCCTTGAAAACAGCATACTTCACAGCATTTTGCAGGCAGGGCAGCGGTCATTTTGACTTGTTTATTCCACCTTGCTCAATAACACCATGTCAACCACTGAGACTAATGAGCAAGGTGATGACCGATCATCATCTGCTGAGATTGAGACACAGCAGAGGCCTCGTAGGGGAGGCAAAAGTGGTCACCACAGGAGAGAAGAGCCCACATCATTGGCAAAGTTGCAGGCTTGCCCATTGGCAGTGACTTGTTTTCAGTACATGGGTTGTTATCAGTTTTGTGAGAGGTTGTCACACATTCAGCATCACAGAGAGTTGGCCCGGTTGTTTGTTCTACATCTCCATGATAGGCAGGTCACCCTTGCAGGGGTGAATTTTGTGTTTTCTCCAGAGGCTATTACAGAGGCTACCGGGATACCCAATGTGGGTGAGCCGTGGCCGAAGCGCAAGTGGTTGGACCTAGTATACTATGAGCCATATGTCAGGCCTACATATCTGCATAATTTATCAGGAAACATTCCTATCAAGTTCCTCCGAGCGGAGTATGTAGATATCATGAGACTCATTATGCACTACTTCACATGCGAGGGGAGATTCTCACGGGTAGGTCCTGGTCATATCCGCATGCTAATGCACTTCACCAGAGTGAGGATGATGAACATCTCAGCATACTTATTTCATGACACTCAGAGGATGGTCTCTATCTTTCAGAGACAGACCCTAGTACAGCAACTTCAGAGCCTATGCCATCATGGTCTTATCCAGCTAGTAGTTTCCCATCAGCTGAGCCAGCAGGGCATTCCTTGGGCAGATTTTATCTCCCGAGAGTTTTTTACACAGCCACATCCAGAGCCAGAGGCAGTTCACGAGGAGGGAGGGCCATCACATCAGCCCGAGACCAGCATTCCGAGACACATGGTTTCTTCTCCTAGGATCACATATCAGAGAGGTCAGAGGACCTTATTTGCAGCGGCTCGACGAGTACTTTCTCCACAGCCGGTGGAAGGGGTCTCGTCATCATCTTCAGAGCAGCGAGTGTTATCTCCACACTAGGTGGAAGGGGCCTCGATTTCTTCATCGGCACAGGCAGTAAGAGAGGGCAAGCAGCCCATGGTTGAGGATGAGGCAGTTGGCGAGGCACATGATGATTTCATTGGTCGTGACGCCCGCTCTCCTCCTTCAGATTTTTATGAGATTATCAGACAGAGAGAGGAGGAGAACCTCGTGTTGCAGTGGAAGCTCGAAATGGCTCAATGGACCATCACTTATCTAGAACAGCGCACCAAACAATTAGAAGAAGAAAAAGAACTTGATGAGATATGGAGGATCCGCAATGATCGAACTTTGAACCGTAGGAGGCCCGGTGACCCATTGCCTGCTGACCGGGAGTCCATACTTATCAGTGTGAATGCACACTTGGAGAGATTGTTGGAGAAGGCAAATCGTGACAAAGAGCTGCTACGCAACATGAAAACACACTATTGGGCAAGGTTGCACGTTTGCAAGGCAAAAATGAAAATTCTCCAAAGGAAGCTGTCAGAGGCCCAGAAAAAGAAGAATAGGACAAATCCACTCTGCATTTTGGCTGAGGCATCCCTCACTCATCATGGTACTGATCAGCCTTGATCTAGCATCAAAATCTGAAAATTTTGAGAATTTTGGAGCATTTTGCAAATTTTTGGTAAAATTACAGGTTTTTGCCCATGAAATGGTCGCGCCCCGCACGCGACCATTCTGGAGGATTGCTCGGAATTTTGAAAACTTGGCATTTTTGGAAAGGGCATGCAAAGAGGAAAATTACCAATACTTGGGAGAAGCCTGATTTTGAGATTTGAGCCTCCAAAAGCTCAAAATACATCAAAAAAATGACTTTCTGCCCACTTTTTGAGTTGCAGAAAGTGACCTTGGGAGAAATGGTTTTTGAGGGGGCAAAACAACTCCAAATTCAGAAATTTCACTTGGGATGGAAAGTAGACAGACCAAGCTTTCCAATGAGCCATCTTGCACCTGATTTGGATCAGTGGAACCCACTCAAAAGTAGCTGCAAAGGGGCGCGACCATTTGAACAGGGGGCGCGACCATTTGAGCTGAATTTTGGCAATTTTGACTTTTCAGCCCAGAAAACACTGTTTTTACCTTGGTTAATGATTTCTACTTGTAGATGATGGATGAATGTATAATTTTCATGGCACATTGATAGATTTTATCTCTCTTTACCCTTCTAGAAGCTTCCTTGATGTAAAAAGTGAATAATTAATGCATGAATCAGTTAGCTAAGTAATAGAGGCAAGTTGTTGGACTGCCTATTATCTAGTGCTTGATTTAGAATTAGTTCAAACTGCCCCTAGGAAGCTGAGCTCGACTCCTAGAGGTGGGGAAAGGAGTTAGATGGTCTATATTATGCTCTCTCTTTCTCATTTTCATGGTTGGACTCTTGTGGAAGGAAGCTTCATTGTATATTGTGCATCTATTTCTGCAATTTAAAGCCAGGAAAGCCAGGGTTTTACAGACATCTTTGAGGATTCTTGTGGATTGATGTGCTGATGGTGTGTTCTTTACATGTTCTTGTAAGTTTGTTTATGTGTTTCACATCTTTCTTATGCTTCTAAATTGGACAGATGAAGTGGTAAAGTTTGAACTCATGTTTTAGCATGCTCAGCTTTTTAGTTTGTTCAATTTTAATGTTTTCTACTGTCTAGAGAGGATTCGAATTGTGTGTTTGCCCTCTTTAGCTTCTCCTCTATCATCTCTTATCATCCATCATCAGATTAAGGCATCAGCACTCACTCCTACCTTGCCCCTTAGATCCCCCTGTGAAAACTGTGCTCAATCCCCGCACCCTGAATTGCACTTCCACCAATTGCCACCAAAACCCCTAAAAAATCATCAAATCAAACCCCCTCATCAGTTTACTAGCCTAATATCTTTATTCATAATTGGTCAGCTTATCCTATTCAAAGATCTATCAAATCTGACCCGAGAGAGCCTTCTCATACCTCGTAGGGCTAGCTACGAGGTGAAATGGTTTGATGTAGCCTTGAGAGTTTGTCTATCTCAGCCTAGGTGAATTCCAAGCGCTAACATTCTGAAGGGTTTCATCCCCTAGGAATTTTTCAAGGCAAATTCTCTAAAGAACTTAACTTCATGACATTTTTCTATGAATCAAGTCGACCTACTGATGTTATCAATCATTTTTCCTATCAAAAAATTTCACAATGGGAACTGTTTCACATGTCTCGTGACTTTTTAACACATATTACAAACATTTTTCTTAAAGCAATCCGCATATTGATAAACTAGGTCTCTAAGTTATCCTGGTTTTCTATTCGCAAAGGAAAACTGAAAGTACAAAAACTAGTTTCTAAAGATGTCAAAAATCAAAGAAATCTTCAAAGATTATTAAAATCACCAATTGCATATCGATGTTTAAAGAGAATTCACGCATCCCCTAACTATTTTGAAAATATACAAAAATATATCTTTGCAATGATACCACAGCTTGGCTCACCAACTTTCTTTGTCACATTCACTAGTGTTGAGCATATTTGGGATTCATTGATAAATGCACTAAAAAAACAAAGAATTGACTCTGTAACAAATCAGAATAACAATTATGTTGATGAATACATAGACACATTGATCAAATGTCAACTAGTGATTTGTAGTCGATATTATAGGCATAGAATATTGTCACTACGTATCTTGATTGCAAAAAACAATGAATTATTTCGTCAAGTGCAAAAAAAAAATTATCACAAAGTTCCAAAGTAGAGGAACAAATCATGACCATGGATTGTTTTAAATTCAGGACGCACCAATATATCAACATTCCCCTGATGTCGATGTGATAGATTTCATTGATCATTATTTGACTTCTAATTCAACAATGTTGTCGAATGAAATGATTTAACTTCAAACTCATCACCACACAAAACTTGCAAAAAGCATTAAAATTCTACTTGTAGATTTGGCTTCCCTATTCCATCAATTGATGAAACTTGTATCTTACGCCGTCTAATGAAAACAATGATATCCAAGAAATGCAAAAAAAACTTTATTTTCTTCTACAAAACAAAGTCTATTAAAAAAACATAACATTTGACATGTTTGTAGTTGATCTTGGAATTACAAAACAAGAATACATCATGCTCCTCAACTTTTGTATTACTCAATCAATTGTACTACTCAAAAGAAATCCTTGTGATGTGTGGAAAAAATTCCAGTCATTGTGGCAAGAAAACACTATTTCTCAATTCATTTTAGATGCCTATGCTGCAACAGCATATTGTAGCTCTTATATGACAAAAATGGATCGCTCCATGACATCTGCGTTTAAACAAATTTGAGAAAATTGCATGTCTGATGGAGAAACAAATTGAAACTATTCGTAAACTTGGAAACACATTTCTAAATATGTAACAAATGTCAAGTTGACAAGCAGTCCATACAAATCTCTCATTGCCTTTGTACTCGTGCTCTGGAAAAAAAAAAATCATTAACACTGCTCCACTTGAAAAACAAACATATGTGCTAAAAATACATATCTTGTTGCAACAAGAACCCAATAACTTTGAAGATATTGTTTGCATGACAACCATTGATAGATATGTCGCACGACCCACTGCCCTTGAGAAAGTTTGCTTGGAAGAATATGCTTCCTCCTATTCAATAATGAAAACAACAACCAAAAAAATAAAACATCCATGTGACATAAGGTTCATTCGATACAATGAATACATGGACCTAGAAAACCATTATAGAGAAAAAATGATGCTCCACATCCCATACTATTACACATCATTTTGTCGCATTAGGCAAATGACCATCAGTTTGGACCTTTCGTTATCCATCAATGTGTTCCAAGGCATCCCTCTACAAAGCAAGAACCCAAACTATCCCAAAGAGAAATAAATTACTTGATCCCAAGACTCAAAAACCTATGTTTGGCTTCCTGCACAGTTCCTTAGTCAATTTATGCACATACACAGAAGAGTCCATTAGAAACTGCGCAGAAGTGCACTTTGTCTGACACTATGGCTTGCGCACATGACTTAATGCATGTAAAAATAAAAAGTCTAGAAGCGTTGTTAGTTGAATATTTCCCAACTAACAAGCTTCAAATGGATGCTTGTTCAGCCCTGATCCCTCCCATCATGGAGCTACTTCCCTCACTTTTTGGAACCCTTATCCCACCATTTTTGGATCTCACCCCTTGGGAAATGGATCCCAAACCTCCCCTCTTGGCCTATAAAGATAACACATGACTGAGGATTGAGGAGGACCATTGAAGGTAGGCTTATGCTGCAGAAATAAGGCTAGAGAGGTTTTTCATCCAAGGAGAGGGTTGGAGATTGTGAGAAGAGGATTGTAACATCAAGGCTTTGAGGTTGTAAGTTTGTTCTCCATTTTATTAATATAAAAACAATTTTTATTTCCAAATTATGTATTCTCTGATATCATTTGTGGGATTCCTTGATCACCCACATAGGTTATGATTGCTTATTGATTGAATTTATGATATATGTTGAGTTAATTAGGTCATTTATCTTTCATTCTATCAACTAGATGCTTTCATCTTGTATGTGGTTCTCTCTATGCATATCTCCTTCACGACATCATGGAGAAGTTGTGGAAAGCATTGGGACGATCTCTAAAAGGAATTGAAAGGGACTTCATCAGGCATTTCGATTAAATGGTAAGTGACCTCTCTCATATTGTTTGTTTCAGTCAATCGTAAGCTAGGGAAAGGTATCAATTCTTTCTTATTTGTTACTAGATTTCTCTAAGCTCTAGGGAGACATGTCTTATCCGTAAGAGGAATTAGTCCCCATAACAAATTGGTGACCATACTGGGGATCGTCTCACTATCCATCATTCTCTTTGTTTAGATCTATTGATCCTTTTGTTGTATCCCTCTCTGAGTGTTTGGAAATTATTGAAAATCTAGATTTTGTGATTTATTTGACTTGTTTTTATATTTTTTTAAAGTTTCACATTGTGTGCACTTTAGATTTAGGCACAGAGCACAATTTTGCGCACTTTTCTCTTTGCAACAGTGTGTATCTGCACTGGATTGTTTTATGACTTGCGCACATACCTGGATTTTTTGAAACTTTCAGTTTTCTACTCATCAAGCCGAGAGATTTTGATTTTTCCTGTTTAATTACACTTGTTTACCTTCTGGAAATCTCCTCTTTATTTTGATTTGACCATCTGGGTTTCTTTTTGAAGAATTATTTACTTTTGCAAATTAGGGTTTGAAGTTTGATCTGGTGAATTGCTAATTAATCAACGGAAGGACTAGTCATTGTTGGATAGTTTGAGTCTGTCCTTTTTTATGTTAAAGCATCAGATTAAGTACTTTGTCTTCTTAATTGCAAAGTGTCATTAGTATTAGGAAATGTTAGGGTTTGTCAAGAGATCACTTGTGATTGGAAGTTTTTTGTTTTGCCAAAGTGATTACTGATTATTTATTTCTATAAGACAACATAATCTTCTGCTTACAGTGGTTTGCAACTCATTACATCAAATTGAAATTATAGCTTGTGTATGTTGAAGGAAGAATTCATTGTTTGTTTTTGGGTATGTAAGAAGTTGACAAGATCAAAATTTTGCTTCTTGTAATTTAGATTTTGAGGAAGTTAAGTTGCATTTCTCGAAGAAGAGCCAAGAATCGTGTATTTTGCATTCTTTCTCATGTGTATCTTGAAAATGATTCATTGATTCTTGTACTTTTTGAAAAGTTAATGAAACCTCTTCCCTTATTTTAGTTACAATTCATCGAAAAGAAAAGATTACAATTTCATGTTTGATTGCATTAGGTTTTGATTCAAGTCACAACACCATCAGTTTCATGTCCATTTACCTTGTGATTAAATAACGACTCTTAAAATCAACACTAATAAAATCAATCTACAAAATTTTATTATTTTAGACCTCTTTTCCACCTACATTAGATCAGATTGTAGGGCTTTTGAATAGGGCAGTGAGTTAAATTTCCAAAGTTGTAAGCAAACATAAGCATCTTGTAATAGGGAGTAAATCCATTTACTAAAATTTGGCTCTGGGAAGCTCCCCTTACGAAGGATTTAAGCACGAGATCATGTCAGACCCAATGGAGTGATCGACCCCACTTCATTGGTTACGATAGAGTGATTTACACCTATTAAAAATGGTGTCGAAAGGTACTTGGGAGTCACTTGGAAGTAAACCTCAGATTAACCATGTTGAGGAACTTTCAGTTAGATTGAGCTTTGTTTCTCTGCCCTTGCATGTACGTATGATCTGTGATTGTCCACCCAGGTTAAATTGTTTTACATGGTAAGCTTAGAGACCATAATCTTAGGGTTATTACCTGAGGTGTCAGCGAAGGGGACTCACCTAGACCTTTTTGGAGGATATCCTTCATTCGAGATGGCATAAATGAAATTTACTTCCACCAGATCATGTACATTAAGCAGGTTGTCAGTGTAACTTGTTCCACCCGCTATATCTTTAGCACTTTGATCTTTGATCTTTGCAACATTGGGTTTCATCACCAACTATTGATGTTGCTGTGAAAATCTTGTTTGCATGGTTTTATTCCTTAAATTTACTAGCACAAGTTATTTGCTTGTTTTTACTTTTTTACAGACCTTAGGTGTGGATTGTGATTTTCAATTGTTTATATTGATAGTAAATTTATCTAAGTTGAATCTAATGGCATCAATGTCAGAAGTTTCTGATAAAGAATCCCCTTTTAATGGGAACCCTAGTCCTCTCCCTGACTTTGCAAATGTCAGTCCTCCTTATATGGATACGTTGACACTTCCCGGATTCACAATAGGTTTACCGATGTGGTTGTTTTCAACTTCTTTTATCCCAAATACCCAAAGTATTCCACCTCAACCGAGTTTTTCACCTCAACCAAGTTCCTTATCTCAACATCACCAACCTCATGTTGACCCTTTACCTTCTTCAACCAACATGTCCTCCTCTCCTCCTCCTTCGCTTGGTAAAAACCTTGATGCTAGTAATCGGGTGACTAAGATAAGAAATATGTCAACCACCCAACCATGGATGTAGGTAACGGTAATGTTGGGGAAACTTCCATTATGCATCACAAGACCTGATACCCTTGCAAGCTTTGTAAGGGTGACCACTTCCTTATTGATTATCCTGGTATTCCTAAGGTCTTGGAAGTATGGTAAAAAAATTCTTATCAACCTATCGTTGATCCATCAACCAGTGATTATGAGGTTCCTGGGAAAACGGCTAAAGTTAGGTTTCCTTGTAGATTATGCAAAGGGATTCATCATAGTCACCTTTGCCCTCACATGGACGAAGCCTCAAAATTGTTTGAAAAACTTATTGTTTCACAGCAAAAACTTCCAACTGGTTATTGTAAACTTTCTCTCAACCTATCGTCAGTTGACGAAGTGATTGATCTAATTCCAATTACAGTGAATCCCACTCTTCCATTGGAGGGTGAAACAGATATCACTCAGGTTGATGAGCCATTGGTTGATCAAGTGATCGACTCGATTCTATCTTTGGTCGATCCCACTCTCCCTTTAGAGAGTGAACTTAATACCGCTCAGGTTATCCTGGTTACTTCATATTCTTCTACACATGGGGGCATTTCACATATTTCCCTTGATCCCCCTCCAAGTAATGAGGTTATTTCGTTTGATTGGAGTGGACTGACAGGACCTCGTTTTCCTTATTCCACCCCTTTCCAAATCATTGTGAAAGTATATGGTAAGAATGTGTGGCGCGCAAATGTAGATGAAGGTGCTTCTATTAGTATTTTATCCTCATCTATTTGGAAAGCTTTGGGTTCTCCTCAACTTGTGCCAGTTACATAGAATCTTTTGGTTTTTAACAGAACCATTAACAAGCCTTTAGGGATCCTTCCTAGGTTACCTATCTTTCCCTTGATCCCCCTCCAAGTAATGAGGTTATTTCATTTGATTGGAGTAGACTGACAGGACCTCGTCTTCCTTATTCCACCCCTTTCCAAATAATTGTGAAAGTATATGGTAAGAATGTGTGGCGCACAAATGTAGATGAAGGTGCTTCTAACGGTATTTTATCCTCATCGCTTGGCAAGCTTTGGGTTCCCCTCGGCTTGTGCCAGTTACACAGAATCTTTTGGTTTTTAACAGAACCATTAACAAGCCTTTAGGGATCCTTCCTAGGTTACCTACTACTCTGGAAGGTATAATTGTCTATATTGATATTATGGTAGTCCAAGGCCCCTTGGATTTCAATTACTCCTTGGGCAAGACTATGTCTATGCTATGAAAGTTGTCGTATCGATACTCTTTCGCGTGATGTCTTTTCCTCACAATGGAAACATTTTGACTATTGGTCAGCTTTCATTCATTGATCTCGATTCTACTACCAGCCATATGGCATCCCTAAATGTTCTTTACGGGCAAGTGGTATCCGCACTGCCATGAGTTAATTATGTGGCAACCAGACCCATGTTTTCAATTACCAATGCAAGCGAGCCTCTCACTATTTAGTCGACTTATTATGACGTAGATCTGGTGATTGACATAGGATACCTTATGGGGGAGTTCTAATTGGATTTTATCACCCCTTTTGATTCTCTTGACATGAAAGCTATTCTTCCTTCTCATGAAGATATCTTGGAAGCCATGGTTGAGAAATATCTTGGCATGTGTTTCTTCCAAATGGAAGCCATGATCCAAGTCACTATGAGGATGGTTCTTTTATTGTGTCAACCTTGTTAAAAAATGAAATAGGTTCTTATGATCATAGTTATTTTTGTTTCAAGATCGCATAAAAATGAAACAAATACTTGTGAGGATAGTTATTTTACTGTGTCAACCTCAATAAAAAATGAAACAATACCTGTGAGGATAGTTATTCTATTGTGTTAACCTCGTCAAAAAATGAAACAATACCTGTGAGAATAGTTATTTTACTGTTTCAACCTCGTTAAAAAAAGAAACAAATACCCATGAGGATATTTCTTTTACTGTGTCAACCTCATTAAAAATGAAACAAATACCTCTAAGAAAAGTTCTTTTACTGTGTCAACCACGTTAAAAAATGAAACAAATACCTCTGAGGAAAGTTCTTTTACTGTGTCAACCTCATTAAATAATGAAACAAATACTTGAGAGGATGCTTCTGTCACTGTGTCAACCTCATATAAAAAATGAAATAAGTGGTTGTGAGGATGCTTCTATTACTATGTCAACCTCGTTTAAAAAATGAAACAAGTGACTATGATGATAGTTCTTTTACTCTGTCAACCTCGTTAAAAAAATGAAACAAGTACCTATTAGGATAGTTCTTTTACGGTGTCAACCTCATTAAAAAATGTAACAAGTACATGTGAGGATAGTTCTTTTATTGTGTCAATCTCGTTAAAAAAATGAAACAAGTACCTATGAGGATAGTTCTTTATTGAATCAACCTCGTTAAAAAAATGAAACGGTTCTTAAGAGCATAGTTATTTTTGTTTCAAGCTTGCATAAACATGAAACAACCTCTAAGGAAAGTTCTTTTATTGTGTCAACCTTGTTAAAAACAAATACTTGTGAGGATGGTTCTTCTATTGTTTCAACCTCTTTAAAAATGAAACAAGCACCTCAAAGGATGTGTATGTTACTATGTCAACCTCGTTTAAAAATGAAGCTAGTGACTATGAGCATAGTTATTTTACTGTGTCAACCTCATTAAAAAATGAAATAAAGTTATTCATAGGATGGTTCTTTTGTTATGTCAACCTCGCTAAGAAAGGAAACAAATCCTCCCCAATTGAGTCGATCTTTTCATCTGATCTCGTGAATGAACCTTCATTTCATCCACCTATTAGTAACAAGTAGTCTACATAGGTAGATCAAACAAAGCTTGGGGGGAATATATCTCTGTAGGTTATGCTTGAGGGGCATTAAACCACTCTAAAGCATAGTTTTTCTTTGTTTCAAGCTTGTGTAAAAATGAAACCACTCTCAATCATAGTTTTTCTTTGTTCCAAGATTGTATAAAAATGAAACCTACCTTGAGTCCATTTCGGTTATTATTTTCAAGACTCGTTAAACTCATGAAAATCTCAAGCATCTTTTGCTATCTTTTCATGCTTGTAAAATGTACATGAAAATGTCGAGTTCTTTCCGTCTTTTCCTACTTGTTAATTAAATTTAAATTCGGTGATATGAGTACACTTTTATCAATTTTTCAAACTTGTTAAAACTTACGAAAAAGCAAATCCCAAGAGTTCTCTTTACACCCTTTTCAAACTCCATAAACATGAAAATATCACAAAGTAATTGACTATTCGAACTCGTAAAATTAAATGAACATTTTTTTATTCAGTATAAGTTTACCCCTTTTACAGATTGAACTAGACTATTTACGAAAAAGGTATATGTTGCCTAAGCATGGTCAATAGAGTTCTCTCTTGTATTATTTTACCCTTTTTCGGGCTTGAGAGACTAAATTTATGAGAAAAGACATTATGGAGTTTACTTATGTTTTTCTCCTGACTCCCTAAAAATGAAAAACACTAAGATTTACTTTATCTAGGCTCGTTAAAATTTTACATTGAAAGAACTGAACGATTTGTCTTTTCAAACTCTTTAAACATGAAAATGACATTGATTTACCCTTCGATGGACTCATAAAACTTAAACACTTCAGGACTCGTCAATCACGACGAGATAGAACCACTCCTTCCTAGGGTTCGTTAAAGGATACTTCGAAGGACTCATCTGAAGGATGAGATTACAGGACAAGCATTTGTTATCCTCCTCAAGCTTGTAAAATATAAAGAGGTACTTGTGAGTAATGGTGGGGGAAAAGTGGGAAAGAACCTTTGCTTTTTTTTGTAAAAGGAAGTATGTCGCTCTTGAACATGACACTCTACCACTTTTGTGTCTGAGTTGGGAAATCCATTTGCCTTCTAGTTCACCATACCTCATTGAAAGTCTTTAGTTGGTTTGGGTATTATTTTTGAGTCAAATGTTGCCAAGTCAGAATGTCGTGTCATTGATATGTTCAAGAGAAGTCCAACCTCAGTCAAATTACTTTGCCATTCATAACCTTCAATTGCATCGACCATCCCTGAGTCAGTCTTGGATTACTCCAAACTGTTGTTCTTTAAAACTTGACATGAGTTTCGTGTCGCAGGTCCTCGTGTGACGGGTTTCTTCCTATCGACTTCAGCTCATTATCTACGAAGTTGATCTAGAAACCTTCAGTACCTTAGAGCCTGCATTCCTTAATGGAAGGTTTCTCGCCTTCGACGACAGGTTCTCTTCATTAACCTTTGATCGAGTGATTCTATGAGTCTTTGACTTCAACACATCTATTCACACTTCATAGATGGTACTGGAGGTACCTTGAGAACCATTGTAATTATTGGTGGTTTCTCTTGCACTTGTCAACGGTTCACATCATTGACCAACAATCAAGTGGTTTCTACCATGTTTGACTACGAGACATTCACTTGCATGGCTAGATTCGTACTACGGATCGAGAGATGGAGATCAAGACCCTGGATCTAGTTTCATCCATCTAGGTTGCATGGAGTTATTAAATATTCATGATTGTAGATATAGATCCATTGATGGTTGTGTTCATACTATGTCATCTATCGACATGGATCTTCATATGTATTTCCATATTGGTTCTTCGAGACATTTATGTTCTAAGTACGGGAATACCTACCTCAACGATGATTATATATATTTCATTGTAACATTTGATTGATTGTTTCAGGTCTTTGACTACAGTCTCTAACCCAAACCTTGGCATGATAAAGCACTTTTGTCATCAAACATTTCTTTTGACTTTGCACTTTAGGGGGAAATCTATTACACGTCATTTTATCGCATTAGGAAAATGATTGTCGGTTTGGATCTTTTGCTATCCATCAATGTGTTCCAAGGCATCCCTCTGCAAAGCAAGAACCCAAATTATCCCAAAGAGAAAGAAATTACTAGATCCCAAGGTTCAAAAACCTATTTTTGGCTTCCTACGCAGTTCCCTAGTCAATTTCTATGCATACGAAAAAGAGTCCATTAGAAATTGTGCAGAAGTGCGCTCTGTCTAAAACTATGGCCTGTGCACATGACTTGATGCAAGTAAAAATAAAAAGTAAATTCTAGAATCATTATTAGTCGAACCTTTCCCAGCTAACAATCTTTGAATGGATGCTTATTTAGCCTTAATCACTCCCATCATGGAGCTACTTCCCTCTCTTTGTGGAACCCCTATCCCACCATTTTTGGATCTCGTCCCTTAGGAAACGGATCCCAAACTTCCCCTTCTTAGCCTATAAAGATAACACAGGCCTAAAGATTGAGGAGGACCATTGAAGGTAGGCTTATGTTGCAGAAATAAGGCTAGAGAGGCTTTTCATCCAAGGAGAGGGTTGGATATTGTGAGAAGAGGCTTGTAACATCAAGGCTTTGAGGTTGTAAGTTTGTTCTCCATTTTATTAATATAAAAGCAATTGTTATTTCCCAATTATGTCTTCTTTGATATCATTTTTGGGATTCCTTGATCACCCACATAGGTTATGATTGCTTATTGATTCAATTTATGATATATGTTGAGTTAATTAGTTCATTTATCTTTCATTCTATCTATTAGATGCTTTGATCTTGTGTGTGTTTCTGTCTATGTATATCTCCTTCAAGACATCATGGAGAAGTTGTCGAAAGCGTTGGAAATATATCTAAAGCATTAAGGAGAAGCTAATGGTCAAAGGCACTAAAAGGGACTTCATCGGGCATTTTGATTAAACAATAAGTGACCTCTCTCATATTGTTTGTTTCAGTCAATCGTAAGCTAGGGAAATGTAGCAGTTCTTTCTTGTTTGTTACTAGATTTCTCTGAGGTCTAGGGAGATCTGTCTTGTCCACAAGAGGGATTAGTCCACCTAACACATATAGAGAGTTTGGCTACACATTAAAGAAGGATAATGAGACATGGGTTGAAGCATACTTCTCCCATAAACACATTGTCGATGCCACTAAAAAACAAATTTCTCATTTAATCGCACCTTGGGGTGATATTGAAGTTGCTTCTACCACAATTGCATCCAAAAATGATGAAATATTTATGCTTCACTTCCCAATGAAAGATTACAGTAGGACTTGTTCTATTGAACATTTAGCACGACCTACAAGAGAAAATGAAATTTAGAAACACCCAAACTCGATATACAAAAAACAATGAATTCATTAAGCATCCCTTTGTTTAGGACACATTGGCATATCATGAAATTATGAGATATTTAAATCAAGAGAAACAATCAATAATCAAACAAACAGTTCTATGTAAAAAAAAACAATCTAGGAAAGCCCTTCTATTTGTTCATCATAGGAGGTGCAGGCACAGGAAAGACATTCATTGCACAAGCACTTTACCATGCGCCGGTGCGACTCTATAACAAAGGCTTACAAAGTGACCCCTTGAAAAAAAGGGTCTCATAGTTGCATTTACTGGCAAAGCTGCACATATTGTAAATTATATCACAGTCCATTTAGCTTTGCATTTGCCACTGTTTGGTCAGTTTAATGTCTTTAAATTGTCAATCATAAATTATCAACTAGGGCAGGTATATTGATGAAGTATAGGTGCACTATATGTGCTAGAAGTTATTTCTTATGTCGTTATGTTCTTGTTAGGATCTAAGCTTAAGATTAGTATGGATATGGTGTCATTAATTATATTAGTGTCTTAATCCCTAAAGTTATCAACGGATTTCTTAGGAGCTATTCTCTATTGAATCAGTTTATGGATGATATGAGAGTGATTCTAGACTTTACTTGTGTTAGACTGTTTTGGATTTTTGTCTTGAATTTTTATGCTGCAACCAAATCTAATTTACTAAGTGCAAGAGAAATCTATTCTATCAAACTATAAAGGAATATTGTCTGAATTCAATTTCTAAGGAGAAGACTCTCACTCTTTTACTTATTCAATTTCATCCAAACAAGACATTCTGAACAGCAACTACGCTATGAAGTAAAAACAGTTGGACTACACTAGATAAAAAGAAAATGAAATAGCCACACTGTACTAGATAAAAATAAAATCAAATAACAGAGTTAAACTAGATATAAAGCAAAGGAAATTGCTTAGGCATATAAAGATTCACTGGCGAACTCATCATATTGTATTTCTTCACACAAAATAGAGTATTCAATTAAAGAAATCTAATTGCAATTGGTTAAAGACTTGTTACTGGTCGTAGGAGCCCTCCACAAATCAGTCGACAATCTCCAATCAACGCAACAAATTGCAAACATGAAACCAAGTCTATTACTTGCAAATGAAACTTAACAAGTTGTTCTAAAAAATTACATGAATTGACGCACACCCAAAACACATTGCGGCCATAGTTTTTATAATAAGTCTTTGACATAATAGTATGAGAATTTCAAACCTAAATATCTTTATTTCGATCAAACTATATCACTAAACAATCGATTTTCTATTCGAAAAGCAAATCGATAAGATTTCGTGAAAACTCGGATTCTATCTAGCGATAATCTTGTGGTTGACTTTGGATTTGACCGTGTTATCCTACAACCTTCTTGATGAATTGGTTCAAGGAAGTAGGAAGGAATCCATGAGGGAACCATTCCTTATCCATCCGTGTCTTTCTTCGCCGAGTTGGAGCTTCTGAACCTTGCGAACAATGGAGGCAGCTGCAAAAATCTGGATTAGCTACATAAACAAACCAATTTCGTAGCCAAATGCATTCATTAACAAAACAATAGGGTATATAGAAAAACATGAAGAATGAGACATGTAATTGCTTACCCTTAACAAAAACATGTGCCTATTGCATTATGTAGGTGATAAGTATATGAAAAAGGGAGGAAATATAGGCAAAAAGGGATGTCAAGGTAAGACAATATTTGGAATCTATAGCCACTTTCACCATGTCACATGGTGTCATTTACTTCTAACACACTTGATATATTGAGCAAAGAATATGAACAACTTAAATTTATGTTGATAGATGAAGCTTCATCAATTAGCTCCCGATTGATATATAGTATTGACAAGAAACTTCGTGAAATCATGCACACTCTAGCTTCCCCGTTTGGAAATCTTGACATAATATTTTGTGGTGACCTATGTCAAGCAAAACCTATACGTGATTTTTGAATATTTGAGCAGTCGTGTCTTAAAGGAACTATTGTTCCTTACAACTTATGGAAAGACAAAGTGAAAATTTATGAACTAAAACAAGCAATGCGACAAGACAATAAAGAGTTTGTATCCATCTTAAACAGAATTAGGACATGTTCACATACTAACGATGATCTTACATTCTTGAACAAACATTGTTATAGATGTGCACTAAATGATCCGACATTTCCATACCTTTTCTACTTAAACAAGAATGTACATGAACATAATGAAAGAATATTGTCTCTTATCAACACAAAAGCAATCATATTAAACGCATATGATAGAATAATTGAGTCAACAAATACAAATTGCAATAGAAACATCAAAATGAAGTTGCCATCTACCATTGTGCTCAAAGAAAATATGCTTGTTGAACTAAATGGTGAAAATTACAATATTTCAAGATGGCTTGGTGAATGGTGCTGAAGGAATTTTTAGAACATCCACAACTTTTGAAAATGGCACAATTTGGATTGAATTTATTGATCCAACAATTGGCACTTTTACATGGAAAAAACAAAAACAAAACAAAACAAAAAAAACAAAAAATTAATAAATAATAAATAATAATAATAATAAATAAAATAAAATTGCGCATCTGTTCAACGATGGAATAATGTGTGCTTGGACACCTGTTACTAGAGTTTATAGGCATAATGAATCAAACAACAAAAATAGTTTTACAATAGAACAATTCTCTGCTCAATTGGCATGTGCACAAACTATACATCGATCACAAGGTTTGACAATGGACAAATTGGCTTTTGACCGAAAAGGAGTTAGGAAACATGGACTTGTCTATACTGCACTTTCTCGTGTCAAAGATATTAAATCCTTGTATTTGCTAAAACAAATTGGAACATAAACACTTCTCCCTAAATGAAAAAGTTGTTGCTGAGCTACACAGACTTAGAGAAAATGCTTCTATCAGCTTGAATATAACATATATTCAACTGAAACAAATGACAGTTTTACAGTATGTTCATTGAACACAAGCAACTTCTCGTTGCATTTTGATAATATCATTGATGACTATGATCTAATCAGTGCTAACATTCTTTGTTTCCAAGAAATAAAAACAAAATCACCTCCATCAAATCCATTTTTTTGCAAACAAATATCACTACATACATCTATTGCACTTACATGGAATTCTCACATACTACACAAAAAATATTGCAGTTGACAATCAACTCACTTATACAACAAGCCATATTGAATCAACAATTGCAACATTCCATCTTGAAAAAAATGTCATTACACTTGCAAATATATACATTGCACCAAATACAAGCATTGAAGAAATAATTAATTTCATCAAGTTCATTTTAGAGAACACATGCAACAAATACCCAATTGTGCTTGTTGGTGACTTCAATTTGGACATGTTGCAAAATAGCCACCAACAAAGAAAACTACTTTTATTCATGCAAAATAATGGCTTCAATTTCCATACAAAAAAGGCAACAACTGACTATGGCTCAATGCTTGACCACTTTTGGACAAATCTCTCAGCTAATATTGTTTTTCTCCATGTCTTTGATGCTTATTGGACATATCATCATATGATGTGTCTTACCATATCTTTGTCGTTGGCTTGAGTCATTCATCCAATGTTCATGTTCTACAATTCCATCACTCAATTGTCATAGTAGTTGTCACATTTGCAAATGTACATCCTAGAAATATGCTATGATTTGCAACCATGGAAAAATAATGGAGTTGCACACAACAATAAAACAACAAAATGCAAATATCAAATTCCTGGAAGTCTTGAAACCATCAACATAAATCTATTCAGTTTGCTTTTTGTAACTACAATTTTTACGTCATAGCTACCATGGAATTTATGCGTCTTGGCTTTCACTTTGTAGCATTTTGTTCTGTATAATGAATAAATTTATTTTCTTTATTTTATAGTTCATGTTTCATTGTTTCTTGTCTCATTGCCTAAAAAAACATGTATTGCTAGCCATAATGATTCTCAATAACGCATTCCACAAATGAACTAAATGTGTGGTTGTCAATGAAATCTATAAAACATTTTTTTATTGCAAATTATGCACATTGACTACATAGCAACCTACAATGCCTGAAAGTAGTATAAAATAAAATAAATAAACAAAAAAAAAATTGGCTAGTGTTCATACAAATCCATGCTCATTTTACTTTTTGTTAATTCCCTTTGTTCAATTGGTCGTTTTCTCTTCATATCCATTTGTTTTCCTTACATTCTATTTTCATGAAGCAATATATATATAGACACACACTAGAAATAACTATATAATGTATCATTGTAGAGCATCCATAGTTTTTAAGCATCTCTATACATTTGTTTCAAATTTAACCACTTGGATTTCTCTTTTATGACAGCAATTGGTCGAGTCATTTGCAACAACAACATGGAAACAACTAGCTCTAGTAAACAAGTGCTCCAAAGAGAAATCATGGAAGATGAGAATCCAAAGAGATTAGATTTAAGTATGGGGGTTTTTCGCAGTGCATTATATTAGATATCATTTTGGGATAAAACTGTGTTAAGTAAGTCATTCATCTATGACCATTTCCATGAGAGGTAGTTGTAACTGACTAATTTCTCATGATTTTTTAATTGTCCACGTAGCACTCATTGCATCGGGTGATGCTCACAGGGGTGAAGAAGTGGGATTGAAACTAGTGAAATGAATCACATAGCATCAATCATCACTTTCAGGGCTTGAACCCGATAACCAGGACTTCCTGGGAGGTCACCCATCCCAGATTGCCTCTAGCTCAAGCGCGCTTAAATGTGGAGTTTTCCCCACAATCAAGCCCACTTAGTTTGATTGTGCAATCAAATGACAAATTTGCATTAAATCAATGGCAATGTTTTTTAAAGCGTATTTTTCTAATTTTGAATATACACAAACCAAAAAAAACGTAACAAGCACCCTCCTCAATCATTGAAATATTCTCATGAGCATATGCAAAGATTTTTTTAAGACGATATCTTGGTTATCTATGGCCCAACACAAACTAAAAGCCCCAAATCTGTTGCAAAGGTGCGGTTGGTCCATGCTATTTTGGTTGATAGCCACAATCAATTGACTATCACAATAAACATGATAAACCATTTTATAAAGTGTTTCCAAGACATGTTTACTATTGGAAACAGTGCTCGAATTACAGACTTTGCAATAAGAAATGAGGGAATTTATGAACAAGGAGATGCAAAATGTTGTATATTGTTATAGGAAAAAACCACAATTGAATTAATTGCACAAATTTTCAAAAAACGTAGACTAGCTCCAGACACAAGAATACACAGTCTTCTTGTTTCAAGTTATACATATGCAGTTGGCTCAATAGCAGTGTGAAAAATCCACAACCGAAATCCTATTGCAACAACTGGTATTATTTCTCCTAATTTTTAATTAATTTAACAATTTATCTGCTACGAAAAATATCGAAATAAACACATTGCAACCTTCACAAATAAAATACTGCAGAAAAATAATGCACTGGAAACAGAGAAATGCTAGCACACACACATAAAATATGAGATAGTTATTTTTAGACAAATGTCCACGGAAAAACCCAACTTGGGAAAACCGATGCAGCAGTGAGGGTTTTTATTATTATGCAGCAGTGAAAATATGAGTACAATTTGGATGCCTAAAACTGGCAATCCACAACAAGAAATTCTGGGCAAAATTATTGAAGGGAATTTACCCTTCCTCCACCAGCAATCCCGGCACAACCTGCCTTCAAAAACTCGTCCCTTTGACCCTCAGCGTCAGCCTCTGCTGATCCAAGTGGATATTGGTGGCCACCTACCTATTCCACTTGGAACCCACCATTGTTTCTTTCAGTTTTTTGGTTTCCTTATTTTTAGCAGAATTTACTATTTTTGGCAATTTTTCAAGCCTGAACTTCCAGAGCCATTTTGAGGCCCTAAACGACGTTTTTTGGGAAAATTGGGACCAACATGGGTTGTCGAATAATGTTGGTCACTCAAAAGTTGTAGTCCTCGGATAGATATTTCTAACAAGGTATTGTGCGCATCAAATGGAGATCGTATGCCAAAGTTACGACCTCGGGAAGTTGATGTACCAATTTACCCAAACGGGGCCCATAGTTTGGTGCTTCATCTCCTAGGGTTAGGTTTTTGGATGTTTAGGGTTTTCCATTGTTTCTCAATAATAAATAGGCCTTCAAGCCTCATTGTAACACAATTTAGAGGCATGTAGCTGCCACATCTCTTCTCAGAGATAAGCTACCATCGCCCGAGCTAGTCTTATTTCCATTCTGTTTGTAAGCATATTTCAGTGTTTAATATTAATGAAATGAAGTGTTATTTCTACTGCATCTTTGTATTTATGGTTATATCTGTAATTTGTTGTGTTCTTGTTTAAATTTGGATCAATGGTATCAGAGCGGTCTGCTCTTTCTCTGTTTTTCTTTGCATGTCCCCAACGAGGTCGGGATATAAGGAGTTAGGGCTTGAACTAGTTGAACCTTTAGAATACCAGCCTCGCAAATCTTGATGGCCTCCCATAACGAATGAAAAGAAAGACAACGGGGCAGGAGATCCTATCAAAATCTTGCTCGAAGAAGCCCTCAAGCTACAAAGGAACATGATGATGGACAACTTTGCCCAGATCCTTCAGTGGTTACCCAAGGGCAATGCATCTAGTTCCGATAGCTACTCTGAAAGTGCCACACCCTTTAAGGTACAAGTTAACTTTGACATTCCCATATTTGAGGGTTAGATAGATGCAAGCACTGTAGATAAATGGTTAAATCTACTAAAAGGATATTTTTCCATTCATGACTTTTCCAGCCAGGAAAAGATCGCTTTTGCACTTCTCAAAGCAGCCTCCCCAAGTCAAGGACTGGTGGGAAACCTACTGTGAGCAGAAGGATAAAAGTACGAACTCACTGTTTTCAGTCGCACCCACTTGGAACTCGTTCCGGGATGCCATCAAGGGGCAGTACTACCCTGTCGGGGGTTATGAGGATAAATACATAAAGTGGACAATGATGCGACAGGGAAGGGACCAAGATGTGCTAGAGTTTACCAATGTTTTTCATGCCCTTCGCACGAAGTTGGGTATCAAGGATTCTAAGAAGAATTTGGTTCTCAAGTACCGCGGCTACCTGCACAGGTACATCTAGGACGAGATGGAATTCCTGGACATCTCCTCGCTCGGCACGATTTACCGATATGTCATCAAGATCGAGTAAAAGTTTAAACAGAAGAAGCGAGACTTTGGATCCGCAAATTCGAAGCAAGGGAAAGGTGTCCCCAAACCGCATAACAAAGGACAAATCCAAGGTGGGGCGGCCTACGACAACCCGCCAAAGCTACAAGCAAAGAACAACGCCACGAAGCCGAAGAAGGACACGGGAAAGTGGTGTGAGTTATATAAGAGCTCCACTCACAACACAAGTGAGTGTCGAGCCAAGCATTCACTAGTGGTCGAGCTAAAGGCTTCAGAATCATATGCATGTTCCAACTCTGAGTCAAAACTCGACGAGGGGAATGACAAAGGGAAGCAGATTATCGATGTGGATCCAAACGCCACCATTGCCATGACGAAGATCCAGAAGGAGGAAACCGAAAATCCATAGGAGGAGGAGCGCCTCTACAGTTCACTATCGACAGCGGGAGCCAAAAGAACCTCATTTCGATAGATGTCATGGAGCAGTTGGGCTTACCGACCATAGCACATCCACAACCGTACACCATTAGGTGGCTTCACCAAGGACGAGATCTTCGGGTGAGCCAGCAGTGTCACCTTCCATACAACATCAAGCCCTTCACGGATGAGGTATTGTGTGACGTTGCTCCCCTTGATGTTTGTGATGTATTATTAGGCCAATCATACTTATGGAAGCAACATGATTTGTATGAGTCAATGCCTCATGTTGTTATTGTCACTTTGGGAAATAAGTTGTACAAGATACCAGAGGTAGCACTGCCTACTGCCATCTCTTTGGTTACTGCAAAAAAATGCAGTAAGCTCATTTCCAAAACAGGAAAATTTGTTTTCCTAATGATACGCCCTGTTACACAACATTTTGTTATTTTCCATGTACTCCCCGTCCACGATCCTGGAGGACCTCTACAGTGTACCCAAAATGCTTTCCTATCATGAAGAAACTCCCATTGTGTCCCTCTTCATGAGAAGAACAATTCCCTTTTGCATCATTTCCCAAAAATCTTTTGTTTATCCCAGTTTACAAGACCGACACTAATGACCCATGTCCTCCTCGCCAATATGCAGGGATTAAAACTGTCCCTAGCACCGATCGGATCGACTGAGCCCTTTCTCAGTTGCATCGATCCTCTTTTGGAAAGTTTTTTAAATATGGAGCCGAAGCTTCCAGCTCTAGAAGCTTCGTAATGGAAGTCTGGTAAATGGTTAGGCCGGATGGAGTCAAGGAGGTCAATTTGGGCTCCTTTCCCCTATTAGGATGGAACTAATCCAAGAGATAAGGCCTTCTCCCATGAGAAGAGGAACCATCTCCCCTCCATCCAAGCTATATAAAACTCTCTTTTTCCCAAGCACATGAGAGCTTTTAGTCCTAATTAAGTTTTGGTTGAGGTTTTGATTTTGGAGTAGTCAACAAGCTACCCATAGTTTTTAGCTTTCTAGCTTGTGTTTAAGGGAGAATTGTGAGTTTGGTTTGGTCTGAAGACTAAAGGGAAGAGCCTTGATACTACCATTGTTGAGGCTATCCATGAGATGCTAGCAGAAGCATGTGGGAACCCGTATATGTCGAAGGAGAACAAAAACGTCAAGACATCGGTTGTAATCTCTTCTTGAACTAATATAGATGCAACTATTGATTGATTTCCTACATGAAACGACATCACATTTTTATGGATTAATGTTTCTTGACCTATTAAGTAGGTTGAATGCAATTTGTATGTTATCATGTTTGTTGTTTGTTGTTGTTGACTTGTTTCAGGTGTTTGAAGGAAGGAAATGGAAGAGAGTTGGAGCGAGGAAGCAAGGTCATCACCAAACGAAATAATGTACTAAGAGGTAGGCCCTCTTATTTTATTCTAGCTTAAGGTGATCTTCTATAGATTGTTTGTTTGTGGCTAGAAACCCTCTCTTGGGCTAGAGGAATTGTTTGCGTCTGCACTTAGAATTTACCTACACCACAGGCCCTCATAGAAAGAAGAAGATGGTGGCCACGACCTCCAGACAGGGCCCCTCCGCACGGCAACAACAGATGGACATGGTCGTGGAGGAGTATGAGGACATCTTCACCTCCCCCGCAGGGGTGCCTCTACACTGTCAAGTCAAGCACTCCATCGATCTGACCTCAGGGGCACCGCTACCTAAAGGACCAATCTATTATCGCTCCATTCTGGAGAATGACGAAATCAAGAGGTAGATTCAAGAATTGTTGTAGAAAGGTAACATTCATCCGAGTTCATCGCCTTGTGCGAACCCGATCGTGTTGGTACAAAAGAAGGATGGGACTTGGAGACTTTGTATTAACTAACGAGCACTGAACGAGATCACTGTCCGGAATAGGTACCCAATCCCATGGATTGATGACCTTCTATACCAACTAAAGGGGGCAAAATATTTCAGCAAGATCGACTTGAAGTCTGATTATCACCAGGTACCAATCGAACCCTTCGATGTGTGGAAGACTGCCTTCAAAGCTAAGGAGGGCCTTTTCGAATGGTTGGTTATGCCTTTTAGGTTGACGAATGCCCCTGCAACCTTCATGAGGCTAATGGATGACATCTTATGGCCATTCACCAACTCAGTTGTAGTGGTATACTTGGATGAATTCCTAATCTTCAGCCAGAGTTGGGAAGAGCACCTCCACCACATCCGACAGGTTCTCCAAACACTGCGGCAATAGAAGATGTGTGCCAATTTGGAGAAATACACTTTTGGCATCACCGAGGTTCAGTATCTGGGGTACATTATTGATGAACGAGGGGTGCATGTGGATCCAGCCAAGATCTAAATCGTTCGGGATTGGCCAGCCCCAACCACTCTGATAGAGCTCTATAGCTTTCTGGGTCTTGCCAATTTCTACTGCAGATTCGTGTTGGGATTCTCACATATCACTTAGCCCTTGAGTCAAGTCACTAAGGGAGAAGTGAAAGAAAAATTCTTTTGGTCTGAATCTCAACAGAAGGCATTCACAGAGTTGAAACATAGCCTCTTCTCTACACCAGTGCTCACTTTACCAGACTTGCAACAACCATTTGAGATTGAGACAGATGCGTCTAACTATGTTATTGGAGCAGTCCTTACTTAACAGGGGCATCCAATGGCACATCACAATGAGACACTTTCAAACACAGTCCGGAAGTATACCACTTATGACAAAGAGATGTATTCCATTGTGCAGGCCTGCTGACAATGGAAGCATTATATTTTGGGGAAGGAAACGATCATCCACACAGACCACCAACCCCTGTAGTTCATACAGACGTAAGGGAAGTTGCAGAATGATCGCCATCAAAAGTGGTCCACATACCTGCAACACTTCCATTTGAATATCAAGTATAAGAAGGGTAGCACCAATAACATTGCAGACTGCCTCAACTGACCACCGATCATGGCGTTAACCACCTTGCTCAACCCTTGTGGGCACGAGACTTCTGATTGGAGACTTCTCTACAAAAGCGACCTAAAATTTGGCCACACATACCAGATGCTCTTGGAGGGTCGGCAAGTTCCAAATTTTCACCTCCAGGATGCCCTGTTATGCCACCTGGGACACCTTTGTGTTCCTTTAAGCGAGTGAGCCAAGATGATTTGGGAAGCGCACTACAATTAGGCCGCTGGGAATTTCGAGGTCGAGAAAATAGTGGCAGTACTGTAGAAGTATTTCTATTGGCTGAATCTTCGACAGGATGTCGGGAAGTTCGTCAGTTACTACACTGCCTGCGCCATTGCCAAACCGACCATCAAGAAGCAAGGCTTCTATACTTCGTTGCCTACCCCTAGTCGACCTTGGGAATCCATCTCCATGGATTACATGTCGGGCCTTCCTTCTAATAAGCATGGCAACGATTGTGTTTTCGTGGTTGTTGATAGATTCTCGAAGATGGCCATTATGGTGGCATGCAAGAAGAATATCACAGCAAAAGCCAATGCTAAACTCTTCTTTGAATGAGTGTGGGTACACTTTTGGATCCCAAAGTCTATCCTCTCATATCAGGACAACAGGTTCCTCAGTACAGTTTGGTTCAATCTCTGGTCGATGCTGGACACCAAGCTCACTAAGTCCACAGCTTTCCATCCCCAAACTAATGGCGAGACAGAGGTCATCAACTGGATGATCGTACACATTTTGTGCATGTACAACTCAAAGCATCCACGCACATGGGATGAGAGCCTTCCCTTTGTCTAGCACAATTATAAATGGGCTCTCCACAGATCGATTGGCCACAACCCTTCTCAAGTGGGCTTGGGATTCCAGCCACTATGTCCCATTGATGTGGTCATACCATTTGCAGCTACTCAGGCATATTCGGCTCATGTCCAGTCAGAAGCTGATAAGGAAAACAACTTCATTGAGCACATCCAAAATATCTGCCAATAGGTCCATGACAAGCAGCGACATGATCAACATCGGGTGCCACACAAGTTTCAAGTGGGCGACAAAGTCTGGTTGCATTTGCAGAAGGAACGCCTTACCAGAGCCTAACGGAAACTCAGACCACTTTGATATGGTCCTTACACCATTACCAAGGTTGTGGGAGACAATGCATTTGAGATCAATATTCCCCCATTCCTTGGCCTGCACCCAATTCTCAATGTGGACTGCCTTCGACCATATTTCCCACCATTGTTGGACACATCAGACATTGCAAAACAACTCACACCTACAGAGTTAAATCTAGATTGCATGGAGCAAGCCATAACTGATTGGACCATGGACACGCAGATCAAGAACACCCGACAGCAAAGGATCCAACTATATCAAGCTGTCAAAGAAGGCCAACTCCTTCACCAAGGCAAGTGGCTCACTAGGGACCAAATTCAACAGAAGTTTCCTCATCTCATGGAGGAACTCAATGCAATGGGGACCATTACTTCCTAAGGGGGGAGGAATGATGCAGGTGGATATTGTTGGCCACCTACCTATTCCACTTGGGACCCCAACATTGTTTCTTTCAGTTTTTCAGTTTCCTTATTTGTGGCACAATTTACTATTTTTGGCAGTTTTTCAGGTCCTGAACTTCTAGAGCTGTTTTGAGGCCCTAAACGAAATTTTTTGGGAAAACTAGGAATGACATGGGTCGTCGACTGATGTTGGTCACTCAAAAGTTGTATTCCTTGGATAGATCTTTCTAGCAAGGTATTGTGCACGTCAAACGGAGATTGTATGCCAAAGTTACGACCTCGGGATGTTGATGTACCAATTTACCCAAACGGGGCCCATAGTTTGGCGCTTCATCTCCTAGGATTAGGTTTGTGCATGTTTAGGGTTTTCCATTGTTTCTCAACAATAAATAAGCCTTCAAGCCTCATTGTAACACAGTTTTGAGGCATGTAGTCGCCGCATCTCTTCTCAGAGATAAGCTACCATCGCTTGAGCTAGCCTTATTTCCATTCTGTTTGTAAGCATATTTCAGTATTTGATATTAATGAAATGAAGTGTTATTTCTACTGCATCTTTGTATTTATGGTTATATCTATAATTTGTTGTGTTCTTGTTTAAATCCAGATCATCTACATTGCTCTGCACAGTATGCCTGATGTTAACCCTCCAACCAATCTTTGATGAAGTCGTTATGCCTCCAGTTGTTGAGGAAATCATCTCTTCGTCCTCTTAGAATCTATGCCCAGCCTCTGAAACTGAGAAGGATTTTCTCTCCAGCTAATCAAACTTCCCTCTCTGAAGGTATTGCATAGTGCTCTGTGTTGCCTTACTGGGATAACTCGACCCTCTTGTTGCTGCCTCTTCAAATCTAGAAAATTCCCCTGGATCACTATCCCTACCCCTCACTCACTGCTTCGATCTCTGGCTCTCTCCTGCAACTGATTGTTGCTACTCAAGAAATCGATCTGCCAAGAAATCGAACTACTCAAGTGTCTTTTGCATCACCACATCAATCTCCTCTTATAATCCATTGTTGGAGCACAACCGACCAAGATTAAAACTTAATCAATGGCTATGATCATCTTTGGATTAGTCTGTGTGAGTTTAAAGATGGTTCTCACCTTATCTCAATTAATATTGATTAATTAACCATATTCCTTAGGTTTAGACTTAGGAAAATTTTAAAAATCAGTTAATAATCTAATTAAGACACTTCTAGGAAAAATTTCCATAAACGATTTCTGGGTTTTGGAGATCTCATGTATTCTGGAATCTCCACCAAATTTCGTGGCTAGAATACATCTGATGATAAAAACAATAACACTCCCTCTTAGTGAGGAATGTGTTCTAGCGTTGCACTTTCTACCACAACACACTGTCTCTGCATCATCTCCTGTCATGATGTTGATGTCTTGCCATACTGCCCACCAACCACTGTGCAAGTCTGATATATGTTGCATATGTGTTGCTACTGACACTGCCATACTACTGCCAACACTGCATCTGCATTGCAACTCCCTTTCATTTGTTGTTTTTGCAACATATGCAACTGAAAAGCATCTAAAATACTAAATCAATTGTGTTTAGTATGATGCATATGTCTCATGAGTCTCTGACTACGACTAGCATTTGCACTGTCATTGAAGGATCAACGACTAAATATTGTGGGCCCCTGTAGAATGGCATTGATCCATGAGGTGGACTCCTCAAGGATCCTACCCAATCTTTGTAGCTCTTTGGGCTACAACACCAAATCTTCCCACCTCACTCTTGGAGGTATATCTATAAACATCACAAAGTCTTCCTCCAATCTAGAGGACAACCTATTGATATCTTTTGAGGCTCCCTGTTGATCCTGATTCTCCTCCTTGTCCTTCTTTTTTGGAGGACACTAAGTACCGTAGTGACCAATCTCACCACATCTGAAGCACTTGACCTTTGACAGGTCCTTCTTCTTTTTCCTCTGTTCTCCCTACCCCTGACTAGGAACCTTAGATGTGAGGGCCATATTCTCCTCCTCCTTCATGTCTTTGATCCACTGTTACTGCTACCACTGATGGAGCTCGTCTCAACTCTTGTTACAAATCGACTCACATCCTGTCCCACTCTGGTAGTCTATCTCTACCCAATATGCTTTGAACAAAGACTTACCACTCTTATGAGACACTGTTGAGTGCCAATCGCACTATCTCCTTGGGTTGAGGTGTTTCCCAAACAACTGACAGCTAGTATCAGACCTACTGAACCCTGGCAAGGAAGGGTTCTATGCCTTCCCCCTTCTACATCCAGATGCATCTCATCTTTTCCTCAAGAAACATATTTCGCTGCTTAGAAGTTCCGAGGTATAACGTGGAGAGAGCATCCCACATCTGTTTGGCAGTACCTTTGCCTGCTATAAGTGACACAATATGATCACAGACTCCATCCAAGATCAACCGCTTTTCCCGTGCCATCTCTTTCTTGTATTATTTCTGCTAATTTTAATCATGGGGAACTACCACTACATTATCAATATAGGATTTCAAGCCATATTCATCTAGAAGGAATGACATCCTAGCCTTCCCGATGACATAGTTTGAAGCTCCATCCAACCTATCCTGATCACGAAGCCCTGCAATGCCCATCTCAACGAACTGTCAAAAAATCCCTCTTTCCTTTTGCTTGGTTGTTGCTCTGTTATTCGCACTCCCTTCTGAAGTGAGAATATATACTCATAACTACTGCCAATCTATAAGGAAAAACGAACTTTTGAGACTAGAAGTTCCCTAAGGAAAATTTTCCCTCAACTGTGTGTGCTTTTCTCTTTTCCTCCTAACGCTAGATCTGCTCTATCGTACTATTGTAAAAACCCTCTATGTCCAGCTAGATATCTTCCTAACGAAAAATATGAGTTGCTCCCTCTGCCTATGGAATCACTCAATCTGAAAAATTGAATTTTTCTGCTCTGAAAAATCGAGTTTCCTTAAGTAACTTAGCCTCCTAGCAAAAGGTTGCACTGCCCCTGGGAATTTCGGCCTATTGCTTTTATTGAACAATGAAATTCCTTCTTTCGCCTCTAAGCTCTTAGGCTGACCGACTGTGCTCTGATACCATGTGAAAATTCCACAACCAAAATACTATTGCAGCAACTGGTATTATTTCTCCTAATTGTTAATTAATTTAACAATCTATCTGCTACGACAAATATCGAAATAAACACACTGCAACCTTCATAAATAAAATATTGCGAAAAAATAATGTGCTGGAAACTGAGAAATTCTAGCACACACATAAAATATGAGACAATTATTTTTGTACAAATGTCCCCAGAAAAACCCAACTTGGGAAAATCGGTGCAACAGTTAGGGTTTTTATTATTATGCAATAGTGAAAATTTGAGTAAAATCTGAATGCCTAAAACTGGCAATCCACAACAAGAAATTATTGGAAAAATTATTGAAGGGAATTTACCCTTCCTCCACTAGCAATCCGAACACAACCTGCCTTCATAAACTCGACCCTTTGACCCTTTATTTTAACCTCTGCACAGTTTGCTTGATGTCAAGCCTCCGACTAGTCTCTGATGAAGTCGTTTTTCCTCCAATTCTGAGGAAATCGTCTCTCCGGCCTCTTGGAACCTCTGCCCGACCTCTGGAACTGAGAACGATTTTCTCTCTGGCTAATTGAACTGCCCTCTCTGAAGCTACTGCGTAGTTCTCTGTGTTGTCTCACTGGGATAACTCGACCCTCTTGTTGATGCCTCTCTGGATCTGGAAAACTTCCTCTGGCTCACTGTCATTGCTCCTCACTCACTGCTTCAGTCTCTGGCCTCTCTGACAACTGACTACTTCTACTCAATAAATCGATCTGCCAAGAAATCGAATTTCTCAAGTGTCTTCTCTATCACCACATCAATTTCCCCTTATAATCCACTGTTGGAGCACTAACAACCAAGATTAAAACTTAATTAATGGCTAATATCTTATCTAGATCGATCCATGAGAGTTTCTAGATGATTCTTGCCTTATCTCAATTAACACCGATTAATTAACCATATTCCCCAAGTTTAGACTTAGAAAATTTTTAAAAATGGGTTAATAATCTAATTAAGACACTTTTAGGCAGAATTTCCAGAAATGATTTTTGGGTTTTGGAGATCTCGTGTATTCTAGCCTCTCCACCAAATTCCGTGGCTAGAACACATCCAATGCTACAAAAACTAACAAGCAGCAATAGTGATAGGTTGTCAACAAAATAACAAGCAACTTGAACTCAATATCAAAGATGGTGAAGTTGCATATGACAATGCAACTGTAAGTTTGTTGCTACAATAACCAAAATTGCATTTTCACCAAAAGCTAAATACTCTCTTTCCAGCTGCATTCTTGTATCTTTGTGTTCCATTGTTATGAAACTAGCAATAATCTCATTATTTCTTGTACAGATTGCTTAACAAAAAATATGTTATCTGATTTACTGCAACTACTACTGAATGATAGTCATAGAGACCATTTTTTCAAAATATAGCATGAATTGGCATCAAACACAACTCCAATCTATTTGTTCAAAATTATTGTTAGAAATGATGTGAAAGGTAGTCAACAGCTGCGCTCTGGATCGACAACTTTCATTGATCCATTGAATGACGAGTTTGCAAGAGCGCATCTATTATCTTTTGTCAAATCAAGAACATGGGTATCTTTCCTAATACCTTCTTTGTTCTAGCAACAATAATTTTACTCTGATAAACAAAATCATGCATTTTGGCCAAACATGTTTGAAGCTAACAATTCATTTTTTTCAAAAAACAGATGCAAGGAGTGCTAAAAGCCAAAAGTATTTTCTCTCCTCCTTTCCAATGAATTTGTAGTGAATACAAACAGCTTGTTCATCCAAGCATAGTTAAATGCACAATCTGTAAAGATAACACAACATTTAATTATGAGCACAATGTTGAATGCACATTGGAAATAGATGGCTACAAAATTGATTGTATGTTGCAAATGCCACAGCTAAAAGAACATTGCCCAGTTATTGCATAAATAAGCTTCCAGTGATACATGCAAAGCATATCATCTACAGTTTTCAATCTAAGAAAACTATGTATTTGAGGTCTTTTCACTTTCACTATTAACAACATTATTGCTAAAATAAAAGAGTTGTGACCAACAAAAAAATTGCTTCTTTTGTGCATCAACTTTATACATTTTGACAATTAAGATATTCTTTCTCTTTGCATTTTTACCTTGTGCATTTCACCAACTCATAATTCACAAATTCTTACGAAGACACTAATGTATATTTTTGCTTTTATTGTAGGTTCAAGAATTGCAAAATACAAGAACATTTTGTTCACTACCTTGTTGATGTTTGCTACAATATCTACAATCAATTACCTTTTTTTTATTATAACTAGTTCTTGCTCTCTTTATTTGAGAAGTTTTTGAATCCAACATTTTTTCCTCTTGCAAGTGAAAACAGAGACCTAGAGGCACATTTTTTTCCACAGGAAAAAATTGGTAACCTTTTATTTAAAAAATGAAAAGTTACACAAGCAGATGCATTGAAGCATTTCCATAAGTTTCCCATTGGGCTCAAGTGCTTTCGCACCCCATGCAACGTTACAAAACTAACGTGCATTTAGATGAAGAAAAAAGAAAAAGAAAGAAGAAAGGAGAAAAAGGCAGAAAAACTGGATTCCGATAGTGAGTAAAGGACTCACACTTCATGTTTTTCTCCCCTTTTTCTTTTCGACCTTGCGCCACTCTCCTTGAGTGGGCTCGATCGAAGCTATGACTAACTGTGTTTCTGCTTTCTGTAAGGCTGTTTCCTTGTCTGAGTTTGAAGTATTTGAGTGGTGATGCCGTTTGATCCCTCCCATACTCAGATCCTCGCTTGCCTTCTCTGCCTGATTTGAATGGAACTGTGAAGCCTTGTTGTCTAATGTGGTTTCCTTCTGAGTCTCCTTTTCTTGGGAAACCTCAGCATTCTCTACGGGGGTATCTTCCTCTTCTGCTTTTGATTCTTCGTCCTCTGAGTCGGGGGGGGAATTGCCATCCTTTCCTCTGCTTCCCTTTCTGCTTCTTTTTACTGTTTGCTTTCTTGGCTTCTGGACATGTACTTTGCAAGTGTCCTATCAGCCTACAGAGCCTACATCTGAAAGCAGTGTTTTCGTAGTCTAGTCCTTGCAGCCAATTTTGTTGTTTGTAGATCAGCCTTATATTGTCCGGCAATCCTTTACTTAGATCTACTTCCACACAAATGCGTGCAAAAGTGTAGACCCTTTCATCAATCCTTTCCAGATCTGTTTTGATATATTTCCCTATGTTGTTCCCAATTCCTTCCAATACTCGTTCACTCCAAAAGTGAAGGGGAAGGTTATATAGGCGGACCCAAACCAACACTTTGGAGACAGTCATTTTGTTTGGATCAAAATCTAGAAACCATGGGGTCATAAACAACCCCGATGTTCCCCAAAACCAAGGCCCAGCACTGATGATTGTATCTCTGACTTCCGTGGATGCAAATCTAACTATAAAAAACCCCTTGGAGCATAAATGTATATCACATTCCATGGTCCAATTGGTGAAAATCCAGTGAAATAGATCCATTGGCTTTGGCCAAAAACTGTTAAAACGGCAAATTAGGGCCTGTGTTTCATAGGACTTAACAAAATCATCAAGCCCTGTAGAATCAAAGTTAAGGGCTGGAGTTTGCCCTAGCTGATCTACTATGTATGGCCTAGGTGTATATCCGCCTTGATCTGGAGAGGACCCTGGATCTCTGTTACCCTGTAAAATGTTTTTGTAGGAGGAGCCTCCCTTGGGTTGATGCTGAGGTGCTGTCTTTTTCCCCTTGTCTCCTCCTGAGGAGCTTGGCTGTCCCTGAGGCAGAGCCCCTCCTCTCAGCCTAAGGTTTAAAACAATGGTTGTTTCTGGACTAATCTCATAGTTTTTCAGGGTTCTACTATCCTGGAGGGACCACCTACCACTGACCAAATGTTGGATCTAAACAGGGTATCCCGTCAATGCCCATATTTGTTGTTTCAGCTGCATGATGGTGCTTTCTGCATGTACCCACACTAAACTGGTTTTCCCCTCAGGGGTTTTAATAAAAATATGAAAACGAGTTGTTGTTACCTGTAGCCTGGGTTTTGACTGAGTTCCTGATCCGCCTAAACCGGTGTCGCGGCTAATTTCCGTGTGCTCTGGCTGTAAACGATCTTCCAGATCTGACCTCATATAGGGTCGTTCTTCCATTTGCAGGTCTAGATCTACAAACCCGATGCTCGATCTATGCTCATTGCCACCGATCTGTGGGTATATCGCCCGATCGAGGCTCAATGAAGTATGTTTGAGCCTATGGGTGTCCAGAAACACAGCAATATAAAACAGATCTGCATAGTTTTTCAGGGGAAAACAAAGTAATGTTACCTGTTGCCTGGGTTCTGGCTGTTCTCGAATATTGGCCAGATCGGTTAGATCTAGGCCGGATCTGCAATGTTTGGGCCAATCCATTGAGGGAGGGAGCAGATCTGCATCATGCAGTCCCCCTTCTTTGATTTCAACGACCGATCCAGTGTGAAAACCTGCAGATCCCAACCCTGCCGCGTCCCGGATTTCTTTTCTTCTTCCCCCCTTGCCATTGCTCCGTGCGTTCTGTGGATGGCACGACCTGGCCTCTAAACGCGTTGCAGCGACATTTGATATCCCTTTCAGGGTTTTGACAAAAACATCATAGTCAGGCACGCCTAAAGAAATATGATGGCTGCATGGCAGACGTTCCAAATCCTTCTCGACAATAGGGCTTGCGCTATGAGGGCTTTCAGATAGACTTGAGTTGGGATTCAAAGAAAACGAGGGCGGAACAGAACTGAGCCATACAACCTCGAACCCGAAATTGGGCACATCGATTCTCTGAAACCCGAAAACCTTCTCGTAAAACCGCGCAAGGCGTTGGACGTCTGTTGTTGACCTCGCCACATGATCCAGATGAATTCCTGCCATGGAGACGGAGCTGCTCGACTCGTATCCTAGTGTATCCTTCATGAATAGGTGTGTCTCTGTTGCAACAAGCCTTGTTAATGTCTCGACCTAGAGGCACATTATGTAGTATAAAAATTTAGTTACATCAAAAATTCTGCCAAACTATAGCATCATTTTCTTAATAGGATCATAATATCTCAGTTCCACGGTAACATAATGTAACTCCAAAAAACTTATTATACCATATTATATATATGTCCATCTTTTGCTTTCCATTGTTCTAATATTAACTTGAATTCTCATTTGTTGTAAATTCTGGAATTGTGTTGTGTTAGAAAAAAAAAAAAAATTGCATGTGTGTCAATTTCTTAATTTATGTATATGTTCAATGAAATGTTTTGTGTTGAAAGAAGCCACTACAGGAGAATTGAGACATTTGTGTTCTCCTTTTTTTCCCATATACAAAATCCTCCTCAAAAATTATTTTCCTATCTACACAATTGTTTTTCATGTTGTACTCCTTTGTTGATTAGCTTTCATGGTTTCCTTTTCTAAGTTATATAGTGTTCCATTGCAATTATATACAATTACAAATTTATGGTTTAATGAATTAACAAAGCTTGTATCTCATTTCTATTTTTTAATTTTTTGTTTCCTCTTATAATGTGTTTCAACTCGCAAAGAATTGCAAATCTAACTATAATCTAAGGAGATTGTGGTTTTCCTGATGTTAAGTGCTTCAACTATGGTACCCAATAATTTTTTGTTTGTTTTTTCGCATGCATGAATAGTGACTAGTGTGCGTAGTTTCTGCAACCACTGTTTCTTTCCAAAAATTATGCCAGACCATGGCATCATTTTGTTAATAGGATCATAATATCTCAGTTCCACAACAACATAATGTAACTCCAAAAAAACTATTATACCATATTATATATATGTCCATCTTTTGCTTTCCACTATTGCAATATGAATTCTTATTTATTGTAAATTTTGTAGTTTTGTTGTTTTATAAAAAAATAAAAATAAAATAAAATAAAAAGGGAAAGAGTTGCATGTGTCTCAATTTCTTAATTTTTTTATATGTTCAATGAAACGTTTTGTGTTGAAAGAAGCCTCTACAGGAGAATTGAGACATCTTTGTTCTCCTTTTTTCCCCATATATCAAATCTTCTTGAAAATCTATTTTCCTATTTGCACAAATGTTTTTCATGTTGTATTCCTTTGTTGATTAGCTTTCTTGTACACAAGTTTTCCTTTTTTAAGTTATATAGTGTTCCATTGCAATTATATACAATTGCAAACTTATGGTCTAATGAAATAACAAAGCTTGCATCTCATTTATGTTTTCTAATTAATTTGTAAATCTAACCATAATGCATTTCAACTCTCAAAAATTGTAAATCTAACCATAATATAATATTGTGGTTTTCCTGAAGCTAAGTGCTTCAACTATGGTACCCAATAATTTTTTGTCTACCTTTTCATAGGGATGAATGGTGACAAGTGTGTGTAGTTTCTGCAGCCACTTGTTCTTTCTTTCCAAGCCATTTCGATTCTTATGAATCATAGGATATGCTAGTTGTTTTGAAACTTTGGCCTATGATGATGAATCTTTAGTGAATGATGAAGGATATATGTAGTGTCCGTTGTCAATTATTTATTTTTTATAAGATATTGTCATTGTTACGAATAATAAATATAGTAGTTCTTTTAAACTTTGGCATGTTATGCTAAATCTTTCATAAACCTATATAATCATTGATACTTAGACATTATGATGGATTTTATTCTCTCATTAGAATAGATTTTCTTCTAACAACATTATCTTAGGTATTCTATTATGTGTATTGAATGGTTGAGCCAAATGTCTTTATTCCTTCATCTATTAAGCATACTCGAACTTTGGGCAATGTTAATTTAGTTTCTTTTAGCCCCCAATTTGAGGGAGAAACTGCTACCTCTACCCATGCAAGAATAAACAAAGGCATGTCAGATGAGCATGTCAAAACAAAGTTACAGAGCGTAACAGAGAATGTGGAAAAAGTTTCGCTTTGGCCACCTCTTCTTCCTACTCCAACATTATCAATGAATCAATGGGCTCATCTCAATGATGATGTAAAAAACGAGGACCACACTTCAAATGGTAGAGTTACTGAGCGATTAGAAGAGGATAAATTTATGAATAAAGAGGTGTGCCTTTTTTAGGGACCCCCTACCTATTCTTTAATATTCTTAAGAAGTTTTAGCATATGCACTTTGAGTTACACTGAGCTAGCATTTGATGTGTTCAACATGCTAATGTTATGCACCCAAATAATGATGACCCAATTAGTAATGTTGTAACTATTGAAGCTGAAACTAGTCTCCATGGATTGTAGTTTTTAATATTTCAATATAAATATGATAATTAATTCGATCAACAGTTATCGTCCCTATAATTTCGTGATTTTTATTCTAAGTATTTATTTTATCATGTGCCTTTGCAAATAGATAATAAAGAATGTTTACCTTGAAGAATTGGAAGAGCTAGGTTCTGGAACTTTTGGAATGGTATACCATGACAAACAGAGCACACTGGATGTTGCAATTAAATGGATAAAAACCACTTGTTCCGCAGGAAGCTCTTCCCAGCAAGATGGTCTAGTGGGATCCTCAATCCAAAGTTTTCAATAGGTACAGTTTATCGTTTCTTTTCTGTCAATAGTATGTTGTTATGATATGCATAACATTCTATGCCATAATTCCACATAGAGCTTCTTTTTGGACTAAAGCTTGCCTGCTTTCAAAACTCCACCATCCAAATATTGTGGTCTTCTACAGTATCGTACCCGATGGACCTAGTGAAACCTTGGGAAATCTAACAGAATATATGGTGAATGACTCTCTCAAACAGGTCTTTCATTGAAAGGATATGTATCAATTATGTTGTTAAGGGTATTTGTTCTTCCTATTTCAAGAACCAATGAAGAGGTAAATAATTATTTGATTATTAAATAGTTTACAAGTCACATTGTTGTTTGCAGGACAATTGATGATCGCAAAAGTTAACAAGAGTGACCCTCAATGTCTTATATGCAAGGTACATGCATATTCTTTTCACTAACCGTATATTGTATCCTTTGATTTCCATTATTCCTTATATATTTTTAAACATTTGTTTCACAGATTAAACAAAAAATTTCTAGTACAAAAGACATCCAATCCTATCTTGATTGCATCTTGTTCTATGACAAACAAATATCTATTTTGGCTCGTTTAGTTATATAAATTAAATCACTTTAAGGTCAGTAGTGAAATAATTTGAGTGACTTAGGTAATTAAATCTCTTTCTGATTTTTTTTCAAACTATTTCTCTTGCTTGGCTATTATTGTTGGTTTTAGTCTCTAGTCCTTTTGACTTATTATGCTCTTTAGTGGACATTAATTTCAATTTCAATTTCATTTTTCTTTCCTCAATCTCTACGTGTAGTAGATCCCACTACAATAGGCCTCATGTCCCAGTCTCCACTATAAAGTTGGTTAAGCAGTGTAGATTCTAGAGTCCCAAACTATTTCCACTCTAAATCTCTCCATGTTTTCTTGCAACCTAGAATTCTAGGAGAGTTGTTGCATATACTTTGCATTCTTGGTGGCATTATTCGTAGGTTTCTTGTGTTTCATTATATCCCATATAAAACCTTATTTTCATCTCACACACTCTTTCCACTTCTATTCTTGGACATGCTTTCAACAGTGTTGATGTAAATTTATTTTTGTACTTTCCCAATTTTCTTAATTGTTCATGCTAGGAGAGTTGTTGGGTTTACTTTTCCATTTTGGCATCTCCCTCTTCATACACTTTTCCATCTTTACTCTAGTGGCCTTTCTTATAGTTTTCCCTCATTACATCTTATATAAACACTTATTTTTCATCCCATGCTTTCTTCCGGATTCTTTTGTCTAAGATGCTTTGGCCACTCCTGATATACACTTATTTTGTTACTTTGTAGTTTTCATGGAGATAATTTCAGCACTCTTGATAACTTACTCATTGCATCTTTTGTAGTTTCATTGCCCAATGTTTCCCACTTATGGACATTCCCTGGAAAATAATGTAATACATTCACACATTTTTCCCTTTGATATATCATATAAATAATAACACAAACCACTTGCTTATCACTTTATCTAGAAGTTGTTGTCTCATGACGGGTTGTTGGTTCCTGGCTAGTACTCTGTTCCTTTTATCCCTACTTACAAATTAAACCTGAAGGTCAGTTGCAACATGTTCAGGCACACCCAGTTATGATCAATTCACTTTGGAGACCCATAAACAAGACTGTGCACTGTATTTTCCTATTCAAAATTGTGTTTAAGATTGTCTATTACGCTTCCACATCTTGGACTATATGCTTTTTTGTTAAATTAGAAGTGTCATTGGGTTGTTTAGTGATGAATGTTCACACCAACATTGATTGTCTCCTAATGGTCTAAATCCATAGATATATATTACATTCAGCTGTTCTTGAATGTCGTTTGATGGAATTTCATTAATTTTGGTTGTGTTTTGAGGGTTAATTTTTCTTACTGGTTCTTTTTTGAGTTCGCATTTATATACGACTCCACAAAAGTTTCAAATATGTAAAGCTTGGGCTATTGTTATGAAATAAACATAAAATTTATTGATGTTTTCATAGGTTATCCAACTGTTGTACTGTTCGACAACCCCACCCCCCATTTCATGATTAATCATTAATATTATATTAATAAATGGGGACCCTTTTAAAAAATTCTCCAATGTTTTTTATCGAATAAGAGCTTCCCTTTTGTAAATCATTTGGAATAAAACTTCGGATAAAACTAAGATATCAAACCAATTCATTTCATAATAGCACATTCCCGCTTTATCGCAAATCGCAGGATCTGATAATAACAAGGGTTAGTCATGAGGCAGAATCTGCGAGATGCGATAAGTGAAATCCCCGTAAAAGACCCATAAATAGCACTTAGCTTATATAATACTTAAGGCTTGAACTATTCTTCAAAGGTCTTTATCGCAATCACAATCGCATCACATTTCTTAAAAGAACGCAAACATACAAACCACAAGAAAATGTGAAATGTGATGTAGTTCGAACGCGATGAAACATTAAAACCATTATAGAACTACATTTGGGTCCGACATATCGTAATCCCGCTTATCGCATATCGCAAAATACTAAAGCAAATTTTGATTACCCTATTCATAAACCTCCACGACTTGCGAGAATTTTGATTTGTGAATCATCGCAATCGCAAAAAAAATCAGTATTACACGAACATTCAAACCAATCGGAAATATTAGTTTGAAATATGTGATGCGGCATTTTGATAAGACATAAAGAAAATCTTGTGTGAGCCTTAATGTATAGTTAATGAGGTTTAAAGGGATTTATTTGTTTAACGGCTCGAGATGATATATATATATATATATTTTTTTTATTTTTTTTTTTTATTTCTTATTCGTGTTTGAAATAAAAGATCCATCCTTACGTGCTTTCAGAATTTACTGTGTTAATTGTGCTTTCGCTTGCATTTACCGCTCTGCGTTTTTATCTTGTTTTCTCCATTTGCTAAATTACAGGAAGCTTTCGAAGAACACAACACTTACAGAGATGGTTAAGAAAGGGAAAAAGACCATAGAGGATACTGCCCCTGAGCAGTCAAAAATGCTACTGCTATTCTCTGATACCACTTGTAACAAAGATGGTGGAACTATGACTTGGGAGGCGATGTACAATTTACTAGAGGGAGAAAACCCAAGGCCCTTGGAGGTTAAGGCAACAACGGATGCCACGACTTCATCTGATGCTTCTTACTTCGAAGCAACATGCTCTTTTCTACACAAGATTGCTACAAGACCAAAAATCTTACCATATACAGATATGGTAAGATGGATTATTGATGAAGTGGATGTTTCAGATAGAACGTTCAGAAACTCCAGGCAAGACATTATGGGATCATTCAAATCAGACAATTTGAGCCAAATGTACCATCTGCCGCAGCCACAGAAGATCTATGACAAAGCTTTTATCGAGCATTTTTCCAAAGAGAATGAAGATCCAATGGACGTTATGCAAGCTTGGAGGTCTGGCTCCAACAAGTTTAGACGGGAGAAAACTGGTATGTACCCCATTGCACCTTTGTCAGCCCCATACAATTTTGCAGCTGCAATGTTGTGTAGGCTATTTGGAAAAGATGATACCACCAAATTTTCCATTGAATGGGTTCCCCTGATTGATGCAATTGTAAATGATACCATTTTTAACTGGAGTACTATTTTGTCAGATAATCTAGCCATGGCCATTAGAGAATACAGGCATCATAGAATTGTCTCCACTCGGGTTATCCCTCCCTTTTTCATGAGTGCTTATGTCATGGATGCTATATGTTTTTGCTCGCATTTTCCAAACATGGGCTGGAAATGGACCTTAAAAGATCCTACACCCATCCATATTTATCACAAGATACTGTGGGAATCACAGTTTGGCTCCCATTTTTATAATATTTGTCATGGTGTCATGTTACCTATTTATCAGACCATTTTTTATAAGAAATCCCCCAGGCTTTTAGAGGAAGCAAAGATTGACATCTTGCTAGTGGCGAGGTGGTTTGGTGAGGAATGGTTTACTTATATCAGAGTTTTCAGGAGTATTACTTCTCCCCATGTTCTCCCATACTATGTTCCGGATAAACTACTAGCACGAGAAATAGCTTATCAGACAGTGGGTGATGGAATAACCAAAACCCTTAAGGAGCAAAAGAAAGCCATTTGGCCAACCTTCCCATTACAATGTGGTTCTTTCGCATTGCATGAAGTCGGGCATGCATCTAAAGAAATACAGAACATCATGGCCCTAAATCTAGCTACCGTGTCAGGCAGACAATATGATCCCAACCAGGTTGCCAGGAATTTTACTGCCATTGTCAAAGTTAGGCAATTCAGTCATGAGGAAGATCTATTTGATGATTTATTTGAACAAGCCAAGAGATTTTCACAAGTTTTGCAGTTAGCATCACTGAAGCTAGACCAAGGACCTCAGAGAATTCCACACATATAGAAATAAAAGGCTCGAGCAGGTCCCTTTGGACAAATTGAAGAATTAAGAGAACCTACTCCTAACGTAACCCTAGAGGAGAGTTCCAAGCACAATTCTGGTGAAGAATCGCAAGAGAAGTCAGCTCAAGGTTCTGAAGACTCTAAACATGAAACCGACAATAAATAAGGAAGCCCTAAGGCAGACCCCTGAACAGGATACAAAATAAAATCGTGAACAAACGATCGAGGAAGCCTCAACTATACAAGACATGGAGACTAGTCCCCCACAAGTTGAAACAAAAAAGACTCCAATCATAAATATGGAATAGGAGTGGGAGCAATTTAATAAAAATATCCAAATAGAGACTGTTATTGAAGAAATTTCTGGATTCCAGACCCCATAGCACACTCAACAAATTGTAAATCCAAAAGCCACAACACAAGAAATTGTATCTACTCAAGACATTGAGGGTGTCCCGACACATCCAACTTCTGAAATTATATTGAAGGTTGAAGGAATACCACCCTTAGATATATTCTATAGTCCTACTCATAAGTTTATAGTAAAAAGAGAGAGAAAGAAAAGAAAATTAGATGTATCGGCAACAATAAGTTTTGAAAGTGAGCCAATGGAAATAGTGTGGAGAGACACCCCCATGGACCCATCAAACAACCTTACAAAGCTATCACAGTATGCAAGAGCTTATGCAACTGCAACAATTGATAAGGCAATAGAGGTTCAACTGTTACTGAAGGTAAAAAAAGAAAGAGTTCAATTACTTGAACAAAAACTCGAGCAAGAAAGGCAAAGCACCAATAAGCAGGCAGAAATACAAATGGCATAGCTTCAACAAAATTTTGAGCAAATGACAATACAACATCAGACAAACATGGCAGTGAAGAACACACAGATTCACCAAATGCAAGATATATTGGACAAATTTAAAGGAAGTACTCAAGTAGATGAATTTATCAAAGAGGTACTTGAGCAAATGACAATTCAACATCAGACAAACATGGCATTGAAGAACACACAGATTCACAAAATGCAAGATGTATTGGACAAATTTAAAGGAAGTACTCAAGTAGATGAATTTATCAAAGAGGTACTTGAGTTAAATTCTCTTTTGGTATAGCAGCAGGAAGTATTCTGTCAAATAATTTCAATGATCAAACCTTATTGTGAATCAAGTGACAAATTAAACATCCAAGTGACTGTTCAAAGATTAGAATATGAATAGCTAAACAGAATAATAATACAATTCATTTCTTGGCAAGAATCTAAAGAAGGTAGGAAGATGGATCTACCAAAGATCGAGGAATCCCATAAAGACAGCTTATTTACTTATTGGGATTTACAATTAAAACAAATGGAGAGGGTAGTAGCAAGAGCAGCCAATACTGCAAACAACATCATTGAGGTTGTTAATGAAAACCTCCACTCTACCAATATTATTAGAGAATGCAATCTAGAAGCTCTCCCGAACGTTAAACAGTTGGAAGAACGGTGGAAAGAAACTGCCCAAACAAATGCAGAAGCAATCAAGCAACTGTCTAAGCTCGATTGGGAAACATACTGGCGGTTTCTGGTAAAACCACATAGTCATTGGATGACTTTACGTTGTTTAACTAATTCTTCTCAAAAGATGGTGCCACCTCTCACTAATGTTGTATTCACGGGGCAACTGAGATCTAGAATTGGCCAACCTCCCCAGGTTAAGCCAATGATAGACATTTGCGAGCTCAAGGACTGAATGGCCAAATAGGGCCATTCAATTTGTAAAAGCTTGTCATCATTTATTTTTATTTTTAGTTTTTGTTTCACTTATTATGAGGAAGGTTGTTTGAAACCTCCTCAACTTTTTATGTAATAATCTATTTTTGAGGCATGTATTATAGTATTTAAACCCCTCTCATGCATTTAGAGAGGGGTCCAGGATTTTATCAAAAACACTTTACAAGACATTACACTTCTATATTTTTGTGAAGGTTTTGATGAAATTATTGGAACATGATCTATTTTTCTTTGAATATCGAAGCATACTCTACTGAAATTACACTTTTGTACTCTTAGAGTGTATTTGATTGGATGAAAGTGGATCAATATTGTTGAGCCCATGAGCAGGACCTTTCATATATGGTACTTTTATCTTATGATTGTGTTTTATTTATGCATTAGCAATACTCTTTCTTTGATTGTCTTATGTATGAAAATCTGAGTTATAGTTCTACATTATTACACTTTTGTATGATGTTTCAGCTCTGATTCCTTATTGAATACATGAACAATTATTATATGCGATAAAGTTTTCTCAATTATTTTTCCTAACTATTTAGCCAAAAAAAAATTATCTTTCATGAATTCATTTCTTTTAGCAGTTGAATAATCTTTATTACCAGTTGCTTTGAGACATCTTTGTAGATCTTACATATCTTAGTTTATTTCTATGTATATTTATAGTAAGGTAATGTTAGAATAAAATAGATGCATATGTTTATTGTTTAGATTAGATCATTATTAGTTGAATCATTCCTCGTTATATCTTATATCACCCCAACAACATTACCAAATCAATCCTCACTGGGAAATTGGTCTCATTATCCCCAGTCGGAGCCACTATACCAAACGAAAAAGGAGTTGCTTTTAAGGTCTGAACTGGGTGGTTATCCCCCATGTTGTCGCAACGAATTTTGAGGTTTCAACACCAACATAACTCCTTATATCTAAGAGATGCATATACTATGATGATGGACATCAAGTTATTATGCTTGCAAGCTCTTCTTGATTATGAAAGGCACAAGTTACATGGTGTTAATGGTGGTGGTGTGGGTGTTATTAGTGGAAATGGCGGTGGTGGTCATGGTAGTGGTGGGGTTGCCATGCTTAATTTCCAAACGAATCATTTGCTACTGGCAGGTGCCGAAAGCCACGTTTGTGTCCTGTTGTGGCCAGCAACAACCCCCCTCCTTATTTAGTGTTATACCTAATACTAAATAAGTGGGGACCCTTAGTTAAAAAATTTAAAAATCAAAATAGTGCTTAAATTTCCTTTTCAAATAAAGCTTACCATCATAAACTTAGGAAGCCCCCTTTAAAAATCCAAAAATCTAAGTTTTATGATAAGGTAAGACGAAAATCTTTCCTTAGGAAATATCGCATCGCAAAAGATGACAGGATATCACGTTATAAGCCAAATTCCAACATTGCAAGATCGCGATACGCGATAATGAAATATCGCATCGCATACATTAAGCACAACTTACATTGAAACACCGTAAATCGCCGATATGCGATGACGCTGATCGCAAATCGCATTTCGTTGAAAACAGGTTAACAAAAATTGTCATATATAACGTTTTTGCGATCTGTGATATTGCGATATTGCGATTTCGCAATACATCGGCAATGCGTAATGCGATGTCACGAGCAATCAACTCTGCGATGTTACGATTCTGCGACGTTATGATTTCGCGATATTGCGATCTGCGATATTGTGAAGCAAATCGCAAAATCGCTTCATAGCAAATCTTTCGGGCTCGTTATTCAAGAAAAGTATTTTCCATAAGCTGACACCTGGTTATGCGCTTTAATGCTAATAAATGAGTTAGTTTCCAGTTATTAATGGAATATGGTTTCGTGCTTATCGAAAAATCATCTCACATAAGGTGGTATATTTGATTTGTCTTCGGCATTTAAAACCTTCCCATCACCCTTCCTTGTCATTATTTTCACTTCACTTGTGAATTGCAAGAACGGAGAAAAGTAACGATACAAACAGATTGGAAACAGAAGGCCCAACAAAAGGTAGAAGCAATCCAAGGGTTAACCAAGTTGAACTGGGATTATTACTGGGCATACTTGGTAAAGCCACATAGCCAGTGGATGACTCTTAAGTGTATCATCAATTCGACCGAAAAGATGGCGCCAGCTCTTGTCGATTATGTTTTCTCAGCTCAGCTAAAATCGGAAGTCGGCCAGCCGACTCTTCTCAAACAGATGCTGCATGCGTGCGATTTCAAGGACCAAATATAGAAGTAGTTTTAATTTTAGATTCAATTTTAGTTTTAAATTTTGTTTTATTTTCCTGAAATGAGGACGGTCATTTAAACCGCATCCTACATTTTTGTAATAATTTATTTTTAGATTTAGTTAGTAGTATTTAAACCCTTCTCATGCATTTAGAGAAGGGTCCTGAAATTTGTCAAAAACTTATCCCCAGAACATGCACTTCTTTACCCTCTGAGGAGGTTTTGATGAATGAATGCAACAGGATTTATTGATGTTTGCATTTGATATCTGCTACTGATGTTGCACTTTTGTACTCTTAGTGGATGTTTGATCAAGAAGAGATAAATCGTTATCGCTTGAAGCTCGTGAGTAGGACTAGTTATAAATGGTATTTATATCTCTTAACTATTTCTGCCCTTGTGTTAGAGTGATTTTCATGTTCAGTTATTTATATATTGATGTATGAATGCCTGAGTTATCATTTGGCACTTTTGTACGGTGATAGCTATTTATTTATGCTTAGTGTATGAATAGCTTATTATGCCATATGTTTTCCACAACTGTTTCGTCTAACTTTTTATACGAAGTGGTTCATATTTATTGAATTCTTTTCTCAAAACAGTTGAATGATCTTTATTACGATTTGTTATTTGAAATCATTTTAGATCACAGAAAAGAAAGATTACACCCCGAGTTAGTGTAGATTTAGATATTTTTGTTTATTATAATACAATTTCCTTATTATTAGACTAGAATTAGAGTAGAAGTATTCCATTTAGAAACTGTTAGAAAGAGAAATATCAGTCCAACACACACACACACACATAAATTGGGAAACTGGTCCCATATCCCCAGTCGGACCCACTATACCAAACGAAAAAGGAGCTGCTAACCAAGGTCCGGACCGGATGGGTATCCCCCTTGTTGTAGACAAGATTTTCGAGGCTTTAACATATTTGGCGCTAGAAGGAGGGCCACGAACTGTGAATGGAAAGCAAATATAAATCTAAATACCATTCTGAGAGTAAATCGCCCTCACCATCTCCTCCAACTTCTCCATTGCATTTAGAATCTGTAAATCCAGAGTCAGAAGTCGCTGGAGCAACAACCGCTGCTACAAACCCTGATATTTCAGAACAATCTACTATTGAACCTCCTGAAGTTGAATCTTTGATTCACAAACTTCAGTGATTTTCTATATCTCCTCAAAAATCTGATAAATCTCAAGGCAGCGTGACTTCGCAATATAACCCTGCTCATCCTCTTACCAGGTTAAAGAGCAAAAAGTTTGGTGTTCAGCCAACCGAATTACCTCTACCTACTAGGAAGAGAGCAAGAAAGTCTCCTAAAGGATCCAATAGCGAGACTCTTTCATCATCATCATCCATCTCAACCTCTTCACCGCGAAGTCAACCATCCACTCCTCCACTTCAGATCTTTGTCCATCGGCTCACTGGATCTTCCACAACTCCTTCTCAACCATCTGGAGTCGTAATATCCTCACCCTCTCAACCACAGGGATCATCTTCTGCACTTTCCTCTGTTAGTAGTTCAACGATGGCCCAATCTCCATGGAATAACCCAGGGGCAGTCTTAATGCCTGCACCCTTGAGTCAGTTACGACCCATCCTGAAAAATGGTTGCCTAAGTTTAATCCTGAGGCAGGCATGCTAGCGGAAGAACATATAAATAACTTTATGCTATCCATAAATCTCAATGGAGTTGTTAATGAAGATGTTGTTGTTCGATTTTTTCCTTATACTCTGCAAGGAACAGCTGGATCATGGTATTTCTCATTACCATCTAGATCTATTACTAGTTGGAACATCTTCCAAGAACAATTCCTGACCAAGTTTGGTGATGACAGGTCTATAGCGACACTGATCAATGACTTGTCTAACCTTAGGGTCGAGTTAAGAGAACCTATCAAAGATTTCAATTTACGTTTCAATAAAATCTTAAACAAAATACCTGCTGCTTCTTAGCCTAGTGAAGAAGTGTGAAGTGAATGGTACATTACTGCTTTACCATCAAACTTAGAAATCTTTGTTGATAGGGCTAACAAAACAACTTTAGTTGAAAATATGAAAGAAGCAATAGCAGTAGAGAAACGTATTATGGCCCTAGAAAAGAAAAACGCGATAGAGGAACGAAAATCTAAGAAGGTCTCTTTCAAAGAAGATCCCAAGAAAAAACAACCGAAAGATCCATTCGATTTAGAAGGATTACAAAAAGTTTTGAAGACCATGTCTAACGAAATGGTCGATATTAAGAAACAAGTAGCAGAAACTTCTTCTAAAAAGCCATACAGGCCTTTTAAAAGAAATCCTTCAACTGATTCCAAACCCCCTAACGCTATTTCAAATGCTGAGTCAGAAGAAGAAGAAGAGGAAAACGCTACTGAAGAACATACCGATGAAGAAGAAGTTGTAGAGTTACAAGGTATGTGGGATTTCATCCTCCCAGATGAAGAGGATCAAGAGGCATTCCCGGTTAGTACTCGCAGCAGAAATCAACTTGATCCTCCTCAACCTACACCTAAGCCAAAGAGCGCAAGCTCGATGACTAAGGATAAAGTCGCAGCCAAGAAAACATCACCTAAAGCGACTCAAACCAACCCATTCCAAACAGACACATTAACTCCATCTAAAACACTAATCGTTTCGGATGAAATGGAGTATAATATCATAGAAGATATGAAAAAGATTAGGGCCAACATTACTGTTTTTGAATTGAGCAAGTTAAAACACTAGCAAAAAGTACTTTTGAAAGAATTACATGTTGTACCAGTTTCACCTTTACCAGCTGCTGCAATCTCTCAAGCTTCCCATGATATGGGAAGACCACCTCCAACTAATTGGAGGAAGATCGAGATCGCATACTCCCCCATTTCTCCTTACTTATGAAATTTTCAATAAAAATGTGCATAATTGCTTAGTCGATTCTAGAGCTTCATCAAATATTTTACTAAGGTCAATTTGTGCAAAATTGAATGTCCAACCACAGAAATCCGTTGTGCACATAGTTCAGCTAGATCGATCGCAAGTCGAAGTGATTGGCGAATTAAATCAGGTTACCATAAGGTTGTCATCTAACCCAAAGGTATGTCAAGTTATTGACATTTTAGTTGTTGATATTCCTGAATTTTATGGCTTAATTCTTAGCAGAGATTGGTCAGAAAAACTTCACGGATACTTTGCAACCGACTGGTCTCACATGTGGCTGCCTTATAATGGTAAACCAAACCAAATAAAAGTTGAGCGTGAACGACATCAGAAATACATAGTAACAGAACTCGAGGGAGAAAATGAACCAGTAGCATATAATTCTAACATCATAGGCAACTATTCAGTAGATTCTTTCCTAGGAAATTTTAATGCTCATCCTTCACCTTACTTAGAACATTCTGTTTTATCTCAAGTAGAGAATTTTTCCCAAACAGATAGTTCTAAATGCATTAATTTTATAGATAGTCCTGTAAATAAATCTTTGTTTTGGAAACTATTTTTTGATGGTTCTAAGTCTAACGAAGGAGCAGGAGCAGGATGTGTGTTAGTAAGCCCAGAGGGAGATAAAACCATGCTAACTTGCAGACTCGAATTTGAATGCATCAACAATACCCCAGAATACGAGGCTTTAATCCAAGGGTTCTACAAAGCAATCGGACTAGATGTCAAATACTTGCAAGTTTTTGGAGATTCTGAAATTGTAATCGGACAGGTACGTAATACTATACATTGTTTATCAGGTCATTTAAAGCATTACCAATCCTTAGTCCAATATCTGACTGAACATTTTATAGCATTTAATATTTCATCAATTCCCAGACTCCAGAATGCTAGCGCAGACCTCTTAACTAACATAGCTTCCAAGCTCATTCCTTCAGAAGATTTTAGCCCTGACTGATTTTCAATTGAGTTAATTTTCAGACCATCTATTCCTGATAACATTACCAATTGGAGGGTTTTCAACGACGATCCTGATATCGTGAGTTTCCTCACATCTGAAGTATCCTATACCAATCAAATAATTGATGAAGACCAACATGACCAACAATTGCAACAGGATAGTACTAACAATGTTATACCTAAATCAGTAGTCAAATTAGAAGACCTTTATGATTTGAAAGATCGATTCAAAAGATCTACCAATTCAAAACTCCAAAGTTCAACTTTGAATTATGAATTAGTAAATCTAGGAACTGATGCTAAACCACAGAATATCAACCTAGGCCTTGGCCTAGCCCCTGAAGAAAAATTAGCATATATCCGTCTCTTGAAACAATACAAAAGTGTCTTTGCTTGGAATTACGATGAACTCAAAACATATGACACCTCCATCATCCAACATACTATCCCAATGATTGATAATGAAAAACATGTCCAACAAAAGTTGAGAAAAGTCCATCCAAATTTAGAAAATCAGATTAAAACTGAACTCAATAAGTTATTGAAAGCCAAAATAATCTTTCCCGTTAGACATTCTAAATGGGTCTCCAATATGGTACCTGTTAGAAAGAAAAACGGAGATATTAGAATCTGCATTGACTTTCGAAACCTTAACAAGGCCTGCCAAAATGATAATTTTCCTTTACCTCCCATGGAACAAATACTGCAGGCAGTTGCGGTCTCAGAATTAATGTCATTCTTGGATGCATTCTCAAGATATAACCAAGTGTTGGTACATCCCGACGATCAATTAAAAACCACATTTAGAACTAAATGGGGCACATACGCATATCAAAAGATGCCATTTGGTTTGATTAAAGCGGGTGCTACATTTCAGAGAGCCATGGACATTGCATTCAAAGGGTTAGTTAATAAATCAGTGGTAATCTATTTGGATGATATAACTGTTTATTCCAAGAAACAAAACAACCATCTTAGAGGTTTAAAACAAATCTTCCAACGTTGTTTAAAGAATGGGATTTCTCTTAAACCGAAAAAATCTTTTTTCGCATTAAGTGAAGGAAAGCTTCTAGGATTCATAGTGTCAAAATCTGGAATTCACATTGATCCTGACAGAATCAAGGAAATTTCCGCAGCACCCCTACCTCACATCAAGAAAGCCATGCAATCTTTCCTTGGCCAAATTAACTTTGTAAAGAGATTTGTTCCAGATTTTTCAAGAATCGTATCTCCTTTACAAGCCATGATTAAAAAGAACGCAAACTTTAAATGGGGCCAAGATGAACATGAGGCATTCAATCTGATCAAACAAGCAATTATCAGTGCTCCATCTTTAACAACCCCAAATTTTTCCGATCCTTTTATTTTGTATACATTTGCCTCAGATAGGTCATATGTTGCGATACTCACTCAAGCAAATCAAGAAAAGGCGGAAGCCCCAATTGCTTTTTTCAGTTCCAATTTACAAGGAGCTGAGTTGAATTATTTAGATGTGGAGAAACAAGCTTATGTTGTTTTTAAAGCAATTAAATATTTCAGACCTTTTTCACTCAAAACACATACCAAGGTCATAGTACCATTTCCAGTGGTAAGAAGTCTTCTAGTACAGAAGGATGTGGGTGAGAAAAGGGCCAATTGGGTTACTGCACTACAGGAATATGATGTAGAAATCAAACCAACAAATATTGTGAAAGGTCAAGGCTTTTGCAAAATGCTGGCAGGAGCATTGCTAATGCCCGAAAATCCATCTACAGAGGTACAAGTATACCAGGTAAGCCTAAATGATGTTGAGTCATTATACGCTGATCTTATTTATTATTTAAAGAATGGATATGCTCCTGCAAACCTCGATCATACCAAGAAAAGAGCCCTAAGGTTAAAAGCCAAACAATATCAACTCGTGAATGACGTTCTTTTTAGAATAAATTATGATTATGTTCTCCTTAGATGTTTTGAGAAATTTGAAGCTGAAAAATTCTTGTAGGAACTCCATGATGGGCCAGCGGGCGGACACTACGCTGGAGATGCTACTGCTCATAAAATTTTACGCGCAGGCTATTACTGGCCCACATTATTCAAAGACACACATAACTACGTAAGGAAATGTCAAGTCTGTCAAACCGCTACTGGGAGACAAAATAAACCATCCTTGCCACTGCAACCAGTTACCATTGAACAACCTTTCGATAAGTGGGGATTGGACATAATAGGTGAGATCGTTCCTCACTCTTCTAAACAGCATAGATACATCCTTACAGTGACAGATTACTTTACTAAATGGGTAGAATCAGTTCTGTTAGTGTCAATCTTTCCAGCCTTCCTCCACTGATCAAATGTGCTCTTACAAAGTGGTCTCAGAGTGTCAAGGTCAAATTTTGTCATTTCAGTGAGTCTTCAAGCAAAATTTGGTCACTAGGCATTAGGTCTAGGCTTTGTCCAAATGTCAGTCCATGTCATCATTCAGCTGAGCCTATCATCATTCAGAGGGTTGTCATTATCATGTCAGTGTCTAATGAGTCTTTTTACAACTTATTCATGCTTCAGTTGTGCCTAGGGAAGGTCATTTCCCTCTCCTAGGGTTTTGAAGGCAATTTCTCTTAGGCGGCTAAATAATCAGCAAAACTCATATCCTGATGTTCATACACCTTCCCTTATCCTTAAAGTACCTTATAAAACACTTCCCATCCCTTAGATCCACCAAATTCCTCATTTTTCCACAAACCCTAGTTTCTAGCTACAACTTGGCAATTTTCTAGGTTGGGCCTGTGTTTTGCCCTTTTGTACCCCTTCCCCTCGCTCAATTTCTACGATTCCACTTTCCCCTACTTCCTAACATCCCTCCCTACTCCCCAAAATTTCCCCAAGAATTTAGAAGCCCCCTATCCCCTTCATTTCGCTTCATTTCGACAAAATTCCTTGTTTCACACATCGGGACAAGTTTCACTCAAATGATGTTTCAGAGCAATCAAAGATGAATTTTGGAAAACTGAGAGAGGTTTTTGTCCAGAACATGCCAAAGAAGAAAAACCTCCTTCACTTTTTGCACAGGTGTCATTTTTTGAGAGAAATGTCAAGAATATCGTTGCCTCAGGAGAATCAAAGACACCTCTGAAGTGACCTTGGGAAAATCAAGTTTTCTCCTAGCTTGGTTGGCAAAATGATTTGATTGATGGGTAAAATGATAACGAGACACAAAGATCTTTCCAATGAGCTATCATGAGCTCAATTTGGGGTTGAGGAAGACATTCAAAAGTTGACTGCAACAGCACTCTTCCTTGAGGCAGCCTCATTTGGCACTTTTTGACCAGTATTGAGAGATTTGATTTTTTTTACAGGTCAAATCAACTCCAAATTGAAAAATTTTAGTTGGGTTGGAAAGTAGACTCAAATACCTTTCCAACGAGCTATCCTGCGCCCAATTCCGACACCGGGAAGGCCTCCAAAAGCCTCCTGCAAGGTGCGCGACCCGTTGAGCCAAAGGTGCGCGACCCGTTGGGCAAGGTGCGCGACCCATTGAGCTGTCTTGCTGCAAACTTCAAAAAATTGCCCAATCTTCCTCCAAATCATCAAATTTGTTCAAGATAGGCTCTTTACACATTGTTTTGGAGGTTGGTGATGGATGTAAGCCCTCATGCTATGATTTTAACCTCAAATCATGCAAATGAAAAGACTTATATGACTGCAATATTAATGAGCAAACTGTGCTAGGGTTTGTGTTGTTTCAAGCTATTTTTCCCTTTGGTTTGTTTCCCTCCTTTCCCTTTCACTCACACTTATATGTTCATCTCTTTTCCCATATTATTTTATAAATCAAATGCAAACCCTACCCCTCTCCCAAAGCATTCAAAACCCTAATCTCCCTCCACCATATGCATGTGTAAACACTAAAAATTGTTGGTGAACATGTAAAAGGTTTTGTGCATATGTTTCCCTATCTTCCCCTGTAATGCATGTTTTCATATTCCCATATGTTCACTTTCATACATGTTTTCCCATATGCAGTGATCTTTGCAAATGATTTCCCAATATCCCTGATTATAAATATGTATTCCTATATGCATAATTGTTTGCAAATTTTCCTTAAATTCCCTGTTATATTCATATATTCCCAATTCCTTGTACAAAGGTCCCTCCCCTAACATTTCCCTCATGTCCTTGTCCCCTTGAAACAGCATAGAGTTCAGCGCTTTGTGCAGTCAGAGACAGCAGTTCAATTTGTCCACTTTGCTCCTAAACCATGTCAGAAACCGAAACTTATGAGCAAAGTGATGACCATTCATCATCTACAGAGGTTGAGGTACAGAGGAGGCCTCATAAGGGTGGAAAGGGCGGTCATCATAGGTTATTGGGCAAGGATGCATGTCTGCAAGGCTAAAATGAAAGTTTTTCAAAGGAGGTTGACCGAAGGCACTAAAACGGAGAAGGAGGCCAAATCCCCTCCGTATCTTGGCTGAGGCTTCACTCAAAGATCATGGCACTCACTAGCATCATCTACAGCACAAATCCCAAAAATTTTGGAGAATTTTGGGTAATTTTGGTATTTTTGGGAAATTTACAGGTTTTGGCTTCTCAACGGGTCTCACCCCCGGTGAGACCCTTTGTCATCGTAGCTCCGTTTTGCAAAAACTCAACATTTTTGGATTTTTCATGCAAAGTTACACATGCCTATGGATGGACTTGAGTTTTTATGGAGTTTTGGGCCTCCAAAAGGTCAAAATACAGCCAAATTTTGACTTTCTACCCCTTTTTTGAGCTGCAGAAGTAGTCTTGGGAGAATTAACTTTTGACTGGGCACATGACCTCCAAATCCAAAAATTCTGGTTGGGTTGGAAAGTAGACTCAGAGACCTTTCCAACGAGCTATCCTGCACCTCATTCTGACACCGGGAAGGCCTCCAAACAGGGCTCCAAAGTGCGCGACCCGTTGAGGAAGATGTGCGCGACCCGTTGAGGGAACTTTGCCAGTTTTGACCAGTTCAGCCCAAAAATTGCAGTTTGGCTCCAGTTTGACTTTCTGAGGTCGATGGTGGTCCTCTTGACTATACTTGTGGCACTTTTTGGATACTTTTACTCTTCTTTAACTCTTCTAGAAGTTTCTTGAATGTAAATGGTAAATATTTAATGTATGGATAGGTTTCCTAGCTTATAGAGGAAAGTTGTTTTGACTGCCTATTATCTAGTGCTCAGTTTAGAAGTAGTTGAAACAGCTCCTAGAAAGGGGAGCTCGACCCCTAGAGGTGGGGAAAGAGGTTAGATCATCTATATTATGCACTCTTTTGCTCATTTTCATGGTTGGACTCTTGAGGGAGGAGCTATCATTGTATATTTCACTTGTATCTCTGCAATTTTTGGCTAAGGAAGACCAGGGTTTTGCAGTCATCTTTGGGATTCTTGTGGACTCATGTGTTGATGGTGTTTTTCTTCATGTTATTGTAAGCTTTGTTATGTGATTCATTTCCTTTCTATACTGCTGCATATTAAACAAATGAAGTGATAAAGTCAGAATTCATGCTTGCCATGCTCTACTTTTAAATTTGTTTAATTTCTATGTTTTCTGCTGTCTAAAGAGAATTCAAATCCATTGTTTGCTCTCTTTAGCCTTCTTTTCTTTCTTCCTAATCATCCACTTCAGCTAAAGACATCAATACAGGTTCCTACCTTGCCCCAAAGACCCCCCTGCAGAAACTGTGTCCAATCCCCGCACCCTAAATTGCAGCTCCTCAATTTGCCACCAAAAACCCCAAAAAAACCCCCAAATCAACCTTCAAATCAGTTTACTAGCCTAATATCAGTGTTACCTTGATTGGTCATCTCTTCCTATTGAAAATTACCGAGATTGACCGAAGAGAGCCTTCTCCTGCCCCGTAGGGCTAGCTACGAGGCTGAATGGTTTGATGTAGCTTTGAGATTTGCCTTTTCAGCCTGAGGTGAAATTTCAAGTGCTAACAAGTTCCACTCAAGATGGCTAACGCTGAAAATATCATTGAATTCATAGATCAATTCATAATCACCAGGTTTGGATTGCCTTTCGCTTTAATGTTTGATAATGCATCATATTTTTCTGGTAATGCAATGACTGAATTTGCACTCAAAAGGGGTTTCAAGCTTAAATACTCGGCCAATTATTATCCACAAGGGAACGGGTTAGATGAATCCAAAAATAAGAACTTAATCATAATCATTAAGCGAACCATTGACCAAAATAATAAAAATTGGAATAAGTCTTTAATATATGCTTTATGGGCAGATCAAATAACGCAGGAAGCCTTTAAGGGCACTTCTCCCTTTAATTTAGTTTATGGGAAAGAAGTACTTCTTCCAACACATCTAGCAATTCCCTCTTTAGCCCTGGTTCAATATATTGATGAAGCACCAACTTCTTCTTTACAACTTAGGCAGCTGGAAATAATTAAATTAGAAGAACAACGAGAACGGGTTAAGATAACTCACGCTCATCATCAAGCATTGGTGAAAGCCTCTTTTGATTCCAATATGATATCCAGAAAAGATTTTCAGATGGGAGATCTAATTTTAAAATGGGACAAGGCTCATGAGGAAAAGGGAAAACATACAAAATTTCAAAGAATGTGGCTTGGTCCTTTTCAAACCATAGAAGTCATAGGTCCGTCTACCTTCATGTTACAAGATTTAACAGGGAGAAGAGATTCTTTACCTGTTAATGGTCAGATTCTTAAGAAATATTTTCCACAGAAAATCATTCTTCTATTTTTGTAGAGTAGTCGTTTTTCTTTCCATAATAAAAACGGTTGTAAATGGTTACTTTTGAGATTCAAGAAAAAGACACAAATTCTCTTCTAGATTTTGTTTTTTCACTTGTATAAATAGAATTCTTTCTAAAAAAATAATCATTACTATTGAAAGATACAGTTAAAGACTATAGACCTAGAAATGATACTAGTTTCAATTGTATAAACTTTGACAAAAAACACCTTTAGTTGTAAAAAAATTTATTTCAGTCAATGAAAGGTATCAATAACAAAATGAAGATTATTTGTAGAAAGGATCTTTCGAAAAAACTCTATCATTGTCGTCCAGAGCTGTCTTAAGGAAACAATGACTTCCTCCCCACCTAGGAAACTACAATATTCATAGAACGAACCAAAGATAAACTTTAACTTAAAGAGTAAGAGGTCTCATCACGAGCCGACTTATCATGATCATAGATGTATACCTTGCTGACTTTGCCAATACTGCATACCACAACAGGGCAATGACTCAAGATTGTTAAAATCAAAAGACAAGGGGTCTCATCACGAGCCAGCTTGTTCAACAAAGTTATAAATCAGTGAATGACAATGTCATGAACTGGCTACCAAACCAAGACATTGCTCATTAAGAATAAAAAGAAAATGAAAGCAAAAAGTGTGGAAATGGATTTTTCTTTGAAAAGTTGTGAATTTATCTAAGTAGGATACAGGATCTTTGTTGGATAATAGGTAACCCTGTCGAAGTTGTAAACGCTTGCTGGCAGCAGAGGCTCTACCTACGACAAATGAGCATATTTAAATCTGATTTACAGAGAAGACTTTGTTTTTATCTTTATAAACTAAATAATGACTGATGTAGATAAAAGGACTGGCTTGAGGAAGTAAATAATCAAATTTGATAAAAAGAAGAAACAAAATATCATTAATAGGCAAAAGCATAATGTACTTAGTCTTTCTATAGTAAAGTTTAAATTTCTGGAAAATTTTCTGTTTTGGAAGATTTGAAAATTCAAAAAAGCAGCAGAGATAACTGGTTCTTCCAAGTGAATCGCCAATTATTGTGGCCAGCAACAACCCCCCTCCTTATTTAGTGTTATACCTAATACTAAATAAGTGGGGACCCTTAGTTAAAAAATTTAAAAATCAAAATAGTGCTTAAATTTCCTTTTCAAATAAAGCTTACCATCATAAACTTAGGAAGCCCCCTTTAAAAATCCAAAAATCTAAGTTTTATGATAAGGTAAGACGAAAATCTTTCCTTAGGAAATATCGCATCGCAAAAGATGACAGGATATCACCTTATAAGCCAAATTCCAACATTGTGATATCGCGATATGCGATCGCATCGCATACATTAAGCACAACTTACATTGAAACATCGTAAATCTCCGATATGCGATGACGCCGATCGCAAATCGCATTTCGCAGAAAACAGGTTAACAAAAATTGTCATATATAACGTTTCTGCGATCTGCGATATTGCGATTTCGTGATACACCGGCAATGCGATAATGCGATGTCACGAGCAATCAACTCTGCGATGTTACGATTCTGCGACGTTATGATTTCGCGATATTGCGATCTGCGATATTGCGAAGCAAATTGCAAAATCGCTTCATCACAGATCTTTTGGGCTCGTTATTCAAGAAAAGTATTTTCCATAAGCTGACACCTGGTTATGCGCTTTAATGCTAATAAATGAGTTAGTTGCCAGTTATTAATGGAATATGGTTTCGTGCTTATCGAAAAATCATCTCATGTAAGGTGGTATATTTGATTTGTCTTCGGCATTTAAAACCTTCCCATCACCCTTCCTTGTCATTATTTTCACTTCACTTGTGAATTGTAGGAACAGAGAAAAGTAACGATACAAACAGATTGGAAACAGAAGGCCCAAGGAAAGGCAGAAGCAATCCAAGGGTTAACCAAGTTGAACTGGGATTATTACTGGGCATACTTGGTAAAGCCACATAGCCAATGGATGACTCTTAAGTGTATCATCAATTCAGCCGAAAAGATGGCGCTAGCTCTTGTCGATTCTGTTTTCTCAGCTAAGCTAAAATCGGAAGTGGGCCAGCCGACTTTTCTCAAACAGATGCTGCAAGCATGTGATTTCAAGGACCAAATACATAAGTAGTTTTAATTTTAGATTCAATTTTAGTTTTAAATTTTGTTTTATTTTCCTGAAATGAGGACGGTCATTTAAACCGCATCCTACATTTTTGTAATAATTTTTTTTAGATTTATTTAGTAGTATTTAAACCCTTTTCATGCATTTAGAGAAGGGTCCTGAAATTTGTCAAAAACTTATCCGCAGAACATGCACTTCTGTACCCTCTGAGGAGGTTTTGATGAATGAATGGAACAGGATTTATTGATGTTTGCATTTGATATCTGCTACTGATGTTGCACTTTTGTACTCTTAGTGGATGTTTGATTAAGAAGAGATAAATTGTTATCGCTTGAAGCTCATGAGTAGGACTAGTTATAATGGTATTTCTATCTCTTAACTATTTCTGCCCTTGTGTTAGAGTGATTTCCAGATTCAGTTATTTATATATTGATGTATGAATGCCTGAGTTATCATTTGGCACTTGTGTACGGTGATAGCTATTTATTTATGCTTAGTGTATGAATAGCTTATTATGCGATATGTTTACCACAACTGTTTCGTCTAACTTTTTATACGAAGTGGTTCATCTTTATTGAATTCTTTTCTCATTATAGTTGAATGATCTTTATTACTAGTTGTTATTTGAAATCATTTTAGATCACAAAAAAGAAAGATTACACCCCGGGTTAGTGTAGATTTAGATATTTCTGTTTATTAGAATACAATTTCCTTATTATTAGACTAGAATTAGAGTAGAAGTATTCCATTTAGAAACTGTTAGAAAGAGAAATATCAGTCCAACACACACACACACACATAAATTGGGAAACTGGTCCCATATCCCCAGTCGGACCCACTATACCAAACGGAAAAGGAGTTGCTAACCAAGGTCCGGACCGGGCGGGTATCCCCCTTGTTGTAGACCCGATTTTTGGGGCTTCAACATGTCCGTAGATTGTATTGTGTCTTTGTTGTTAATGTAACATGTCACAACAACATTAGATATGATAGGAATCTTCGATGAATTGAAGATTGCATCCAGTTTTGAAACCAGATCCAAACCTAATGAGATCAACTAATGGAACATGCATTTTGTGGGTTATGAAAATGTACATTGGTGTTATTTTGAACATGTATGAACTTGTCAATGTATGTTTCAATAACCCTAGGTTGAATGTTGTCTGGATATTTTTGTTGTATATGGAGAAACAATGGAGGACAAAGGAAGTTGATAAAGTTGCCTTACAAGTTTTAATGATATTTGAAGTTTTGAACTTTTTTGTGAGGTTGATAATTAGGTGGAGTTTTAAACCTTATTTGGGTTTGGTATCTGTTCCAACCATGTGCCACACAATTTCCAGGCTTAGGAGGAGCTAGAAGAGATGCAGTTGCTTGAGCTATGCAGCATTGACACTCACAACGACTCTTGGGTAATGGCGAACTCGTAAGGTAAATGATGTTTTCTGAGATAGTTTAATCCTAGTTGAATCTAATTTTCATTCTTTACTATTGGGTGAATTGCAAGATAAAATTTTTGTTTATGTGACCAAATGAGAGAAACAACTAAAGAGTGTTGGTATGCCAATGAATGTATTTGTTATTTCTAGTTGTGAAATGGAGCTTGATTTATTAATATTTGAAATTTATGTCCTATGGAAGGCATGCTAAAAAGGAAGAAAATATCAACTATAAAGCGGGTTGTAAAAGTTGCACGTACAAAAAGAGTAAATCTCGAGTTAAGACATTATTGTCCTATCTCCATAAATTTGATGAAGAATGAAGTCTCCTATAGTAAGATTCATTATCACCACAACATTTTAAAATTAATGAATATGACTGTGTCCTCCTTTGCAGAATGGATGCAATCGTTTTGGATGTTGGACCTCAAGTAGATTGGGTGAAGGTCAATGTGTAGTTAACATTGTTTTTCCGTCATTCATATTGGAGGCCAAATCTCAGTGTGGCTTCTATGATACAAATTCACTCTAATCTGATACGATTAATGGTATGTCGGTCATATTGAATTAAAACATGATAAAAATTCAGTTCGATTCAAATTCATACCAAAATCCAAACTATAAAGACTAATTTTTCCAAATTCGTTCACTATGTCTGATATAGTGGTGGTAATTGTCATGTTTGTTTTTTAATTTATGTAACGTGTTTTTGAGAGTAATTTGTTATAGCCTTGTGTTCTTTATCATTGATGTTTTATGTATACAGGTGACATATGTATTGATCTGTCCTCTGAACCAACATGACCTCCTAGTGGACACTCATGTGAGTATTCTTGTTCACCAAACAAATCATGAGCTATTATGTTTCGTCGATATTTTGAAAGCCCTTTTTTAAACCCCAATTACATTTATGTTGCTTTGTTGCATCCACAAGTCACTATGCTTTTACTTGTGCTTGTACTTTCTATAGTTCATTCCAAGTCTCATTGATGTTATTGTGTTTTTAGACACACAAATTGCTTTCAAGAGCACATATATCTTTGCAAAGCTCGTTCCTGGAAACTTTGTTAGCACCGTTGCTACATTCTATATAATTTTCATTTTCCATAAATCAAAACAAGTTGTATTACATTTCATAGCATTCAAACCCTTTGGGGTCACATGAGCCATTTAAAAAAACAAATAAAAGCTTATCCTAATCAAATAAAAAAATTGTCTACATAGCTAAAGATTTTTTTTGCACAACACAGGGTTTTCAAAGTGGACATACTATTGTTTAATATTTGTTGTTTTGAATTTGAAAATGTGGACACTATTGTTTAAAATTTCATGTTTTGAGATTGCAATATTGAATTCTAACTACAAAAGTTGTCAATACATTAACAAAATTTTGACCCTTACCAAATTATAAATATCTATTAGTATCGACTTACAAACTATCAATACTAACCATATCATTTTGTTAATTTAAAATAAATAAAACAAATTTTTAATGCAAACACACCAAATACAAGTTTAGATGCACAAAACAATATGCATAAAATTCACTTTTGTATAAAAGCAGTGACATGCCACCACATGGATAGATTTCACATCTCTATATATAGAAATATTCTTATTTTTTATTTTGTTAAAACCATGATAATACATACATGTTTTTATTATTATTATTTTTAATTTTTAAATATATGCATAGTAGAAAAAAAATTATTGTAAGTATTGAGGTTTTATACATTTATTGGTTAAATTTAAATGTGAAGTTTTGAAATATCATAGTAACGAAAATTAATCATCATTATTTTGAATTATCATAGTTATGAAGATGAATCATCATTATTTTGAAATATCATAGTTACGAATATGAATCATCATTATGTTAATTTACATAGCAAAATAGATTATTTTATTTTATTTTATTGTTCCTATAAAATAAATTTGTAACTTTTATTTATAAGAGATAAACAAATAAATATATATCTATATCTATATCTATATATATATATATATATATATATATATATATATATATATTTTTATTTTTATTTTTTTCCTAAAAAAAAATACCATAATTTTTATTAATGTTTAATAAAAATTATGTTTTGTAGACACAGAGTTGTGTGTATGCATAAACATCTAATCAATAAAGCAATTATCCTCAAAAACATTTTATGTTTGGGGTCATATTAAGCAACATCTCCCAGTATATCAAAAAATAAAAAAATAAAGCTCAACCATCATGACCGTGAGTATAGTCCAGATTATATACAATTATACAATATACATAACATTATATAGTTATATTACTAACTAAAATCTCTGTGAAAAGAAAAAACTACATGCCTAATATCATGGTGGTTTGTGGATAATATGTTGCCGCAATTTCCTATGATCTGCTAAATATCCATATCCAAAGATAAGAATACTTTGGATAGTCCATGAGTTGTTTGATTTAATTCCTTGTAAATGTGTTGGCATGAAAAAAAATAAGCAAGTTTTTTAATCTCACGACTTCATCTAATATGGGACATAAAAGAAAATTCTTGCATGATCGTGTGCCATTTTACATTTTGTATATGTTGTTCGCATTCATTTGGCCAATGGCCTCTAATTTATTTCCTCGCTGGTATATATTGTCTGTCTATCCACTATTTACATTGGAGAAGATCCAAAGTGAAAATGTTCATAAAAAAACTTCACCAATTGCTAGAAGAGTTGTTGTAAAATATGCCCTTTTATCATATAAAAAAACCACTCTAGCTAGAGCACTCTAGTGTTTATCTTACTAGCAATTTTCACCATTCCCTGTAACTGATTTACATCTATAAAGACCCAAAGTGGAAGTGTTCTAATAAAAAAATTCATCAAATCATTACTATCTGCAAGAAGGGCTATTGTAGTGTGGCCCTTTCATCAAACCAAAATCACTATAGCTAGAGCGTTGTATTCTCTAAATATTGAGCAAAAGGCGAGGTGCCAAAATCTACACATAATATGGCCTTGGTATTTGTACAAAATCTCATGAGAGATATATATGAGAAATTTTAATTAGTCCCAAGGGTAAAAGATAAGTTATGTCTATTGGCCATCTTAGATTTCTTTGACTTTGCGTTTGCTTTAGTCCATATCCAATCCACATTTTGAGAGATGGTCTGCCTCTTCATACGTGTCCTTCTATATGTGTTTAATAGTTAAAAGAGAGAAGAGTGATATTTTTTATGAGTTTTTTTTTAAAAGAGGAAGAAGATAATATTTTTTAATGCTTTCAGAGCCATTTATCCAATTTATGAAATTAAGAGTGTCTCCATAGATATGGAGGGAAAGGATATTTTGATTAAGGGTTAGCTAAAATATAGAGAAGAGAGCAAAAATTTTAGCAAAGTTATTGGACGTCTGTCGTATCCTTTTTTGAAAGAGTGAAGTAGTGTGTGTCGGAGAGATGTAGCACCCCTCCAATCCCACCAGTAGAAGATCTTCCTTGCGCAACACCATCAAAAAACGCCCAAGGTAGGTTTTTTAGAATTTCCATTTATGAGGATCCATTTTGTGTGATTAGAGAGGAGGTATGGATGTAGGAATCCACAATGGCTGAACTTTTTATTGCTACCCTGATGGAGGGAAAAAATTGTTTTTAAAGATAATTACATTCCACTCCAACCATATTACCCATCACACAATAAGTGGAAGATGTTTTTGTGTGTTAGATCTTTTTTTGAGACATGATATTTTAAATAAAGATCAATATTTGCCTCTTCCTAAGGATACCGCATGTTTTCCACACTGCTTAGGTCTGCCCAAAATTTTATGGTAAATGAGTAGTTTATGAAGAGATGTGAGACTATCTCCACCTCATTCCAACATAGAGGATATATGCCTAGCCCTTTAAAAGTCATTTTTTGGAGGTTTTCCCAGGTCAACACTTTATTCTGTAACATGAGCCACATGAAGAGTTGTTTTTTTTTCTTTTTTGTTGCAGGCATAAAAATTTCCACAATATTTTTCCCCACCATGGGAGATCTTCAGGATTATGCACCTGAGATAGAGTTAGGTAACCAAATTTTGTTGCATATGTTCCATAAGGGATAAGATACCAGATGAGTTGATATTCAACACTTGACAATGAGATATTTGAGAATTTTAGGCCTTTAACATATTACTCCCATAAAACAACCTCCTCTCCCTCCAATTGTTAATCATGAGATGGCATCCATCTTTGCCTTCCATCTGTATGGGTGTATAAAGCTACCTAGTTTAAAGTGAAATAACCCACACCATTGGGAAAATTTATCAAGGGGAATGGGAGACAATGCCAATTTTGAATACGAATCCATTAGTCCCTACCTAGAAGGACATTGTTTCCATTCCCATCTTTCCAACTAAGGTAATTACCTATAACAAGGAAATCTTTTAATGCTCCTTTCCATATAATTGATCCATTGTGAACAAGCTTTTGGGAAGTTTGTATACAATCTATCAGCAAGAGGGGCATAATATATTTTTGGTGCATTATATGGGACTAGAATCCCTCCTCTTATATAAATTTACAAACTCCTTTGGTTGTCAATGCCTTTGCGAACAAGGGATATTTTTCAACCCCCAACCCCCTTGAGAAAATAGTTGAGTTGTAGACCTACAATTTGTGAGGGAAAAGGTTCGTTTTCATTTTTTAAGACCAAAAGAAACAAAGATGTTTTATTATATGTAAGATGTTGATCGATATCCATTCCAGTGAGGACAAATATACCAATATTTCCTCTATCACAACTTTGTAGAGAACCAATTTACAACTATAGAGAGCCATTTGCTCGACCACATTTAAATTATTTTTTCTATCTTTTCCAATAGCCAGAACCAATCTTATTCCCAATAATTACCCAATTTAAGAGAGAACCCTAGGTATTTTAGACCATTAGATATATCCTAAAGTGGAGAAGAGGAAGTGTCAACAATTGACCTTATTTACCTAGGTGACAAACCCCATCCAAAGATGGAGGATTTCCTAGAGTTTTTGGCCATTCTCATGGCTTGAGAGAAAATATTTAGGAGGTTCTTGAGAGATTGAAGGTGCACCCCAACACCATATGAGAAAATTAGTTTGTCATCTAAAAACAAGAAATGGGTGAGAGAGAAATTTGGAGAGATGTTTATGACTTTAAAATTTCCTCTTTCGATTGCCTACGATATAAGCCTACATAATCCTTCTGCTACTAGTAGGAAAAGAAGGAGGGAAGAGAGGAAATCCCTGTCGAAGGCCCCTATCACCACTAGAAAAAGGAGAAGTAACCCTTATCAAGATTGTAAATGAGGATGTGCTTATATAGTTCATTACCCATGTGACAAATTTATGGTTGAACCCTAGATGGATAAGATGCAGACAAATATATTACCAACTAACTCTATCAAATGCTTTGGAGAGCTCCACTTGTAGACCAAAGTTTTTTTTTTGGAGAAATAGAATGGATACCTTCTTGTGCTAGTCCAATACCTACATGTATCTACCTACCTTCCAAGAATCCAAATTTATCAAGAGATATGTTCTTTCAGAGCACATCTTTTAGCCGTATAGTGACAATCTTAGAAATAATTTTGTAAAGAGTACTCTAGAGGGAAATGTGCCTGAAGAGGTCAGAGGAATCTACATTTTCGACCTTTGCAATCAAGGCAATGAAAGTAGAATTGAAAGGTGTCAGAATTTGACTAGTGGTTCTGGAATACTCAACAATAGAAGAAGGTCATCTCCAATGAAGTCTAAGAAATTATAGGTCCATCCAACCTTGGACTCTTACCCTTCTGAAAACTATGTAAACTTTTTATAGTCTCTTCCTGGAATATTTTGCAATAAAAAATAAATTACCTTCCCAATCAATAAAATGGCAGAAAAGACGAACAAAAATCAAGATTTTCTCAATAGATACTCTATTTTCCTGCCTATAAATGTCTTTGAAATAAGAGCACCCAATGAAGGCAATGTTTGTGAATGTAGTGGTTGGTGACAAATTAGGTTTTTTAATCCCCCATATAATGTTAATAGCTTTTCAATGATTTGCCACCCTATGGAAGTAATTTGTGTTTTCATCACTAGCTTGTAACCGTAAGGCTTGGATTTTCAATCTCCTCTTTCTCACAATACAAAAGGATTTTCTTCTGTTTTTCCTCAAGTGTTCAAATCCTTTCTTGAGGCTCCAAAGAAGGCTCCACTAAGGTGAGTTGTTCATGGAGAAAGATTAGTGTGGATTCTATATCCACCAAGGCTTTTGAGTCACCCTCTCTTTTTTGTTTTTTCCCAAGTTGCAATGATGTTTTTTAACACTTCATGTTTCTTTGGAATTGAACTGTTGGAGAATCATTCAAATCAGAATTATAAGGTTTCCAATTTTGTTTTAACAACCATATTAGGGAAGGGCTCTCTAACCAATGAGAATTCAGCTTAAAAGGACTGGGATGCTTTGTTGTAAAAGAAATGATCTCCAAAATAATGAACACATGGTTTGAATCTCCCCTACTGAAGTCCATTGTTTAATTTTTAAGCTAGTATCCAGCAGTGCATAAGAGACAAGAAAGTAGTCTAACCTTTTTGCGATCCTAGTAGATCCCTATTTGTTATTCATCCAAGTAGGCAACAATTTCCGAGGAAGGAAATCACAAATCTCCATTTCCTCAAAGAGGTTGAAAAAAAGTCATCCAATGGATCCAATTTAGCCACAGGTCCCAAATTTCAAAGTTTCCTAAGGTGATAATAAGATGCCCGCCTATAATAACACAACTTGAATAAAAAAGAGGAAGGGAAGAAAAACATTTCTATAATTTTGATCTCTCAACATATGATCCATATATGTTCACCCCAAAGAAAGATATGTTGAGGTCCAACAAGGAGAATTCCAAAACCAATTTAAATTTGAACAACCAAGTTGTGTAAAGGTGGATATATCTAGGGAACCATCTCGACAAAAGACCCCAAGACCTCCCAATGGCATGCAATGCTATGAATTCCCATTCAGGTAGGATTGATTTCATTAACTATGTAGCTTTCCCCCCCCCCCCTAACATAGTCCCTTAGAGGAAAGGAATTTTGGGGAGAGAGACTCATTGAGTCTTTTGATAGCAAAACTTTTAAAGGGGTTGGATGGAACTCTACAATTTAGAAGGAGTGCCTTCATTTAGAATCAGTGGCAGGGCCTAATGTATGGAAATTCCTTGAAATGCAACAACTACAAAAATTTCTTCTAAATGATAAATTAATTATGTAGTTTATTTTGTTTATGACAAAACAACGAAATATTCACCCTGCAATTTCTTCACCAAATAAAATACTTCGGAAGAAAAAATAGGAATTAAGAAATACTAGTACACACACATAAACAAATTGAGACAATTATTTTTGGACAAATGTCCTTAGAAAATCCCAATGTGGGAAAACTAGTGCAACAACTAAGGGTTTTTATTATTATGTAGTAGTGAATTAGTACAAATAATTTTGGTTGCCCAATTGGATATCCAAACTGAGTGAAATATTAACAAAATCACCTAAGGGAATTTCCCCTCATCTCCAAGCAATTTCGGCTCTGACTGACCTCTGAAAAGCAAGTCGTCAAAACCCTCTATGCAGGCATAGCGTCACCTCTGTGAAAACCCTCACACACTCAGACATGAATTGATGCTAATCAAGTCATCCTATATGTTGTTCACTGGGAAATTGTCTCTCTGAAATCCTGGAAAATCCTCTTGGCCTATGGAAATTGAAACGACCTTCTATCCAACTAAATAAAACTACTCACTAAAGCAATTGCTCAGGCCCTATTCTGCTTCCAGGAGAAATAATTCGACCTCCTCTCTTGCCTCTCTGGAACTAGAAAATCTTCCTCTGGATTCACTGTCTTTGCCCCTCTCTGTCTTAGCGTCCCCTCTCTAGATCAAACTCTTCTTGCAGAATGTTTTTCTTTGGAGAATCGAAATGCCCAAGGAAACTCACTTTCCAAGTCTGTTTCTCCATCTACCCATCAACCTCTTCTTATATTCTCTAGTTGGGACTCCAACGACCAAGATTAAAACTTAATTGATGGCTGAGATAATCTCCAAGTTGATCCATGTGAGTTTCTAGAGAATTCTCACCTTTCTCAATTAATTATTATTAGTTAATCGATTTCCCTAAGTTGGACTTAGGAATTTTTAATTATCGATCAATTAATTTAATTGAGGCATCTCTAGAATTTCCATAAACTGTTTCTAGGTTTTGGAGAACTCCCATGTTTTAGCCTCTCCACAAAGTCTTGAGACTAAAACACCATCCGATGCTACAAAAGCTAACACTCCCTCTTAACGAGGAAGGTGTTCCCTCTCTAGTGCTGCATAATCTGCCACAAGACCCTGTCTCTGCATCATCCTCCCAGACACGTTATTGATGTCTGACAATTGTAGCTTGCTGCCACTATCCACCAACCATTGCACCAACTCTGATTCATCTACCACTGACTGTAGTTGAACCATGCTACATTTGTGTTGCTACCTACATTGAACTGTACATCCTGCACTACTACCAACACTACATCTACACTGATGCCCATTTCTGTTGTTGTTGCTATTGCAACTACTGCAACTAAGAAGCATCCAAAATACTGAATCAACTGTGTCTCTCTATTTAAACTAGCTCCTGAGCCTTTGATTGCTACTCACCTCTGCTCTATTCGTTGGGGAATCTATGCTGTTAATGACTCTACATTGTGCCTCCTGCACTGTTATCATCACTGCTCTGTGCTCCTTAGCATTTGACTGCCATTAGTCTACAATTGTCACTCTGGAATTGACTACCTCAACTGACATTGATCCTCCTACTATTGAATACGGTGGGCCCCTATAGCAAGGGTAATGATACATGAGGAACACCATACAATGCTTACCTCGATGGACCCTTCACAAATATTTGCACAACTATGGGACTAAAAATCCATATCGCTCCACCTCACTCCTAGAGGTATAACTGCATACATGGAAAATTGTTCCTCCAACTGGGAGGACACTTGGTCTATCTCTATGGATGTTGTTGCTTGATCTTGCTTCTCCCTTTTTTCTTCTTCCTTTGAGGACACTGAGTATTGTAGTGGCCAAACTTGTCACACTTGAAGCACTTGATATTAGATAGATCCTTTTTCTTCTTCTTCTCTCCTTGCGATCCTTGTCCCTAATTGGAACCTTTTGTTTTTCCCTTTGATGCAAGGGCCACGTTGTCTTCCATCTTCACACCTTTCGATCCCTTCTTGTTGTTTCCATTGATCAAGCTATTTACTATAGATCGCTTAATCTCCTCTTGTTGTAGGTTTGATCCCATTCGGTCCCACCCTAGTAATGTATATCATCCCTAAATTCCTTGGATGAAGATTTCCCATTCCTTTGAGACATTGTTCGGGGCTAATCACACAAGCCTTGTAGTTTGAGGTGATTCTCCTATGGCTACAAGTTGATTCCAAATATCCTAAATTCTCATGAGAAATGGATCTATGCCTTCACCATTTTGCATCATAGTATTCCATAGCTTCTCTTTTAGAAACATATTTTGTTGCTTGGAAGGATTCTGATATAACCCCGCGAGAGTATCCCACATCTCCTTGGTTGTATTCTTGCCAGATATGTGTGAAACTATATGGTCCCAGACTCCATCCAGGATCATCCGCTTTTCTTTGGCCATCTCTTTCCAAAAAGTCGACAGCTTCTGCTTGCCTATAGATTCTTCCAAAACATTGTCTGCATAAGTTTTAGACAATGCTCATCTAGAAGAAAGGACATTTTGACCTTCCAGATAATATAGTTGAAGGCACCATCCAATCTATCTTGATCTCTAAGCCCAACTATGGCCAGTTATGCAAAAACTCATCCTGAAATAGAAATATCCCTCTTTCTCCTACTTGGTTGCCAACTCTATTATTCACACTCCCTTATGGAGTGAGAAAATCTTCCTGATGCTACTATTTGTTGCAACTAGAAATATCGGATTTCTGAACTAGAAACCCTTTGAGAGAAATATCCCTATGCGTGTGCACTTTCTCTTCCACCCGACATTGATTATGCTCTAGCAAACTGCTGCAAAAGCATTCTATGCCCAAAGAAGAGGTATACTCTGCGAAAATACTGAGTTGTTGCTCCATCTACCTACTAGAATCACTTCCCCAAAAAAATCAAATTTTCTTACCATCTGCAACTTGAAAATTGAACTTTGTCCAACAAATTGCATTAGCTAGCTAGGCACTCTATCTAGCCCCTGGGAAATTCTCCCTTCTTCATCTCTAAGCTCCCTATCAGTTAGTTATGCTCTAATACCATGTGAAAATTCCTTGAAATGCAACAACTGGAAATATTTCTTCTAACTGTATAAATATGGTGATAAAATTGCAACTGCTCAAGAAATTTAATCTAAATCAAGAGACACAATTCTACTCTACTACTCTGCGGAAATCAATTCACAATTTAGAACAACATTCACAAACATGCAATAAGAAAAACCACAAATGCACAATATTTTTCTAAGGGAACCCAACTCAGAAAAACCCCTCAAGCCTTTTTTCTTTAATAAGATGAATAGAGAATGTATTACAATTGCTTGCCCGCTATGAACACAACCTGCAAGTGAATAACATGTCTCTTTCCTCAATGAGAAGCTTTGACCCATACTTAGTCAATTTTTGCCTCCACTTGAGCTCTTATTTCCGTGCGCAAATATTGAGGAATTAACCCCTATTTTTTAGGAATTTTCTTCCAATTGATTGCGTAATTCCCAAGGATTGATCATTGATTGCTTGCAACACCTGTACACTCAAGACTAGTTTACAACTGCTTGTTACATTGCCTTGGAATCTAAACCACAAATGAGGAACTCAAATTCCTTGCATGCACTAGATATTTTGATTTGATTGATCACTGGGTTAGATTGTTGTCCCTTTGCACAATTGAACTTCCACTAGTTCCATTAACTTTTAGAGCTATTTTAACTGAATACAACTGGAAATAATTGACCTTAATTGCTACAAATTAGCAATCACACATGATTAAATAAACTTCGAGCCCTCTAATTCGAATTTACTGAGCTAACCGAGTAACAAGAGCCATGTCACCTCAGTTAACTACCTCCAAGTTGTCTGTTGATGTGGAAATTCAAATTTTCTCAATTTGACCAAGATAAAGACAAATTGAGACTTTTTTACTACACTTCTATACACTACCTCTTAGCAAGAAAGGGATTTTCCACCATCCCTATCTTGCACTTATGGAATGTATTGTAGCAACACCTCTCAGTATTGTTGTTGCTACTGCAATAATTACAACTGAGAAGCATACAAAAAAACTAAATCAACTGTGTCTCCAACTGTCTATTGGGAAAATTGTGTTGTTGTTGACTTTGCTATTGAGCCTCTTGCTATGCTGCCAACACTCCTCTGCACTCCTCAATATCTGAATGACATTGGTACTCTTGCTACTGAATACTGTGGGCTCCTATAGTAAGGTAATGATCCGTGAGAAGAACACCTCATGGATCTTGCCCAAATTTCTGCAACTTTGGGACTAAGGATCTACATCGCCTCACCTCACTCTTGGAGGTATAACTGCATGCATGGAAAAATATACCTCTAGCTTGTATAGGTTTTTCACTCTGACTCCAATCTTCTTCTCTTACCTGGTAGCTATGTGTCTCAAAAAGGCTTCCCCCTTACTTAAGATCACATCATAGCCACAATCTTCCAAAATTGCAACAAAGATGAGGTTCTTCTTCAGGCTTGGTACAAACATAACATTTTTGAGGCGAAGAGGGAATCCAAACTCTCGCTTAAAGGTCATGGTACCAATCTCGGTAGCACTGTACCTTTCGTCCTCAATATGCATCTGGAGATCTTTCTCCTCCAGGTTACCAAAAAACTCTCTACACCCTGTCATGTGTAATGAGGTACCTGAGCCCAAATACCACACACTCCCCATCAAAGTGTTGTCTATGCATAAGATTAGGTGAAGTCTAACTCAAAATGTTAAGCATTTGCTTCACCTACTACGGGCTCCTTCTTGCTAGAATTTTTGTGCGGACACTTTGTAGCATAATGCCTAAATTCATGACAACTGAAGCATTTTATTTTGGACAAGTCCTTCTTCTTAGCCCCTTGGCTGGATTGAACCTCTCCTTGGGACTTCTTTCCCTTGGCCTTCAATCCTTTGCCAACTAGAGAAAATTCCTCTTTCACTTATGTGGATGTTTCTCCATCTCTGGCATTTCTCTTGGTTTCTTCTTGTACCAAATTAGATCATAATCATTCCCAATTTAGTAATTTCTCCCTCCTGTTCATCGAGTCCTAGTAGCTATGCCAACTTTTGGGAAGCCCCCCTAGAAGAGCTAAGCTCACTAGGTCATCTTCTACAACTTTCACACCAAACCCTCCAAGCTCATCCCGAAGTTGTGTAAATCTAGTGAGATATTGCAGAATAGTGTCATTCTTCTACATCTTGATATTTTGAAATTTGTCTTTGAGGGCCAATTTCTATGATCACTTCTATTCTCGAATAACTCTGTCAGTGCCTTCGACATTGAGAAGGGATTTTATTTCCCATGGAGATTTGAGACAATGTCATCTCACACTCCCTCTAAGATAATTCTCCTTGCCTTGGCTACATCTTTCTTCCATTGGACTAGGTTTAGTGCATCAACTAGTCCTAGTTTTGCAATGTTTGTCTTGACACATTCCATAAATTCGTTGTCATCAAGCACCACCTCCATGCGATCCTTCCATGAAATGAAATTCGAGCTTCCTTCCAAGGCATACTCTAATCTCAGCTCGTTGAAGGCAATCTTCCCAACTCTTAAGAGATCCTACTACACTGAAGCTGCAAATTCAAACCTCTTGAGGAACAACTTCGAAAATCCTATTCTAATGTGAATCCAACTTTGATACCATGTAGAAATATTGTGATAGAATTTCAACTACTTAAGAAATTCAATCTAAATCAAGAGACACAATTCTACTCTATTGCTCTGCAAAATTTAATTCACAATTTAGAACAACATTCACAAACATGCAATAAGAAAAACCACACATGCACAAAATTTGTCTAGGGGAACCCAACTGGGGAAAAACCCCTCAAGCCTCTTTTCATTAATCAGGTGAATAGATAATGTATTGCAATTGCTTGCCCGCTCTTAGTGCAACCTGCAAGTGAATAGCCTATCTCTCTGCTCAATGAGAAGCTCTAACCCAAACTTAGTCAATTTCTACTCCACCTGAGCTCCTATTTCCTTGTGCAAATCTTGAGGAATTAACCCCTATTTTTTTAGGATTTTTCCTCTAATGGATTGCACAATTCCCAAGGATTGATCATTGATTGCATGAAACACTTGTACACTCAAGACTAGTTTACAACTTCTTGTTACACTGCTTTGGAATCTCCACCATATAGGAACTCAAATTCCTTACATGCACTAGTTATTTTGAGTTGATTGATTAGTTAACTGGATGATCACTCAGTTAGACTATTGTCCCACTGCACAACTGACCTTCCACTAGTTCCATTAACTGTTAGAACTAGTTTAACTGAATACCACTGGAAATAACATATCTTGATTGCTACAAATTAGCAATCACACATGCTTAAATGAACTCCAAGCCCTCTAACTCAAATTTACCGAGCTAACTGAGTGACAAGAGCTATGTCACCTCAGTTAACTACCTCCAAGTTGTCTGTTGATGCAAAAATTCAAATTTTCTCAATTTGACCAAGGGAAAGTCAAATTGAGACTTTCTTGCTACACTTCTCAACACTAACTGATAAATTAATTATGCAGTTTATTTTGTTTACGACAAAATAATAAAATATTGACACTGCAATTTTTTCACCAAATAAAATACTGCGGAAGCAAAAATAGGAGCTGAGAAATACTAGCACCCACACATAAAAAATTGACACAATTATTTTTGGACAAATGTCTCAAGAAAAACCCAATGTGGGAAAACTAGTGCAACAACTGGGGGTCTTTATTATTATGCAACAATGAATTCTAAGTACAATAATTTTGGATGCCCAACTGACTATCCAATTTGAGAGAAACACTGGCAAAATCACTTGAGGGAATTTACCCTCGTCTATAAGTAATCTTGACTCTGACTGACATTTGAAAAGCAAGCCGTCCAAACCCGCTGCGCAAAGCCTCACATGCTTAGCCCAAAATTGATGCTAATCAAGTCGTCCTACCTACTGCTGATTGAGAAAGTGTCTCTCCACCCTCCTGGAATCCTCTCGACCTTTGGAAAATGAAACGACCTTCTCTCTAGCTAGATTGAACTACTCATTGAAGCAATTTCACATGCCCTTCACTGTTACTAGGAGAAATAATTGGACCTCCTATCTTGCCTCTTCGGAACTGGAAAATATGCCTCCGTACTCACTATCTCTGCATCCCCTCTTTGGCTTAAACTCTTCCGATATAATGCAGCTCTCTAGAAAATTGTACTGCCCAAGGAAACTCACCCTCCAAGTGTGTTTCTCCTTCTACCCATTGACCTCTTCTATTTATCTCCAATTGGGACTCCAACGACCAAGATTAAAACTTAATTGATGGTTGAGATCATCTCCAAGTCGACCTGTGTGAGTTTCTAAAGAATTCTCATACTCATTTAATTGTTATTAAGTAATCGATTTCCCTAAGTTAAACTTGGGCATTTTTAATTATCGATCAATTAATTTAATTGAGTCATCTCTAGGTGGAATTTTCATAAACGATTTTTGGGTTTCAGAGAACTCTTATGTTTTAGCCTCTCCACATAGTCTCGAGCTATAACACCATCCAATACTACAAAACTAGCATGATGCTCTAAGTGCCCTTAAGATGGTATTTTGTTTCCTAGTCTACATTTCATTTGAAACATGGAACAATATTAATAGATGCACTGGAGATTTGGTCCATGATCCTTGTAGTAGACGATGAAACGGGAGGTTCGAGCACCCTGTCCTGAATTGACGAAACCTTTGAATGAAAAGAAGGGAGAGGATATGATAGTGATGTTGTATCTGCAAGTTGACCTCAATCTATCTGAGGGTGTTCCATAGGGGCACAAGATGTAGGAGGTCATGGAGGGGACACCAAAAAGAGTGAATCTTTCTGAACCCAATTTTTGGAGGTTTTACTATAAGGGGAATCCTTGATAAGATGACCATATGAATGACACCACACACATTTGAAGTGGATTCCTTCATAATCGATTCTTTGATGATGGATGATGTCCCTAGTACTAATGGATATGGTGTTTGGGAGTCCTGCCTTGAGATTTAAACTATAATGCGAGCTAAACTGATGTATCCAGTTTGTTGGTAAGAAATATTAGAGTCATAATAAAACCTAGTGTATTACCAAACTCCTTGAATATGTCCTCCGACTAGAAAATGATGAGAAATCTAGGAAGCCAAATCCAAATTAGGATAATGTCCAATTTTTCGAATCATGCATTGAATTTTATCAACCATTATTTTGTGAAGAGGGCTTGGGTGCCCTAGAACCATCCACCACCTAAAATTTAAGAGCATCATTCTTAGAGGCCACAATCCAAACCATCCAACCCTTAATTAATATCATGCATTTTGGGGAATAAGCCAATAATTGGAGGAATTTTTTTTTGGTCCATTTCTTGAGAACCACCATTGACATGCGTTTGTTAGGGAAACATCCCACCAATACTAAATTTTCCATCTAGTGGATATTAAGTGAATGTCCTTCCTAAGAACTAGTGTAGGTTCCTTTATCTTCCGATTAATGCAACTTTTACTTTGTTTATGGGAGGGATTGACTGGAGGGACCGAGTTTTGAGTAGACCTAGGTTGCAAACTACCTCCACTAAACATTTCTAGAGTGAGAAGGTTGTTTAGGAAAACGGTAGGTAGTTTGGGAGGTGAGCAACTAATAGTAAAGTCCAAAGAAGGAAATCCAAAAAAACATAGATGGGGATCTCGAATTTGGAAAATCTAGCGGGGAATGCAGTGACAAAGTTACACTAGGAGGAAGAGGAGGTGGATAAGATGTCTAAGTAGATGTTGCAAGTGAAGGCATTGAAAAATGAGTAGCATTAGGAAAATCATCAACCATCACAGTAGGTTGTGGACCTCCCCTCGAGGCTTTAATGCCATTATTTCCTCAGAACTTGTGTCTGACTGAGGTGTTCCCATACTATTGACGATAGGGAATGTTTTGTGATGGCAAGTGTAAGGGGTAGGTTGAAGCGTGAGTCTTGTGGTGAATCCCATATGGAGACACCTATAATCAAATCATAGAGTAATCAATTTGCTCGTCGTGCATGTTGTGACTAAGAGTGTCGGTGGGGAGTGAAAACGAGGGTTTGTACTTGGTTGCAGATCTTCTAACACAGCAACCTTAAAATTGAAACATGTCTGCAATCTTCATCCCTTAACCCTCAAAGCTCCATCAATTTTATTTTATAAATATAATTTGTATATTTTTATATATTTCACACACACACACATATATTATTTTGTAAGCAAGAAGGGGACTTTATATTAGCAAAAATGAATTACATATGGTACATGCATGAAATAATTGAGGAGCTTAGGGTGATAGAGATGCCTATGATAGCAAAATTGAGACCATTTTCCCAGCGAGGCGAAACCATATGGTCCTTGCATGAAAGTGTAAAGCTGAAAAAACTCATTCCAGACACTATACCAAAGAAAGTTACATAAAAAACTTATAACCGGGATACAAAAAAGCGAGTGATATCTTGCCAAATTGCTTGTCATAGAACTACAATGAGAAAGATTAGGAAAGGCTAGAGTTATCAATTTAGGCCACATGTTTGCCTTTAAAGTTAAAGGAGACCTCCTGCTCCTTGTTGAGCGTTCGCTGAGTTGCTGCATCTTCCGACTTTTCCTCCATTATGAGGCAACCATATGAACTTGATTCCTTCCATGTTAGATCCTTCTTTGCTTCCCGATACACCTGGCTTTGCGACTGCATGTCATCAAACATGAGGGAAGGGGAATGAGCTGTTGGAGAGAAGGAGTGGGAGCTTGAGCTATCCTGAGAGCTGGTGGATGAAGGAGAAATCAGGACAGGAGGGAAGGAAATGCCAAAGAATTTGGATAATTGGCTCAGAGATTATCATATACAACTCACTTGGGCATTACCTCCACCACCTTCTAAGTCACAACCTCTTTAGCTTGCTCCTGCTTCCACATATGCCGAGCCAACATGTTTCTTATGCCCAAGTGCCCATCACGAATGTGTATTCTCTCGTCGGCTTCCAACAAGGTGACTATGCGTGTGCAACGATGTCGGGGGTCAAAGCGATCAACGTTTTCATTGACTTGAACTTTGCAAGGGGGGTGCCCTCTGCCCTGATCACCACCACCGCTCCTAACTCTTTCGTGCTCATGAACCATTGTTATAGGCTAGAGATTGAGGAGCAAAGATTCTGGGATGCAAAGAACAATGACATGAGGGACTAGAGAGTTACAAAGTCGCTCCAGCGAGGTGCAGAGCAAGGAGTGAGGCAGGGGAGGGTCATTTATGTAAAGAGTTCCCCAACGCCGAGGAGGAGGTTGGTGAATTGAATGAGGCATGTGTGTGAGGTACAAGGAGATCTCCAAGCTGATACAGAGCAAGCAAACCAAGGCATATAAAAAATGACGGCCTAACCATTGGACGAAAGACACTAAAGATGCATAGGTGGAGCCTATTGAGAACCATCAAAACGACACTTAAAGCGAACAAAACAATACCTATGAAATGCCACCTGAATAAAAAATATAACTATATATTTATTAATTAAACTTAAATTTAAAAATTAAATATTATAATTACAAATATGAATTGTTATTTAAATTTATTTTAATATAATATATATCTTATGGTTTTTTCAAAAAAATATTTTTAATTTTATGATTATAAAATTACAATATAATAAATAAAATTAAATCAACCCCATATATTATTATTACTTTTATCTAATCTTTTATAATATTTCATTGGCTTCTTATTAAATCAACCCCATATATTTTATTGGAGAAGCCATTGCAACATTTTCCATACTAAATTATAAAATATGTCACATTATATATTCATTTAACTTAAAATATATTAAAAATAAGAAATATAAAAAATCAAACAAAAAAGAGATTTAAAATAAAAATTTAATTAACTAAAATTTTTTTAAGAGAGAAAATAAATATGAAATACATCAAATTCTTGTAAACAAAAGCTGAACTTTTTAAAAGTAAGATAATTTAAAGACGCTCGAAAAAAATTACATTCCTTTATATGTAAAACTCAATAGTTTTTACCTTTTAAAAAATATTATGTAACTGGATTTTCTTTAATCGTATATTTCAAATTAATCCAAGGGTAATGCGACCCTTGGCTTAATGAGTATTTAGCCGATTTCCTTTGCTGGGCTTTCGTTTTTGGAGATGTCATGGCTAGCAACTTATGAAATGGTTATCCATACAAATGTTAAATACGATATCTTTATTTTATAACACACAGCCATACATCCAGTGCATGTTGATTAATGATTATCTTCTGACGACAAAGCCCAGGTCTCATTGGCAGCCACGAACGGACAAACCAGCACGTGACCAGCATTTTCATCTGAATTTCATTGTCTCCTAGACTTCCGAGAGACCAAATTTACTGAATCAGCCACTCTACACACACATTTGAATTTACTGAATCAGCCGCTCTACACATACATTTGAATCCTGGAACGAGACATATTGAGCCCCAAGAAAAGGTCTTGGACTAGAGTGGTCCTTGAATCGGAGTGAAGGGGGGAGTTGTAATCGATGATGAGTACAGCTCTCTCTTCACACCCTGGTCCTCTTTCTCCTCTCCTGCTCAGTGATGCCGGGCTTTCCATTTCCAGGCAATGGATTCTCCCCCCGCTATTCCAATCCCATTCATACAGTAGCAAACATCTCTTTGTACGTAAATACAGCTGGAATCCCTTAAGAAGAGAGGCCGCGAAAGCGAAGGTCGCGAGGTCGAGTCTGCAGCAGTTTCCTGGCCCGGAGGATATGGATTCATTTGCTGAGTTGGTGTCCCAGGCCCCCACCGCGGTGAATGGAGTTGTGAGCAGGGTGGAAGGCTTGCTTTACACGATCGCTGATGCAGCTTCTGTCGCTACAAATGCCGCCACCGCCACCGGTACTGAGACAACAGTTGAGAAACAGGACGGAGGCTGGCTTGGAGGGCTCACGGATGCACTGGAACTTATCCTAAAGGTACTTCAATTCCCTTTAATTCATTGATTTTTTTTTCGGCTCTCTAATGTTCAATATAGAAAAGGCTTGTGGCTTTCTGCAGTGCAAATTCCAAGTACTTTGTTAAATAACTAATGTTAACATTTATCCAAGTCACCGCCCATCTCACACAGGCTTTTGTCAAACACAATTCGAACTAAAATAGACTCAAAATCTGGCCTTTTCCTACCTACAATCGTCTTGAAAAGGTTCACAGGGTGCTACTCTAATTTAACCTATAAGAAAGTATTCAAGATAACCTATTTGGAGATACATGGGCTGTGCACGGCTCCTGACACGACTTTTAAAACCGTAGACTGTATAGAAATGCTCAAAATGCTAGGATGACTAATGGCATCAATGACCGACTTTCCCAGTTTTATGGAGTGGCGGCCACTTGATTGGACCAGATTGGTAAAACAGGGTCACGTTCATGTACAGGTATACTGGTTTCCTTTTTTAAATAAGAAAGGAGGAAATGAAGAGTATTATTAATGTGGAACATGAGATGTAGATCAAAATGAGAGCCTTATTGTGGTGCGGCTAACCAACTCTAGCAATGCATAGCGACATAGCTATATGTCACTGTGGAAATAGGCTGTAACATCGCGTAGATAACAACCACAAGCCAAGGATGGCTCACAAGGCATGACACTGAACTGCCAATGATGTTAGTACTGGAGCGAGGGAGAGTGCTATGACATCGAAACAGGGACTTGCAAAGCTTTTTAATATATTTATCAGGAGTTCCAGTACATATTAAGTCAGTGTGCATTCTGCATGTGTACAGTAGTTCAGAGATACAAAAAGATACATATTTTCTGTAAATAAACTGCCTATGCTATACACCCAGACTATCATTCAGAAAACCACAAAAACAGCTTCATTACAAAATTTTTGGAGAAGAAACTGAAACAGTACACCGAAGAGGAGAGAAGACCAGTTGCCTTGAGAAATCTTTTGCCATTCTGGGGTTCTTGCTGCTGTGTTACCAGTTGCTCTTCCTCAATCAGCGTGCATGGCTGGTGGCTCTAGACGTCATCAATTAGGGTCTCCTATCATTCTGCTTGAGGGTCTCATCATTCTGCCATCAGTGATTGGTATGTAAGCGTCTGACTGCTATAGGCAGATGGTTCTGCAAACTCAGAACCATCTTACTCAAAACTAATCTGACTCTGAGCCTGAAGTTCTCTCTCCCTCGGAATGTTTCCCAATTGTCTCACAGAGTTGAGGATTCACTTTTTGAGGCTTGGACACAGCATTGTCTTGCAGAAGTGCTGGTGTTTGTTCCATAGCTGTTCCACGAACCATTCACACTATTCCTGTGACTGCTTCATGAACCTTTCATTCCACTCCCGGGTATTGAAAGGATTTTCTGGTCTTGCTGTTGCTTCTGAGTGAGAAGCTGTTATGCTCTTAACCTGCAAAGTAACACCCAAACACAGAATATGCGAAGAAAAGATACCCAGAACACAGAATATGCGAAGAAAAGATACCCAGAACACAGAATAGCAATGATTTTATTATTCAGAGAGAAATGTTCATAGGCCTCTTCGAGGGGGCAACCTCCAATAGAGCAGAGCTCGATTACAAAAACAAGACACGATACTCCTCGCAAGGAGTCTCTATCCTTTATATATGACTCATACATGCAATACCACGGGCCATCTATCTAATACTACCGCCCATTTGCAACTAACTGTGGTCCCGTCATTAATTGCGGGTTAACCACTTACAAATATTAATATGGGCTTTATTGACTCTTGACTATGACGTGATCCCATGACATAAATAAGGGGGTTAGGGTGGGACCCTAACATGCCCTCCCCCTTAAGACTAGCCTTGTCCTCAAGGCTGAAGCTGCGGAAACTGCTGAAGAATAGTGGCTGGTTCCCAAGTTGCATCTTCCGGAGAGGTGTCTTTCCATTTGACGAGGACCTCTTTAATCATGCGGCAGCGTAGGTGCTTGTCTCGTGTGTCTAGAACCTGTTCGGGTTGAAGCCAGATTGACCCTTCTTCGTCTAATTCAGGTAGACTGGTTTGAACTCGGCAATTGTTCCCAATCACTTTCTTGAGGCACGATACATGGAAAACTGGATGGATTTTTGCCGTAGGGGGCAAAGCCAGCTTGTAAGCCACTTCTCCAATGCGCTGAAGTACTTGGTATGGTCCATAGAATTTTGGAGCGAGCTTTTGACAACCCTTATCTTTGAGTGATGTTTGCTTATATGGTTGCAGCCTTAAAAAGACCTGATCCCCTTCTTGAAATTGGCGCTCTGAGCGATGTTGGTCGGCCTGTTGCTTCATGCGGTTCTGAGCTTGATGAAGATTCTCGTGAAGATGGGCGAGCATGGTTGCGCGGTGTTGTAGGAGTTGATCCACTGCTTGTACTTTGGAGCATCCCTTGAGATAAGAAGTAGGGGAAGGCGGAAGTTGACCATAGACTGCTTCATAGGGAGTCATTTTGGTGGTGGCATGATAGTTGGTGTTATACCACCATTCAGCCAGAGGTAACCACTGTGCCCAAAGGTGTTGCTTTTCAGAAGTGAAACACCTAAGGTAGGTTTCTAGACATTTGTTGACGGCTTCGGTTTGACCATCTGTTTGCGGATGATATGAAGTACTGAGTTTGAGTTGAGTGCCTTGTATTTTGAAGAGTTCCTGCCAAAAATTGCTAGTGAAGATCGGGTCGCGGTCGGACACTATAGAAGTGGGCATGCCATGTAATTTGAAGATCTGATCCATGAAAGTTTGAGCAACCAAGGTTGGTGTAAACGGGTGGGGTAGGGCGCAGAAATGAGCATACTTCGACAGTCGGTCCACAACCACCATGATGACTGACTTGTTCCCTGACTTTGGAAGACCTGTAATGAATTCCATAGAAACCTCCGTCCAAATTGAGGCCGGAATGGGCAATGGTTGTAAGGTGCCTGGTGTGTTGACGGTTTCCCCTTTGTGGCGTTGACAGACATCACATTCGGCTACGAAAGTAAGGACATCCTTTTTCATGCCTGTCCAAAAGAATGATCTTCTGGTGCGAGCATACGTCTTCTGAAAGCCCGAATGTCCTGCAATGGGAGATGAGTGCAATTCTGCCAATATGCGACTTTTGAGGGTAGATGTCGGTGATATTACGACTCTGTCCTTGTAGCGAAGAATATCATTCTGCCACGAGTAGCCCTTGCTGGAATTAGGATCTACCTGCAATTGAGAAATGAGTTGGGAGAGCCCTGTGTGTGAAAACCATTCCCTGCGAGCTTCTTCAATCCAGTCTGGAATGGGAAGGGAAATTGCGAGCAGAGTACTTTCCTCCTCAAATTGGCGCGATAATGCATTTGCTACACTGTTGTCTTTCCCTTTCTTGTAAATGATCTCATAATCATATCCCAACATTTTGGATAACCATTTATTTTGTTGTGGGGAGGATAGGCGTTGCTCCAAAAAATATTTAAGACTGTGATGATCTGTGCGGATTTGGAAACGTCGCCCCAATAAGTAAGGTCGCCAGGTCTCGACTGCATGTAAGATGGCCATCATCTCCTTTTCGTAGGTAGATTGGCCCAGATTCCTCCCACTGAGTTGTTGGCTTGTGAAGGCCAATGGTCGCCCTTCTTGCATTAAGACCGCCCCAATACCTGTACCCGAAGCATCACATTCAATGACAATGGATTTGGTGAAGTCAGGTAGTGCTAAGACTGGAGTGGTACACATGGCGTTTTTGAGAGCGGTAAATGCCTGTTGTGCTTCCTCGGTCCAGAAGAAGGAATTTTTCTTTAGGAGTTGAGTGAGGGGCTTCGCTATGCGGCCATAGTTGCGGACAAATTTACGATAATAGCCTGTGAGACCCAAAAATCCTCTCAAGCTCTTCAAAGTCTTAGGTTGAGGCCATTCTTGCATTGCCTGGATCTTTTTGGGGTCCACCTTGACACCTTCACGCCCCACAATGTGGCCCAAATACTCAACTTCTTCCATGCCAAACGAACACTTAGACATCTTGACAAATAATTTGTGCTTGCGGAGCAGTTGCAAGAGTAGATCGACATGCTGAAGATGTGCCGCCCAAGTGCCACTATAGATGAGAATGTCATCGAAGAAGACAAGGACAAATTTTCTGAGATATGGTTTGAGGATGTGATTCATAAGACTCTGAAAAGTAGAAGGGGCATTACAGAGACCAAATGGCATGACCAGGAACTCATAATGGCCTTCATGAGTTCTGAAAGCCGTCTTGGGAATGTCGACTTCCTTCATGCGAATTTGCTGGTAGCCCGAGCGAAGATCCAACTTAGTGAAGAATTGAGCCCCATTGAGTTTGTCCAACAAATCGTCAACCACCGGAATGGGAAATTTATCTTTGATGGTCAACTTGTTGAGGGCCCTGAAGTCGGGACACATCTGCCACTCCCCATCTTTCTTGAGGACCATGACCACTGGGGATGAATAAGGACTAATGACACCTGCTTCCAACAATTCCTTGATGATTTTTTCTATTTCATTCTTTTGAGTGAACGGATATCTGTATGGCCGCACATTTGGGGGTTGGGCCCCTGGAACCAAGGTGATGCTATGATCATGTTCCCCTCGCGAGGGTGGAAGCTCATGAGGCTTGTCAAAGACCGTCCGATGGTTATTTAAAATCTGCTGCATCTCAGGATGAATTGGCAGAGACCTGGTTTCGACTACCTGGATGGCATTAAATTGAGCTACCACTCCATGATGGCCCTTTTTTAACAATTTTTCCATCCGATGCGAGCTGATGACAGAGGGGGCTCCCGCCTGGAGGCCACGGAGGGTATGTGTGGAGTTGTTCTGCTTAAAACTCATATATAACTCCTGGAAATCCATTGTGATTGGCCCAAGGGTGCGGAGCCATTCAGCGCCTAGGACAATGTTGCATCCCCCCATGTGTATGGAAAACATGTGGGTTTTCAACTGATAATCCCCCATTTGAAGTTTGACATTTTCACAGCGGCCTTCACATTTCATTGTGCCCCCATCTGCAATTTGGACTTGGAAGTTAGAAACTGCCCGTACAAAACAATGCGCTGCTTCGGCGATTTTTTGATGGATGAAATTATGGGTACTGCCACTATCAATCAAGACTATTACTGGGCGATGTTTAAGAAAACCCCTGATTTTGAGAGTTTGAGGGGAAGAGATTCCTGCCAACGCATTGAGCAAAATAACTGGTTCGTCAGATACAATCTCCTTTTGGTTGTCTTCTTCGATCGCCTCCGGTTCCTCAAGAGGTGGATCTTCCTCGGTGGAGCTGTAGTCAGTGGCATCTATTTGAAAAAACTTGGGCTCCTTGCATTTATGACCAGGGGAATATTTTTCATCATAGTAGTAACATAGTCCTTGCTTCCTTCTTTCGACCATTTCCTGAGGTGACACCTTTTGGACCTTAAGTGTCTGAGTTGTGTTGTGAGCTTTTGGGGGACGACCTTTAGTGGGGAAATTGGGGCGGCTGTATTGGGCTGTTATGGCACGTTCCACCTTACGGGCTACCTGGCAAGCCTCCGTCCATGTGGGAGGGTGGTGGAGTAGAACTTGAGCTTTGATGGCTTCTTTAAGACCATTGATAAAACATTCCGTGTAGAACTCATCTGAGAGATGCTGAGTGCGGAAGGCTAAGGCTTCAAAAGCAGTTATATATTCATCCACTGTACCCGTCTGTCGGAGCTTAGTGAGACGGCCCAAAAAGGAGTCTCCCTGTTCAAAGCGATCTCGAAGAGCGTTGGCAAATTGGGCCCAACTCGAAAAAGGTCCATGGCGACGTTGATGCCATTCCGCCCATTGCCATCGTTCATTGTCCAAGTACATGGTCCCCACTCCAAGCTTAGTCCAATCATCTTGGAGACGATTCAATTTGAAATACTGGTCCATTTGTGCTAGCCATGCGGACGGGTGAGAACCGTCAAATTTCCACATATCCAACTTGGGAGGTCGCTGACTGGGTGGTGAATGGGTGTGCCAGAGGTGAGGAGAGTGGCTAGACTCACCCTCATGGTGTTGATGGTCATTATACGGTTCCTCGAGAGCTAGCTCCTTGCCCTTATCGAGTGCTTGCCGTACCAGGCTAGTTAGTCCGTTAAGCGTAGTTTTGAGCTCGTTCATATCTGTTTCAAGTTTGTCTAGCCTTTCATTGGCCATTGCTTGAGCTCTAGTTTCTACCATACACCAACTTGATGAAAAATTGGGACCGCCAATTTTTTTTTTTTTTTTTTCTAATAAATTGAATGGTACCACCGTGCTCAGCTCGTCGTCCTGATGCTGATGGGCTAGATCACAAATAAGCGCTTCGGAAGATCTCAGACTTTTTTTTTTTGGAAAACTCCTAACGGAGTTTTACTCCTTCCTGATCAATACTGCAGTCGCCAAATCCTCAAAATGTCAATGCCGCCAAAAGTCCTGCGAAAATTATATCCAGGTACAGGAACCCTTCACAACTACTCCGATTTGGTGGATCTGAGAGATCTGAATGGTGGAACAACTGCTGCTGCTGATCTGATGGAGCTACGGGACTGATGTCTGCTGCTGCTGCACTTGCTGATCTGGAATAGATGATGTGTGATCCCCCGATAGAAAGGGAACTATGGTCTTGAGGAGTGTCAGGTGCTACAGATCGCAATATACATAAGGGTCTGACAGTAGTACTCGGCCCAATGTTTCAGGGCTCTAACTAAGGAGGATCGACCGTACCCTTAGCCGTACAACCCGACTACCCTATCGTACGGGCGAGTAATCTCTCCGAGTGCTGTTCTCGGTGTACTGTAGCCACAAGACGGCCGAAGGTTTATCTATGGCGAGGTTTCAAGGGAGCTAGGGGGGCTTCCTATATACCCAGAGGGTACGTGGAAGACAGTCCGTGCACGGTTCTGTCTAATGCGCTACTACTCGAAGGGGTACCCACAGGAGTTACAAGGGAGTCCAACAGACGTGACCACCTCTTGTATTTCCTGCGTGCATGCCTCCCCAAATCCGCAGGTTTATGCGCTTAACGACAGATCCCGTGGTTTAAAGACGCCGGAACACGTCTCTAGCCAAATTTTTTTTTGCTAAAAATTGGAGATCCCATCGAGCCCTGGAAAGTGCTCTGATACCACTTGTTATGCTCTTAACCTGCAAAGTAATACCCAAACACAGAATATGCGAAGAAAAGATACCCAGAACACAGAATATGCTAAGAAAAGATACCCAGAACACAGAATAGCAATGATTTTATTATTCAGAGAGAAATGTTCACAGGCCTCTTTGAGGGGGCAACCTCCAATAGAGCAGAGCTCGATTACAAAAACAAGACACGATACTCCTCGCAGGGAGTCTCTATCCTTTATATATGACTCATACATGCAATACCACGGGCCAATACCGTGGGTTTTATTAATGCCATCTATCTAATACTACGGCCCATTTGCAACTAACTGTGGTCCCGTCATTAATTGCGGGTTAACCACTTACAAATATTAATATGGGCTTTATTGACTCTTGACTATGACGTGATCCCATGACATAAATAAGGGGGTTAGGGTGGGACCCTAACAGAAGCCTCTACAATCTGCACTCTGGTACACGAGCAACCTCTTCCTCTATTTGCAGGTTCCTTTTCAAGTTGCTAAGAGGATGCAATGTGGAAGGTGGTGGACTATAGCTTCACTAATGTTTATGAAGGGGAAGAGACATTCGATTTCCGTTGGTGTAGGGGAGGGGTGGCAGATACCTGTACAGTCAACCTGCAGGAGAATGCCCCCTTAAGATCTCTTCACGTAGGAAAATGTTTGGGAGAGAAGATCAATTATGAGGCATGAGTGGGGAGTAAGTGCTCAAAAGAAGACAAATTATAGGTTGGCAGATGTTGCTGTGAGGGGATGGGGGGTGAGATGGGCGGAGTTGGTGCACCCAGAATTTTAGTGGGGAGGAATGTATCCAACAAAGTCTTCCAATAATCTTTTTCTGTGGATGGTGGTGGGAGTCTTTAAACAACATTATGTGGTTGGTTTTGCTGAAAATTGGCCTCGTTCACTAACCAGTCCATGAGCTGGTTAGCCAATATCCTTATGCAGACAAGCTTGTCATCCTTAAAGTTCTCTAAAGCTGAATTGACTCATATAGTTTGGCTGACTGTTTCCCAAGAAGTGGTAAGGTTTTGTCTGTTTAGATGGTCTATAATCAATATGGAATCCCCTCAAAGATAATTTTTTGAAACTCTGTTTCAAGGATTCTTTAATGCCTTGGATTGATGCTGCCATTTATACATGATTATTTGTTTTTGACATCAAGGAACTCAATGGTGATTCATACAATACATCCATCTCATTTTCTGAAAATGTACCTGCACCTACTAGGCCTGGGCTGCCTCTAGAGGCTCCATCGAAGTTAATCTTAATCTATCCATGTGGAGAGTGGGAGGCTCAATAGCTGGTGGCAAGGTTTAGTGTTGCTTGTTTCCTGTTCTTTAACGTTAACATTAGCCGGATGGAGATTAAAGGATTTGAGGATATCAATCTCTTCCAATGGCAGATTGTTGTTTTTGGCATCCGTCCTCACATTTAACTTTTACTGTTTCCATTACTACACTTTTTGCTTTCTTCCAGATTCGATCTGATGACCAGTATTTTGCTTTCCACAAAAGCCACACGATGAAGCCTGGGAAGAGGGTGCATACCAGTTTGAGAAGTTCAGATATCCAATGTGCCTTGGTCATTTCCTGAAGGTTTCTTCCATTGAGGGATGAGACTTTTGGCTGCCAACTAAAGACTTCTCATATTCAGTACTTGTTGGGCTACTTCACAATGCAAAAGGAAGTGATTACACCTTTTCTTCCTTAAAACATCCACTGCATCTTGATGGACCAAGTGCACCTCTTTTCCTTTAGGCAACTTGGGAATGAATCTTCCCTTTGGTTGCCAGCCATAAGAAAGTCGTGACCATTGTCCATGCTGAAGGGTTCCATATGTGCTTCCCCATTGGGTATTTTAAAGGTTTATTTCTTCTAGGAGGCCAAGATAAGATAGATAAGATAAACTATTTTATTACACTCCAATGAATGGCCACAAAAGTAGGTGAATGGGAACTACTTTACGTAGTATATCCATCTTTTACAAAGCAAGTCCCTTTACCTTTGTGTTTCCAATAGAGCTTTACTTTTGTAGTTTCTGCTAGGAACTTTTTGGCATCAACCTCTGTTTGAATGTTGGCTTTTTCTTCTTGTTGAAGGTGGGATAAGCTAGTTTTCTATTTTCTTCCAAGTGATTGATTTTGGTGCATTTAAAGTTGGATTGAAGCAAATAATCTGACTCTGTGCCAACTAAGTTGGAGCATCCTTTCTCTAATAGAGTTCCAAATCATATTATTTCTTAATGGCCGGTGTCCATTTCAGGCATTATCCCAAAAGTCTGCTGAGTTTTTTTTTAACAAGAATGGTGAACTTTTATTAATAAAAGAGGAATTAGACGCAAAAAGTGTCTACTCCAGAGGAAGTTTACAACAGACCAATTCTGATAGCAATGGAGCCTATCCTTGACAAACCCAAACATCAACGAAAATAAGGAGATATCAGACTTTTCAGAGCAAAATATTCAAGACTGTATCAGATCATAGAACAACTAACAGAGGAGAGAGGGTGTTTTCAACAAAACCATGTCGATTCCATTCTCATTTTGGTCTGCCTCTCTAACCTTCAGTAAGACTTCCAACATCGCTTTGATTCATAGCCCTGTCATAGCTTCTACATCCAGACTCCAGTTCAGTTCGATTCCACGTCTGTCACCAAGGGAGGAACAACTCTGCCCATGGAGACAAAGAGCTGTCCTGTGAGAAGACTTGTAGCATGTTTTGCACAGATATCCGCCTCGTCATGAAGATTTCGAAGAATGTAATGTCTTCAATTAATAATTTTGCTAAGGGAATTCTCAATTTTGCAATTTTTGGCACTTAATAAATATTTGGCATATAAACTTAGGAAAAATGGGTGAAAAAGGAAAATTTAGAAAGGTGCCACCCCCAAACATTAGAAAAGCCAAGAAATTCGATGGGAAGTGGAGAGTGGGGGCCACTTCAAGGGAATATGCACACTTGGAGGAATTAGAATTGGGTGAGAGAGGGAATTTGATGGGTGGATCCCACAAGGAGCATGAGGGATGGCTAACTATAAATTGGAGGTGAGACTATCATTTTAGGAGCTTTTTGACATTTGATTATCCATTGTGATTCTCGCTGTTCAGCTGAGTTACAAGTGTTGCTTAGCACAAGTGCTTCCCAAGGAGTGAAGCTCAACCTTCTCTTCGGTGGACCTTGAGTGCCACCCTAGGAAGGATTTCTATCTTATTTGGAGGCAGGGAGAGAGGCATCACACAACACTACGCCATTTTGGTTTAACTGGGACGCAGAGGGAGAGGCCACACAGTGATTGGGAGGATTGGTGCTGGAAGTTGGGGTCTCTATTGCTGCATGGGTGTTCTTGATCATATTCCAGCTGAAGGAGGGAGATTTTGGGAGGCAAAAGGGAGTCCCTCACTGCTGTATGAATTGCTGAAGTTTGCCAATGCCTCATCCCTCACAGGCCTGCACAGTTCTCTTGGGTGATTGTTGTGTGGAGTGTCGGGTGGAGGATTTAGGGGCTAAGTTGCTAGGATTTCATTTAGAGGGATATTGTGGGGAGATTGCTAGCATTTTGGAGCAGCAATTCATCATTTTCTGCTACAGGTGAAGCGTTCTGGTATTTGAGGAGGGCCAAGCTATTTGGGGTCAAATTTGGAGGGTCAAAACCAGAGAAAACCCTTTTTGGGTTTTTCTGGGTTTTTGACAAGGATCACATCCCCAAATTTACAAAATTTTCTGGGTAGTTTTGAGGGGCCAAATCAGGGTGCCAAGTCAGCCAGCAGTGCAAAAAAATTGAGCCAGCGCAGATTTCTGGAGGGACAAAATATTGCAGCACTTGGGCATTGGGCGATTGATCACATGGGGCATGTCTTGCCTTGAGCAAGCCCAAGTGCACTCTTTCCAATTTTATTGTACTCCAACAATTTATTTATAATAAAATTGGCCATTTTGGGTGTTCCGGAGCATTTTTCTGTTCATGGGTGTTTGCTAAAATTTATTGTGTTGTTATTTCTATGCATGTCTTTGATTATCTCTGTAAAATTTCCATTTGGAATATTACAGTGGTATCAGAGCATGATCTTGGCCAACTATGGGGGAGCTAGCAAAATCATGGATGTTTTGGCCATGCATGCATAGTGACTGCTGAATTTATGGGCACTCCAATGACACAGAGAGGGAAGAGTACATAGGGGATCATGGAGGAGTTGATGAGGTTGAACCAACCATTGAGGAGGCAAAAGCAACAGATCCTAGAGAGGATGCAACAAATGGTGGGGATGTTGAGTCATACCCAACGGAGAAGCTGTGAAAAATCGGTTACCTGATTCCTACTGCAACAAACTGATAATATTTCACCTACTTGTTAAATTACTTGAACAAGTTACTTGCAGTTTTCTACGGCAAATACTGAAATACATACATTGCAGCCTTCACCAAATAAAATACTATGGAAACTAAATACTGCAATGGAGAGAAATAAACACACACATCAACACAGTTGTTTTTGGACAATGTCCTTGGAAAAACCCAATGTTGGAAAATCGGTGCAACAACTGAGGGTTTTAATTATTATGCAGTAGTAAATCTAAGTACAAATCGTTGGATGCCTAAACTGGCTATCCGATATAGAGAAATGTTGGCAAAGAGTTAGTGAGAAAAATCTCACATTGATTCGGGAGATCCGACACTAATCAGGGGCTGCCTGGCCGGCCCCACGCTGTCTCTGTGCAGCTTTTGCGTCAATCTTACGCAGATCTACGTCAAGCCTATGTAGATCTACGTCACACTGGCTGGGCTCTGCGTCACCTCCTCTACTGACCTCTTGATGTATGGAAATTTGACCTTCTGGCCCTCCGGGCTCACACCCTGGCTTCTGGCACTGGATCTTGACTCTCCTAGCTAGATTTCAAACTCCCTCTGAAACTTTGCGCTGCCTCTGCATGGCACTGCGCCGCCTCACTAAACTGCTCTATGCTCTCTTTGCTTTGCACTCTCCGGATCTGGAAAACTCTCCTTCGGACTGCTATCGCTGCCCCTCACTTCAAGAAGATCACTATATCTCATTCCGGCAACTCAACATTGCTACTCTTGAGAAATTTGATCTTTGATCTCACATTCGATGTGTTCTCCAAGTGCCCATCGAACTCCTTATAATCTCTCGTTGGAGCTCCAACGATCAAGATTAAAACATAATCAAGGGCTAAAATTAATTGGGAGTTGATCCTCGTCTTCTTTTAGAAGATTCACACATGATTTAATTAATACCCTTTAATTAACCATATTTCCTAAGTTTAGACTTAGGGAACCATTTAAAAAAGTTAATTATTTTAATTAAATCATCTTTAGGTGGAATTTTCCCAAATGATTTTTGGGTATTGGAGAATGCATGTGTCTTGGCCTCTCTGGAAAATCTTGAGGCAAGAGCACATTCAATTCTACATAAATCAACACTCCCTCTTAGCGAGGAATGTGCTCTAGTGTTGCAACCCATTGAAGCATCACTCTATCTTTGCACCATCTCCTGCTGCACTGTTGATGTCTGGCTCTACTGTTCACCAACTACTGCGCAACTTTGATATCAGCTGCATCTATGCCGCTGTTGGCCCTGCTGAACTACTGTCAACAGTGCATCTGCACTGCAACCCATCCCATCTGCTGTTACTGCAACTGCAACATCTACAACAGAAAAACATCCAAAATACTGAACCAACTGTGGCAGTATGATGCATCCGTCGTCCGAGTTCTGACTGTTGCTAGCCTCCGCACTGTCACTGAAGCCTCTACACTGTTGTTGACTCGGCATTGTGCCAACTGCACTGTTGCCAACTCTGCTCTGCGTTGCGCAGTCTTTGACTTACTGTTAGCTATTGCATCTGTCACTCTGGCACCTGACTGCACCAACTGCCACGTATCCATCCTGCTACTGCATGTCTTGGGCTCCCGTAGCAAGGCATTGATTCATGAGGTGGACCTCCTCAAGAATCCTTCCCATCCTGTAGGTCTCTGGGGCTATAGCTCCAGATCACCCCACCTCACCCCTGGAGGCATCTTGACAATCATGGCAAACTCTTCCTCCAGTCTGAAGGACAACTTGTTGATCTCGACAGATGTAGCTTGCTGATCCTGCTTCTCCTCCTTGTCCTTCTTTCTGAGAGGACAATGAGTGCTGTAGTGGCCCAGCTCGCCACACCTGAAGCACTTGATCTTCGAAATATCCTTCTTTCTTCTGTGCTGCTCTTGTTGCCCCTTTGATGCAAGGGCCACGTCCTCCTCTTCCTTCACTTGCTTCGTCACACTGCTGATAATGCCATTGATTGTGGCCTTCACTAGATCACGCCTCATCTCCTCTTACTGTAGATCAACCCATACACGCTCCCAATCAGGGAGTTTTTCTTCTGGACAAAACTTGCCATTCTTTAGAAACGCTATTCAGCGCTAATCGTACAAACTCTGAGGGCTAGGGTGCTGATCCTACTGAAGCCAACTGGACCCGTGCATCTTGAAGCCTTGTAAGGAAGGGGTCCACACACTCCCCTTTTTGCATCCTCGCGCATCTCAACTTCTCCTCTAAGTACATCTTCCGCTGCTCGAAAGATCCTTCATATAGCGTAGCTAAGGCTTCCCACATCTGCCGGGCAATATCCTTGCCGACTATATGGGATACTACATGATCTCGAACCACGTCGAGAATCATCCTCTTAGTCTTCGCCATCTCAGCCTTGTACTTCTTGAGCGGATCTGCATCAGCATGTTCAACTTCCACACTATTGACATACATCTTGAGATCATGCTCATCTAGAAGGCAGGAGATCCTAGTCTTCCAGATCACATAGTTGGAGGCTCCGTCCAGCTGATCTTGATCTTTCAACCCAACTGATGCCATCTCTCCTGAAAAAAGTCGAACTGCTCCCTCTTCTTCTCTATGCAGCTGCTGCTCAACTATTCGCACTCAAATCTCGCACACAATTGTTTCTGCTCTGCTAGAAAAATTTAGACTTCTTGGCTGGAAGTCCTCCGAGGAAGAAATTCCCTCAGTATGTGTTATTCTTTCCCTCTGACGCTATTATGCCAGCAACTACTGCAAAATATTTGCATCCTAGCTGAAGATCTGCTTTGCAAGGAAAATATGCTGATCCTTTCTGCCTTTGGAAAGCTTCGATCTGGAAATCAAATTTCTCTGTCGACTCACTCAGAGAAATTGATCTTCCCTCAAAACTTCGACCTCCTTGGCCTAAGGACTGCGCTGCCTCTGGGTTTTCAAATTGCTGCCAAGGCAAGAATTTGAACCTCCTTCTTCCTTTCTGCAATTGAGCTCTTCTGCTAACGATCTGTGCTCTGATACCATGTGAAAAATTGTTTACCCTATTCCTACTGCAGCAAATTGATAATATTTCACCTACTTCTTAAATTACCTGAACAAGTTACTTGCAGTTTTCTACGGCAAATACTGAAATACATACACTGTAGCCTACACAAAATAAAATACTGCGGAAACTAAATACTGCACTGGAGAGAAATAAACACACACATCAACACAGTTGTTTTTGGACAATGTCCCTGGAAAAACCCAATGTGGGAAAACTGGTGCAACAACTGAGGGTTTTAATTATTATGCAGTAGTAAATCTGAGTACAAATCGTTGGATGCCCAAACTGGCTATTCGATATAGAGAAATGCTGGCAAAGAGTTAGTGAGAAAAATCTCACACTAATTCGGGAGATCCGACACTGATCAGGGGTTGGCTGGCTGGCCTCACGTTGCCTCTGTGTAGCTTCTGTGTCACACTGGTTGGGCTTTGCATCACCTCCTTTTTTAACCTCATGTTGTCTGGAATTTTGACCCTTCGGTCTCACACCCTGACTTCTGACACTGGATCTCAACTCTCCCAGTTGGATTTCGAACTCCCTCTGAAGCTCTGCGCTGCCTTACTAAACTGCTCTATCCCTCTCTGCTTTGCACTCTTTGGATTTGGAAAATTCTCCTTCGGACTACTATCCCTACCCTTCACTGCAAGAAGATCACTCGATCTCACTCCGACAACTCAACGTTGCTACTCTTGAGAAATTCGATCTCTGATCTCACATTCGATGTGTTCACCAAGTGCCCATCAAACTCCTTATAATCTCTCGTTGGAGCTCCAACGGCCAAGATTAAAACATAATCAAGGGCTAAGATTAACTGGGAGTTGATCCTTGTCTTCTTCTAGAAGATTCACACCTGATTCAATTAATACCCTTTAATTAACCAAATTTCCTAAGTTTAGACTTAGGGAACCATTTAAAAAGGTGGAATTTTCCCAAACGATTTCTGGGTATTGGAGAATGCATGTGTCTTAGCCTCTTTGGAAAATCTCGAGGCAACAACACATCCGATGCTAAAGAAATCAATAGAAGCCATGTGCATGCACGCATAACCCAACAGTACAACACCCATACATATGGCCAATTTGGTTGTCCTACCATGCCTCATTTTCTGAATGAGCAAGAGCGGAAGCATGTGTCAAGGACGAGATCATCCTATAGACACGGGCAGATAGAGGGTGAGACCAAGGGGTGTTTCTGTTGGTGGAGACCGAGCTTTAGATGTCAGAAGCTCGAGGAGGAGGTTGAGCAGGAGGACACGCAGGATGGTGAGGGGCACATCGATATACCTAGTGTGGCACATGAGTCACCATTGTTGGAGACCTCTTTGATAGCACCAGTTGACACCTTGATGGAGAGAGTGGAGCATACACCCATAGAGCCATCTGATGATGTGGTGTTTGTCGTTGATGAGGTGCCATCCGTTGTTGAGGTATCCATTGATGAGGTGTCCAGGACTGTGTCTGAATTTTCAGGTGATGGCAACCTACAACAGATTAGGGAGGTGCTAGGAGATATATCCATTAGTGAGGTGCGCACAGAGGTACCCAGAGCCGTGACAAAGTTCTCAGATGACAGCTACCCACAGCAGCATGGAGAGCACCTTGAGGAGCGTGAGCTAGATGAGGATGTTATGCTCGATGAGCTACTTGTGGAGGGACAACTTGAGACTCCAGTTCAGCCCATGGTAGAGGAGGATGGGTAGTCATCTTTTGCACCTGCCATCGATGGAGAGTAGATAGATGGGCAAGCGACCAACAAAGCTACAGTACTTCCAGTCAATAACTCTCTTTAGACTTATGTAGATGGGGCCTGCAACAATATCAGGTTGCCAATGCACATTGGAGGGAGAGTGCTTGAGTTCAATGTTGCATGAAGCGGGGACGAAACGGGGACGTTTTTTGGAAGCAGGGACGTGGAAGCGTCATTTTCCAAAAATCTAGGAAGCGAAGCGTCTGCGGAAGCATTTGCTATATATATATATATTTTATATTTTTTTGCATTTATACTCAAAACAAACATCCCAAATACCAAATTAGTTGTAGAAGACATGAAAACATGCATATTTTTGCATAAATCAAGATAGATATAGCATCCATTTTACATTAATGATTAATTATTCGAGCTTCAACCATTTAGATGCATCAACCATCTAGAATCTAGATTCTTCTCCTCTTGTCTAGCCTTTGCCTCTACCTCAATTGTCTAGGGATATTAGTCAACATTGCCCAATTTTGATCAAACTACCTAATTCAAGACTTAAAATATGGTAGAAAAAGCTTAACATGCTTGATCGATGATTTTGACTTGATTGAAAGGTGATTTTTTGCCAAGGGCATGACAAAGGAGTTCAATAATTAACACCACCAACACTAGGGTACATATAGGGCTTGGTGCTCTTGATTAAATGCTAATCACATACTTTCATACTTGATATAATCTAATGAAATGCCACAATCCCATTGATCCTGAATTCCTAAAAACTGTTAAGTCTGCTGAATTTTGAATAGGATATGAAATTCTATTTTCTCCATATGAAGTCCAATGAGGCTGGAACCACTCTCAAACATCCTGAGTCATTTCATGGTAATGTTAAAAATTTAAGTAAAAGGATGAAAATGAAAATAAAGGAGAATGTCACTTTTACTTTAAGAGTGTACGGAACCGTATGCTTCGCCCTCCGAAGCGCTGCGCTTCGTACGGCCGAAGCGCCATACGAAGCGCGCTTCGGAGGGACACTTCCGGAATTTTCAGGAAGTGTCCAAAACAAGCGGAACCACGTTTCCGAATTTTGGAGTCGTGCTTCCTGGGACGCTTGTTGTACGAATCTATATGGGACGCGCTTCGGGCATTAGATCCGGGGGGGGATGTTTCCTGCAACATTGCTTGAGTTACCTAGACAGATTTTATATGTTGACCGGGCCAGTGAGACGAGGCAACATGAGTTACGTAGGGCACAACACTCGCATGATGGATTTGTTACATACTCGTGGGTTCTTACATTTGATCCCTCTCATGGGGTTGGGTGGCAAGAAGTATTGAGTTGGTACTTGGTGGAGTTGGCTAGGTTCTTGCATACATCCATGGTCGGGAGCATAGTTCGGCAGGGGCTATGGTTTGCCAGAGGGGCTCGAGGGCTAGATCATCGTTGGGATCCAGGTGGGACTCCCCATCACTTCATGGATTGGGTTAGTCATGGTACTAGCAGGATGGTGGATTCGATGATCGGACTCACCCCCATTTTCATATTCCCATCAGAGTTCTAGACAACACCAGTGATAGGTTGGGCTGACAGGGGAGCTGACAGACTCTGTGAGTCATCTTGGCATGTTGGCTGTGCGTGGGGTCATTGGATGATTAGTGTACCCTGACAGGAGGTTGTCAGAGGAGGTGGCATCAGCAGGCCACTGGATAGTTCCTCGTATGGAGAGGAGGATTTCCCATGGATATATGGGGCACTGTGGTCACCGAGGAGCAACACCCTAGTGACACCACCACAGGCACATAGGGAGATTTGCCTGTCAGATCTCTCAGGGAGGATTAGGAGGGGAGGTACACTCATCCAAGAGTATGGAGATGAGAGGGTAGATATGGTGGTACTGACAGGATGCTTGCTGATACTTACAAACATAGATTTAGACCATGGCACCTAGGGGTGTATAGGGACATGCAGTGGTTCACAACGATACGCAGTGGAGCACGAAGGTGCGTGGTGGTGCATAGTGGTGTGTAGTGTCGCACCAGGTTGTCGAAGGAGTGGTTCGCATCACAGTACATTACCTCATAGAGTGACAGACACATCGATACAGGAGGGATACCAGTTGATCTGAGATGATGCAACAACATGTAGCAAGGTTCGGTGGTGCATAGAGATGTGCGACTGGGTGCAGTTGTATGCCAGGGGACACGAGGATACCTGGTTATATGCAATAGTGTGCGGGGCTGCACTGCAGACTAAGGGAGTGATACTAGCAGGGAGATTTCTTGACGAGGATGTCAGGCATGCCATTGGGATGGACATACCCAGATTGGGAGAGCGGATCGGTCACGGGACGGGCCGAGAGTGTACACACGGGTTCCTGATCATACCCATCAGAACCCACGCATCTCTCACTCATTGGCATCGCAGGTAGTTGAGGAGAGCCTTGTTGTGTCCTATCGAGGCCTACATTGTGGATAACAGGACCTGGGAGACTTGCTTGAGACGACTCTATGGGATTCAGTGCATCAAGGGCACGATACAAATTCCCCAATGGAGGAGCAGGGTCGTACACGAGTTGGCAGCCACAGGATAGGAGATGAGGTGATCTTCTACAGGGGTGGTATACCATTCATCTCTGAGCTCACACTTGGGGAGTCGATTGTGAGGGAGTTGTATGATACTATGATGCGCTTCTAACGAGACAGTCTGAGGCATTACAAAAGCCTGAGGGACAGTGGATGGTAGACTTCGTCTACAGGAGGGTACCCAAACTTCGAGCAGTGTCCAAGTGTATCATCAGGAGTTGGGATAGCGGATTTCACTGCATGGTCTGGTAGGAGCAGGGCAGATTGGCATGCTTGGGACAGATTCATGATACTTGGGGTCCACCTATGGTATACATATAGGGGTTAGAGATGAGGACCAGATGGGCTCTAGCAGGTCGTAGTGCTACGCAACGCAACCCATGAGGTGTGGGAGTTGTGGACCTCTAGTATGGTTATGGGAACCAGGGATCCAGTTGATGTGGGGGACACTCCATTACTTAGTGAGTACGGTTGGGATAGCCAGTGATCTGGTTCATTATCAGGTTAACACATGGGGGATCACCGAGGTCTTCATCATATGGCGAGGTAGGTGGTTGTTCAGGATTGGGGTCAACCATGGAGTGATAGGCGCGGGCATTGCTGAGTCCCCTTGGCAAGTTGGGCATAGCCTCGATCATCACATATATTATGGTCGAGAGTTGCAGGAGATGAGGCTCTGGTATGAGCATGTTAGACAGTTAGTCATGACTAGAGTGTCGCAGGGTCTACAGGACAATTTCTTCTTGCGATGGGCTTGGGACCCTGGCATCACAGTACTTGACGATTCAACTACCTTTAGGGGTGAGCTGGGTTTGACAGGGGGAGATCATTTTGACCTTCCATTGGATTTTAGTGATTCTTTATTGGCATGGGGGACTTCACCAACATGGAGGGATGACCAACAGGGGGAGTTCAAGGGAAGCTCATGCAGGCAAGGATTTATTTCCACAGGAGTTGGATTGTATCTTCGGGTGCCCACCCTTCGAGTACATGAGATGGATGACTCAACAGAGCATCTGCACAGGGAGACAGACATGGCTTTATATGATCGTGTTGCTTTCTTTACTGATGGTATGCAGAGGGCTTCAGGTGCCTATACCAGGTTGGACAGTGAGTGGAGCAACGGGTGCTTCACATTGACCAGGATGGCTTGGGGTCCTAGTATCGAGGGACTCCTTCATGACAGGATAGTGTTGGGGACAAGGATGACTTAGTGGCACATTTGGGACCTTGGTATCGTTTGCAGTAGCCATTTGGGTACGCTGATAGAGGGGGTGCTTGTTTAGGCATTGCTTGAGGACAAGCAATTTTTGGTGGGGAGGACTGTAATGTCCCCAATTAATAATTTTGCTAAGGGAATTCTCAATTTTGCAATTTTTGGCAGTTAATAAATATTTGGCATATAAATTTAGGAAAAGTGGGTGAAAAAGGAAAATTTATAAAGGTACCACCCCAAACATTAGAAAAGCCAAGCAATTCAATGGGAAGTGGAGAGTGGGGGCCACTCTAAGGGAATATGCACAACTTGGAGGAATTCAAATTAGGTGAGAGAGGGAATTTGATGGGTGGAGCCCACAAGGAGCATGAGGGATGGCTAACTATAAATTGGAGGTGAGGCTCTCATTTTAGAGGCTTTTTGACATTTGATTATCCATTGTTACTCTAGCTGTTCAGCTGAGTTACAAGTGCTGCTTAGCACAAGAGCTTCCCAAGGAGTGAAGCTCAACCTTCTCTTCGGTGGACCTTGAGTGCCACCCTAGGAAGGATTTCTATCTTATTTGGAGGCTGGGAGAGAGGCATCACACAGCACTACGCCATTCTAGTTTAACTGGGACACAGAGGGAGAGGCCACACAATCATTGGGAGGATTGGTGCCAGAAGTTGGGGTCTCTATTGCTGCAGGGGTGTTCTTGATCATATTCCAGCCAAAGGAGGGAGATTTTGGGAGGCAAAAGGGAGTCCCTCACTGCTGTACGAATTGTTGAAGCTTGCTACTGCGTCATCTCTCATAGGCCTACGCAATTCTCTTGGGTGATTGTTGTGTGGAGTGTCGGTTGGAGGATTTAGGGGTTGAGCTGCTAGGATTTCATTTGGAGGGAGATTGTGGGGAGATTGCTAGCATTTTGGAGCAACAATTCATCATTTTCTGCTACAGGTGAAGCATTCTGGTATTTGAGGAGGGCCAAGCTATTTGGGGTCGAATTTGGAGGGTCAAAACTAGAGAAAACCCTTTCTGAGTTTTTCTGGGTTTTTGACAAGGATCACATCCCCAAATTTACAAAATTTTCTGGGCAGTTTTGAGGGGCCAAATCAGGGTGCCAAGTCAGCCAACAATGCAGAAAAACTGGGCTAGTGCAGATTTCTGGAGGGATAAACTATTGTAGTAGTTGGGCATTGGGAGATTGATCACCTGGGGCTTGTAGCTTGCCTTGAGCAAGCCCAGCTGCACTCCTTCCAATTTTATTGTACTCCAACAGTTTAGTTATAATAAAATTGGCCATTTTGGGTGTTCTAGAGCATTTTTCTGTTCATGGGCATTTGGTGAAATTTATTGTGTTGTTATTTCTATGCATGTCTTTAATTATCTCTGTAAAATTTCTATTTGGAATATTACAAAGAACATGCAAAAAGGTTATACTTCTGAAACCCTTGCCTATGTTTAGCGCTTTCTGAATTTGAAACTCAAGCTTTTCATTTACAAACTGCTTGCTTGTGTTGAGTCTATCAATTAAATTTTTTGAGTCCCCTATTACCACCGCTAGACCTTTGGTTAATTGCGCTAGAATTGCAACCCGATTCCTAATGCAATGGCCTCCGTGTTGTTATTTGTTCTCTTTCCTAGGCCAAGGGCAAAACTTCATATTCGATTTCCTCTGGGATCCCATATGACTCCCCCTGCACCTGCATCCCCCGAGTTCCCCTGCGAGGCCTCATTGAAAAAAAGACACTGGGATTGATGCTCTTTTATCCAGCTGTTCAGGTTTTCCTTCCTTATGCGCAGAAGCCAACTCGCATGTTGAGCCATACATATGTTAGAATACAACGTTCTTTTTTGGAAAAAGGTGCTTACCTAGTTACATTCTTTGTCCCTTAATCCTTCATCTGCTTTTTGGTTCCATGTCTGTGCCTGCAAGGTTTCACGAAGCAGCCCTATCTCCTATGCTACCACCTTTTCGGGGGAGTCTTTCTAGTTGAAGGCCCCTGCATTTCAAGCCAACCATATCTTCCATAGGAGATATTTTGGTAACGATAGCCAAATTCTCTTGAGATATGGTTTTTCCTCAAGTTTCCTGGATAGCTGTTCCATCTTTTTGCAAAGATGTCTTCCACTGCATCTAGAATCAGGGTCGTGCTAACTAAATTGTGATGCGTTATTTGCTAGACTTGTCGGGCCTAATCGCATTGCAGAAAGATGTGCTGGAGGGATTCTTCCTGATTTCTACACAGGTAACAAATCTGTAGCCTTTGAAAACCTCCTCTTTAAATTTTCACCTGTCAGAATTTTTTGGTGCTGCAATAGCCAACTAAAGAAGTTTACCTTAGGCAGATCATTCTTGTTCCAAAAGACTTTCCAAACTAGAGACTTAGCTGTTGTAACCTGAGTACTGCAAAGTTGATCGTACCCTTGCTTCACTGTATAGGTTCCCTTGAGTGAACTAGGGTAAATCCCAGTGTTCTTGCTATACAGGTTAGTTTGGCTGCGCTGACATTCCATCCATAAACATGACTCTTTTCATTCTTTGTTAGATTTCCTGAGGCGTGATAGAACACACTTAGTACCGTTTTGAATCTTTCTGTAATGATTGTCGAGGCTCCACCCAATAGTAAGGTATCCTTTGCATATTGCATATGGTTGATGTCCTTAACCCCCCTCACAATCATAACCCTTGGAATATTTCCTTCGCGTCTTTACTTTCCCAACCTCTGGCTTAATGTGTCCGCCACCACTACATATGTTATGCTCTTGACCTGCGAGAAGATACGAGAATACCAAATATGCGAAGAAATATACCCAGAACACAGAACAATGAGAAATAACAGCATGTATTTTATTATTCAGAAAGGAAAGCAATGTTCACTTGCCTCTTCGAGGGGGCAACCTCCAATAGAGCTAGGCTCGATTACAAAATAAGACACGACCCTATTACATAAATAAGGGGGTTAGGGTTGGACCCTAACATGCCCTCCCCCATAAAAATAGCCTTGTCCTCAAGGCTGAAGCTGTGGAAACTGTTGAAGAACAGTGGCTGGTTCCCAGGTCGCATCTTTTGGAGAGGTGTCTTTCCACTTGACGAGGACTTCCTTTATCATGCGGCCGCACAGGTGCCGTTCTCGTGTGTCAAGAACCTGTTCAGGTTGGAGCCAGATTGAACCTTCTTCATCCAATTCCGGTAGACTGGTTTGAATTCTGCAATTGTTCCCAACCACTTTCTTGAGGCATGAGACATGGAAGACGGGATGGATTTTTGCAGTGGGTGGCAAGGCTAGCTTGTAGGCTACTTCTCTGATGCGCTGAAGTATTTGATACGATCCATAGAATTTTGGAGATAATTTCTGACAACCCTTGTCTTTGAGTGATGTTTGCTTATATGGTTGCAGCCTCAAGAATACTTGATCCCCTTCTTGAAATTTGCGCTCTGAATGATGTTGGTCTGCCTGTTGCTTCATGCAATTTTGAGCTTGATGGAGATTCTCTGAGGTGGGCAAGCATGGTTGCACGGTTCTGTAGGAGTTGATCCACTGCTTGTACCTTAGAGCATCCCTGGATATAAGAAGTAGGTGAAGGGGGGAGTTGACCATAAACTGCTTCATATGGAGTCATCTTGGTGGTGGCATGATAGTTAGTATTATACCACCATTCGGCTAGAGGTAACCACTGTACCCATAGATGTTGCTTTTCTGAAGTGAAACACCTGAGGTAGGTCTCCAGACATTTGTTGATTGCTTCCGTTTGACCATTAGTTTAGGGATGATAAGAAGTACTGAGTTGTAGTTGGGTACATTATAGCCTGAAGAGTTCCTGCCAAAAGTTACTGGTGAAGATTGGGTCACAATCAGACACAATGGAAGTGGGCATGCCATGCAATTTGAAGATCTGGTCCATGAAAGATTGAGCCACCAAAGCGGGTGTAAAAGGGTGGGGTAGGGCGCAAAAATGAGCATACTTAGAAACTCTGCCCACAACCACCATGATGACTGACTTGTTGCCTGACTTCGAAAGACCAGTAATGAAATCCATGGAAACCTCAGTCCAGATTGAGGCAGGGATGGGAAATGGCTGTAAGGTGCCTGGGGATTTGACTGTTTCTCTTTTGTGGCGCTGACACACATCACACTCAGCTACAAAAATAAGAATGTCCTTTTTCATGCCTGTCCAAAAGAATGAGTGTCGAGTGCGAGCATAAGTCTTCTGAAAACCTGAATGGCCTGCAGTGGGAGATGAGTGCAACTCTGCCAAAATGCGACTTTTGAGGGTGGATGTTGGTGATATCACTACTTTGTACTTGTAGCGAAGAATCTCATCCTGTCAAGAGTAACTCGATGTGGAATTTGGATCTGCCTGCAATTTATTAATGAGTTGGGAGAGCAAAGGATGTGAAAACCATTCCTTGCAAGCCTCTTCAATCCATTCTGGAATGGGAAGAGAGATTGCTAGCAGGGTGCTTTCCTCCTCAAATTGGCATGATAAAGCACCCGCTACGACATTTTCACGCCCTTTCTTGTAAATTATCTCATAATCATATCCCAACATTTTTGCTAGCCATTTATTTTGTTGTGGCGAGGATAGGCATTGCTCCAAAAAATATTTAAGGCTTTGATGGTCTGTGCGGATTTGGAAATGCCACCCCAATAAATATGGTCGCCAGGTATCCACTGCATGTAATATGGCCATCATCTCTTTCTCATAGGTAGATTGTCCCAAATTTGTCCCACTTAGTTGTTGGCTAGTGAAGGCCAAGGGTCTGCCTTCCTGCATTAAGACAGCCCCAATACCTGTACCTGAAGCATCACATTCAATCACAAATGATTTGGTGAAGTCGGGTAGTGCCAACACGGGAGTGGAAACATGGCATGTTTGAGAGTTATAGATGTCTGTTGCGCTTCATCATTCCAGAGGAATGAATTTTTCTTGAGAAGGTGAGTGGGGTCTAGCAATGCGACCATAATTGCGGACAAATTTGCAATAGTAGCCGGTGAGACCCAAAAATCGTCTCAAACTCTTTGGTTGAGGCCAATCTTGCCTTGCCTGGATCTTTTTGGGATCCACCCTGACACCTTCACGCCCCACAATGTGGGCCAAATACTCGACTTCTTTCATGCCAAAAGAGCACTTGGACAATCTGACAAATAGTTTATGCTTCTGGAGCAGTTGCAAGAGTAGGTCTACATGCTGAAGATGTTTGTCCCAGGTGATGCTGTAGATGAGAATGTCATCAAAGAAAACAAGGACAAATTTTCTGAGATATGTTTTGAGCAGGTGATTCATGAGGCTCTGAAAAGTGGATGGGGCATTACAGAGACCAAATGGCATGACCAGAAATTCATAATGGCCTTCATGAGTTCGGAAAACAATCTTTGGAATGTCTACTTCTTTCATGCAAATTTGGTGATAGCCCGAGCGAAGGTCGAGCTTAGTAAAGAATTGAGCCCCATTTAGTTCATCCAGCAAATCATCAACAACCGGGATGGGAAATTTATCTTTGACCGTCAGCTTGTTGAGGGCCCTGAAGTCTGGACACATACGCCATTCCCCATCTTTCTTGAGCACCATGACCACAGGCGATGAATAAGGACTAATGCTAGGACGAATGACATCAACTTCCAGGAGTTCCTTGATGATTTTTTCAATTTCATTCTTTTGGGCGAAAGGGTATCTATATGGGCGCACATTTGGTGGTTGTGCCCCTGGGACCAAAGTAATGCTATGATCATGTTCCCCTCTTGAGGGTGGAAGCTCATGAGGCTTGTCAAAGACCTGCAGATGGTTGTTTAAGACCTGTTGCATCTCAGGATGAATATGAAGAGAAGTGGGCTCGAAGGCCTGGATGGCATTAAATTGGGCTATAACTCCATGGTGGCCCTTTTTTAACAACTTTTCCATCCTATGCGAGCTGATGATAGAAGGAGCACCTGCCTGGAGTTCGCGGAGGGTATGCGTGTGGTCATTTTGCTTAAAGCTCATATATAACTCCTGGAAATCCATTGTGATTGGGCCGAGTGTGCGGAGCCATTCAGCACCCAAGACAATGTCACACCCACCCATGTTGATGGCAAACATGTGGGTCTTTAGGTGATAATCCCCCATCTGAAGTTTGACATTTTCACAACGTCCTTCACATTTCATTGTCCCCCCATCAACAATCTGGACCTGGAAAATAGAGACTTCTCTGACAAAACAATGCATTGCTTCCGCGACTCTTTGATGGATAAAGTTATGCGTACTGCCACTATCAATCAAGATTACTATAGGGCGATGTTTAATAAAACCTCTGATTTTGAGAGTTTGGGGAGAAGAAATTCCTGCCAAAGCATGGAGTGAGATAACTGGTTCTTCTGGTGTAGCTGGGAGCTCATTGTCTGGTTGGTTGTCCTCATCTTCCTCCTCTGGTCCCTCAAATGGTGGGGCTTCCTCAAATGAACTGTGATCAGTAGCATCAATTTGAAAGAATTTGGGTTCCTTGCATTTATGCCCCGAGGAGTATTTCTCATCATAGTAGTAATACAATCCTTGCTTTCTTCTTTCTGCCATTTCCGCTGGTGACACCTTTTGAACCTTAGTGTTTGGGTAGTGCTCGGAGACTGGGTGGGGCGTCCCCTGGCTATGAAATTTGGATGAGTCGACTGGGCCGTTAACGCGTGTTCTACTTCACGAGCTGTCATGCAAGTTGCCAACCATGTGACTGGGTGGTGCATTCGAACGTGGGCTTGTATGGCATCTTTGAGACCACTGATAAAACATTCCAAGTAGAATTCATTTGCTAGACCTCCTGTGTGAAAGGCTAATGCTTCAAAGGCTTTAATATATTCTTGCACTGTGTCTGTCTGTCGGAGCTTAGTAAGACGACCCAAAAAGTTAGATTCATGGTCAAAGCGATCAGAAAGGGATTTTGAGAATATCTACCAAGTCATTGGCCTTGCATAGCAGCGTTGATGCCACTGCCACCATTGCCATCTTTCTTGGTCCAAGTACAGGCTTCCCACACTTAGCTTAGTCACATCATCTCTGATGTGATTCAATGTGAAATATTGCTCCATTTGTGATAGCCATATGGCCGGATGAGAGCCATCAAATTTATACATGTCCAGCTTGGGTGGTCGAGGCTAGGACTGTTGGTGGTTTCCATAGAAGTGAAGAGAATGGCTAGATTCGCCCTCAAGGTTTTCATTAAAAGCATATGCCTCCGATTGTTCCCTCGACTTGCCCTTTGTGATTGTGTCATTTAAGGACTGGATCTGCTTCGTTAATTCCTCCAACTTTTGTTCAAGGGTGTCTATCTTCTCATTGGCCATAGCTTGAGCTCTGGTTTGTACCATGCACAGATCCGGTGCACTTGTCGTTACTGTGAAAAAAATTTGGGACCACCCGAAATTTTGACGTTGACAAGTGAATGGTACCACCTTGCTCAGCTCGTCGACCTGATTCTTATGGGCTAAGTCTCCTATAAGCATCCCGGGAGGGTCTCAGTCGCTGATTGCCAGAAAAGTTAATTCTGCCCAATGTCCTACGAGAATCACGCCCAAGTATAGGAGCCACAAGCCTCCCTGCACAAATAGTCAGATCTGTTGGCGAAACCCTCAATTGCAGAGTATGAGTAGGAATGTGGCAGTGATTGAACCCTTGTTGCTAGATCTGAATGGCGGATCTGATTGTTGCGGCTGCGACAGAACCCAACCTGCTAGATCTGATCTGGCAAAGATGAGGCGCGATCTAGAGAGAGACAAGGGAACTATGGTCTCAAGGAGTGTCAGGTGCTACAGATCGCAATATACATAAGGGTCCAACAGTAGTACTCGGCCTAATCTTTCAAGGCACTAACTAAGGAGGATCAACCGTACCCTTAGCCATACTACCCGACTACCCTATCGTACGCGCGAGTAATCTCCCCGAGTGCTGTTCTCGGTGTACTGTAGTAGCAAGACAGCCGACGGTTTATCTATGGCAAGGTTTCAGGTGAGCCTAGGGGGCTTCTGATATACCTAGAGGGTACTTGGAAGACAGTGCATGCGTGGTTCTGTCTAATGCGCTACTACTCGAAGGGGTACCCACAGGGGTTACAAGGGAGTCCAACAAATGTGACCACCTTTTGTATTTCCTGTGTGCATGCCTCTCCAAATCCGCAGGTTTATGCGCTCAACGACAGATCCCGTGGTTTAAAGACACTAGAACACGTCTCTAGCCAAAAAAAATTCTGCTAAAAATGGAGATCCCACCGGCCCTGGAAGGTGCTCTGATACCACTTGTTATGCTCTTCACCTACGAGAAGATACCAGAATACCAAATATGCGAAGAAATATACCCAGAACACAAAACAATGAGAAATAACAGCATGTATTTTATTATTCAGAAAGGAAAGCAATGTTCACTTGCCTCTTTGAGGGGACAACGTCCAATAGAGCTAGGCTCGATTACAAAATCAGACACAACCCTATTACATAAATAAGGGGTTAGGGTTGGACCCTAACAACATAAAGCAAAGGGGAGAGAGGGAAGCATTGGCGTAACCCTTTGTGAGAGGTAAGAAGGCTCCTAGCCCGCCATTGATTAGGGGTGCCACCCTTGGTTTCCCTATACAGGCACTAATTGTTAATTTTTCAATGTTTTGTGCTATAACAATCACTTTAATAAGTTCTTCTTTCAATAGCAATCAATTTTTCGAATTTATTTCAATCACCCAATAACAATAAGCAATTGTAGATAGAACAATAAATAATATGCAAAGTAGAAGACAACCAAGATCAAATGAGACACAGAGATCTAGGTCAAAGACCATGGAAAAACCCCACAAGGGGGAAAACCCAACCCGATTCTTCTTCTATTAGATGTTCATCAACTATTCAACAAAGATACATAGTCCAAGTACATCTCACAATTATTTAAAGGTCAAAGCCTTGACTTTTCTAGTCAACCAATCCAATATCCAATCAAAGATGAGACAAAAGTCAAATTTGGTCAAATAACAATTATGCAATTTTCCAATCCTGTCAATGTCAAATTCAACAATAGTCAACGCAACCCTAACTAGTCAAAGTCAATGGCCCAAAATAGCTCCAAAAAGTTCGATCAACTAGTCAAAGAATTCAACGTCTTTTGCTTAGTCAAACTCGGTCAAAACAATAAAAAAATTATGTCCACAAATTTTGGTCAAAGTCAACTTGTGAAAACCCTTGCTTCAGATCTGTGGTCAATGCTAGTCAAAGTGCTTAGAAAAGTTTGATTTTCCTCTCTCTGAATGCGGCCTTCCAAAACAGATCCAAAAACCAAGTCAATCCACCCAAAGTCAATGCTGGTCAAAGATGCCAAAATAGAAAAGTTAACGTTGTCACAAAAATGTCCACTCTCTCCTTCAAACGTGTGAATTCGGCAATTTCATATCAGATTGAACCAACCAAAGAAGAAATGATGTGTTATGTGATGGCTCCAAGTGATGCCAAGTGAGGTGTATTTATATGTTGTCTAGGTGGACGAATTTCTCCTTAAGGCTGACTTGTACTTTTTGAGATGACATGGACCAACATTAAAATAATATTTTCCCATGTGCAAATTTAAATTTTCCAAGGACAAGTGGGGTCTCCTTAAGGTTTGTTGAGCTTCCCAAATGGGGAAATTGCTCCCTTAGCTGCCAATTTTCAACACTCTCTCTCAGCTAGGGAGGAATATCCGACTGCATCATAAGTCTCGTCTCAGATGTACATGTCTCGTCATCATCATATCATATCTCGTCTTTGCTCATCTCTGCTCATCTATTGAACAATGATGTCTCGATGTAAAGAAGAAGAATCATCATAGGGGAGATTAATCTGACACCCTATATCCAATGCCAATAGGCGAGATACCATTTACCACGAGAGGTAAGGATCACACGCATCTTATTGTCTGTTGAACTTCCCACCTTGATCCTCAAGAATCAAGTGGTAGAACACTTGCATCCACTAACTTGGGGGAGATACCCAACTTACCAATGGTAAGGATCACACACACACCCAAGTCTCCTCACCCATTGGCAAAATGGGTGGCAATCCCAACATGTCGAGCTTATGGGTAGGATGCATACTGGGGTATACTCTGTCAAGTCCTACACTTGATAGTAAGGGGAGATACCAAACTTGTCATGAATGACAAGGTTCACACACACCCTATAGTGACAATAGGAGAGATACAAACTTATCATAAGGGGTAAGGATCACACGCACCTATTGTCCAGAGTTCCCTTAACCTCAGGAACTCTCCAGCTCCATTCCCTTCCGTGGAGCACAACTCAGTGTTCTCGATCAATCGTGACCCCTTCCTGGAAGGGTCACATTCACCATTCCAAGCTGCTCTTTGAAGACCGAGAACATCCCTTTTGGCAAAGGCTTGGTAAGAATCTTCGCTATCTACTCATTTGTCGAAATGTGATGGAGCCCAACAATTCTCTGCACCATATCCCGGATATAGTGATATCTGATCTCAATGTGCTTGGACCTGTCGTGGAGATTCTCTGAAAGTCGGATCCACTCTTGTTGTTGCAATATATCACAGTCGTATCCAGTACCTACTCAAATAGCTCTCCAAAGAGCTTCCTCAACCATACTGCCTCATAGCTAGCCATGCTAGCAATAATGTACTCAACCACGACCGTACTAAAGGCAATAGACTTCTGCTTCCCACTCATCCAAGATATCATGGTAGACCCCAGGCCGAAACAACACCTTGATGTGCTCTTCTTGTCAACAATATTTTTGACCCAATCAACATTACTGTATCCATGTAGCCTCACGTCTTCGGTAGTATATCGTAGTCCAAGATTAATAGTCCCATGCAAGGATCTCAACACATGCTCATGCAATATAATTTGGCCCCCTAGTGTTCGACGTCAGCGAAAACTCCTTACGAATTTCTCTCTTGTGAACAATAGTTCACCATGAGTTGAACATAGATATTCAACGCACATAACCTCCAAATCGCACTGATTCTCTTGACTCTCTCTCGTCATGTGGGCCTCCAGTATTCGGCCCCACAAATACGCTGAGTTAACTTTTAGAAAAATTAATTCGATTTTTTCCGACAACTGGAATAATGTGACATTTCAATGCCCACACACTCAGTGATTCCAAATAGATATTGCTCTTGACCTCTGACAGAGAAACGTCTTGGCCCCCTTCTTGAATTAATCACGAACTCAACATTATCTTTATAGTTTATTGATCTATAGGAACTTGGCCCAATTGCTAATGGAATTTGGCCCTCTTTAAAGCAAGGAATTTGGCCTCAGGTTTATTTCACCAAATAATTCAACAATTTGAAATAAAATTTATTGAGCATTTAAAACACAAGTCCATGGCCAAATATTAATCCAACAATTTGGAATAACAATTGTTGAATACTTAATAACTGAGAGACAATTTCACATGGCCTGCAAGAAAATATCTTAAGCAAATTTAGATTAAACTTGATCCCGATTTTTTCTTGAAGTTGATTTGCAATACACCCTTAGGCTGGCAGGAACACCAACTTTGATACCACTGTAATATCCCAAACTAAAATTTTTGCAGCTTCTCAAAATTTAACTCAACAAATGCTCCATATAAAATTCTGATTCATTTAAGAGAACATTGCCATGTAAAATATAACCAAGATAATATGGAAAAATAACAAGAAGATGAACATGAACAATATCAACTTTTATTATAATAGCTAAACTGGGGTTTGCAAGATAGTATAACAAACATCGCTGAGATGGGACTTTGGCCTCAAGGATCTGCTCCAAAGCTGTGCTAGCCCTCCAAAACTGAACTGAAATGCCACTGCTAAGCTCTCATGTGTTTTCTGGATGAATTCACCAAGTGGAGAGTTGGGTGCTCACCATTCTCGTTGAATCACTTGAGGGTTTCTGTCCTAGGGCTTATAGAAGTTGAGAACCAGGTTCTCCAACTCTCAACAAAGACAAATGCTCAAGTCCAAGATGTCTCCCAATGTTCTCCTCCTCCTCATTTATAGATCTAATGGACCCCTCTAGAAGCCTTTATTTTATTATTATTTTAATCACTTGATACTTTTCCCCTCCTTTTATTTTAATTAAAATACCTTTTTAAGTTGGGAAAATGGTATATCGGCCACCATCCCACCTCAAGCCACTAAAATTCACTTCTTATCATCCCATCTTGTAGGTCTTCTCTTCCCAGTTCCAATGAGCTATTACACTGAGGTATTCCATGAAATATTCCACCTGAAATGCCACCTCAAGTGCAATTAATTAAGTCAAGCCCATTAATAACACTGTTGTATGAAAGTTGTTAGAATGCAACAGAACGAAAGACAAGTTGTGCGGATGATGAAATATGCCAAGCGGATGCCATTAGATCCCATAAGAACTCCTCAAAACTTCTCCGGGACCTATGATGACATAATCTTGCTCCAATGACTCTCTTGTGCCCTAGAAATCCACCTTGACTGCGCTGTAGAGGAAAATAAAAATGCGGACACGATGTGAAAATTTCATCTATCATAACAACAAGAAATTGTTTTTGTAATTGTTAATTTATTTAACAACTTATTTGCTGTCTGCTACGACAAATATCAAATAATTCACACTGTGATTTTCACAAATAAATACCGCGGAAGAAAAATAGAGATGGAAACAGAGAAAATCTAGCACACACATAACAATGACACCGTTATTTTTGGACAAATGTCCCCGGAAAAACCCAACTTGGGAAAACCGGTGTAGTAGCTGAGGGTTTTATATTATTAAGTAGCAGTGAAATTCTGAGTACAATTTGGATGCCTGAAATTGACAATCCATAGTGTTGATGCCCCCTTGCACACACACCTAAGTTAGTATGAGAAAAGCCTTTAACCCCACAAGGTGTGGTTTGGTGGAAAAACTAAGAGATGGGGCTGTCATCTATTCCCAAGTCTCTCCGTTTAAGCACTCTCCTAGGTAAGCTAAGGGGGGTGGTCCTTAAATGACAAACTAAATTAAAAGGTGATGTGAGGGTTCTAGGAGATGTCAAGTTTAATTTGGATTACTTGAGATTATGAGCAAATATGATGAACAATATGGAGTGAAATATGCTTCACTAACCATCAATGCATAAATTAAAGATAAGCATATAAGACCAGTGCCTTCAATATTTCTTCAAAGTTAATAACACTTGATCCAAAAATGGAATGTTTCAGAGTGAAACACAAGTAACCCTGTCAATCAAATATATGTTAGAAAAGAGGATATCACTAAAACTTCACTTGTAAAATGAAAGATATGGTACTTGCCCAAATGTGATATTACAAAATAATCAATTCAAAACATTTTCATCATGAAAAGTATATAAATAAATTGCAAGTAAAACAATTTGAAAATTAAAGTGTGTTAATATGAAATGCATTTAACTAAGGTTAGACGCAATTATCTTGGTTAATTTTAAGCTAAATCCCTATTCTAAGTGAGAGATCTTCCTCTTGAACTCTTGTCAAAGGGTAAAAATTGGGGTGACTGTACGAAAGGGGGGCTGAGGACACAGAAGTGTCGTTAGCGATACCCTTCCCCTCAGTCTTATGAGCCAATATGTGCTTTCATTCCTACAAGGGGACAAGCCACCTTACTTCATACCAATTGGAAGAATTTTCCAAGAAAGTTTTTTTCCTATCATATCTATCAACCAAGCTTATGCTTGGAGGTTAATTGAGTTAAAATGCAAACTATGCTAAAATGCCTAAATGCTATGCAAGTAAGTTTTCCCAAGAGAGATTTGCAATGCTTCAATATAATGGAAATGAGATAGTGCTCAAAGTAAATTGCAAATGTAACTTCAATTGGAAAAATTAGCTTGAAAATGAATTAAAGTGATGCAAGTAAGTTTGCTTTGCAAAAGAGGAATTGCCTCAAGTAAATGGGAGATGCTCACAATGATATAACTTCAAAATTGTTCAAGACACATAAACATAAGCTTCATAAATAAATGGAATTGTAAATTGCTCCAAGTAAATGCCACAAACCATAAACTTATAGCAATTGAAAATGAGATGATGCTAAGAAGAATGAAATGTTTGCTTGTAAAGTATGCTTTGAAAATAAGTGAGGAAAATAACAAATGAGCCTATAGTGAGACAATTATATCCCAAAGAAAGCAAATTGTTAAGCATCTAAATTAAACTTGCCACATAACTCTAAATACTTGCATGTAAGAAGCGAGTTTCTGTAAAGCAAAATATCAACTTGTACTTTAAAGCAAAATGAAATGCAAAGCATCAAATGAACTTGTAGCAAGATCTAACTTAGAAATCGAAATGTGATGGTGAGGTTGTGCTAATTTTAAAACATGCAAAATGAGCTAAAAAGGAAAGTTAGAAAAGATGAAATGCAAAATTAATCCACCCACACAAAATCCTCCTTCTAAAAAAGGAGAAAGGATGCCTTGGGTAAACCCAAGCTCTCACAAGAAAAATAGATATTTTATTATGATATTACAATGGAGTTAAAGCCTCTTAGAGGGCTGTCCAAAAGATGAAGGGAATTTGTACAAGATTTAGAGCTAGAAATAGCTATAATATCCCTCCAAACATTAGCAACCTCAAAGGCCAAAGAAGTCTTTCTAAAATCTGAAAATTACAATCTCCACAAAGACCCACGACCTATCCTTCTTTGCAACTTCTTCTAGTGTCCACGACCTCCTTAGAATGAAGCTTGAATGCTTGAGAGGTCCTACAAGAAAACTAGTTAAAGTCTCAATGGTATTTCCTCAAGGCACTTGTGTCAAAACTCCAACTATGGGCTGCAAAACTAAGACAAGATTAGTGTAAAAAGAGCATATAAGTATGATACAAAATAATATACAAAACCAAATCAAGTGATGGGAGTGAACCCCATCACTTGCCTAGTTTGGGAAATGCTCTTAAATAGCTAAATAAATCAATGAAAGCACAAATTTTTAAAGAGATTTAAATTATGAAGTATTTGCTTGTATACAAGCTATGTCAAAGAAAATCCCTGCAAAATCACTTCGTAAGATGAACTATGGAATTCAAAGAACCAATGAGAGCTCCTTGGAGAATGTGTCAAGAGTGGGTTGGTCTTTCCAAAGACTTCCCCTCACGTTTGATATTTGATCCCAAATAAGATTTTCCTCTACAAAACTTCAATCAAACATTAGTCCCATATAGATCTAGCAAATAAGTAATGATAAGAAAACTCTAGAAATTTATTGGAAAATAGTTAGAGATTTCTACACCTAGAGCATATTCTTAACTCAATTGCTAATGCGAGATAGCTTTACATTAACAAATCTACAAGAGCATATGGAAATAACATAAATCAAAGCACGAGTAAAAGAAATTATACCAATAGTGAGCCAATCATCATACTCCAATGGAACAACAACTCATTCTTTTGACTTGAGATAATATCCAAGTCATTTCCATGTCATTTTGTCTCGTAGAGCTATTTATTTTCTCCATTTATTTAACTGTTGGGTTAATTTATTGCTACATTTTCCACAAAACTTAAGAAAAGTGGGTTTTGAGAGTCTAGAATTTATTTTTTACACCTCAAAGTGTGTCATAATAGAAAGTTGAGAGAGAGGTGTAATTTTGAGTACACACACCCCATACAATTTCTATATACGTCACTTATTACATTTCATATGCAAAATTTATTCTAATTTTCACCCCTGCGGGAAATTGTAAAAATTAAAAATCTATTCCTTAGACCTAATCAAATTCCACGATTTTTTTTGCGTGATCTAGTATGGTAATATACAATGACCTTAGACACTAGGACTCACCCAAGGCCTCACCATCAAGCCGCACTCCGACTTTGGGGTTATGCTTGGAGGAAAAAACTCAATTAATTATTAAATCCTCGTAAGGATATGATAATTAACCAAGTGAAAAAACCCTCCCAGAGTAAACTTGCTTGATGACAAGGTCCCAAGTTACCTAAGCTTGTTACATGACTCAACTCATCATACTAGCATCAATTTTACATCGTCCCTGCAGGGCTTGTGGAATCTGAATACAACAAAAAAAGATGAGAAGAAGTAGAGTTGAAAAACTCTTATGACATGGTGAACTCTAATGGTACATGAAGCCTTTGATACATCTTTGGGCCTGGAGTCTTCAAAAAATCTTCAGGTGCCACTTTAGTGGTCAACACATGGCAAGAAAATCTGGCTGAAATTATCTAAGGGAATTTCCTTTCCTCTACAAGCAACCTCGACACTCATGCTGCCTGCACTCATGTGGCTGCCTTTACTCACGCTTCTGCCTGTACTCGCGTTGTTGTCTGTAATTGGGCTTCTGTCTATACTCGCGCTGCTGTCTGTACTCAGGCTTTTGCCTGTACCAATGTTTTAAAGCTTCAACTCCGGTTTGGAAACGGCCTAGTGTCGACTCGGACTCTGACTCGATATTGACTTGGCCGGTTTGATTTCAATGACTCGGTTGTTGTAAAAAATACATAATTTTTTTTTTTTTATTTTATAAAAAACATAATTTCAAAGATTTTCATTCATGTTTCCAAAAACAAAGCTTTAGAATATGAAGAGAAGACAACATATGATCAAAGTATGCTCATGGATATATCCATTATATCAAAATGGAACTCAGTGCACTGTCCAATACAAAGTTCATACTTAGCCACCAATACCTGGATTCTTTTCTGCCTCAGCCTACGGACAATCACTAGACTACACAATGATAATACCAATTCTCTGCCCCTAATGAAGTCTCAAAACCCTTGATTTAATTTTAGTCAAGCTCCAGAACAATCAGATGTAAATATGTATTTATTAGTCCATTGCCAGAACGTTTGTCTTTTTAAAAACATTGTATGGCTCAATGCATTGTTTCAGTTTTCTAATTCATGCCACTAGGATAACCATACTTCGGCCTTGTAATTTTCAAAACTTTGTCACAGTGAGAGATTACTTTAGTGCTATAAATATGCAATAAACAACAACCCAACCATTGATATGTAGGAGGCGGAACAACTTTTGACAAATGTGCTTTAGGATTTTTGTCAAAGAGCTGAGCTGGCCAAGTTGTTACTCAGCCGACCGAGTTGTTACCGAGCCGACCGAGTCATTACCAAGTCAGCCGAGTTGTTACTGAGTCGACCGAGTCAATCACTGGCTCGGTAACAACCCGGCCAGCCGTTTTGTTTCAGTCATCGAGCCGACCTAGCTAGGCATTGACTTGGTCTGACTCGGCCGAGCCGACTATTTTTTAAAACAATCGCCTATACTCGCGCTGCTGTCTGTACTCAGGCTTCTGCCTGTACTCATTTGACTACCCGTACTCGGGCTTCTGCCTGCACTCGCGCTGCTGTCTGTACTCAGGCTTCTGCCTGTACTCACTTGACTACTCGTACTCGGGCTTCTGCCTGCATTCGCGTTGCCCGCACTCGAGCTGCCTGCACTAGGAATAACTCGGCTTCTTGCTGTTGCCTCTCCGGATCTGGAAATCTTCCTTCGGATCACTGTCCCTCCCCCTCATTGACACTACGTCCCTCTCTAGCTCGAACTCTTGCTGCTAGCTCGATCTACACAAGGAATTGTTGCTCAAGTGTCTTTGATATCTTCTCCAAGTGCCCATCGACTTCTTCTTATAATCCTCTGTTGGAGCACCAACGTCCAAGATTAAAACTCAATCAAGGGTTAGCATCATCTTGAAGTTGATCCGTTTGAGTTTCTAGACTATTTTCACCTTAACTTAATTAATTTTGATTAATTAACTAGTTTTCTTAAGTTTAGACTTAGAAAACATTAAAAAATAGGTTAATAATCTAATTAAGCCATCTCTAAGTGGAATTTCCAGAAATATTTTTTGGGTTATGGAGATCTCATGTATTCTAGCCCATCGTGATTAGAACATAAACGATACTACAAAAATTAACACTCCCTGTTAGCGAGCATTGTGTTCTAGTGCTGCACACCCTGTCGCAACACTCTTTGTACCATCTCCTGTGACGCTGTTGATGTCTGGCCATACTTGCCACCAATCACTACGCAACTCTGATATTGCATCTGTGTTGCTGCTGACACTGTTGTAGTGCTGCCAACTCTGCATTTGCACTGCAACTTCCTCTCATTTGTTGTTGCTGCAACTGCAACTGAGAAACATCCAAAATACTGAATCAATTGTGTTCAGTATGATGCATCTGTCTCTCAAGTCCTGACTGCTACTAGAATCTTCACTGTCTCTGAAGGATCTGCACTGCTGTCAACTCTGCACTGAGCCACTTGCTCTGTTGTCAACATTGCCCTGCGCTCCTCGACATCTGACTGCTACTAGTCTGCAAGTTTGCAACTGTCACTCTGATACTTACTACATCAATTGCCACTAATCCATCCTGCTACTGAATACTGTGGGCCCCCATAGCTAGGTAATGATCCATGAGGTGGAGTCCTCAAGGACCTTGCCCAATATCTGTAGCTCTTTGGGGCTACAATACCAAATCACCTTACCTCACCCCTGGAGTTATATCTGTGAACATTGTAAACACTTCCTCTAGCTTAGAGGAAAGCTTGTCTATTTTCGCGAATGCTACCTGCTGGTCCCGCTTCTCCTGGTTGTCCTTCTTCCTGAGAGGATATTGGGTACTGTAGTGGCCAAAGTCGCCACACCTAAAGCACTTGACCTTTGATAGGTCTTTCTTCTTCTTCTTCTGCTCCCAATGCCTCTGACTGAGACCCTTCGATGCTAGGGCAACATTCTCCTTTTCCTTCATACCCTTTGATCCGCTACTAGTGCTGCCACTGATGGAGCTCTTAAGCAAAGCTCGCCTCATTTCCTCCCATCTAGGTAGCGTGTCTCTGCCCAATATACTTTGGACAAAGATTTGCTAATCATGCGAGACTTTGTTTAGCGCCAACTGTACAAGCTTTGATGGTTGAGGCGTTGCCCCAACAACTGCAAGCTGATCATGGACCTCCTGAATTCTGGTGAGGAAGGGATCTATGCCTTCCCCCTTCTGCATCCTGATGCATTTGAGCTTTTCTTCTAGGAAAATCTTCTGCTGCTTGGAAGTACTTTGATATATCGTGTAGAGAGCTTCCCACATCTCTCTGGCTGTACCTTTATCTGCCACATGTGAGACTATATGGTCTCGGACTCCATCCAGGATCGATTGCTTCATCCTCGTCATCTTCTTCCTATATTCTTTGAGCTGATCCGAATCCTGGGGAACTGCCAACACATTATCTATGTAGGCTTTTAGGCCATATTCATTTAGGAAGAAGGGCATCCTAGCCTTCCAGATGACATAGTTGGAAGCTCCATCCAACCTACCCGATCTCTAAGCCATGTTGTGGCCATATCTGGATTTGATCTGGATCTCCCTCTTCCTCTGCTTGGCTGTTGCTCTGCTACTCGCATTACCTCCTGGAACGCAAATTTGCTAGCTGCTACTGCTAATTTGCAACTGAGAAAATCATATTTCTTGGCTAGAAATCCTCTGAGAGAAATCTCCCTCTGTGTGTGCAATTTCTCTTCCACTTGACATTGATTCTGTAACTGAAATTGCTGCAAAACCCTCTATGTCCAAACAAGGAATCTGATCAGTGAAAATCTCAGTTGCTGTTGCTCCCTTTGACTGCTGGAATCACTATATCGGGCAACTCGACTTTCCAGTAACCCTACTACTGAAAATTAATTTTCTGCCCCAACAATTCAGCCTGCCTGTTAATGAACTGCACAACCTCTAGGAATTTTGGCCCGCTTCTCCCTCTGAGCAGTGAAATTCTCTCCCCTGCTTCTGATCTTCTTGACTGATCACTCATGCTCTGATACCATGTGAAAATTTAATCTATCACATCAACTGGAAATTATTTTTGTAATTGTTAATTTATTTAACAATTTATTTGCTGTCTACTATGACAAATATCATATAATTCACATTGATTTTCACAAATAAATATCGCGGAAGAAAAATAACACTGGAAACTGAGAAAATCTAACACAAACACACATAAAAATGACACTGTTATTTTTGGACAAATGTCCCCAAAAAAACCCAACTTGGGAAAACCGGTGCAACAACTGAGGGTTTTATATTAGTAAGCAGTAGGCAAGAAGGGTGTTCGTCTTGGTGGGGGTGGTGGTCCTCCACCTCCTCCTCCTGCTTTGCATCCTCCTCTGGATCACTGTTAGAAAATACCTCTATGAAGTGTGCCTTTCCCTTGGTACATCGGTGCCCTAGTGCCCATGGCTTCTGTCAAGTGAAGCACAACTTCCTCCTACGGAGGTTCCTCTTGGCCTCATCATCCAGTTGCCCACGCCCCTAAATATCTTGCTGTGGTGGGGGTCTAGTGTCTCTTCCCCGCTGCTGGAATATAGGTCGGGTGGGTATCTATGCTCTGGTCCTAGGAAGAGCATCCTGCAAATCCCAGGCTCTACCTACTGCATCTTGCAAATTGGTGAGCCTGTTGGACCTCATTAGGCCCCTCAGTGGTTCTTCTAATCCCTCCAAAAACAAAAAGACCCTCCTGGCCTCCAATAAATTTGGCACCATCACGGATATCCTCAGAAACTCAAAGATATATGTCTCTGCACTATCGGTCTGCTTAAGTCGCGTCAACTCTGCAAAGTGCTCCTCCGAGTCTCTCCTCTCAAAGCGTTCTAGCACCCTCCATGTGAAATCCTCATAGGTTGTAACTCCTGCATGCCCCATAGTGGTCAACCCATGGAACCACCAATCATGGGCCTCTCCCTCCAAGTGTAGAGTGGCAATCTTGATTGCCTCCACCTCTGTCATCTGGTTAAGCTGGAAATAGACATCCAACTTCTCAACCCATGCCCTTGCTGAGCTCTTAGGAATAACCTTCCCACCGTACGCTGCAAATCAGTGCCATGCGTGTAGCCTCCTCCACTCTGCCCCTTGCTCCTATTGTTGCCCTTAAGTTGGCAAAAGTCTTTGAAGGTAATGGCCTCTCTGAAATCAGCCCCATAGGACTAGTACTCCACAAAATAGTCTCCCATGGGCATGTCCTCCTGCCCCTGCGGCCCTCCAACACCCAATGCTAAAAATGTAGGGATAGTTGACTTGGGTGGTGTGCTAGAGACATGAGGTGCGTTGGGTGGGTTTGTTGCCTAGTGGTGTGAGGTACCTGAACCCTCACCCAAATGGATGTCTCCCTGAATGCCCTTGCCCTTGTTGTTACTGTTGTTCTACTGCCTCAACTCATCAATACCCCTAGACAAGTCGTGGATAGCCTTCAAGAGGTGTTGGGAAATTCCTCCTCTTTACTCACTTTGTCATTCTGATTGTCCCCCATATCTGGCCCCTCAACCTCCAGCTCAAGGGTTTCTGGATCAAGGGTAATTTGTAGCTGTCTTTCCTTGCTTCTGTACCTCTGCCTCCTGTATGTGATATTTTGCCTATCCTTTGGTGTCATAGACTGAAGGCTTCTCCCACAGGCTGAGCCAAGATTATGAGCTTTGATACCATTGTAATATTCCTAAGGGAAAATTAACAGTGATAAACAACCATAATAGCACATGCACACAAAATTTTTACACATATAAGTAAACACCAAAAAATTCATCAAAAAATTGAGCCAAGCTGAGCCATTTTATTATAAATTAGTACCCCAAGGTAAGCTAAACAAGTCCCAAGTGAAGAAGACAATGGCTTGGATGATGGGAAGATAATTCCCTTCTAAGCTTTGCGCTGGCCCTGGAAAACTGCACTTCTGGTTGATGTAGATTTGCTATTTGGCTCTCTAGTGCTCAAAAAATTCTGGGAAATTAACTCTAGTCTCCTCTCAAATAACCCACCAAAACCCAGAAAGGGTTTGGCCTAGTTCTGACCCCCGAAATTACCCCCAATTTCCACGTATTCCTCCAACTATTGGGTAATTCGACTTGCTTAGAAATACCCCTGTTCAGTTCCTCCAAAATGAGGGTAAATGCTGGCAAAAATCCTCTCTAGATGTCCCACCAAATCTCTAGCTCAGTTAAACCCAATTGTCTCTCCCCCTCAACTCCCACGTGTGGCCCAGAAACTCCCTTTGCGCAGGCCCACGTAGTCCCTGAAATGGTATCACTGCTACAACAAAATCCCCACAAAAATGTGCCTGCCTAACACTGCAAATCTCTAGCAGAAAATGGTCAAGGCTCTCCCGAAAAACTCAACAAGTTTGTTGCTCCACAACCCACTCTCCCAGGTAGTGCGTATTCCTTTCCTGTGCCCAGACTGCTGAGTAAATCCCACAAAATGCATTGATGCCAAGTCTGGAACAACTCCCAAATGGTGTAGATCTTCGTCCTTGGGCTGGCACTCGAAGTCCACTGAAGTGAGAATCTTGCCTGAGAATCTCGTGTGTTGAACAACACTTGCAGACCTGGCTCAATAGCTCAAGCATGCTAGTTAGGTTCAATTAGCAAAAGTTCAAAAGCCCCCAAAATGATGCATCTCTCACTACTTATCCTTGAGCTCCCCCTCTCCATGTGGGCCCCATGCATCGACCCCAACTTGGTCTTTCTCCCTCCAAAAATGTGAGTTTGCTCAAGGGGTGTGTATTCCTCTTTTGGGGTGGTCCTCACCATCCACTACAACTTTGATTTCCCTTTTTCTCCTATGTTGGGACCCTCCTTTGCCAATTTAATTAAGTGGGGCCCTCCTAACCCACTTTTCCTAAGTTAAGCACTCCCTATATGTAATGACCCATTTCGATTTCTAGGCAAAAGGGTATTAACATTTATACGATGTTTGCATATGATGGCTACATATGCATACATCGCATGCCTTGCACTAATATACTTATTAAATAATTAAGTAAGATGTTTACATAAATGATAAAGGGGTTAAGTACTTAACTCATTAAGAATGAAAATATTACCTAAAATGCGACATCTCATAATATACATATTAAATATTTCATAAGTATATAATTATTAGATAAAATTAATACTCTCCATCCTGCTAATATAAATATTGATCGCCATAGTATTAAAATTATAAGTTAATATATATATTCACTTTATTTAAATATTATAATTAAAATTGATAAGTCAAAATTTATTAATCAACATCACAAACATATTAATACATAAAGTACCTATAATTAAAATTTAGAAGTTAAAATTATTTAACATCACAAAAACATATAAATATCTACATACCTCACCTTCCAGCTACACGTAACCTTATGACTATCAAAATCAAATCTGTCGAGAGTGGTGGAAGAAGGCGGCGACCACCTAGTAAGGATATTTATACAAGTAAGCAAAGAAGGGCAGAATCTAACCAGTTTGGGAGATATTAAAAACAATAAAATATTAATGTGAATTAATAATAAACTGAGTTAGAATAGTCCAGAAGTCATGGATCAATCCAGATCTAATCTTAGCCATTGATTAGGGACTTAATCTCGGTCGTTGAATTGTCAACGAGAAAAGTATAAGAAGAGGCTCGAGGGTCAGTTGGAGAACACATTTGAGTTGATCAAGAATTCGATTTTTTGGGGCAGGGCTTGATGAGGAAATCGAAGGAGTGATCAGAGTTGCAGCTGAGGGGCAGTGAATACAGTAGGAGAGAGGCAGAGATAGTACCGGGAACATCAGCGCAAAAGCTGGAAGAGGGTTGACGCAGAGCCAGCTAGAGGCCATGCAGAGCTAGTTGGCGGCCACACAGAGGCAGCCAGGAGTTGCGTAGAGCCTGAGGAGGGCCAACGTGGGAGACGTAGAGGCTCCAAAGGCTGACGTAGAGCCCCGAGAGGTTGACGTTGGGCCAGAGAGGTTGACGCAGACCCTAGAGGTTGACGCTGGGCCACAGAGGTTGATGCAGACCCTAGAGGTTGACGCTGGGAGATTTGGTGGGGCAGATTGGGGCTGATATCTGTCTCCAACTGAGAGGTACTACTGCCGAGGGCATTCTCTGTTTGGTGAGCCATTTCTGGCACCCATATTGTATTTTGAAACTGCTTAATAATAAAACCCTCTGATAGCTGCACCGGTTTTCCCACATTAAGTTTTTCCAGGGACATTAGTCCAAAAATAACTCTATCACTTGTGTTCTTGTTTCTTTTAGTTGATGATTTGTATGTGTTGATATTATACTTGTATTTATTTTCAGCGTTTACATGGTAAATAACTTGTTAAGTAAATGAACAAGTAGGAAGAAATAAATCAGATAGTACAGGAAGAATTTTTGACGGATAGACTTAGAAATTTGAACATGATATCGGAGCGTGGTTGCAAATCACAGGATAACTAAGGGCATCAGCCGAGTAGAGCAGCAACAACAGAAACAACTATCCCGAGTGACAGAAGCTGTTCCTAGCGGAAAGCAGCAAGGAAGGGGTGACACAGTGCTTATGTCATCAATTCGAGCTAGGAGGAGGATCAACGCAGTGGCAGAGAGGAGAAGACTTGACCTACGCAGTGCTTGGTCATCTTTCTCAGTCAGGAAGGATTGACGCCCGTGGCTAGGAGGTGCGGATTTTGCTGGTGCCGGGATTGCGCAGAGCCTAGAGGCTCTAACCTTCAGATTGCTGAGGCATAGGAGGCTGTGGGTAAGTTGTGGAGCGAAGCTGGTGGGGTACTGTGGTTAGAACAGTACCTAACAGGGCAAGACCAAGGAGGAGGGAGTTGTTGTCGATGATTTCTATCCAAGAAATCCAGATTAGTGGTGCAGCTGCACTAACGATCGGAGTGGGGCATCTTGACATTGGCAGAGGGGTTTCCAGGAGGGAAATCGAGGCTCAGAGGGAGTCACACCGAGAACTTCCAGACGAGAAGTAGAGAGACTTGAAAGAGTCGAAAGAGGAGCAGCGAAATGGCAGTGAATGGGCTAAGAGATCAGGATAGACTGGACAGAGCTTCAAACTTCATAGTTTGGAAGGCCATGATCTTGTTCGTTTTAGATAGGTCTTGCATCAAACACTTCGCCTTGAAAATGATAGCGATTTCGGTTGACCCAGCTGAAAATGACAAGTACAAGGAGGCAATGGCCAGGGCAAAGTGCATCATCCTTGAGGGTGTCAAGGATCATGTGGTGCCACATTGCCGAGAAGGAGACGACAAATGAGATGTGGGAGGCCCTGAAGAAATTGTACCAACATACTTCTGTGCAGAGGAGGATGTTACTTGAAAACTAGTTGCGGTCATATTAGATGCAGAAAGGAGAGCAAATAGATGCCTTCCTCGGTGGATTGAAGGAGATCCGTGATCAACTAACTTCCATAGGGGCTACACCGGATCAGGAACTTATGGTGAGGACCGCATTGAACGCAGTCTCGGAGGATTGGGAGGTATTTGTCCAGAGCATACTGGGCAGGACGGGCCTTCTAGATTGGGAGGAACTGTGGGCGACTCTTCGTCAAGAAGAGATCAGACGGGTGTCCAAGGCGGGGAGTAGTGGAAAAGGGGTCAAAATCAAGACAAAGGAGGAAGAAGATGCGGCTCTCACATCTGCGAGAAAGCAGGAGAAACAGAAGGACCTCTCCAAGGTCAAGTGCTTCCACCATGGGGAACTGGGTCACTATGCGAATTAGTGTCCTAGGAAGAAGAGTAAGGGAGAGGCTTTTGAGACCAAGGCTGCGCAGGCTAAGGTAGAGAAGGAAGTGGAGACTGATGACGACTGTGCCATGAGTGCTCATGCACCTTGAGAGAAGAGGTGGGAAGACATCGAGGTGTAGTCAGACGGACTATAGGCGATGAGGGGCAGGATCCTCGAGATACCCAACCTCTTGGATTATACCTTGCTATGGGAGCCCCGAAGAGGAGTAGCAAGACTGGAAGATATTTGTAGAGATGGATGCGGATGGAGCGACAGAGAGGGCTACAGTGCGAGAGGCATAGAGTCGTTGCATCAACGCAGAGGTCAGAGAGGGAGCACATGTCAGCGACAGAGGGAGCTTCAACATCAGGAGTGTTTCTAGCTTGACAAAGATGTCAAAGTTGGGAGATCAGTTACTTACTTCTCAATAACTTAGTTGCAGTGCAACAGTTAGCAGTGGTAGTGCTATGAGCAACACGATGCAACATGATGAGAGGAGATGCAGTGCAGATGTAGCAGTGGCAGTGGCAGGGCCATGAGTAGCAACACGGATGCAGAGGGAGCTGCTGTATAGATGCAACAGTGGTAGTGGCAGGGCCATGGGGAGCAGTACATGATGCAACAGTGCAGAGGATGTTGGGCAGCAGACCTAGCATCAGCACAAGGACCGATGTCGGATGATCAGGGTGATACTCAGTGAAGAGTATTACTAGAGCACAGTCCTCGCTAAGAGGGAGTGTTGATTTGGGGTAGCATTAGATGTGCTCTAGCCTTGAAAATTGGAGGAGAGGCTAAAACACATGAGATCTCCAAGACCAAGAAATGGTTTGGGCTGAATCTGACCAGTTTGGGAGATATTAAAATAATTAATATTTTTAATGGAGTCCCTAAGTCTAAACTTAGGGAAAATAAAATATTAATGTGAATTAATATAAAATTGAGTTAGAATGATCCAAAAATTCTAGGGAAAATAAAATATTAATGTGAATTAATATAAAAATGAGTTAGAATGGTCCAAAAATCATGGATCAAGCCAGATCTAATCTTCGCCGTTGATTAGGGACTTAATCTCGGCTGTTGAATTGTCAACGAGAAAAGTATAAGAAGAGGCTTGAGGGTCAGTTGGAGAACACATTTGAGTTGATCAAGAATTCGATTTTCTGGGGCAGGGCTTGCTGAGGAAATCGAAGGAGTGATTAGAGTTGCAGCTGAGGGGCAGTGAATATAGTGGTAGAGAGACAAAGATAGTACCGAGAGCATCATCGTAGAAGCCAGGAGAGGGTTGACGCAGAGCCATCTAGAGGCCACACAGAGCTAGTGAGAAGCCACGCAGAGGCAGCCAGGCGCTGTGCAGAGCCTGAGGAGGGCCAACGTGGGAGACGCAGAGGCTCGAGAGGCTGATGTTGGGCCAAATAGGCCGACGCTGGGCCAGAGACGCTGACATGACCCTAGAGGCTGACGCTGGGAGATTTGGTGGGGCAGATTGGGGTTGATATCTGTCTCTAACTGAGAGGTACTACTGCCAAGGGCATTCTCTGTTGGGTGAGCCATTTCTGGCACCCAGATTGTATTCTGAAACTGCTTAATAATAAAACCCTCTGATAGCTGCACCAGTTTTCCCGCATTGGGTTTTTCCAGAGACATTAGTCCAAAAATAACTGTCACTTGTGTTCTTGTTTCTTTCAGTTGATGATCTGTATGTGTTGATACTGTACTTGTATTTATTTTCAGTATTTACATAGTAAATAACTTAAGTAAATGAACAAGTAGGAAGAAATAAATCAGATAGTATAGGAAGAATTTCTGACAGATAGACTTAGAAATTCCAGCAGATGGATGGGAAATTCAAAACTGAAGATTGGAATTTAGAACTGGAGATTTGAGTAATTGTTCTTGAAGCTTTTGGGCACGGGGGCCAAAGTGCTTCAATTGTGAAGTATTTTGGAGTTGGCTACCAAGGATTGTGCCTAGTTTGGCAGAGATGATTTGGTCATTTGGTAACGGGAGCAAATTGGAGCTACAACAACGCGAGATCGACTTCAAACTTGGAATCCAGGTATGTATATAATTGATAAATTATGTTTAAATTGTAACTGGTAAATTCTGTAGAATTTAGGGATTTAATTTGGGTTTGCTCATTAAATCATTCTGGTAGAATTTCTGAAATAAAATTGTGGTTTGGTAATTTAAATTTTACATTCCAAGTTACTGTCTGTTAAGATTTTCATAGTCTGGGAACTACACTATACATCAAAATTGCCATAACTTGGACAAAATTGCAAAAATGGTGTAGCTACTGGGTGTAATTAATTAGAGGGGACATCTCATTGTGCTTGGCTATTTTCATATGATCCTTAAGTTTATGTTCTATCTACATTTGCTGATCTGAAGAGTTATGAAGAAGAAATCTGCATTCTAAGTAATTGTAACAACATAGAACAATTAGTTTTCTGCAAAGTACTTTCAAGTCCTAGCGTAGAACATTCAGTTTTCTGCAAAGTACATTCAGTTTTTTGCAAAGTACATTAAGCTTTCTGCGTAGAACTTTCAAGTTTCTGCAATTTTTTTTAAGTTTCTGCATAGAACTTTTAGGTTTTAACAGGCTCACAAGATTTTCATTGCGCTGAGAGACGCTCTACAACCCAGAGTACGGGAGATGTGTAGGCGCTAGATGTTAGATGTTAAATGTTAGAAGTTAGATGTAAACATATTTTAAATTCAATTTTTTATATTGTAATTTTGTTTTAATTTAAAATTACATACCATATTAAAATAATGATTCCATAACCATATTTAAATTTTATCAATAAACACATAAAAAAATAATACTTACAATATAATAAGATTTTTAACCAAGAATATTCACTCCCATTTTACCATGGATATTATTAACATCCAAATAGGTTTTGTACAATACCACGAGGCTAATACCATGACTTGTCAATACCACATTCCAAAAAACCATAACTCATTTCAAAATCAAAATATTTTATTTTAATTTAATTTTATAACATTATTAGATTAAAACTTAATACTTACAATATAACAAGATTCTTAACTATGAATATTTTGCGGTGTTGTGAAAATCGTGATTTTTGCCTGAAATGATTAAATCGGCTGATTAAATCGACGATTTTTTCATTTTGAAAAAAATTACGCTTTAATCCCGATTTTATCCCAAAAAATCTTGATTTTTTTTTGTTTTGATTTTGCCGATTTTTACCGATTTTACTCCGATTTTTACTGTTTTTTTCCGATTTCGGACCCGTGCCGATTTAATCCCGATCGTGATGTTTGCAACATTGATATTTACTCCCATTTTGCTATGGATATTATTAACTTGTAAATAGATTTTGTTACAATACCATGGATTATCAATACCACTTGCCCAAAAACAACAACTCATTTCAAAATCAAAATATTTTATAAATATTTCATTGTAATTTTATTTTATAACATTTTTTTAAATTAAATCTAAAAGCAAAAAAGTATGGGAGAGATGTTGTAGTGATGTTTACATGTGGGTTCGATTAAAAAATAATAAAAGGTTAAAAGTAATTGCCTGAAGAGTATATACTATATACAGATGTTGTAATGTCTTGTACACATTTTGACTTGGTCAAAATAAAATAAAATAAAATAAAAATGAATCAAAAAATAAAAGAAAAAATTAATAATGATAATTATCAATAAAACATTTTGACTTGGTCAAATTACATAAAACTAAAAATAAAATAAAAAGTAAAAAAAAAGATTAAGAATTATATTTACAAGTATAATTATAATTAGTAAATTAGTAATCAAACCAGCCTAGATCCATCATAACACTAGATTTACTAAGCACTGAGAGGGATCAAATCTCTTGAGATAGAAACCTCTTTTAGAGTGAAAAAATATTTGATACCTCTCGACGCTTGGTAGATCTGGAGTTAAAATGGATCTAGGCTGGTTCTAGCATAATGGAAGACTGGTGAGCTAGGATGTGAAGTTTAAGGAGGACTTTGCATTCAGGAAATCACATGAGACCCTAACAGTGACAGAGGATGAGGAGTAGGAAGCTCTAAAGGTTGAGTCTAGACCAGCAGCTTCTAGTTCAGGAATTTTTGGGACAAATTTTAGCAGGAGCAGGAGGGTTTTCACAGCAGGTTTTGGCAGGGCCATACAGGCTGTACGGCGCACCCGAACAGCCAGGTGTTGGTGTTGTTTTTTCTTGTATTTTCAGTGGTCTGTTTTCCCAGTATGGGAGCCCTTGCAAGCTTGGGGTAATTTTAATTAAAAGCTGATATTTGAAGGACAGAAATTTCTGTGCATTTGGCAGATTGGTTTCCTGTAGCTTCCACTGATTTTTTATTTCCGGTTAAATTTCAGCAAGTGTATTTTATTTTAGGAGCTGAAGAATTAAGTCTAAATCAAAATTTCAGCAAGAAAATCATAAGAAATTAATTTACTTAGGTTGCTGCAATAGAGGTTTTAACAGCTATCCTGTTGAACCAAAATTCAACTCAGGTATCACAACATTATGGGTGACAGTATGATTTTTTATCATACTATTAAAAGTTAGAAGAGCCCTATGAGCTCCAATGGGCACCAATTTAGCTGCAAGGGAAGTAAATTTGCAAGGTGAGGTAATGCAGTGCATCCAGAGTCAATGCAAAGGGATCTAAAAGGATTCCTGCTTAACCCCCCATGATAATTCTCTTCCTCAACTGCTCCTGAATACTAATCTTTACATATTCTATTTTTATGAAGCTATTTATTAAAGGTCATAATGCATATAGCTATTCATTGAATATCATCCTCATAGGTTTCCACTAAAGGGTATGTCGCTTCACTAGAAATGTGTTGTAATTTAATTGGTATGGCTTATGCCATTAATTATTGTTTCATTATAATTGGGTTCATCACAATGAAAGCCTTTGCTTTTGGGTGTTTCAAAAGTTTGTGAAATTATTTATATATATTTTAGGAAATTTTCTACATCATAAGCTGGTTATCCTTTAATATTTCTCTGAAGTAAGTTTATTTCACAGGTTTTGAAAGATGGACTACAAGCTGTGCATGTTCCTTATGCATATGGATTTGCAATTATTCTGCTTACTATTCTTGTTAAAGGAGCTACATTTCCTTTGACCCAAAAACAGGTAAGATACAAAACAGTTCTGGATAGCTTACTGATCCAAATTTATAGGTTTTCATGTTTTTCTAAATTCAAGGTTGTTGCCATCTGAAATATAGGTGTAGTTAACTGTGCTTTTTATATCCTCTTTTCTAACCCGTCTCTTTTGTATTAATATTATCACAAATTTCTACCTTTTCTTTGCTTCATAACTTGTATTCTCTATGCTAGGGTGCACGGAGGACCTAAGTTTATATAAGTTCTTTTGTTTTGTTGTAATTTTTCCATTGGCATAGAAGGTTGGATTTTACTTCTGCGGTTTCATACAGGCTGCATGTTTTCTTGCATTGTTGGTGTCTTGGACATTGACATGAGATTGTACTGTTGTAAAGATTTTTTTCTGCAACTTTGGTAACTGAGGTTGGGATAGATGGCAATTTATTCCCACTAACGTGTAGGGAGTTTGGTTGATTATTGTTTATTAGAATTTCCATTTTGCAAGCCTTAGGGGCAATGTCACTCCTACACATTTGTTGTAACATATCTTGCTAAGGTTGCTCCTCATATTTAGTTTAGTTAGATTTTGTAATTTTTTGAAATGGTTATACTATTTTGATCTTCTCTTCAAGCAAAGGTCTTAATAAAAAAGTCAAAACAAGAGCTGCTTCTCATACTTGTGCTGGGCCGTGATTGTTTTTTTTATGTGGGTGTGCACTATGCCTTGGATTCTATTAATGTCAGTTTCTTACTCGTGAGTGTGTTTTGTCAGTTTCTTACTAGTGAGTGTGCTTCTTTTGGGTTGACATGTAGAAGGTCACTCCTCACATTTAGTTTAGTTAGATTTTGTAATTTTTTGAAATGGTTATACTATTTTGATCTTCTCTTCAAGCAAAGGTCTTAATAAAAAGGTCAAAACAAGAGCTGCTTCTCATACTTGTGCTGGGCAGTGATTGTTTTTTTTTTATGTGGGTGTGCACTATGCCTTGGATTCTATTAATGTCAGTTTCTTACTCGTGAGTGTGCTTCTTTTGGGTTGACATGTAGTGTGTTTTGATTTTTTGTTAGTTATTGTCCTAAAGGTACAACAATTGTTTACCCCTGTGTTGACCACTACGTGTCAACGACCCATAGCAGTACACCCCTTTTTTTTGCAAAAGGGATAGCACCTGATCGATGTGTCTGTGCTGTCCAACTATAATCATCAGCCTGATTATCATGTTATAATGTAAATCCATTTTGCATGTATATGATGTAAATAATTTTAGTAGAACCGTGTCATTTATGTAGCAACCTAGGTAAGCCTACCTTTCTAGTGATGATCTCCATTCTGGGATGTTTTTTGTCTCACTGATCTATTTTTGGATGGTCAACAAAGTTTTCCCCTCCAGTCTTACCCCAAAGTTGGAATGGATTCTATCACTAGGATCTTAGGTGAGTCCTAGTGTTTTAGATCAAGTCTATGTAAAAGTGATTTGAGAATAATCTTAACTATTTGGTTAAGTTATTTTATTACAAATTGCTTGGTCTGCTAGATTATATTTCTGTTGCAGAAATGGGTGGTCTGTGAGAGTTTATTACAAATGGGGTTTTCCCCTTATGATGTAAAAAATATGAAAATCATGATGTAAAGTGTCTAGAGGGTTGGAAAAATAATTTATCCCCTCATAGGTTAATTAATTAAATTTTCTGGGAAAAAATTAATTAAAATCCTAAGCTAAAAATTTAATTAATACTAGGTCCTAGGTAAATTTAAATTTTCCGAAGGCAAAATTCGTCGGTGCTAAAAAATTAAATTTTAAAATGTCCCGGGACTTTGGTAAATTAATTATTTTGCTAAATTTTAAACCTTTGATCTCTGGGGATTAAGTCAAAGTCAATTAACTCAAAAATTCTATTTTTGAGTTAATTAAATTGTGTTTAGTTAAAACTTTTGAATTTCCCCAAATATTTAAATATTTTGACGGATGAAATTAAAAGAAATTTTAATCTTCATTAACGGTCGAGATTGCTTTGACGAGGATCACTCGAACTAGCCATTGGATGATATATCTTTAAATAGGAAGTCATTTGTCAGTTGATCTATCTGATCTTTGAGTCGTGTGCTTAGCAAGAAGCTTTGGTGTAATCTTTTTTCTAGATAATAAAGAAAGACTTTGGGGTTAAATTCTGCTTGTGTTACTCTTTATGGGAATACTGTAAGATGTGTTGTTTTCATACATAATTTTTTCTAAAGCCATTGATGATAACTTCTAAAGAGTGATTTGAGTACAGGTATCTTGCTCTGTCGCTGGGGTTTGAACGTAATAGCAGGTATCCCTATTTGTTTGAATTTTATTATTATTTTCTCGCTCTATTTTTTATGGCTGGATTGAGTTTTGTAGGGAAATCTTGATTTTAGATCCTCGGGCATTAGGGGAAGTTTTCAGTTGGACCAGCCAACTTCTGATTCCTATTTTCTGAAGAGCCCAACTAAATTAGCTCCGGGCTTATCATAAGATTATTGTTGGTGATGCACGAAGGGTTTTGAGTTAGCACCTCCTTTAAAATTTAAAAAATCTTTTAATTTATGTGTAGTATAATGATAGATCTGACTACTTAGAGCCTTCAACTTGTAATTATTGTAATTTAACTGGTTTTTGGTTTCATCATTGTATATATCGTTTTTAGGTGTTTCGTTTTTGTCATTACAGGTACAGATCTGAAGGAGAATTTTTGTTTGAAGCCAGATCTAGGCCCTGGAGGGTAAGATCTGGCCTCAATATCACTTTGCAGGGATATTATTCAACTTTTTGCAGTCCAAGGGTTTTAAATTCTTAGATCTGGAAACTTTTATAAGGGTTTCAAGGATAAATATGAAACATAAGTATACTGGTTTAACTTAAATTTCAGGAAATTGTTTAAGGGTTTCTTGGGCTACCATATTTTTCCATCTGTTGCCTTGAAGCTCCTCAAAAAATCGCAGCTCCTCTTTGCTGCGTTTTTTCCATTTCGCTGCTGTGTTTTATTTTTCTCTAAAAAATTTTCGATTTTTTTTTTGTTGCCTGGGGTTTTTCGTTTGTTGCAAATTTCGATTTTTTTTTTATAATATCCGCTATCCTTGCCGTCTTTCTGCTTGGGAAAAAAAAACGAGTCCCTTTACCCCTCTCTTCTCCTACCTGTGGCTCCCTCTTCCATTTCTCCTTGTACTGCCTGCTCCCCCCATCTGCAACCTCCTTCCCTCTCTCATCAAGACCGCAACTCCTCTTCTCCCTTTCCACTGTTTCCTTCTCCCTCCTCGAACCTACAAAACCTGCGTCCAAAAATATGCGTATCCCTTCAACCTGCAGTCGCAACCCTCGCAGCTCTTCCCGTCGCTTCTCCTCTGTCCCTGCCTGAGTTCTCTGCGGCTCCCTCCTGCGTATCTCCCTCTTGCTTCTCCTATTTCGCTGCGATTCCCTTGCTGCTCGAGCTTCATCTCCCCTATGTACTGCCTCCTCTCCCTTGCTCAAGCTCCTCTTTGTCACTGTCGACCTGCATACACATAAAAAAAAAACATTCGACTTTTGTTTTTTGGTTTCATTCATTTTATATTTTATGCATTAGGGTTACTTTGTTTGTTTTGATTTTTTTTGTTTTTGTTTTTGTTTATATATATATCTTTTTACTTTGATTTTTTTTTACTTCGGCGTTTTCTAAATTCGATTTTAAATTTTTTTGTTGTTGTTGGGCTTTTCACCTTTTTTTTTTTTTTTGGTTTTATGACTTTAATTTTGTTTATGTTTTAATTCTTATTTTTTATTTTAATTTTGTTTCATAAACAAAAATTTAAAAACATTCAAAAAATTAGAAAATGTTAAACACACATGGACAGCAAGAGAGAATATGAAAGATAAAACATGCAGTACAATTTTATTAACAAATGATTTACATTTATAGTACATGTAGTGACCGTTGGGTTTCACATCCCAAGGTCTCTTGGACTCCTTTTGTTCATTCGGCTTCCACACTAACCCATTTAGGATTAGGTGTCCAACATTCCCCCCCTTAATCCGAAGGGTTATGTATGAGTCCAAGAAGAGAGCTGTAATACAAAATGTGCAAATATGCATGGCAGCACTAGGCTGAATGTGCTCTATGAAATGTTGGTATAAAGGGCAGTGGTTTAAGGATGACCACCAACACTGGAACGCATAGTGCAGTTCCTAGAACTCTTCCAAAACTGGCAAGAAACTGAAGTTTTCTGCTAGAGGAAGTGATCCTATTGTTTTGAAGAGGGAAACCTTCAACCAATAAAGGGAGGTCTCACCCCACATAAAAGGGAGAACTTCAACCTGAAAAGGGAAGTCTCAACCTGTGATGGTTTAAGGATGACCAACAACTCTGGAATGCTTAATGCAATTCCTGGAACTCTTCCAAATCTGGCAAGAAGCTGGTGTCTTCTGCTAGAGGAAGTGTTCTCAATTGTGTTCCTGGAATTCTTCCAAAACTGGCAAGAAGTTGAAGTCTTCTGCTAGAGGAAGTGTCCCAGATTGCCAACTGAAGGCATGTTCACGGGCATCTTTGTCGCTGACTACAACTCTAAAACTGGTGTGGCAGGTTGTGGCTCAGGCTCGCTTGATGTGACTTTGAAGCTTGTAGATGACCATCATTTCCCCCCCTGTCAGATACAAGGTGAGAAGATGGAGAAAACTCAACTGCAAGATTGTTCAATACTCTGGAACAAGTTCTAACATGTGTTTGGAATATCTTCTTGGCTGTTGATGCCCATTGCCAAGAAGCGATCCATCCAAGATGAATCTTTGTTCTTGCAGGACGTTTATTTCTGAAGCATCTGTGTGAAGAATGACTGGTTTTATGACAGTGCTTACATGGATGAAGATCAAAACATTGATCTTTCAAATGGCCAACTCGGTCACAGTGTTGGCATTTCACGATCTGTTGTTGTTGTTGCTGCTGTGGAAGAGAGGCAGAGTTTGGAACAGCTGGAGGTGAACTGTCATGAGGAGCAGGTGAACTGTCATGAATGAATCCAGCACTCTGAAACTGAATGGGCTTGGCATAGTCTGGAATATGAAAGGACAAGTCCTTGTCATATCCAAGACCAGTTCTGTGCTTGTTGTGGACAAGCTGTTCCCAAGGTCTGATGATGGGCTTGGGAAGTGCAGACTGAGTTTCTGCATCTGCATGTACAATTGCTGCTTTATTGGGTACTGGATCTGAATGAACTTGAACAATATTGACTTGCTGTTTATGGGAGTCTGCTTCATTGTTCTGAACAGAAACAGGTTCAGAATGACTCCTTCGTTTTAATTCTTCTTGCTGTAGCTGTGTTTCAAGCTGCAAAAAATCAATTTTCTCTTGTGCATATTGTAGACATGTCTGAATTTCTGAGAGAGAGCCTTTGCTGACTTGGAATGTTTCATGATTAGAGGAATATATCAGAGTTTTTAAGAACTCTAATATTTCAGTAATTCGAGGCATATTCTTCATTGTCAAAATTACACCCCTTTAAAAGAATGATTACAACTATGACCCAATGAGTAAAAGTAACACCCACTCACAGTACAAAGACACAAAAAAATCCTTTGTAAATGTGTAGCAAATGAATCAAGGAACAGGAACTATAATGAGTTTTAAATACAGTTCCACAAGTGGGGCAGCAACAACTGCAAACTTGCTTGGATCCTTCAAATACTCTTTCCCTTTTGAATCAGAAATGATGGCTAACAAAACTTCAACAATTATAACACTGTCATGGACAGGACTTGAATGCTCATATGCCTTGACTGGGGTACGAATCAGTTTTTCTGAGTTTTCTGCCAAACTGGTAAAGGTACCTCAAGAAACAAGTATAACGGGACCTTTTTTGAGGCAAGACAATATACAAAATACATTTCCAGATGTGGGAAATGGATCTTTGAGGATAAAACAAAGAGAACACAATCCTGACTTCTTCATAGCTATAGATGATGCTACGTCCATGACCATCTTCCGCCAGGCATTATAAATGACGGCTAGCTGTCCATTTCCTTTTATTTTATAAGGGTGAATATCGAAATTTTAATGCTGGTATGGCTACCCTACATGTAGCAATCTAGGGTAATTTCCGCCCTAGGTTTTCTTAAGTGACTAGGGTTTTCAACAAATCTTGTTTTCCTTGTTAAAAACATGACACAGATTTATCCAGCACAATAATGTAATCTTAGTAAGCAGCACTGTTTACTCAACAATACAACAGACCATTTAGTATAATGCCAATATAATCCAATTTCACAGTCCAGTATAATTCCACAAAGTTCCGAATCTAACAGTTCTAAAAAACGAACAATAATACCCTAATCAACAATCCAAGTTTATCCTATAACTGCTTCAAAGACTTGCAAGAACCTTTCCGAAATCTGTCCCGAGAGAATGCTTCTGCCTGCGATTTGCTTCAGATACTCATCCCAATTTTTTTACCTCAGTCCAGTGAAAATCCCAATCTGTACATGCCTAAACCAATCTTCCAAATTTCACTACAGGAGCTTCTCACAGATTTCGAGACTTAGGAACCCTTCCGCACTTATCTCAGTGTGTACTGGGTGACTGCGGGTGTGATACAGGTTGTGGCCGGACTTCCAAAAAGCCTCAGGAAATGATGCCAGCCTCAGAGTTACCTCGGCCTACAACATATCAATTTATCACTTGGAGAATCTGTGTATATTCAGCGTCAGGACTCCGATCTACTTCAACCTTCAGGATGTATGCCTCAGTCAATTTTGTCTGTCTTCAAAGGAAGTGTGGATGCCTCAGAAGGATGGCATCCTGCCTTAGTGAGCTAGGAATGAGACTGTCTCAGAATAATTCATTTCTATGTCAGGTTCGTTCTACTAGCCTCAGGGGACTTTCAGCTTGCTTCAGAAAGTCTTCTCTTCTGCCACAGAGAGAACCCGCAATGATTAAGCCTAAGAAAACTTTGGTCTGTCCCGTAATTGTCCTCAGAAAAACTTGTCCACATTCAAGGTGACTAGATATTGTCTTGCCACAGACCCTTCCCAAATTACTCGTAGCTCCTTCTAGTTCAATGGCATTGGCTTAGAACTCCACGCAGTTAACACAAGATCCAAATTGAGCCTCTACAAGGTGATATAGGACCTTCAAACAAAGATCAAACTCATTCCAACTTCACTGTAACTCGGCCCAAAAAATGTCCAGCACTAGTCCAGACTTGGCAGTGATAGGATTCGACCCTCTTCCTCCTTGAAATCACATCATAACAGTGATAATCAACCAACTTTAATTCGGAAAAATCCTGTCATGTCTAATATTCGTGGAATCGTTCGTCTATCTTCAGGAATGCTCGACCTCCATGGAAGGCTCCATTCTTAAATGCATTCCATGTCTTCTTCCAGGCTCATTAAAATTGTGTTGTATATTAACGAACATATAAAGAGCACAAACTAGGAGATTATTCAACACACATACCGGAACTTGACTTCAAGGCTTCATTGCAACGCACTGCCTTCAAAAACTCAATGTACACAGTGATGCTAGAGATTGTTCGAATGGCCATCAACGCAATTTAATACCATTCAAATGTAGTTCAATACCAACTTGTATGCTGTTCAATACCAAAGCACAGTTCAACAGCATTCAAATCCAGTAGATGCGCATTCAAATCCAGTCGATGAGCATTCAAAGCACAGTTCAACATCATTCAAATCCAGTCGATGAGCATTCAAAGCACAGTTCAATACCATTCAAAACTTGGACGGGCACAACGTTAATATCATATAAACACACAGCGTTCAAAACCCACAGCATTACCATACAACATTATACCATTTTTTTAACAGTCTTCAAGCCACAAAAGTTCAGAGGTCAACATCTCTAATCGCCTGCGCAGTGAAGGAAGAACCAGGCATGTAAACGCCTAACCTAAAGCAATGTTACAGGTGCTAACAGTTGCAGGGGTTTCAAAGTGGTGTTAGTGAAGCCTCGACATACCTCCAGCCGAAGAGAGGGCAGTCCATAGAGTTACAAATGAAAGGAATTCGAGAATGAGTCATTGAGTTATGGGGCAGAGCAAGAGTTTCCACGCACGAGTATGCTACAACACGGAAAATATGGCGAGCGTTAAACAGACAAGCTCAAGCGTTTCAATGTTAGGTGAATGTCAGAGGAAATAGAGAGCGCAGTTATAAAACGTCTATGACACTGACGCAGTGAGAGAGCATTTGCAGCTGGTCCCTTGACAGAGGGCGCAGGCTTGACAAAAGCTGCAGACAATATCAAAAACGTATATGACAGACAGACATGTCAGAACAACTTGGACAGCGCTGGCAGTGTCAGGCAGAGGAATCGTTCAAGTGAATATGTCAGATAGGGCGCAGGTCTGTATAAAGGAATATGGCAGAAATAAACTGCACAGATAGGCCATAAAACAAATGGCTCACATTAATTATGCAGGGCAGGAATACGCCTGCTCTGATACCATGTTAAACACACATGGACAACAAGAGAGAATATGAAAGATAAAACATGCAGTACAATTTTATTAACAAATGGTTTACATTTATAGTACATGTAGTGACCGTTGGGTTTGACATCCCAAGGTCTCTTGGACTCCTTTTGTCCATTCGGCTTCCACACTAACCCATTTAGGATTAGGTGTCCAACAGAAAATCTAAAAAATTAAAAAAATTGTTTGGTGATTTCAGAATTGCTAAGGAATTAAATCAAAAGGGGAATTTGTGCCCTCACATTTAAATTTTTTAAATTTTTATATGGCCTATGGCCCATAAAAATTTAAATTTAATTAAGTACTTTTGATTTTTATCTTTTGGTCACATTAACAAAATTAATTTCTTCATTTACCATGTTAAATTAATTTCCTAAGGAATAATTAAATTTTAATCTGAAGTTCCTTGTTGTCTTTTTGTGTGTTAAGTGCAAAATTTTAAATTTAGTGGTATTAATGTTTTAAAATCATTGACTATATGAGGATAATTTTTCTAGATCTGGGTTATTGAAGATTTTTTTTTCAAATCTAGAATCATTGTTTAGTATTTAAGTTTCATAACTCTTCATGGGATTTAATTGCTAGAAAATCTTGCATGATAAAGTTTTGGGCATTTACATTTAATCGTTCATGATCGTCACTTTCGCCACATTTATAGATTGATCTGGATAACTTGTTTTTATTTAGTCTATGGTTAATTGAATATAAAGGCACTAGTCTAAAATCATTCCTTTCTTGTTGTGTCTTACTTGTATTAATTGCTAGATCTATCCATCTTGGTTAACCAGGATTTGTTTCACATTCATCAAGTTGTTCATCTTTAAGTCTCCTAGAGCCTGTGTTCCACAGGCTATCCTCATTCATTCACCTTAGGGACTACCCCCCTTGACTTGTCTAGGAGAGAGTCTAAACAAAGTGAGTAAGGATTAGAGTGACAACTCTTACTCTGACCGTTGTCGCGGTGACTAGGCCCTAGACACTTTGTGTGACAACAAGGTGATTAATAGTATTAGGGTTATTATGTAATGTACATACATAGAGGAATCAGGGTTGCCAAGGTTTATGGGTTTCAGTGTGGGTTTAGGTGTACAGTTTTGGGTCTGTCAGTGTTCAGGGGTGCAGTTTGTATATAAAGAACAGCAAATGTGAAAAACGTATATTTTGTCAAGAATGATAATTTAAAAATTGAAAATACAAAAACAGTAAATGCATGGAATCAATGAACATGTTTGGACTCATACGAAGAAGTATGTTGTCATATAATTTGAAATTTTACAACACATTACAAATTATAAGCAGAAATTTTGCAAATCCTGAGATCCTATGGCAAAACATATTTAGAGTCTAGTGTCTAGAGTCTAGACTACATACAATATTCCTCTGTTGGTTCAGTGGCATTGCTACAAATAGTGGCGTCCTCATCATCTACAGCTTCTATATTGTTGGGGCCAAGATGCCCTCCAGGTCCTTATCACTCTCAAGCTCTGGCCCATCTGTTGGTCTTTAACTAGAGGTAACTGAACAAACCCTTTTTGTTCAATCTCCCTCTTCACACATATAGCATCATCTTTGAATTGATTCCATTTTTTGAAAGGAGGTTCCTTGTACCTTTGGTCTTTGTGAGAAAATGTCGAAGGAAAATGGGAATGTAGACCAGTTTGTTTGGAATCTTTGAATTGGTTCCATTTTTTGAAAGGAGGTTCCTTGTACCTTTGGTCTTTGTGGGAAATTGTCGAAGTAAGGTGGGAATGTAGACCAGTTTGTTTGAAATCTTTGATCCCAATTAGTTTCTGTTTATTAAAATGAACTAAACATCGAGTATTTTAATTCCTATTAGGGAAGAGTATTTAGCTACTCAAAGGAACAATCGTGTAGCAAATGTTGATGGCTTTGGTGGATATCTTCCATGAAATATCTGCAAGTCTGCCATATTTCTGTTGTGCCAGTCCCACCTTGCCCAAGTGAAAATTGTGCAAACTAAATTTGGATAATAGCTCTTCTAGTACCTGTTGTCCACTACTTTGTACATACATTGCAATGTGATGATCATCACATGGAATTGGCTTGTACCCTGGAGAAAGGGATTTTTATTTTTCAAAGGAAAATCAATTCACAAGTCTCTGCACAAATCTGAAAAGTTTCCTTCAAGGGACAAGCGTTTACATGGATTCAGACTGTTTTCACTAGAGATGTGGATGATGCTGAAAATGTTGACCAACATCCTGATGGACAGCAGTCATATCAGAGGCCTATTGCTTCTAATTCAAGAACAAAGGTCCCAGATGTTGTACAGGAGTCTGGGAGGTAATGCTGATTCCTTAAATAAAGTAGGCAAACAAAATGACAGAGCATCAAGACCAGTTAATGAAAGAGATACAACCGCTGCCCAAAACCCTAGTATGCAAGATAAAATTCAATATATGAACTGACATTCAAAACTGCATCAGAGGAGGGTATTACAGATGTGTGAAAGCTATTGGTCTAAATAAACAAGGTTTAATGATCTTGCTGCTTGGTTAGTTTGGAACAGCAGCCAGAACTATTGAGGAAAACTGTAGTATCAGTGGACTACAGATAATAATACTTCCTTGATGACGATGGATGCAGTTCCATGGAGCGAAGCAGCAAGTTGAATGAGAATATAACCTATTTCATCATAATATCTCAGGTCTTTTGCTGAATGTAAGGTGCTGTTCTTGCAATTTGATCAGTGGTTTGGGAGATCCAATTCTATTTATTGAAATGAAAAAAATGATGTTTTGGACTTAATAGGATTCTTATAACTGTTGGGTGATTTTTCCATGAAATTATGGTAATATATATCTTTGATATGGAATGATGGAGCTATCTGGTGATCCGACTTAACTTTGGGCATTTTGTTTGGGCTTCACTCACATTCTGGGCATATCCTTGACTTGAGGCCCATATGCACACATCTTGAAGGTGGTTGCTTGAGTTTTGAGGATATTTGAGGTGACGTTCCAGCTTGGAACACCTTTCTTGCACATGCCTTGCCAGGATAGGAGCATGCCACTGATTGGGAAAAGTTCTATTAGCCTTGATAAAAGTGATTCTTGCCTCAAGCAGATCCAGCACAGTCTGTTATAGCAGATTTTGAGGAACAATATAGTGGAAAGGATACATGGCAGCAAGAAAGGATGGCGTGTCATCCTAAGTTTGATAAAGGTCATCAAGATTAGGAACTACTTTCTTATGAAGACCACAACATCCTCCTGAATGGGAGTGAAGAAAAGTATGTGGCAGATTTGGAGAAGAATGCTTCCCTCTCACGTGGGACGAGTTAAAAGGCTGTGGCTTGTAATTTGATGACTTGCCCACTTTTGAAGCAACAGTGCTCACCTTGAAAGCTCACATGTCCACCTTGGAGGATGCTTGGAAGTCTCGCTTGCATATTTTGTGGAATGAACTAGCCCTTGGGAGGCCTTTGGATGTTGGGTGTTGCACACTGGGAGCTGTATTGGAGGAGCTGCCCCCTATTTGGGGGTTTTCTACTCATGTTTGTGGGGTTGGCTTGTTTTGGAAGACTAGAACGTCCACCTTGGAAGATGACTTGAAGGCTGGACTTTGCTTTTTGGAGCCCCTACTCTCCATCATTGGTGGAGACACCCTTCTGTGGGGTTGATTTCATTGTACATGTGGCATGAACAATCCATATTTTATGTATGTGAGATTAATTAATTAGAAAAGAGGATGTTTTATGCCTCCATAGGCTAGATTAGTGGACTTTACTTGAAATATTAATATTTTATTGTAAAGGAAATTGAGCATCTCCCTATAAATAGAAATGGACCTCCTGATTTGTAGATCATGGATGGATTGGGGGAGAATCCTTTTAGCAAGTTCTGAAATTTTAAAAAGTTTTGCGGGAGATCTTTTATCTTTTTCTTGGAGCTATGGATGGATGATTAAATGCACATCATTGAGGAGATGGTCTTGTGGATGACTTTGCAACTTCTATGGATTATTAAGTGTAATTGTACTTTTCTAGTGGTGAGAGGACATTCTTTTGGTCTCTTCTTGGATAAAATCCTTCTTAGAAACCTAGGAATATTTTTAGTCTAGAGTCTTCCCTTGAATATCTTGGATTTTGTAAGATACTAGGCAAACCTTCTAGGGTTAATAGTGGACAGCCCTAGATATCACCCTAGACCCACTTACTTTCTTCTAAGGGAGTCCTTAGTTGACCCCATATGCCCCATCGGAAGACACTATTCTCTAGTTCTCCCTTCAAACTTCATATTTTAAAACTCTTTCGAAACCATTTTGCTAGATTTACTCTTCATATCACCTTGAGACTTGTTAGCATAAAATCTAGCATCCTAGTGCAAAGCCCCACTAGGCACTCAAGGTCTAGGGAAACAATGAGATCAACCACCACTGTCACCTTAGCGATTGTTCTCCTACTATTTTGTGGTTAGATATTATCCCCACAAGGGAGGCTTCCCCAATAGACCTCAAAGATTAAGTAACCCAAGGAATCCTACGCTAAATACCTCCCTAGGAACGTATTAATTAGACACCCTTGAAATGTATTCAGTAAGATAAGGCTTCAGGTGAAGATGAAGTAATGAGCTCAAAAAAACTATGCCTAATTCTAATAGGTTGAGACAAGTCCAGAAGGTGCCCAAATAGATTCCAAACACATGCTACCATTAATTAAGCAATTGCTATTATAAATTAGGTTTTGAAATAAAAACACTTTACAACATGGAAAATTTATGATAGTGATAATTAAAATAGCCTATAAGTGGTGATAAACAATAAAATATCGAAGGCTATTAAACTAGTAAACAAGAGAAAAGCTAAACTAAAATTTTTAATGGCTGAAATACGCAAAACGACTAGGAAAGCCTACATATAAGCCCTAGAATTATGGCTGAAAAATGCAATAAAGATGATATTGACACCCTCTTAGGTCGATATAGCTGGTTGGAATCAAGGGAGTGGGTTTGATCTTGGACAAAAGTTGCCCCCACTATTGACTTGACTTGGTAAATTTTTGAACCCGCTCAGGAGCAACCTCTCTCAAAGTGGCGTCTCCAACCTTCGAATTATGAGTGTGATGAATACAAGATTATACACAGTTCAAAGCTCCCTTTCAGAATGGTTCAATTGCTTGGATCAATCCATCCGCAAAAAATTGACAAAGTGGGGTCGCCCCCCAGTTTGTCCCTTCCATGTGGTTATGTAGCCTCTCAATGGCAAGATATGTCAGCTTTAGCATGGCTTTATTTATTACGAAGAAAATTAGAGTAAAAAACCCAGAGTGTATATCAAGAAAATAACGAAAATAAGAATCACTTCACACAGTGCATATTAAAAACATATACAAAGGTTTCCAAGAATGAGCTCTTTTATCATGATAACACTAATCTTAAACAACGAGGGGAGGTTGGCCTTTTATAGAAAAAATCATTGTTGATATATCGGTGATATTCGAAAATATCACGATATTTTTGGCAAAACGATATATCGCTGAGAAAATATTGGCAAAATATCGTGATATTTTGAAAATATCGTGATATTTTGAAAATATCGGCAAAATATCGCCATATTTTGAAAATATCGGCTATGTTTAAAAATTTGAAAAAATTGATTTTTTATGCTTGCTAATATTTTTGCCGATATTGCCGATAAGATGTTTTTTGGACCCTCATCGATATTTTGCCGATACCAATATTATCAACACTGGAAAAAATGCAATGTTTAGAAAACGATTAGTTTTGACTACTCAAAGTAGTAATTTACTGCTCATCCACAAGTTGGAGACTTAGTAGATAATTCACAAAATATTACAATATAATTTTTAATACATCCACTAGGGGGTTGACTTGGTTCAAATTTCCCAATTTGGTCCATGATTCTTGTTTTCGCCTAAGATGTACACCTAAATGTGGGAAAAGTTTCTAACCCTGCAAGGGATAATCTTTATGGCACAACTCTCAGAGTAGGGGTTGTCACCTATTCCATATTCACTCCATTTAAGCTCTCTCCTAGAAAAGCTAAGGAGGGTAGTCCCTAAAGGTGGAAAATGAAAGAAAACTTGTTGAAACAACAAGTTCTAGGAGACTAAGGGCTAGGCAATTACTTAACTAAGTAACTTGAATTAAGGATTATTTAACCAATGTGATTATTAAATGAGCAATGTATATGTTAACAAGATGAATTCGATTTAGATCAATATGGCAATAGCAAGATAAATAGATGAAGACCAATGCCTTGATAACAATGGTCAATAGAGATATGACACTTGCAAAATATAATAATATTTCAAGTCATAAGATAAATAATGCTGCAAGACAAGAAATAAAACAATATTAAAAGATGAGCACACAATATAACTTGAAAGAATGAAAGAAACTTGTATTTTGCTTTAAAGAGATGCTCAAATAAATATATGGCAATCTCAGTGGACAATGAGCAAATTAAATGACAAATACAAGAGCAATAATGTAATATTACAAGTAAAGATAAGATGCTCACAAACTAACAATATGCCAGATGAGAGAAAGTTAGTGATGAATGCAAACTAAATTAGGTGAAATGCAAGATCTTGGTGGATGTCATTTAAAATGCTTAATCTAGATGAAATCCTTCTCCTCAATTGTTTTAAAACTAGTCTTAAACAGGTTGTAGAAAGAACTGTTGGGGAAGGAGACTAAGACCTCATTAACGATACCTCCCCACGATTTCTAACGACCCAAGTGCCTTCGTTCCTACAAGGGATTGCCCACAAGAGAACTGCAAGGTCACTTGTTTTAACCGTAAGGGTCTAGCCTCTCAAATAGAATGATGGAGAAGGTGGTCTTGTCTCTCCATTCAACCAAGCTTATGCTTGGAGGTCAATTTTAAGATGCAATCTAAGATCTAAAATGCAAGATGAGAATTCAATGTTTTGGTGAGATTCAATGATGTCAATATTGCTTCAAGGAAAGTAAAATGCCAATATGTTTGTAATCACAAAGTAGATAGATACTTAAAAGCACAAGATTACTAGCTAATGACAATGATCAATGAAACTGTAATATCCCTTACCAGGAATATTCCTCAAACGCAAGCAAAACTCCAACCAGAGATGGACTGGGAGGGCATTTACCAGATATGTCGCCTCTGAAAAGAGGGCGAGATTCGGAGGTTACCTGGCCCTTTCCAGGCTCTGTCTAAGAGTATACGAGAAACACACAAGTGGTATAATAGCCAAGAATGCTCAAAGAGATACACATAGCAATGATGCAACATATAAAAATATAACCATAAGCAGATACTCAAGAAATGCAGATAGAATGCTGAGCTATTTTATTATACTAAGTAATAGAATGAGTATAGGAGGTGATCAGGAAAGTGGCACCTCGACTTGCACCAGGCAAGTGAAGAAATACACTCAGAATAACAAAGGAATGGCCCCTCTCTGAACTGCGTCCAAGTTGCTGGAGAACTGTCGTGCTGCTGCTGCTGCTAGAAATCAGATGAGGATTTGGGGCTGGTTCCCTCCTCAGAAAAGGTTGAAACTCTGGAATTGGACTCTACTCAAGAGACCCAGAAATGCCCAGAAAGCTTTTCTGAAATGGCCAACCCCCGAAAATCACCCCCTTGGGGTTCCCTCAATGCTCTGCGCTGCCATTGAATGAAACCCTCCAGAAAACTGCCTGAAACCCCCGCCAAAACTCTCTAATATGCAAGAGCTGATCCCCTGCTCTACCTCTCAGCACAAATCCTCCTGCAAACCCTCAACCCAGACTCCTGCCAGAAAGAACTGCGTCCTCCTCTCAGTGCTGTGCAGTCCTCCAAAACGCTAATGAACTGCTGCTGAAATGCTGATGAAACTACTGCTGGAATGCTAATGGAAATACCTTGCCCGTGCAGGCACTTGAAGTCCCCTGGGGCTAAGGGTGAGATCTCTGAACGGAGACACTCAATGCAGTAAACAGTGCTGCAGACTAGCTAAACAGCCAGCGTGCTCTAAGTCGAAATGGCTATCACAAATGCTCATAACCGGAATGATCAAAATGAGGGGGCTCCTCTCTCTTTTATAGCCTTTGCCTCTCTCAATCCCAAGGCTTACCTTCTCCTGCGTGATTCCCCTCTTGCCACATGTTTCTTCCCTCCTGCGCAGTCCTTCCATGTGTCTGCGTGGCCTCCATTTTTGCGTCCCCTTTTGGCCCCCTTGGCTCCCCTTTAAGTCACAACATTGTGCTACTAGGAAGTGACTTTTTATTCTAAAAGTGAGTTATGCCCCCCTTCCACACTTTTTTTTATTTACAAATAACTATAGAAGGCAAAAATTGAACAAAATCGAATATTCCAATTAGCCATGGCTAATTAGGAATATTACAAAAACAATAGGAAATGCTCAAATAAACAATGATAATTAGAGAAAATCTCACAATGCCAATAGTGTTCTTCAGATGTACCTTAATTAGACAATTGAAAAAATAAGAATTGTATGATGAAATCACACTTATTAGATAGCAAATGAGATTACTAACAAGAGATAAGAGAGACTACTACTTAGATCTATAATTACAATTGAAATAGAGACAAGAAATATTTCAAAAGCACTTAGATCAAGTAGACAAGTTAGAGGATGCAAATTAAGAGATGTAACTAAGATGCAAAAGAGAATTAGCAAATGCAAGGAAAGAGTTAACAAGTTAGATCTAAGTTAGTGAGTTCGAATGTTCTCCCTTTTAAATAAGGAGAAGAACGATACCAAGGGACCAAGGTCCCAAGCTGCTTCAAGAGAAGAATGCTCTTTTTATTATTATGATTTTACAAGAGAAAGAGGCCCTTCAAGACAAGAAGGAGGGACTCTTTTCCACCTTAATGAGATTTTACAATGATAAGGGATTTTAACAACAGCGTCTCCTGAAGCAATGAGGCTGATCCTTCAACAATCTTGATTAGAAACGTTCAAAACAAGTAGATAAGCAATGAGGCTGATCCTTCAACAATCTTGATTAGAAACGTTCAAAACAAGTAGATCCAACCTTCTCCAGCTCACTGCCTCCAAACGGGGATAAGTTTACAGTCAATTAGGATCACAAATTCAGTGATTTAGGAGTTGCAATATCCTTAATCCAAGACCCAGAAAACTATGAATGATCTCTGCTAGAAGATGGCTTGAGACTTAAGTGAAAAATCCTCTGCAAAATAACAAAGTTAGCAGTGATACTAATGCTCTTGGCTTAAGAGCCCTAAAACTTTGAATTTCCTCTAATGCGTGTTGAAGAATCTAGGGCAATTAGGTGTAGAGTGATTCTTCATGACAAGATAAAAATTTGTGAAGTCTTTTTACAATTTGTCTTTGTTAGCTTAATCTTCTTCGTTGCTTATTAATGCATGTGTGTGCGCTTCATCAAACTGCTATCAAAACATAAAACAAGAACACAAGATGTTGGCTCTCTGCTAGGGCCAAAACCTCTCTTCATTTGAGAGGAAAAACCTTTAGTAAGTTTCTATCATTGAAGCTTCTTATTGATCAATGCCAAACCCTAGACCCTTGACAAGAATATCCTCCAAGCACAAGTCAAGCCCTTTCAAGTTTACTTCTTCTTGCAACACTTCGTCCTCCTTCTTCCAACACTTTGTCTTTCTTCCTTTGGCACTTCTTCCAACAATTGTAGAGACCTTCTATTGTACACTCTAGAATGTTCCTTGACCTTTTCTTCCTTCGCTTGTGATGGAGCCTTTCTAACTTAAGGAGATGACCTTGTTGTCTCCCAACCGAGCCTTCTTCTCTTTCACAAATATTACATACTTGGAGCAACAGTAATGCAGCCCTAGTTCCTCACACGTGTGAGGGAATCTCCTCACAAAAACTATGTCAAACTTCTCCTTCTCCCTTTGCTTGTATAGCCTTCTTCCACGCTTGAGTGAGAGGCCTTGTAGGCCTAGTTTCAACCCTAATCAATGAGATACAGTTGACTATAAGTTACTGCTATTATAGCCGCAGAGACAACTCTTCTTTCTTCACATGTGTGGTTGTAACTGGCCCTTTAACACTTCGGTTTGCTTCCTTCTTTCTTCGCTTCCTTGGAGACCCTTTTCTTGTCTTCTTATTACCCCTTATTTGGCTTCCTTCCTTCGCTAATTTTAGAGATGATCTTCACTATCTTTAGAGGAGTGGACAACCTCTATATTTAGAGGACTGTCCCTCCTTTAGGCCGACTTGCTGCTTTGAGGCCGACTTGACTTTCTTCGCTGCGATAGGTGCTTTTAATGGTGCCATTGCTTCTTTTGATGGTGTCTTTGCTAGGAGGAGACTTGACTTTGCTTGGAGGGTTATTCTTTGATTCTTATACAAACATATACAAGGAGTAACATGCCCTTAAGGTCTTCAATCATTTTCTTTTGACCATTTGACTCACCTATAGCACTTAACATGTGCTAGACCTATTTCAATGAGCAAGAAACTCATTGACATATATTATAAAAATACTATTTTTTTTCTTGAATAAGTACAAATATCAAAAGTACATTTATGAAGACCGAACCTAGTTACGTTTCCTTCAACACTCCCTCTTAACTAGGGAGGTATTCATACAACATTATAAGGTATTTGGCTATGTTTCAATCTTGAAGAATTCACATAAGAGAAATCAGATTTGCAACCCATCTGTTATAGCATCATAATAACCAACATTGTTTCCATAGCAATGCCTTGACTGACAACTCTATCTCTCAATAGATCAGAGCACAATGTTGGTGAGACCAATGACTTATAGACACCTTAGTCATTGGCTCTCAAGGTACATACCCACTCCGGTGTTCACTGAGTATAACCTTCTAGGACTATTCTTGTCTTGGGTTCCTAGCGCTCAAAGAATATTGGTCCTCTTGCCTACTCTTGTTTTGGATGCCCTACACATCCTCAAAGTGTATCGGATGCCAGATGATTACCGAATCCTCCCACTCTTTCTTCCCAAGTGAAGACAAGAATGTTATGTCTATCTTGTGTCTACATTTCCATTCATGGCCTTCATCTAGACTTACGGCTGTTAGTCCTAGTCTAGTGCTTGACACATGAAATGGAAAAATATAATTGTCACTTCTTTGTAATCAGGGGGGATCCAAAACTCCCTCTTGATCAGGGACCTGTCAGAGCTCCCTCTTAACTAGAGACTCTTTCATTCATTAGCAACTTCTTCGTGGGTCCTTCAGCTGCTTGATCTCCTTCCTTGCTTTGATGTCATGAAGTCTTTGTTTGAACTTCTTCTAGGCAGGGCACCATCCATTGATTATTTTCCCTCCTGGTTTGTCATGTCATTGCTTCCTTTGTGGAAAGTGGCTTTCTTCTCATACATCAGGTTTCTTTGTCATCTGGCTACTCCTTTGTTATCTGTCCATGCTTCGAAATACTCTTCTCATGGATGCTTCGTCGTACTTGCTTGTTTACATGCTTCGACCTAGTAGCTCATCATGACTTCATCCTGATATTGCTTCAACATTGTTTTTTCTTTTGCTGTATTGCTTCTGTATCATGACATCTTCGTAGAGTAGAATCAGTTTTCTGCATCTTTCATATCTCCAAGGCCTTCATAGGTGTCAAGGGTCCTTCCTTCCTTTGTCAGAGTTGTCCTGCCTTCTTTCGGGAGATATCTTCAAAGTATTTTGTCAGATAGTGATTCTCGGTGATTATGGTGTTCTTCACACGCTTGATCTCTTTCTTCATTTGCTTCTCTTTGGATAAATTGGTCAACCACCTTATGCTCCTTGAGAGCACTTCTTCATTGCTTGCTTCCTGGAGTAGTCAACATTTCTTCTTGCCTTTTAGTTAGCAATCTTATACTCCTTATGTGAGCATATCTTCTTGTTGACCTTTATTGCATTGTAGTACATGCCTTCAAGCATGTCATTGGTGAAAGAGATTCTTTCCTACTTGAGCATGTTATAGAACTATTCCCATGACTCAATAATATACAAATGATAACATGACTAAACTTTTATGCATACATACCTCATCTTGATTCTCCTTTGATCATCTTAGCTTCATTTGGTTGTCCTTGGTGTGGCCCTTCTTGTTTCATCTTAGCTTGCCTGCATATCATCCTTTTCTTGAATCCCGTGAATGAGATTCCCAATGAGACATCTGCTTTGGTTCATGAACCTTCTTTTGAAGATTCCATCATAGGATCTTAAAGACCCTTTCCTTGTAAATGTTTCTTTTATTTTGATGATGGAGGTCTTCTGACATTCTTAATCACGATCAATTTTCTTTCATTGTGGATGGGGTCCTATACTAGGTATGCTCCTTCTACATGAATATCTCGAGCTATATCTACCATACTCCTATATTCTAGAAGATATTTCTAACCATGCATTTTGATTCTCATTATAAATGCTACTTCCCCATGAGTGTCTAGAACTCTATGTACTTCATGCTTTTAGATTCTAGAAGATGTTTCTAGTCATTCAATTTTATTTTATTCCTTACAAGTGTTGTTTAGCACATGAGTGTCTCTGAGCAGAGATCTTAGCCCTTGCTTCGGTGGACTTCGAGTGCCAGCCCAAGGAGGGAGTTTCACCTTGCTTTTTTGCACTACCAGTAGGAGGATCAAATTCTTGGAAGAGGAGCAACTACAACAGTGCAGGGACTGTGCAATCCTTTGAGGGAGCACTTCGGGAGGTGGAGGAGTGAGTTGGGATTGAAGCTGAAACTTGGAGTGAAGGTAGGGAAAGCATTTTGAGGAGTATTGCAACCATTTTGGAGGCCTTTTGCAGCAGAATTTACAGGTGGGTCGAATCACCCAACAGTTGAGCCATTGAGGGGAAATAGGGCCAAATTTCCGAAGTCATGCAAAGGCCAAATCCTTCGTGGGTTATTTCGGGTATTTGGTGGAGAGGCTGGGATTAATTTCCCAAAATTTTCTAAGCACCAAAGAGGGCCCGAGCAACAAATCCATTCAACCAGCAGCGTATTTCTGGGCATCTTCAGCACAGAGTTTGAGCAACATAGCAACAGATCAGAGGAGGGTGTCTTATTTGTCACTTGGGGCTTTGCTAACTTGCCTTGAGCAAGCCCAGGTGCACTCATTCTAGCACCTTATTGTACACCCATTTTCATTAATAAAAGAGCTCAACAATGCAATTTTGGTGCCATTTTGTGATCTGATTGTTTTTCACTGTTTTATGGTGTTTTTGTCTATGTTTGCTTTGCATATTTATTGTTAATTCTCCTTAGGGATATTACACTAATCTTTTTGTTGTCATGAGAGCTAGGTTGCCTAATGAGTCTTTGCACTAGGATTGCTAAATTTTGAGATAATAGGATACTCTCACATAATCATCATCCACAGGGTCTTTACAAGGATTTAGACTTGCATTCCTTGGGCTTACAATGGTGATGTCAAGAATGAATTTATGCATATATGTAACCTTGTTGAAAGAGGGGTAACATGTACTAGAAGCTAGAAAGAAGGCATAGTTTTTTCATAAAATGCTTTGAGAACAAAGTATCTTTGAAGGGAGATGAATATAAAATACAATAATATCGACAACAATAATATGAATAATATTAAATAAATAATACAAAGGACACTACTTAACTAATGGACACAAGGCTTCACCTTTGTGACTAGTCAGTGCATATATCAATCGATAGATCATCTCGTTCGTTCATTCATCAATCATATATCAGTAGCATTTCTCTTCTTGCATAGAGCAATATCTATTTCTATTTCTTTTTTGGGGTTTGTTTGTCATTGAAGACCCTCTAGTTCTAGTTTCCATATCTCTAGATGATCAAATATGTGTGCATTGCCAACTTTCTTTCTTATTCCAAGGTTCTGTCACCCTTGGATGTTAGAGGTGATTCTAGGAGCAACACATTGCTTCCTCTAGGATTGCCTAGTTTGAACTTTGGTCCTCTTAGCCTTGGACACTCTCCTATGGATATTTTTAGATTGTTTATTAACATTGTCAGGGTGGTGGATGATGACACCATTGGTCATTCTGTTTCCTTTTCAAACTTTCACATGGACAAGTGAGAATGCTGATCTCTTTTCTTGGCATCCCACTTTGGTCTTCATCTTTGGTTGAAGGCAATTTTACATGTAGCATAGGTTTACCCACTTTGAGTTTACCTTCTCTTGGTATGTCTAAATTGTTTACTTTGTTCACATTGTCTTTTTTTCTAGTCTCTAGTTACTTTCTAAGTGTTGATGGTTCTTTTCCTAGATTATGTAATATTCCTAATGGAAATATTAAGTAATAACAACCATAAATTTCTTAAATGCAACCAAAGATCAAAACACCGCAAAATAACAACATATTAACAATTTATCCCCAAAGAAGTTGAGCCATTATATTATATTTCGTGGTAGGAGTACAATAGGCAAGAACAAGTGCATCTGGGCTTGCCAAAGGCAAGCTAGACAAATCCTTGGTGAGAAAACAAGGTGCCCAGATGATGGGAAGTGACTTCTCCTCTATGCTCTGCACTGCCCTTGAAATTCTGCGGTGCTGGATGGAAAAACAATGGCTGCTAGGGCCTCCTCCGGTGCTCAAAAAATTTCTGGGAAATTAACCCCGGGCTCTCCTCCAATAACCCACAAAAACCCATGAAGGAATTAGCCAAATGTTGACCTCAGAATTTCGACCCAATTTCCCCTAGCTCCTCCAGCTGTTGGTTGAGTTGGGACCCCTGTTTGACCCCTGAAATTTGCCCAAAAAGTTCTTCCAAATTAAACTTTGCCTTTCCTCAATAAACCCAGAAAGGTTTTGCCCTAGTTTTGATGCTCCAAAATTGACCCCAAAATGCTTGGCCCTCTTCTGCTGATGGAAAATGTCATCTATGATTGTGGGAGCGTTTTTTGCTCCTCAAAGGCTAAGAACTCTCCTCCAATTCCCCTCCAATCAAATCCCAAACAATTCCAGCTCCTCAATCCCACTCACTGAGCCTCCCCACAAATAACTCCACCACCCTCTGCGTTGTCCTGGGAAAAAAGACAGGCCCAACCACACCAATTCGTTATGCTGAGAAAAGCACCTTTGCTCCTGGAATTTTTCTCCTTTCGGAAAGTATTCGTGTGAGGAAACAACCTAGCAACAACAAATCTCTTCTCTCTGGTACAATAACTCTCGAAGCCCTGTGTAGCTCCTTTTTCTGTGTCCTGTTGGTGCCAAGAATTCGTGCTACTACGTGGTATCCTCCCAGCTACCAAAGAAGAGTAGAATTTGCCTCCCTAGGGTGGCACTCGTGGTCCACCGAAGAAGAGGGTGAAATTTCCCCTTGGAAACCTCTGGTACTAAACAACACCTATGACTCAACTAAACAACATGAGCAACAATTTATAAAATGACAAATTATGAAAAAGTGCTCTATGCTGCCTTCAACCCCCTATTTATAATTGTTGCCTCCTTTTTCCTTGTGGGTCCCTTAGCCAACTATTTCAGCCCCCTTCCCACACAATTGAATTTTCCTCCAAGGGGTGAGTATTCCATGAGGGGTGGCCCCACATTCCACTAAGGTTGGAATTTTGGATTTCTCCCAAGTCCCATGTACCCAAAATGTCTCCAATGCCTGGATTACAAAATCGTGCTAGGCTTAGCGCTTCCCCAATAAACTCCGTTAATCCTATTAAATGAAAAACCAAAATTGGGGATATTACACATTAGATCTTTTCTATTCTGTTGGATGGAATTTTCAAGTTGCTTTGACCTACTTTGGTCATTTGTGGACAATAATATAATTCATTTCTATCTTTATTTTTGTTTGTACTTGTGTTTGTGCCTATGAGTTTCCTTCATCACTTCGGCATTATCGTCATGACTAGTTATACTCTCTATTACCCTTGGTCTATTTTGTTCATTGGAGGACATTGATTTTGGCACAAGAATCACATATGGAATGCCTTTCTACTCTCATTTTATCTTTGTTGAAGTTGGAATGTCTTTTAAGATTTTAACTTCTCTGTTTTCTTGTTTCTTTTACCCTCTATGTTTTTGTTGATCTCTGCTTCTCTTAGCAGGTACTAGTATATTTGGTGTGAAACTGTGCTTGTATTTATTTACCGTGGAGAAGACATTATGAGTATGAATTTAAAAAATGAATCAAATGATTTGGACGGGATTCTGAACTGAGTTATTTTGAACATATGATCTTCCAGGTTGAGTCGACGATGGCGATGAAAAATCTAGAACCTAAAATAAAAGCCATTCAGCAACAGTATGCTGGGAATCAGGTTAGTGATGTCCCTGCTTTTATTTCTATCCAGTAGATTGGTTATTGCTATCTTAATAATCAACAGTGCTGGATTAAAGCTAATTTTCTCTATTTTCAAGGTTCTGGCCTTCAATCTTTGCATCATGAGTTTTCTCCAAAATGCTGCATGTGGTCAAATAACTGCTTGAGTAAAGCTACCTTGCTTTTTATTGTTTATGGTCTGCGTACATATATCTGCATAATGATCTTGGGAAAACCTTCTTTGTGCTACAAATTGACCGAATGTAAAAAATAGATAAATTGCGTGTTCATGAAAAAATTTATATGTTTGATTGTATCCAAGCATACCATTACTTTTTATCTCTGTGCATTTGCTATTTATTTTCATTTAGCAACGATAGTCACCAATGTATGGCAATGTTGAATGGTGATGATTTGGCCGTTAGTGAACTATGTGGTATGATTACTGCTTTGTGTATATATGTTGGTAAACTGTATCTTAGAGCAGTAAGTGATTAGATTGTGCCATTGTTTTCCTAATGTACAGGGTCTTTTCTCCAAAATTCTTCTTTTGGACTTAGGATTCCACAATTTAAATTTAAGTTTATGTACTTTCACACTTAGGAACAAAACTTATAGATTTACAGTTCTTAATGTCGCATTTGAGGGCAACTTCTTTTTTTTCCTAGGAAAAAAAATCTGTACTTTTATTAATATGACAAAAATGCGTAGTCATATGCCCATGGCATTCATAAATGCTTTTAATTCCTTTACACAACATTTCTATGTCTGATTTGTTGTTTTTTGTACCATTGGGAGGTATTCCTGTGTAATGATCCTAAACAGGAATGTAAGTGATATACAAAGCATGCAAACAATCCAACAATCAGAAAAACGAAATATACATTAAGCACCCATGGAAGCACTGGAAATAGAGAACTGCTGAGCCATTTTATTACTTCTTCAAGAGCAAAATTCAATAGTAAAATAGAATGGTGCACCTGGGCTTGTCTCAATGGACAAGTTTGACAAAACTCAGGTGAGAAAACGCTGAACTGAAGGCTGCTACAACTGCTGCATCAAATTGAAATTGGCCAAATGTTGACCTCGGAATTTTGGCCCAAATTTCCTTTAGCTCCTTTAGCTGTTGGCTGAGTTGGGACCCCTATTTGACCCCTTAGATCTGCCCAGAAAATTCTATAAAATTAGGAGTGTAATCCTTGCCCAAAACCTAGAAAAACCCAGAAAGGGTTTCCCTTGGTTCCAACCTTAAAAAATTGACCTTTCACAGCTTGGCCCTCCAATTTCGAATTCTGTCGCTGTGACTGATCCTGTCAATCTTTGCTCTCCCAACTCCAACAATCCTCTTCAAATGGCCCTTCAAGTGATCTCCTACTTCTCCCGGCCAACTCCAACTCTACAATTCCTTCCTCCAACTCCCACGTGAGCCTAGTGGTGGCTCTCCGCATAGGCCCCAGGTAACTGTAAATCGAATTGCTGGGATCCTGGCTCTGTTGGCTCCAAAGCTCACAAGAAAGGCTGACCTTTTGTTGCTCTCCCAATCCTCTAACTCTCCTGACAAATGCTTGATCACTGATAGCTCCAAACTCCCCTTGCGTATTCTCCAGCTAGCCAGAAATACACACTCCTTGTTGTGGCTGAATGGTAGTGCTGTACACACTCCCGGAACTCCTGAAATACTTATGGAACTGCCTCTCTAGGGCGGGCACGAATGGTCCCCCGAAGTAGAGGTTGAATCTCCCACTTGAGAGATTCGTGGCTAAACAACCAGTTGACTCAGCTAAATAGTAGAGTGAACAATCAAGTAATTTTGATTGCAAGGTGTAAGAATGAATCCAAATGAGAGCTCTCTCCTCCTTTTATCTTTGTGGGCCTTTCTTGCCTCATGTGGGCTCCTCCATCCAGCACTTCGAATTCCCTCCAAACCATTCGAATGGCCTAGTTCGAATTCCCACGTGGGTGGCCCCCACCTTCCACTAGCAACCAAATTAAGTTGAATTTCTTCCTAAGTCCCTAAGTCGAAAATGTTGGGTTCTTTGCCTTAGCCAAAATTGTGCAAAAATGTGTGGAAACACCCTATTACAAATGTGTTTGAGAAGGGACATGACAGTCCTTTCCTCCCAAATGTTGCTTGCCCTCAAGCAACTTCAAAGCTGGGTGCTCCAAAACGTGTTCACCTAAGTTACCAGAAAATGGATACGGGAACGGATACGGGTACGGGGTTTGAAATGGATACGGCAAATTTTAAAAAAATCTGGATACGATACCGCAGGAAACGACACATATCTATATATATATATATATATATATATATATATATATATATATATATATTATTTTAAAAATAAAAATTTCATATTACCATTCATATTTCAAAATCTAGATTATCATCTATGATCTATCATGATTCATCATCATGAATTCAACATATGCCATAAACATTCAAGTCCAATGTTATTTGTTATACTTCTCTAACTAGGTGGCCTATGCTTGATTCTTTTTCAGCAGTCGAATGCCAGTTAACAAGTTAATTTATTTTGTAGTGCTCCGTGATTCTTAGTTTCTGTCTTCTGAAATAGCTAAATGACAGAGGATAGGCCAAATTCAGTTGCATGACACATCCCAGTGGTGAATATCTTGAAAAATATTTGTTTCATGCTTTAGAAGAGCCAATGAAACCCTGTCCAAATATCATAGCAATGAGCAGATTTCATTTCTTTGTTCATGTTTTGAAAATTTGAAATGATGAAAATTTGAAATTTTGTTATCAGGCCTTGGCTAAGGAATCTCATCCAAGTGAGCATCATCAAATATCTTGGCTAAAACCAAGATGGTCTTATCTTGCCTTCCTGATTCTTCAAAACAACACTGATATGGACTAATTTCAGTGGCAATATGACCTAAACCTTCTTGGAAATCACTTGCAGAGGTTCATTTTACCTCATGCTTGGCTGTCCTATTCATAAAAGCTAATTTCTCAGCAATATCACAGTGATCTGCAAGAAATTTCAGATCTGATTTATGGTCCAAGTTAGAACTTAGAGGGCAACAGGCCTGCATTCTCACATCAGATTTACACACACAGGAAATGGACAGGAAAAACCTAGAAGAGAGAGAAGATAATTCAAAAACTTCTTTTACACATGAGAGATGAGAGAGGTTGTATAACTTATTTTTTATTTATTCTTAATTATTACTGAAGTACTTAATTAATAACTTAATGCACTATCATTAACATAATCTAAGTACATAAAATATTAAATAACCATTCACTAAACGTTTAAAGTATATACTGACATGTGGTGTATAAGCTGCCTTGAAATTGACTCTGATGGAGTTTGTTTTATCATCTTGGTATTTTTTGGCTGAGTTGATAGGAATAGAAACAAGTTTTTTTTACTGAAAAAAATAGAAGCATTTTTCCATACAAGACTCATCAGTTTATGTTTTTGAGTTGTGCAGTGGCCGTCTACTTAAAACATTGGTAGATGTAAAATACAGAAATCTCCATCTAACACTTGTAGAGATTATAATTTATCTACAATGCAATTTCCTTTTGTGTGGCTGTTGGTATTGCAATTGATTTCATAATATATGCTAGGAGAGATTTAAAAAATTCATGAGTATGGGGGTTGTCGTAATGCGTATATTATACAAGTTAGTCGTGTAGCCAATTTTCAATTTTAAGTTTGCTGTTCCCGGCGGGCAGACTTCAAAACCCTTTTTTTGCTGTAAAACGTTTCAAATTCTTCCAAATACGTTTCAGAATTTCAGAAAACGTTTTCAAATTTCTAAAACGACACGTTTTTCCTACAAAAACGCCGTTTGAAAAAAAGGTCCCATATCCAAAAACAAAAAACGGCACCAAAACGTTTTTCTGGCGTTTTTCCGGCGTTTCGTTCCAGGATCCGGATCTGAAACGGGAAAACGCCGTTTTGGGGGTTAGGGTAGCCGTTTCCGGCAACTTAGGTGTTCACCCTCCTAGGTGGCATCCTCATCCAGCAAGCTCCTCCAATGCACCAAAAATCGTTTGTCCTCAAGCAATGCCTAAGTAAGCATCCTCTCTAACTGTTGCTCCCCACTGTCACTGCAAAATGTGCCAGGGTCCGAGATGTGCCATTGGATCGTGCTTGACCTCTGCACTGTCCCTATATTATAGAATCCTTCAATACCAGGATCCCAGGAAATCCTGTCCAACATGAAGCTCCCCTCGCTCCATTCACTATCTTGCCTGGTGAAAGTACCAGAAGTCCCCTACTCCATCAGTGACTCGCTAAAGCCCAATGGAAGATCTGTATGATCTCCCCCTACAGTAGCTGACACATCCCTAAAGGTTATTGAGTTGTGACGAGCTGTTATGCCCCAGTTCCCTGCTAGTCCCAGAGTGGTGCCACCATGTTGACGCTGCGCTACTCTGACTATGTCATACTCCCCATCGTGCGTAGTCAGTATCCTCCTCTCCTGGAACTCGATGGTGGAGTAATGAAAGAGGCGAGACACATCCTGCTTGGGCATCTCCATGGCACCAAGGCCTACCCATCCAAATCTAACTTCGAACCTGTGCAACAACAGAGAATGTCTGCCTCCCCATATGATGAAACCCTCTGTGAACCCCCATGTGTCATCCCATGAGCGAACTATATCACCTTCTGCCATGACTCCGCTCATCACGAGTGATCTATCGATCAACTGAATCCCTGCATCCCATAGCCAGACCTGCTACAGCATAGCCCTGTCAATGGATGGAATCCATTTGGCCCTCATCTCTAGTCCTTGCATGTGGTAACTATATAGGCTCCATATATCGCGGGCTAATCTGATGCATGCTAATCTGCCCTGTGTCTGCCAATATGTAGTACCGATGATTGCTGGAAGCCATGTGTGCCAAAGAGCTACCCCCTGAATGCAACCAAAAGATGGGTATCCGATACTCGTAATCGACTCAGGGTATGTGGATCCCTCCTGTCCCTGCCAACCATCTCCCTTGGGTCTGCCATCTGCCCTCTCGATAATGTGCCAATATGATGTCTGAAGGTCGGACACATATTGGAAAGCTACCTCAATCGTACACGGTATCCTCTGCTCATGCATGGTCTTGACATGCCTTGTGGAAAGAGTGACACATGTCTCCCTCATGACTTGCTCCCCAAGCGTAGGCTCATTGATGAATGATATGCCACCCCTGCAGACGATCAGCTCATCCCCCAACCTGTGGTTGTCAACTTGTGCACCGACCCAATGCCACCACTGAGAAGTTTCTTCCCTAGTGTGTTGAGTGTCATCCCAATATCTCAGGTGAGCTCCCTTGTCCCCAGCTGCTCGCGCCCAGAGTGTCAAAGGACAACAGCCAAGTCGTCTGTGCCTGTAAGTGATGTATAAGAGGGATAGGCATGTGAGTCCCCATGGATACCAGGGAGTATCACTCATTTGTGTCCCCGTCGATCCTAGGTGAAGTACAACCAAAGGTGAATTTCACTTATTGAAGCTTCTATGGATCAATGCCAAACACTAGACCCTTGACAAAGAGTTCCTCCAAGCACAAGTCAAGTCTTCACTCCTTTCTGCACCTTATACCTCAGTACTTCTTCGGCACTTTGTCTTCCAGCACTTCGTCCTCCAATTAGAGTCCTTTCACCTTTGCTAGAGAGATAGGCTCCTTCGCTAGGGTTGGGAGTCCTTGTAGGCTTGATATCTCACCCAAACAATGGACTATTCACTAGCTACCCTTACTGCACCTCACACATGTGACTGTTTCTAGCCCTAGAAACAGTGCTTTATACTTTGGTCTTCTTCTTTCTTACTTCGCTTGATGTCCTTCCCTCTTCGCTTGGACAAAAGGCCTAGTAGGCCTAGTTTGAAGCCCAAAAACAAGGAGATATGTCACTGTGCTTTCCTGCTGTAATGACCGTAGGCAGACCCTTCATTTGTTGCACGTGTGGTTGTGTTGACTCTAGAAATCCCTTCTACCTTGACTTCTTCTCCCTTCTTTTGCTGCCCTAGAAGACTTCTTTTCGTCCCTTTTGTTAGCCTATTTACTGCGCTAATTTCAGAGTGAAGTAGTGCATTCTATTGGGAGTGGACAACCTCTATAAATAGAGGACTGTCCCTCCATTTAGGCCGACTTGTAGAGTGGACTTCGAATGGTTCTTTGGTGGAGTTGTATGCTTGAATGAGCTTCTCGATGGTGCCATTGCTTGGAGGAGACTTGTGACTTTGCTTGGAGGTATTCTCTTGACCATAAGACATATACATACAAGGTATAACATGCCCTTAAGGTCTTCAACTTATTCTTTTGACTGTTTGACTCACCTATAGCACTTTAAGTAGTGCTAGACCTATTTCAATGAGCAAGAAAGTCATTAACATATATTATAAAATAAAATTTCTTTTTTTGAATAAGTACAAATAACACTGAAGACCGAACCTAGTTACATTTCCTTCAACACCGTCAACATTGTTGCCATCAAGATTGAAGCACTTCGCTACACAAGCTTGATGTTTCTTTGTTCATGATTCGTTAGAGGCCCTGGGCCAATGAAAAGAAAATTTAAAAAAGAAAAATTATTTAAAAAAAATCAAATATATTGAAAAAAAAAGTTATATTAAAAAAAAGTTATTACAAAAAAAATACATATTAAAAACCAAATAAAATAAATAAATAATGCAAAACAAATTAAAAAATAAAAGTTATAAAAAAATTACATATTAAAAAAAAGCAACGCACATAGCAAACCAGTCAAACGACCCTGTCAAAAGAAGATGCAACACAATCCACGCAATTCCGTAGCCTCGATTTGCACAAGTCTGCAGCAGTCGCCAGTCCCAATCATTGACTTAAAAACGTTGGATGTCGGCATTAAATTTTCGCAATTGCTACCTATCGTTGCCACCACCAACACTACGTCTAGTTGCTGCCCGTTGTTACCGCTGCCACCTTTTTCGTCTAGTGCTGTTTGCATGGCTGCCATTTCCAAACTGAACTACTCTTCCTACTTGAACAAAAAAATAAAAAAAAAACCATAAAAAAAGCAGGAAAAAAGAAGCTATTGCAGCATGACCCACGCAGGTTCGTAGCCTTCACCGTCTTGAGACCCAACATACTACAACCGTCGACCGACATATCGCTCGCTGCATCCACCCCGTTTCCGACATCCACCTTGCTATTCGACAACCTCCTCATCACTGTAGTGTTTGCCGATCGTCGTAGCAGGGATCGACAGTGACCATCATTACAATTTCGCTGCCATACAGTGGATCAATCTTTTTCGACCTGCTTTTGCTCCTACTGTCTCTTTCGCCTTTATTCAACACCATCATTACTGGCCATCGAACTATCAATTGCCACAAATTCCATCGTCTCTCGTTCCTCATTCCATTCCGTTCTGTTTTCCACTGACTCTTGCTGTTGCTTTACTTGTAACCTATAGCCATTGGAACGATGCGTTGTTCTAGAATCTAGCTTTTCTCCACAACCCATTAACCTGTCCCTTGGCTGGCGTCATTACAAATCAATTTTATCATAGTTCTGACATATTTAGAACTTAATATGTAATAATTATAATTAACATAATATAGTTGTATTTTAGTTAAAAAAGAAGAAGAAAGTCAACATTTTCATAAACTATTATTATTACAAGATTATAGTTAAAAGAGACAGTTATAAAACCCTTTGTACAAAAAGGTGAAAACGTACTTGAGGGTCTTTAAAAGGGAAAATTTGTCAAGGTATAAAATCAAAAGGAATAAAAGGAAAGGGTTACCCTCAAAACCCTAATTTGATCTCGATAAACGTAAAATGGAACCTAATTCGAAAATGACGGAAGGATGATTTTCCTATAAGGATGTTTTAATTACGCATTGCAAGTTAATTACATTAAGAGGGACTATCCAAGGGAAAAAGTTAATATTGCTATTAGTACAAGCAAAGACGAAAATTACATAAATACCTCTGTTACACGGGAACCACTCCCTAGAGGTGGGAAACCCGTTCCAGTGGTTCCCGCACTCCCAAAAGCTTTGGAACTATATGGGAACATTCCCTTTTCTGTGGCAGCTTGGGAAAGTTCTGGGAGCTTTGAAGACTGTTTTTTTTGGAGTTCTCGCGTTCCCTAGGGTTGGGGAATACAAAGCATGTAGACAAATATGTTGAACTGCCCACAAAACATGAGGCTTTGTTGAAACCTTCACAGGAAAAAAGGCCAAAGACATCCTTAACACTGATATCCTTAATTGAGAAACTGGAGCAATTTCTTGATGGGTTAAGGAAGCGTGTGACACCTCAATGTAAGGGCGATATCTGGGATGTCATGCTGATGAGTATTTTTTGTTTTTGTTTATGTATATGTATCGCAGGAGATTGTGTGCATATTGTATGTGGCATTCAATGCTTAACCATTAGAGTCACTTTACTTTTTCTCATAAGAATAACTAGAGAAACATAGGTAAAATTGTTCGTTTGTATTTTCAAGGCAGATTGTTTCAAATACTGGTCATGTGTCAGAGCACTAATAATGAACTTGACATTTTAATATTTTTTATATATAAAAGGGAGAGACTCAGGAAGAGAGACACCCAGAGAATATATTTATATAAGAGAGATTATATATTTAAATTGATTTGAATATTTGAATATTTTGATATAATATTAATTTTGATTATTATATAATTATATATTTTTTATTTTTCTTATTATATAATATTACCATTTCCAATTAGCCGTTTCCTGTAAATTTTGGGGAAACCTCTAGCTGTTCTCGACACCCATACCCAAGTTCCCAACGTTCCCATGTTCCAAAAACTCATGCAACATAGATAAATACTAATTTGGCGAATCGACTGCTAATTTCATATGCCAATGTAGGCGAAACAACAGATTTTTTTGGAAAGAAATACGAAATTAATGATTTACAAATAACAATAGATCATTATGAGTACATATCCCAATTTAGTGTTGTAAAAATGTATGACATGGAGGTTGACATAATTCTTGGTCAACCTTGGTTTAGAGAATTGGGTGCGTTCATGTTAAACATAGAGAAATTTTTTTGATGTTTTCTTATAAAGGAAATATGATCACATTTCGAGACATGACAATGGAGTCAAAATCGATAATGTCCTTATCAGAAGACTTTAATGATGTTACGAAACTAATACCTCATAGGAATCAAAACTCAATATCAGAGAAGCAAAAAGAGCTTGAGGAGGCTATATCCAATAAAAACGAAGAAAATTCTCGTTTAAAAGATCATATCCAGAAACTTCTTGCACAAGTCAAAAAGTGTAAAACTAAGAAGCACAAGTTAGAACAAGAAAAAGAATGGTTTTACAAGAAATTCAACAAAAGTCTATCAGAGAAGAAAGAGGAAAATTTATGCTTAAAAGACCGTAACAAAAAATTATTAGAACAAATCAAGTGTTTAAAAAACAAGAAGCTTGAATGCCAAAATAAAGTTGACTCAAAAAATGAGGAATGCTTATGTCTCAAAAATCATAACCAAAATTTGCTCGAAGAAATTGTCGCAAGGGAAGCATCAAAATCGCTAGATTTAGTCGTCCAAGTTGGGAAAGAAGAAACAAACATTGATTCCACTAATCTCACAGTTCAAGGAAATCCAAATCCTATTGAAGTGAAGACGTATTCAGATGTTGCAGTTCAAATGAAGGAAATTCCAAGTGAAGATTTTGTAACCAACTCGACGACATTGAAACCTAAAGTAAATCATAATCTAGCCACACACATGATAAGGGAAACCAAAAGAACTCTTTATCTACATCCAAATCACAAGAACAAACATCTCAATCAACCTACGAATCCGTATCACTCAGAACATAAACAACAAACTTATGTTCCGAAGAATACTGAAGTGCGCACAACTCAGTCCAGTGATAACAATTCATCACAAATTTCCAGTAATCAAAAGATTTCACAAAAGATTAATTTAGGATGGTCAAATCCTTCTTCTGTGCGACAATTTTATATATCACTCCAAGGATCATATCAACTTGTATCGACAAAGATGATTGTCCCGAGACGAGAAGACATTCGTAGTAGAAAAAGAGATCAAGCCCTTTCATCAACAAACTTTGAGGACAAAGATTTTTGAAGGGGAAGACAATGTTATGAATATAATTTATGTAAAAATAATAAAAATAGATAATAAATAATAATCATAATAATATGTAATTAAATAATAATTAGTTAAACAAAGAGGCATGTCTCTAAAGACATGCTTGTTCGTTAAAGGGTACTTACCTAGTTATATATACAAGACCCTCAGTCTCATTGTATCATCATTCTTACTCATACATTTTAATATATATATTTTGTATCTCAATGGAGATCTTTATATTCCAAGTCTTCTGGAGTATTTAACGTGAAGAACAAACCTTGTTCATTACATGGGGTGCAACCATCTACACCATGTGGGGAGAATCGACAAAATCAGGGCACCAGATCTCCTCAAAAGGAGCAAACAGGATAGCGATCATTAGACGGTGAGACCAGGGGGTGCTATTGTTGGTGGAGACCTAGATTTAGATATCATGAGCTTGAGGAGGAGGTTGAGCATGAGGCTGAGAGAACACAAGATTTTGGGGAGCACGTAGATATACCAGTGTGGCGCAAGAATCACCATTGTTGGAGACCTCTTTGATAGAACCAGTTGACACCTTGAGGGAGGGAGTAGAGCATACACCCACAGGGTCATCCTTTGACGAGCAAGAGACATAGAGGTGTCCACCATTGAGGAGATTCCATATGTTTTGAGGTATCTAGTGATGGGGTGTTTGGGGTCATGTCCGAGTTTTTAGGTGATAGCAGCACACAACAGATCGACAGGGTGCCAGGAGATACAGTGGTATCAGAGCAACAAAAGTTTCATCAATTCCAGGCCGGTCTTCTAGCATTGAAAAGGAAGGCAACAACAATGCGAGATGCTATTCTATAGCAGAATGAGGAGCTGGAGGGCATGAGAGCGGTTTGTGCTGAGTCAACGGGCAAACTAATTCATGTTGGGGAACAGTTGGATTCCCTTATGGTCTAGCTAGAGTGCACGTTAGAGCATTGGAGCAACCCTCTTCAAACATACATAGATGGGGCTTGTAGTGCTAGTAGGTCGCCTTTGCACATTGGAGAGGGAGAGGCAGAGTCACATTGACGTATTTTATATGTTGACCTGGCTAGTGAGACGAGGCGACATGAGTTACGCAAGGGGGAACATTTGTCGGATGGGGTGATAGTTCCGTGTATGGGAGTTCATGCTCTCGATTTTTCCCTTGGGGTTGGATGGCGAGAGGTGTTGAGTTGGTACTTGATGAGTCTGGCTAGGTTTTTGGATACACCCATGGTTGGGAGCATAGTTCAACCGAGGTTGTGGGTTACCAGAGGGGCTCGATGGCCAGACTATTTTTGGGATCCAAGTGGGATTCACCATCACATCATGGAGTCAGTCAACGATGGTAGTAGCTGTGCGTTGGATCCGGGGATTGAGTGCACACACCCACAAATTTCCATCAGAGTTTCGAGCAGCACTAGTGGTTGGCTGGATTGACAGGGGAGTAGGTAGACTCCGTGAGTTGTCTTAGCATGTAGATCAAGCATGGTGTCACAAGATGATCAACATACTATGGCTGGGGCTAATCGGAGGAGGTGGCATCGAGAACCCATCGGACAGAGCATTGTACGGGGATGAGGATTTTTCGCGGATACGTGGGGTGCATAGGACACCTGACAACAACACCTTAGTGACACTGCCATTGGCACGTAGGGAGGTTTGCCTATCAGATGTCTCCGAGAGGATTAGGAGGGGAGGTCCACCCATCTGAGGTCATGGAGGTGTGATAGTAGAGATGGCAATCTTGATAGGATGCAGGTTGCTGCACACTGACTCAACCTCTAGTTGTGGCATTCTGTGTTGTATAGAGATATGCAGTGATGAACACCTCTTGAGTATATCCATAGGGACTTGCAGTCAGTCACAGGGGAGCTGGTTGTTGTCCCTTGATGCCCTCATCATGAGCAGTAGGGCGCAAGAGACTCACTTGAGGTGGATGGATGTGACCCAAAGTATCATGGACAGGAGGAGTTTTCCTGTTGGGGTAGACGAACTATACACATGTTGGCATGTGGAGGCGTAGGCATGACATGATCTGTTGTAGAGGTAGCACATGCTTTGCCCCGAGTCCCCACTTGAGGATATGATTATAGGGGATCTGTATGACACCTTTGGTAGGGCATTCCAAAGCATTGCAGGGGCATGCGATGTAGGGGATGTTGACCTTTTCTACAGGAGAGCACGTAGGTTTTTGGTAGTTTTTGAGTACACCATCAAATGATGGGATGGTAGAGTTTGTCGTGTGACCAGGTAGGAGCAGGGCCGTGGGGTATACACCAGATTGTCCCTTGATATATGGAGCCTATACCCGCATGAATCATAGGTGAGGCGCAAATGGATCCCAACAGTTGTCAGAATTATGCTGCCGCAGACTTGGGAGTCGGGGGTTCAGTTGATGAGTGGATCACTCCACTTTGAGATGAGCAGGATCCTGACAAAGAGAGATATAGCTTATTCTTGGGTTAACACATGGGAGATCATTGAGGCTTTCTCCACGTGGAAAAGCGGGTATTCCCTGTTGTTGCTTAGGATCGAGGCTTGCCATGGAGTGGGAGGCTTGAGCATTGCAAGTTGTCCTCGCTTGTTGGGCATAGCTTTGGTCATTGCCTGTATGGTGGCTGAGAGATACAGGAGGGGAGGGCCCCGTATGAGCATGTTGGACAACTGGTTATGACTAGAGACATGTAGTGTCAACATGGCAGTTTCCTTTTGTGATTAGCACGAGATATCTGTTGATTTCTGGTACCATCAGATGTGCTTTAAGCCTCAAAATTTGCAGGGAGGCTAGGACACATGTATTCCAGAATACCCAGAAATCGTTTTGGGAAATTCCACCCGGAGAAGGTTTTATTAAAATAATTAATTATTTTTAATGGAGGCCTAAGTCTAAACTTAGGAAATTAAAATAATTAAAGGGTATTAATTAAACTGGGGGTGTAACTTCTAGAAGAAGACGAGGATCAAGCCAAAATGATCTGAGCCATTGATTAGAATCTAATCTGGGCTGTTGATTACTTAACGAGAAGATTATAAGAAGAGGTTTGATGGGCACTTGGAAAACACATCGAGTGAGAGATCAAGAGATCGATTTTCTCAAGAGAGCAACGCAACAATTGTCAGAGAAGTGATCGAGGTGATCTCTTGTAGTGAGTAGCAAGGATAGTTTTTCGGTTGGAGAATATCCTGATCCGGGGATACTTCGCAGAGGAGGCAGAGAGAGATCCAGAAGAGGCAGCGTAGAGCCACGCTGGGCAGCGTAGAGCCACGCTGAGGCAACGCAGAGCTTGAGAGGAGATTCAAAATTTGTCGGAGGGTCGAGTTCTAGAGCCAAGAGTCAGGGTGTGAGACTGGGAGGGTAGAAAGTCAAAGTTCCGAAAGAAAATCGATCAGCAAGGGGTCACGTAGAGCCTAGTAGCTGTGACGCTGAGCTGCGTAGGCTGACGCAGAGGCAGCACAAAAGCAGTGTGAGGCTTGCCATCCAGAGTCTGGTTCAGTAGTGAATCTCTAGTGATAGTGTGAGGTATCTCTCACTCATCTCTCTGCCAGTCATATTCTCTGTATTGGATAGCCAGTAAGGCATCCAAAGATTGTATTCAGAAATTACTGCCTAATAATACAAACCTTCAGATGCTGCACCGATTTTCCCACATTGGGTTTTTCCGAGGACATTGTTCCAAAAGCAATGGTGTCACTTGTGCGTGTTATGTCTTTTTTGCTCAGATTCTTGTTTCCGCATATTATTTAAGTTGTGAAGGCTACAGTGGTATTTACTTCGATGTTTACCGTATAATATTCTAAATAACTTGATTCAGTAGGAGAAATATAATCAGTTGCTGCAGTAGTGATTCGAGGATTCTCGAATGTTCACATGGTATCAAAGCATAGGTGAAGCAAGAGAGTAGATTAGAAGAGCCCAGCGCTAAAGAGGAGGAGGGAGATCGAAGTGCTGCATAGGCATCAGATCAAATCCCTAGAGGGATTGCGCAGTCCAAGCTAGGAGGGAAAGATTCTCAAGGAAATCTCTCTTTGAGTGAGATGACAGTGAGGTAATATTTCCAGATCAAGATTTGTTAGCAGCAGAGGGAGTAGCGTAGCAGAAGATTCAGCGCATAGCAGTCTTCAGGTGAGACACAATTTTCTGCAGCAGTTGCTGGGGCAGAAAAACATCAGAAGAAGGAAGAACACACTTTTGAGGGAATTTCTTCCTCAGAGAATTCCTAGCCAAGGAATTCAATTTCTCATTTGCTGAGCAGCAGTAGAGAGGAGCAGATTTACTAACTCCAGCAAGGAATGCGTAGGCCAGCCCAGTAGCAGCATAGAGGAGAGAGGAGGCAGTTCAACGTTTTGTTGGCAAAGACGGCAACTAACAAGCTGAGAGATCAAGATCGGTTGGATGGAGCTTCCAAATATGTGATCTAGCAGGCTAGGATCTCATGCCTTCTAGATGAGCATGATCTCAAGATGTATGTTGTTAAAATTGGCAACTAGGGCCAAACACCACATGGGTCATCTTATTTATGATAGCTGATATTTTTATTAGATTCCTCTCTCGGAGAGGTGTAGGATTGATCTAAAGATCATCTGATTCTGACATGTACAAATGAAGATATGAATTTATTTATATTATGGACAAATTGTCAAGGTCGGCTAGCAAGCAAAACAGGCACACAAGCCCCCAATTCATCCTCAACGTTGCATATAAAAAGGAGACCTCAAGTCATTTTCACCATCATCTCATCACACATCTCTCTCTCCTCTTGTGATTGGGCACACTATCCGAGGCAATTTTCTCTCTCTCCACACGTGTGAACTAGGGTTTCTGTTTGCTGCGTTGACCAGCGTTGACCGAGCTGCTGGGAGGTTGTTTGACTGTGTTGACTTGATGCGTTGACCTGTTTTGACTTTGGTTTGGGTGAGGAATCTTTGTCTAAGCAGGCCGCAATTCTGGGCATGAAAATCGAGGAGTTTTGACCAATGTTGACTGTGGTTAGGGCTGACTGCAGGTTCACTGTTTGACTAGACTTTGACTGTTTTGAGAGCTGTTTCATCTTGCTGTTTGGAGGCCGAAGCTCACTGAAGTTGACCGAATCTTTGATGGTCAAATCTGCCCTGTTGAACAACATTGACTTTTCTGGTTAGGGCTCTTTTGCTGCTGTTATAAATTATCAGAATTTGTAAATTGTACTATCTCTCTCTGCTGAACTATTGAAGACAAAGAAGATTCGATCAATGGTTTCCCCACATTTGGGGTTTGTCCCTGGCTGGTGCCACATCTTGTGTCCTCTTGTCCTGGCTTGTCTTCTACTGTTTATGTTTATGTTCTATCAGCATTTTACTTACATTTTTATGTGATTGCTAAACTGAAATTGATATTGGGCTCAAAAAAGAAATTGATGTAAAATTTCTCTAAAGCATAGAACATACCATTGTTTCCTAAAATTAACATGGTACCAGAGCTGAGATGAAGACAAAGCCCAAGCAAGAGTGAAAGAGCAAAGGTAGTTGGACAAGGACAAAAGACTCAATGGGTTCCTCATCCTACTTCCCGGCTAAAGACAAGCTCCATGATAAATCTAACTGTCATGGATGGAAGATGTCTCTTGATTTGACCATGGAAGAGAAGGAAGTGATGGATTATGTGCAGGGTAAAATCCCTAAGCCTCCTTCAAATGCATTGGTTGCTGCAAAGACCAAGTACAATAAGGTTGAAGTCAAAGCGAAGAAGATTATCAGGGATTCCATTGACAAGCATCTAATGGCCTATATCTCCGAATTGAAGACCTTCAAGGAGATATATGATAGGTTGGTCGGCATGTTCAAGGTTAGTAATGCTAATCAAATTCTCTTTCTCAAGAATAAGTTGAAGGATATTAAGAAGGGCAAGGATGAGGACATTCAATCCTATTTCTTGAGGATTACTGAGATCAAGAATGATCTACTCTCGATTGGAGAAGTCATTCCTGACAGGGAACTTACTCTCACCACCCTTGGAGGACTCCCACCTGAGTGGTATGTATTTAGAACCACTATACTCAACAATGATTGAATTCCAGGGTTTGAAGAATTTATGTCGAGATGCATTCAAGAAGAAACAAGAATGGTGGAGCAAGAAATGCCTTCTAATAGAAGCAACCCCACTGCATTCTTCGCTCATGCCAAAAGGAGGAATAATGCAGGGTCTAAAGGTCATTTCCATGGAAAGCCTGGATCTAAGGGAGGAAGGAAGGGCAGGTGCTTTGTTTGCAATAAGTTTGGCCACTATGCAAGGGAGTGTCCTAATAAAAGTGATACACCTCGAGATGATGACTATCATAACAACTCCAGGGGCAACTTCAACAATAACAACAACAACGATCAAAGGAATGGAAGGTCCGATGGCAAAGGAAAAAGGAATGTGGGACGTTAAGAAAATGGTTGACCCTCCAAGAAATCAAGGAACTCCAAGTATGATGAATCCAATGTTGTTAACAATAAGCAAAAAGAGTATTATCTTATATCGGCTCTCTCGATTGTCTCTCCTCTGGATACTTTGGGAAATTGGCTTATCGATAGTGGTGCTTCAAGGCACTTCACCAGATACAAGGAAGCCCTCTCTAATCTGATAGAAAAGGAGACAAACTTGGAGATCATCCTTGGAGACGATGCCACCTATCCTGTGAAGGGAGTAGGGAATGTTACCCTTCAATTGAATCAAGGTAACACTATTCATTTGCAAGAAGTATTATATGTACCCGATCTCAAGAAGAACTTGGTGTCCATTTCAGTAATGGAAGATAAAGGATTCAAGGTGGCATTTATCGAAGGAAAGGTACATGTTTGGAAAAGAAATTTCTAGGATGCTTTTACTCTTGGGTTCAGGGTTGACAGTTTGTATCAAGTTGGAGGAAGTCCATTGGGAGCCATGTCTTGCGACACATCTCTACAATCTAAACTATGGCACTGAAGGTTCGCCCATCTTCATTATAAGGCCCTACCCGATGTGAGACAGATGGTGACAGGTATGCCCGAGTTCAAAGTAGAGCATGAAGGTGTATGTCTAGGATGTGTTGAAGGAAAACTTACAACAGGACCATTCCACTCAAGTAATAGCAAGACCACAGACATATTGCAATTGATCCACTCCGACATATCTGGTATGATGCCCGTAAACTCCTTGGGAGGATACTTATATTATCTCACCTTTGTGGATGATTATTCTTGCAAGACTTGGATCTCCTTCTTGAAGAAGAAGGATGAAGTGTTCACCTGGTTCTGACATTTCAAAGCCTTGATCGAAAATCAATCTGGAAAGAAAATCAAGATATTGAGGATTGATAATGGGACCGAGTATGAATCCAATGAATTCCAAGATTATTGTAGAGAAGCTGGCATTAAGAGGGAGACTACAACGCCATACACTGCCGAGCAGAATGGTGTGGTTGAAAGGAAGAATCTCTCTATTGTAGAAGCTGTCCGTGCCATGCTTCATGATCAAGGCCTTTTGAAGTTTCTATGGGGTGAAGCTGCAAATACCGCCATGTATGTTCGATGCCCTCATCAAGCATTGGACTCCAAGGCTCCCGAAGAAATGTTCACTGGTAAGAAACCTGATGTTTCTCATTTTAGAATTTTTGGAAGCGCCATATATTTTCATGTGCCGAAAGAGAAAAGAAGCAAATTGGGTGCATCTGGGAAGAAAGGAATCTTTGTGGGCTATAGTGAAAATTCTAAAGGATATAGAATTTATGTAGCTTGTCAAAAGGAAGTTGAGATAAGTCATGATGTCACCTTCGACGAAGATATGGCCCTCAGGAAGATCAACAACCTTCATATCCTAAGGAAGGACAAAGACGCTGACATAGGAAATTAGGGTGAAAAAGAGGACGAAACGCTCCCTGATGTTGATGAACCTATGGATCCTATTGATCCACTCCCTCATGAGCCTTCCTCCAAGAGGAGACCCTCATGGCTTAGGGAGACTCTCAAAGATGCTGAGAGGCACATTGCACCAAGGGGGACTTTCCGTGAAAGCAAGAAGCCGAACATGTACCAAGGATATTTGACCGCCATGAGCACTATCATTCAAAATGAGGCTTCATCATTTGAAGAAGCCGTGAAGCAACAAGTATGGAAGGATGCTATGAATGATGAATACGAGTCGATTATGAAGAATGATGTCTGGGATGTGGTCCCTAGATCCCAGGACAAATTGGTTGTCACTTCTAAGTGGCTCTACAAAATCAAGCATGGAGCTGATGGAAGTGCAGAAAAGTTCAAGGCTCGCTTTGTTGCTCGAGGATTCTCTCAAAAGGAAGGTGTAGATTACGATGATATATTTGCACCTGTTGCCTGATACACCACCATTCGCTCGATCATAGCCCTTGCTGCCTTGCAATGATGGAACCTACATCAGATGGATGTCAAGACCACCTTCTTGCATGGTTCAATCAAAGAGGAAGTCTATGTGGAACAACCCGAGGGTTTTGAAGTTCATGATCGAGAATCTCATTTATGTAGGTTGAAGAAAGCTCTCTATGGATTGAAGCAAGCACCTTGGGCTTGGTAGGCGAGGATCGATAACTATTTGATGAAATTGGGATTCACTAGAAGTGAAGCCGATCCGAACCATTACTTTAAGGTTGAAAATGATAAACCTCTCATTTTGGTACTTTATGTGGACGACCTCTTTTTGACAGGTGCAGACCCTCTCATTCACAAATGTAAGAGGGAGTTGGCTTCTGAATTTGAGATGAAAGACCTAGGACCGACGCACTATTTCCTAGGGTTGGAGGTCTGGCTAAAGCCTGGTGAAATTTTCCTCTCTCAAGGAAAATATGTTGTGAAGATATTAGAAAGATTTGGGATGGTGGACTGCAAGCCTGTGACTACTCTAATGGAACTTAACTTTAAGAAGTTATGTGGTAGTGCTGCTGGACCTGAATTGGGAAATGCTTCTGAGTATTGTCAACTCATAGGAGCACTGATGTTCTTAGTGAACTCCCGTCCAAACATATGTTTTGCAGTTAACACATTGAGCCAATAGGTGGTTGAGCCTCATCATATACATTGGATTGCCACCAAGAATATTCTGAGATATCTTCGGGGCACAATCACTCATGGACTGAGATACACTGCTGAAAATGTGAGGTTGCATGGTTATTTTGATGCTGATTGGGTTGGCAGTGTGATGGATCGCAAGAGCACTTTTGGATGTTGTTTTTCTTTGGGTTCTGCTTCAATATCCTGGATGAGTAGGAAGCAGAAATCGGTTGCCTTGAGCACTGCCAAGGCCGAATACATGGCTGCTAGTATGGCCTCCTGTGAAGCTGTTTGGATGAGGAAGCTCTTTAGTGAGCTGTTTGGACATGTGTTGGATACCATCGTGATCTTCTGCGACAACCAAAGTGGGATTCGATTATCAGAGAATCTTGTGTTTCATGATCGCTCCAAGCATATAGATATCAAGTACCACTTTATCCGGGATATGGTACAACGAGGAGCAATAAGGCTCCATCACATTGGGACTGATGAGCAAGTCGCCGATATTCTGACAAAGCCCTTGGGGAAGGTCAAATTATTGGCCTTCCGAGAACGACTTGGAGCCGTAGAGAGACCCTCTTATGAGGGTCCAATATGAGATGGACATTGAGCTCTGGGATTTCCAGGGGGCTTGGGGTACTTCTTGAAGCAGTGAGCAACCATAGGGTGAGTGGTTCAACCTTTCTCTAGTAGTTTGTTGTGTACCGGGTGAGTGGTTCATCCTTCCCCTATGATACCCCTTAGTGACATGTGAGCTGGACAAGTGGTTCATCCTTCTCCTGCCAAGACATCCTAGCCATGCAGTCTGGGACTCATGGGAAGTACCTCTAATCTGGCCAATGAGTAGGGAAATGAGGATAGGGACCATAGTACTATCGATGGACACATCGTGTATTACCGTACTCCCTATGCTAGGATGACCGATATTGATCTGGGATCAATGGGAACTAACTTCGGGTCAGTAAGAGTGGTATGAGACACTCTCTTTTGATTGGCACTGACTTCGGGTCAGTAGAGAATGGTATGATACATTCTCGATCACTTCTTCTTCTTCATAGTTCAGTAGAGCAGTGCAGAGCAATGCATGGATGGCTAAGATGGTACAGATTGGCAGATGGATTAGCAGTCGAAGTTCTCCCTAGTTGAGATGGAGTGTTAAAATTGGCAACTAGTGCCAAACTCCACATGGGTCATCTTATTTATGACAATTGATATTTTTATTATATTCTTCTCTTGGAGAGGTGTAGGATTGATCTAAAGATCATCCGATTCTGACATGTACAAATGAAGATATGAATTTATTTATATTATGGACAAATTGTCAAGGTTGGCCAGCAAGCAAAATAGGCACACAAGCCCCCAATTCATCCTCAACGTTGCCTATAAAAAGGAAACCTCAAGTCATTTTCACCATCATCTCATCACACATATCTCTCTCTCCTCTTGTGATTGGGCACACTATTCGAGGCAATCTTGTCTCTCTCCACGTGTGAACTAGGGTTTCTGTTTGCTGTGTTGACCGAGTTGCTGGGAGGCTGTTTGATTGCGTTGACTTGATGCATTGACCTGTTTTGACTTTGGTTTGGGTGAGGAATCTCTATCTAAGCACGCTGCAAATCTGGGCACGAAAATCAAGGAGTTTTGACTAGCGTTGACTGTGGTTAGGGCTGACCGTAGGTTGAATTTTTGACCAGACTTTGATTGTGCAGAATTCGACTGTTTTGAGGGATGTTTCATCTTGTTGTTTGGAGGTCGAAGTCGATTGAAGTTGATCGAATCTTTGAGGGTCAAATCTGCCTTGTTGACCAGTGTTGACTTTTCTGGTTAGGGCTCTTTGCTGCGATTATAAATTGTCAGAATTTGTAAATTGTACTATCTCTCTCTGTAAAACTATTGAAGACTAAAAGAAGATTTGATCAAAGGTTTCCCCACATTGGGGTTTGTCCCTAGCTGGTGCCACATCTTGTGTCCTCTTGTCTTGGCTTGTCTTCTACTCGGTGTTGCGGGGGAGCGCCCTCCCCTTGATCCCGCTCCCAATCCGCGCTCTGGGCGGGAGCGACTCAGGAGTGGGTCGGGAGCGCGCTCCCAAAATCGCTCCTTAAAATAATTTTCGGTCCTTGCCTTTTCGGGAGCGTTTTGACTTTTTTGCAATTTTTTTTTGTAGTAATATTCAAAATGCAATTTTTTTTTAAAGAAACAAATAACTATTGAGTGGGGCAGCTTAATAATGAAGTCTATGTCCCTGGTATTGATATGCTATTCATGGTAATGTTAAATTCTTAAAGTAAAAGTGACATTCTCCTTACTTTTACTTAAATTTTTAACATTACCATGAAATGACTTAGGATGTTTGAGAGTGGTTCCGACCTCCTTGGATTTCAAATGGAGAAAGTAGAATTTTAGATTTCATTCAAAATCCAGCAGACTTATCAGGATTTCAGGATTGGGGGATTGTAATGTTTCCATTGAATTTTGTCATGTATTAGGGTATGGAACTTGTATTTAATCAAGAGCACCAATCCCTCTATGTACCTTGATGTTAGTGACATTGGTTGTCAAACTCCTCTATCATGACCCTCCTAAAAATGTACGCATCACTCAAACAAAATCTTGACTTGACATGCTATGCTTTTTCTATCTTATGTTAATGCTTAGAGGGTGATATTAATGACAATGATCCCTATAGAGATACAGAGGTAATGACAAGAATACCTCTGGATATTAATGCTTAGAGGGTGATATTAATGACAAATATCCTGATTTTCCAACAAGACTAAAAAATTAGACATTTCTCGTGGTGGCAAGAGGCCCAAGCATAAGAAATAGATAATAGATTTACTTCTCTTTTCTAGTTTCTAGTAGTTTTTATAACTATTGACTCTTTCATATTTATTATGATATGTTTTAAACAGTATATGACAATTTAAGTTTGAAGTTGGCAATTATAACTCATTAGTAATGAATTATGAATATGATGCTTCATGAAAGTTGAAAGTTGTTTCATTTCATTTCATTTTATAACATTTCATTTCATGTTAGATATTATTTGTTGTAATGGTTAGACTTAGCTTATAAGTACAACTTTGGTGACGATGATAAATATTATATATTGAATTTTGAAAGCTTGAAACTTTAAGATTGATGAATCATGAGACTCAATATGTTGTATGTTACTATGTTATTAACTTGTGGACGTGGTTGATGAAGATTATAACTTCTAGATGATTGTTGTTATATGGTTCAATCTATGTTTTTTTATATCTAATTCATTATTCTACATGTTGTTGTTGACATATATGTATCAAAATATAAAAAATATATATATTATATAAAAAAACGCTCCGGGATTCGCTCTGAAACTGGGAGCTTCTGAAAATGTCGCTCCCGCTCCCGTTTCGCTCCCGCTCCCGTTTTCGCTCCCGCTCCCCATTGTCGCTCCCGCTCCCGTTTTCACTCCCGCTCCCCGCTGTCGCTCCTGCTCCCAAGTAACACTGCTTCTACTGTTTATGTTTATGTTCTACCAACATTTTACTTACATGTTTATGTGATTGCTAAAATGAAATTGATGTTGGGCTCATAAAGAAATTGAAGTAAACTTGCTCTAAAGCATAGAACATACCATTGTTGCCTAAAATTAACATATGTCGATAGTTGGATAGCTGTACCCGGTGATGCAGATCCACTCAAGAAGTACAAGGTTGAGATGGAAAATGCCAAGCGGTTGATCCTTGATGAAGTGAGGGATCACGTTGTATGTCACATTGCTGGCAAAGGGACGACCAAAGCGCTGTGAGATGCCTTGGCTACGCTATATCAAGGATCTTCCGAGCAGCGAAAGATGTACTTGGAGGAGAAGCTAAGATCAACAAGGATGGAGAAAGGGGAATGCATTGATCCATTGGCAGTTGTAGGATCAACACCTTAGTCTACAGAGATGGTGAGGTTGGCCCTGAATTCAGTCTCAAAAGAATGGCAAGTATTTGTCCAGAGTACCCTAGGCAGAGAGAGATTACCAGATTGGGAGGGCATGTGGGCCGCCCTTTAGCAAGAAGAGATGAGGTGAGACTTAGTCAAGTGCAAACTTGATGGTAGCAACAACAGTGGGACGAAGCCCAAGGAGGAGGAAGAGAATGCAACCCTTGCATCAAAGGGGCAACAGGAGCAGCGAAAGAAGAAGAAAGATGTCTCAAAGATCAAATGTTTTCGGTGTGGTGAATTTGGTCACTACACTACGTAGTGTCCTCTCAAGAAGAAGGACAAGGATGAGAAACATGATCCACACGCTGCAACTGCAAAGATTGAGGAAGAGGAGTTCGCCATGATTGCCTAGATACCTCCATGGGAGAGGTGGGGTGATCTAGTACTGTAGTTCGAAAGAATTGCAGATGGGTAGGATCCTTGAGGAGTCCACCTCTTGGATCAATACCTTGCTACGAGGGCCCATATAAGAAGTAGTAGGATGGATTAGTGTTAGTTGGTGCAAAGGAGTGCCGGAGTGACAGTTGTAGTGGCTAGGAGCGCCAGAGAATGAGCAGCGCAGAGTAGAGTTGGTAGTAGTGCAGTTGGCACAGTGCAGAGTTAGCAGCAACGCGACGGCTTCAGATGGTTAGCACAGAGACTAGCAATAGTCAGAACTCCAACAACAGATGCATTACACTGAACACCCTTAGTTCAGTGTTTTGGATGCTTTTCTATTGTTGTTGTAGCACCAACAACAGTTGGAGAGGGTTGTAGTGCAGATACAGTGTTGGTAGTGGCAGGGCCAGCAGCAACACAGATGCAACATTTGTGCAGTATTTGGTGGGCAGTGATGTCAAACATCAGTAGCGCAGAGGGAGATGTTACAGAGAAGGGTGATGCTTTAGCAGGTTGCATTACTAGAGCACATTCTTCGCTAAGAGGGAGTGTTTATTTCTAGTAGCATCGGATGTGCTCTAAGCCTCAAAATTTGCAGGGAGGCTAGGACACATGTATTCCAGAATACCCAGAAATCGTTTTGGGAAATTTCACCCGGAGAAGGTTTTATTAAAATAATTAATTATTTTTAATGGAGGCCTAAGTCTAAACTTAGGAAATTAAAATAATTAAAGAGTATTAATTAAACTGGGGGTGTAACTTCTAGAAGAAGTCGAGGATCAAGCCAAAATGATCTGAGCCATTGATTAAAATCTAATCTGGGTTGTTGGTTACTCAACTAGAAGATTATAAGAAGAGGCTTGATGGGCATTTGGAAGACACATCGAGTGAGAGATCAAGAGATCGATTTTCTCAAGAGAGCAACGCAACAGTTGTCAGAGAAGTGATCGAGGTGATTTCTTGCAATGAGGGGCAGGGATAGTTTTCCGGTTGGAGAGTTCCCTGATCCAAGGATACTTTGCAGAGGAGGCAGAGAGAGATCTAGAAGAGGCAGCGCAGAGCCATGCTGGGCAGTGTAGAGCCACGTTGAGGCAGCGCAGAGCCTGAGAGGAGATTCAAAATTTGCTAGAAGGTCAAGTTCTATAGCCAAGAGCTGGGGTGTGAGACTGGGAAGGCAGAAAGTCGAAGTTCCAGAAGTAAATCGATCAGCAAGGGGAGATGTAGAGCCTAGTAGCTGTGACGATGATCTGCTTAGGCAGACGCAGAGGCAACACAAATGCAGTGTGAGGCTTGCTATCCAGAGTCTGGTTCAATAGTGAATCTCCAGTGATAGTGTGAGGTATCTCTCACTCATCTATCTGCCAGTCAGATTCTCTGTATTGGATAGCCAGCAAGGCATCCAAAGATTGTATTAAGAAATTACTGCTTAATAATACAAACCCTTAGCTGCTGCACCGGTTTTCCGACATTGGGTTTTTTTGGGGGCATTGGTCCAAAAACAATGGTGTCACTTGTGTGTGTTTATGTCTTTCTTGCTCAGATTCTTGTTTCCGCATATTATTTAAGTTGTGAAGGCTGTAGTTGTATTTATTTCGATGTTTACTGTATAATACTGTAAATAACTTGATTCAGTAGGAGAAATATAATCAGTTGTTGCAGTAGTGATTCGGGGATTCTCGAATTTTCACAATCTCAACGTCTCAAGGCTTGGCAGTTTAGCCACATTCGGGGATGTGCTAGTTTCTACGGGGGAAGATTGTACAGGTCTTCCGTTGGGTTTCAGTTGCACAAGGAGTAGTTCGCCCCCTAGAGATTTACTAATGTCTTGGGGCACTATGTTAGTATGAAAGGATGATTGGCACGTGTGGTTCTTGGTAGTCATTGGCACTACTTAGTGGCTAGTAGCAGGATTTGGGAGCGATGGGCCTATAATCTAGCTGTGGGATCCAGGGACTACTTTGGGTTAGAGGACTACTTTGTGTTGGGAGGAACATGAGGATGACAGAGACAAAATTGCATCCTCCTTCGATTGACAAGGTCGGAGACCATCAGGATGATCACTACGGGTCGAGGAAGGCCTTTCTCACTATTGTTTCAACAGGAGATTGGGCATGGATTGGTAGATGGTGACCTTGGTGGGGTGCCCTGGAAGGATAGATCTGCATGCAGTGGAGTTGCCCCTTATTGGATTTGTGGCGGAGGTTTACCAGAGTGGATGACTCTGTAGGAGCACGAGAGGATCGCAGTTATGACCAGACCAGCGCATCATCCACTTGGTGGACTCACTTTAAGATTATTTTAGGACCCGAGAGCTACAGGGCTGAGTAGTTGGGTTATAGATTGCGGAGAGTTGGTTCTCACAGGGGGAGGTCACCCAGATCTACCATTGGGACTCCTTTATGATAGGACATGGCATGGATCAGGAGTGGCTCAGTGGCACAATTGGGACCTCATTATTGCTTGTAGTGACAGTTTGGGTCAGCAAATAAGAGTAACACTTGTTCGAGCATTGCTTGAGGACAAACAATTTTTGGCGAGGAGGACTGTGATATCCCCAATTTATTTTCATGTGATGAGATCAACAAAGATCCTAGGGATGGTGCTAAGCATAACACAATTTTGAAATTTTGGGTATGGGAGGCATGAGGACTTAGGAGAATAGGAGAAATTTCACCCTTGGTGGAATGTGGGGGCCATGAAAAGGAGGCAATTCGACCCTTGGGGATAATTCGCACTTGTGAAGGAAGAGAGAGAAGAAAGGGGGTGCAAGTTAGTGGAAAATTGGGTCCACCAAGAGAGAGAGCGAGGAGTTATTTCTATAAATATGGCAAGGAGGCCTCCATTTGGTATCTTTTGACAACCTAACTTTGAACACAAGTTTTCTTGAGCTATTTAGCCAAGAAAACCAGTGCCGATTAGCACAAGGAATTCCCAAGCGGGAATTGTAGCCTCTCTTTCGGTGGACTTCGAGTGCCACACTAAGGAGGAATTTCTGAACTCAGTGGGAGGTAAATTTGCTAGAGATTGTGGTACCTTTCAATCCATTTCTCAGCCAGTTCGATTTCCAGGGAGGACGCAGGGATCAAAATCGTACCATTGAGTTGGGGCAAGAAAAGGGGTATTTTGGCCTTAGAATTTAGTAGAAGTTTCCCTCAGGTAGGACTAGCATTTGTGGAGATTTTTGGGGCTAGAAGTTTTAGCTTTTGTGAGAGCTAAATATGCCACTCTAGGGCATGCGTAGTAGTGACACTGGGTGAAATTCGTGGGGCTGAATAGTTCATGCTTGTGCGGGTTTTTGGGAAGGAAAGCCACTCACTTCTTCGGAGGAATTTTGCAGGGCCATTCTACAACTAATTGAGGAGGAATTGTGACATATTCAACAATTGTAGATTGTGGGGAACACAAAATCCGTCAAGGAGGGTGTAGCACTGAATTTGGGTAATTCTAGGAGGTCGGAATTAGCCCAAATCCTTCGTGGGTTTTTCTGAACTAGCCTCAAGGAGCGTGCTCCTAATTTTGCAGAATTTTTGGAGGGCATTTGCATTAGATATCTGGGTGGTACGGATTTCCTAGCTTGTGGAGGAGCTCCTTGTAATTGGGGGTAAATTTCGAAGGTTAGAATTAGGCCCATCCCTTTTTGGGTTTTTCTAGGTTTATTGAGGAGAGGCCGGGATTAATTTGGGGGAATTTTTTGAACAGTCTAGAGGGCCCAAACAGGGGTCTCTTTCCAGCCAGTAATGTAGATTTCCAGGGTAGCACAGAGTATAGTGGAGTCACTTTCCAACATTCAGGCACCTTGGTTTCTCACCTGGGAATTTGTCTAGGTTGCCTATGGCAAGCCCAAGTGCACTTGTTCACTCTCATTGTCCTCCTACCATATCGTATAATAAAATGGCTCAGCGTCTTTGGAGTAAATTTCTAATTTTCCCAACTTCCCTAGCTCCTCTAGCTGCTGGGTATTTCGACCTAGGGCTCCTCTAACTGAAATAGCCCTTGAAATAAGTTAGATGAGGTTTTTAACTTATCAACCGAACATAATGTTTGGACCTAGGATCTAGTTTACTAAGAAAAGCTATAGGTACCCTTATAAAAGGTGATCCTCTTGCACTATATTGGTGATAAGTCCCTGTCTCAAGAACAAAGTAAATCTGATCTCTAAACATGATAAAACATCTCTGGTAAGAAGAACAATAGCATATCAAAAAGGGAGGGACAGTCCCTTATGGATAGATTTTTGGTTTTTGAAGACTTCACATTTGAAAGCAGCAAAAAGGATCATGACATCATTAGAAATTACTGCTCTAGAAAAAAATCTTCTCTCTTTGAAAGTTGTCATCGTGATAGTTGGAAAAAGGCCTTGTAACGACGACAAAGGTATGCTATCTTGAGGTATGTACAATATGATCATTTGGTTAGGGGTCTAACATAAGATGCTTTAGGGGGCTGCTTATATATGGTTCTAGGGTTTGTAGTCTTTTTTGAAAGTTATTGATGTCTAGGATTGTAAACCCTAGATAGTACATGAAAACCCTAGTCATATGGAGACCCTAACTTTGATTCGCTTGATTCCCTCATAAAAATACTAACCCTTGGTCTCTAATGTTTGTGTACAATTCAGGGCATATGATAAATATGAATGGATGAGGATGATGAGTTGTATATGGTATGAAGTCCCTAAATCTAGGATTGGCATTTGTTCTTTAAGTAGACTTCTTCTTTTGTTGACCAAACGAGATCCTTCTTGAAGTATGACTGTAATACTATTCTGTTGCCCTAGTTTTTTCCCACGTGGGGTAGGAACCCTAGAGAATTAGGGTCCTTTTCCTTCACTAGGCTTGGGAGTCCTTGTAGACTTGATTTCTCAACCAAACAATAATATTTCATGGACTGTTCTCTAGCTGTTGTAATGCCGCAAACTTACCCTCCTCTTCTTCGCACGTGTGACTGTTTCTAGCCCTAGAAACAATCCTCTTCACTTCGGCCTTCTTCCTCCTTCCTTCGCTTGTCTTGGAGACCCTTTAGACTAGGCTTTCCCTTATCTTTTTCGACTACTTCACTTCGCTGATTTCAGAGATGTATGAGTGCGTTATAGTGGAGTGGACAACCTCTATATATAGAGGACTGTCCCTCCTTTTAAGTTGGCTAGAAAGCCGACTTGAGGACAGTTTGCAAGCCGACTTGTTATGCTTGCTTCGGATGGCTTCTTGTGGAGGACGTTGCTGCATGGAGGGGACTTGGACTTTGCTTGGAGGTATTCCTTTGACCTTTATACTATTTTATACATAGTGTAACATGCCCTCAAAGGGTCTTACATAAATACATTGACTCTATGACTTCCTAGAAGCACTTAAACATGTGCTTGATCTAATTCAATGAGCAAGAAACTCATTGACAAATATCATAAAAATAATTTCTCTTTTATTGAATAAATATAAAGGTCAAACTTACATTTATGAAGACCGAACCTAGTTACACTTCCTTCAACACTGCGTTGCCTCCCAGTAACTGCAACTATTGGTTGGAAAGGAGCTGCAAGAAACCCCGTCTCTGGAGCTCAGAAAAATGATGAAACCTCAGCCACAAGCTCCTTGGCTGAAACCCACAAAAACCCAGAAAGGGTTTGGCCTGAATCCAACCTCCAAATTCGACCTCCTCTATGGCCTATGCCCTCCAAACATCGCCAAAAATAAGACCTGCAAGGAATGGCCACAAAGTCCTCCTCCAGGCTCTTAAAAGGGAGCAAACATCACTCCAAATAACTCCTCTAACCTCCACGACAAAGCTCAGCCTCAAGGGATGATACTTTACCCACTAAAGTGAGCTCCCAAACACTGCCTCTGCGTTGGCCCATGTATTGCGAAAGTCACAGTGTCAAACTAGAAGCTCAATTAGCTCCCAAACTCTCCAAAATGTTGACAATCCTCCCTAGCCTCCTCTCCGGATAATCTCACATCAAAACTCCATTGCTAAGCACCACCAACAACTCGGCCTCCTCTCCTACTGTGTCCTCCAGTAATACACACCACTTGGAAGGAAATGCTATTGCTGGAAATCACAATGTGATCCTCTTCCTGAAGAAATGAAGAAAACCTTCCTAGGGTGGCACTCGAAGTCCCTTGAAGAAAGGATGAGCTCTTCGCCTGAAGAATTCATGCTAAACATCCAGTGACTCGGCTAAGCATCTCGAGCAACCAAAGAGAAATCGTTATACTCTCATGAATGAATGAGAAGAGGAGAGCTGCCCTCCTTATATAGTTTTCGTGGAGCACTTTCTGTCCATTTCGTCCTCCATCGTGGGCCCTCACTTAACCAACACCATGCAAAATTTATCCCCCCCTCCATGCAAATCGAACTAGGGAGTGTGTAATTCCCTTGTGAGGGTGGCCCCCATGTGTAACTTAACTACAAAAAAAACATCTTCTCCTAGTCTAATCTCCTAATAAAATTGAATGGGGTCCGCTAACTCCAAAATTGGCCCCATAATACAAAAATTAATCTTGTTCCAAAATGATTTAGGAAGGGACATGACAGTCCTCCCCTCCCAAATGTTGCTTGCACCCAAGCAACTTCAATGTCGGATGCTCAAGAAGGTGCTCTCCCTCCCAAGTGGCATCCTCATTTGGTAGATTCTTCCTTCACACCAAATATTCTCTGATGATCCTGCTTCTGAGCTTCCTTTCACTAGTCTCCAAGATGGCTTTTGGCACTAGGATCAAATGCCCCTCATCATCAAGCGCAGGCAACTTAGTGACTGCTGTAACCTGTTGCTCTAATACCCTCTTGAGGCATGACACATGAAAGATGTTATGAATCCTACTCCTTGGTGGTAGCTCCAACTTGTAAGCCACCTCTCCAACCCTCCTGCTCACTCTGTACAACCCAAAGAATCTCGGCTGCAGCTTTTCGACCACCTTCTGCTTGAGTGTGGACTGTCGGTACGACTGCAATCGAAGGTAGACCAAGTCCCCCTCCTCAAAATGCCTCTCTACTCGATGCCGATCAACATACATCTTCTGTTGGTTCTGGGCTGCCTGTAAGTTATCCTTAAGAGCCTTGAGGATATCTTGGCTCTCTAGGATCCAATCTGTTGTAGAATGTAGCTAGGTTCGGTCTTCATAATGACTTGTAATTATGGCTTTATGTAATGAAGAAGACAAAGTTAATACAATGTATCTTTGTAATACTTGTCTTATGGGTTTCATGAGCAAGGAGTTTTTTATTATAGGTCAAAGACTTCTTCTTGATGTCTTTAGGGATTTGTCATCTTGTCATTAAAGAAGTCATGTATATGAAGTGATGTTACACTCAAAGGACGAATTATTAATGTAAAAGTATGCCTCAAAACCTTGTCATATTGCTCCTTGAAGATGGCTCAATACACATTGAAGATCCTACCTTATTCATGTCGGCCTACACACTTGTTCAAGTCGGCTTCCTAGAAAAAGGTCATGTCGGCCTAGAAGCAGTAAGACTGTCTCTATATATAGATGGACTGCGGCATCATTTGGCACCATGAAGTTTGGAGAAGTTCTGTGATTACAATGCTATTGAAGGACCACAAAAAGAACGAAATAATAGAGGAAGACAACGAAGGAAAGAAGGATAAATATACCACTGTTTTGGTTCTCATCCACCGAGTTCAGTTATGTGAAAAAGTGCGAAGAAAGGAATTGCTTTCTGAGCTAAGTCTGAAGATAGGAATGCGAAGGAGGAATCTACTCAAGAAGGGAATTGTGATCCGATACTAAAGAGCCGAGGCACTTATAGAGCTCAGCCTTGGATTCAAGGTGTAACTTAAAGGGTGCAGAAAAGTATTGACAGTATATTGAAGAGAGCCGAGAAAGAGTACCTTGTTTAGGGCTACCGAAATAGAGACCGAGTTTCTCTAAGCATAGTCGAAGGAACAAGTACAGTACAGTGCAGAAAAGAAGGATCGAATTAGGAGAGGCCGAGAAGGGTAACAAAGGAAAGTGACAAGGTTTTGAAGGCATACTGAAGTCAAGGGTCAGTGTCTTGGTAATGGTACTTGTCAATTGAAAATACATAAGAAGAATTGCTTTCGGGTTTTCCTCTCCAAGAGGGAGAGGTTTTAGCCCTAGCTTGAAGCCTAATCATTGTGTCACTGCTCTTATTGTTTTTTATTGCTATTTGATGTATTGCACATAAATAATAATAAAGGACAACGATAATACCAGAGAGTTACACAAGTAGTAATCATGTAAGAGAATTCGAATTAATTTTTGCCCTACCCAATTCTCAACATGGTATCAGAGCTATGGTTACAGTCAAGGGCATCTCAGTGACACTTAAGGGTTGGCTATCTCTTGGGCGAAGGATTGAAGTCACCACAATGACTGTTTCAACACTATATCTCTATGTTACTTCTAGTTTAGTGATCTCAGAGAGATAAGTTCAGACAAAAATTTAGAGAGAATATTTTCGGTGATGCAACAAAAGCTCAGATTTCACAAGAAGATTGTGGTGATCTCAGAAATGATGTTTCGGTGGCATTACAGGGAAGAACTTTGATGATTTCGGTGTTTCCACAGTCTCACAGTTTGGGTACTACTTCAGTTCGGTCCCACTACACTGATGAAGTTTCGTTGACACCACAGTGAGAAGGTTTCACAGTAAGAAGATCAAAGTGATACTACAGTAATGAAGTTTCGGTGTAGCAAGTATTTAGTGCTAACACAATGATATGAACCTCAGTCAAGAAGATGGGTAAACTTTCGGTGGTACTACAGTGACAATGCTTCACTGTATAGGTGCCATTTGACAATGTTATAACCTCTGTAATAAGAAGTCTGGAACAAAGATAGTATTTCACAGTAATATGTCACACGATGTTGCTCGATGTCAAGAGTAATCTCATCATTCACCTTGCCATTGCTACTTTATTACAATTGATCTCAAACAATGATTGGTTCGACCTATATGACAGTACCATAAGATGATCGGTGTCATATGTCATATCAATGATCATAAGAATCAGATTGCAAGAAGGTCTCAAAGGAAGTCTTGTAAAAGGATTTCAGTTGTGTCATGCTAAGCAGCTCAAGCAAGGATCTCATTCAAGGAAGCATCAAGGTGAAGATCTCCTCTTCACATGCCAAGTAAGTATCTTTCATGTTTATTATCAATCCTTGGTTTAAATGACTTCGTTTTGCAAGGAAATCGATATGCTGGTTGGGTAACCTAAGGTCCTTGCATGAAATAAGGAGGATAGTCATGGTCCTCAAAGATAAGAGAAGTCATTGAGCATATCAATAAAAAGGGTCTCCTCTGATTTCATAGGAAGGGACTCTTAAGGTTCTCTCACAAAATAATATTGGAGACATCAAAGAGATATATGATGCAATGAAGCAGGTCATATTGAAGGTATCAAAGAATGAAGGGATATCTTCATAAAATCTCAACTATGAGATTTGGAGAGATGATAAGAAGATAATCATCATTAACTAATAAGCAAGGTAACAAATGTCCATGGGATAAGAGAGTTGCTCCATTTGACAACTTGTGGTTTCTATGCTAGATGGAAAAAGACAAGTTGAGGACAAAAGTGTTGAAGGTTAAAACACTCAAACATTTTCAGAAAGGAAAAGGAAGGAAAGAAGAGTATAGCTAAGATTCAATGCTATATGGAAAGAAAGCTCATATCACCGGAAAGATGGAGGAAGCTAAAGAAAAGGGCCAAGGAAAGAGGGAGTATCAAATCTCTCATGTGAGTAAGATAGTATCCCTCACAAAAGGATCCTATCATAAGCTCCTATATCTTGTGTTATAAGATATGACAATGATAATAAGATGCATCATGGCATCATGAAAGCATTAGAAGAAAGAACTCGTGACATCACCATGGAAATCATGAAGGACAAAATGGGCAAAATCCATGGTAGTCAAACATGAAGGATATAGCTCTTGGGAATCTCATTGAACATTAAAGGAAAGTAAGATGTCATCCAGGACAAGGCTCATCATACATCAAGAAATATCTGCTAGATGAGGATATGCAAGATTCTCAAGGTTCTCTGATGGAATCCTCATCGGAGGGTTCACTAATCTAGAGAGGAAGCAAGTGTTTCCTCAAGAACTCCAACTTAAGGAATTCGTGGGATAATGGTGTGATGACATGAAGCAAATCAAGGGATTGAAGATCTCTTCAATCAAGGAAGCTGCTGGAAGAAGCCTAGATGACCTAAAGGTAAAATGAGGTATGTATCCTTGTATTTAATATTATAATGTCATGTCATATGGTTGCAGGTAACAATGGACCATTACTTCTATCTTGAGAAACACGATCAAGAGAAAAAGGATCTTCTCCTCTGAAACAATGCAGGAAGGCATAAATCACACTAGATGAAATCAACATAATATGTCCTCATATGAAGTATGAGGTAGTTGACTAAGAAACTCTGATTAAAAGCTCTGGGAAATGGAATGTGTGAGGAAGGAAGAGATTGTGAGATATGCAACCATGATGAAGGCAATCAACATCCAAAAGACCAAGAAGATTTGACTAGGAAATCTCCCAAAAAGATATAAAGACTCTGATGAAAGTCTGAAAAAGATGAAGACCCTTGACAATGGATATCTTTGGGAGATATGTCAATAAGTGTGTAGGATGCTGATACCTACAAGAAGATGTCATGATGAAGAGCCATCTCATAAGGTATGATTTAATTTAATATGATGTTTTGATTTCTTGAATAATATCTGGATGAGTTCATGTAGGGCTACTAGAACAAGACTTGTAAGTACAAGTACAACCAACATTCATGCGATGGATGGAAACTCCTGAAAGAAGCATGGAGAGAAAAGAAGTAGCCATATGAAGAAAGTTCCAGATGTATGCCAAGAAGGCCACTTTCCATGAAGAAAGGAATGACATGACGGAATAAGAAGGAAAGTGATCGATGGCTGTTGCCCTACAAGGAAGAAGCTCAACTAAATTTCATGACATCAAGGAGAGAAGTTGATCAAGCAGCTGAAGAACCCACAAAGAAGTTGTTGATGTATAAAAGAGTCCCTAGCTAAGAGGGAGCTCTGACAGGTCCCTGATCAAGAGGGAGTTTGAATTAGATCACCCTTGATTACAAAGGAGTGACAATTGTGTTTTTCATTTCATGTGTCATGTAGTAGACCAGGACTAACAATCGTAAGTCTAGATGAAGGCCATGAATGGAAATGTAGACACATGATAGACACAACATTCTTGTCTTCACTTGGGAAGAAAGAATGGGAGGATTGGGTAATCATCTGGCATTCGATACTCTTTGAGGATGTGTAGGGAACCCAAGATAAGAGTAGGCAAGAGGACCAATATTCTTTGAGGGCTGGGAACCCAAGATAAGAATAGTCCTCGAAGGTCATATTCAGTGAACACCCGGGTGGGTATGTACCTTGAGAGACGATGATGAAGGTGTCTACAAATGACTGGTCTCGCCAGCATTGTAGCTCATGGTCTCGTAGAGAGTGGTGCTGTTAGTCAAGGCCTTGCACTATGACAATGCTGATTGATCTAATGCTATACAAATGGAATTACCAATCCGATTCTTCAGATTGAGAGTGACCATGTACCATTACGAATACCTCCCTAGTTAAGAGGGAGTGTTGTAGACTATAACTAGGTTCGGTCTTCATAATGACTTGTAATTATGAATTTATGTAATGAAGAAGACAAAGATAATAAAATGTATTTTTGTAATACTTGTCTCATGGGTTTCATGAGAAAGGAGTTTTTAATTATAGGTCAAAGATTTCTTCTTGATGTCTTTAGGGATTTGTCATCTTGTCATTAAAGAAGTCATGTATATGAAGTGATGTTACACTCAAAGGACAAATTATTGATGTAAAAGTATGCCTCAAAACCTTGTCATATTGCTCCTTGAATATGGCTCAATACACGTTGAAGATCCTACCTTATTCATGTCGGCCTACACACTTGTTCAAGTCAGCTTCCTAGCAAAAGGTCATGTCGGCCTAGAAGCAGTAAGATTGTCTCTATATATAGATGGACTACGACATCATTTGGCACCATGAAGTTCAGAGAAGTTCTGTGATTACAGTGCTATTGAAGGACCACAAAAAGAACGAAATAGTAGAGGAAGACAACGAAGGAAAGAAGGATAAATATACCACTATTTTGGTTCTCATCCACCGAGTTCAGTTATGTGAAAAAGTGTGAAGAAAGGAATTGCTTTCTGAGCTAAGTCCGAAGACAGGAATGCGAAGGAGGAATCTACTCAAAAAGGGAACTATGATCCGATACTAAAGAGTCGAGGCACTTATAGAGCTCAACCTTGGATTCAAGGTGTAACTTAAAGGGTGCAGAAAAGTATTTACAGTATATTGAAGAGAGCCGAGAAAGAGTACCTTGTTTAGAGCTATTGAAATAGAGATCGTTTCTCTAAGCATAGTTGAAGGAACAAGTACAATACAGTGACAAGGTTTTGAAGGCATACTGAAGTCAAGTGTCAGTGTCTTGGTAATGGTACTTGTCAATTGAAAATACATAAGAAGAAATTCTTTCAGGTTTTCCTCTCGAAGAGGGAGAGGTTTTAGCCCTGGCTTGAAGCCTAATCATTGTGTCACCGCTCTTATTGTTTTTGATTGCTATTTGATGTACTGCACATAAGAAATAATAAAGGACAACGATAATACCAGAAGAGTTACACAAGTAGTAATCATGTAAGAGAATTCAAATTAATCTTTGCCCTAGCCAATTCTCAACACAATCCTTGGCCTTTGGGGCTCTGTTGTCTCCAAAAACAATATCAGCAAAAGACAAAGCATCATAATGATATAAAGCATGAAGAGGAGTCATACCAATGGACTTATGATGGGTGGTGTTGTAACAATACTCTCCCAAGTGCAACCATCGAATCCAAGCCCTCTGCTGCCCTGTCACATAATTCCTGTGATAACCCTCTAACCACTGGTTCACCCTCTCTGTCTAACCATCGGTCTGCAGATGATAGCTGGTGCTCAGGGTGAGCTCAGTGTTGACTAGTCTAAAGAGCTCCTGCCAAAATCTTCCCATGAATCAGCTATCCCTGTCACTTACTATGTTCTTAGGGAGTTTGTGTAGACGAAAGACCTCCCCGAAGAACAACTCTACCATTTGTGAGGCTAAATATCGTGTCGGTATGGCAAAGAAGTGTGCAAACTTGGTCCGCTGGTCGACCACTACAAAAATACAATCCTTCCCTTGCACCGAGGGAAGTCCAGTAATGAAGTCCATAGAGATTCTCTCCCATTTACCCTGAAGGATGGGAAGAAGTTGCAACAATCCTGTTGGATGGGTCAACTCTCCCTTATTCCTTTGGCAAGCTTCTCACTCATGGACATGCCTCAACACATCTCCCTTGAGGCCCTTCCAAGTGAAGTGCTCTCTCATTGCCATATGTCTTCCTAAACCCCTGGTGCCCGAACAAAGGAGAATCATGAGTTGCTCGAAGGACGCGCTCCCTCAACTGTGATCCTGAAACCAAAAATATGCGTCCCTTATAATAAATGACCTCATCCATCACCTTGTAGTGCTCATCTACATAGCTACCCACCAAGATCTCGCACGCTCGATGATCCTTGGAGTACGCTACCAATAACTGAGCCTTCTAGTCATGACAAATGCTCATGAGTGAAAGCCCGGTTGGTCTCTTGGATATTGCATCCGCTACTACATTGTGCTTCCCCCGCACATACTCAATATCAAAATCGCAGGCCTGCACTTTGTTGACCCATCTTTCCTGTCTGCCATTGCAGCCCTGCTGCCCCATGAAATGGCGAAGACTGTTGTGATCCGTCTTCACCCGAAATCAATTCCCCACCATATACTGTTTGAATTTGGCCAATGCATGCATTATGGCCAACATCTCCTTGTCGTAAATGGAATACGACAACTCATGATGTAGAAGCTTCTCCTTGTTGCCTCAAGGGCAAGCTTGACAAAACCCAGGTGTCAAACAATAATCTCAAAGCTTGAAACGATTGCTCTAATGCTTTGCGCTGTCTCCCAGTAACTCCAACTGCTGGCTTGAAAGGAGCTGCAAGAAACCTTGTCTCCGGTGCTCAGAAAATGATGAAACTTCAACCACAAACTCCTTGGCCAAAACCCACAAGAACCCAGAAAAGGTTTGGTCTGAATCCAACCTCCCAAATTTGACCTCCTCTATGGCCTGCGCCCTCCAAACAAATCCAAAAATACGACCTGCAAGGAATGGCCACAAAGTCCTCCTAGCTCTGAAAAGGAAGCAAACATCACTCCAAATAACTCCTCCAACCTCCATGACGAATCTTAGCCTCAAGGGCTGATACTCTACCCACTAAAATGAGCTCCCAAACACTGTCTCTGCGCTGGCCCAGGGAGTGCGAAAATCACACTGTCAAACTAGAAGCTCAATTAGCTCCCAAACTCTCCCAAATGTTGACAATCCTCCCTAGCCTCTCTCCAGATAATCTCACATCAAAAATCCACTGCTAACCACCACCAACAACTCAACCTCCTCTCCCATTGCGTCCTCCAGTAATACGCACCACCTGGAAGGAAATGCTATTGCTGGAAATCACAATGTGATCCTCCTCCTGAAGAAATGAAGAAAACCTTCCTAGGGTGGCACTCGAAGTCCCCCGAAGAAAGGATGAGCTCTTCGCCTGAAGAACTCGTGCTAAACAACCAGTGACTCAGCTAAGCAGCTCGAGCAACCAAAGAGAAATCAATATACTCTCATGAATGAATGAGAAGAGGAGAGTTGCCTTCCTTATATAGTTTTCATGGAGCACTTTTCCCTCCATTTCGTCCTCCATCGTGGGCTCTCACTTAACCAACACCATGCAAAAGTTATCCCCCCTCCATGCAAATCGAACTAGGGAGTGCTTAATTCCCTAGTGATGGTGGCCCCCATGTGTAACTTAACTACAAAACAAAACTTCTTCTTCCAGTCTAATCTCCTGATAAAATCGAATGTGTTCCATTAACTCCAAAATTGGCCCCATAATACAAAAAATAATCTTGTTCCAAAATGATTTAGGAAGGGACATGACATTTTGGCAAAGCATGATGGAAGGAGGGAACGGTAAGGACCCATGAATTGGTGACTTGGTAATCAAGTCAGATCCCTGGGTACTCTGATATAACGATTCGTGTTAAAGATCAACCATGAATGTGGATGCCCAGTGAAGAATATCTTCTAAAATATTTTGTTATATGAAATCCTGATGCATTGATAGCAGTCATCTAGCACATGATAATAAAGAAGCTCAAGCTATAACTGGTTAGTAAGGGTCACTCAAGGATCCTCCATTGAATGACTTCATGGGAAGATTTCTTCAACTGATAAAAGGACTATGATGATATTGCAAATATTTTCTAGTCTCTTAGATTTGGAGCAAGCTTCCTAGAAGTTTGCTAGTGCCACTGCAACATGATGAAGCCTCATCTTCTAGATGAAAAACAACTCAAAAGAAGACTAGATGATCGATTGACATAAAAGGTATGCATGTTTTGAGATTCTTCTTTGATTCAGTTGACTCATGTTTTCAGTTTGCAGGAAGAGTTGGTTGCAGGTATATGCTTGGTTGCTTTAGCATGATGTGCTATGGACTTGTTTGAGCTCTTCCAAATGAAGGCATGATGATGATGATCAACATTGGATATGGTCTCTTAAAACATGAAGGGCTGCTGATTTGGGAGGGAGCTACAAAATCTCTGACACAAATATCCTGATGTGAAGAGGATTCCGCTTGTTTAGATGCCTAAAGGAAGACCATGATGAAGAACACTGATGAAAACAAGACATGACATCTTGTAAAAGAAGCTATCTGATGATTTTGATATTCGATGGTTCTGCTACCCAAAGATTGATGACTTTGGAACCTGGTCCAAAGGATTTCATGATATTGTGCATTATGCTAACAAGAAAAAGAACGATGATAGGAAAGATAGCAGGTTGTAGATAGTTGAATGGTCATGTCTTGGAATATCACTTTCCCGATGTTCAAAGAGAGCGAGATTCAAGCTTTATAATGATTGGTTCGTGAATAATACAACTAATGAAGATTGATGGAAAGTGATGGTGTACCCTGTCTTGATAAAGTTGTCTATGAAGAGGGCTATGTAACATCAAAGCTCACATATGCGACAATGATAGAAGCCCTGAGAGCTACTATCTTGATCTTGGAGATTGAAGCAACTGATGATGGACTCTTCTCCCTAGTTGAGAGGGAGTAATGATAAAATAGTTGGACACTCCTCCCCAGTTGAGAGAGTGACAGATATGGTTCTCTACTTAATGTGTTTGTTATGAATAAAATATATTAAATATAAATAAAGATGATAATTGTAATAATGATTAGTTAATTAGTAATTAGTGTTGAAGAGGCATGTTTGAATGGGACATGACTTTTGTGAAGAGGCACCTGCCTAGTATATAAGCAGGGCCCTCACTCTCATTTGTAACATCATTCTCATTCATACATTAATATATATGCTTGTATCTCAATGGAGATCTTTATATACCAAGTCTTTTGGAGTGATTAACCTACTATAACGAACTTTGTTCGTTCCATTTGGTATCAGAGTTGTTCGATCCTATCACTGCACAAGAGTCTCGTTCTCTGATTCTGGCCTTTGGCCATCGACTTTTCGTCAACCTTGTTGTCGTCATAATCGAAGCATTTCACTACCCAATTTCTGGAGGTTCTTCAATTTATCATTAGGCCTTTAGCCATATTTTAAAAAAAAACTTAAAAAAAGAGATAAATTAGAAAAAAATTGCAAAAAAAGGATCTTAAAAAGGAGAAAATTAATATTAAAAATAAAATTGTATTAAAAAAAAGCAATTTTGACTTGCTATCAATTTTGTTATCACAACAAACGCCAGCCGGTGCACGACCACCATCAGCGTCTACCCAACCGATTCCACCTGTAGACACTGCCACCTGTGCAAACACGACCTTCGTCGCATTGCTCACCAATGCAGCAGACTACAACACTTGTCATCGTTTGTTGTTGGCGGCCCCCGACAATCGTCGTGCCCCGCTGACCCTACATTGTAGCTGCCGATTGTTTGCACTGCAATACCCGCGCAACCTCACCTTACACCACCGTTGCAACGTCCTCGCCTCCCCTACCAATGCAACACCCCCATCACCTCACTGTTGCAGTCGCTGTCTCCATCTGAACAACCATCCATCAAGTGCCATTGTGATCTAGACACCATTGCCAAAAAAAGTAAAAATAAAAAAAAACCGTGCTAGATTCACTCTGCCAACATCTCCAACAAACCCTACTCGACAACCGCACTCAACTTTCCTCTGTACAGTGCTGTAGCATTTTGGCGCAGTCAATAGAAATATGTCGTGTTATTTGGGCCACTACCATATTGGCTTAACCTTGCCAAAAATTGTGGACAAAACCGAAGGGGCACCACTGTCATCCAAATTGTTCATGCCGTATGGTCATGACTATTGAGGTCAAGTTGAGGTCAAGTTGCCATTTCTTTAAAAATACGCTACAATTATATTCCTTGGTTCACAAAAATAGTTATCATATACTTAGTCTAACCATATAAAGGATAAATAAATAAATTATAATAATTGATCTCAAAGTTTTATGAGGTTATAAAGGAGTAAGGTTATTTATTCCTTTTTAATAAAAAAAATGGGGAAGAGATTTTAGAAAAAGATTAATTAAAAAGGTTTTTTCTAAAAATAAGGGATTATATATATTTGCAAGTACACACAACATTGAAGTAAAGTAAAGAGGTATTCAACCATTATTGAGGGTTTATAGCAAGCCGAATCAAGAAGAGGATCTATAAAGTTAAAAAAAAAGTGGTTGAAAAATTCAAAAGTATTAAGTTCTTTTAAAAATTAAAAAGCAATAGAGCTACATATTTTTATAACGGTAAGCGGATTACTTGGCAAAAAAAAGGGGCATAAATTCCAATTCAAAATTTTAAAGGAGTTATATTTAAAAAGCGGTTTGAGGGAATAAGTTTTGAAGCTTTAAGAAGTGGATATTTGAAGAGAATTATAAAGGTAGTAAAAAGAGATTATATTTGTATATTCTCAAAGCTCATATAAGAAGAAAAGGAAGCAATCAAGATGAGTTCCACACGACAATCATTATTTTGGACTAAATGTATGTTTTGTATAACATACATTGAATATCTTTGGATTCATAAAAATTGTGAATTACATTGTCCAACATGTGAAAAATTATTTAATGCGGAAGAATATCAAGATGATGTACTAATGCAAATGACAAAACGAGAGGAAAAACTTCCAAAACTAGAACAAAAATTAACAGAAAAAGATGAGGAAATTTTGTGTCCAAGGGACCATAGCCAAATATTACTTATGAAGGTCAAGAAGTCCAAGAAACGAAAGAAAAAATTAGAAGAAGAAAAGGGATGTGTCGAGAAGAAATTCAACGAGATTCTATCGGAGAAGGAAGAGGAAAATTTGCGCTTAAAAGACCTGAACGAAAGGTTATTGGAACAAATCAGAGATCTAAAAGATGAGAAGCTTAAAAGTCAAGACATTGAAAATAAGGTTGATGAATCAGAAACCAAAGGACTCTTACGTCTGAGAAACCATATTCAAAGTCTATTCACTCAAATGAATTCGATATTTTTCTTTCAAAGTGCCTTCACTGTGCAATAGGTATACTTCAAAACAGGACCCAAATTATGTTTCCAAACACTCCTAGCGCTTGTCTTCAAAGAGGTGTTCGCATCTGCTTCTTTAATTAAGCCGAAGACTGCTCCAAAAAGAGGCTAATGACTGCTCCAGTAATTGTCTTCAATCTTTCCTCCACTGGTGGCTATCACATGGTCCGAAGGTACTTGTGATAACAGGTTTCAAAGTATCACAGATCCGAGGTTCTGTTTATAAGTCCAAGCAACAGGATGGTGTACACTTCTTCCACAAAACCTAATCCTAGCTTGATAAGGCTGTCCCTGTCACAGTTTCAAGGTATAGATGCGAAAAATCCAAACTTCTGCAATGCTGTCAACACACACTTGTCACAGGTTTTCTGTAGTACTGTTTAGCCAAAAAAATCAATCACAGAAAACCAAAAAAAGAATTTGCCCAAACAACAATGTCTTCTCTGTCCTCCTCGACCTCCTGTCTTATTTCTGTGTTGCTTCTCTGTATTTTTCACCGAATTTGATGATGAAAATGAAGTGTCTGAATCCTTATTTATATTGGTTTTGATCTTGAGACAAAAAAGACGCGTCTATTGATGGGACATGTCAGCCTATAAGTCGGCTAGCCTTAAACTATATTTTTTCAACTTAAAAAAATCGTTTTCTCCCAATCTAAGAAGAGTTAGAGGGTGTGTAATAGCTTGTTGGAAAGGGGAAAATGTTCTCTATGAGCTTATGCCAATTCCTTCCTTAAATGAGGTCATTTTACCACCAAGAAAGTTATATTTGTGAAACTGTCATTATTTTATTTATGGCAGCCATTAGGATTTTATGTCTAGGGCACCTTCTTCATGGTCTTAGGCCTTCAAGCTTTTTAGGATAAGGGCATCTTTAGGGAATCATTATTTAACAAGATATTTAGGGCTTAGGGCATCCTATTTGCCAATCAACATTTAATCATGCATCATATAAGGACAAGGGCTTTCATCAATGAGTAGAAGGGTTTCATGGTAAGGGATTCATCATCATGCATCATTAGATCGTCCAAGATAGATCATGAGCATCTAGGGCTTCATTAGATCATGCATAATGGGTATGTTTATTAATCCAAGCATTTCATTAATACACATAGGATTAGGGTTAGGGTTTCCATAGGGCATCATGAGCATTATTCAACATAGGGATATACATGCCACCACAAATGGGTTATCACAAGAATATTTTCTATCTCCACAAATGCCATATCGACATCAATGAGAAACTTGACCAACAGTCTCCTCGTTTGTCATTGATGGCAATATTCTTGCCTACTCAACATTCTCCCCCCCTTTGACATAAATGGAAATGGGGTGCCCAAGTACTCCCCCTAACAAGCTGCTTCTCTTCATCATATTTTCTTCATCAATGATAGTTCTTCATAGATATGTTGCTCCCCCTGTCATGGTGCTCTTCCTTTTAGCAATGTGGTCCATGATAGATGTGTTTGCATTTCTTCATGTGATGAACCAACTCCCCCTCCCTGCATAAAATCCTCTAGCTCTTCTTTTGCTCAAGAAAGATTGCTGCCTTGTGATCAAGTGGAAGTCATCTTCAACAATGGTCCATCAGATGAGTAAGGGATTATGTTCTTCAATGGAGTTGCTCTCGAGAGATGATCTATCAAGATTGTCCATGTGTGACTCATCAAGGGTTTCATAGGGCTCTTAACGGATAGCTTCTGCAAGAATAATCACAAGCTCCCCCTAACTGTATGCATGGTCTCTTTTTTGTTTTTGGCAGTCTCATCATCAAACACTTGGAATATCACCAAGTCAAGTTACAGTCACGAGCCATATCTCCAATTTTATGGCAAATGAAGCATTCCATTTTATTCATGTATGAGGAAGCATGAGTTCTTGCAAAGTTGCTTCTAGGAGACTGACGGGGACCATTATATTTGTCCTTGTGGTATGCCCTACAATCTTTTGCCATGTGCCCAAAATTTGTACAAGAATAGCAATAACCAAAAAATATACTTTGGTACCTAGAGGATGGAGATTGCCTTGATGTACTTCCAAAGTCATTTTGTCTTGGGATCCTTTGATGATATCCATTGCCTCTTGCATTCTTGACATCAACTGCAAGTCTTCTTGGAGTAGGGTTTCTTCCAATGTCATCTTGACCCTTCTCCTTGCCTTTGCTAGAACTACGAGCATCAATATTTCTTCCAGGCTTCTCCACATCCTTGTTGTTCGAAGAATTAGGGTTTGCATCATTCTTGCTTGATTTATCAAGAGGAGATCTTTGATGACTTAGGATGTATTACAACTGAGGAGTTTAAGGGCTTTTCAGTTCTGGTGCCAGGTGATAGAACCATGCAGTGCACACGTTATGTTCCAGCTCTAAGAGTGACCATGGGGAACTACTCAATGACAAATCACTTCTTCATGGTATATGTGCCAAACACCAATGTGGCGCTGGGTGTCCAGTGGCTCTATTCTCTTGGCAGAGTCACTATTGATTGGAAGAGGTTGGAGATGAAGTTCATAGGGCCAGATGGCAAACTAGTTTTTCTATGAGGTATGCATTCCTACCCTCCACAAACTGTTTCAGCCCACAGGATGGAGGTAGATCTGAGACATGGGGACATTGAGTGGGCTGTGGAGTTGAGGATTTCAGAGGCTGGAGGTCAAGCCAAGCCATCGCACCTAGATATATAGGCCATTTTGGATAGTTATCGGTAGTGTTTGGAGACATGTCGCTGGGTCAACCACCTGACTGGGGGTTTGTGCATACCATTGAGTTGGAGCCGGGGGTACAGGCAGTGATCACTACTCCTTACCGACATCCCAAGGCATACCGGGATGAGATAGAGAGGGCTATTCATGAGTTGCTGGCACTTGGGCACATCAGGCCCAACTCTAGCCCTTTTGCTTCATCAATTGTTCTGGTGAAGAAGGATGGGTCCCTAAGGATGTGCATTGACTACAAGACCCTTAACAAGAAAACCATGAAGAATCGCTACCCCATCCCACACATAGATGAGTTGATGGATGAGTTGAAGGGGGAGGAATTCTTCACCAAGATTGATCTACGCTCAGGGTACCACCAGATTAGGATGAGGGACCAGGATGTGCCTAAGACTGCTTTGAGGTGCCACTATGGGCACTTCGAGTAACTGGTTATGCCCTTTGGCCCCACAAACGCACCAGCCACCTTCCAGTCTTGCATGAACCACGTGTTTCGTGGGCGGCTGCGGAAGTTTGTGTTGGTGTTCTTTGATGACATCTTGATCTACAACCGGACATGGGAGGAGCACTTGCAACACTTAGAGACAATATTGCACATACTAGAGGAGCAAGAGTTCTATGCGAAGCTGTCAAGGTGCGAGTTTGGCTTGATTGAGATGCTTTACCTAGGGCACATCATTGGGGAGGACGGAGTTAGATTCCATGAGGAGAAGATCAGGGCTATCTGGGATCAACCAGATCCCAGGAATGTGACAGAGTTGAGAGGATTTGTGGGCATCTACACTTACTACAGGAAGTTTGTAAAGGGCTTCTCTTAGTTGGCAACATCCCTCACTGATCTGACAAAGAAGGGGGCTTTTGAGTGGACAACTACAACATAGGAGGCTTTTGATCGCCTCAAACAGGTCATGAGCAATTGTCCTGTATTGGCACTTCCAGATTTCATCCAGCCCTTCGTGTTGGATTGTGATGCATCTGGGGAGGGTATTGGCGCAGTTTTGATGCAGGGAGAGCACCCTATAGCTTTCGAGAGTCGGAAGCTATTGCCCCATGAGAGGATGTACTCTATTTATGACAAGTAGATCCTAGCCATCATGCATGCGCTAGCTATGTTCAGACAGTACTTGGTGGGGAATCGGTTCTGGGTCAGCACTGATCACAATAGCCTTAAATTTCTCTTGGAGTAGAAGCAGTTGTAGGAGAGGCAACAAAAGTGGGTTAGTAAGCTCCAAGCAAACGACTTTGACATTGAGTATGTCAAAGGGAAGAACAACGTGGTGGCAGATGCGTTGTCCAGGTGACCGACTGCCCTTTTGCTGAAGAGCATCGCCCTAGATTGGAGGGCGCAGTTACTGGTGGAGTACTCCAAGGACCGGTTTGCATGTGAGTTCCTTGATGGGGCAGTGACAGATGACCAGTATAGGGTGATGAACAAGGTGATCTACTATAGAGACTGGATTTACTTGGTGCCTGACTCCCAGTTGAGGGAGAAGATTTTATAGGCTGCCCATGACTCACCACTACCAAGGCACCAAGGGTTTACAAAGACATACAGGGCCATTAGAGTGCGTTTTGCATGGAGGGGCCTCAAAGAGGATGTCTTGAGGCATATTAGGGAGTGTGGCACATGCCAGAGGAATAAGGGTGAGCAGTCACACCCTGCAGGCTTGTTGCAGTCGCTTCTTGTCCCTGAGGGTAAATGGGAGAGGTTATCGATGGATTTCATTATTGGACTACCCACAGTATAGGGCAAGGATTGCATTTATGTGGTGGTGGATCGTTTGATGAAGTTTGCCCATTTCTTCGCCATCTCAGCCTGGTACTGGACCTCACAGGTGGCTGAACTGTTCTTCATGGAGGTGTTTTAGCTACATGGCATCCCAAAGACCATTGTCAGTGACTAGGACAACCAATTCATGGGTGGATTCTGGCAGGAGCTCTTTTGGTTGGTGGGCACTGAGCTCACATCGAGTACTAGTTATTACCCTTAGATAGACGGGCAGATGGAGATAGTTAACAAGTGGCCGGAGGGCTACTTGCGTAACTATGTAACGGGTCAGCATCGAGCATGGATACAATGGTTGCCCTTGGGTGAATACTGTTACAACACCACATACCACATGTCCATAGGTATGTCTCCATTCCGAGCTTTGTATGGTTACAATGCATTGTGTTTAGCTGACGTTATGTTTGGAGATAGTAAGGCCCCAAGGGCCAAGGATTGGATACAAGAGAGCCAAGATATTTTGCGGGCTCTCAAAGACAACATGCAAATGGCCCAAAACCAACAAAAGCTTTATGCAGACAGGGGAAAAGTTGAGAAGCAGTTTGAAGTGGGGGACTTGTTCTCTTGAGGCTTCAACTGTATCGACAGTCCTCGCTCAAGCAGAAGGGGGCCGAGAATCTCAGACGTTGCTTCTATGGGCCGTACCATGTCACTTAGAAGGTTGTTGGGGAGGTAGCATACTAGTTGGAGCTAACCCTGGGAAGTCGGGTGCACAACATTGTTTTCATGTGTTTTGCCTGAAAAAGGTGTTGGGGCAGTAGGTGACAATAGCTATAGAAGTACGCCCTATGGATGATGAGGGGCATTTAGTGCTAGAGCCAGAGGCCATTTTGGATACCTGGGAGAGGCACTTAAGAAATTGGGTCATCAAGGAGCTTTTGATCAGATGGAGGAATCTACCAGATGAGGATGCCCCCTGGGAGGGGGAGCAGACACTTCAACAACCTTCGTTGTAGTTGCTTTAGGACAAGCAACGTTTTGGTGGTGAGGACTGTGATATTCCCACTTAGCATTTTGCTGAGTGAAATACCATTTTTTGCCAATTTTGCTATAATGCATGGTTGTACATAGGAAATGTGGGATTAGAGGCCACACGTATGATTTTTGACTTAGAAGCACTCCAAACATTAGAGTTGGGGGAAAAATTGCGGTGTTAGTGGAGCGTGGGGGCCACTTCATGGGAATTTCAACCCACATAGAGAATACGCATGCCTTGGAGGGAAATTCGGTGGGAGGAAATCAAGGAGGGCCCACATGAGGGCGTTGGAGGCATCTTGACAAAAAGGAAGAGAAGGCACTCATTTGGTCATTCATTCATCTATTTAGAAATTGTGTCTTGGACATAGCATGCTTGAGCTGAAGCCAAGTCTGCAGTGCTCTTTAGCAAACAAGTGTCTCCGAGTGGAGATCTCAAACCTTGCTTCGGTGGACTTCGAGTGCCAGCCCAAGGAGGGAGTTCCATCCTTTTCCAGTTGTTCCAGCAGTGGAGTGCGAGTTCTGCGTGGAGGAGACTCAGCTAGCAGCGCAGGGACTGTGCTGTGTTTGTAGGAGGCTCACTTGGGCGCTGAGTTGTGAAGGGAGTTTGGGCTTGAGGTTTGAGGTGGAGTCTGGGAGAGCTTTGCTACGGATTTGCAGCAGGCTAGACAGAGGGCCGAATTTCCCAATAGAAGAGCCATAGAGACAAAAGAAGGCCGGATTTCCGGGGTCAACCATAGCCCAATTCCTTTGTGGGTTATTCTGGGTATATTGAGGAGAGCCCGGGGTTAATTTCCCAGAATTTTCTGAGCACTACAGGAGGCCCTAGCAGCAGATCCTATCACCTAGCAGCGTATTTCTGTGCAGTTCAACGCAGAGCCAGAAGACAGAGCAGCAGCGTACTTGAGGGGATTACCCATTGTTCATTTGGGCTTAGCCAACTTGCCTTGAGCAAGCCCAGGTGCACTCTTTCCAGCACCTAATTGTACCCTCTTCAGAATTTAATAAAATGGCTCAGTAGTGCAGTTTTGGTGCATTTCTGTGATCTGATTTGTGTGTTTTAATTTTGTGGCTTTTGTCTATGTTTGCTTTGCATAATTACTGTAAATTTTCCTTAGGAATATTACATAGCCAAAAAAGTCCCAGTCCAAACCACCCATCTATTATAAATACTGCTACATGTAGGGGCTGTTTTCTACCAAAATATGCATTTTGTAGTTACATGTAGGCTGTGATGGCAGTTATACAGGGAGCAGTAGTTGTACTGTTCAGGTTGAAGGAAAAATTCCAAATGCAGGGAAATACAGAAGTTTCGGGGTTTCTTATGTATTTCTTTGTCTTTCATTAGAATGTTTTTTAATTTTCTTTTCTTTTTGCAAAAATACTTATATTGATGGTCATAATATTTAGGGTTCACCAAGACCGACAAGGTCTAACAGACAGATAGAAGGTATAGAACTAAATACTCTTTAGAATGTCTTTCCTATATTGACATATAATGTAATTGAAAACAATATGTACAGGCAGATTAAATGTACAAGTTCCTAATTGCATTGCAAACAATCTATCCATATGGCAAAAAAGATGAATTTGTTATTTGTAGACTTCATAATTTCTGTGACATAATGAGTCCCAAAGGTTGCTATATAGCTTAATACCTCTATTATATTTCTCGTGTTTTGCTAGAAAGACGTTCAAATATGATGATTAATTTTGTAAGCCAACTGACATATGGTAGATGCTTTTTGCTGTCAGTTGTTGATTGTAGAGGAACTTAATCTGGAGCCCATCTACATAACTTAGCTGTGACATTTACTATGCAGGAAATGATTCAACGTGAGACTGCTAGACTATACAAGCAAGCTGGGGTGAATCCACTAGCAGGTGACTCACTTTCTATATTGTTTGCTATTTTTCTAATTAGCTTTTAAACAGGTGGAAACTTCAATTTTAGATATGTTTACTGTGTATACCAAAGCTTGTATGTTTATGTACTCAGTTTCTTTCTTATTGTTTTGTGAGATGATTACTGTTGGGAATTTGTCTGCTGTTTCTTAACTGTACTAGTGCAAAATGTCTACGGTGTATTTACATTTAGGATTGATTTTGTTCATTTTAGATGGATATCTTATTTCAGCTTTCTGATCTTGCACAGCTTTTATACTTGGATATCCTGAAACATAGTACTATGTTTTCCTACAGTTTGTTAAACTGTCGTTTGGTCACCAATGGGCATTAATAAGTTATAATTTTTTGTCGTTAAATTGTGAAAAGCTTGTCTTTGCTGCCCCTGTTACTGCAAAATCCTGCACTTTAAGTTATTCAAGGCCCTGAACAAAAACAGGCTTACAGTAACTCATGAAGTTGCCAACTGTTATGACGGCAACCTTCAGTTATCTTCAGGCTGGTTCATTTCCAGCTCGAAGGGAGAAAAGTCTACCAATCTGTCAGGTTTTCAATAAAAGCATAGTGGAATTCAATAGGACCAGTGCCTTTGACAATTAGTATGGAGTGAGAGCAGCAGAGAAAATGGAGGCTTGGAGTGGAGAACATTAATAAGGCAATTAGCAGTGTATCCTACCAACAAGGCCAACCTGATTAATGTGCAACAACTGAATGAAATGCTTGTAACTGATATTATTTCATATATAAATAATCATCCTTAATGTACCATGCAACCATAAACTCAATCAGAAAAACATGACATCACTCAGAAATAGAATGAATAGCCAACAAATTTCTTCCTGAAAGCCCTGTTTAGATCGAAGAATAAGAGAGGACTGTCAAGGGTCACGACCTTACTCCCTAACTAGCTAGTCCAAAGGTAACTAAGACATGTAAAATATAAAAGAAAGAGGTGATGTTTCTGATATCCCTCTGGGCTTCCATCAATATGGGAGTACAAAAGCTTGACAAACCCACTAAATCTGCATTGCTGCCCCCTTGAAAAATTCATGGTTCATTTTGTGTTTTCATGGGCCTTTCTTCTCTCACCTAGCATGATAGAATCCTCTTGGAGTTCAGGAGCAGTGACAACTTGTTGGAGGCTTTTTTGGGCCCTAATTGATGGATGATATGAATAGGACGAAAGCCCTAGAACAAGAACGCCCTACCTCATTTGGGCTTTAGAGCATGATTTTGTGAAAGGTGGCAAGGAAAGAGGCTAGAAGAAGAATACCCTGGCTTGGAACATTGTTGTGGTCAAAGGAGATCACTTGATGCCGAACATTGCACTTCTAGGGAGTATTGTGTTGGAAATTCAAATGAAATATACAATTTTTCATCGTGATAATTGCTTGTGACTAATTATATATGTTTTCCATTTAGTATATTCTTTATTCATTAGGTCATCAATCAATTATACAAATACAATGCACAAAAAGACAAGAGACACCAGTGATTAGGCCAGAGGTTAGGGCAACACCCACGAGGGGAAAATCCGTCAATCCTTTCCTTATAGCTTCTTCATCAACATGAGAAATCCAAGACAAGCTAATCAGTGATCCAAGTGCCAAGTCAACCCTCAAAACTTTGCCATGATTTGTCTGCAAGATAGTCAACCAATCTGCCACGTCATAGAGATATAGGTGTCATAGAAAGCTTATTTCAATACAGGGAAAGATGCCACAGGACATCAATACAGAGAAATATGTCCACAAAAACTTGCATCATAGGGAGCTATATCACCACAGAGACTCGCATCACAGAGAGGTAGAAACTCGCATCATAGAGAGGTAGAAAATCGTATTACATGTCCATAGGAAATGGCATCATTATCACATAACTCACATCATATGTCCACAGGAATTTGCATCATCATCACAGAGATGAAACTTTACATTACATAGAGCCTTGAATATTCGTGTATTACAGATGATATGAGCCTAAAAATCTTCGTTGATGCATCTTAGATGATCTACTGTTGAAGGAGGATGAGTAGGACTTATTTATAGTCACTTCATGTGGTCGAATAGGTGTGAGTATTGGTTGAGCCGACTTGTTCCTTGGAGGGCCGACTTGGCAACTTGGAGGACAACTATCATGTGGTCAAATGGGTGTGAGCACTGGTTAAGCCGACCTGTTCATTGGAAGGCCGACTTGGTAACTTGGAGAATTAAATATCATGTGGTCGAATGGGTGTGAGTACTGGTTGAGATGACCTGTTCCTTGGGAGGGCCGATTTGGCAACTTGGAGGGATTAATATCATTTACAAAAATTCAAATTTTTCTTCTTTTCATAGGCGAAGAACATGCCCTTTTACTTTTTCTTTTGACCAAAATAAAGCATGAAGAACATGCTTGATAATAAGAACAACAATAATAATTTTTCTTCATAATATACATGAGTACAATGATAATTATGAAGACCGAAACTAGTTACAATCTCCAACGCTCCCTCTTAACTAGGGAGGTATTCATAATGACTTATCAAGATATTCTCAAGTTGAAGACTTCTATAAGGAAGGATCTGGATTGATGAGCATCAACATCATAACCAACATTGTCACATTACCAAGGCCTTGATAGATAAGCTCTATCTTCCACTAGATCATAACACAATGCTGGGAGGCATTCCATAGGACACCACACTACCTCTCCGAGGCACATACTTCACCTAGGATCACCGGAGTATGTCCTCCACAGGACTGTTTCCCTCAAGGAAATGTCAGTGCACCAGACCATTTTTTATCCAAGTTGTTAAAATTGGCAACTAGGGCCAAACTCCATGTGGGTCATCTTATTCATGGTAGCTGATATTTTTCTTGGATTCCTCTCGTCGAGAGGTGTAGGATTGATCTAAAGATCATTCGATTTCAATATGTATTCATGGAGATATGAATTTATTTGTGTTATGTGACAATTCGTCAAGGTCGGCCAACAACCAAATTACCCCTATCTATCCTCAATGTTGCACTATAAATAGAGGTGGCTTGCAGGTCATTTTAGACACACCTCTTGTGATCTCTTCTTCTCCACTTGTCTTTGGGTTTTGGTGGGAGGAGAGATCTAAAGAGGATACACTGCCCTAAAGGATGCCCTAGACCTTAATGTTGTCATGGAGGAGGCTTTAACACAGTGAAGGAGGCCTCCATAACGCAGCAAGGAGAGTTGTAATCGCTAGTCTAGAAGAGACCTTGTCCACTGTCCTAAAAGGCACCTATACGCAGTCCTGAGGAGAGACCTACACGTTGTTCAAAAGACCCCCCGCAGTTTTGTTTGTGCCCTAACTGCTGGCGTTATTCCACAACAAATGAAGGACTAGATGTTGCCCTTCATCTGCTATTGAAGAAGGCTCTTATACGCTGGCAAGAGCAAGCCTTAACTAGCCCTAGCCGCAGTGCTCAAAGGTGATATAATCTGCAGTCAAATGAGGGTTCTATGCAACAAGAAGAGGATCCTTATACCCTGGGAAGAGGAGGCCTTAAGCAGCCCTAGACACAGTCAAAGAGAAGTCTATATAAACTTCCCTAGCTGCAGTCCTCAAGGGTGATCTAATCCGCAATTAAGGGTGACACTTACACGCTATCAAAGGAGCCCTAACGCAGCCTACTAATCTGCTGTTTGATGATGCCCTAATCTGTAGTTATGATGAAGCCCTATTCGCAGCAAAGGAGAGCTGATCAGCAGTGAACCTATACACTGTAATAAGGACCCTAAATACGTAGTTTAGAAGGGCTTCTATTTGCTGTCACCTAGCCACAACAAAGTAGCCATCATACAACATGAAACTGGAATAAGTTAAGGGATTGTTTGAGCATCCCTCTTTCAACTGTGTGAGGATGGTTTCTTCTTGTAAGGAGGCTGAGTTAAAAGAATCAGTGGATCAAACCTGTTGGGATATCTTTGGAAGATCAAGAATAATGTTTATGCTGCTACAGGAAAACTGTGTGTTAGGCTGTAGGCCATAACACCACAATCAAGTATTTCTTATGGGTATTTGAGGGCTAAGATCATTAGCATAATCTAAGGAGCTGTCGTGTATAATGCTGCTGAGATCTAATGCTAATTTTGATGACTATATGATGCTGCTGTAATATGAGATTGACAAAGCTATTGTCATGAGTTAAGGATTTGTTAGCTAGCAAAGATGCAGGATGATGATGGATGGCACATGATGGATGAAGCATGGTTGATGGTGTTGGCATTATGATACAGGTGTTTTCCTTGATGGCAACTCATTCAGATGACAGTTCATAGTGTACCAGGTTAATAGAAAAGGATTACAGATCAGACTCGAGAGATTGAAGAAAGAGAGTAGTTTAAAAAGTATATGTTGGTTCACTTTGTCCAAGCAACGTATACACGTGGGTTAACAGAACAAAAGGAGCGTATATGTATACATGCACTTTCACAGGAGGAAAAGCACGTACATGTTGGAAAACCAAGGTTTTGGTCTGAGGTATTTAGTCCAAGGTATTGATCCAAGGTATTTGGTCCGAGGTATTGACCCTTGGTATTTGGTCCAAGGTATTGGTCCTAAGTGGTTTTGGTCCAAGGTATTGAGAAAGACCTAAAACTATATAAGGAGGAGAAAATCATTAGGCCAAGTGAGCAAGGATTGAATATCTTATGAAGTGTTAGATCAAATATGCAGGTTATGGGCTTCTGATGCTTTGCTTGATCTGAACTAAGCATGCACCTATGTGGTTGATGATGGATGATGGATCAGGATCATAAGGCTTGAAATGAATTATCATTATGTGGTTTGATCATGGATAGTCTAGATCTGAATACTGATGCATGTTTTATTCCGTAAATGTTATGATTTAGGTATAACTAAAGTCTGGAATAGCTGTGAAGTTTTAAGTTAGTATTTGTAGATCTGTACGTTGGTTTGCTTTGGTAAAAGCGTGTATACACGCTGGTTCGACACATCGAAGTAGTGTATACATTATGAAATATGATGTTTGAAGTTGCAGTTGGTTCTGGTTGTTGATGCAGAGTTCTGGGTTATGCTTTGTGTTCTGGTGACAGTGTTCTGAATGTTCAGATTGATTGATTATGATTTGCTTCAGTGATGATGGGTTGTTAGTGATTGATTGATTCAGTTGTGGTTGATTCAGAGAGTGATGATTGAGTTTCAGCAATTGGTTGATGCAGATGTATTTGATGGTTGTATTGCAGTTATGATTTTGAGCTTCAATGTTGTTGATGGGTCCAATATGAAAATTTGATGAAACGAGGCCTTCAGATTGTGGTGTTGTGTTCTAGGAGTATCTAGTCTGAAAATTTATGAAACGTGGTCCCTGGAGGAAGAAAGAAGGTCGTAGCCTTCTGTAGGCCGGCACCTACGTACTGGTAAACATATCGGCCAATACAAGAGCCAGGGGGTTGGAGCTCCCTTCTAGTAGCAGCTGGAAAATGAGTGAAGGCTGGAGCCTTCTGTAGGCTGGCGCCTACGTACTAGTAAATGGATGATCAAGATCTTGGGGGGAGGCCCCCAAGATCTAAAAAATTGAAATGGATCTTGGGGGGAGAGACCCCCAAGATCTGAAAACTTGAATTCCAGAAGAAAAAGAGGAGAATGCCCAATAAATAAAACCACAAAGATTTTTTTTATTAAAACCGATAATAACTATAAAGGCTACATTGTGGCGGACAATTTGTCCTTTTAGAAAATGCGACTTGTTACTTTTAGTATTTTTCAGTTACAATACCATGGGTCAATTCTGTGGGTGAATGAATACCATGGGTGGATGTTACAATACCACGTGTCAATTCCATGGGTGGATGTCACAATACCATGGGTGAATGAATACCATGGGTGAATGAATACCAATTGGTGGATGTCACTCACAATACCATGGGTGGATGCCAGTTACAATACCATGGGTAAATTCCATGGGTGAATGAATAACATGGGTGGATGAATACCATGGGTTGATGCCATTTTCCATTCGGATCATTCCTCCCTCCTTAAGAAGCAATGGTCCCCATTGCGTGAAGTTCCCTCCTGCGAAGCCTTTGTTGAATATGAAGAGCCACTGAAGATAAGGGTTTTATGTGGTTAACCCATAACCATGATGAACAAAGATCCGAGGATAGAGATACCTTGTAATGCTTGTGACCAACTGTGATACTGACAGTGTGCGACCTAGCAAATGGACTTCAATGAAGTGTGGTTTTGTGGATGACCCATAACCATGATGAACGAAGATCTGAGGATAGAGATACCTTGTAATGCTTGTGACCAACTGTGATATTGACAGTGTGCGACTTAGAAAATGGACTTAGATGAAGTGTGGGCTTGTGGATGACCCATAACCATGACAAATGAAGATCCAAGGATAGAGATACCTTGTAATTCTTGTGACCAACTGTGATACTAACAGTGTGCGGCCTAGCAAATGGACTTCGATGACAAGGATTTTGTGCGGTTGACCCATAATCGTGATGTTGGTTGTTGATGAAGTAGCAGGTGCCTACATAGCCTGGGGTGGGAGGGCACGTCTCCAAATAACCCAAGCCGAATGCTGCTATGCTGAAACTGATGAATGTGAAGCAAGTGCCTACTAAAGTGGGGTGGGAGGCACGTCTCCAATGGGAACCCGCTCCAAATGCTGCTCCAGAATTAAAATGGACATAACTTAGAAAATATAACTCAGGATATTTATTATAACCTGTTTTTAGAAGCAGAATGATCGTTTTGCATCTTCCCGTGAGTTGGAAACCCTTATGTGGATGCTCTAGAATCCCAGATTCGCCCTGCAATTTTTCCGCCGTCACAAATGTTCTGAAAAATAATTGATTTTAAATCAGCGATATCTCCCACATCCGAACTCCGATTCGACCCTTTTTTTTTTTGAAATTGGGTGATTTTTCAAGAGGAGTTCAGATCTACAATCATTTTTTCCGAAATTTTGCACAACAACTTCAAAAAATGATAGGGGAGTAGCCATCCACCAGTTGTCGTCAGAAACAATTTCTACAAGATAGTTGATTTTAAATCAGCGATATCTCCCTCATCCAGACTTCGATTTGGCCGATTTTTTTTTTTTTTGAATTTTGGTATTTTTTGCAAGGAATCTAGATCTATTGTTTGTTTTTGTAAATATTGCACCAAATGTTTCATATCTGATCTGCAAACTCCTAGCCCAAAAAAAATTCCTGCATAAAAATGAAAAAACATCTTCTTGCTTGGCCCAAGAAAGTGCTATGTGGAGGTTGCAGCACGTGCCTGAAGTTTGTTGAATATTGCTGCAAAAATTTGAAACTAAAATATGCATTAAACCCTCATTCCCATAAAATCGCAACCTACTTCGATACCACTGCTCCAGATTTTAGGGGAGAGGCACCCCAAGATCTGAAATATTGAAATGCCAGAATAAAAAGAGGAGAATGCCCAATAAATAAAACCACAAAGAATTTTTTTATTAAAACCGTTAATAACTATAAAGGCTACATTGTGGTGGACAATCTGTCCTTTTACAAAATGCGACTTGTTACTTATAGTATTTTTCAGTTACAATACCACGGGTCAATTCCATGGGTGAATGAATACCATGGGTGCAGCTAGTACCCATGGATCGGCTAGTACAAGAGCCAGGGGGTTGGAGATCCCTTCCAGTTGCAGCTGGAAAACGAGTGAAGGTTGGAGCCTTCTATAGGTTGGCGCCTACATACTAATAAACAGATCGGCTAGTACAAGAGCTAGGGGGTTGTAGCTCCCTTCTAGTAGAAGCTGGTGAACGAGAGAAGGTTGTAGTCTTTTGTAGGTGGGTGCCTGCGTACTAGTATGAGTCTGCACCAGTACAAGATTGTAAACATGTTTTTCTTATATTAAAAGAAGACAGCAACAGGTGGTTTTTGTCTCGCATTGGGTTTCCACCTTAAATTTTGGTGTTCATGTGTGTTTCTTATGTGTGATGGTTTGTTCTGTTATTACTGCACATGATTACTATTTATATGGTTAATGAAGTACTGATGCACTGATTAAAGATCAACATATGATGAATTAATTGAATCATAAGTTTGCTGGATATACGGTGGTTGCCTTAAATATAGTTGCGTGTACACACGAGTTATCTTCATTGAAGTAGCGTATATAAATTGGAGTATGAAAAGAAAAAGTTATTGATTTGACTAACACTGATTCACCCCCCCTCAGTTTTATTTCCAACAGATGCAAGATGATGGATGAAACATGGTTGATGCAGCATGGTGTTGGGTGCAACATGGTGATGGAATCACCTTGGAGAATCAGTTGAAGAATGTTTGCCTTCACTCGAGTTCAGAACTGCAGTCCATGTCATCAGATCTGCAACCTCATTATGTTATCTTCATGGTGAAGATCTCTACTCTTATTTTGACAAGTCAAAGTGTTGACTTCTGATGTATATGTATTATCTCTCTCTGCTGAACTATTGAAGAACATATAAGAAGAATCGATTAAGGGTTTCCCCACATTGGGGTTTGTCCCTGGCTGGTGCCATATCTTGTGTCCTCTTGTCTTGGCTTGTCTTTTGCGATTTATGTTTATGTTCTATCTGCATTTTACTATCATGCTAAATGTGATTGCTAATCTGGAATTGATATTGAGCTAATAAAAATTGAAGTAAATTTTCTCTAAGCATAAAACATACCGAAATTTAACATGGTATCAGAGGTGAGGTGAAGACAAAGCCCAAGCAAGAGTGAAAGAGCTATCACCGAAGACAGTTGGAAAGGACAAAAGGCTCAATGGGTTCCTCATCCCTCTTCAAATTCACCAAGGGTGAAGTCGAAGCAAAGAAGACTATCAGAGTGGTGCAACAGAAGCGTTTGGTGGCCTAGCCAAAGGTCACTTCAATGGGAAGTCCGGATCTAAGGGTGGAAGGAAAGGCAGATGCCTTGCTTGCAATGAGTTTGGCCATTATGCGAAAGAGTGTCCGAATAGAAGGAACACATCACTTGATGATGATAACAATCATACCAAGGGCATCTTCAATGATCGGAGGAATGACAAGTACAATGGCAAAGGAAAAGGGAATGCAGGTTATCAAGGAAATGACCGACTCTTCAAGGAAAGCAAGGAACTCCAGGTCTAAAGAATCAAATGTTGTTTCCGAGTATTATCTTATGTCAACCCTCTCCATCGGACTTGTTGGGAAAATTGATAGTGGTGCCTCAAGGCATTTCACTAGATTCAAGGAAGCGCTCTCTAATTTGATAGAGAAGGAAACAATTGTGTAGATTATTTTGGAGACAATGCCACCTATCCTGGAAAGGGTGGAAGGAATGCTACCCTTCAATTGAATGAGGGTAACATGATTCATTTACAAAAAGTTATTTATGTACTTGATCTTAAGAAGAACTTGGTGTCCATTTTGGCAATGGAAGTCAAAGGTTTCAAGGTGGCATTCGTTGATGGAAAGGTACGTGCTTGAAAAAAAAGGAGTTATAAGGATGCTTTTACTCTTGGGTTCATGGTTGGCTGTTTGTATCAAGTTGCAGGAAGTCCATTGGGGACCATGCTGTGTGACACATCTCTTCAATGGCATCAGAGTTCTACCCATCTTCATTGTAAGGCCCTACTTGATGTGAGTTAGATGGCAACAGGGATGCCTGAATTCAAGGAAGAGCATGAAGGTACATATCCGAGATGTACCGAAGGAAATCTTACAAGAGGACCATTCCCCTCATGTAATGGCAAGACATCAGATGTGGAACAACCTGAGGGGTTTGAGATTCATGATCGGGAATCTCATGTATGTAGGTGGAAGAAAGCTCTCTATGATTTAAAGCAAGCACCCCGAGCTTGGTATGAGAGGATTGATAGCTATCTGATGAAGCTGAGATTCACTAGGAGTGAAGTCGATCCAAACCATTGCTTTAAGGTTGTGGATGATAGACCTCTCATACTGGTACCTTATGAGGATGACCTCTTTCTGACTGGTACAGATCCTCTCATTTGCAAAAGTAAGAGGGATTTGAGTTCCAAATTTGAAATGGTGGACTGCAAGCCCGTGACTACCTCGATGGAGCTTAACTTTAAGAAGTTATGCGGTAGTGCTGCCGGACCTGATTTGGGAAATGCCTCTGAGTTTCGTCAACTCATAATAGCATTGATGTTCTTGGTGAACTCCCATTCGGATATATGTTTTGCAGTTAGCATGTTGAGCTCATATATGGTTGAGCCTCATTGGATTGGTGTCAAGAATCATTTGAGATATCTTCAGGGCACAATCTCTCATGGATTGAGATACACTGTCGGAAATGTGAAGCTGCATGATCATTCTGATGCCAATTAGGCAGGCAATGTGGAGGATTGCAAGAGCACTTATGGGTGCTGGTTCTGCTTCGATATCCTGGATGAGCAGGAAGTAGAAGTCAGTTTTTTGAGCATCGATGAGGCCGGATACATAACTGTGAGTATGGCCTCCTATTAAGCTGTCTGGTTGTGGAAGCTCTTCTATGAGCTGTTTGGACACATGCCGAATACCATCGTGATCTTCTGTGACAACCATAGGGGGATTTGATTGTTGAGGAATCCCGTGTTCTATGATCGCTCCAAGCATTCAAACATCATGTACCATTTTATCTGGGATATGGTACAACGGGGAGTGAGAAGGCTCCACCACTATGGGACTGATGTGCAGGTTGCCTATATTTAGATGAAGCCCCTGGAAAAGGTCAAATTCTTGAATTTCCGAGAACGACTAGGACTCGTGGAGAGACTCTCTCCTGATGGTCCAGTATGATATGGACATTGAGCTCTGGGAGCTCTAGGGGGCTAGGGGGTACTTCTTGGAGCGATGAGCAACCATAGGGTGAGTGGTTCAACCTTCCCCTAGTGGTCTGCTATGTAGGCAGGATGAGTGGTTCATCCTTCTCCTACTAAGATACAATCATAGGGTGAGTGGTTCAACTTTCCCCTAGTGATTTTTTGTGTACAGGGTGAGTGGTTCAGCCTTCCCCTGGGATACCCCTGGCGACATGTAGGCAGGATGAGTGGTTCATCTTTCTCCTGCTACGACATCCTACCCATGCAGTCTGGGACTTATGGGAAGTACCTCTCATCTGGCCAATGAGTAGGGAAATGAGGATAGGGACCATAGTAGTACCGATGGACGCATCGTGTAACTATTTTACGCCCTATGCTAGGATGATATTGATCTGGGATCAATTAGAACTGGCTTTGGGTCAGTAAGAGTGGTATGACACACTCTATTGGAATTGATTTCGGATCAGTAAGAGTGGTATGAGACACTCTCTTTATTTGGAACTGATTTCGGATTAGTAAGAGTGGTATGAGACACTCTCTTTATATGGGACTGAATTCGGGTCAGTAGAGGATGGTATAATACATTCTCGATCACTGCTTCTTCATAGTTCATCAGAGCAGAGCAGTGCAGGGCACTGATGCCAGAGATAGTATGGACTAGTAGATGGATTAGCATAAGGAGTTCTCCCTAGTTGAGAGGGAGTGTTAAAATTGGCAACTAGGGCCAAACTCCATGTGGGTCATCTTATTCATGGCAGCTGATATTTTTCTTGGATTTCTCTTGTCGAGAGGTGTAGGATTGATCTAAAGATCATCCGATTCCGATATGTATTCATGGAGATATGAATTTATTTGTGTTATGTGACAATTCGTCAAGGTCAGCCAGCAACCAAATTACCCCCATCTATCCTTAACGTTGCACTATAGATAGAGGTGGCTTGCAAGTCATTTTAGACACACCTCTTGTGATCTCTTCCTCTCCACTTGTCTTTGGGTTTTGGTGGGAGGAGAGATCTAAAGAGGATGCACTGCCCTAAAGGATGCCCTAGACCTTAACGCTGTCATGGAGGAGGCTTTAACGCAGTGAAGGAGGCCTCCATAATGCAACAAGGAGAGATCTAATCGCTGGTCTAGAAGAGACCGTATCCATTGTCCTAAAAGGCACCTATATGCAGCCCTAAGGAGAGACCTACATGCTGTTGAAAAGAGCCCTGGCCGCAGTTCTGTTTGTGCCCTTGTCACAGTCCAGATGCGCCCTAACTGCTGGCCTTATTCTGTAACAAAATAAGGACTAGATGCTGCCCTTCATCTGCAATAGAAGGCTCTTATACGCTGGGAAGAGGAGGCCTTAACTAGCCCTAACCGTAGTCCTCAAAGGTGATATAATCCGTAGTAAAATGAGGGTTCTATGCAGCAAGAAGAGGATCCTTATACGTTGGGAAGAGGAGGCCTTAACCAGCCCTAGACACAGTCAAAGAGAAGTCTATAAACGGATGCATGACCATCTCCAAAAGATCCTCCCTCGTCTGACTGAAAATTCCACACTCCTCCAGTGTACCAACCCCCTGCCAAACTAACCTGTTAGATTCCAACACCTCTTGACGATAAGTGTTTGCAAGTACTACAACCCTGGTGGCTATCTGTGCATCTGTAAGCTCCTCATCAATGGCTGGTCCAAAAGATCGCTGCTCATCCTCCTATATCATGGGTACAACACGAACCACCAACTGGCTCTCCGCACTGGGCATATTGTCTCCCTTAGCTGACTCCTGTTCCTCTATGTGCTCTCCATGTTGAATCATCAGTCGCTCTCCTGGCAAGTTTGCTACCCGGATAATATGCTGCTCATCGTACTCCATCTCACATGAAAGCTTACTTGGGCTGCTAGCAACATACCCACATGACTGCTCATGCTCCTCATGGGTATCCACATATGAACTCATGGACTCAACCATAAAATCACAATCTTCATCTTGGAAGTCAGAAGGGATCTCCTCCTGCTCTAACCCTGTCATCTCCTCAGTGTCACCCATGCTGAGTGGTTAGGTCCCCAAGGTCCCTTGCAGATGAAGCAAACACCCTTCCTCCTCATCTCATTCTTGTTGCATGATCCCCCAAACCTGAGCAACTCCTCCCTAGTCGACTGCCTTCTGAACAACCCAATGTTTTGCGTAGCCAACCTTTCGGCTAGATCATAAGCAGCAGGTGAGACCAATTGTTCTCTCCTCCAAATGGTCAACAATCTAGTCCGCAACTTCGTGCAAATGGCATCACGACCTCCCATACATGAAGACAAAATGGACTGCATGTGTTATGACTGTATCAAGATGATGTTTCCTAATGCTGAATAAGCATTGGAACATTTGGAGAATCAGGTCATCACACTCCAAATCAACCATGATGTCATAAGACCTAACCAAGGCCATGACTTCTAGAATCTCAAGCTTCTTCCCAAATCCTGAAAGGTTTATTATCAGTCTGAAGAGTCTCCTCGTTATGTCATCATTGTAAGGAGGTATGGGTGTGGTCAGCATTATATGATACTGCTGAGACAGGAGGCAACTGGGAGTGTGATCCCTTCACAAGGGTACTCCAAGAACTTGTTTTGTATTAGGGCAAGCATATCTGGTTTTAGGGCCCAAATTGGTTTCTTCCCCTTCTAACTGGTGTACTTTGGAAATGAGTGCAGCCAGTGCTTCTAGTTTGAAGAGAGTTTTCATCATGACTTTCATATGTTTCAAATCTTTCCCAAGTTTAAAAATTGTGTTCCAACTCATGCTCTTTTTGTTGCTGCCCTCGCTGTAGCACAATGAATATCTCCTTGGAAAGGGTTCTATTGATTGCTGCTGCTAGCTTATGAATGGATTTTCTGAGATTTTCATCCATGTTTTATGCATGGCTTCACTGGCAGACTTCAAAATGACTATCTATCCTCAAGTTGCTACAGGAAATCTCTACTTCCAGAATCAGTTCTCAAGAATCTGTCAAATGTAAGATCCCCCCCCATGAAATAACTCTGATATGTTACTAATTTATGATTTTTCAGTGAAAAATTTGTCAAACATGTCACAAATGCATGGCTGTAGGTGAAGTATATTCACTGATGCAGGATAGGAACATACAGGGGCACACATACGAAGGAACTAATCCCAAACTAGCGACTAACATTACATTCATAACTCAGGAAGGTGGAAATCTAATTGATAAAACTTCATATTTTCTTTGCTGGACATGACATGGTATTCAATATATATATCAGGAAACACAAAAAGAACCTGGTGTGCAATATTCTCCAACTGAAATATAATACAGTCCTCTGGCGTCATTCAACAGACCATAACTTTAGAGACAACTGTCCATATATTCAGCCAAAAATAAGGATCATCCATGCCCAGTCAGCCACAAGAATCATGCTGGACACACACTTTGAGATGGACTGATAGGCATATGCAGAGAAACAAGTTTTTGTATGTGTCGCACAGGTCTAAGAGGGGAATTCGTCCCTTGCCTTACAAATTGTTGCACAATTGCATTAACCGCACTCTGCTTCCAGACCACTGATCGATGCATGCGCAATAGACTGCACCCTGCCTCCACTTGCTTCAATCAACTGGGGAATCCAGCCGCATGCCACAACTATCTCGGCCTTAACAATTTACTACTCGGCCCCTAGTGTTTATCCTTGCTGACAATGTGTTTTGGGAACTTCATTCAACAGAAAATTTTGGCTTTGATAATTGGCCCAAGTTACGATCTAAGTCACCGCGTTCGTGTTCGTGTTTGAGTTTGGCAACCTTGAAATTCGAATAAAGTTCGGCACCTAAAATTTTGCTGATAAAATTCGGCATAAAATTCGACATATAAAATTTGAAATATTATATACAATTTAAGTTTAAGCAGGCTGAAAAACACATTTAGCCACAGTTCTTCACAAATAAATCATCTAGATTACCCCATAAAAAGAAAAAAATCACCATTAAATTTCACTAAATCCATACAGACAATTACAAATTATTTCGTCGACAATACATTAGAATGGAATTATATGCTGATTAACAGAACTATAAATTGACAAAAAAATAATTGTTTTTTAGTTAGTGAATTCTATTAACTGAACTAGACAAATTCATTATTCATCCCGATGATTCAACCCTCTCAATGGGTTGGTTGATAGAAACATTACTTGAAGAAGATTTATTAGTTCCCATTAGAAAAGTCTGTCAATCGGATAAAAAACCTTTCTTCTGTCTTCAATGATTCCAAATGCCCCAGTGGCTCAGTGGCCTAGTTATCCAACTTCCCGACGGCTAGTTATCCAACTCCCAAAGGCCCGATTATCTCACCGGTTGGTGGAGTGAGCGAGTGTGACTGTGAGTGAGGTAGATTTTCACGTGTCGCCAAGTTTTAGCATCAAGTTCATTAAGGTTACCAAACATACCATTTTAATTTATTTATTTTTAATTATAAATGATGGAAAAATGTCGAACCACAACACCTTGAAATGAACTTCAACGAATTTTTCGCAAATTTCATTGAATTTGTTCGTGTTCGGCATAAAGTTCGATGAACATAAACGAATTTGTTCGAATTGTTTGGAGGTTCGGCGAATTTCGAATTCGAAGGATTAAATTCGCTGAACCCGGTGACTTAGGTTATGATCACCAAAGAAATAAGACAGGCCCGCAGATCCTTTGGCTCTGTCCCTCCACAGGGGTATCCCTTTGGCTTAGTAAAATTATACAAATATGACCTCAGCCTAATGAAATTGACCTCAATTTATGCCCTTGGTCTTGCAAGGAATTCATATTCGGCCCCTCCAGTCGAGCTGACCCAGTCCTCCAATAACTACAAAACCAATTTGCACAACATCAAGATAACTCAACAATCTCTGCACTGCCATGGTTCGGATCACACCAGTAGCGATTACCTCACGATCTATCAGTTCTGTACTCTTTGCAACTCAAACACTTGTTGCACTGTCCTTCACTGATTTTCCCCTAACATGATGGATCAACTAGATATGTGTTCTGTCTCGTCCTGTTGGCAGCTTGATCACAGACTTGTCCCACACATCACAAGGATCTCGAGAGTATTCGGCCAACAGACAGATAGTAGTAGCATGGCTTTGCTTGACCAAGGACCTCGACTCCTTATGTAGCAGATTTCGGCCCACCAAGTAGACAACTCGACCCACAAGAAATGTGATGAATTTTAAACACCTTTCTATAGTGGAACTTGGCCAATGAGATTGGAACAATCTTGACCTTGGTAATGAAGCTCGCCTTCCATTGTGAGGAACTTCCACCAAGTTTTCTTGGAAACCTGTCCTCAGTGGGTAAGTAGCTCAGGCTGAGTTGAGGGGATCCTCGACTTCAGAAAGTTTCTCTCGGCCCGCGTCTAATCGACCTCTGTATCTTTGTGTGTGGCCACCTCAACAAATGCCACTTGACTGTTTCACCACCACGCTCAGAAATATGCCACGATCCCTATCGATGATCGCGGCCTCCAAGGTGATGGCTACGCTTAGGATGATGGCTATGCTCAGGGAATACGTGAACAAGATGGCTTCTAATATCTGACTCGACGTTGAGATTTAATTTCCTTATGGACTTACAAAATCTAAGTGTTGGCCCTTTTTAATTGTGTGGCTTCAAACTTTAAACTTTAATCTTCGACCCTTTTAAAATAAAATTCGGCTCCCACTATAATATGAGTCGGCTCCTTAATAAATTCCGAGCATGATAAAGGGTAGATTATCAGCCCAAGAAATGATTTGGTTGATTAATATTCAATTCCTCTAAAACTTTATCTCAACCCCTTATAATATGACTTTAAGATTTGTCGAATGATTATTAAGCACTCAACAAAATCAAGGAAATTTGGTTGGCACTTTGAAGTAGGAATTTTGTAGAATATTTAATGCTTGGAACAAATTTTTTTGCAACAAAATGATGATGTTGGAAGCTTCCTTCGAGAATCTGCAATTTAAACCCTCGGGCTAGCAAGAACACCAACTTTGATACCACTATAATATCCCTAATGGAAATTATAATAGTAGATACCAGAAATGAACTTGAACAGTAAAATAATCGTAAATAGAACACAACCAAAAAATTGATACAAAAATAGGTCCCTGTTGGATGCGAGATCCCCCAAGAGTATTTTTGGGGCTAAAAGCCCATATTTTGGTCAAATTTTGTAATCCAAGTGTAAAGACTTCGCATTTTGTGGTCGCGGAGCGCGTAGGTGATAAAGAGTCATAAGGTTGTCTGCCTTTATTTGGGAAATGTAATGTCGGCTGTAAAAGATCTACCCATGGTCCGCGGACCATGGGTTGTATAAATAGAGCTAAGCTCTAAGTAGTTTGATAGCAAGAAAGGAAGATAGACACACGAAGATATGATGTAGGAGAGATAGCTCTGAGGTAGAAGTCTAAGTTTGGGTCGTAGCGTAGGTAGAGGCTCTGCAACTGAGTGCGCAGAGGCCTAGGGTAGAAGTCCGCAACTGAGTGCGCGAACCCTTGCAGCTGACTGCGCAGAGCAGGGCGAATCTGTAATTGTCCAGAATTATCAATAAAGAGAAGTATTCTACAATTTCTGTGTCTTTATTTCCTGTTTATGCATCTTGTTATGTTGGGTATGAATTTCACTTATAATGCTTATATGATGCGTGAATGTATGTAAATGTGTTGGTTAAGTGAACACAAGTAAGAACATTTGTTTACACGAAGCTAACTAAGATCGGTTAATAAGATAAGTAAGACACTTAGCCTAGTTTGGGAGATATCGCAGTTCGCTGCCCTAGCAGCGTGAAAGTCCCTGAGCTGCAAGTTAGGGCTGCGCAAAAGCCAATTGTACCCTTTCGCGAAGGTATTGAAGGGTGGAATAGAGGGCTAAGCAACTTGCGCGAAGGCAAGTATAGCCGGAATAAACCGACATCACAACCATCTCTGGGTGCGGAAACTTGGTTCCAGCATCCCCCCATATTGCTTCGGGTGAGACTTCAGTCCGTGCTCCACGGGCTGATGCCGAAGGGCCAGTAGTGTAGGGATTTGTTTGGCTAACTAACGTTGAACTTGGGTCAGGCCCCCTCAAGCCAACAAATGGTTCCGTTGCCGGGATCGAATCTGCATAAGAGATGTGTGATGTCGTATCACTGGAATCCAACTAAGAAGGAGATTGGAGACTGGTTGGATAGAAATATCCACGAATTCGCGGCACAGGAGAACAAAAACCTGCGACTGACAAAGGAACAGTGGTTGGACTGGTACCTATATACAGAGATCCACAAGATCTTTTTCTTCTCTTTCCCTATTGAGCTATACGAGTGGATCACGAAGCTAGCAGATAGCTAAGGAAGGTGGAAACTTGACGGTCCTATTGTGTGGAAGCATCGAAGGATAAGACCGCCCACGTTGTCGATCATTGGCTCGATCGCGTCATAGGAGGATTTGTTACTGAATTCGCGGTCGACACATCAGTCAGCGATAACGAGGTGGAGCAACGCTTTTTCAAAGGACTGCGATGTAAGTACGTAAAATATTTGAATACTTGGATTAAAATGCTGTTGTGCGAAAAATGGGTTATGCAGCTACCTTGATGTTTAGGACGCGAAGTGGAAAAATTTACAGAAACAAAGGAAATAAGGGTCCAGAGTATAGCCCCTTGATTTCACCTCCGCGAAGCACTATTCAGTTAATAAGACAAGGATTCCCGCGAATACCACCTCCGCCCACACCACCTCCAACTTCACCGCCATCGCCTCCAACTTCACCCATACCACCTCCACCTCCATTGTGGTTCAGTATGGCAAATACAGTGAAGTTGCCTTTGTTCAAAGGCTTGGGAAATGAGGACCCGGACCAATTCTGGTTCGTTGTGAGGGTTGTATGGGAAGCTCAAGGTGTTACAGATGATCACATAAAGAAGGCGACATTGGTTAGTGCTCTGCAAGATCGCGCACTAACCTGGTATATTAAGTACTCTAACGATAACCCAAATGTTGGAGTAGCAGACATCTAGGCAACACTAAATAGGGAATTTAGTAGGCCTAAATCTGAGGCGCAGTTGATTGTGGGATTCAAAGAGATCGCAATGCGACTAGACAAGACGCCTTGGGAACTAGATTAGAGGTTGAAATGTACAATCCGCAAAGCCAACATGAATTTGACAAATGGACAACATCGCAAGTGGTTTGTGGCTTCGCTACTACCACACTTAAGAAGTGCGCTGTCGCAGCAGAAGATAACAACTCAGGCAGAGGCCTTGGAGATTGCCATGAGACTACATGAGACTCTGATGCAAGATCCTAATCTAGGAGTTCAGTAGATCCATGTGCAGCTGAAGAATCTGTGCCTTGAGATGCAAGGTCTGAAGCAGGACAGGACGGTTCGACTAGAGGTACGCGAGGAAGTATGGTGCTTGAAATGCAAGAGTCAGGGTCATGACAAAGACCATTGCCCGGTCTTTGTGAATTACCTTGCAAGGGGAGGACCGATGCCTTTAAGGCCGGAAGCTCAAGCAAGACCTAGCGCGGGGCCTGCATTATGGTGCGCTATCTGTCAGGTAGCCGGAAAACATGCCACGGATAACTGTCACTTGCTACAAAAGTATGTACAAGCACCGTAATAGCTGTTCTGTAACTTTTGTAGGTCGGTAGGACATGATGAGCGTACTTGCAGGAGCTATGAATTGATGATGGATAGAACTCTCGCCTACAGGGTTCAGGCCGAAATGCGGCCCTTTGACCAGAATGCAGGGATAGCGCGGATAGGATTTCAGGGGCGCGGACAAGGCCGAGGCGGAGGAGGATCTGTATAGGTGATCAGTCTCCTATGCTGCACCATGCCCCACTTGTGCAACCTCGCTTGGTCAATCAACAATATCCATCGACAAAGCCCTGCCTCTCTCCTTGTAATGGGTTCAAGTGGCCAAACTGAGCTGCAAGCCCTATCTATGTACTCCTGGAGAGGGTTGCTCCCTGAAAGTCCTGTAGCTTTGCCAACTGTCTGTGCATCTACCCACACCTCATCAGTGGGTTGGCCCAAAGATGGATGCACCACCATCTCTAACAACTCCTCTCTCCTCTGTTTGGAAACTCCACGTTCCTCCCATCTACTAGCCTCTTGCAAAACTACTATGCCAAGCTCCAACACCTCTTGATGACAAGTGTCAACACATACTACCATTATGCTGGTTGCTTGTACATTTGCCCACTCCTCATCAATGGCTGGCCCCAAGGATGTTTGCTCGTCCTCCTCCATCATGGACTCAACATGAGCCATTAGCTCACCCTCCAAAAATGGCCCATCACACATCCTGTGCTCCACTGTGGGTTGCACATGCTAAATGAGTACAAGCTGCTGCTCATCAATCTCCTCCACCAAACATGGTTGCATCGTTGAGCCGCTACCAACAACCTCCCCTGACTGCTCATGCTCCTCAGAGGTGTCCAAGGACCCAACTATAGAAGAAGAATCCTCATCCTGAGAGTCAGAAGGAATCTCCTCCTGATCTGACTCATGCTCCTCTATGTGCTCTCCATGCCAAATCCTCACTGGGAGCCCATCTCTTTGGGCGTCTCCTCCCCTCACAAGGACAATCTGTTGTGCGTCATGTTCACCCATTAAACATGGATGCACATCAAGGCTGCTGTCAACATTTCCATATGATGGTTCAGGAGAACCAATGGACTCCTCTATAGTAGACTCTTGTTCAACTAAGGGCCCTTCAATCTTCTTCATAATCAATTGACTCGAGTTCCTTGCTAGCTCTGCTTTGATTTTAACAATTTCCTCTGCCTCTCTGTCCCCTCTAACTTGACATTTGTGATCCAATGTCCACACTCCCTGACATGTAAAACAAATCCGCTCTCTTCTCATTTGATTTCTGCTCTTATTTGGGGGTTTTGGAGACTGCTCTCTTTTTGGCTCCTCATATTTTTCAAATTTGAACCCTCCAAAAATTCTCCTTATCAAATTTCTTTTAACAAGAGGGTCAACACTAAGGGCTGCGAGCTGCCTCAGTGACTCATCCATGAGCCAATAAATTTGAAAGTTTCAAGCTCCCCTTACTGCTGTTGCAAAGACCCAACAAAATAACCAAATAATTAAGTTGCACTGCCCAAAAATTATGTTGTTGCTACTGAAGATGAACTGGTGTTTTTTCCCTCAATGCTACTCCAAAAATTTTGAAAATTTAACCTGAGGCTCCTCACACCAAACCCATAAAAACCCAGAAATGGTTTGGTTTAAATCACAACCAAGATCAAGCTCACCAAGTGGTGTGAATTACCCAGTTCAGTAATAAAACGAATTGATGAAGGAATACCATTGTAATGTCCCAAATGAAGAAAATTTTGAACAAACCCTTCACATAAATATTTTTCTTAAAATTCTAACGAAAAATAATTTAGAGATTTAGGTCGTCAATACCATAAATAATTTGCACAAATTTCCATCATCAAATTAACAAGAAAACCACGAAGCATAAACTGGAACTTAAATAGACAAGAAATATATGCAGAATCCTCAACCTTATTTTATTAAAAATAAAGAGTACATAGAACGCTTGAAATGGCTGAGAGTATGGTCGCTAAAGAAATCTGCTCCAATACTGCATTGGGCCTCCAAAACTAAATTGACCAATCAATATGCTGCAACCCGTGAACCCTGAATGGATTCACCAAGGGAAGAGATGGGTGCTCGCCCACTCTCACTGAATCACTCGTGGGTTTTCGTCCTGGGGCTACTGCTGGAGTAGAGAACCGGGTTCTCAACCTCTCATACAAGAAACAATATCAAATCCAAGATGTCCCAAATGATCTTCTCCTTCTCTTTTTATAGATCTGATGGATAGAGCTCCAAGCCTCTAGAAGCATCTTATTTTTTTATTTTATTATTATTCTAGAAGCTTCTCTGTTGACTTTATCTTAAGTGACCCCTTTTTATTTTATTTTATTTTACTTAAGTCACTTTTGTCCTATTTTCTCTAATTAGTTATTTTTTCTTAATTAAATGACTAATTAAAGTAATTTTTAACTAAGGAAAATGGTAAATCACCCACCAATCTCTATTCGGCCATTGGAAGTCACTTCTCAACATGCCATCCTGAAGATCTTCTCGTTTTGATTCCAACAAGCTATTACATTGAGGAGTTCCATCAATTAATCTCCCCGGAATGCCACTCCGAGTATAATTAATTAAGTTATGCCCATAATAAACCTGTTTTACGGGTATTATCAGAAAGTCATGGAACCAAAAACAAAAGGTGCATAACTGCTCATAATGATGAATATGCCAAGCAAATTCCATCGGATCCCATGAAATCTTCTCAAAACTCTATCAGAACCCCTAATGACATAAACCTGCTCCACTGACCTGGCCATCCCCTGCCCTGGAAATCCACCCTGGCTGTACTATGAAGAAGAATAAAAACGGGGACATTACAATTTTTAAAGGAGATTTAATTTTATAAATATTTTGTTTGTATACAAGCTATGTCAAGAAAACCCCTACAAAAACCACTTTATAAGATAAAACTATTGAAAATCAAAGAACTAATGAAAGCTCCTTAGAGAATCTGTCAAGAGTGGGTTGGTCTCTCTAAATACTTTCCGTCAAGCTTGATATTTGATTCCAATAAGATTTTTCCTCTACAACACTTCAATCAAATATTAGTTCCATATAGATCTAGCAAATAAGTAATTATAGGAAAACTCTAGAAATTTATTGGAAAATAACTATACATTTCTACACCTAGAGCGTACTTCTAAATCAATTGCCAATGCAAGATAGTTTTACATTAACGAATCATCAAGAGCATATGGAAATAGCAATAGATCAAAGCATGAGCAAAAGAAATTATACCAATAGTGAGCCAATCATCATACTCCTATGGAACAACAACTCATGAATGAACCCCAAAGTCTTTTATTGCAATTGAGAATAAGTGTACATAAGAGCAAAGCTTCCCCAAGCACAATATCTCATATCAATTATCTCTACAATGGAGCCAATGGCTCATTTAAATAGGAATAATGGAGAAGATCTCAATGTGAGAACCAATGACAAGTGGAATGATGACAATCCCAAAAAGATTCGAATTTGTTGAGTAGAGCTCTAATGCCAAGTGTAAAAATCGATTTCTGGCAAGTGCACTGTTTCTCTTGAGGTTGGACAACATACCCATGTGCCAAACGCGAATTTCCTTTGATGGCTGCCATGCGTGGTATGTAGGAGCTAAATAGGGAGTACATTCCCACTGATTTCTCACCAAATCCATCAAAGGATGACACCCCTACTCAAATTGTTGTTCGTACCCTATTCTAGACAGTGTGAACTCCTTCAGCTGCTGTGTGAGTTTCTCTTGGCTGCCAAGTGTGGTATGAATGGGTGAAGAGGGGAAGCATCTCCCATAAAGTCCTCAACCAAAAATATGTACATTGACACCTCTCCAAAGAGCTCCTTAACTGCTGCGTACAAGCTGAAGTAGACTGCGTGCAGGTCGCTGTTGATAGGGAAAAATCTGGAAATTTCCTCACGGAAATGCCACATGTGATAAGGCTGAGTGGATGGGAGACAAACTCCCTTAGATCATGTTGTGTTATCCTCACGAAATGGTAAATGGAGTAACTGTGTGTGGTCAACTCTCTGATGTGAGTGGAAACTTCCTCTTGCAACTGCGTTGATCCTTGACTGTCCAACGTGTATCTGTTGGCATGTGCATACTTTATTGTCCCTCACATTGCTTCGGTCTCTCTGTCCCTCTTTCTAGCAATTGACTGTTTCTACCTTGGAGATCGATCTGCTAGTGGAATCGAACTCTTCAAGTCTGTTCTCCAAGTGCCCATCGATGACTTCTTATAATCCTCTATTAGGATTCCAACGACCAAGATTAAATCTTAATCGATGGCTAGGATTAACTTGAAGTTGATCCATGTGAGTTTGTAGATTATTCATGCCTTCCTTAATTAATTCTGATTAATTAACTATATTCCTTATGTGTAGACTTGGGAAATATTTAAAAACTAGTTAATAATCTAATTAAGTCATCTCTAGGCAGAATTTCCAGAAACGATTTCTGGGTTTTGGAGATCTCATTTATTCTAGCCTCCACAATTTTTTTTTGGCTAGAACACATCTGATGCTACAAAGACAACTCCCTCTTAGCGAGGAATGTGTTCTAGTGCTCTATTGGACATCCTATAGCAACACACTTTCACTGCATCATCTCTTATCATGCTGCTGATGCCTCGCTACTGCTGCCAACCAACCACTGCACAACTCTGATATACACTGCATCTGTGTTGCTACTGACCATGCCGTACTGCTGCCAACACTGCATCTGCATTGCAACTCCCTCTCATCTGTTGTTGCTGCAACTGCAACAACTGCAACTTAAAAGCGTCCAAAATACTGAATCAACTGTGATCATTATAATGCATCTGTCACTTGAGTCTCTGACTGCTGCTAGTCTCTGCACTGTCACTGAAGAATCTACATTGCTACTGACTCTGCGCTGTGCCAATTGCACTGCTGCCAAATATGCACTGCGCTTCCCAGCATCTGACTTCTACTACTCTCTGCAATTGTCACTCTGGAATCTGATTGCATCAACTGTCACTGATCCATCTTGCTACTGAACACTGTGGGCCCCTGTAGCAAGGTATTGATCCATGAAGTGGATTCCTCAAGGGGCCTTCCCATCTAGAGCACTTTAGAGCTACAACACCAAATCTCCCCGCCTCACTCCTGGAGGTATGTCAACAAACACAGCGAAGTCTTCCTCCAGCCTGGAGGACAACCTATCGATCTCTGATTGAGCTACATCTTGGTGCTGCTTCTCTTCCTTGTGAAAATTCGATGACCTCAAATCTGTATTGCAACAACTCATTAAATTTCTCCTACTTGTTAATTTCTGAATCAAGTTATTTACAGTGTTACACAGTAAACATCGAAATAAAATCTACTGTAGCCTTCACAACATACAATACTACAAAAACAAAACACCGCACAAAAGAGAAATAAACTCACACACAAGTACACGATTGCTTTTGGACAAACGTCCCCGAAAATACCCAATGTGGGGAAACCGGTGGAGCAGATGAGGGTTTGATTATTATGTAGTAGTAATCTGAGTACAAATCATTGGATGCCCAAATTGGCTATCTGATACAGAAAATAAACTCGCAAAGAGGTAGTGAGAAAATATCTCACACTGTCACCGGAGATCCGACACTGATTTGGGCTCTGGATGAGCTGCCCTACACTATCTCTGCGCAGTCTATGCATGGGTTCACGCAGTCACTGCGTCATAGCTCAAGGGATTGCGTCACCCTCTCCTTCTGATTTTCTGCCCACTGGAGAGTTGACTCCCTGGTCTTCTGGTCTCACACCTCGGCTTGTGGCACTGGATCTCGACTGCTCCCCACCAAAATTTCGAATTGCTTCTGAAGCACTGCGCTGCCTCTACGTGGCACTGTGCTGCCTCTACGTGGCACTGTGCTACCTCTCTGGACCTCTCGATGCCTTCACTACCTTGCACTCACCAGGACTGGAAAAATCCCCTCTCGTCTACTATCCCTGCCCCTCACTGCAAGAAGATCACTCGATCTCTCTCCGGCAACTCAACGTTGTTACTCTCGATAAATTCGATCTCTAGATCTCACTATCTCGGTGTGTTCTCCAAGTGCGCATCAAGCTCCTTATAATCTCTCGTTGGAGCACCAATGACCAAGATTAAAACACAATCAAAGGCTAAGATTCACTGGGAGTTGTTCTTCGTATTTTTCTAGAAGATTCACACCATATTTAATTAATACCCTTTAATTAATCACATTTCCTAAGTTTAGACCTAGGAATACATTAAAAATAATTAATTATTTTAATTAAACCATCTCTAGATAGAATTTTCCCAACCGATTTCTGGGTTTTGGGGAATGCATGTGTCTTAGCCTCTCTACAAAATTTCAAGGCTAAAGCACATCCGATGCTATAGAAATCGACACTCCCTCTAAGTGATGCATGTGCTCTAGTGTTGAAACCCATTGAAGCATCACTCTGTCTCTGCACCATCTCCTGCTGCGTTGTTGATGTCTGGCTCTGCTGCCCATCAACTACTGCACAACTCTGATTACTGCATCCATGCTGCTGCTGGCCCTGCTGAACTGCTGCCAACACTGCATTCGCACTGCAACCTTCTCTAGCTGCTGCTGCTGTAACTGCAACAACTACAATGGAAAAGCATCTAAAATACTGAACCTACTGTTGTTAGTATGATGCATCTGTCACCCGAGTCCTGACTGCTGCTAGACTTTGCGCTGTCACTGAAGCCTCTGTGCAGCTTCTGACTTTGCTTTGTGCCAACTGCACTGTTGCCAACTCTATACTGCGTTGCCCAGTATCTGACTGCTACTAGCCACTTCATTTGTCACTTTGGTATCTCACTGCACCATATGCCACTGATCCATCCTGCTACTGCATGCTATGGGCTCCCGTAGCAAGGTATTGATTCATGAGGTGGACCTCCTCAAGAATCCTGCCCCTCATGTAGCTCTCTGGGGCTACAACTCCAAATTCACCCCACCTCGTCCTTGGAGTTAACTCAGTGATCATGGCAAACTCTTCCTCCAATTTGGAGGACAACTTGTCAATCTCGGCGGATGCAACCTACTGATCCTGCTTCTCCTCTTTGTCCTTCTTTTTGAGAGGACATTGAGTGCTGTAGTGACCACGCTCACCACATCTGAAGCATTTCACCTTAGAAATGTCCTCCTTCCTCTTGTGTTGCTCCTGCTGCCCCTTAGATGGGAGGGCCACATCTTCCTCTTCCTTTACTTGCTTCGTCCCACTATTGTTGCTTCTGCCAGTGATGGTGGTCTTTACCAAGTCTCGCCTCATCTCCTCCTGCTGTAGATCAACCAACATACGTTCCCAATTTGGCAGTTTTTCTCTGCCCAGGATACTCTGGAGGAAAACTTTCCATTCATTCGAAACGTTGTTCAGACCTAATCGTACAAATTCTGTAGGCTAGGGCGTTGACCCTACTAAAGACAGCTGATCCCGGACATCCTGAAGCCTAGTAAGGAAGACGCCCCCATTTCTGCATCCCCGTGCATCTCAGCTTTTCATCAAGATACATCTTCCGTTGCATGGAAGACCCTTCCTACAACATAGCTAGTGCTTCACACATCTTTCTGCCAGTATCTTTGCCAGCTATGTGAGATACCACGTGATCTTGAACCCAATCGAGGATCAACCTCTTAGCTTTTGCCATCTTCTTCTTGTACAACTACCACACTATCGATATAAGTCTTGAGATCATATTCATCTAGAAGGCAAGAAATTCTAGCCTTCCAGATCACATAGTTGGAGGCTTTGTCCAATCGATCTTGATCTCTCAACCCAGCTGATGCCATCTCTCTGAAACTGTCGAACTCCTCTTCTCCTCTGTGCAATTGCTGCCTAGCTATTTGCACTTCCTTCTGGAGTGAGAAATCTTGCACACAACTACTATTGCTTTGCTAGGAAAGTTCAAACTTCTTAGCTAAAAGTCCCCTGAGGAAAGAGTTCCCTCAGTGTGTGCTCTTCCTTCCTCCTGACGCTATTTGCACTAGCAAACTGCTGCAAAATCTGCATCCCAGCTGAAAATTTGCTTTGCCAGGAAATGCTGCTACTCCCTTTGCCTCTGGTACTCTTCGATCTGGAAACTTTTATCCTCTGTCGACTCACTTAGAGAAGTAAAATTTCCACGAAAAGCTGACCCTCGTGGCCAGGGATATACATTGCCCCTGGGGTTTTGAATTTCTCCCTATGTAGTAATTCGAACCTCCTCCCTTTTGGCTTTGAGCTCTCCGGCTTACGAGCTGTGCTTTGATACCATGTGAAACTTCGGTGACCCTGAATCCCTACTGCAGCTACTGATTAAATTTCTCCTACTTGTTAATTTCTGAATCAAGTTATTTATAGTGTTACAAAGTAAACATCAAAATAAAATCTACTACAACCTTCACAACATAAAATACTGTGGAAATAAAACACTGCACCGTAGAGAAATAAACACACACATAAGTACACAGTGGTTTTTGGACAAACGTCTCCGGAAAAACCCAATGTGGGAAAACCGGTGCAACAACTGAGGGTTTGATTATTATGCAGTAGTAATCCGAGTACAAATCATTGGATGCCCAAATTGGCTATCCGGTATAGAGAATAAACTGGCAAAGAGGTAGTGAGAAAATATCTCAGATTGGCACTGGAGATCCGACACTGATCCGGGCTCTGGATGAGCTTCCCTACGCTATCTTTGCGCAGTCTCTATGTGGGCTCACGTAGCTACTGCGTCACAGCTCAAGGGACTGCATCACCCTCCTTCCGATCTTCTGCCCATTGGAAACTCGACTCCCTGGCCTTCTAGTCTCACACCTTGGCTTCTGGCACTGGATCTCAACTGCTTCCCAACAAAATTTCAGACTCCCTCTGAAGCACTGTGCTGCCTCTACGTGGCACTGCGTTGCCTCTCTCGACCTCTCGATGCCTTCACTGCCTTGCACTCGTCAGGATTGGAAAAATCCCCTCCGGTCTACTATCTCTGCCCCTCACTGCAAGAAGATCGGTCAATCTCTCTCCGGCAATTCAGCGCTGCTACTCTTGAGAAATGCGATCTCTAGATCTCACTATCTCGGTGTGTTCTCCAAGTGCCCATCAAGCTCCTTCTTATATCTGTCATTGGAGCACCAACGACCAAGATTAAAACATAATCAAAGGCAAAGATTAACTGGGAGTTGATCCTTGTCTTCTTCTAGAATATTTGCACCAGATTTAATTAATACCCTTTAATTAATCACATTTCGTAAGTTTAGACTTAGGAATACATTAAAAATGTTTAATTATTTTAATTAAACCATCTCTAGGTGGAATTTTCCCAAACGATTTTCGGGTCTTGGAGAATGCATGTGTCTTAGCCTCTCTGCAAAATTTCAAGGATAGAGCACATCCAATGCTACAAAAATCAACACTCCCTCTTAGCGAGGAATGTGCTTTAGTGTTGCAACCTGCTAAAGCATCACTCTGTCTATGCACCATCTCCTGCTGGGTTGCTGATCTCTGGCTCTGCTGCCCATCAATTGCTGTGCAACTCTGATTTTTGCATCCGTGCTGTTGCTAACCCTGCTGAATAATTGCCAACACTGCATCTGCACTGCAACCCTCTCTAACTGCTGCTGCTGTAACTGCAACAACTGCAATGGAAAAGCATCCAAAATACTGAACCAACTGTGTTCAGTATGATGCATCTATCAATCGAGTCTTGACTGCTGCTAGATTCTGTGCTGTCATTGAAGACTCTGCGCTGCTTCTGACTCTACAATGTGTCAACTGCACTGAAGCATCACTCTGTCTATGCACCATCTCCTGCTGCGTTGCTGATGTCTGGCTCTGCTGCCCATCAACTACTGTGCAACTCTGATTTTTGCATCCGTGCTACTGCTGACCTTGCTGAACTGCTGCCAACACTGCTTCTGCACTGCAACCCTCTCCAACTGTTGTTGCTATAACTGCAACAACTGCAACGGAAAAGCATCCAAAATACTGAACCATCTGCACAACAACCCTCTCCAACTGTTGCTGCTGTAATTGCAACAACTGCAACGGAAAAGCATCCAAAATACTAAACCAATTGTGTTCAGTATGATGCATCTATCAACAGAGTCCTGACTGCTACTAGACTCTGTGTTGTCACTGAAGACTCTACGCTGCTTTTGACTTTGCAATGTGCCAACTGCACTGCTGCCAACTTTGTACTGTGTTACCCAATATCTAACCGCTACTAGCCAGTACATCTATCACTTTGGCATCTAACTGCACCATATGCCACTGATCCATCCTGCTACTGCATGTTATGGGCTCCCGTAGCAAGGTATTGATTCATGAAGTGGACCTCCTTAAGAACCCTGCCCATCTTGTAGCTCTCGGGGGCTACAACTCCAAATCACCCCACCTCACCCCTAGAGGTAACTCAGTGATGATGGCAAACTCTTCCTCCAATCTGGAGGACAACCTGTCGATCTCGATGGATGTAACCTGCTGATCATGCTTCTCTTTGTCCTTCTTTCTGAGAGGACATTGAGTGCTATAGTGGTCAAGCTCACCACATCTAAAGAATTTCACCTTGGAAATGTCCTTCCTCCTGTGCTACTCCTGTTGCCCTTTAGATGGGAGGGCCACATGTTCCTCTTACTTTACTTGCTTCGTCCCATTGTTGCTACTTCTGCCAGTGATGGTGGTCTTCACCAAGTCTTGCCTGATCTCCTCCTGCTGTAGATCAACCCACATACGTTCCCAATCTGGCAGTTTTTCTTTGCTCAGGATACTTTGGACGAAAACTTGCCGTTTTTCGGAAACGTTGTTCAGAGCTAATCATACAAACTCTGTAGGCTGGGGCGCTGACCCTACTGAAGACAACTGATCCTGGACATCTTGAAGCCTAGTACGGAAGGGGTCTATACGCTCCTCCTTCTGCATCGTCGTGTATCTCAACTCGTCCTCAGGATACATCTTCCGCTGCTTGGAAGACCCTTTCTACAGTGTAGCTAGTGCTTCCCACATCTTTCGGGCAGTATCTTTGCTAGCTATGTGAGATACCACATGATCTCGAACCCCATCGAGAATCAACCTCTTAGCTTTCGCCATCTCCTTCTTGTATTTCTTAAGCGGATCTGCATCTGCGGGTACAACTACCACACTATTGATATAAGTCTTGAGATCATGTTCATCTAGAAGGCAAGAAATTCTAGCCTTCCAGATCACATAGTTGGAGGCTCCATCCAACCGATCTTGATCTCTCAACCTAGCTGATGCCATCTCTCTGAAAATGTTGAATTCCTCCTCCTTTGCGCAGTGGCTGCCCAGCTATTCACTCCCTTCTGGATTGAGAAATCGTGCACACAACTACTGCTGCTGTGCTAGGAAAAGTCGAACTTCTTTGCTAGAAGTCCCTTGAGGAAAGAGTTCCCTTAGTGTGTGCTCTTCCTTCCTCTTTACGCTATTTGCACTAGCAAATTGCTTCAAAATCTGTGTCCCAACTGAAGATCTACATTTTATGGAACTGCTACTACTTTGTCTGCCTCTGGTACTCTTCGATCTAGAAAATTTTATTCTCTGTTGACTCACTCAGAGAAATAAAATTTCCAGGAAAAATTGACCCTTGTGGCCAAGGCAATACGCTACCCCTGGGGTTTTGAATTGCCCCCTACGCAATACTCTGATCTCTCCGACTTACGAGTTGTGCTTTGATACCATGTGAAAATTTGGTGACCCCGAATCCCTACTGCAACTACTGATTAAATTTCTCCTACTTGTTAATTTCTGAATCAAGTTATTTATAATGTTGCACAATAAACATCGAAATAAAATCTACTGCAGCCTTCACAACATAAAATACTGCACAGGAGAGAAATAAACACACACACAAGTACACTGTTGTTTTTGGACAAACGTCCCCGGAAAAAACCCAGTGTGGGAAAATCGGCATAGTAGTTGAAGGTTTGATTATTATGCAGTAGTAATTTGAGTACAAACCTTTGGATGCCCAAACTGGCTATCCGATATAGAGAATAAACTGGCAAAGAGGTAGTGAGAAAATATCTCAAACTGTCACTTGAGATCCGACACTGATCCGGGCTTTGGACGAGCTGCCCTATGCTATCTTTGCACAGTCTCTGCATGGGCTCACGTAGTCATTGCGTCACAGCTCAAGGGACCGCATCACCGTCTCCTTATGATCTTCTGCCCACTGGAAACTTGACTCCTGAGCCTTTCGGTCTCACACCCCGACTTTTGGTACTGGATCTCGACTGCTACCTAACAAAATTTCGGACTGCCTCTAGAGCACTACGCTGCCTCTCTCGGCCTCTCGATGCCTTCATTGCATTGCACTCTCTGTGATTGGAAAAATCCCCTCTGGTCTACTATCCCTGCCCCTCACTGCAATAAGATCACTCGATCTCTCTCTGGCAACTCAACACTGCTACTCATGAGAAATTCAATCTCTAGATCTCACTATCTCGGTGTGTTCTCCAAGTACCCATCAAGCTCCTTCTTATAATCTATCATTGGAGCACCAACGACCAAGATTAAAACATAATCAAAGGCTAAGATTAACTGGAGTTGATCTTTCTCTTCTTTTAGAAGATTCGCACCAGTTTTAATTAATACCCTTTAATTAATCACATTTCCTAAGTTTAGACTTATGAATCCATTAAAAATAATTAATTATTTTAATTAAACCATCTCTAGGTGGATTTTTCCCAAACGATTTCCGGGACTTTGAGAATGCATATGTCTTAACCTCTTTGCAAAATTTCAAGGCTAGATCTGATCCGATGCTACATGAATCAACATTCCTTGTGCTTCTTCTTGAGAGAACACTGGGTATTGTGGTGGTCAAACTTGCCACACTTGAAGCACTTGACCTTTGACAGTCCTCCTTTTTCTTCCTCTGTGCCCCCTGTCCTTGACTGGGACCCTTCGATGCGAGGGCCACATTCTCCTCCTTCTCCCGCTTCGATGTGCTGCCGCTACCACTGATGGAGCTCTTTAATAGAGATCGTCTCAATTCCTCCTGCTGCAAATCGACCCACACCCTGTCCCACATTGGCAAGGTATCTCCCCCAAAATACTTTGGATGAATATCTGCCACTCCTCAGAGACAGTGTTTAGTGCCAATCGCACTAGCTCTGTGGGTTGAGGCGCTGCCCCAACACCTGACAACTGGTCCCGGATCACTTGAATCCTGGTGAGGAAAGAGTCTATGCCTTCCCCCTTCTACATCCAGATGAGCCTCAACTTCTTCTCTAAGTACATCTTCCGCTGCTCGAAAGTTCTTTGGTACAATGAGGAAAGTGTATCTCACATCTCTTTGGTCATTCCCTTGGCCGCTATGTGTGATACCACATGATCTCGAACATCATCTAGGATCAATCTCTTTGCCCGCGCCGTCTCCTTTCTGTACTCTTTCCGCTGATCTACATCCTGGGGCACTGCTACCACTGCATCAATATATGGCTCCAGGCCATATTCATTTAGAAGGAAGGAAATCCTTGCTTTCCAGATGACATAATTGGAGGCTCCATCCAACCTGCCCTGGTCTTGAATTCTAGCAGTGGCCATCTCAACCAATGTCGAAAATATCTTCCCTTCTGCTCAACTGCTGCTAGGTTTTTCGCACTCCCTTCTGGAGTGAGAAACTTTGCTCACAACGACTGCTAATTTGCAAGGGAAATCGAACTTCTTGGGACTAGAAGTTCAATGAGGAAAATTTTCCCTCAATGTGTGCTCTTCTTCCACCCGATGCTAGCTCTGCTCTAACAAACTGCTGCAAAACTACTGCGTTCAGCTAGAGATCTACTCTGCGAAAATACTGGGCTACTCCCTCTGCCTCTGGAATCCCTCGATCTGGAGAGATCGAATTTTTTTCAGTCCCTCACTTAGAAAAAATCAAATTTCCTCAAGAAACTCGACCTCTCGGCAAAGTAATTGTGTTGCCTCTAAGGTTTCGATCTGTTGCCCACACTGAACAACGAAACTCCTTTCTTCGCTGAGCTCTCTAGTTGATCATCTGTGCTCTGATACCATGTGAAAATTCCGAAAGCTGAAATCCTATTGCAGCAACTAGAAATTATTCTCTTAATTGTTAATTCAATTTAACAATTTATTTACTGTTTGCTACAACAAACACTGAATACATCACATTGCAACCTACACAAATAAAACCGTGGAAGAATAAACGCTGGATGAAATGCTAGCACACACACATAAATTTACACATTTATTTTTGGACAAATGTCCCAAGGAAAACCCAACTTAGGAAAACTTGTGCAACAATGAGTGTTTTACTTATTATGGAACAGTGAAATCTGAGTACATCTATGGATGCCCAATTGGCTATCCAAACAACAAGAAAATATGAGCAAAATACTGAAGGGAATTACCCTTCTCCCACAAGCAATCTCTGGCTCGACTTTCCCTACCAAAACTTCCCGGAGCTCTGCGTCAGCCTCTGCATTTCCTTGCGTAGCTGGCTAGACCTCTTGCTCCGGGCTGGGCTTTGATGAAGTTGTTCTGCCTTTGGATGTTGAGGAAACTGCCTCTTCGGCCTTCTGAGACTTCTTCTCGACCTATGGAACTGAGAACAGTTTTCCTTCCTCCAAATCAAATTGCCTTGCTGAAGCAACTGCTCTGCCCCTCAGCGTTGCCTCTCTGAGATAATTCGACTCTCTCACTGCTACCTCTCCGGATTTGGAAAATCTTTCCTCCGGATCACTGTCTCTGCCTCTCACACTACTTCGATCTCTCTGACTCTCTTTCTGGCAATTGATTGCTGCTACTCTGGAAATCGATCTGCTAGTGAAATCGAACTTTCCAAGTCTGTTCTCTAAGTGCCCATTGACTTCTTCTTATAATACTTTGTTGGGACTCCAACAACCAAGATTAAATCTTAATTGATGGCTAAGATTAATTGGGAGTCGATCCGTGTGAGTTTCTAGATCATTCATGCTTTGACTTAATTAATTCTGATTAATTAACCATATTCCCTAAGTTTAGACTTAGGAAATATTTAAAAACTAGTTAATAGTCTAATTAAGTCATTTCTAGGCGGAATTTTCAGAAATGATTTCTAGGTTTTGGAGATCTCATGTTTTCTAGCCTCTCCACAAAATTTCGTGGTTAGAACACATTTGATGTTACAAAAACCAGTGTTGCAAACATCACGATTAAATCACGATTTTTTCGCTCGGACGATTTAATCGCCGATATTTTCGGCAATTTTTTTATTTTCAAAAAATCGCGATCCAATGCGAAAAAATCGTGGATGCTCCGAACAACGGGTTTTTAAGTGATTTTTTGGTTTTTGTTTTTCATTTTTTTTCAGACAACGAGCTACAAGGGCAGAGGAGGAGAAAAACGAAAATTTTTATCATCCCAAGCAAGACAAATTCGAGTTTGGACCAAATTTCTTTGGCAAAGTGTCGTTTCAATGTATGGGCACCAAATTTGGCCATTTTTTTTTGTTTGTTTTTTGTTTTTGCTTGGGTTTCTATAACCCATTGATTAGCAATGATTTTTGAGTGGATTTGATTGTGTTTTTTTTCATTTTTGTTGCATAGAGTGGAGAGGGTTCATTTTGGTCAAAAATGCAAAGACTTGATTGTTAGATTTATTAATTTAATTTCTTCTTGTGCTCTATTTTTTGGCATCAATTTTGTTTGGGTTTGAATGTGCATTTTTTCTATTATTGTTGCATTGAGTTGAAGTTTTTTTTTGGGTCAAAAATTCAATGTGTTGTATGTAAATTTTATTTTTATTTTTTTAACTTGCAATTTTTCTTGTGCCCTAGGTTCAACTTCAAACTTCATCTTACATTAAAACTCAAGAGCTCAACCAAGTTACAAACATGCCAAGGAAATTGGACCCTCTATGGGAATTTGGTGAACCTGATGGAGGGTTTGACACAATGTTACTTGGGAGTGGGAGCGAAAGCGAAAACGGGAGTGGAAGCAACATTTTCAGAAGCTCCCAGTTTGGGAGCGAATCCTGGAGCGTTTTTTAATATAATATATATTTTTTATATTTTGATACATATATGTCAACAACAACTTGTAGAATAATGAATTAGATATAAAAAACATAAAAAAACATAGATTGAACCATATAACAACAATCATCTAGAAGTTATAATCTTCATCAACCACGTCCACAAGTTAGTAACATAGTAACATACAACATATTGAGTTTCATGATTTATCAATCTTAAAGTTTCAAGCTTTGAAAATTCAATATATAACATTTATCATCATTGATCACCAAAGTTCTACTTGTAAGCTAAGTGTAACCATTACAACAAATAATATCTAACATGAAATGAAATGTTATAAAATGAAACAACTTTCAACTTTCATGAAGCATCATATTCATAATTCATTACTAATGAGTTATAATTGCCAACTTCAAACTTAAATTGTCATATATTGTTTAAAAAAATATCATAATAAATATGAAAGAGTGAATAGTTATAAAAGCTACTAGAAACTAGAAAAGAGAAGTAAATCTATTATCTATTTCTTATGCTTGGGCCTCTTGCCACCACGAGAAATGTCTGATTTTTTAGACTTGTTGGAAAATCAGGATCTTTGTCATTAATATCACCCTCTAAGCATTAATATCTAGAGGTATCTTTGTCATTACCTCTGTATCTGTAGAGGGATCTTTGTCATTAATATCATCCTCTAAGCATTAACATAAGATAGAGAAAGCATAGCATGTCAAGTCAAGATTTTGTTTGAGTGATGCGTAAATTTTTAGGAGGGTCATGATAGAGGAGTTCGACAACCAATGTCACTAACATCAAGGTACATAGAGGGATTGGTGCTCTTGATTAAATACGAGTTCCATACCCTAATACGTGACAAATTCAATGAAAGCATTGCAATCCCCCAATCCTGAAATCTTGGAAAACTGATAAGTCTGCTCGATTTTGAATGAAATCTAAAATTCTACTTTCTCCATATGAAATCCAATGAGGCCGAAACCACTTTCAAACATCCTGAGTCATTTCATGCTAATGTTAAAAATTTAAGTTTTACTTTAAGAATTTAACATTACCATGAATAACATATCAATACTAGGGCCTAGACTTGACCATCCCACTCAAAAATTATTTGTTTCTTTCAAAAGAAAATTCATTTCGAACCTTACTTCGAAAAAAATTGCAAAAAAGGCAAAACGCTCCCGAAAAGGCAGGGAGCGAAATTTTTTTTAGGGAGCGCGCTCCCGACCCGCTCCCGCCCGTAGCGCGGATTTGGAGCGGGATTGGCCGGGGGGGGGGGGGCGCTCCCCCGCAACACTGGTTTGATAGATCAAACTTGTCTTGCAAGTTGTGTGGACATCATATGACAGGGGAGGTGTATAGATTGAAGTATCACCTTGCACAAATCTCTGGACATGAGGTAGGGCCTTGCACCAATACAAATCCAGAAATCATTCGGAGAGCCCTCAGATCATTGGAAGATTCAAGAAATAGAGCAAACCAAATAGTGCAAGTCAACTTTGAAGAGTCAACTAGTAGGGAATAGAGTGTTAGGAGGTGAATATGAGAGTGGCACTGGTTTTACTTCAGCATCAATATCTACAACCAACCCTGTAGTTTCTTCATCTTATTTTGTTCCTAGAACCACGGCTGGTTCACAACCATCTCTCTTCAATACTTAGAAAAAAAGGAAAAAGAAGACGCTGACAAGATGTTGGGCAAGTTTCTTCTTTGGAGTGATATTCCCTTCAGCTTTGCAAGGAATAATCTAGTTTTCCAGTCTGCTGTTGATGCTATTGCAATTGTTGGCCCAGGGTACAAAGTCCCTTCTTATGATGAGTTTAGAGGCCGCATTCTTCAAGATGAAAAGGTTGACTGCACCAAAAGATTGGAGGAGTTTAGGGCATCATGGGCATACACATGATGCACTGTGATGTCAGATGGTTGGACTGATCAAAAGGGGAGAAGCCTTATAAACTTCTTGGTTAATTGTCCCAAGGGGACAATGTTTATGAAATCTGTTGATGCATCTGCACATATCAAAGATGCAAAATTATTATGTGATTTGCTGGATGTGTTTATTTTGGTGGTGGGTTCATAACATGTTGTCCAAGTCATAACGGACAATGTTTCAAATTATGTTGCTACTGGAAAGATGCTTATGGAGAGGCATCCTACTTTATTTTGGACACCTTGTGCTGCACATTGCATTGATTTGATGTTGGAGGACATAGGAAGAATTCCTTTTGTTAAAGATATTGTTGAGTCATCAGAAAGCATTACAAAATTTAAATATAATCATGCATCTGTGCTTCATTTGATGAGAACATTCACCAACAACAAGGAGTTGGTGCACTTTGCCATTACACGGTTTGCCACCAATTTCATATCTCTTTAATCCCTCTTGAATTCTATGTGGGATGTGAAGAGAATGTTTCTTTTAGATCAGTGGCGTGCTTTGGCATTTAGCCGCAAACTAGAGGGAGAGGCCATATGCAGATTAATTTCATACCAGGAAAGCTTCTGGGCAGGAGTGCAAGAGGTGTGCAACATTATTGAACGTTTGGTAGAGGTTATTCGATTAGTTGATGGTGACAAGCCTGCAATGGGCTACTTGAATGAGGCCATGGATAGGGCCAAAGAATCCATTCGGACCTACTATGATGACAAGGGAGATGAGGGGTTTTAGAAACAACTCTTCCTATGGAAAGTGATTAATGAACGATGGAACAACACACTCCATCATCCCATTCATGTTGCAGGGATCTACCTGAACCCCGCATTTGGTTACCCATATGGGTTCTTATTTGATGCTGAGGTCATGAATGGATTCTTCACCTGTGTTCAGAAGATGGTGCCATCTCCAACAGAACGTTCAAAAATCTCTAAAGAAATGGAGATATACAGGATGGCAGGTGGCACATTTAGCTTTGACATGGCTGTGGTTGATAGAAAGACTAAAATGCCAGGTATTTTTTAGTTTGTTTAAAATTTCATTCTCTTCAAGTTCATAACTTTGTACTTCGTTTTAACTTTCGAATTTCATTTTTTTTCCTATGTTTATCTTATTTGTAATTTTGTTGTAGATGCATGGTGGAGAGGCTATGGTGCTAGAGTACCCCATTTGCGAAAGCTTGCCATTCAAATCCTCAGCCAAACATGTAGCTCCTCAGGATGCGAGCGCAACTGGAGTGTATTTGAAAAAATACATACCAAGAAGTGCAATAGGTTAAAACTTAAAATATTCCAAATTTTCAATTAATTTTTTGAATTTATTAAATAATATTTCTTTTTATAATTTTTATTTTATGACCTTTGTACAGGTTGGAGTCTCTGCAACTTAATGACATGGTCAACATCTACTAGAATCTTCTATTGTGGGTGAGGCAACTTGAGAGGACATCTGATATGGAGGTAATTTCATTGGATGGGATTGACACCGCTGTTGCGTGGAGGGTTGAGGCCGAGAGGCCTCTCATGGAGTCTACTACTGATTGGTTAGAGCAGGAGGTAGTGGAGGAGGTAGAGGGGCAGGAGGAGGAGGAGAAACAAGAGGAGGAGGTGACACCACCTACCCACGCTACCCCTATCACTAGTAGAGGACGTGGTCTATCACTTGTAGCTCCTAGTTTTTCAACTTCTAGAGCACAATAGAGTCCACTGCCAATGCCACTGACATCTACATCTAGAGGAAAAGCTATTGCATTTTCTCACAAAAGGGGCAAAGGAAATTAGTAGTATTAGATATTTGGTTCATTTCATTGTATATGACATTATGACTCATGATATGAGATACATTATTATATTTTTTGTTGATATTTTGAGGCTAAGTTGGGACTCAGGACTTACTATTCAGGACATGATTCACTGTTATGTGTGATGTAGCACTAGAAATGATATTACTTACACATCTTATATATTGGTTCTTTTATCATATTTATGTGTCAATGCATTTATTTTATGTTGTAGATGCTTTAGATATTAAAAAAATTGAAAAAAAAAGAATATTTTGTATTTGCTGATTTTTTCCCTATTTTTACCAATTTTTCCTATTTTTCTCCCTCGCTGATTTAATTCCGATCGCGATGTTTGCAACATTGACAAAAACTAACAAATCTTCCTTTTGAACTGTTGTCAAAGGGTAAAAGTTGGGGTGACTGTAAGAAAGAGGAGCTAAGGACACGAAGGTATTGTTAAAGATACCCTTCTTTTTAGTCTTACTAGCCAGTGTGTGGCTTCGTTCCTAGAAGGGACAAGTCACCCCCATAATTGTAGGGTCACACACCTTTGCCATACTTCGTACCAGTTGGAAGAATTTTCCAAGAAAGTCTTTTTTTCCCTATGATTTCTATCAACCAAGCTTATGCTTGGATGTTAATTGTGCTAAAATGCAAACTATGCTAAAATGCATAAATGAAATGCAAGTAAGTTTATTGGTGCTTTGCAAGAAAGGAATTGCCTCAAATAAGTGGAAATATGCTCACAATGATATAACTTGAAAAATTGTACAAGACATATAAACATAAGCTTCATAAGTAAATGAAATTGTAAATTGCTCCATGTAAATAAACAATAAACTTATAGCAATTGAAAATGAGATGAAGCTAAGAGTGAATGCTTGCTTGTAAAGTGTGCTTTGAAAATAAATGAGCAAAACGACCAATGAGCCTTTTGTGAGGCATATTGTAAAGAGATGAAATGTTAAACAACTAAATTAAACTTGCTACACAAATTGAGATACTTGCATGTAAGAAATGAGTTGCTCTAAAATGCCAACTTGTACTTTTAAAGCAAAAATAGAATGCAAAGCATCAAATGAAAACTTGTAGCAAAATCTAACTTAGAAAAACAAAGTGTGAGAGTGAGGTTGTGTTAATTTTAAAATATGCAAATGGAAAGATTGAAGCACAAAGTTAATCCACCCACACAAAATCCTCCTTTTAAATAAGGAGAAAGGATGCCTTGGGTAAAACCCAAGCTCCCACAAGAAAAAAGATCTTTTATTTACTTGTTACAATGGTGTAAAAGCTAATTAGAGGGCCGCCCAAAAGATGAAGGAGATTTGTACAAGATGAGAGCTAGAAAGAGGTAGAAAATCCCTCCAAACAATGGTAACCTCAAGGGCCAATGAAGTCCTTCTATGATTAGAAAATTACAAGCTCTAAAAGGGTCCACAACCTAGCCTTGTTTGGAACTCTTTCTAATGTCTACGACCTTTTTAGAATGAATCTTGAATGTTTGAGAGGTCCTACAAGCAAAATAGTTAGAGTTTCAATGGTCTTTCCTTAAGGCACTTGTTGTCAACACTCTAACTATGGGTTGCAAAACTTGGACAAAATTAGTTTAGAAAGAGCATATAAAATGAATAAGTATGATACAAATAGTGTACAAAACCAAATCAAGTGACGGGAGTGAACCGCATCACTTGCTTAGTTTGGAAAATGCTCTTAAATATCTAAATAAAATCAATGAAAGCACAATTTTTTAAAAAGATTTAAATTTATAAATATTTTGCTTGTATACAAGCTATGTAAAAAAAACCTCTGCAAAAACCACTTTATAAGATAAAACTATGGAAAATCAAAGAACCAATGAGAGCTCCTTATAGAATGTGTCAAGAGTGTGTTGGTCTCTCTAAAAACTTTCCTTCACGTTTGATATTTGATTCCAATAAGATTTTTCCTCTACAACGCTTCAATCAAATATTAGTCCCATATAGATCTAGCAAATAAGCAATGATAAGAAAACTTTAGAAATTTATTGGAAAATAACTAGAGATTTCTACACTTAGAGCATACTTTTAAATCAATTGACAGTGCAAGATAGTTTTACATTAACGAATCATCAAGAGCATATGGAAACAACATAGATCAAAGCGAACAAAAGAAATTATACCAATATTGAGACAATCATCATATTCCTATGGAACAACAACTCATGAATGAACCCCAAAGTCTTTTATTGCAATTGAAAACAAGTGTACATAAGAGCAAGGCTTCCCCAAGCACAATAGCTCGTAAAATGATCCTTACAATGGAGCCAATGACTGATTTAAATAGAGGAAAAATGGAGAAGATCTCAATGTTAGAACCAATGACAAGTGGAATGATGACAATCCCAAAAAGATTCGAATTTGTTGACTAGAGCTCCAATGCCAAGTGTAAAAATCGATTTTTGGCAAGTGGACTATTTTTCTTGAGGTTTGACAGCATACCCATGTGCCAAATTTGAATTTCCTTTGATGGCTGCCATGTGTGGAGTGTAAACAGGGAGCACATTCCCACTGATTTCTCACAAAATCCATCAAAGGAATGACCCCTGTACTCAAACTCATGTGCGTACACTGTTCTGGACAGTGTGAACTCCTTCAACTGTTGTGTGAGTTTCTCTTGGCTGCCAAGTGTGGTACAAAAGGGTGAAAAGGGGAAGCATCTCCCATAAAGTCCTCAACCAAAAATATGTGCATTGACACCTCTCCAAAGTGCTCCTTAACTGCTGTGTACAAGCTGAAGTAGACTACATGCAGATAGCTGTTGATAGGGAAAAAATCTAGAAATTTCCGCAGGGATATGCCACATGTGATAAGGCTGAGTGGATGGGAGACAAATTCCATTAGATCCTCACGAAATGGTAAATGGAGTGATTGTGTGTGGTCATCTCTCTGTTGTGCGTGGAAACTTCCTCTTGCCGCTGCGTTGACCCTGGACTCATTTTCTGCCACTCACATTAGGAAAGTCAGATTTTAAGGGACTGTAAGTAGTTTTTTGACCCTCAAAGTGGGTTCTAGGAAAATGCTGGGAATAAATTCCTCGGAATATGATGGATAAGGGGTTCGCCCCTTGTTGTCCAAGTAGTAGACCTGTGGTGCTCCCAGTGGGTATGAGGGCACATACATGAGCCCATGGGTCCCCATATGAATCGAAGATGCCTGTAGTTCCTCTGCAAGGGTCCAAGTGCTGGAATGAATGTTGCCATGACATCATACAAGTCCTGGGACACCTGTCAAGAGTGTGCGCCTCCTGTGGGGGCTTGCTAGGTATAATGTACCAAGCATATCATCATCATCCCAACAGTGGATTGCTAGTAATGTCTGAGCATCCATGAAGATCCGTGGAGTGTTGTTTGCTGTTGTGGAGACCAATGGCTCTCTATGCACACCTTAATTTGCCAATGTAGACCTCTGGGGTTAGGATCCCATATAGGGAGACCAAACTGAAATGGAAACCACCTGCAATCCTGCATAAGATCCAATGCGTGCCCTAGGGTTCCAGTACAACCAATCGTTAAAATAATCGGGTAAAAGAGCTTACAAATCTCGGATAACAACGAGGGCACTTCATAATGGCATGCCCTTCCATAGTGGGCTTTGGCATGTGCTAGTGTCTGTGGCTCCAAAGGGGGTTAGCCAAGTACCCTATTAGGTGGTTTCAGCCTTTAAAGGGGATAGTATGTCGAAGGTACATCCCTCTAGTGGGGGTGGCAAGTGACAAATAACTGAGATGGAACAGGGAATGAGAGGGGTAGTCTTGGGCCACATAGTGGGGCACAGAGATAGCTAGATAAGGGAAAGCCCACACTCGAGTATGTAATGTATAGGACGGAGCAATCGTGGTACATGAGGTGCCCTGACCTTGATTTTAACACCCTTCTTTGTATACCTTTTGTCTTTTATGAATTTTCTTTAATTAACTGCTCGGGGCTCAAAAGAGAATTGCATGATGTGTAAGATATAGCAGTGAATACCCCTTTTTAGGTAGGGTGGTTCATTGCCCTTCCGGGGTTGGGACAATCATGGGTTCCTTAATGATAGAGGAGGCTCATCTAGGACCTATGGAACTAGGGTGATGGCCATGGATTGGGGTAGAGCTCATGCAATGGCTTTTGTCCATACGCTAATTATTTTGTTTCGGCCATCTTTTGCATTTTGTGGTACAATTTCTTGTTAAATGTGGCCAATTATGCTTTTCACTTTTTCTTTTAATTGCTTCAACCTCCAGGGCATCATTATAGGCCTGATCCAAGGTGAGGGCAAGGGGATTGGGAGGCTAGCTCTATGTGGACCCAGAATGGGAATGTGGAACCAGGATGGGAGAAAAGATGAATGGGGGTATAGTGAGTGGAAAGGGAGTAATACGTGTGGGTAAAGGAGTGGGACCACGCACCCAAAGTCGGGTTTCCCAAGTAAGGAATCCCACAGGACTAGGATCCAAGGTTAACAACCAAAAGAAATAAGGGGACATGAGCACAAACTAAGCCCACTCTTTCCGCCAAATCCTCCCATCAATCCATATCCAGAAGTATCCATGATAAGTAAACTCAATACTCAATTACCAAATGACAAGACATACCTTTAGATTCAGGAGGCCCACTTTCAAACATACGATAAATACAAGTGGGTGAGGGAACACATATTTGGCTCGGGTGGCAGAGAAATGGCACAACGAGTTAGTAGGAGGCATCAAGGGGGTGTTGGCTGCCGACTGAGGCTCATCATGGAGAAAAATTTCTCCTGGGATATCACCCACAAAGTGGTGGGTAACAGGTCCCTCCATCCACTATTTCAACCCCTTACCTTGGCAATTTCAACTTCTTTTCAAGGGAGTGCATATTACATGTGGGTGTGGCCCCCACATTCTACTAACAAAAATTAATTCGGCCCCCTTCTCCTAAGTCTCATCTCCAAAATTTCGTGGGCCCCCCATAATAGACAAAAAAATGCAAAATTGTGAAATTTATTTTAGGAAAAATGTTCTAGGAAGGAACATTACACTAAGCCTATTACATGGCTTTATTCATCATGCTAATGACATTTATGCAATATCCCATGTCAATATCCCCGTAGAACTGCGGAATTTGAGGAGTGAAGAAGAAAATGAGAAGAAGAAGTTAAAGTTTAAACGCTAAGAGTTCAAAAACTTTGATGATAATAAGAACTCTGATGGTACATTGAAGCCTCTACATATCCTTGGGCATGGAGTCTTCAAAAGCTTCCAGGGGCCACTTCAGTGGTCAACAAGAGTTTCAATGATCACGATTACATCTCAACCGATGGCTAAGATCAATTTGACTTCATCAATGGAAGCCTCTAGAGAAAAATCAAACTTCTCTTAATTAATTTCGTAATTCCCTTTAATTAACCAATTTTCCCAAGTTAGATTTCTGAAATAATTTAATTATTGTTAAGTAATTTAATTAATGTGTCTCCAAGTTTTTTCTAGTGAAACCTTTTCTGGGTTTTGTAGATCTAGTGTTCTTTAGCCTCTCAGACACAGTGGGAGACTAGAATATCTGTCCGTTGCTACCCTATATCCATAAACTAACATGGTCACCATTTAAGTTGATGTGCACTGTTCAGTGTATGCCAGGTCTCTTAGATTATCTATCATACGTGGTCCTTTTCCATGGGTCACCATATTTCTTTCCAATTTATGGTTCTAAAGTGCGTACCCAGTGAGCACTGGCTGGCAACTTGCTCATTATCACCTAGAAGCCTCATCCATGGTAGTTAGGCTATGCTCTGAAACATTTACTGGGACCGTTAAACCTTTCTTTTTAAAATAAAGCTGAGAATTATTTAAAAATGAGATGTCTTTTTACATACCGTTGCTTCATGGAGGATCAACTTGACGAGAGGGCATTTGGGTTAAGTTATAGACAAACTATATCGTTTCTTAAAATTCCTTAATTTGAATCTGAATATATTTTATAATAGCAATTTTTGAACGAGTCTCTCAGGGTTTGTATGGTAGATGAGTTTTTGTCAAATCATGTGATGTGCTAGCTGTCCATTCTGTATACTGTGAGTTTGCGGCAGTTTCACTCAGGAATAACTGCATGACCTGGAACGTTATTCATGTTGTCCCAGGTGACTCGTAGCTATTAAAATTTAACGTTATACATTATATCTGCAATTGTACTGTTCTGCTGTTCTTTCGTGATTTTGTAATAGTGTATTTGATTTGGCCAAGTTAGTTCTTCATTACTAGAGTTAGAGTAGTTGTCTTATACAATTTTTGTTTTTTTTACTTGCGTGCACATTTCTCACATTCTACACGCACTACGTTGACTATTTTGACTTGTAATGAAATGAAATGATATTTTAAGGTCCACGAGACTAAAAATAGTTTATGAGACCATTAGTTCTCTGTTTTTCACTTTTTGCAATTCAATCCTTTTCCGATTTGAATTGATGATGAGCTGGCCCAACCTTCCAACAATCCCCTCGCTAAAAAGACAATGCCAAGAAACTGATGCTAACATGTTCTCATAACTATCTCTGATGTCTTTGAATGCATCACATTCCAAAATGAAATGTTTTTCCAATTCCACAGCTCCAGACGTGCAAAATGTACACACCTGTTCTTCCCAAGCTTCTTTAGGCCTTTTCCACCGTCCTATTTCACACCGAAGTTGATGTGAGTTGGTTCTTAATTGAGCAATAAGAACCTTTGCCCTCCATGAAATTGTATATGACTAGTAGAGATTATTCAATGAATTGTAGAGAAGAACGATTTTTCCGATTCCACAGCCCCAGACGTGCAAAATGTACACACCCTTTCTTCCTAAGCTTCTTTAGGCCTTTTCCACCGTCTTGTGTCACACTGAAGTTGATGTGGTTGGTCCTTAATTGAGCAATAAGAACCTTTGCCCTCCATGAAATTGTATATGACTAGTAGAGATTATTCAATCAATTGTAGAGAACACAATTTTTTTCTTTTGTTTCTTACCGATGGTTATAAAATCTTGCTTATTATTTTTAGGTTCTAGTATATACACCGCATCTAGATGTAGGCAGGTAAGAATTTAAGTAAAACATCCTTCACTTCTTCTAAGGTCATATTTTTAAAATTTTTAAAATCTTTCGCAAAGGTTGTTTGCTATTTATTTTTAATATTTTAGATAGTTTCAATCAATATACTTTTTTATCTAACTTATTGGTTTTGTTATAATCGCAGGATGTTTACCCACCCTTGTAACATTACCTGTCTGGATTGGTTTGTATCGGGCTCTTTCAAATGTCGCAAATGAGGTAAATATGGATGGATCAATGGGTAGAGTCTCTCTGATACTTGCTATTATTGAGTCGCTTTGAAATTAGTTTGTTGGAAATAATCATGAGGGCGACATCTTTCTTCTCCTGCAGTTGTCAAATGATATTCTTATCTTGTGTTTATGAATTCCGTGGTTGAAGGGTTTATTGACAGAAGGTTTCTTTTGGATCCCATCTTTGGCGGGTCCAACCACTATTTCTGCACGGCAAAATGGGAGTGGAATCTCATGGCTCTTTCCTTTTGTGGTAATGGCAATGTTCCCTTGGCAATAATATTTGTGTATGTTTGTATGTTAAGGCACCTTTCTTGATGCTCTTATTGTGACGGTTGTGATTTAGTACATACGCTACCGATGTAAAATCTACATGCATAAAAATTACTAGCTTCATGTAGTGAATTTTATTAATGCAGATTCCATGTGTATAAACAAATACTTAACAAAATTTCACTTGGAAGAAATTACAAATTGGATTTTGCACTAATAAAGGCTGGCCTTTTAGTAATACTAAATGAGGAGTTAAAAAACATATGTAACAGCTTGACGTCATTTATGTATTATTGGGAAAATTATGAATGCGATAATTATCAAATGAAACAAAATTCAATGTAGGTCTTCCTGTAGAAAATAACTGTTAATATCGTTGATGTTATTAAAAAAGCACAATTAATGATTTTAATTTTTACTTATGTTATCTGAAGGCTGGGTGTTAGGGGGACATGGAGACAAGGTTTGGTATAGGGATGGGATGTCCCTCAGATTTAAAAGAAACCACAAGGATAGCGACAGAACCAATTAGCGGATACAGAAACTAATTTTTTTAAGATCTAAAATAAATGCAGTTACATATAACAGTATATACGTTCAATGAGAAACCAAATAATCATGCAAATATTGAATCAGACGTGTCATAATGGATGAATCGATGATTTTCTATTGAAGAAATGAAAATACTGAAAATGTCACATTCATGAATGATAATTTATACATTAATATTGTTTTGAATATGAAATGGTGCAAAACATATGACAAATAGAAGATTGCATCCGCACTTGTGGCTAAAACTGAAAGAGAGCATCTATGATCCTATTTGTCAAGGTATTTGGAACATGATTGGGCTTTAACATCTTTATCATGGTCACTATCACTCTTAAATACCTTGTCTGCCAAACCAAACAAGCTGAGGTATTCATTTGTATCCTCCTCATCAATTTCTGTAACATAATCTTTGTACACACTTGAATGAGTTACTAATCCTGGTAGTTACTCTAGACTCTTGTAATGAATACAGCTTAGGACATGACAGTGGATATTTAGACGGCTGAAGATATGTAAGCATGTGTTACCCCACATGTCAGCAGGGGTACATACAAAAATTTTGCAGCATTTATCACCACCATTGTAAGCCCAAGGTCACAAGTCAAAGCATTGCATGTAATATACCAAACGGGATATTTGACTAATTTTGCAGAAAGTCACTCAACCAGAAATTTTCCATGAAAATTATCATTCATTTAACAAAACATTGCCATGTAAAAATATAACCAATAGAATACGGAAAAATAACCACAAGATGAACAGGAACAATCTTAGCTTTATTATAATAAATAAACTGGGGTTACATGCACATACAACCAAAATAGTTGAGATGAAAAACTGGCCTACAAGATGATCTGCTGCATTGCTATGCTGGCCCTCCAACTGAACTGAACCGCACTGCTAAGCTCTCCTGTGAATTTTGGATGAATTCACCAAGAGAAGGTGGGTGCTCAGCCAACCTCATTGAATCACCCGAGGGTTTCTTGTTGATTTCTGGTAGCATCGAATGTGCTCTAAGTCTCAAAATTTGCAGGGACACTTAGACACATGCATTCTCCAATACCCAGAAATCGTTTTGGGAAATTCCACTCAGAGACAATTTTATTAAAATAATTAATTATTTTTAATGGGACCCTAAGTCTAAACTTAGGAAATTAAAATAATTAAAGGGTAATAATCTAACTGTGGGTGTAACTTCTAGAAGAAGACGATGATCAAGCCAAAATGATCTAAGCCATTGATTAGAAGTTAATATGGGCCGTTGGGTCGTCGAAGAGAAAGATATAAGAAGAGGTTTGAGGAGCACTTGGAAAACACACAAAGGGGAGATTAGAAGTTCGATTTTCTGAAGCAGAGAAACTGTTGGAGAGATTTTCAATGGTGATCTTTTGCAGTGAGGGGTAGGGATGGTATCCGAAGGGAAATCTTTCCCAGTCGGAGAATATTCAACAGAGAAGAGAGAGAGAGATCCAGCAGAGGCAGTGCCGAGCTAGAGAGGCTGACGCAGAGGCAACGTAGAAGCCAAGAGGGAATTCATAAATTTGTTGAGGGAATCGATTGCAAAAGTCGGAAGCTGGGGTGTGAGACCGGGAGGTGCAAATCGAAGTTCCTGGGCAGCAAATCGATCAACTGAAGGGGTGACACTGTCCCCGTAGGGTGTGATGCTGGGCTGATGCAGTGACTGCGTAGAGGTAGCAAGTGGCAGTTCAGTCAGTGGTTGGATGATGGATCAGCTAAGATTTCCAGTGATAGTGTGAGGGAACCTCACTTATCTCTCTGTTAGTGATATTCTTTGTAATTGGATTGCCAGGATGGCATCCAGAGATTGTATTCAGAAAGTACTACTGCATAATAATAAAACCCTTAGAGCTGCTGCACCGGTTTTCCCACACTATGTTTTTCTGGGGACATTTGTCCAAAATAACTGTGTAGATGTGTTGTGTATTTCTTTCTTGTTCAGTTTCTTGTTTCCGCATTTTATTTAAATGGTGAAGGTTGCAGTGTATTCATTTCAGTATTTACTGTAGGAAACAGTAAATAATTTGGTTCAGTAATTAACAAATAGGAGAAACGTAATTAGTTGTTGCAGTAGGAATTTGGGCATCCAAATTTTCACATGACATTGGAGCTGTAGGTGGAACAAGAGAATAGTGCCAAAAGCGCCCAACGCTCAAGAAGGAAGGGAGTTCAAAATTCTTGCAGAGGCAACAATTCGAATGCCCAGAGGGATTGCAGAGTTCATGCTAGGAGGGCTAGATTTTCGTGGTAAATCTCTCTGAGTGAGTCGACAGAGAGGTAGGATCTCCAGATCGAAATCTATTAGCGACAAAGGGAGCAGCGCAACAGAAGCTTCAACAAAGAGGGGTTTCTGGTGGGACGCAGTTTTTCTGTAGGCAGTTGCTAGGTAGAAAAACGTCAGAAGGAAGAAGAGAGACACTTGAGGGAATTTCTTCCTCAAAGAATTCCTAGCCAGGGAATTCAAATTCTCATTTGCTGAGCAACAACAGAAGAGAGGAGGTCATTCGAATTTTTCGATTGGCAAATATGGTAGCCAGTGGATTGAGAGATCATGATCGGTTGGATGGTGCATCCAACTATGTGATTTGGAAAGTGAGGATGTCATGCCTTATGGATGAGCATTTTCTAAAAGTCTACATCGACAGCGTGGTAGCTGAGCCTATAGATCCAGATCCGCTCAAGAAGTACAAGGGAGAAATGGCAAAGACAAAGAGAATGATCCTCGATGGAGTAAAGGATCATATAGTTTGTCATATCATTGGTGGAGACATTGCCAAGGAGATGTGGGATGCTTTGTCGACGCTATATCCGGGATCTTCCGAGCAGAAGATGAGATCTATGCAGATGTAGAAGGGGGAATGCATTGATCCGTTTCTTACAAAGCTTCAGGAGACCCGAGATGAGCTGGCAGCTGTGGGGTCAACACCTCAAGGTTCTGAGATGGTAACACTAGCCCTAAATTCAATATTTGAGGAGTGGCAAGTCTTTGTCCAGAGCATCCTGGGTAGGGCAACTTTTCCAAATCGGGATGAAATGTGGGCAGCACTTAAGCGGAGCTGAGGAGGGACTTGGTCAAGTGTAAACTTGACAAAAGCAACAATAGTGGGTCGAAGCTCAAAGAGGAGGAAGAGAATGCAATTTTCACATCCAAGGGGCAACAGGAGCAACGAAAGAAGAAAGATGTTTTGAAGATCAAATGCTTCAGGTGTGGTGAATTCAGTCACTATGCGACACAGTGTCCTCTCAAAAAGAAGGACAAAGATGAGAAGCATGATCTGATGGCTGCAGTCGCGAATATCGAGGAGGAGTTCGCCATGACAGCCCAAGCATCTCCAGGACGAAGGTGGGGTGATTTAGAGCTGCAGTTCGAAAGGACTGCAGATGGGTAGGATCCTTGAGGAGCCCACCTCTCGGATCAATTCCTTGCTACGAAAGTCCAGATCAGAAGTAGTAGGATGGACTAGTGTCAGTTGGTGCAAAGGAGTGCCAGAGTGACAGTTGCAGAGGCTAGGAGCGCCAGAGACTGAGCAACACAGAGCAGAGTTGGCAACAATGCAGATAGCACAGAGCAGAGGTCAACTACAATGCATAGGCTTTAGAGGGTCAATGTAGAGACTAGTAGCAATCAGAACTCTAGTAACGAGCTGCATCATACTGAACACTAGTTCAATAATTTGGGATGTTTTTCCATTGCTGATGCAATAGCATTAGTAGTTGGAGAAGGTTGCAATGCAGATGCAGTTGACAGTGACAATGCTAGTAGCAACATGGATGCAGAATTGAGAGGGAGTTGCAGTACGAATGCAGTGTTGACAGTGACAGGGTTAGCAGTAGTACAAATGCAACATTTGCACAGTGGTTGGTGGACAGTATGTCAGGCATTAGCAGCGCAAAAGGAGATGTTACAGAACGGAGTGATGCTTCAGAAGGGTGCATTGCTAGAGCACATTCCTCGCTAAGAGGGAGTGTTGATTTTTGGTAGCATCGGATGTGCTCTAAGTCTCAAAATTTGCAGGGAGACTTAGATGTAAAAATTCCTGAATCTAACACATCAAAAACCCCAACTGCAATCACTGGTTTACAATTTCCTACTTGTTCTTTACATCAAGAAGTTTATTTAATTGCATAAACATCGAAGTAAACACTATTTCAGCCTTGACAAATATACAAATCATGCACTAAAATAAACTGAGACATTAACACGAGGGACATTGTTATTTTTGGACAATTGTCCCCAGAAAAACCCAATTTGGGAAAATCGGTGCAACATATAGAGGGTTTGTATCATTAAGCAGATTTCATGAATACAACTAAGGTGCTATAAATGGCTCACTCAACAGAGAACATCCTCGGTAGTAGTACCTCTATCCGGAGAAAAATATTCCGGCAAATCAGCAACCGGATGATCAAACCCCACAACGACTCCTACTGTTCCCTATGCTAGACAGCGAACGCTGCTCCAAGCATTGCTTTGGAACTGCATCACCCTCTCCCGGCTCAAAATTTGCTAATTTGCTCCCAGTCTGCCCCACATAATCTCCCCAGCGCTGCCTTTGAGGTCCAACGTCAGCCTTTGTAGCTTCTGCGTCACCTGCGTCAGCCTTCTACGTCTTCTGCGTCAACTCTTCGGCCTTTGTGTCAACCCTTCTAGGGCTTGTGCTGTCTCTCTCGGCACTGTGCTGCCTCTCTGCTATGTATTCTTCAGCCTCGGATGAAAATCCCTTGCTGAACTGCCCCTCGCTGCAACTCTGATCACTAACTCGATTTCCTTACCAAACCTCTCCCCAAAAAATCGAATTCTTTGATCACTTGGTGTATCTCCAACTGACCCTCAAGCCTCCTTTGATACTTTTCTTGTTGAGTCTTCAACGACCGAGTTTAAGTCTCTAATCAACAGCTAAGATTAGAATTGGCTTGATCCTCGTCACTTAGAACTTTCTCACCCATATTTTATTAATACATTTTAATGTTTTTATTTTCGTAAGTTTAGACTTAGGAACTCATTAAAAATATTAATTATTTTAATGACTCTTCATCCAGGTGGAATTTCTCCAAACGGTTTATGGGTTTTGGAGATCTGATGTGCCTTAGCTTCTCCACCAATTTTCAAGGCTGGAGCACATCTGATGCTACCTGAAATCAACATTAGACACATGCATTCTTCAATACCCAGAAATCGTTTTGGGAAATTCCCCCCGGAGTCAATTTTATTAAAATAATAATTAATTTTTAATGGGACCCTAAGTCTAAACTTAGGAAATTAAAATAATTAAGGGTATTAATCTAATTGTGGGTGTAACTTCTAGAAGAGGACGAGGATCAAGCCAAAATGATATAAGCCATTGATTAGAAGTTAATCTGGGCCGTTGGTTGTCCAACAAAAAGATATAAGAAGAGGCTTGAGGGGCACTTGGAGAACACACAAAGGGGAGATCAAAAGTTCGAATTTCTGAAGCAGAGTAGCTGCCGAGAGATTTTCGATAATGATATTTTGTAGTGGGGCAGGGATAATATTCGAAGGGAAATTTGTCCTAGTCGGAGAATACTCAGCAGAGAAGAGAGATAGAGATCCAGCAGAGGCAACACAGAGCCATGCAAATGCAGCGTAAAAGCCAAGAGGGAATTCGAAAATTTGCTAAAGGAATCGATTGCAGAAGCCGGAAGCCGGGGTGTGAGACTGGGAGGTACAAATCGAAGTTCCTGAGCAACAAATCGATCAACTGAAGGGGTGACGTTGTCCCCATAGGGTGTAACGTTGGGTTGACGTAGTGACTGCGCAGAGGCAGCTAGGGGCAGTTCATTCAGTGGCTGGATCAACTAGGATTTCTAGTGATAGTGTGAGGTAACCTCACTTATCTCTTTGTCAGTGATATTCTCTATAACTGGATTGCCGGGAATGCATCTAGAGATTGTATTCAGAAATTATTACTGCAAAATAATAAGACCCTATGAATCAGATCAATAATTTAATTTTCAGAACTGATTTGTATACGCTACTTTAGTTTAGTGAACTAGTGTGTATACGCAACTGTACTTAATGCAACCAACGTATATGCAGAGATATTTTGATTTACCCAAATTACCATGCATTGAACTTTAACCAGTATATCAGGAATTCATTAGACAGTGCAATAAAAACAGAATAAAGCATCACATATAAGTAACACACATGAACACCAAGATATAAGGTGGAAACCCAATGTGGGTGAAAACCACCTGCTGCAATTGTCTCTGTCTTCTTTTAATAATAAGAGAATTTTGTTTACAATTTTTGTACTGGTGTAGTCTTATACCAATACGCAGGCTTCTACCTGCAGAAGGCTATAACCTTCTCTTGTTCTCTAGCTTCTACTAGAAGGGAGTCGCAACCCCCTAGCTCTTGTACTAACTGATATGTTTACTAGTACATAGGTGCCGGCCTACAGAAGGCTACAACCTTCTCTTTTCTTCCAGGGCCCATGTTTCATAAATTTTTAGACTGGATCCATCAACAACATCAATCTTCAACCACTCTCCTTTTGAACCAACCACAACCGAATCAATCAATCACTCCATCAATCTAATCATTCAGAATGCTGTCACCAGAATACAGTAACCAGAACCCAAGCTAGAACCCAGAACATTGCAATAGCAAACAGAAGCAACTAAAACATATTTTATAAGGTATACGCTACTTGCATGTGTCGAACCTGTGTGCATACGCACTTTCCTCAAGGCGAACCAGCGTACAGATCTGCAAATCAAATTTATGATGTATATGCTGCTTTGATATGTAGAACCAACGTGTATACGCTCTTTTTCTAAAGTGAACCTGCGTACAGATCTGTAAATGATGATTTAAACATTACAACTATTCCAGACTTCAGTCATACCCAAATCATCATATTTACAGACTACAACATGCGCCAGTTATTCAGATAAATGATCAAACCACATAAATATAATTCACTTCAAGCCTTGAGATCCTGATACATCATTAGATCTTATCCTTCATCAAACGCTAAGGTTCATCCTTGGTTTAGATCAAGCACAACACCATAAGCCAATATCCTGCATATTAGATCTCACACTTCATCAGATATTCGATACTTGCATCGTTGGCCTAATGATCTTCTCCTCCTTTTATAGTTTTAGACCTTTCTCAATACCATGGACCAAAACCTCTTAAGACCAATACCTTGGACCAATACCATGGACCAAATACTTCGGACCAAACACTTAGTTTTCTAAGATATACGTGCTTTTCCTTCCGTGAAAGTGCGTGTGTACGTATACGCGACTTGTATACAGTGAACCTGCGTGTATACACAGCTTGGTCAATGATGAATGTGCGTATACCTCTCTTTCTTCATTCTGTGAAGACTGATCTGTAATTTCTTTGCTGATGACCTGCTATACTTTCATTTGAGTGAGTTGCCTTCTGAATTGATTGCTTGAAGCTACCCTGCATTTCATTACATCGGTAAACACCACTGTCATGCATTCTGTCACATTTGATATCTCTTCTGTAGATTCATCTAATTACCATATACAGGAGTTGTTCTGCTACAAGTGGGTTGCCGTCAAGTACAACACATACATCATAATGCCAACAATCTCCCCCTTTGGAATTGATGGCAACAACCACACCAAGTCAGTCTCCCCCTTTGTCATCAAGGGCAAAGGGCCATGCTCCCCCTGAGTGCATGCTGAAATCTCTAATATGCTAAAGTGTGCTGATTGAGCTCCCATGATTGAGTCCATGCTCCACCTGAGCATAAGCAAAATCTGCAAAAAGATGTTCTTAAAAGAAGAACACCTTCCTATCACCAATAACTCATCCACCCAACCAAGTGGGGATATATCAATTGTTTATACATGTCAAAAACAAGAAACATTACATCATCCATCCCATGCATAGTGGGGTTACAAATTAGGTCTTTTCATGACCGTTACATTAAAAGTTATACATGACATATATAACAGAGACCAAATATCTTAAACAAGGCCATGATAGTCATCAACAACTATCATATGATCTGCACCATTAGCAACATCTGTCAACAACATCCAGACCGGCAACCTGTATATGTCCATCATTAGTTCCCAAATTATCATCAACCATGTTCTACCCCTGAACCTGTTCCACTTGTTCACTGTCAGATCTGATCAAAGCATCATCATCACTCAGATATACATCAAGTTATCAACAACTCTAGAATCTTCCATGCTATACTTTTTCAGGATCTGTTTGAGATATTTGGTTTGTGAGAGAAAAATACCATCTTTATTTTGTTGAACTTGTAGACCAAGAAAATAGGTAAGCTCACCAAGCAAGGACATTTCAAATTCTTGCTGCATTACTGAAGCAAAATACTGACTCATGGATTCTTCATTGTTATCAAAAATGATTCATCAACATACACAACAATTATTAGCAATTTACCAATGTCCATCTTTGTATATAGATTGCTATCTGCTGACTCCTTTGAAAAACCATGTTGGTGGAGATATTTGTCAAGATGGTAATACCATGCCCTTGGAGCCTGTTTTAGACCATAGAAAGCTTTTCTGAGTTTGCATACAAGTTTTGCATCATTTACAAGAATGAATCCTTATGGTTGTTCAATATAGACTTCTTCTTCTAAATCTCCTTTAAAAAACGTAGATTTTACATCCATTTGGTATGCTTTGAATTTTTGAAAACTAGAAAGAGAAAGAAACATTCTTATGGGTTCAAGTCTAGCAACAGTTGCAAAAGTTTCTTCAAAATCTATACCTTCTTGTTGAGCATATCATTTACAAACAAGTCTGACCTTGTTTCTAATAACTTCTCCATTTTGGTTCAGCTTGTTTTTGAATATCCATTTCGTTCCTATGATATTCTTATCATGAGGTCTAGGAACTAATTCCCAAGTTTTATTCTTTTCGATTTGCTCAAGTTCTTCATTCATGGCTTTGACCCAACATTCATCTCTGCATGCTTCATTTACATTTTGAGGTTCAGTGGAAGATAGTAATGCTAGATAACTTGAAGCTTTGGCAATGGTTCTTCTAGTTTGCACACCTGCCCCTTTTTCCCCTAAAATTTGAGTTTCTGGATGATTTTTCCGAACATATCGGATGGAGTCTTTTCTTCTATCGTTATCTCTTCTTCTGGTGCTTCATTGGTTTCTTCTTTAGAATCAGTGTGATTTGATGTGAGAAAATAATCCTCGTCTTCTTCATTGTCATAATCTTCGATTTTTATCTGTTTTGGATTTTTGCATGTTTCATCAACCACAACATCATTACTTTCAATAATTTTCCCAAGTCTTTTATTGTGACATTTATATCCTTTACTTCGGGAAGAGTAGCCAAGAAGAATACCTTCATCTGCTTTGGGTTCAAACTTACCAGGTTTTTCATTAGTCCTTTTTATGTAACATTTGCTTTCATTAACTTTGAAGTATTTTACAGTAGGAGTCTTACCATACCAAAGTTCATGTGGAGTTTGAGTGCTGTTTACCCGAACATTTGCTTGGTTGAGAATAGCGACGGTGGCGAATGCAGCTTCACCACAGAAGGTTGCAGGAGTTCCAGATTCATCTAGCATAGCACGAGCCATTTGTTGAACAATTCTGTTCATCTTTTCTACCACTCCATTTTATTGAGGAGTGCTTGCGGTGGAGAATTGCCTTTTTATTCTATGTTGTTCACAAAAGTCAAAGAATTCATCCGAGGTAAATTCTCCTCCTCAATCAGATCTGAGGCATTTGATTTTGCGATCTGATTCATTTTCAACCAAAGCTTTGAAGGCTTTGAACTTTTCAAATGATTCATCTTTATGCTTTAGAAGACCTATCCAACACATTCTGGAAAAATCATCAATCAATAATATCAAGTATTCTTCTCCATGAGGTGACTTTTTCCTTTATGGTCCACATAAATCAGTATAAACAAGTTCAAGAGGCTTACTAGCTGACCCTTCCTTTTCGATGAAGTGAGATCTAGTTTGCTTACCGAATTGACATGATTTGCATATAGTATTTTCAGGAATGTTGATATCTAAAAGATCACGAACAACCTGGAATCTGCATGCTTTTCTTATTTGAGAAAAGCTTAGATGTCCCATCTTGAATGATATCTACGTATCCAATTGTTATAATATGTTTGTGAAATCTTGGTTGTGAACTTCAAATTTTTGACTTGGGAGCATTTTATCTTTGGCCTTTAGTTCTGGCCCTCGAATTCTTCTCCTTGATATCACCCATAGCTGGCCAAAGTCATGCTTTGATACCCACTATAATGTACCAAGGTTAAGATGTACAAAAAATTTCCTTCAATTTTCTAAACCCCTATCATAGAAGGAATTTTCTGTTACAATTGGGAATAACACCACAGCAGTTGCTTCAGAAATTTAGCAAACATTTTGAGAATGCTGGAAAGTTTACAACAACAGGCGGTAACTTAGTTAAATCTTCACCAAAGCACCGCTGTCATTCCATTAACCGATATAACAATTCTTAACATAAGTGCAGAAGTGAAGAACCTGGGAATTTGTTTTCGCAAATGACGGCCCAGTTCTGCCTTCTTGGAAATGACCACGTTATACACAGGTTGTGCAATTCTATCCCCTTGAATTTGTAACTCTACAACCACCAAAAAGGAGAATTCGACCCTCTGCAAATCAGTAGTTTGACCCCTTTGTCAAATTCTGGATATTGTGCTCAACCCACTCCTGAAAAGCAAAGTCACAGGATATGTCCCTTTGGGTCTTGTGTCCCGTATTTCACACGTCGGACACAAAACGTGTCAAAAATGTTTTTTTTCGTGCCCTCCAATCGAGACACGTGTTTTAGACATGGCGAAAATGTGCCCTAACGTATTTGGCTCTTAGGACACGTGTCCCACAAAAAGTGACATTTAAAACCTGCAACTTGGTTTAGTTTTGGGTTTTTTTTGTCATTGTTCACCACAGTGGACTTTGCTCGCTGCCGAAATCGAATTTGCTATGCAGTGTGAGGAATTTTGTTGGATTTGAGCACAATGCTCGCAACTTCACATTTAGAGCACAGTTCACAGGTTCTTCTAAATATCCAGTTTTATTTTATCAATTATGATATTTCTAAATTTCTAGTTAGTAGTTTCTTATGTGCGTGAACAATTGTTAATAACATGAACAATGAACATTGAATTGTGAACATCATTGTGTAGTAAATTAATAAACTAACTAGTAAATACTAAATATATATCTTCATGATTTATATCTATAGTGCTCTATTTTCTAAAAAATATGGATCAGGCACTATATATATATATATAAAATGTGTCCCCCGTGTTTGGTTTTTGGGGTCGCTGTGTCTTGTGTCGAATACTCGTATTTATGTGTCCTTCGTGTCTTGTGTCCTCGTGTCATGTGACTTAGCTGAAAAGGAATTCGACCTCTTGAGGGAATTATCAGCACCCACTTGGAACTCAGCCCTAAGATTATATGAGGAATTATGCCCACAGGAAAGCACTCGGGCTCCTCAAAAACCAATCAACTCGGCCCTAAGAATTTTTCTATCAAACTCAGCCTTGGTATTTGTCACTTCATCCAGCTATTTGTTGGTTCTTTGCTGCCCAAAACTCCAAGTAATTCGGCCCTGTTTGTGCACAATTATTTTGGTCCCTTGTAAGATGAACTCGGTCCTCCTAAGAAATTCGACCCCTTTGTAAGTGTGCTTTTCCTGCCTAAAGAATTATTAGTTCTAAACCCCCTGCAAGAAGATCAATGATAGTCTGATAGGTAGGAAACCCAACTAGGGTGGCAAAAATTCCACTGAAATTGGGGGTCCAACTAGGGTAGCAATTAAACCTACCGAAACTGGGTGGAGAATTTCCCTTGAGACCCTCTGGGTGAACTCACTTGAGATCTTCAACCAACTGCAATTAGAAAATGATTAGTGAGAATACTCTGCAAATGAGTCTCCCTATCCTTTAATAACTTTCTATTGAGCCTTCTTCCAAGCTTCTAGATTCCCCTTTTTAATACTATTATATTGGTGGGGGCCACTTTCCACTAAGTGGCTTTTGCCGCCTTTTTCTAATAAAATAGAATTTGTCGTCTGTTGAATTTCTAAGTCTGAGAAGTCAGAAATTCCTATTGCATTATCTGGTTTATTTTACCTACTTGTTTATTCCTTAACAAGTTATTTAACCATATAAATACTGAAAATAAACACAAATGCAGTCTCAACTCATATACAGATGATCAACTGAAATAATAGAAAAAGATAAGGGACACCGTTATTTTTGGACAATCGTCCCCGACAAAACCCAATGCAAGAAAATTGGTGCAACAGTTTTGAGGGTTTTATTATTAAGCAGCTTTCTTGAGTACAACTAGGGTGCCAAACTGGCTCACCCAACAAAGATTTCTACACAACAATAATACGTCTTCTTGGAAGAATATATTCAGCTTCTCAGCAATAGTCTGCCCCACGAAAAACCTTCTGGCGCTTCTCCAAGGCTCCGTGTCAACCCTGCTAGCCTCTACATAGCTCTGGAACCCTCTGCGTCAGCCTTCTACCTCTTTGTGTTAGCTCTCTGGGCTTCTGCATCACCCACACAGGCCCCTCAGCCTCTGTGTAGTCTCTAGCTGCCTCTGTGTAGCCTCCTCAATCACTGTGCTGGCCCTCTAGCACTATCTCTGCCTCTCTGCTATGTACTCACTGCCCCTCGCTGCAACTCAGATCACTTGTTTGAATTTTCTCAGCAAACCCTGCTCCAGAAAATCGAACTGACTAATCAATCTTGGTGTATCTCTAACTGACCCTCAAGCCTCCTCTTATACTTTTCCTGTTGAGTTTTCAACGGCCGAGATTAAGTCTCTAATCAACGACTAAGATTAGATTTGGCTTGAGCCATGTCATTTAGAACATTCTCACCCAGTTTTATATTAATACTCATTAGTATTTTAATTTTCCTAAGTTTAGACTTAGGAACCCCATTAAAAATATTAATTATTTTAATATCTATCTAACTGGGTGGAATTTCCCCAAACCATTTCTGGATCTTGGAGATCTCATGTGCTTTAGCCTCTCCACCAATTGTCATGGCTAGAGCACATCCGATGCTACCTCAAATCAACACTCCCTCTTAGCGAGGAATGTGCTCTAGTAATGCTCCACTGCTGAACATTATATTGATCATCCAACACCAGTACCTGTGCTGATGCTTGGCCTGCTACCCAACATCCACTGCATTGCTGCCTCTTGTACTGTTGCCCATGGTTCTGCCACTGCCATTGCTACATCTGTACTGCACCTCCCTCTCAACCTAAGTCACCTGACACGGGGATTCGGGACACGTAGGATTCGAGATTCGTGGTGTCGGATTCGGACACGCTGACCCCCCGGAATAGGACACGCTATATATTATTTTATTAAAAAAATAAAAAAATAAATATATATATATATATATATATATATATATATATATAGATATATATATATATATATATATACATTTAAAATTAGATATTATCATATTTCTTACACAAATTTTAATTAATGATACAAATTTATTGATTTCAAACATAGATCTTCATCTATAGCTATTAGCATGCATAGTACATACAAAATTCAAATAAATGTCAGTGGTACTGGTCACATAAATGATAAATCTATTAAAAATTTAAATCATGATTCATAATTCATAACTGAAAGACAACTTACAACTACAAGATAGTAAGATAAACAAACTGACAACTGTAGTTTTCTCATTAAGTCATCAAATCAAAATGTGTTACATAGGTAGTGTTGGTGCAATGCCATTGGCAAATAGAAATAGAAAATATAAAACAACTACAGCCTACAGGTATACAAGCCTCAAGGCATCAATCGGCATCAGAATCAGCATCACTGTCCCCATCATCATGGTCCCCACTGCTCTCCTCTGCATCCTCCTCCTCCCTTGTATCCATAGTCGCCTTTGCATCTGCTGGTATGGAGGTTGACCCCTCTAAGTCATCAAAACTAACAGGGTCTAGCACTGGATCACTGAGATCCATGTTGGCCAATGCCAACTCAACAGTGGTGTCCAGACCCATATCATCAGGAAAGACATCCCACATCTTTGTCTTTCCCCTCAACCACTCTTCCCTCTACCTGTAAATAAGACGAAGGTTGGTGTGCACATACACCATTGTCTCTGCCCTGGACTGCTCAAGCCTGCTCTTCTTCACATTATGCAAATACCCATATGTGCTCCAATTCCTCTCGCAACAAGAGGATGAAGTCACCTGAGAGAGGAGCCTCATGGCTAACTGCTGAAGAGGAGGGCTTGTTGCCCCATGATTTGCCCACCAAGAATAGGGCTTCTTAACCCCCCTGTCTCTAATCACATTATAACCTCCAAATCGACCACTGCCAGTGGAAAACTCCGCAAAGGCATCCTCCACCTCAGCAATCAATGCACTATCCTAATAAATCCGCCTGAATGCCTCTTTCCTCCCCTGTGAGATTTCACCATCCATGTGAGGAGGGAATCTGCGGGAAGGTTCACCATTCAACCACTCATGGATGTAGCATTTGGGGTTCAATTAGTGAGCCAAACAATGTAAAGGTGTACAATTCTTGTCCCATCTGCTGACAAGAATATCCTGTATGGTATCACAGAAGGAAGAGGTTGATGTCTCATACTCGGGGCACTCACTCTGTAGAATAATGCTCCTCACAGACTCAATCATGGAATCCCATCCCTCATAAACCTCTCCTAGGATGGGTTTGTCTGTATCTACAACTCGAAGCAAAGAAATGATAGGGTCCATGATCCGAATAATTAGATCTACCCTCTCCCACCAAGCATCATCTAACACTGTGTCCTTCACCCTTTTAGAGGCTGCCTGATCTATCTTTCTCCAAAAAGACCAAAACTCAGAAATAACCATGGACCCAAGAGCGGTCTTGACCCACCTCAACCTCTTCAACATCATGAATGAAGATGCAAACCGTTTATCAATAATCTTCAACAATGATAGATTGTTGTACTCCTTGTAGATAGCGAGGGCATTTGTATGATTTTGCACAAAGTTACGGATATGTCTTGCATCCTCAATAATGCTTCCAATCCAAAGCACATCAGAAGCAATGGATTTCAGTGCTAAGTTCAATGAATGGACAATGCAAGGTGTCCAAAACACTTGTGGATATTTAGCTTCCACAATCATGCGAGCAGCCTTGCAAACAAGTGCATTATCTGTAATGATTTGCACACAAGATTCAACACCTACATCTTCAACAACTTTAATAAATAACTCACCCATAAATTGTGCATCCTTGTATTCGCCAAGTGTATCCACTGCTTTCATGAAAACTGGACCATTCAAGGAAGACACCATGAAGTTGATGATTGGGTGTTGTGCTAGATCTGTCCATCCATCAGAAACAATGCTAACCCCAGATGTTGGCCATGTTGCCACAATAGGCTCAAGCATTTTTTGCACCTCTTTTTTTGCCTTCGTCAACAATGTGGTTCTCAGCTTCTCTGACCCAGGAGGCACATACCCTGCTGGAGCCCCTTGAGTTAGAGCTCGGCACATCTCAACAAATAAAGGTGAACGTGCAACATTAAATGATATGAAGTTTTGATAGAAGAAGAAGGCAATGGTGAGATCAAGCTCTTCCCGTCTCTCTTTTTGGAAAATCTTGTCCATTGGACCAAGTGATCTTCTTTTTGATGCTTGTCCCCCAGTAGAAGTAGAACTCTCAAATGGAAATTTGGTGTTGGCTTTCCTCAAAAATGGAAGGGGGTCTTCATTCTTGGCTATTTTTGATTTTGAAGCCAGTGCCACATGTTCCATACCAACATTGGCCTCCTTTTGCAATTCTTTTCTCTTTTGTGAAGTAATAGCTCTACAAGATCCAATCCCACAACCAGGTAAAGCCAACAAATGTGATTTCACACGGTAATATGTGCTTTTGAAAGAAATGTTACAAAAATTGCATTTCCATTGCACATTGCCTCCTCCCTTTCCCTTGTTGTCTGGCCCATCCTCTCTTGTGACATATTTCCACAATGGATATTTATCATTGTCTTTAAGTTCTCTTCCCTCAACATTACTTGCAGCAGACTCTGATGATATTGGGGGAGGAAGGGCATCTCTACCCATGACATTCTTGCCCTTCCTTTGCCCCCTAACTGCTGCTGCCTTTGATTGAGCCATGAACACTGTTACCTGTAAAAAAAATGAACAAACTTACAAAGCATGCACAAATTTGTAAATAAAAAATGAAAATCATATACAAACTGCTGTAAAAAATGCAAAAAAATGGAGGGACTGTGAGAAATATAAATTAAGGGACTGTTGATGTTATTTATCTGCCTATTACTGTATCTTTATGGTCATTAAAGATAGTTGAAAAAGTGCTGGAATTTTGGTGCAATATTCTCTTATTTTCTTAAACCCTAAGGGAAAAAAATCCCCTCAGGACATTACACCACCTAACACAATGTTAATCTGGTCACTGACTGTGCATTAATCAATTTTAAGTGTCACAGGCTCACAACATTCAAGATTTGAAACATCGATTCTCTCAGCTCTGTGATCAAAATGTTTACAATGCAAGGTTTCCAATGTTCCATCAATCCAACACTGAACAACACTGTAAATTATAATTATATGAGATGGTAGCTGTATTTTACAGGTGAGATTGTAATATTTATCTCATAGGTTAGTATTGTACATTGAATATGACATTCTTAATTATATAAAATTAAAAGTAAAATAAATTTGATATATAATAAAAAGTCAGGTATGGGCTGGCAGGTGCAGAATGGGTTATTGTGTGTCTTAAAAGAACGATTGAATCATCTTATGTATGGGAAATTTGGTAAGTCATTAAACAAACTTTGTATTTTATGGTTTGAATATAGTTAACAACTCTCGCATACAAACGCAGATTGTGACAGGGGATTCAAAAGCAATGTTAAATCAGATGGTAATGAACTGTACCTTAGTCGATTACCTTCAAGTTACAACAATCATACAACTTGGAACTTTGGAAGTTTCGTTATAACTTTGCTGTAGGTGTTCGGCACAAAATTTTATTTGCTGGACCATACCCTCACTGTTTTATTTAAATTTTATACTATCAAGTCTTCCAAAATACTTCTATACGTCTCATGACAGGCGATAGCTCATAAATTAGAAGTTAGTCTCTATGCCATTTCTGTAGAGGAATGTCAATCGGGATCACTGTTCTGCAATGTCATCTAGTTACAGAACAGTCTCATTGTTAAGTAGATTACTACTTGTCTTATAAAGACACTTCACACCATCATATATTTAATATTTCACTGCCATAACCGGTCTCTATTATTGACAATGTTACTCGACCATCAAGATCATGACACTACTGTTATTATCATATGAGTTAGAAGACGCTGAGCGGCTGATAGATAACAATATAACTCACGAGTCACAACTTATAAGTTTATAACCCTTCTTTGCTGCGATTGGAGTGGTTGACCGTTGAATAATAGTGTGATTGGAGTGGTAATGGAGCTGGAGACCGAGACCGAGGATTGTCAAAGGGCTTGACTGGTAATGGAGCTGCTCAACGTAAACCATAAACACTGAAGTTTGAACAGTGAGATTAGAACTTACCTGGTCGATTCTCCTTGCTGAATGCTTTACTCCTTGCTCCAACAGCACAAATCACTTGCCAACAGCACAAATCACTTGCCAAATGACAATTTTTATGAGCAAACACGCCCTTTTCATTCCCGCACTGAGCTTAGCGAGTCCTGGAAACCGGACACGTGTCCTAAAATTGCGACACGCCCCTGAAAATAGCGACACGCCCTCGGACACGACGTGTCCTGTGATTTGGACACGAATCCAGACCGAATCGTGTCGGATTCGCCGGATTCGGGATTCGCAAGGGGTTTAGGACGAATCCGGTGACTTAGCTCTCAACACGCTGCCGATAGCACTACCACTGCTAACTGCTGCACTGCAACTCAGTTACCGAGAAGTAAGTAACTAATCTACCCAACCACTGACATCCTTGTCAATCCAGAAGCCTCCTGATGCTGAAGCTACCTTTGCTGCTATCTTGTGCTCCCTGTGCTACTGCAAGCACGTTTATGCCTCTCGCACTGTTGCAACCATCTCTGTGCCTCTCTGCACTGCTGCAACCACCTCTGTTCCTCTCGCACTGCTGCAACCCCCACTGCGCTGCTACGGACATCTGCTCTAGCACTGCCTTGTTGCTCCATCCGCATCTTGCTTCTACTGACATCCATCATCATGCTACTATCACTCGGGGATCTCGTGGCCGGATATGATCCAAGAGTTTGGGTACCTCAAGGATCCTGCCCCTCATCTTCTGTAGTCCTCCTGACTATAGCTTGATGTCACCTCACCTTTTCTCTAGAGGTGCATGAGCACTTATGGCATAGTCGTCATCTGTCTCGACTTCTTTCTTCGCCTTAGCCAGAGCTGCCTTGGAGTTAGAAGCCTCTCCCTTATTCTTCTTCCTAGGACACTGGATTGCATAATGACCCAACTCCCCACAATGGAAGCATTTCACCTTGGAGATGTCCTTCTTCTTCCTCTTCCCTTGTTGTCCTGCAGATGCGAGAGCAACATCCTCTTCCTCCTCTTTCTTTATCCGACCTCCTTTGCTACTACTTATCGCCTTGGTCAACCGTCTGATCTCTTCTTGGCGAAGAGCTGCCTACATCTCTTCCCATCCTAGAAGATAAGCTCTGCCCAAAATGCTTTGGACAAATGTCTCCCAATCCTCAAAGACTGCATTTAGGGTGGTTCTCACCATGAACTCCTGATCCGGTGTGGCCTCTATGGAAGTAAGTTGGTCCCAAATCTCTTGCAACCTGCTGAGGTATAGATCTATCTGCTTCCCCTTCTGCATTTGATACGACTGTAGTTGATTCTCCAATAGCATCTTCCTCTGCATGGAAGTGCCTTGATACAATGTCGTCAAGGTGTCCCACATCTCCTTTTCCATGTTTTTCTCGGTAATATGCGATACTACATGATCCTTGATCCCATCAAGGATTATGCACTTTGCCTTCGCCATTGCATCCTCATACCTTTCATTATCAGCTGGGTTGACTGGGATAGCCACGATTCTCAAGGCGAAGCCCTTGATGCGATGTCTATCCAGAACAGACAGGATCCTGGCCTTTCAAATGACAAAGTTGGAGGCCCCATCCAACCTATCATGATCCCTCAGTCCGTTCATTGCCATCTCCGCTCCTTTTTTGGACTCCCTCTGTGTCTTGACTTCCCTCCTGGAAGTTCTCTCCTAGACTCCCTCTGAGTCTTGGTTTCCCTGCTGGAAATATTCCCGCCAACAGTCGATTCGCTCCTCTCTGATCCTCATTGCAACTACAACTTGTTGGAATTTATAAGTTTAACCCATTAGAAATTCTTCCTGCACTATCTGGTTTATTTCTTCCTACTTGTTTAATTACTTAACAAGTTATTTAAATACTGAAAATAAACACAAGTACAATATCAACATCTATAGATCATCAACTGAAAGAAAACAAGCACACAAGTGACACCGTTATTTTTGGACCAATGTCCCCGGGAAAACTGGTGTAGCTATTCAGAGGGTTTTATTATTAAGCAGTTTTCAGAATACAACCTGGGTGCCAGAAATGGCTCACCCAACAGAGAATGCCCTCGACAGTAGTACCTCTCCTCGGAAACGATATTCTGGCTGATCAATCACCAGATGAACGATCCCACAACAACAATTGCAGCTCACACTGCTCTGCGTGACTCTGATAGGGACTGTGTCACCCTACCTGGCTCACTAGCACCCAGTCTGTCCCACGAAATCCTTCCAGCACTGCCTCTTGGCCCTGTGTCAACTCTGCTAGCTTCTGCGTCAGCTTCTAGAGCTTCTGCGTCATCGCTTAGACCCTCTGCGTCTCACACGCTGGCCTCTCTTGGCTCTGCGCAACCCCTGATTGCCTCTGCATAACACCCAGCTGCCTCTGCCTGAACCTCTCCGGGTTCTGCATTCTCTCTGGTACAAACTCTGCCTCTCTTCTATGTATTCACTACCCGTCGCTGCTGATCACTGATTCTATCTCTCTTAGCAAACCCCGCTCTAGAGAATAGAATGACTGATCACTATGGTATGTTCTTCAACTGACCCTCAAACCTCTTCTTATAATTTTCTTGTTGGTCCATCAACGGCCGAGATTAAATCTCTAATCAACAACTAAGATTAGATTTGGCTTGATCCATGACTTTTGGAACATTCTAGCCCAATTTTATATTAATACCCATTAATATTTTATTTTTCTTAAGTTTAGACTTAGGAACCCCATTAAAAATATTAATTATTTTAATATCTACCAAACTGGTTAGACGCTGCCCAAACCAATTCTGGGTCTTGGAGATCTCATGCGCTTTAGCCTCTCCACCAATTTTCATGGCTAGAGCACATCTGATGCTACCCCAAATCAACACAACTTGGATCTGGATTTCTTGGCTAGAAATCCATCAAGGCAACGACTCTTTCTACCTTGGTTCAATCCTGTTAGGTACTGTTCTACTTCAACAACAACAACACCCCACCAGTTTTCTAATCCACAATTTGCCCACAACTCCCTATGCCCCAACAACTGAAGAAACTAAGCCTTCCAGCTCTGCGCAATCCAGCAAAGGCTAAATCACTCCTGTGGTCAACTGCGTCAAGCCTACCTGACTGAGTAGGATGACATGGCTTTTCCTAAGCCTCTTCCGCCTCTCTCTGCGTCTGCGCTGGCCCTCTCTTTGCCTCGAAATGAGGTAGGCTGAGTAGGATGATGTGGCTCTTCGTGAGCCTCTTCTACCTCTCTCTGCCTTTGCACTGGCCCTCTCTCTGGCTCGAAATGATGATGCAGGCACTCTGCGTCACTCCTTCTCTTCCGCTTTCTGCTTAGGAGCAACTCTGTCTCTCGGGACAACTACTACTGCTGCAAATACTTCTGATTATGCTAGTGCCTTCAGTCCTCTTGTGATCTGCAATCCTCTGATACCATGTTGAAATTTCTAAGTTTGACACGTCAAAAATTCCTCCTGCATTATTTTTTTTATTTCACCTACTTGTTTATTCCTTAACAAGTTATTTAACCATATAAATACTGAAAATAAACACAAATGAAGTCTCAACGCATATATAGATTATCAATTGAAATAATAGACAAACACACAAGGGACACCGTTATTTTTGGACAACCGTTCCCAGAAAATCCCAATGCCGGAAAACCGGTGCAGCAGTTATGAGGGTTTTATTATTAAGCAGCTTGCTTGAGTACAACTAGGGTGCCAAATTGGCTCACCCAACAGAGATTTCTAGACGGCAATGATACCTCTTCTTGGAAGTAGATACTCAGCTTCTTAGCACTAGTCTGCCCCACGAAAAACCTTCCGGCGCTTTTCCAAGGCTCTACGTCAGCCCTGCTAGTCTCTACGTAGCTCTAGAACCCTCTGAGTCAGCCTTTTGCCTCTCTGTGTCAGATCTTTGGCCTTTTGCGTCACCCACGCAGGCCCCTCGGCCTTTGCGTAGTCTCTAGCTGCCTCTGCGTGGCTCCTACTGCCTCTGCGTAGCCTCCTCAATCACTGCGCTGACCCTCTGGCACTATCTCTGCCTCTCTGCTATGTATTCATTGCCCTTCGCTGCAACTCATATCTCTAGTTTGAATTTTCTCAGCAAACCCCGCTCTAGAAAATCGAACTGACTGATCAATCTTGGTGTATCTCCAACTGACCCTTAAGGCTCCTCTTATACTTTTCTTGTTGGGTCTTCAACGACTGAGATTAAGTTTTTAATCAACGACTAGGATTAGATTTGGCTTGATCCATGCCATTTAGAACATTCTCACCCAATTTTATATATTAATATTTTAATTTTCCTAAGTTTAGACTTAGGAACCCCATTAAAAATATTAATTATTTTAATATCTCTTTAATCGGATGGAATTTCCCCAAACCATTTCTGGGACTTGGAGATCTCATGTGCTTTAGCCTCTCCACCAATTTTCATGGCTAGAGCACATCCGATGCTACCTCAAATCAACATTGTCGTTCTCTAATAAAATAATATTGCCGCCAAAACAATATCTGCCTCCTTTTTTCTAATAATTTTGCTTCCTTTTTACTAATATCCTCAAAATTTAGGCAAGACTCCTTAGCAATTTACGCACTCTAAAAATCAAGGACATTACACAACTACTATGCATAGACACTACTTGATAGACCTGCATATTAGTTTAGCTAGAGCTGCGTATAACCACAAGCTAATATGTGTGCCAACGTGTGAGTTAAGTGGGGGATAAGGTGGGGGACAAGATCTGTCCCATCTGTCAATGTTGTCCCCCACTTAAGCTGATAGCAATCCATGAGCACCAAGGAGAGATACAACCCGTTGGGTGGAAATTACCACTTGGGCCACAACACTGGCAGTCAAATGGGCCCTCACTTGGTCACAAACCTGACTTGTTAATGTGGCTGCCAAATTAGCCTCCAACTACTCCTTTGACATCAATTCAAAGCCACATAACTTTATTTTTCCCCTTGACTTGGAAACATATTTTTATAATGTTTCCACCAGTGTTGCATGACTCTTATAAGATCCGTGAGTACCCGTGGGTCTTGACGGGTTCTATAGCAAGACGGGTCACTTGCATAGGACCTGCATAAGACCTGTGGACCCACTCAAAATTCGTATTTTTTAAATTTTTTTGGGAGATCGTATTTTTTTTAAAGTTTTTTTTTTGTATTTTTCCAAGTCTTATATGAGTCTTATATGGGTCGTTCCCGAGTCTTATACGGGTCATCGAGTCAATAGCCAGACGAGTCTTATATGAGTACGAGTTGTGCAACATTGGTCTCCACTTATTATTATTTTTTAAAAATTTTCTTCTCTTTTTGCCGCTTTTACTAGAAAAAGTGGCTTTTCAAGGGGTAAAATTCATTTTTTTGACCCCCAAAGTGGGTCTTAGGATAATGTTGGGGTTGTGAGCATGAATTTCGAGTACCCACATGCCACCAACATATCCTAGAGCCACTTATTTACAATTTTACATAGGGAATTAATTAAAAATCCTGTTCTGCGAGAATTTTTAATTAATTAAAAATTCCTATAGACCTAGTCAAATTCCGCGAGACTTTGGATATGACCTAACATGGTGAATATTGACCCTAGACATTAGGATGGACCCAAGGCCTATTTATTAAGCCACGCTCCAACTTTGGTGGTATTGAGTGAAAAATCTCAACTAATTATTTATTGCTGAAGAGCAAAAATAATTGGTCGAGTGAAAAAAACACTCTAGAGTGGACTCACTTATTAACTAGGCCCCAAGTCGCCTAAGCTTTTTACAAAAGTTCATCATGCTAGCGACATTTATTACAAATCCCTCGCAGGGGTATGGAATATCAGAGAAATTATAGAGAGGAGAGAAAATGTGGCATAGATGCCCTGTTGACTTTTAATCTTCAATTTTTTTTACGAATGCCTCCTCCATTGGGTAATGAAGTCTTCATTCCATGCCATATGCATTTGAGCATATAACACCACCCAAGAAGGAATGAATGGCCCATGATGCCATGCTAAGCCTCTGAAGGCCCCTTTGAATGGTCCATGCTTGCTTGATGACTCCACAACCTTGGTGAAGAAGATTCCAACATCCACCTTGATTCTGTCCCAATGCTCAATGGCTACTTTGACAATTTTGACTTGGGCACCTTCAAGGCAAGATATGTTCCAAATCCATCCTTAAAGCATGTGAAGGTTCTTCAACAATGGTCCAACATCTTCCTTAGCTACCAAGATTCCAACCTCTTCCTCCTTTCTTGCAATAATATCAAGTAATCTTTATGCAAGGGCAGAATTTTTACAACAGTTCTATTGACCTAGCCAAATAATTGTCAAATGTCTTCATTTAAGGCTCCAAATGAAACCCCAGGGTCATACCTTTGGTCAAGGCAGCTCCATGACTTTTTAAGTCACAGATATGGTCATAAAATGCTCCAACAGCCAAGTGACGTGAAACTAATCATTGTTCCAGCTCACTAATACCCCAAAATGCCTCAACCAAGACCTGTCCACATCACCGAAGTGTGCCAAGCAAGTGACACATCATCAAATTGTCCAAGTAGGACTCTCCACATCATCCATATTGCCTCGAACTGCTGCCACATGTGCAAATCGGTCACCTAATCATGTACAAATCAGCTCACATGGTGACACATAGGACAGTGCTCAAGAAAGTGCCACATGGCATGCGTAGGAGGTATCCACATGTTCACAAACAGCCCCAAATCTGCCTTGCAAGGTGTGATCATGCCTCGATAAACATCAAGTGCCTCGGGAAATGTGAGCTTCCTTGGGAAACATGAAAGTAACCAAAAATTCAAGATGTATCCAGCCAATCAAACAGAACCATCTCACCCCCAGAATCTGCCCTTCTCAATATATGCAAGAATTTTACTATAGGTACCCCTGCTAAGTGAAGGGTTAACATGTTCTCATTTCAAGTTTGGTTGCCTGTAACCCACTTTGAGATTAAAAAATGGATCATATCATCATGACACTAAACATGTTTCCTGAAAAGTCTTGGGTGTGACATTGAACACTATAGAATAGCATTGTATATTTTATGGTGTTTTCATTTTTTTCTGCACATGTGCTAGTTTTACATTGTGCTTATGCAATACTACTCTATAGGCCTAATAGCTTGAATGTAGAAGTTGTCAATCGATTGTTTAGATGTCCTTTGGCCAGTTAGAACTTAGGACCCAAAATCTTCTTTTCAATTTGAAAATAATGTGAAATAATGACTATAATGCATGGGTTCGTTTTCTTTCTTCCAGGATGGACATCCACCTCTAGGATGGCAGGACACTTTAGCCTATCTTGTTCTTCCGGTGCTGTTAGTTGTTTCTCAGTATGTTTCAACGCAGATCATGCAGCCTCCTCAGGTAATTTTACATTCATTTTTCGCTCTCTCATATTCTTCTCTACTCTGATTAATTAACATGTATATCACAGCAATTCCATCTATTAAATGTGTTCAGAACATCTATAACAATCACTCCAGGTCAGACTTATTCGCAGAATTTGTAAGTCCATAGAAACAATAGAACTTTTCAAAGCTTGTATTCCTGCTGCGTTAACACTTAAAGCATGGCTGCTGCATTAGTGCAGTTGTGCATATTATGCTTCCTTTGGTCCTCATTTTCTATTCTGTTGTTATTGTTTCCTCCAATTTCCCTGTGGGAACATGTCCCCAGGGGTTGGTGATGTGTGCCTGTGCTACTGGAATTGGACCGAAGCCAATGGAACTGGCCAATCCAATCAGTTTGGAGGCAAAACCAGTCCAACCGCCTGCCATGAACTCGACAAAGCTAGTTTGGTGCTGAGCTGGCCTTTCTTCACTGAATTGGCTGGTTCTGTATGAAACCAGCTGTTTGCATATGGTATCGTACGATGTGATTAAGGACCTATGGAACTCAAATTGAAGAAAAAAATGAAAATAATAATTTTTGAGTGGGGTAGCATAATACTCAAAGCTAGGGCCTTGTATGATGTTAAATTTTTGAAATGAAAGTGAATTTTTTAACACATCATTAATTGTTTCAGGTTGTTTGAGCTTGTTTCCGCCTCAATGGATATCATATGGAGAAAATACGATTGTAGATCCTATTCAAAATTTAGGAGACAACAATTTTCAGGATTTTGGAATTGGCAGGATTACAATGTTTCCATTGGATTCTGTAATGTATGAGGTTGTGGAGGTAGCATTTAATAAAGAGCACCAAGCCCTCTATGCAACTCAATGTTGGTGGCATTGATTGTCTAAAATCCCAAATGGGATATTTGATTAATTTTGCATAAATTTAACCCAACCAGAATTTCGCCATAAAAATTACCGTTCATTTAATAGAAGATTGGCATGTAAAATATAACAAATAGAGTGAATGAAATCCAATAATACAACGAGTAGAAATAATCTCAACTTTTATTTATAATAGAAAATTGGAGTTTGCAAGCTGATACAACAAAATAGCTGAGATAGAAAACTGGCCTCAAGAAGCTGCTCCAATGCTATGCTGGCCCTCCAAAACTGAACTGAAATGTCATTGCTAAGCTCTCTTGTGAATTCTGGATGAATTCACCAAGGGGAGATGGGTACTCGCTCAATCTCACTGAATCACCCGAGGGTTTCCATCTTGGGGCTACAAATGGAGTAGAGAATCGAGTTTTCAAACCTCTCATACAAGAAGAAAGATCAAATCCATGCTGTCCTCTAATGGCCCCCTCCTCCTCCTTTTATAAATCTAATGGACCCCTCTAGAAGCTCTTATTTTATTATTATGTTAATCGTTGAACACATTTCCTGCTTTTTAATTCATTAAAATATCCTTTTAATGTGAGGAAATGGTAAATTGGCCACCATGCCTCTTCATGCCATTGAAAATCCCCCACTGACCATCCCATCTTGTAGATCTTCTCGTTCTGGTTTCAACGAGCTATTACATTAAGGTGTTCCGTTAAGTATTCCTCTCAGAATGCCACCTTAAGCATAATTAATTGAGTTAGGCTCAATAATAACCTTGTTTTCCGAAAGTTGTCAGAATATAATTGAACAAAAGGCAAGTTGTGAAGATGATGAAATATGCCAAGCGAATGCCATGAGATCCCAAAGAAACTCCTTAAAACCCCATTAAGCCCCTCTAGAAGCTCCTAGGCCCGCTAATAGAGTAACCCTGCGTTTGTGACCTAGTTGCCTCCAACCATGGAAGTCCATCCCGACCACGCCATAAGGGAAACCAGAAAAAGTAACATGACAAATCCTCCTGCCCCAAGATTGCTTGCCCTCAAGCAATCCATATTTGTCGACCGACCTGGTGGTCCTGTGCAGCTGATAGCCAATACCTGGATCTCATACAAACCACTGGGTGATATAATGCCTCCGTGCCACCCAATCATGAACGAACACCTCAATGTATGGATCCCAGACCAATCTCTGACTGAGCGTGTCATCAACAAATCCTTCCGTATCCCAATGCCACCAGGGATCAATGCTCCATGGCTTCTACTGTGTTATAGCTCTGGCTATGAATGTTGCTCCATCAACTGCGTACCAACACATTACCTCTCTCTAGCCCAACCCTTGGCATAGGCCAAGGTCAGTTCCACTATGTAGATGCAGGCCTGAAGTGCTGGAAAGTTGTTGGCCTACCTACCACTGCCAACTAGAGCATGTAGTACTCCTCATGTCTAAGGGTCCCTGCTGCACTATGCTCTCGACTGAGAATATTGTGCAACAAATAGGATACCGACTCATAATCTCCCGACAATCCATCTCGTGGGAAGGATTGGATGCATATGCACCTGTATATGGTATGAGTCCACTGTGCTGCACCATGGTCAACTCATGCAGCTTTGCCCAATTGATCAACCAAATATGTCTAGGAATCCCCGCCTCTCTTCCTATAAGTGGGCAACTCATGTTGCATGCCCTGTCTATTTACTCTTGGAGGGTCGCTGCCTAGAAATACTATTGATTTGGGGTAGCATCGAATGTGCTCTAGCCACGAAAATTGGTGGAGAGGCTAAGGCACATGAGATCTCTAATACCTAGAAAGGGTTTGGGCAAATTCTAAACAGTTTGGGAGATATTAAAACAATTAATATTTTTAATGGAGTTCCTAAGTCTAAACTCAGGGAAAAGAAAATATTTATGTGAATTAATATAAAACTGTGTTAGAATAGTCAAAAAGTCATGGATCAAGCGAGATCTAATCTTAGCCGTTGATTAGGGACTTAATCTCGACCATTGATTTGTCAACGAGAAAAGTATAAGAGGAGGCTTGAGGGTCACTTGGAGAACACACACCGAGTTGATCAAGATTTTGACTTTCTGGGGCAGGGTTCACTGAAGAAGTTGAGAGAGTGATCAGATTTGCAGCTGAGGGGCAGTGAATACAGAAGCAGAGAGGCAGAGATAGTGCCGAGAGGATCAACACAATAGCCGGGAAAGCTGACACAGAGGGTAGAAGCTGGAACTGTCGGGAACAACCGGAACTGCCGAAACAGTCGGGAAAGCTGACGCAGAGGGCAGACGCCGGAACTATTGGGAACAGTCGGAACTGCCGGGAAAGCTGATGTAGAGGGCAAAAGCTAGAACTGTTGGGAATAGTTGGAACTGCTGGGAATTGTCGGAACAGCTGGGAAAGCTGACGTAGAGGGAAGAAGCCGGAACTGCCGGGAAAGCTGATGCAGAGGGCAAAAGCTGAAACTGCCGGGAATAGCTAGAACTGCCAAGAACTGCTGAAACAGTCTAAGAAAGCTGACGCAGAGGGCAGAAGCCGGAACTGCTGGGAACTATCGGAACTGCCGGGAACTGTCGGAACTGCCGGGAAAGTTGACGCAGAGAGTAGAAGAGGCTGACGTAGTCCCTAGAGGCTGACGCTGGGGTTTTTCGGGGGGTAGATTGGAGCTGAGGAGTTGCTGGAGTGTTTATCTAGGGTTTCAGCTGGAGCATCTGTCTCCGAAGGAGAGGTACTACTGCCGAGATTATTCTCTGTTGGGTGAGCTGGTTCTGACACCCAAAATGTATTCAGAAACCGTAATATAATAAAACCCTTAGATAATTGCACTGGTTTTCCCGCATTGGGTTTTTCTGGGGACATTGGTCCAAAAACATTGGTGTCACTTGTGTGCTTGTTTTGTTTCTTTCAGTGGATGATTTGTAATGTGTTGAGCATGTACTTGAATTTATTTCCAGTATTTACATGGTAAATAACTTATTAATTAATAGAACAAGTAGGTACGAATAAATCAGAAAGTACATGAAGGGTTTCTAACGGGTTAGACTTAGAAATTCCAACAAATACTGTAGCTTTGATAGCTGCCACTACATCTACCTGCGCCTCGTCAATGGGTAAACCCAAAGTTGTATGCACCACTATCTCCAAAAGAGCCTCCCTCATTTGACTAGAAACTCCATGCCCCACTGGTCCACTCATCACCTGCAAAACTGTCCTGTCAGGTCCCAGCACCTCCTGATGACCAATGTCTACAAATCCTACCTCCCTACTAGTAGCCTGCACAACTGTATGACCCTCATCAATGGCTGGCCCCAGGGATTGTTTCTCATCCTCCACCATGGGTTCAAGATGAGCCGCTGGTTGACTCTCGGAAAATGGCCCATCACACATACTGTGCTCACTGTGTGCTGCACATGTTGACTCATCGAACATGGATGTATATCTGGGTTGCTGTTAGCATCTCTACAGGTCTGCTCAAGCTCCTCTATGTGCTCACCATACTGGATTGCCACTGATAGCTCATCTCCTTGGTCGCCTCCCCATATGGGAATAATTTACTGCTCATCAAAGCTATTCACAAGATAGTTATGGATATTGCAGCTACTGCCATCATCCCCACATGCTTGCTGACGCTGTTTAGAAGAATCCTCAACTCAAAGGTCAAAATGAGTTTCCCCCTGATCTACCTCTCTCTTCCGCTCTGTGTAACTCAAGCATTAGTGGTCAAGTCCCCAAGGTTCCTTGCAGATGAAGCAAAGACCCTTTCTCCTTAACCCATTCTTGTTGCATGTCCCATCAACTCTTAGCTGCTCCTCCCTGGTCAATTGCCTCTTGAGCAAATTTATGTTCTGCTCAACCAGCCTTTCGGCTTGCTCATAAGTAGCAGGTGAGACCAACTGTTCTCTCCTCCAAACAGACGACAATCGAGACTACAACTCCCGACAAATGGCATCACGACTCCTCATACATAATGATAAGATGGACTGCATGTGTGTTTTGACTGAGTCAGGATGATGTCTCCTAATGCTGAAAAAGCATTGGAACATTTGCAGGATCAAGTCATCACACTCTAGATCAAACATGATTTCATAAGTAATAGTCATGGCCATAATTTTAAAACTTGAAGCTTCTTCCCAAATGTAGGACCCACAGAGTTATCCAAGTCTCGCAAGGTTTCTACCATCAGCTTAGAGCCTCTCCTGATAACATCATCATTGTTAGTAGCTAGAGGGGCAATCAACGTCATGATGCTACTAAGAATAGAGGCAACTGGAAGTGTGACCGTTTAACAAGGGTACTCCAAAAACTTGGGCTATATTAAAGCTAGCATGGAGGGTTCCAAAGTCCACATCAACTTCTTCCCCTCTAACTGGTTTATCTTGGAAAGGAATGTGTCTAGTTCTTCTAATATGGAAAGGGCTTTCATTGTAACCCTCATGTGCTTCATGCTTGTCCTTAGTGCAAAAACTTTGTGTCCTAATTCCTGCCCCTTCTACACATCTCTTGGCTGTTCTTTTTCAAGAATGGCATAGACCCCTCTTGAGAAAGGTCCGTTGTTTAGTTTGGATTTTTGGTCTAGATTGCAGTGCACTGATGTACTAATGTTGTGTTGACATAAGAGGTTTTAAAAACTCCATCTGAACAAATTTAACACATTCTAGACCAACAATAAACAATATGTATGCACTTCTACTATGACATCAAGACATGGCTATAACCCGATTCTGTCATAGAATACTATGGTTGCAACATAGACTATTCAACTTTCTCCAAACCCTAGCAACAACTTAATCAACATTGAGGCAAGACTTAGATCATTGCAATACAAAGGTTAGTAGTAAGTTAGTAACCTTACAAGGCTTGAGCAAATAAAAAGGGCGTCGACACACACACACAACTCTATAATAGGACTTCAGGCATATATAATGTTGACAGTGCAACATCTATGACAATATAGAATGCTGTCAACGATCTAGTTTTAATCTGCTATATGTACCTAAACAAACCCAGATTTGAATAAATGTCTATAATGATTATGTCACGGTTCAGGGTACTTTAAAAAGTTTCTTGCAGGTTGACTGTAAGATTTTGATTGCTATACATTAGCCAACATCTGAATAAATTGCAAACCCATTACTTTTAATAAATGCAAGGCTTGAGGAGATAAAACCTGGAGTGCGCCCAAAAAAATAAAATCTCAATCTGTTAATGACTGCATCTCTCCTCAATCACACCTCTGTCTGAAACACTTGCAACTGGGTTTCTGACAATGGTATGCTCAATGTATAGGTCTGCTCATCACATTCTCCATTGCAGCTACAGGGATCATACTATCGCACAGCCAAAACCAACGTACAAGACTTCTGTTAATGCATAAGATATTGTAACTGCACATCATACGCACTCCAAACTTGCTCCAGTTATCGGATATATGACTTGGTTGCAGATTAATTGCACAGGGGCATAGATGTCTCTCTGTTCTATTCCACAATCGCACGCGGATCATGCACAACAAATTGTTGGAATTTCTAAGTCTAACTGTTAGAAATCCGTCCTGTACTTTCTGATTTATTTTTTCCTACTTGGTATGTTAATTAACAAGTTATTTACCATGTAAATACTGAAAATAAATACAAGTACAGTCTCAAGTTTCAACACATACAGATCATCAACTGAAGGAAAAACAAACACACAAGTGACACTGTTATTTTTGGAATAATGTGCCCGGAAAAACCCAAATGCAACTGTCTAAGGGTTTTATTATTAAGCAGTTTCAGAATACAATCTGGGTGCCAGAAATGGCTCACTCAACAGAGAATGCCCTCGGTAGTAGTACCTCCCAGTCGGAGACAGATATCAACCCCAATTTGCCCCACAAAATCTCCCAGCATCATCCTCTAGGGTCTGCGTCAGCCTCTTTGGCCCAGCGTCAACCTATTTGGCCCAACATCTGCCTCTCGGGGCTCTGCGTCAGCCTCTTGAGCCTCTACGTCTCCCACACTGGCCCTCCTCAGGCTCTGCGTAGCTCCTGGCTGCCTCTACGTGGCCTCTAGCTGCTTCTGCATGGCCTCTAGCTGGCTTTGCGTCAACCCTCTCCTGGCTTTTGCGTTGATGTTCCCGGTACTATCTCTGCCTCTCTGTTACTGCATTAACTGCCCCTCAGCTACAACTCAGATCACTCTTCGATTTCCTCAACAAGCCTTGCCCCAAAAAATCTAATTCTTGATCAACTCGGTGTATTCTCCAAGTGACCCTCAAGCCTCCTCTTATACTTTTCTCGTTGACATTTCAACGGCCGAGATTAAGTCCCTAATCAACGGCTAAGATTACATCTGGCTTGATCCATAACTTTTGGACCATTCTAACTCAACTTTATATTAATTCTCATTCATATTTTATTTTCCCTAAGTTTAGACTTATGGACTCCATTAAAAATATTTTAATATCTCCCAAATTGGTTAGATTCTGCTTAAACCATTTCTCGGTATTGGAGATCTCATGTGCTTTAGCCTCTCCATCAATTTTCGTGGCTAGAGCACATCCGATGCTACCCCAAATCAACACTCCCTCTTAGCGAGGACTGTGCTCTAGTAATACTCCTCACTGAGCATCACCCTGATTATCTGGCATCGGTCCCTGTGCTAATCCTAGGCCTGTTGCCCACCATCCTCTGCACTGCTGCATCATGTACTGCTACCCATGGCCTTGCCATTGCCACTGCTGCATCTGCACTGCAACCCCTCTCATCATGCTGCCCATAGCACTGCCACTGCTAACTGCTGCACTGCAACTCAGTTACTGAGAAGTAAGTAACTGATCTCCCAACCTTGACATCTCTGTCAGGCTAGAAACAATCCCGATGCTAAAGCTGCCTCTGTCAATGACAAGTGCTCCCTCTCTGACCTCTGCGCTGCTGTAATGACTCTGTGCATCTCGCACTGCTGCTTCACGCTGTCTTGGGACTCCTGCACTGTAGCTCCCTCTATCGCTCCATCCGCATCCGTCTCTTCTGACATCCACCAGTCCTATTACTCCTCTTCGAGGCTCCTGTAGCAAGGTATAATCCAAGACGTTGGGTACCTCAAGGATCCTGCCCCTCATCGCTTGTAGTCCGTCTGACTATAGCTCGATGTTTCCCCACTTCCTCAAGTGCCGCATGAGCAATCATGGCACAATCGTCATCTGTCTCCACTTCTTTCTCTGCCCTTGCTGGCTCAACCTTGGTTTTAGAAGCCTCTCCCTTACTCTTCTTCCTCGGACACTGGCTCGCATAGTGACCCAGTTCCCCACAGTGGAAGCATTTGACCTTGGAGAGGTCCTTCTTCTTCCGTCTCTCCTACTTTCCCTCAGATGCTAGGGAAGCATCCTCCTCTTCCTCCTTGATTTTGACCCCCTTGCTGCTACTTGCCGCCTTGGTTAGCCTTCTGATCTCTTCTTGATGAAGAGCCGCCCACAGTTCCTCCCAATCTGGAAGGGTCGACTTGCCCAATATGCTCTGGACAAATACCTCCCAATCCTCTGAGATTGCGTTCAATGTGGTCCTCACCATAATCTCCTCATCCGGCATGGCCCCTATGGAAGTCAACTGATACCGGATCTCTTTCAATCGGCCGAGGAAGGTGTTTATTTGTTCTCCCTTCTGCATCTGGTATGACCGCAACTAATTTTCCAGTAACATCTTTCTCTGCACGGAAGTATGCTGATACAATTTTATGACCGCAACTAATTTTCTAGTAGCATCTTTCTCTGCATGGAAGTATGTTGATACAATTTTGTTAGGGCCTCCCACATCGCATTTGTTGTATCCTTTTCGGCAATATGTGGTACTACATGGTCCTTGACCTTGTCAAGGATAATGCTCTTGGCCCTCGCCATTGCCTCCTGATATTTTTCGTTCTCATCCGAGTCAACTGGGTGTTGAAGTTTCTAAGTCTACCAGTTAGAAACCATCCATGCACTTTATCCTATTTATTCCTACCTACTTGTTCCATTACTTAACAAGTTATTTACAATGTAAATACTGAAAATAAACACTAGTGCATGCTCAACATATTACAGATCAACAACTGAAAGAAACAGAAACAATCACACCAAATGACACCATTATTTTGGACCAATGTCCTCTGAAAAACCCATTGTGGGAAAACCGGTGCAACTATCCGAGGGTTTTCTTATTAAGCAATATCAGAGTACAATCTGGGTGCCAAATTCGGCCTACCCAATAGAAAATATCCTTGGCAATAATACCTCTCAGTTTGAGACAAATTTCCCGGCTGAAACCCCGGATAATCCTTCTGGCAGCTCGTTAGCTCCAATCTGCCCCAGAAACCCTAGTGTCTGCCCTTTCTGGACTGCGTTAGCACCTCTCTGCCCAATGCTAGCCTTGCGTCACCCTGAATGGGTCTCCGTCAGCCTTAGGAGGGCTTGCGTCAGCAACGTTGGCCTCTCTGAGGCTTTGCGCAGCTCCTGGTTGCCTCTGAGTGGCCCTGTGTGAGCCCTGGCTGCTACTGCGTCAGTCTCTCTGGCTACTTGCTGCTCTTCCAGCACTAGCTCTGCCTCTTTGTCTCTCTGTACTCAATGCCCCTTAGCTGCAACTCCGATCACTGATTCTATTTCTCTTAGCAAACCTCGCTCTAGAGAATAGAATGATTGATCACTCTGGTGTACTTTCCAAGTGACCCTCAAGCCTGCTCCTATACTTTTCCCGTTGACATATCAACGGCCAAGATTAAGTTCCTAATCAACGAATAAGATTAGATTTGGCTTGATCCATGTCTTTTGGACCATTCTAACACAGTTTCATATTAATCCACATTAATATTTTATTTTCCCTAAGTTTAGACTTAGGCACTCCATTAAAAATATTAATTATTTTAATATCTCATGAACTGTTTAGAATTTGCCTAAACTCTTTTTGGGTATTGGAGATATCATGTGCCCCAACCTCTCCACCAAATTTCGTGGCTAGAGCACATCCGATGCTACCCCAAATCAACACTGGGACCGTTATCGTGTTCAAGGCGAAGTGCTTGAGACGATTCCTGTCTAGAATGGACAAGATCTTGGCCTTTTGACCACAAAGTTTGAGGCTCCGTCCAGTCTGTCCTGATCTCTTACCCCGTTAACTGCCATTTCGCTGCTTCTCTTTCGACTCTTTCGAGTCTCTCTACTTACCTCATGGAAGTTCTCGGTGTGACTCCCTCTGAGCCTCGATTTTCCTCCTAGAAACCCCTCTGCCAATGTCGAGATGCCCCTACTCCGATCGTTAGTGCAGCTGCACCACTGATCCAGATTTCTTGGCTAGAAATCCTCGGCAGCAACTCCCTCCTCCTTGGTCTTGCCCTGTTAGGCACTGTTTTGACCACAATACCCCACTAGCTTCACTCTGCAACTTACCCACAGCCTCCTATGCCCCAGCAAACTGAAGGTTAGAGCCTCTAGGCTCTGCGCAATCCCGACACCAGCAAAATCCGCACCTCCTAGCCATGGGCGTCAATCCTTCCTCACTGAGAAAGATGATCGGGCACTGCGTAGGTCAGGTCTGCTCCTCTCTGCCACTGCGCTGATCCTCTTCCCGACTCGAATTGATGACACAAGCACTGCGTCACCCCTTCCTTGCTGCTTTTCCGCTAGGAACAACTTCTGTCACTCGGGACAACTGTTTCTGCTACTGCTGCTCTGCTCGGCTGATGCCCTCAGTTATCTTGTGATCTGCAACCACGCTCTGATACCATGTTGGAATTTCTAAGTCTAACTGTTAGAAATCCTTCCTGTACTTTTTGATTTATTTCTTCCTACTTGTTCTATTAATTAACAAGTTATTTACCATGTAAATATTGAAAATAAATACAAGTATAGTCTCAACACATACAGATCATCAACTGAAGGAAAAACAAGCACACAAGTGACACTGTTATTTTTGGTCTAATGTCTCCGAAAAACCCAATGCGGGAAAATCGGTGCAGCTATCTGAGGGTTTTATTATTAAGCAGTTTCAGAATACAATCTGGGTGCCAGAAATGGCTCACCCAACAGAGAATGCCCTCGGCAGTAGTACCTCTCAGTTGGAGACAGATATCAGCCCCAATCTACCCCACGAAATCTCCCAGCGTCAGCCTCTAGGGTCTGTGTCAGCCTCTTTGGCCCAACGTTAGCCTATTTGGCCCAGCATCAGCCTCTCGGGGCTCTGCGTTAGCCTCTGGAGCCTCTGTGTCTCCCACGCTGGCCCTCCTCAAGATCTGCGCAGCTCCTGGCTGCCTCTCCGTGGCCTCTGGTTGCTTCTGCGTGGCCTCTAGTTGACTTTGTGCAACCCTCTCCTGGGTTCTGCGCTGATGCTCCGGGTACTATCTCTACCTCTCTGCTGTTGCATTCACTACTCCTCAGCTGCAACTCAGATCACTCCTTCGATTTCTTCAGCAAGCCTTGCCCCAGAAAATCGAATTCTTGATCAACTCAGTGTATTCTCCGAGTGACCCTCGAGCTTCCTCTTATACTTTTCTCATTGACAAATCAATAGCCAAGATTAAGTCCCTAATCAACGACTAAGATTAGATCTGGCTTGATCCATGACTTTTGGACCATTCTAACACAATTTTATATTAATTCACATTAATATTTTATTTTCCCTAAGATTAGACTTAGGTACTGCATTAAAAGTATTAATTATTTTAATATCTCCGAAATTGTTTAGAATCTGCCTAAACCATTTCTGGGTATTGGAGATCTCATGTGCTTTAGCCTCTCCACCAATTTTCGTGGCTACAACACATTTGATGCTACCCCAAATCAACACAAATACCCGCTTAACAATTGGGTGACTCTGTGTAATTCGATTTGGGACCCACATCTGAGATTTTCTGCCTTAGTCAACTGATCCTGGCACTGTTGATACATGGTGCTCTCCAGCATGCATTTATGAGATTATGCTGCTAGGAAATGACACATTAGATTAATAGCTACGTGATAGTAGCACGGTTTCCTCCTCACACTTCCATTTAGCCATGAACCAACGTCGTGTCTAATTGGAATCATGTCGACACTTTATTCATGACATCAATGGTACCAAATCACACATTTTCTATTGTTCGCATATTTCTCCAAACACACGCACTCTGCAAAATGAACTTAGCGCGGGAAGCCACGATACAGGTTATGCTGCCTCGATTTTAATTAAAACTCGGCCACGACTCCTGGGAACCACTTGCTTCGGTTAATTGATCAGCACGACTGCGACGTCTAGAAAATAGGAGTCAAATGGTTGTAGACTCGAAAATCACACATCAATGACTCGATCCTCGATCTAGACAACGTTGTGCTTAGACTAATGTGCACCCGTAGCCAACTGCGCCTCTGTCAAGGGTTCGAGCAATACTTCATACAACATTTGTGTCATGTCCCTTCTCAAATGTATTAGTCACAGGGTGCAGCTACACAATTTTGACATCATTTTTGGCTTAATAGGAGGACCCCATACGCAGAACTTAGGAACGATAGGCAATTTGACTTTATTTCTAGCAGCTAATGGAATGTGGGGGCCACCCACATGAATAATTCGAACTTGGCCAAGACATGCATTGGAGGGAATCAAATTAGTGGAAGGAGGGGCCCTCAAAAGGCTAAGGGGACCCAAGGTGATACAAGAGGAAGGAGGTCTCATTTTGCAACATCTTGATCATTTGACAAACAAACTTACCTTTGTATGCTTTGCTGCTTAGCGATTCTACTGGCTGTTTAGCCACGAATCTTCTGCAGGGAAGATTCAACCTCTACTTTGGGGGACTATCCGTGCCCACCCTAGGGATGCTATTCCACAACGATTTCAAGGGTTCCAGCATTGACATCCACTTCACCCGGCCACGCAGAGGAGGAGACTACGTATTTTTTGGGCAGCCAGAAACACGCAGAAGTAGATTGAACCAGTCGGGAGGTCCTTAGCTTGCTCGGAGTTTCGGGAGCTGGAAAGGTTGTTGGCTGAGGACATTCTCACTGAGTTTTGCAGCCATCCAGTCAGGGATTACGACAGTATGAATTTCTGGGCAGAGGGATTCTGCTGAGGCCTCTGGTAGCGAATTCGTGGTGCTTAGGAGAGCAGCCAAGGATCATATGGAGAGCAAGGGGTCAGTGATCACAGGTGAACCCAACATTCTAGGGGTGTTTTCAGGTGGATTTGCAGGCTATTTCCTGCAAGTCGAATTTGGGCAGTAGGAGTTGGGGAGAGGCTCCAAGGAGGCCAAAATCCAAATTCAAAACAAGAGAAATTCCCTTCTGGGTTTTGTCGAAGGTGTCTAAGGCTGAAAGGATATAATTTTCTGGGCAGTTTTTGGGCACATTCCAGCAGGTCAAAGTTCAACAGGGCAACAATTTTACTAAGACAACAGATTGCAGAGTGGTGCAACAATTGGGCAGCCTTCAACTCAGCTATTCCATCACCTGGGTTTGGTCCAGCTTGTCCCTGAGACAAGTCCAGGTGCACCATCTCATTTATATTGTACCTATGCTCTCAAATTTTATAATATATAGCTCAGCAGTTCCAGATTTACAGTGTTTTATGGGTGTATAATGCATGTTTTTAATTTTATGCTGCTGCACTGTTTATTTGTTTAGAATATCACTTATATTCCTACTTAGGAACATTATAGTGGTATCAAAGCCAAGTTCTTGGCTCAGTTGTGGGGTTGGTTTCCTATGAGAGGAGAAGACCGGGAGAACATCACTTACCAGAGGCAGAGGTACATGAGCAGAGAAAGGGAGCTAGAAATTACACCAGATATGGAGGAAAGAGGGAAAGCAGTGGCCGAAGAGGAGGAAATGGCAGAGCCCAAGCGTAGGGAGGAGATGGATTTCGATAGTCTCTTGAGGGCTTTGAGTGACTTGGCCAAGAGGCAGAAGGACATGATGGAGGAGATCAAATCACATAACAGAGACAGGACCACACCTAGAGGGTTTTTTGTGTGGAGAAGCTTCTGGTGCTTCTCAGCCTTTCGATCACCCCTCACTAGTAGCGTAATTCCCTTCAGTTAGTGTGCAAACTAGGGCTACACTACCGTCTTTCGTGCCAATGGCACAAATCGAACCAGCAAGGGAGGAAGACACTCCCCAGATGGGGGATTACTTCAGAGAGTGGCAGGCGATGGATAGAGATTTCAAAGAAGCCCTCTCCTTCAGAGATTACTGGAAGCTCAAGCAAGAGAGGAACAAGGGGTACAGAGGACAAGGGACCCAAAACTATGAGCTGCAGAGAAGTATATGGAGGATGTATTATCCTACATTTGATGGCACTGCCAAGTGCACAACCATGGCTTGGGTTGAAAAGATGGACACATACTTTCAACTCAACCGGATGACAGAGCAGGAAGCCATTAAGATGGCAACGCTGCACTTGGAGGGGGAAGCCCATGACTGGTGGTTTCATGGCTTGACCACTTTGGGGCATGCCTAGATAGTTTCTTATGAGGACTTCACTAGGAGGGTGGTGGAGCAATTTGATCAGAGGGATCCGGAGGCATCTTTCAGGGAGCTGACACAACTGCGCCAAACAGGCAACCCAGAGCAGTACTTCTCAGATTTTCTGTGTGTGTCAGTGATGGTCCCGGATCTGTCCGAGGCAAGGAGGGTATACACCTTCATTGAGGGCTTGCTTGAGCCTCTGCGTGGACTGGTGAAGTCACGCAGACCCTCTACGTTGCAAGAAGCGGTGGTGTGCGCCAGAGATTTACAGGGGGCCATCCCCAAGACCAGAGCGCCATTTCTTGCATGGACCCCTTTTCCACAAAAGGGGCATGAGACTAGACCCCCACCACCGAGGACCACACAGGGGAGGGGGCAACTCGATGAGGAGACACGGAAGGACCTCTGGAGGAGGAAGCTGTGCTTCACATGCAGAGAGCCCTGGGCACCTGGCCATAGGTGCACAACAGGTAGGGCACATTACATTGAGGTCTTTTTTGACAGTGAGCAGGAGGACAAGGTGGAGCAGGATTGTGGTGGGACAGATGGAGAGAGTCCAGGGGACAGAGGGCCACCACCACCACCTCCATAGGGAGGGGCATCTCTTGCCTCATCAGGAGGAGTCCTTGCTTCTTTATGCGAGATTCCTAAGTTTTTGACACTCAGGACTAGAGGTACGGTACAGGGATAGAGGGTGTCGATACTGGTGGACAGTAGGCCTACCCACAACTTCATAGATGCGCAGCTGGTCCAAAGGAGGGGCCTCACCACAACAGAGCTTGAGGGGTTCTCCGTCCTAGTACCAGGTGACCGTACCGTCCAATGTACCCCATACGTGCCCTCCTTGACAGTAGTTATGGGAAACTACTCGATGAGAGAAAACTTCTTTGTGGTCAATGTTCCAGACACCAATGTGGTGATGGGTGTCTAGTGGTTGTATTCCCTTGTGCGAGTCACGACAGATTGGAGGAAACCTGAGATGGAGTTCATGGGGCCAGAGGGCAAACTAGTAGTCTTGAGAGGCATGCAGACTTATCCGCCTTAGATAGTTTCGGCCCATAGGATGGAGGCAGATCTTCGACATGGGGACATTGCATGGGCAGTAGAGTTGAGGATCTCAGAGGTTGGGGGATAGACACAGTCACCGCCAGCAGACATACTATTGATTTGGGGTAGCATCGGATGTGCTCTAGGCACGAAAATTGGTGGAGAGGCTAAAGCACATGAGATCTCCAATACCCAGAAAGAGTTTGGGAGATATTAAAATAATTAATATTTTTAATGGAGTCCCTAAGTCTAATCTTAGGGAAAATAAAATATTAATGTGAATTAATATAAAACTGTGTTAAAATGGTCACTTGGAGAATACACCGAGTTGATCAAGATTTCGACTTTTTGGGGCTGGGTTTGCTGAGGAAGTCGAGAGAGTGATCAGAGTTGCAGCTGAGGGGCAGTGAATACAGAAGCAAAGAGGCAGAGATAGCACCAGGAGGATCAGCGCAGTAGCCGAGAGTAAGGGACACAGAACCAGCCAGGGGTTCACGCTGAGCCAGCCAGGAGCTGCGTAGTGCCTCTAGAGGTTGACGTAGGCTGAGCCAGAGTAACGCTGGGGAAACACTGGGCTAGAAAGGGCTGACGCTGTCCCTAGAGGCTGACGCTTGGGTTTCGTGGGGCAGATTGGAGCTGTGAAGCTGTCGGAGTGATTATCCGAGGTTTCAACTAGAACATCTGTCTTCGACTGAGAGGTACTACTGCCGAGATTATTCTCTATTGGGTGAGCCGGTTTTCACACCTAGATTGTATTCAGAAACTGCATAATAATAAAACCCTCAGATAGCTGCACTGGTTTTCCCGCATTGGGTTTTTCCGGGGACATTGGTCCAAAAACAACGGTGTTACTTGTGTGCTTGTTTTGTTTACTTCAGTTGATGATCTGTAATGTGTGGAGCATGTACTTGTATTTATTTCCAGTATTTACATGGTAAATAACTTGTTAATTAACAGAACAAGTAGTTAGGAATAAATCAGTAAAGTACATGAAGGGTTTCTAACAGTTAGACTTAGAAATTCCAATACATATAGGCTCTATTAGATAGGTACAAAGTAGTGTTTGAAGACATTCCACCAGGGCAGCCACTAGATAAAGGGTTTGAGCACACCATTGCGCTGGAGTCAGGTATACAGGTAATTATCGCTACTCCCTACAGGCACCCCAAAGCCTATAAGGACAAGATAAACAAGGCCATTTAGGAGCTTCTTGCATTGGGCCATATCGGGCCTAGTTCGAGTCCTTTCGCTTCTTTCGTAGTGCTGGTGAAGAAGAAGGATGGGATCCTCAAGATGTGTATCGATTAGTGAGCCCTTAACCGGAAGACCCTTAAAAACTGGTACCCCATTCCCCGCATTGATGAGCTACTTCTCTAAGGGGTATCTGCATTTGGGCTACCACCAGATCAAAGTTCGGGATTAGGACATCGCAAAGATAGCATTTCGGTGCCACTATGGGCCCTTTGAGTTTCTGGTCATGCCATTTGGACTGACCAATGTTCCCGCCACATTTCAGTCTTGCATGAACCATATCTCTCGGGGCTAGCTAAGGAGGTTCGTGCTAGTATTTTTTGATGATATCTTGATCTATAGCCGGATGTGGGAGGAGCACCTCCAATACTTGGAGGAGGTACTGCACATTCTGGAGGAGCAAAATTTTTATGCCAAGCTCTCCAAGTTCGAGTTTGGATTGACAGAGATGCTTTATCTCGCGCGTATCATTGGAGCAGACACGGTGAAGGTTCACGAGGAGAAGATTCGGGCCATCCGGGATTGGCCAGTACCCTGAGATGTGACTACGCTGAGAAGCTTCTTGGGCATTTGCAGTTACTATAGGAAGTTTGTCAAAGGGTTCTCAAAGCTGGCAGCACCCTTGACCGACTTGACCAAGAAAGGGGCCTTCACATGGACTGATGGAGCACAAGTCGCCTTCGATCACCTCAAGGATCTGTTCTAGCACTCCTAGATTTTTCCCAGCTTTTCACGGTGGAGTGTGATGCATTTGGGGTAGGAGTTGGGACTGTATTGTCACAGGAGGGGCATCCCATAGCTTTCGAGAGCCAAAAGCTCCTACCGCATGAGCTATCATATTCCATATATGACAAGGAGATGATGACCATTATGCATGCGTTGGCCAAGTTCCATCGGTACTTGGTGGGAAACTGATTCCGAGTGAAGACTGATCACAAGAGTCTTCGACATTTCATGGGGCAGCAGGGCTTCAATGACAGACATCAGAGATGGGTTAGCAAGGTACAGGCCTACGATTTTGACATTGAGTATGTGCGGGGCAAGCACAATGTGGTGGTCGATGCTCTATCCAGGAGACCAGCTGGGTTATCTCTCATGAGCATCTGCCAGGATTGGAAGGCTCAGCTGTTGGTAGAGTACTCCAAGGACAGGAAGCCCTGTGAGGTGCTAGAGGGGACACATGCAAATGAGCGTTACCTTTTGATGGATGAGATCATCTATTACAAGGGGTGCATTTACTTGGTGCCCAACTTGCGGTTGAGGGAGAGGGTACTCCAAGCAATTCACGATTCAACATTGTTCGGACACCTGGGGTTCCGAAAACTTGCATGGATGTTCAGGAGAGGTTGACGTGGAAAGGCCTCAAGGAGGACTTGCTGCAGCACATAAGGGAGTGTGAGGCCTGCCAGCGGAACAAGGGGGAGCTGACTCACCCTGCAGGGCTACTACAACCACTTCCTTTTCCGGAGGGGAAATGGGAAAGTATTTCAATGGATTTCATCACTGGGCTCCCCACGGTACACAGGGAGGATTGCATATATGTAGTGGTCGATAGGTTGACCAAATTTGCCCACTTCTTTGCCATCCCCACTAGATACACAGCTGCACAGGTTGCCAAGTTGTTCTTCCGGGAGGTTTTCAGGCTACATGGGCTCCCCAAGAACATTGTGAGCGATAGAGACAACAGATTTATGGGTGGCTTTTGGCAGGAGCTCTTTAGGTTGGTTGGGACGGAGCTCACTCCTAGCACTAGTTATCACCCTCAGACGGACGGTCAGATGGAGAGGGTCAACCAGTGGTTGGAGGGGTACCTGAGGAATTATGTGACAGGTCAGCAGAGGACATGGATTCGGTGGTTGCACTTGGGCGAGTTCTGCTACAACACCACACACCACATGTCTACCGGTATGACTCATTTCCGTGCCCTCTATGGTTATGATGCACTAATTTTCGCTGATGTTATTTTCAGAGACAACCAGGCCCCAAATGCCAAAGACTGGGTCCAAGAGAGCCAAGATATCGTCAAAGCTCTCAAGGATAGTTTAGCGACAACCCAAAATTAGTAAAAGCTGTATGCAGATCGACACAGGATAGAGAGGCACTTTGAGGAGGGGGACTTAGTATACCTCTAATTGCAGCCTTACAGATAGTCTATGCTGAAACAAAGGGGGGCCGAGAAGTGACAACCACGCTTCTATGGGCCCTACCAAGTGACTAGGCAGATTGGGGGGGTGGCTTATGAGCTAGAGTTGCCTCTGGGAAGTAGAATCCATAACGTATTTCATGTCTCATGCTTGAAGAAGGTGTTGGGACAACAGGTGACCGCAGTCGCTGATCTACCCCCGTTGGATGATGAGGGCCATTTGGTGTTGGGACCAGAGGCCATTCTGGAGAGCAGGGAGAGGTCACTGAGGAGTAGGACCATCAAGGAGTTCTTGGTACGCTGGAATAACTTGTCAAAAGAGGATGCCACTTGGGAGGGTGAGCACGTACTGGAGCACCCGACTTTGAGGTTCCTTGAGCGCAAACAACATTTGGGAGAGGAGGACTGTCATGTCCGTTCTCAAATGTATTAGTCACAGGGTGCAACTACACAATTTTGGCATCATTTTTGGCTTAAGAGGAGGACCCCACACATAGAACTTAGGAACTATAGGCAATTAGACTTTATTTCTAGCAGTTAGTAGAATGTGGGGGTCACCCACATGAATAATTCAAACTTGGCAAAGGCATGTGTTGGAGAGAATCGAATTAGTGGAAGGAGGGGCCCACAAGAGGCTAAGGGGACCCAAGGTAATGAAAGAGGAAGGAGCTCTCATTTTGTAGCATCTTGATTATTTGACAAACAAAGTTACCTTTGTACGCTTTGCTGCTTAGCGAGTCTACCGACTGTTTAGCCACGGATCTTTCGCAGGGAAGATTCAACCTCTACTTCGAGGGACTATCCATGCCCGCCTTAGGGAGGCTGTTCCACAGAGATTTCAGGGGTTCCAACATTGACATCCACTTCATCCAACCACGAAGAGGAGGAGAGGGCACTAGAAAAACTTTCTGTAAACAAATTCACAGACTTGTCTGCAATAATTCTCAGACTAGTAGGTGCACCAACTCTGATACCACTGTAATATCCCAAATGGGATATTTGATTAATTTTGTAGAAATTTAACCCAACCAGAATTTCGCCATAAAAATTACCATTCATTTAATAGAGGATTTCCATGTAAAATATAACAAATAGAGTGCACGCAGTTCAATAATACATTGAACAGAAATAATCTTAGCTTTTATTATAATAGAAATCTGGGGTTTACATGCTGACACAACAAAATAGCTGAGATGGAAAACTAGCCTCAAGAATCTGCTCCAATGCTGTGCTCGCCCTCCAAAACTGAACTGAAATGCTACTGCTAAGCTCTCCTGTGAAGTCTGGATGAATTCACCAAGGGGAGATGGGTACTCCCCCAATCTCACTGAATCACTCGAGGGTTTTTGTCTTGGGGCTACAAATAGAGTAGAGAACTAGGTTCTCAAACCTCTCATACAAGAAGAAAGATCAAATCCAAGCTATCCTCTAATGGCCTCCTCCTCCGCTTATGATAGACCCCTCTAGAACCTATTATTTTATTAATATTTTAATCATTGAGCACATCTCCCTCTTTTTAATTCATTAAAATATCTTTTTAATGTGAGAAGATGGTAAATTGGCCACCATGCCTCCTTAGGTCACTGAAAATTGTTGAGAAATCTAGAGCATTAGCATTAGGTGATTTCTCTTCAATAGTATCTGTTTGTGAGTATTTTTACTTCTTTAGATTAGGATCTTCTCTTTGCTTAAGTTATTAGTGTTCTTCTTCATCAAACAAATACCAATGCAAAACATAAATACACAAGAGACACAGAATGTAGGCTATTAGCCAGGGCCAAAACCTCTCATTGTTTGCGAGAAAAACCCACACAAGTTCTTCTTATAGAGATTCCAATTGATAAATACCAAGACCAAGACCAAGACCCTTGACCTATTAGCCACTCCAAGACCAAGACACTAGTTCTCTTGATTGTCTTCTCTTCCTCTTGACTCCTCTTCCTCTTTGATCTTCTGAGCATTGAGACATTGCCACCATTGAGATCTCATCTAGATCTCTTCTTGTGAGACCTTCTTACTGTCATCATCAACGAACTATGGTTGTACCAAACTGTTATGTCCTCAAGACTGTATCTCTGATCCAAGACAGAGAGACCCTTGAACTTGTCTCTACCATCTTGTATCTTAGACCGAGTTTCTGCACCGAAACAATCTCTGCACTATTCATCCGAAATTCCAAAGTGATTTTTGAATTTCCTTATTGTGATTAAGCTCAAAAGATATCCTCGTTGTCTCTCCCTTCTCTATCCGAGTTCCATCTGAACTTGTCCCTTTATTAGACCACTAAAATCCGAGCTTTTCTTCTATTACTGCCACTCGAAATCTCAGAGATAGACAACCGAACATCATTTTGCTACTATCCGAAACCCAAAAGAGATGTGCAAAATTTTGTCTGTGTAATGCGAAGTGTCTATACTCCTATATATAGTTGTTTGCCTTGTTGTCGCACAAATTGTCACGACAACGCTCAGACCAGGGGCTGTCACTCTGATCCCCGATCTCTCCGTTTAAGCCTGTCTCCTGCGGCTAAGGGGGGTAGACCCTATGGAAAATGACTGACCAACTGTGAATCAGTTGGTTTGGGAGACACGAAAGGCAACCAACACTTAATTGATTTTATTAATTTAATGGACCAGTGCCTTATGGGTTTGATGTTTAAACGATTACTTACTAGATATTGCAGAAATGTAAACCATTTACAACAATCATTTATCATCAAATAACTTGAACGATGCAAGATATCCAGTAAATTCACAATGATCCAACAATTAAACTTAAAGAAAAATTAAATGCTTTAAAAGATCACAAAATTTAAATGCTGATCAGTTGCCACTTTCGCACAGATAACTTTAACTAAACCTTTAAGTGCATTTAGCCATGGAGAAATGAAACAAACAGAAAAACACTGCAAAATTTGCCAAAATGAAATTTCCAAGATTTTGCTAAGCCTTCTCAAAATTTTGTTAAGCCTTCTCAAAAATTTATTATTTACCTCTAACTAAAAATTCAAAACCTAAACTATAAGAAAAGAAATTTTTTTATATCTTTTATAATTTTTTATGATTTTTATGATTTTTAAATTTTTATATATATTTTTATGATTCTTAAAAAAAATAAAACTTAAACTAAAATATAAAATTAAAATCTAAAATTTATGATTTTTTAAAAGTTCTATAATTTTTTTTTTTAATTTTTTAATTTTTAATATTTTATGATTTTTAATTTTTTAAAACTCAAAACAAAGCTTAAAAAATGAAAAATAAAATCTAACTTAAATCTAATCTAAAAACTTAAAAAAAAGTGAAATCTAAATTAAAGTTTAAAGCTTAAAATATAAGAAAAGAAATTTTTCTTTTAGGAATTTTTAAAGTTTTATATTTTTTAGGGAATTTTTTATTTGTTATAAATATAATTTAAATTTAAACTAAAACTAAAGTTATAAAACTAAAACCCTAACTTAAAATCTAAAACGTGACCTTTTATATTTTATATATTTTTAAATGTTAAAGCTCAAAAGAGAAACAAACGAAACTAATTAAATCTAGATTCTAAACTAAAACTATGATCTAAACATAATAAAATTAAAATCTAAGGTGAATGTCTGCAATTGCATTTACGCTGAAACAGAAAATGACTGCTTCCTACGCAAACGGAGAGGGGACCTACGCATTACACAGTTCACCTGCACGTGATTTTAATATCCAAAACTGAAAGATTCAGACAAAGTGTAAAAAAAAAGATTTGATCTACACTTAATGCAAACGTATGAATCGAGAATTTTACCTGATGCCCACGGAAAAAAACCCTGATCCTTACCCCGTCTCTGAAGCTTCAACGATTTTTGTTTGAGCAGGTGCAGGGCCACGAAAGTTTTGGTGCAGGTGATGCGTGGCTTAGGGTGAGAAACGTAACCCGCAGGAGTCTGGAGCAGCGGATAGACGCCTTCACAAAGATGAAATCCACGTTTGCTTTGCCTTTTGTTTACAGGTGTAATGATGTTTGACAGTAACGCATATGAAAGAGCCCGATCTTACCCACGTAATGCACGTTTTAGTGTTTTTTGTATTTATACGTGGGTGTATGCGGATTAGCAAAGGTTTGATGACTGCGGAAGGCTGGAGCGGTCTTTGGCAGAGGACGTTTATGAACAAGGGACGGAGGGAGCTGAGAACCGGACCCAAATTTGAACTGCGTATGGTGCAGAGAGTATTGAAAGCGATTTACTGGAAGAAAGGCAATGTGAAAAACGTGTGGAGCAACGATAGACAGAGATGGATGCGCAGAATGAGGATTTGGACGGAGGTTTCTGAGCAGATTTGATAGCAGAGAATGAAAGCTGCTGAAGGATGCCTGAGCAGATAGGGAAACGATGCGTAGAGAGTGAGGCAATGAGTAAGTAGCAGAGACAACAGCTGCGTGAGATGAGCAGAAACGATGGACGCAGGAAAATGCCAGCATAATTTCGAGAATTTCTTCCTGCTAATAAATCTTGAGCAGTAAAATAGCGCTGATAAGCCCTCGGAATTCTTCAGAAACCCTGCAAACTGGAAAAAAAATCACCCAAAAAATGATATGTGCATAAAACAAAATTAAAACCCTAGATCAGCTAAACATCATTTACAGCTTTTGGCTCTTAAACAACTAGATTTATCAATAACAGCAGTAATATTATCAAAATTCCAGATTCATTATGAAATACTTCAGAAATCTTTCATGCAAATCAGAAAATAAACTTAAATGATAAAACCCAGGATCGAAACTGGCTGGGCTTTGTAGGAAAATGCTTGTGGGAATTGGCTGGTTCAACCGAAAACTTCCCCAAATGCCCACTAATCTTCTTCAATATGGGTTTCCTGCACAGCTCACTTCAACCATCAATAAAGAGAGAAAAAACAGTACTAGATCTCAGATACAATGGAGATACCTTCCATTATTTCAGAAACCCTAATACCATTCAAACCCTAGCAAGTGAACAAGATACCTGTGCTCAGTAATACTCTACAATAAGCTGTTACTAATGGCTAAAAATGAAAATATGCAGAAAATAAAATAGCTCACAACACTTCCAAAGAGTAACACCAGCAAGATTTCAACCCCAACGTCTTTCTTTATTAGCACCAGAAAAAGTTTACAAGAGAGCTTCTTCAGCGCAAGACTCACAGATCGAATGATCTCAAATGACCCCTAGCACCCTATTTAAAGGAAAAATTCCCAACAGCTAGTTCGAGTGATCCACGTCAAAATGATCTCGACCGTCGATGAGGATCAAGATATCTCTTAATCTCATCCGTCGAATTTTTAATGCATTAAAAAATTGAAATTCTGCATTTATTTACTCAAAATATTATTATTTTATTATTTTTTAAGTTTTTACTTTATTTTATTATTTTTATTTATTATTATTATTATTTTTTAATTTTTAAATTTTTTAATAAATTTTATTTTATTTTTTATTTTTTTTTATATTTATTTATTTTTAAATGGATCCTCGAACTTAGCCTTTGGAAAAATCAATTAGGACCTAGGACTTAGGACTTAGGAGGGGATTAAAACATTTTCTAACTCTCAAGACACTTTACATCATGACTTTTACAACTTTACATCTCAAGGGGGTGAAACCCATTTGACATAGACCCTCATAAACCACCCAGTTCTGCGACACAACTATAATCTAGCAGATTAGCACACTAGGATTCTCCTAAGATTCTAATGACAAAATCCATTCCGTCTTTGGGGTTAGGTTGAAGGAAAACTCTGCCAATCATGGATCGGTGAGACGAAAAACCTTCCGGAACGTAGATTATCACTTAGAAAATTAGGTCCACCTAGGCAATTTACATATATGACTCATATCTGCTAAGATTATTTACAATTTATACATGCAGACTGGGTTTACAACATAATATGATCAAGTCGATGATGACTGTCGAATGGCACAGACACGTCAATCAAGCGCTATCCCTTTTTGCGAAGAACAAGGGGTGTACTGCTATAGGTAGTTGTCCTGTAGTGGTCAACATCTGGCTCTACTTGGGGACACGTTGCTGCACTGTAGGAATGTGAGAATCCAGAATCTGCATCCACGCAACACACAACAGAAATAAGTAGCGTCCATTCAAAAATCATCATATAACATTTAAGCACATAAAAGATAGAAGCTCTATAACTATCTAGTAACATGAAAAGTAAATCTAATCCTAAAACAGAAATGCAATGCTGAAATGACAAGGAGTAGGGATAGAAATACAATACAAAGGATGCCCTATGGCATCAGATATCATCTTTGAAGAACAGCTTGAGCATTTGGCCATTTGTAGGTAGATCAAGTGGTTCGCCATCCAATCGGGTCAAGTGGAATGAGTTTGGTCCAGCTATATCTCGAATGATGTAAGGTCCCAGCCACAAACTGTCGAATCTCTTATGTTTTCCTGGTTTCTCATTCTTGCGATCCCAAAGAAGTACCATATCTCCCACCTGCAAAGATCTAGATCGAGAAAATTTATCAAAGCTTTTCTTAATGTTAGATTGATTTTTACATATAGCATCAAAAGCTGTTCTACGAGCTTCATCTTGTTAGGATATTCCGACACATAGGAAATAGTTAAGTACAACTTGGTCTAGTTTAGAGTTAGGTAAAGTGTGTTTCTTTACCGTTGTACATATTGTAACTTACAATCCGACGGTCACGATATGTAGTGATCCGACGGTTCATTCTCTCCTCGGTATTACCGACACTTGATCCGTGGCTTGACACCCGATTGGTCCATGAGTTCTATTTAAAGCGCATGGAGGGTCATTGTTCGAGTAATCCGTGCATGAGAGAAGCTTATGTAAATTTTCATTCTTTGATTAATAAATTGCCTGTAGTAGCCACGTTGGCGCAGGCCGTGGACTGTTTCCCTCTTTGAGGGTTTTAACCACGTCAAAAATACTGGTGTATTGATCTGTCATCTGGTTGTGAGCGGTGTCCTTTTGGTGTTCTTTCTGAGGAACTTACCCTGTAAATTCCTACATGGTATCAGAGCTATTTGAGGGCCGCGTCCGTTGGTGATCCAAATCTGAAGCCGGTAGAACTGCATGCGGCTGTAGTTTCCTAGATCTGCTGTTTCTGACTGCTTTCGGGCTGAGAGGACTGCTCTGTTGCGTTCGGAGCATCTGTTCCAGTGAGGAACCCCTTTCGTTTCATGCGAAAAGGTTTCCGGTAGCCCTAGCTGCGTCATTTTTCAGATCGGAAGGTATACAGTGTTTTTGCAGTTTACTGTTATTTTCTCTCTGCTTATTTCGGTTTCGGTTTATTTACCTTTTTTTTTAAGCCGGATCTATACCTTTCATTTCTGCGTATGCTCTTTGCCCTGCGACTCTGTGCGATCTGGGCAAATCAGAAACAGAAAGGAAAGATTTTTCTCATGCGTATGCTCTTTTCCCTGCACCTTAGTGTGATCTAGGAAAATCAGAAACATTGAGAAAAATATTTAGTTTTTCGGCTAAAGCTAACTTTGAGATTTTTTTTTAAATATCTAGTTTTTTGCCTAAAGCTAACTTCGAGCCGCAATGTTCGTTTTTCTTTGCATATTTGTGTTGGGTTTTGTGTTTTGTGTTTTGTAGGGAAAAAGAGCTTTCTCAAGGCAAGCACGCAAACCGAGGCCCTCCCCCCCCCTCTCTCTCTCTCAAATTTTTTGTATAGATCAATTGGTTCAAAGCTATTTTAAGAGAGTAGAGGTCTTGGGTTCAAGTCTCCATTTTGTGGGGGCAGATTTTTTTCATTCCCGCACATTCGCGCACTTTGCCGGCAACTTCAACAATTTTTTTTTCAAAAAGCCATAACTTCTTCATCCGGAAGCCTTTTTCAGAGCCGTTTTTTTTAAAACAGCCTAATTTTTCGAGATCTATCCATTGGAACACTTACTTTCAGCATCTTCAGCTTCAGTTTTTAAAAAAAAAATGGAAAGTCCATGCCAAGTCATTCTTGACAGCACTAACTACTTCCAATGGATAGCCTACATGGAAGATTTACTTAGAAGTAAAGGTCTCTACAGACTAGCCACAGACCAAGAGAAGAAACCAAAAGATGAAGACAAGGCTGCAAAATGGGAAAATCGACAAGATCAAGCACGTTTGATAGGGATGTCTATTTCTCCTGATCTTAGATTCCATATTGCAGAACTTGAGACTCCTCATGAAGCATTGGAAAAAATCACTAAAGTTTTTGGGATTAAAAATGAAATTAGAGCCCATCAACTTGAAAATGAGTTGCTTACTTTGGATCCTAATAATTTTTCTTGCATTGAAGATTTCTTGTCCAAATTCAAGACCCTTAGATATCTCTTGGAAGGTGTTAAGGTTAAGAAAGAAGATGGTAACCTTATTTATTCCATCCTTACTAAGTTGGGACCAGCCTACTCTGTATTTGTTTCCACTTTCCATTCTACAAGGGAAGCTTTCATTTGTCAAGGAAAAGACTACAAGGCCCCTTCCTTTGACTCCTTTTGTGATTCCTTAATAAGAGAACAAGAAAAACTCTTACACCTTGGTCTTCTTAATCTTAGAAACTCTTCCACGAAAGCGTTAGCCACCCAGCAGCAACCAAATTCAAAGAATCCTAAGAAGTCATATCCTCAAAAGAATGGTCCTAAACCAACTCAGCCTCAAAATGAAAGATCATTTCAGCAAAATGATAAGACCAATAAAAACAAATGGAAGAAGACTGATAGACATTGTAACTTTTGTAATCGAGATGACCACTTAGAATCTAAATGCTTTAAGAAGATGGAAGCCTTGGAAGCCGCAATGAAGAAACATAACATCCATGTGGAGCCTACTTCAACTTCAACTTCCGGAATGGCATTTTCTGCATGTCGTTATCAATCATCTCAGTCTGGTTATGCATTAAATGTATCTTCTTCCTCTCCTTCTCATGAGTGGCTCATTGATTCTGGAGCCTCTTATCACATGGCCAAAAACCAAGCCATGTTTTCTTCTTCAAATGATTGTAACACCAAAAATATATATGTTGGTGATGATAGATCTCTTAATGTTGTCGGGACTGGAACTGTTCATCTAGACAATGGTCAGTTTAATGATGTATTATGTGTTCCAACCTTATCCTGTGACCTTCTATCTGTATATCAGATAACTCATTCAGGTGAAGGTAAAATTGTTGAATTTTCACCTCATGATGTTGTAATCAAGGATCTAAGAGATCCTAAACAGATTCTAGCTACTGGTATTGCTGATGATTCCACAAGGTTGTATAAGTTTCACAACTTTGGGTCATCAAATCTTCCCTCAGTATTTGTTGCTCATAATGATGAAGTGAGCAAACTTTGGCATGAGCGATTTGGTCACTTAAACTATCGCTCCCTTCAGCATCTATGTAAAGAAAATATGGTGACAGGTCTTCCTATGGTATCTCGCAGAGATGGTGTTTGTTCTGGATGTGTACTCGGAAAACATCATCGGGACAGTTTTGACAAACGTGCCTCTTGGCACGCCTCAGCCCCTTTACAGCTTGTGCACAGTGATTTATGTGGTCCTCCTCCACCATTATCAGTTCTTAGCTTAAGAATTTGATGTCCAGATTGTTTTTCAACAAAGGCTTTGAAGGCCAAAAATGTGTTAAATACTTCGCTCTTGAGTTTTAAGAAGTATACCCAAGTGCGTCTGGAGAAATCATCAATGAAAGTTAAAAAATACTTGCGGCCAGAGAATGAAGCAACACATCTAACTCCACAATCTGATCTATTCTATTCTGAACAACATCTTTATTAGTAGAAAAATTTTGAAGGAGCTGATAAGCTGGCAATTTCAGGTGCACAAGTAAAGTTACATCCAAGCCATAAACTAATTCAAAGGGAGATTTACCAGTAGCTTTCTTCTTAGTGATTCTATCTGCCCATAAAGCATATTTGATTTTGCTGTCCCATGATCTCTTATTATCTCCTACTATCTTCTTGATAATGGTTATGAGATTCTTGTTACTTGATTCAGCCAGACCATTACCTTGAGGATAGTAATTTGACGAATGAGATAAGACAATGCCATACTTGAAACAAAAAGATGAAAACTCTAAAGAACTAAAAGCTTTGGCATTGTTAGTAGTGATCTTAGCGGGAACACCAAATCTAGTAATGATGTTATTTTCAATGAAATCCATAATAACCTTTTCAGTGGCATTCTTAGCAGGAATGGCTTCAAGCCATTTAGTGAAATAATCCGTAGCAGTCAAAATCCATGAGTAGCCATTGCTAGAATTTTCATGGAACTTCCCTATGAAGTCCAGACCCCAATGCTGAAAAGGTGCCTCTACAATGACAGGTTGTAGGGGCAGGGCAGCAAGCTTCTGTTTCCCAGTGAATAGTTGACAGGCTTGACAAGATCTAACAAACTTGTGCACATCAGAAAAGATTGAAGGCCAATAATAGCCAACGCTCAGGACTTTGTGGGCGATAGTTCTAGCAGCATAATGAGCACCACAAAGTCCTGAATGAAACTCAGAGATTAATTTCTTGGACTCAACGTCATCAACACACCTAAGCACTATGCCCTCAGGATTTCTCCACCCAAGGCCACCCTTCATAAGGCAATACTTAGTGGCTTTTAGTCTAAGAGCCCTTCTCTTATGAGCAACTAAATGGTTAGGACATGCAAGATTCATCAAGTAATAAACTATGTCCTTGTACCACTCATGCTCTGCTAATATTTGTAGTTCTGGCGAAGATAGATCGCTAAGACAGAACAAACCAAGAGTCTTTTCGTTACCTTCAGTTAACATCTGAGCTAAACCTTGGCCTTTGACTAGCTTGGTAGGTCTGATTTCTAAATCATACTCTTGTATTTTAGTAACCCACCTAGCGTGAGTCCCTAAGCAATCGGTTTGAGTTAATATATCCTTAACAACAGAATGTGGGACGAAAGCAATGATTTTAGAATAACCCACATAAGTTTTAAAGTGCTTAAGAGACTTGACCAGGGCATAAGCCTGCTTTTCCATGGTATTGTACTTCAATTCGGAATTTTGAAGTGATCTACTCATGAAAGCAATAGGCTGCTCGTGACCATCTTTATTCTTTTGAAGCAGGACACCAGCAATGGTATCTTCGGAAGCGAAAGAAAAAATCATGAAATCCTTGGAATAATCGGGACTAACTAAGACAGGAGCTCTTGCAATGGCGCATTTGATTTCTTGAAAAGTCTTTTTGCTGTCTTCTTGCCAAACAAATTTTGCATCTTTCTTTAGAAAACTTTGAATAGGCTTAGCTATTTCTGCGTAATTTGGAATAAATCTTCTAATAAAATTTATCTTTCCGAGGAAAGACTGAAGGGATTTAAGATTATGAGGGAGAGGAATCTTTTGGATTGCTTCAATTCTTTCAGGATCAATTTTGATTCCTTCCTTAGAAATGATATGGCCAAGTAATTTCCCTTCCGTTACTCCAAAAACAGACTTAGCTGGATTCAAAGAAATCCCGTATTCTCTGCATCTATCGAAAACCTGCCTAAGATGATTTACATGACTGATACCATCTTTAGAAAAAACAGTAAGATCATCTTGATAAATTTCAATAAATTTCCCGATTAACCCTTTGAAGGCATAATCCATAGCCCTTTGGAATGTAGCCCCAGCGTTTGTTAATCCAAAAGGCATTCTGATGTATTCAAAGGTACCCCATGGTGTGGTGAATGTGGTTTTATGACGATCTTCCTTCTTAACCCATACTTGATTGTACCCAGAAAAACCATCTAGCAGCGACATCATTCCAGAACCGGTTACTCTTTGCAACAAAGTCTCCATGTTTGGCAAAGGGTAATTATCTTTCTTGCATGCTAGATTAAGGTTTCGAAAATCGACACACAACCTTATCGTACCATTCTTTTTCCTAACAATCACCAGATTCGAACACCATGTCGAATGCCTTGTTTGAGCGATAATCCCTGCTGCAAGCATTTTCGCAAGTTCTTTCTGAACTAAAGGGGCTAATTTAGGATTAATTTGCCTAAGCTTCTGGCGAAAGGGTTTAGCATTTTCATCTTTTAAGGGGATAGTATGCTCCATGACATCTTCCCTATAGCCTTTCAATTCATCATAAGAAAAAGCTAAAACATCTCGATATTCGCGAAGTAAATCAGTTAACTTTTTTCTTTCCTCCACACTAGTACCTCTACCAATTTTAACCATTTTCGGGTTTTCAGAAGTACCAATGTTTATCTCGAGATATTCGCCTAGGTCTATCTTGTTTTCTTCTCTCAACTTCGTGGCATCATGCCGATCAAAATGTTGCTCTAAGGCAACCACATTCCTAGGAGTAGGATTTATGATATGCTCATGATTTAAAGATCCATCCTCCTCAGAAACTATTCGGAAATCCTCAAACTCATCCAAACTATTAAGAAAACGAATGACTTGCTTTTCATCATTGAAGACCTGCGAATGCTCTGAGTTATCTGGAACAGATGGTCTGAATATTACTTCCATTTTGATCTTATCTTTAATTAGCTCATCAGATAACTGGAAAGTAGTAGCAGCTACGGCAAGTTCATCTGCCAAACTCTTTTGCTCTCTTGGAATTGCTTCGAGGTCAAGGGCATCAAAATGCTCCATAGTATCCCACACAGCATTTCGATAATTTCTTAATCTTTGATTTCTGCATGTGAATTTGTTTTTAAGCTGCATGATAACTAAATCAGAATCCCCATTAATGCTAAGCAATTTAACCTTCAAAGACTTGGCCAACTCAAGTCCCAACAATATAGCCTCATATTCAGCGACATTGTTGGTTGCTTCAAATTCTAATCGATAGGCAAACTTGAAAATGTGACCAAGGGGAGATTTAAGCACTATTCCAGCACCTTTACCATGCCTAGACGATGCACCATCGAAGTACATATACCAAACTTTACCCTTGAGATCCCTAATCTTATCATCGGGAGGAATTATAAAATTAGACATGATGGCATAGTTCCCAATGTCAGATTGCTCTTTGATTATTTCGTTGTGAGGTCTCTTAGGATCTTCAACATGAAATTTTCTTTCGGGCTCTCTATTTAGTCTTACAAAACCATCACCCCTAGGAGAAGGAATCATAGCATATGACCAATTCATTTGAATACTTCCTCTTAGATCAGAGGCCCACTTTCTAGATAACAGCATACCCCAGGCATCAGGCACATCCACAACAACAATATCCATGACAACCATGATGTCTGGGTAAACTGAAAGATGAACTTGCAAATCTTTGATTAAACCTTGTACTTCGATTTTCTTAGAATCCATGGCGCATATGTTATAGTAGGGTCTAGAAACTCTTAAGTTAAGCTGTTCCATGACCCTTTTAGTCATTACACAAGCTGATGCACCAGAATCCAACATGCAGTTATTCAATTTATATCCATTAACTAATAAGGTGATAAAGAAATGCTGGTGATCTTTGTTATCAACATCTAAGCTTTGCAGATATATGGGAGCATCGTGATAGTCAACTTCCCGAGTCTTCTGTTGAGAAGTATTTACTTGAGGACCTTGAATAGCTTTTAGTAACTTGTCTCTTTGGGAAGGGATTTTAGCAATTTCGGAGACAGGAACCCAGATTTTTGCATTGTTAAACCAACTTCCCAAATCGACATCTAATCCAGAGTTTACACCAGTGTTAAAAGTTCGAGGGGGAATTTGATTCCCACTTTGATCTTTATCCCTTCTCTGATAGGTCAAACCCTTATCTCTAGCAATTTCCAAGATTTGCTCGGGAGAGGGTTTTTCACCATATAACCTAGCCAAAATGTCATCTTCATTTTCAAGGTTATTTATACTAAAAGCTGATGAAGGATTCATAACATCACGACTCTTTTCCTTGACCTCTATCCAATCATCCATAGACAAAGGAAACTTGCTGCCTACTACATTTATTTGATCACATGTTCCAAACATTCCATTATCTAAAATTCTTCTAACGATGGGACAAGTGGCCTCTTCATGAAGAGCATCACAAACCCGACAGTAAGGAGGAGCATTATCAACCAAATTAGTTAGCGGATTAGGAGGTCTCTGCTCACTAGATTGACCCTTCCTTTGCCAATTGTTATTTCTATTATTATTATTTCGAGGTTGAAAATTCTGCGTTTGCGCTCTTTCCATTTGGATCAACCTATTCTGCAAAGTGGTTATCTCCTTATTATGATTAATTTCCATGGTTTCAATTTTTTGAAGCAATTTGAGAACAAGCTCACTTTCAGGTTCTTGAACTGCTTTTCCTTTAGGTTCCTTTAGTTTCGTAGCAGCCCTATCGAAACCTGGGATCTCAGACTTCCCAGATGCGGCCTTGTCCTTTTCAAGCTCTATAGCTAAGGCTTGGCAATCTCTATAATCATTAAGTTTAGCATGCCTTAATTCATAAGATGGCTCAGGACTAAAGGCATCAATGTAAAAATCTTGGAGAGTTTTGTCTGTAGGTTTATAGTCTTGAGGTAATTCTCTAACAATACCGTTAAACCTTTTATTAAATTCTTCAACAGTTTCATCCTCTCTCTTTTTTATTAGGCTAATAGCTTTTACGAGGTGTCTTCCTTCTCTCTTATCTCCATATTTTTCTTTAAAAGCATTAACGATCGATTCTAAGGAATCAAATGAATTCTAAGGCTTTTCAGTGAACCATTCATGAGCATCGCCTCCCAAGGTTAAAATGAAAAGAGTCATCCTAACATCTTCATGATCGAAATCAGGAGACCTTGCGTATTTAGCCATCCATATAATACTAAAGTCTCTTAGATGCGAATTTGCACTAATAGCATTATCTCCCTGAAAGCTAGGCAACTTATCTATCCCAACTGATGGAAAAGCATTGGGATACCCTGGAATGTTAGAAAAATTGCAAGGGGCATACATATCCATGATGCTGTGCCTAACTTGACCCTTAAAAAGCAAATGAATATCAGAGAGGGCTTCTTGTCCAAGGTTAACAAGAAGTGTACGAGAAGAGAGTTTGTGTAATCGTACCCTGAGGACCTTTTCAGGATCAGGAGTAGGATTGCACAGACTGTTTGGATGTCTTCTAGTATACACTCTTGAAGATAATATATGAAGTGGAGTCGCCACCTGAACAAGAAGTGAAACACGGAAAAGATCGAAATGAAAGAACCAAGGACAAAAAAACTCTATCCCCGGCAATGGCGCCAAAAAATGTTGTCGCACAGATTGTCACGACAACACTCAGACCAGGGGCTGTCACTCTGATCCCCGATCTCTCCGTTTAAGCCTGTCTCCCGCGGCTAAGGGGGTAGACCCTATGGAAAATAACTGACCAACTGTGAATCAGTTGGTTTGGGAGACACAAAAGGCAACCAACACTTAATTGATTTTATTAATTTAATGGACCAGTGCCTTATGGGTTTGATGTTTAAACGATTACTTACTAGATATTGCAGAAATGTAAACCATGTACAACAATCATTTATCATCAAATAACTTGAACGATGCAAGATATCCAGTAAATTCACAATGATCCAACAATTAAACTTAAAGAAAAATTAAATGCTTTAAAAGATCACAGAATTTAAATGCTGATCAGTTGCCACTTTCGCACAGATAACTTTAACTAAACCTTTAAGTGCATTTAGCCATGGAGAAATGAAACAAACAAAAAAACACTGCAAAATTTGCCAAAATGAAATTTCCAAGATTTTGTTAAGCCTTCACAAAAATTTATTATTTACCTCTAACTAAAATAATTCAAAACCTAATCTATAAGAAAAGAAATTTTTTTATATCTTTTATAATTTTTTATGATTTTTTAATTTTTATATATTTTTTTATGATTCTTAAAAAAATAAAACTTAAACTAAAATATAAAATTTATGATTTTTTAAAAGTTTTATAATTTTTTTTTTTATAATTTTTTTTTTTATTTATTTTTTATGATTTTTAATTTTTTAAAACTCAAAACAAAGCCTAAAAAATGAAAAATAAAATCCAACTTAAATCTAATCTAAAAACTAAAAAAAAAGTCAAATCTAAATTAAAGTCTAAAGCTTAAAATATAAGAAAAGAATTTTTTTTTTTAGGAATTTTTAAAGTTTTATAATTTTTAGGGAATTTTTTATTTGTTATAAATATAATTTAAATTTAAACTAAAACTAAAGTTATAAAACTAAAACCCTAACTTAAAATCTAAAACGTGACCTTTTATACTTTATATATTTTTAAATGTTAAAGCTCAAAAGGGAAACAAACAAAACTAATTAAATCTAGATTCTAAACTAAAACTATGATCTAAACATAATAAAATTATAATCTAAGGTGAATGTCTGCAATTGCATTTACGCTGAAACAGAAAATGACTGCTTCCTACGCAAACGAAGAGGAGACCTACGCATTACATAGTTCACCCGCGTGATTTTAATATCCAAAACTGAAAGATTCAGACAAAGCGTAAAAAAAAAGATTTGATCTACACTCTAATGCAAACGTATGAATCGAGAATTTTACCTGACGCCCACGGAAAAAACCTTGATCCTTACCTTGTCTCTGAAGCTTCAACGATTTTTGTTTGAGCAGGTGCAGGGCCACGAAAGTTTTGGTGCAGGTGATGCATGGCTTAGGGTGAGAAACGTAACCCGCAGGAGTTTGGAGCAGCAGATAGACGCCTTCACAAAGATGAAATCCACGTTTGCTTTGCCTTTTGTTTGCAGGTGTAATGATGTTTGACAGCAACGCATATGAAAGAGCCCGATCTTACCCACGTAATGCACATTTCAGTGTTTTTTGCATTTATACGTGGGTGTATGCGGATCAGCAAAGGTTTGATGACTGCACAGATGACTGCGGAAGGCTGGAGCGGTCTTTGGCAGAGGACGTTTATGAACAAGGGACGGAGGGAGCTGAGAACCGGACCCAAATTTGAACTGCGTATGGAGCAGAGAGTATTGAAAGCGATTTACTGGAAGAAAGGCAGTGTGAAAAACGTGTGGAGCAACGATAGACAGAGATGGATGCACAGAATGAGGATTTGGACGGAGGTTTCTGAGCAGATTTGATGGCAGAGAATGAAAGCTGCTGAAGGATGCCTGAGCAGATAGGGAAACGATGCGTAGAGAGTGAGGCAATGAGTAAGTAGCAGAGACGACAGCTGCGTGAGATGAGCAGAAACGATGGACGCAGGAAAATGCCAGCGTAATTTCGAGAATTTCTTCCTGCTAATAAATCTTGAGCAGTAAAATAGCGCTGATAAACCCTCGGAATTCTTCAGAAATCCTGCAAACTGGAAAAAAAAATCACCCAAAAAATGATATGTGCATGAAACAAAATTAAAACCCTAGATCAGCTAAACAACATTTACAACTTTTGGCTCTTAAATAGCCAGATTTATCAATAATAGCAGTAATATTATCAAAATTCGAGATTCATTATGAAATACTTCAGAAATCTCTCATGCAAATTAGAAAATAAACTTAAATGATAAAACCCAGGATCGAAACTGGCTGGGCTTTGCAGGAAAATGCTTGTGGGAGTTGGCTGGTTCAACCGAGAACTTCCCTAAACGCCCACTGATCTTCTTCAATATGGGTTTCCTGCACAGCTCACTTCAACCATCAATAAAGAGAGAAAAAACAGTACTATATCTCAGATACAATGGAGATACCTGCCATTATTTCAGAAACCCTAATACCATTCAAACCCTAGCAAGTGAACAAGATACCTGTGCTCAGCAATACTCTACAATAAGCTGTTACTAATGGCTAAAAATGAAAATATGCAGAAAATAAAATAGCTCACAGCACTTCCAGAGAGTAACACCAGCAAGATTTCAACCCCAAAGTCTTTCTTTATTAGCACCAGAAAAAGTTTACAAGAGAGCTTCTTCAGCGCAAGACTCACAGATCGAATGATCTCAAATGGCCGCTAGCACCCTATTTAAAGGAAAAATTCCCAACAGCTAGTTCGAGTGATCCACGTCAAAATGATCTCGACCGTCGATGAGGATCAAGATATCTCTTAATCTCATCCGTCGAATTTTTAATGCATTAAAAAATTGAAATTCTGCATTTATTTACTCAAAATATTATTATTTTATTATTTTTTAAATTTTTACTTTATTTTATTATTTTAATTTATTATTATTATTATTATTTTTAAATTTTTAAAATTTTTAATAAATTTTATTTTATTTTTTATTTATTTATTTTTAAATGGATCCTCGAACTTAGCCTTTGGAAAAATCACCTAGGACCTAGGACTTAGGACTTAGGAGGGGATTAAAACATTTTCTAACCCTCAAGACACTTTACATCATGACTTTTACAACTTTACATCTCAAGGGGGGGAAACCCATTTGACATAGACCCTCATAAACCACCCAGTTCTGCGGCACAACTATAATCTAGCAGATTAACACACTAGGATTCTCCTAAGATTCTAATGACAAAATCCTTTCCGGATTTGGGGTTAGGTTGAAGGAAAACTCTGCCGATTATGGATCGGTGAGACGAAAAACCCTCCGGAACGTAGATTATCACTTAGAAAATTAGGTCCACCTAGGCAATTTACATACATGGCTCATATCTGCTAAGATTATTTCCAATTTATACATGCAGACTGGGTTTACAACATAATATGATCAAGTCGATGATGACTGTCGAATGGCACGGACACGTCGATCAACCGCTATCCCTTTTTGCGAAGAAAAAGGGGGTGTACTGCTATGGGTAGTTGACCTGTAGTGGTCAACATGCCCATCAATATAGGTCGACCTGTCATTTCGAATAGATGTGTCTCCTTATAGTGTGACCGGACATGAGTTTCTTATGCATCTTAAGGCCGACATGAAAAGTAGAACTAGTGCTTGTCGTTAGAGGGCTTCTAGACACCTTTATTGACTCATATACGTTTGACCCATGCTCAAGAAGATTTCTTCATGCATGACATTAATTCTTTTGACTTAAATGACAAATCCTAAGGCTCTCAATGGGAGCCATCTGAATAAAATGTCTTCTTTTCATCATTTACAAAAATCACAATTACATGTCATTATGAAGACTGAACCTAGTTACACTTTACAACACTCCCTCTTAACTAGGGAGGTATTCATAATGGTACTTGGTCATTCTCAATCTGAAGAATTTCTCATAAGAAGAATCAGATTGGTAACCCATCTGTATAGCATCATATAAACCAAAATTGTCACATAGCAAGGCCTTGACTAACAACTCTATCCACATGATCAGAGCACAATGCTGGTGAGACCAATGATTCATAGACACCATAATCATTGTGTCTCAAGGTACATACTCCACCTGGGTGTTCACAGAGTATGACCTACTTTGGCCTATTCTTATCTTGGATAGCCAATCCTCAAAGAATATCGGTCCACGACTACTCTTAACTTGGATGCCCTATCTCATCCTTAGAGAGTATCAGATGCCAGATGATTATCCAATCCTCCATTGTGTCTTCCTAGGTGAAGACCAAAATAATGTTTCTATCTCTCCCTCTCAGTTAGGGATGACATATCAATTCCAATAATGGAATGTACTCATTCCTATGGAAGGAATGTACTCATTCCTATGGAAGGAATGTACCTAAGCTCCTTCTTGGCTTAGGAATTTCCAGGGTTCTTCCAAGTAAGACACTTGTTTTCAAACTCCCTCTTAATTAGGGACCTACAACAACTCCTCAACTAGTTGCTTGAAGAGCTCCTTCCTTCGATTTCATGAATTTCTTTGTCAAGGAGTCTTCATTTTTTGTGGCTTCTTCATAGGGCACATACCATCCATCACTTTCATCCATGGGTCAGTCATGTCATTATTCCTTTCATCAAAAAGTGATCCATTAGTCTTCATTTGGCCTTGCTTCATTTCAAACTGCCTTCTTCATGCCATATTTTCCAGAAGGATCTTACATCCTTCTATATGGTCCTCTTGGAAGTCATCAACAGTTCTTCCCTTTGGCAGTTTTGCATAAGCCCATCCAAAGATTTGTTCAAAAATAAGAAATGAAGACTTAAATCAAAATTACCTTTGTGATGGTCTTTCAACATGACATCTTCCTGTAGGTATCAGTGTTGAAGAAAGTGTAACTAGGTTCGATCTTCATAAATATGAAATGTACTTTTGATTCTTGTATTTTGTCAAAGAAAGAAAAATGATTATTATTATTATTGAGCTTGGGTTTCTTGCCCAAGAAATTTGTTTTATAGGTCAAGAACTAATTGAAAGTGCTTCTAGGGTTGGCCTAGTTCACGAAGTCAAATAGGGACATTGTCATACTATGAAGACCCCATCGGGCATCTTGTAAATTGTAAAAATAATTATTTTTGTATTTTACTGAGCCTTCCAAGACCAGGTTGGCCTGCCAGCCTGTCAAGTCGACCTAGAAGCTAGAACTCGTACCCCTGGGAGGCCTATATATAGGAAACAGTTCGACCTCATTTGGAGACAATCATTCCTCTCTCTCCCAAGCGAAGGAAGAAGCAGAAAAGGATAGCGAAGAAGGCAGAAGAAGAAGAAGAAGTGTTTTGGGTATCTCTCTCTCTCTCCACACGTGCGAAGAAGAAGGTTGAAATCCTGCAGCTTTTTGCTAGGGTTTCCTTGTGAGTGTTTGATTTGATGAAAAAGGGCTGAAAGAAGGGCCAACAAAGTCCCCATCTAGATCTAGAAGTCAAATGAGGTCAAGTGAGGCAACTGGAGGCAAAGAAGCAGTACTTGTCCGCACGTGCGAAGTAGCAGCTACTGCCAGGGGGCCAAAGTTGCAGATCCGCAGTTAGGGCCGAAAATCTGTGGCTGAAGGTCGAAGAAGTGTTACTGAAAAATATTTTGCTGGGTTTGAAAAGCAGTAAAGCAAGCACATTATTGAGAAGCTGATCTTGGTCTTGGAAGGGCTTCAGTGTTGGTCAAAGGTCTTGGTATTCGTCAATAAAGAATCGATAAGAAGAGATTGAAGGGTTTTCCTCTCAAGAGGAGAGGTTTTGCCCTGGCTTGGAGCCTACATCTTGTGTACTTGTATCTTGTTGATCTTCTTGTTTTGATAGTTGTTTGACGATTGAAGAACAAACTATAATAATAATAAGAAGAAGTTAATCCTAATAAGTAAAAAGACATCACAAGCAGTGATCATAGTTAGAAGAATCATTAATGCTATCTTGCCCTAGATTCTTCAACATGGTATCACAGCTATGGTTCTCACAGGGCATGAAGAAGGTCAACTCTATTATGAAGAGGCTTGAAAAAAGTGTCTATCATTGGCAAGTCTCATCAAGCAAAGTTTCAAGGTAGAGGTAGAAAATCTTACAGAAAGAAAGATAAAGATTCTAAGGTTAGATAATGGAGGCGAGTATACTTTCAAAGAACTCATTGCTTTATGTAAGGAGGCTGGGATTAAGAGGGAGCTTATAGTTCCATACAATTCCGAGAAGAATGGAGTAGCTGAATGAAAGAATAGAGCTATAGAAGAAAGTGTCAAGGTTATGCTCCATGATCAAGATCTATTGAAATTTTTATGGGGAGAAGCAACGAGGACTATAGTATACATGCAAAATAGAAGTCCTCACAGGTCACTTGGCAATATAATTCCAGAAGAAGTCTTCACTGGGAAGAAACCAAATGTTGATCATCTATGATATTTGGTGTCCTGTATATATTCACATTCCTAAGGACAAAAGAAAGAAGCTAGATCCCACAAGCAAGAAAGGAATATTCGTTGGATATAGCAACTCTTCCAAGGCTTACAAAATCTACATAAAGGAAGGACATCAAATAGAAGTAAGTAGAGATGTAATTTTTAATGAGAGCATTGCGTTCAAGAAATCTAAAGATCTCCTATCTGATTCTGATGAGGAGGATCTTCCTATGTTGGAGGAAGAAGTTACTAAGGAAGAAGAAGTCTCTCATCATGAAGAAGAAGGTCCTAGTGAACCAATCTCTTTCCCTGAAAGAAGAAAGAGACCTAATTTGTTAACTTCTACACTTCAAGAAGCAGAAGGTCGCACCGCAAGAGGAATATTCAGGGAGAGCAAGCAACAGAAAAGATACTTAAGATATGCAGCATACATGTTGAAGCTCATTGAAGATGAACCTTCCACTTTTGAAGAAGCAACCAAACACTAAGAATGGAAGAATGCAATGAATGAGGAATACCAATCTATTAAGAAGAATGGAGTTTGGGAAATTATCCCAAGACCGAAAAACAAATCAGTGGTAACCTCTAAGTTGCTATATAAGATCAAACATGCTGCAGATGGAAGCATAGATAAATTCAAGGCTAGATTCGTGGCTCGAGGCTTCTCTTAGGAAGAATGCATTGACTATGAAGAGACCTTTGCTCCCACAACAAGGTATACCACGATCCGATCTCTGATATCTTTGGCAATATCAATAGGATGGAAGGTACATCAAAGGGATGTCAAAACAACATTCTTGAATGTTACCATAAATGAAGCAGTCTACATAGAACAACCATTGGGATTCGAAGTAAAGGATAGAGAAACTCATGTTTGCAGATTGAAGAAGACACTTTATGGCCTCAAGCAAGCTCCTAGGGCATGGTATGCTAGAATGGATGCATACTTGCAAAGGTTGGGTTTCAGGAAAAGCACGACAAATCCCAATCTCTACATCAAAGTAGAGAATGATGAACCTATCATCATTCCTCTATATGTAGATGATATTTTAATAAATGGCGATGAAGAAAGAATTCAAGAATGTAAGAAATTGCTAGCAGTTGAATTCGACATGAAGGATCTAGGACTTCTGCATTATTATCTGGGACTGGAAGTCTGGTAGGAACCGAATGAAATCTTCCCGGGATAAGGAAAGTATGTGATCAAGCTATTGAAAAGGTTTGATATGTTGGAATGCAAAGCCATGACAGCTCCAATGATCTCAAACTTGAAAATGTTATGGAATTCTGAATCCAGTCCAGTGGATCCTACTAAGTACAAACAACTGATTGACTCCCTGATGTATCTAGTGAATGCTCGGCCATACATTTGTTTTTTAGTGAATGTTCTCAGTCAATTTCAAATGGAGCCTAGACATGATCATTGGATAACTTCCAAGCATATACTGAGATATCTACAGGGAACCGCCCACTACTGCCTGAAGTATGAAAAAGGAAAAGATGTTCATCTAGAAGGATTTACTAATTCCGATTGGGGAGGCAGCGAGAAGGATGGAAGAAGCACTACAGGAGGATGTTTTAGCTTGGGATCCTCCATGGTCTCTTGGATGAGCAGAAAGCAAGAGATAGTGGCTTTGAGTAGTGCTGAGGCTGAGTACATTGCAGCCTGTGATGTAAGTAGGGAAGCAATCTAGTTAAGGAAGATGTTATCTGATCTGTTTGCAGGACCGTTGGACCCTACCATAATACATTGTGATAATACCAGTTGTATAAGACTATCTGAGGACCTGGTATTTCATGGAAAAATGAGGCACATAAACAACAAGTACCATTACATTTGAAAGTTGGTACAAGATAGTGTGATGAAGCTGGAGTATATCCCCACCGATGATCATACTGCTGATATTTTGACAAAATCTCTTCCCAATAAGAAGCTTGTGTATTTTACAAACAAGCTTGGATTGGTGGACATATCTTCCCTAGTTGAGAGGGAGAGATAGACACATCATTCTTGTCTTCATTTTGGAAGAAAGAATGGAGGATTGAGTAATCATTTGGCATCCGATACTCTTTGGGGATGTGGTAGGGCATCCAAGATAAGAGTAGGCAAGAGGACCGATGTTCTTTGAGTGTTGGGGACCCGACATAAGAATAATCCTAGAAGGTCATACTTGGTGAACACCCGCGTGGGTATGTACCTTGAGAGACAATGTTGAAGGTGTCTATAATCATTGGTCTCGCCAACATTGTGCTCTGATCTATAGAAAGGTAGAGCTGTTAGTCAAGGCCTTGCTATGTGACAATGTTGGTTATAATGATGCTATATAGATAGATTACTAGTCCGACTCTCCTTATAAGATCTCTTCAGTATTGAGAAAAGCCATGTACGATTTATGAATACCTCCCTAGTTAAGACGGAGTGTTGAATAAAGTGTAACTAGGTTCGGTCTTCAATAAATATGAAATGTACTTTTGATTCTTGTATTTTGTAAAAGAAAGAAAAATGATTATTGTTATTATTATTGAGCTTGGGTTTCTTGCCCAAGAAATTTGTTTTATAGGTCAAGCACTAATTGAAAGTGCTTCTAGGGTTGTCCTAGGTCAAGAAGTCAAATAGGGACATTGTCATAATATGAAGACCCCATCGAGCATCTTGTAAGTTGTAAAAAGAATTATTTTTTGTATTTTGTTGAACTTTCCAAGACCAAGTCGGCCTAAAAGATGGAACTCGGACCCCTGGGAGGCCTATATAGGAGGCAGTTCGACCTCATTTGGAGACAATCATTCCTCTCTCAGATAGCGAAGAAGGCAAAAGAAGAAGGAGAAGTGTTTTGGGTATCTCTCTCTCTTTATCTCCACACATGCGAAGAATGCTGAAATCCTACAAATTTCTGCTAGGGTTTCTGCAGTCTAGCTAGGGTTTCTTTGTGTGGGTTTGATATGATGAAAAAGGGTTGAAAGAAGGGCCAACAAAGTCCCCTTCTAGATCCAGAAGTCAAATTAGGTCAAGCGAGGCAACTGGAGGCAAAGAAGAAGCAGTTCTTGTCCACACATGCGAAGTAGCAGCGGCTGCTAGGGGGCCGAAGTTGCAGATCTGTAGTTAGGGCAAAAAATCTGTGGCTAGAGGTCGAAGAAGTGTTGCCAGGAGAGAAGATTCTGCTTGGATTTGGAAAGCAGTAAAACAAACACATTATTGAGAAGGTGATCTTGGACTTGGAAGGGCTTTAGTATTGGTCAAAGGTCTTGGTATTCGTCAATAAAGAATCTATAAGAAGAGATTGAAGGGTTTTCCTCTCAAGAGGAGAAGTTTTTCCCTGGCTTGGAGCCTACATCTTGTGTACTTGTATCTTGTTGATCTTCTTGTTTTGGTAGTTGTTTGATGTTTGAAGAACACACTATAATAATAATAAGAAGAAGTTAATCCTAATAAGTAAAAAGACATCACAAGCAGTTATCATAGTTAGAAGAATCATTAATGTTATCTTGCCCTAGATTCTTCAACAATCAACATCCTGCATCCATGTTGACACATCTCCCAAAGATATCCATTGTCAAGGGTCTCCATCTTTTCCAGACTTCCATCAGAGTCTTCATATCTTTTTGGGTGATTTCCTAGTCAAATCTTCTTGGTCTTCTGGATGTTGATTGCCTTTACCATGGTTGCATATCTCACGATCTCTTCCTTCCTTTCATTACACGTTTCATTTTTAGGAGCTTCCAATCAGAGTTCCTCAATTGTAGTCAACCACCTAATACTTCATATGAGGACATATTATGTTGATTTCATCTAGTGTGAACTATGCCTTCCGACATCCTTTCATAGGAGGAGATTCCTTTCCTTTGATCATGCTTCTCAAGATCGAGCAATGATCCATGTTACCAACAACCATACAACATGACTTTATAATATTGAATACAAGCATACATATTACATACCTCATTTACCTTTAGGTCATCTAGGCTTCTTTCAGCAACTTCCTTGATTGAAAAGAGCTTGAACCCCTTGATCTGCTTCATCTCTTATGTCATCATACCATCATCCCATGAATTCCACAAGTTGGAGTTCCTCATGAAACACTTGTTTCCACTCTATATCGGTGAACCCTCTCCATCAGAGAATCTTGAGGATCTTGCATATCCCTAGCGAGTAGATGTTTCCTTTTGACTTGATGTATGATGAGACTTGTCCTGGATGACTTCCCTTTCTTAAGTTTCCATTGAGGTTCTCAAGAGCTATATCCTTCATAGTTGACTATCAAACATCTTTCATGTTTCCTATGGTGATGTCACGAGCTCTTACTTCTAATGCTTTTCCTCTTCCTTGGACTTCTTTCTTTCAACTTTCTCCACTTCTTCGGTGAAACAAACTTCTTCTATATCTTTCTTGTTATTGCCCTTCTTGAGTTTAGGACAATTTTTCCTATAATGCATATAGCATTGGATCTTAGCTATGTTCTTCTTTTCCTTAAGACAAATGTTTGAATTCTTTTTTTCCTCAACCTATTTTTTTCTATCTTGCATAGAAACCACAAGTTGTTGAATGAGATAGCCTTCTTATCCTGTCATCTTCCTTCTCAAATGTATTAGTTACGGGGTGCAACTACACAATTTTAGCATCATTTTTGGCTTAGGAGAAGGACCCCACACGCAGAACTTAGGAACTGTCGCAATATGACTTTATTTTTGGCAGCTAGTGGAATGTGGGGCCCACCCACATGAATAATTCGAACTTGGCCAATGAATGCGTTGGAGGGAATCGAATTAGTGGAAGGAGGGGCCTACAAGAGGCTATGGGGACACAAAGTGATAAAAGAGAAAGGAGCTCTCATTTTGCAGCATTCTGATCATTTGACAAACAAACTTACTTTTGTATGCTCTGCTGCTTAGCGAGTCTACCCGCTGTTTAGCCACGAGTCTTTCGCAGGGAAGATTCAACATCTACTTTGGGGGACTATCTATGCCCGCCCTAGGGAGGCTGTTCCAGAAAAGTTGCAAGGAGTTCCAGCATCGACATACATTCCATCTAGCCACGCAAAGGAGGAGACTGTGTACTTTCTAGGTAGTCAGAAACACACAGAAGAGGATTGAGCCAACCGAGAGGTCCCTAGCTTGCTGGGAGTTCTTGGAGTAGGAAAGGTAGTGGGTTGAGGACATTTTCTCTGAGTTTTGCAGCCAGCCAGACAGTGATTATAGCAGTATGCATTTCTGGGTAGAGGGACTGCACAGAGGCCTCTAATAGCAAATTCGTGGGGCTTAGGAGAGGAGCCATCCAGGCCAAGGATCATCCGGGGAGCAAGGAATCAGTTATCACAGGTGAACCTAGCCTTTGAGCGGTGTTTCTAGGAGGATTTGCAGGTTGTTTGCTGCAAATCGAATTTGGCAGTAGCAGTGGGAGAGGGGCTCCAATGAGGCCGAAAAGCCAAAGTCAAAATCAGAGAAATTCCCTTCTGGGTTTTTTCTGGGTTTTGTCCAAGTAGTCTAAGGCTGAAAGGACATAATTTTCTAGGCGGTTTTTGGGAACATTCCAGTAGGTCAAAGTCCAATTTTACTGGGACAGCGTAGTACAGAGTGGTGCAACAACTGAGCAACCATCACCTCAGCTATTCCATCACGTGGGCTTGGTCCAGCTTGTCCTTAAGACTTCATTTATATTGTACCTATGCTCTCAGAGTTTATAATATATGGCTCAACAGTTCCAGATTTACAGTGTCTTATGGGTGTTTAATGCATGTTTTTAATTTTATGCTGTTGCACTATTTCTTTGTTTAGAATATCACTTATATTCCTTCTTAGGAACATTAGAGTGGTATTAGAACCTAGTTCTTGGCTCATCTGTGGGGTTGGTTTCCTATGAGAGGAGAAGACCGGGAGAACATCACTTAACGGAGGCAGAGGTACAAGAGCAGAGAAAGGGAGCTAGAAATTACACCAGACATGGAGGAAAATGGGAAAGTAGTGGTCGAAGAGGAGGAAATGGTAGAGCCCAAGCACATGGAGGAGATGGCTTTCGATAGCCTCTTGAGGGCTTTGAGTGACTTGGCCAAGGGGCAAAAAGACATGCTGGAGGAGATCAAATCACAGAATAGAGACAGGGCCACACCTAGAGGGTTTTTGTGTGGAGAAACTTTCGGGGTTCTTAGCCTTTCGATCACCCCTCACCAGCAACGCAACGCCCTTCAGTGAGTGTGCCCATTAGGGCTACACTACCCTCTTTTGTGCCTATAACACAAATCGAACCAGCAAGGGAGGAAGACGCTCCCCATATGGGGGACTACTTCAGAGAGTGGCAAACAGTGGACAAAGATTTCAATGGAGCCCTCTCCTTCAGAGATTACTGCAAACTCAAGCAGAGTGAGAGGAACAAGGGGTACAGAGTACAAGGGACCCAAAACTATGAGTTGCAGAGAACTATAGGGAGGATGTATTTCCTTACATTTGATGGCATTGCCCAGTGAATAGCCAGGGCTTGGGTTGAAAAGATGGACACATACGTTCAACTCAACTGGATGACGGAGCAGGAAGCCATTAAGATGGAAGCGTTGCACTTGGAGGGGGAAGCCCACAACTGGTGGTTTCACGACCTAACCACTTTGGGTCATGCCCAGATAGTTTCTTATGAGGACTTCACCAGGAGGGTGGTGAATCAATTTGATTAGAGGGATCCAGAGGCATCTTTCATGGAGCTGACACAACTGCGCCAGACAGGCAACCCAGAGCAATACTTTTTTGATTTTTTGCGTGTTAGTGATGGTCCCGGATTTGTCCGAGGCCAGGAGGGTATACACCTTCATTGAGGGCTTGGTTGAGCCTCTTCGTGGACTGGTGAAGTCACGCATACTATGTTGTAGGAAACGGTGGTGTGCGCCAGAGATTTGCAGGGGGCCATCCCTAAGACCAAAGCGCCATTTCCTGCACGGACCCCTTTCCCACAGGAGGGGCATGAGACTAGACCCCCACCACTGAGGACCACACAGGGGAGGGGGTAGCTAGATGAGGAGACATGGAAGGACCTTTGGAGGAGGAAGCTATGCTTCACATGCAGAGAGTCCTGGGCACGAGGCCATAGGTGCACATCAGGTAGAGCGCATTACATTGAGGTCTTTTCTGACAGTGACCAGGAGGACGAGGTGGAGCCGGATTGTGGTAGGATAGATGGAGAGAGTTTGGGGGACAAAGGGCCACTACCACCACCACCTCCACCGGGAGGGGCATCTCTTGCCTCATTAGGGGGAGTCCTTGCTTCTCTATGTGGGACTCCTAAGTTTTTGACACTCAGGATCAGAGGTATGGTACTGGGACAAAGGGTGTCGGTACTAGTGGACAGTGGGGCTACCCACAACTTCATAGATGCACAGCTGGTCCAGAGGAGGGGCCTCACCACAACAGAGTTTGAGGGGTTCTTTGTCCTAGTACTAGGTGACCTTACCATCTAGTGTACCAGATACGTGCCCTCCTTGATAGTAGTTATGGGAATCTACTCGATGAAGGACCACTTCTTTGTGGTTGATGTGCTAGACACCAAAGTGGTGATGGGTGTCTAGTGGTTGTATTATGATGGGTGTCTAGTGGCTGTATTACCTGGGGTGAGTCACAACAGATTGGAGGAAACTTGAGATGGAGTTCATGGGGCTAGATGGCAAACTGGTGGTCTTGAGAGGCATGTAGTCTTATCTGCCTCATATAGTTTCAGCCCATAGGATGGAGGCAAATCTTCGACATGGGGACATTGCATGGGCAGTCGAGTTGAGGATCTTAGAGGTTGGGAGACATGCATAGTCACCACTCGCAGACATATAGTCTCTACTAGACAGGTACATAGTAGTATTGAGAGACATTCCACCAGGGCAGCCACCGGTCAGAGGGTTTGAGCACATCATTGAGCTGGAGCTGGCGATACAGGCAGTCATCACTACTCCTTAGAGGCACCCCAAAGCCTATAAGGACGAGATAGAGAAGGCTATTCAGGAGCTGCTTGTGTTGGCCACATTAGGCCTAGTTCCTGTCCTTTCGCTTCTTCCGTAGTGCTGGTTAAGAAGAAAGATAGGACCCTCAAGAACCGGTACCCCATTCCCCGCATTGATGAGCTGATGGATGAGCTTAGAGGAGCCAAGTACTTCTTTAAGATTGATCTGCATTCGGGGTACCACCAGATCAAAGTTCAGGATCAGGACATCCCAAAGACAACATTCCGGTGCCACTATGGGTACTTTGAGTTTCTGGTCATGCCATTTGGGCTGGCCAACGCTCCCGCCACATTTCAGTCTTGCATGAACCATATCTTTCGAGGGCAGCTGAGGAGGTTCATGCTAGTATTTTTTGATGACATCCTGATCTATAGCCGGACGTGGGAGGAACACCTCCAATACTTGGAGGAGGTATTGCGCATTCTGGAGGAGCAACAATGTTATGCCAAGCTCTCTAGGTGCGAGTTTGGATTGACGAAGATGCAACACATATCAGAGTTGCGCAATGGTTGGTGACCAACAACATCCAGACATGAGTAGCATGACAGGTGATGATGCAGAGACAGGGTGTTGTTTCAATGGGTTGCAATACTAGAATGCATTCCTCGCTAAGAGGGAGTGTTATTTTTTGTAGCATCGGATGTGTTATAGCCTTGAAATTTTGTGGAAAGGCTAGAATACATGGGATCTCCAAAACCTAGAAATCATTTACGGAAATTCCACCTAGAGACAACTTAATTAGATTATTAGTCTTTTTTTAAATATTTCCTAAGCCTAAACTTAGGGAATATGACTAATTAATCAAAATTAATTAATTCATAGTGAGAATGTTCTAGAAAAGTACATGGATCGATTTCTAGTTAATCCTAGCCATCGATTAAGATTTAATCGTGGTTGTTGAAGTCTCAAAAGAGGGTTATAAGAAGAAAGTCGATGGGGTTTGGAGAATACACTTGCAGAGTTCGATTTTGCTGAGAAATCAATTTCCAGAGTGGCAACTATGTGTTGTCAGAAGTAAGGGGCAGAGATAATGAGGCTAGAGGAAGCTTTTCCAATCCAGTGAGTGCATAGCATTGAGACAGTGAGTTCCACAGAGAAGCAGTGCAATGCTTCATAGGGGACGCCGTATTTTGTTGGGGAGAAGCAGTGATTTAGTGCCAGAAGCTGGAGTGGGAGCTCGGAGGCTAGGAGAGTCCATTTCCCAGACAACAACTGATTAGTTAGCAAGAGAGACGTTTGTCCAAGTTGTGCGATGTAGAATTGCGTAGGTTGACACAGGGACTGCGCAGAGGCAACAGAGAGCAGCTCATCTTGAGCCAAGGTCAGTGTCAGATCACCGGTGGGAGTGAGATTTTTCTCACTAGAATTCGGTCAGTCATTTCTCTGTATGGTTTGCTAGATTTGAGCATCCATAGTCTTGTACTCAGATTTACTATTGCATAATAACAAAACCTTCAATTGCTGCACCAATTTCCCCAAGTTGGGTTTTTTTTGTGGACATTGGTCCAAAAATAACTGTGCACTTGTGTGTGTGTGCATCTATTCTTCCAGCATTATTTTATTCCGCGGTATTGTATTTGTGAAGGCTGCAACGTATTAGTTATGATATTTACTGTAGGATGCAGTAAATAATTTGTTCAAGTTATTTAACAAATAGAAGAAACTTAATCAGTTGTTGCAGTGGGGTTCAGGGTTTCCGAATTTTCACGTATTGCTTTGTGATCCAATCTTCAAGTGAACCCTTTCTTAAACCTCAATAGGTTGAAGTATTTGCATATCAAGTAGCCCTAGCTTATAGGGGTCTTAATGTAGTTTGGGTATATGATACATTGCTTCCTTATCAAGAACTGAGCCTTGTCCAACATAGGGGATATTTACGTAGCCTATTTTCATCACCTTGAACCTTTCACTTAGCATATCCTTATAGGTGAATACAGGGAAGCCTCCCATGCAGTGAAATTCTACTAAAGAGTAGGAGGAGAATTGCTGAGGTGGGAGCAACAATATCTCATTGTTGCTATAGGATCTGGCTCTCGCCTTGTGAACGCCATCACAAGACCTGCTTGATTTTGCGGCGATAGGTACCTTTCCCATAAAAAAATAGATTTTTCGGGTACCATTCCCCTCATGTAGCAGGTCCACAGGTTTGGAACAACCCGAGAGGTTTGAGATTCATGATCGGGAATCTCAAGTATGTAGGTGGAAGAAAGCCCTCTATGGCTTGAAGCAAAACACCCTGGGCATAGCATGAGAGGATTGATAGCTGTCTGATGAAGCTGATATTCACTAGGAGTGAAGCCGATCCAAACCTTTGCTTGAAGGTTGTGGATGATAGACCTCTCATACTGGCACCTTCTGAGGACGACCTCTTTCTGACAGGTGCAGACCCTCTCATTTGCAAAAGTAAGAGGGAGTTGGATTCCGGATTTGGAATGGTGAAATGCAAGCCCGTGACTACCTCGATGGAGCTTAACTTTTAGAAGTTATGTGGTAGTGATGCTGGACCAGATTTGGGAAATGCCTCTGAGTTTCATAAACTCATTCGCATTGATGTTCTTGGTGAACTTCCGTCCAGATATATGTTTTGCAGTTAGCATGTTGGGCTCATATTTGGTTGAGCCTCACTAGATTGGTGCCAAGAATTTTCTGAGATATCTTTAGGGCACAATCTCTCATGGATTGAGATACACTGTTGGAAATGTGAAGCTGCATGACTATTCGAATGCTGATTGGGCAGGTAGTGTGGAGGATCTCAAGAGCACTTCTGAGTGCTGATTCTCTTTGGGTTCTGCTCGATATTCTAGATGAGCAGAAAGCAGAAGTCGGTTGCTATAAGCACTGCTGAGACTAAATGCATAGCTACGAGTATGACCTCGTGTGAAACTGCCTAGTTGCGGAAGCTCTTCAGTGAGTTGTTTGTACACATGATGGATACCACCATGATCTTTTGTGTTAATGAGGGGGGGATTCGATTGTTGAGGAATCCCGTATTCTATGATTGCTCCAGTATATAGACATCAGATACTACCTTATCTGGGATATGGTACGTCGATGAGCGAGGAGGCTCTATCGCATTAAGACTGATGTACAGGTCGCAGACATTCTGTCAAAGCCCCGAGGAAAGGTCAAATTTGTGACTTTCCTTAACAACTTGGAGTCATTGAGAGACCGCCTTATGAGGGTCTTGCATGTTGCATGCATTCAGCTCTGGGAGCTTCAGGGGGCTTGGGGTACTTATTGGAGCAACAAGCGACCATAGGGCGACTCATCCTCCCCTAATGGTGCGCTGTGTATAGGGTGAATGGCTCAACCTTCCCCTCTGATACCCCGTGGCGACTTAGGGACAGGATGAGTGGTTCTCCTGTCGAGGCATCCTACCCATGCAGTCTGGGACTCATGGGAAGTACCTCTCATCTGGCCAATGAGCAGAGAAATGGGGTTAGGGACCATAGTAGTACTATTGATGGACGCATCGTTGTATCTATTGTAATCCCTATGCTAGGATTACCTCCATTGATTTGGGATCAATGAAACTAATCTGGGATCAGTAAGAGTGGTATGACACACTCTCTTCATGGAACTGACTTCGGGTCAGTAGAGAATGGTATGAGACATTCTCGATCAATTCTTTTTCTTCATGGTTCAGCAGAGCTGAGCAAAGCAGAGAAGAGTTCAGCAGAGCAGAGCAGAGCTCAGTAGAGCAAAGTAGAGCAGAGTAGAGCAGTGCAGGGCATTGATGGCAGAGATAGTACAGTCGGACAGATGGATTAGCGGATGGAGTTCTCCCTAGTTGAGAGGGAGTGTTAAAAGTAGAATCTAGGGCTAAACTCCACATGGGTCATCTTATTTATGGCAGCTGATATTTTTCTTGGATCCCTCTCATCGAGAGGTGTGGGATTGATCTAAAGATCATTCAATTCCGATAAGTATTCATGGAGTTATGAATTTATTTGTGTTATAAGGCAATTCGTCAAGGTTGGCCAACAACCAAATAAACCCCACATGTGCTCAATGTTTTAGTATAAAAGGAGATGACTTGAGAGTCATTTCACACACACTTCTATCTTGATTTCTCTCCACTTGTCTTGGGTTTTAGTGGAAGAGAAATCTAGGAGTGGAAGTCCTAGATGTTGGAGGAAAAGAGGCTGCCCTAGCCGCAACAAAGAAGGCAAGCCAGCAAAGCGATGGAAGGGTTCTATGCGTGGAACTAAAGGAGCTTAAGGAAGAAGCCTAATGCAATCCTAGAAGGCATCCCTAAACGTTGTCCTAAAGGCAACCCTAAATGTTGTCCTAAAGGCAGCCCTAACACAGTCCTAAAGGCAGCCCTAACGCTACCCTAAGGCAGCCCCAACGCTACCCTAAGGCAGCCCCAACCTACGCTATCTCAAGGGTATCCTAGCCGCTGTTAAGATGAAGATAGACGCTGTCCTAAACATACTAATGGTGCCCTAGACGCAGGCCTAATGGGCAGAAAGGGAGCACTGTTTTAAGGCCTAAAACAAGGCATCGAGTTGCTGAAAGGAGGCCGAGGGTAGGCTGAGTTAAAGAAGGGTTGTTTGGGGTAGCGGAAAGGTGGGCTGTAGGTGTCAACGTGGGACTGTGGTAGGCCACAGTCCTAACCACTGCAAAACAGGGACAACATGGAGAGTTTGAGGGCTCAAACATGCCCAGGACAACAGTGCTAGTAAATGGGACAATTGGGTAACATGGTGTTGCTAAGACACATGAGACAACAACAAGGTATGGCAAGGCTAACGGGACAACAACAAGGTATGGCAAGGCTAAGGGGACAACAACAAGGTATAGCATGACTGTTAGGGACAACAACAAGGTATGGCAAGGCTAAGGGGACAGTAGCAAGATATAGCATGACTGTTAGGGACAAAAACTACAACAATATATCTAGGCAACAGTGGCAAGGGACAACTGCATAGTAAATGGGATAGCAAAGGAATGCTAAGGCAAAGCATGGACAACATGTTGTAGCATGGCAAGCATGGACAACATGCCAAGCATGGTGCAATACGACAAGCATGGACGACATGGATAACAGTGGTAAGCATGGTGTTGCAAGCACATGACACATGGGACAGCAGTGCAGCATGAGGTGCAATAGTATGATGTGTACAACATGGTCATGAGGTCCAACATTATGATGATGGGTGCAGCATGGTGCAGCACGGTGAGGTGCAGCATGATGACGAGATGCAGCACAATGATAGGTGAAGGAATCACCTTGGAGAATCAGTTGAAGCAGCATGTCTTCAACTGATCTCATGTATCATCTTCTTAGAGATGATCTATGCTCTTATTTAGATAAGTCAAAGTGTTGACTTCTGTTGTATATGTACTATCTTTCTCTCTCTCTCTCTCTGTGCTGAACTATTGAAGAACATATAAGAAGAATTGATCAAGGGTTTCCCCACATTGGAGTTTGTCCTTGGCTAGCGCCACATCTTGTGTCCTCTTGTCTTGGCTTGTCTTTTGTGATTTATGTTTATATTGTATTTGCAGTTTACTTTAATGTTGATGTGATTGCTAATCTGGAAAAGATATTGAGCTAACTGTGAAAATTGAATTAAATTGCTCTAAGCATAAACATACCTAAAATTTAACAAAAATAGGACAACCTTCTTCATATCGAATTTGAGAAGCTTGACCCTTAAACGACGACTAAAATGAGTGACCTTGCAGTTCTCTTGTGGCTGAGTCCCTTGTAGGAATAGAGGCACTTGGGTCGCTAGAAGTCCTGGGTAGGTATTGTTAATGAGGCATTAACCTCCTTCCCCAACACTTCTCCCAACAACCTTGTTCTAAGACATGCTTCAATAATTGAGGAGAAGGCCTTCACCTTAGAATAGGCATATAATTAAAATTAACCGAGATCTTGCATCACACATAGGTAGATCTTGCATTCGTTCATCTTGCATTTCAATTGATTATTGTAAATTGGATTGTGAGCTCATTTCATACTTGCAAGTCTTACCTTGCTGTACTTGTCATTTTCAAGTTTACTGTTTCTTGAATATCATCTTTACTTGAAGTACAAGTCTTATTAATATTGCAAGCTTATCTCTTATTGTTCATATATCTAATTGCTTTAATCTCTTGATCTCTTGTACTAACCTTGTGTTGCAGCAATGCCTATCTTATAGCTTGATATCATTTATTATTGTGCAAGTACTTTAATTCATATTTTGAGAATTGTTATTAAGGCACTGGTCCGTCAGTCTTTATCATTCTAAAGTGTTATATTGATCAAATTGAAAATCTATTTTAACGCTTACATTGCTCATTAATAATCACACTTGCCAATTAACTTTAAATCAAGTTGTCTAGAGAAGTAATTACCTTGCTCTTAGTCTTCTAGAACTTGTCTCAACAAGCTGTCCTTTTCCATTCATCTTTAGGGACTACCCCCCATAACTTGTCTAGGAGAGCTTAGACAGAGTGAGTAGGGAATAGGTGACAGCCCCAGCTCTGAGCGTTGTGCCTTAGGTGTACACTTTGGGCGACAAGTCCCACTCTAGCTCTTACACTCTGACCTTGAGTTTCTCAACATTGTTCTTCTGCAATAAAAAATGTTTCAAGTTGGTATAATATGTCAAGTATATAAAAGTGACAACTCTTATAAGCCTATGTATGTTTCCCCCACAAGACTAAAGTGGAGGAAAGTATCATTTAATTTTGCATATATCATTGCTTTGTGTACTATTGCTACTAGTATTACTGTACTTGATATGCAAGGAGTGAATTTCAGATACCAGAACATATGTGTGCTTTTTCATTTACTATTCTCAGATCTCATGTTGAATTCATGGACTTGAGAGGTTTGTTTAGTTATCGCTGTTTTGTTCCATTTTCAGGCTAATGATCCAAGTCAGAAGAATACACAAGCTATTTTAAAGTTTCTTCCACTTATGATTGGTTATTTCTCTCTTTCTGTACCATCAGGGCTTGGTCTGTACTGGTGAGTACTTATGATTTTCAAGGTCACTTATAGTTACGAGGCAAATTTGTTTCTTCACTGCATTGAAATAAAATGGACACATCTTGGTATTTGCGTGTATGATGTAAATATTTAAATGCACTCTGTTCATTGCACAATCTATGATTTTTTATTTCACTTTTGTTAATTTGCATTTTGACTTGCTAAGTTTCCAGGATACAGATATGGATCCATATACATTACATTTTGAGAAACCAGGGTCCAGATACAGCATTGTTAGATCAAGTACAAAAAGTATAATAGTACTTTTAAAAATTTTAAGAAACATATTCAGAGTTGGGAATCAAAACCATTTTGAATCATATCTTTACAACTGAAATCATTAGAGATCATCAACTAGAACAAGACATTAGATATCGCTCACTCACTCACTGTTCTCTTCTTTACTCACTCGGGGGAATATCACTGCTCAATATCAGTCTTGAGTCTCACGTTTACTGCTTGCCAGGTGCAATATCAATCTCAATATCGCTGCTCAAGATTGAGTCAATCTTAAGAGCAGTTGTCAGTGTCTTGCATTGGAAGTGGTGCAGGGTTATCTTATAGAATGTTCTAAGGGGCTTAGGGTTTAAACAAGTGGGAAAAAAATGCAAAAATCCTGAAGGAAACCCCCAAAACTACGTTGAATTTTCCTTGGGATCCATGCATGGTGGGGTTGTTTCGTTCAATCCACTTTCAAAAATCGGGAACTGCCTCCAGATTCTTTGGATATGCCTAGCAGGCAGATTCTTATGTGTATCCAGATCCAAAATGGGGAACCAGAGCCAGGACCCTCTGGATCTGGTAATACTTTGAGTTGGTACCAAATTATATGTTGATGGAGAAGAACTGACCATGGTCATCTTCGAAGGTAGGTTGAATTGGCAGGGCTGGGCATAGTGCAGGTTAATTGTGGTTAAAATGGGTTGATTATTGGAAAAATGAATAGGTTTCCTTTCACTGTTATTAATGCCATCCAATCAACAGCATGGTGGAGAGCAGACAAGATCCAGGACAGGAACTTTGTCAATCACTTACAGCCAGCCTGCTTAGGGAGCTGTGATGCCTCCTTGTTTTTGGGAGGGCCAAATATGTCACATCACTTTGTGGTGGGGGGTGATGGGGGGTGGGAATTGAACACTGATGGGTAGAATATCACCAGCCTTGGTTTACCAACAAGTCAAGCCCCTGATGCAAACATTGGATTGATTATTGATGCATTCAAAGCCCAAGGCTATGAAACATAGGATGTAATGTTCCTTCCTAGAATGATTTCCCAAAAGTTAATTTCACAATTTTGCATTTTTGACTATTATGGGGGCCCATGAAATTTTGGGGATGAGAGTTAGGAGATGGGGGCCGAAATAATTTTGTTAGTGGAATGTGGGGGCCACACCCACATGTAATATGCACCCCTTGAATAGGGAAGTCAAAGTTTCCAAGGAGAGAGGTCGAAATGGTGGATGGGGGGACCCACATGGGAAGGCAAGTCAAAATTAAAAAGAAGGGGCATAGCAGCTATTGGGGCCTTTTGTCAAGTTAACTATTTTCTTGTTGCTCAAGTTGCTACGCTGTGTCACAGGTGCTGTTTGCACAGAGATTTCCAAGGAGACAGCTCATCCTTATTTCGATTGACCTTGAATGCCACCCGAGGGAGGTAGATTTGCTGTTGCATTTGACGGAGATTTGTGGAGATTCTGGGAGCATCTTTCAGCCATATCTCTCGCTAATTTGTGCTCCAGGAGGACGTGGTAGAGGATCACGTGCCACTCATCTTAGCTATTTTCCAGGGGGTGCTTGCCTGGAGAAATTAAGTGTAGCTGCTCCAGGCGAAGGCTAAGCCTTGTGAGGAGTTTTGGGGCTAGAGATTGCTGCTCTGGGGCAGATCGAATTTCTCTTCTCCAGGGCCTGCACAAGAGACTAATTCTGGGCACACGTGGGGAGTTGAGGAAGGGATTTGTGGAGTTGGGTTGTGTAGGGGATTTGAGGAAGTCATCCGGAGGGAGTGAAACTCAACATTTTGGAGTGATTGGAGGGCTGCTATAGTGATTTTCCAGGAAGGCCGTATTTTCCAGCCAGTTGAGGAGGACGTGATATTTGGGGGTCAATTTTGGGGGTTAGAATTGTTGTAAAATGTAACTAGGTTCGGTCTTCATAACGACATGTAATTATGATCTTTATAAAGAATAAAATTATTTTTGTAATATCTTGTTTCATGGGTTTCATGAGTAAGAGCTTTTATTTCTAAATGGCTCCCATTGATTTAGGATTTGTCAAAGAGTCAATGTCATATGTCAAGAGTATTCTAGTTTATAGGACTACCAAAATAGCCCCCCAAAAGACAAGCGCATTCCTCTTGATGTTGGCCTAAAATATGGAGAAAATAAACTTATCGTCTCACCTAAAATGTCACACCTATTCGGATGTTACGGTCGGCTTAATATATGGTCAAACTACCATATATACCCAGCTAGGCTCTTCGCATTAGGACACAGAAATTGGATCTGTCTCTGAGATTTTCTCATAATAATTACGTGAGAAGTTCAGTGATTTCGGATGGATAACACAGTTCAGGAAATCGGATCCTTCAGTAGTTTCAGAGGGCAGTAGCAGTAAAAGGATTTCAGATTTCGCAATGAAGTATTTCGGAGGTCTGTCCACTGTACAAAATTCGAATAAGGAAGAGACAGTGAGGAGATCTAGTACCAATACCTCACAGATATCTGTGATATTCAGATGGGTAGCAGTGGAGACATGTTCTGATATACATCTCTGAAATTTCTGTGGATAAGAGACAGTAAGGATTCAGATCAGTTATATTCTCGGTGAAGGGCAAGAATACAATTCCTTGGAAGGAAATTCGGATCCCTCTACTATTTGGGTAGCAGCAAAGAAGATGAGATAAAATTCATAGTGCACCACAATAGATCAAAGTGAGAAAGAAGATCTTGAAGACTGTGATGAAAAGATCTTGATGTGAAGATGGAAAGAAGGTCAAAGCGAAGGAAAAATCACAAAGAAGGAAATGCAATCAAGAGAAGCAGTGTCTTGGTCTTGGAGTGGCTAATAGGTCAAGGATCTTGGTCTTGGTATTCGTCAATTGGAATCTCTATAAGAAGAATTTATGTGGGTTTTCCTCTCAAAGTGTGAGAGCTTTTGGCCCTGGCTCATAGCCTACATGATGTGTCTCTTGCGTATTTATGTTCATGAATTGGTTATTGTTTGATGAAGAAGAGCACTAATAATCTTCACCCTTACTTCGCACCCTTAGACTGTCTTCTTCGCATGAGAAAGAGACTGAATTGATGTGTTGAGTGTGTATGCTAATGAGAGAGGAAAGACCCTTATTTATAAGAGTCAATGTCATATGTCAAGAGTATTCTAGTTTATAGGACTATCAAAAGAGCCCTCCAAAAGACAAGCACATTCCTCTTGATGTCGGCCTACAATATGGAGAAAATAAACTTATGTTGGCTCACCTAAAATGTCACACCTATTCGGATGTTAAGGTCGGCTTAACATATGGTCAAACTACTATATATACCCAGCTAGGCTCTTCGCATTAGGACACATAAATCAGATCTGTCTCTGAGATTTTCGCATAACAATTACAGTGAGAAGTTCCGTGATTTCGGATAGGTAACACAGTTCAGGAACTCGGATCTTTCTGTAGTTTCGGAGGGCACTCACAGTAAAAAGATTTCGGATGTCACAATGAAGTATTTCGGAGGTTTGTCCACTGTACAAAATGTGGAAATTCTATCACTGCAACAACTGATTTACTTTTCCTACTTATTTCACCATAAGTTATTCATGAAATTATTTCAATAAACATTAAAATAAACACTGTTGCAGATATCACACCATAATACAGAAACAAACATATGCACAAGAATCAACACATTGACACAGTTATTTTGGACTAATGTCCTCGGAAAAACCCAATGTGGGAAAATTGGTGCAGCAAGGGAGGATTTTATTATTCAGCAATTTTCTAGTACAACAAGGTGCCAAATTGGCTTACCCACAAATAGACAAATTCTCCAGCACTTCTGAAACCAACGTCAGCGCTACTGACCTCTCTGTGATTTGAAACCCTCTGCGTCAGCCTGTTGAGACTCTGCGTAGCCTCTCTCGCCTCTGCGTCACTCCTGCTGCCTCTACATGGATGACGCAGGCCCTGCTGGCTCTATGCAATCTCTGATGCCTCTACATGGCTCCCTCTTGCTCTATGTTTGCCTTTTCTGTCTTTGCGTTGATCTCTTGTCTCTCTGTTCCGTACTTGCTACCTCCTGACTGCTCTCCAGACCACTGGTTCAATTTCTCAGCTAACCTCGCTCCCGAAATTGAACTGACTGGACTCCCTCAGTGTGTTCTCCAAGTGCCCCTCAGGCCTCCTCTTATACTTTTCTTGTTGACAAATCAACGGCCGAGATTAAGTCCGTAATCAACGACTGAGATTAGATCTGGCGTGATCCATAACTTTTGGACCATTCTAACACAGTTTCATATTAATTCACATTAATATTTTATTTTCCCTAAGTTTAGACTTAGGAATTACATTAAAAATATTAATTATTTTAATATCTCCCAAACTGTTTAGAATCTGCCCAAGCCCTTTCTAGGTATTGGAGATCTCATGTGCCTTAGCCTCTCCACCAAGTTTCGTGGCTAGAGTGTATCCGATGCTACCTCAAATCAACACAAAACTCGAATAAGGAAGAGACAGTGAGGAGATCTAGTACCAATACCTCACAGATCTATGTGATATTCGGATGGGTAGCAACAGAGACATGTTCTGATATGCATCTCCGAAATTTCGGTGGATAAGAGACTGTAAGGATTCCGATTAGTTATATTCTCGGGGAAGGGGAAGAATACAATTCTGTGGAAGGAAATTCGGATCCCTCTACTATTTGGGTAGCAGCGAAGAAGATGAGATAAAATTCATAGTGCACCACAGTAGACCACAGCGAGAAAGAAGATCTTGAAGACTATGATGAAAAGATCTTGATGTGAAGATGCGAAGAAGGTAAAAGCAAAGGAAAAATCACGAAGAAGGAAATGCAATCAAGAGAAGCAGTTTCTTGGTCTTGGAGTGGCTAATAGGTCAAGGGTCTTGGTCTTGGTATTCGTCAATTGGAATCTTTATAAGAAGAATTTATGCGGGTTTTTCTCTCAAAGTGTGAGAGGTTTTGGCCCTGGCTCATAGCCTACATGATGTGTCTCTTGTGTATTTATGTTCATGTATTGGTTAATGTTTGATGAAGAAGAGCACTAATAATCTAATGTAAAGAAGATCCTAATCTAAAGAAGTAAAAAGCATTCACAAGTAGTCACTAATGGAAGAGAAATCATCTAACACTAATGCCCTAGATTTCTCAACATGGTATCAGAGCTAAGGTGTTGAAGTCAAAGGAAGGGCATCTAATCAAAGAGACAATTCAAGGAACAAGTTTCAAGGAAGGCATCAATGCAAGTTGAAGGTTATCAAAGCAAAAATATCAAGATCTACATTAAAGAAACAAACCCTAGATCAAAGAAGTAGTCTGCAACAACAAGAGCTTTTGTTTCTATATTTATTATCAAAAGGCCACAAAGACCCTCACCAAGTTGTCTACAAGGCAAGATAGCTCGAAGGACTTTAAAGATGAAGATCACATCATCTTGGAGAAAGTCAAAACCCTAGAAGCATTTTTGATCTACACTACAAGAGAAGTCGAAGTATAGTGAAGGCGAGAAGGCATTGTCATCATTTTCAAGGTTATAAAGCAAGGAAGGATCCTCTCCTTGCCCTAGAAGAAGATCATCCGAGGAAGCAACAAATCATCCTCATCAAAAGGAGCAACCTTTTTCTATTGAAGAAAGGTTGTTTCATTTGGAAGAAGATCATCCAAGAGGGAGCTCTAATACATCTTCTTCAACCATCATCAAAGTGATCAAGGTGAAGATTTCATCTTCACTTGTTAAGTAAGTATTTTTCATTCTTTAATCAATTTGGTAAAATGACTTTGTTTTTGCAAGGAGATCTACAAGTTGGATGGGTCGTCAAAATTCCTTGCATGGAAAAGGAGGATAGATATAGTCCTCTAAGAAGTTGAAGTCATTGAACATATCAATAGAAAAGTCTCCTCTAAATTTATGGAAAGGGATTCTTATGAAAGGTCCCCTCATATAGCAATATTGGAGACATCAAAGAGATATGATAAGCGCGATAAAGAAGTTTACATCACTTAGATTTGATCTGCACAAAAGGTAAATATATCAAAGGATGAAGGATATCTTCATAAGATCTCATCTACAAAATCTAGCAAAGAAGATAATCACCATTGATCTATAATGCACTAACTGATAATCAAAGTGACAGATATCCATGGGGATAAGAAAGTTACCTCACTCAACTTGTGGTTTCTATGCAGGATAAGATGAAGACAAGTTGAGGTCAAAATTGTTGAAGGATCAAGTAAAAGGATTCAGACACTTTGTTGAAAGCAAAGAAGAACATAGCTAATATTCAATGCTATGAACATTACATGAAAGATTGTCCTTAGATTAAGAAGGACAACAACAAGAAGGATAGACAAGAAGTCCATTTCACCGAAGAAGTGGAGGAAGTCGAAAGAAGGAACTCTAAGGAAGAGAAATGTTAGAATTTAGAGCTCGTACCTTAGGGAAACATGAAGGACCGTGTTGATTTTGTGTAGCATCATACGTGTTCTAGCCATGAAATTTGGTGGAGAGGCTAAGGCACATGAGATCTCCAAGACTCAGAAATCGTAAGGTCGGCTTAATGGTCGAACTACTATATATACCCAGCTAGGCTCTTCGCATTAGGACACAAAAATCAGATCTGTATCTGATATTTTCGCATAACAATTACAGTGAGAAGTTTAGTAATTTTGGATGGGTAACACAGTGCAGGAACTTGGATTCTTCTGTAGTTTCGAAGGGAAATCACAGTAAAAGGATTTCTAATGTCATGGTGAAGTATTTCAGAGGTCTGTCACTATACAAAATTCGAATAAGGAAAAGACAGTGAGGAGATCTAGTACCAATACCTCATAGATCTCTGTGATATTCAAATGGATAGCAAGAAAGACATGTTCTGATATACATCTCTGAAATTTTGGTGGATAAGAGATAGTAAGGATTCAAATCAATTATATTCTCGGTGAAGGACAAGAATACAATTATGTGGAAGGAAATTCGGATCCCTCTACTATTTGGGTAGCAACGAAGAAGTTGAGATAAAATTCATTGTGCACCATAGTAGATCACAGCGAGAAAGAAGATCTTGAAGACCATCATGAAAAGATCTTGATTTGAAGATGCAAAGAAGGTCAAAGCAAAGGAAGAATCACAAAGAAGGAAAGATAGTCAAGAGAAGAGGTGTCTTAGTCTTGGAGTGGCTAATAGGTCAAGGGTCTTGGTCTTGGTATTTGTCAATTGGAATCTTTATAAGAAGAATTTGTGCATGTTTTCCTCTCAAAGAGTGAGAGGTTTTGGCCTTGGCTCATAGCCTACATGATGTGTCTCTTGTGTATTTATGTTCATGCATTGGTTACTGTTTGATGAAGAAGAATACTAATAATCTAACATAAAGAAGATCCTAATCTAAAGAAGTAAAAAGCATTCACAAGCAGCCACTAATGGAAGAGAAATCATCTAACTCTAATGCCCTAGATTTCTGAACAAGAACTAGACCAAACCCTTTCTGGGTTTTGATGGGTTTGTCAAGAGGAGCCTGGGCTAATTTTGCACAATTTTTTGAGCACCGGAGGAGGGTCTTTCAGTGGTTTCTTTCGAGTATACAGAGCAGTTTTTCCAGGGTAGCGCAGGGCATATTTGGGGAAGCTCATTTCCACATCTGGGCATTGTATTTTCCGACCTGCGGCTTTTCTAGCTTGCTAGCGTGGCAAGCCCAAGTGCACTCCTTTCATGCCCCATTATACTATTGCTCCATATATATAATAAAATGGCTCAGCTGGATGGTGTTTTTGGAGATTTTTTGGGTGTCTACTTATATTTCTGAATTTTGTGTATTCATGTCAGTTTTTTCTTTGTTTATCACTGTATTTCCTAAGTAGGAATATTACAGTGGTATTAGAGCTCATAATCTTGGCTCAGCTTGTGGAAGTAGTTTTAGTCTATGACACGAGAGGATAAGCAAAACGTCACTTACAGGAGGCACAAGTATAGAAGTAGAGAAAGGTAGCTACAAATTGCTCCTGATCCAATAACTGTTGAGCCGAAGGTTGAGAGGTCAGACATGGGGGATAATGGGGGAGACAAGATGAGTAAAGAAGAGGAGTTTGCCCAACATCTCTTGAAGGCCATCAATGATTTGTCTAAGGGCATTGATGAGCTAAGGCAACAAAACTACAACAACAACAAGGGCAAGGGGATTCAGGGAGAAATTCATCTGGGTGAACGCTTGGGTACTTTGTAATACCATGCAGCGAATACACCCAACATACCACTTGTCTCTAGTACACCACCCAGGTCAACCATCCCCACATTTCTAGCGTTTGGTGGTGGAGGGCTGCAAGGGTAGGAGGAGATGCCCCTGGTGGCTTATGTTGTGGAGTATCAGTCCTATGGGCCCGATTTCAGAGAGGCCATCACCTTCAAGGACTTCTGCCAGCTAAAGGAAAACAATAGGAGCAAGGGACATAGTGGAGGAGGCTACACACATGGCACCGATTTACAATGCACTATGAGCAGATTATTCCTCCTGACTTTTGATGGCTCACCTAAGAGCTCAGCCAGGGCATGGGTTGATAAGTTAGATGTCTACTTCCAGGTCAACTACATGAGAGAGGTGGAGGTAATTAAAATTGCCACATTGCACTTAGAGGGAGAAGCCCATGATTGGTGGTTCCATGGGTTGACCATGATGGGGCACGTGGGAGTTATGGCCTATGAGGATTTCACTTGGAAGGTATTGGAGCGCTACGAGAGCAGAGACTTGGAGGAACACTTTAAAGAGCTGACACGACTCAAGCAGACTGGGAGTGTTGAGGCCTATCTCTCGAAGTTTCTGAGATTGTCACTACTGGTGCCCGATTTATCAGAGGCTAGGAGGGTCTTCATGTTCTTGGAGGGGATAGCAGAGCCACTGAGGGGTTTGATAAGGTGTAACAGGCCCAACACTTTGTAGGACGCAGTCGGTAGAGCCTGAGACTTGCAGGATGCTCTACCTAGAACCAAAACGTAGATACCACCTAGGCCGGTGTTCCAGCAGAGGGGGAGAGACACTAGGGCCACACCATCGAGAGCTAACCATGGGCATGGACAATTGGATGAGGAGACCAACACCTTCAGAGGAGGAAGCTATGCTTCACTTGTCAGGAGCCTTGGGCACCAAGCCATAGATGCACAATGGGCAAGGTCCATTACATTGAGGTTTTCTCTGATAGTGACCTGGAGGATGACGTACAGTTGGAGGTAAGTGAGGTTGATAGCAAGACACACGTTGAGAGGGGACCACCTCCACCACCACCATTAGGGGGAGCACCTTTTGCACCAACAGGAGGGGTCCTTGCATCCTTACGTGGGGTTTCCAAAATTTTGACTTTGAGGATCAAAAGCACCTTATAGGGGAAACGTGTCTTAGATTTGGTAGATAGTGGGGCCACCAACAATTTCATTGATGCATAGATGATTCAGAGGCGGGGTATTAGTATCGAGGAGTTTGAGAGGTTCTCAGTCCTTGTGTCGGGGGATAGGACCATGCAGTGTACCCGATATGTCCCCACCTTGATAGTGACCATGGGGAACTATTCATTGATAGATCATTTCTTCGTGGTGGATGTATTGGACACCAATGTGGTGATGGGTGTCCATTGGCTCTATTTTCTTGGATGGGTCACTACAAATTGGCGGAAGTTGGAGATGGAGTTTATGGGGTCGGATGGCAAGCTAGTTGTTCTCCGGGGCATGCATTCATACACCCCATAGATAGTTTCAGTGACTTGAGACATGGGGACATTGCGTGGGCGATGGAGTTTTTTTTAGGTTGGGAGTCAGCCCAAGCTACCACACACCGACATTCAAGCCATCCTAGACAAGTACTCGGTAGTGTTTGGGGATATATCACCAAGGTAGCCACCTGACCAGGGGTTTGAGCACACGATTGAGCTAGAGCCAAGGGGTACAGGCTGTTATTACCACTCCTTATAGATATCCCAAGGCCTACAGGGATGAGATCGAGCAAGCCATTCAGAAGCTGCTGGCACTTGGGCACATTAGGCATAGCTCTAGGCCCTTCGCTTCGTTAGTTTTTCTGGTGAAGAAGAAAGATGGGACGTTACGCATGTGCATAGATTACTAGGCACTCAAGAAGAAGACCTTGAAGAACTACTACCCCATTCCACACATTGATGAGCTAATGGATGAGCTTAGAGGAGCCTAGTACTTCTCTAAGATAGACTTGTGTTCGGGGTACCACCAGATCAGAGTGAGGGATATAGATGTCCCCAAGACGACCTTCAGATGCCATTATTGGCATTTTGAGTTCTTGGTTATGGCTTTCAGGCTGACCAACGCACCTGCCACTTTCGAGTCCTACATGAACCATCTGTTTTGTGGGTAGTTGTAGAAATTTGCATTTGTATTCTTTGTGTTGATTTGTGCTAGCATCGATGTGATTTAGCCATGAAAATTGGCGGAGAGGCTAAAGCACATGAGATCTCCAAAACCCAAAAATCGTTTGTAGAAATTCTACCCGGATGAGGAGATATCAAAATAATTAATATTGTTAATGGGGTCCTAAGTATAAACTTAGGAAAATTAAAATATTAATGTGTATTAATATAATTTTGGGTTAGAAGGTTCCAAGGTACGAGGATCAAACGAAATCTAATCTTAGCCATTGATTAGTCACTTAATCTTGGCTGTTGAAGACTCAACAGGAATAGTATAAGAGGAGGCTTGAGGGTCAGTTGGAGATACACCATATTGATCAGTGAGTTTGATTTTCTGGAGCGGGGTCTGCTGAGAGAATCAAACCAGTGATCTATTGCAGTGAGGGGCAGTTCGGCATGAGGGAAAAATACATAGTAGAGAGGCAGAGATAGTGCCAAAGAGACAACGCAGAGCCTAGGAAGGCTGACGCAGAGGCAGCTGGGACTTACGCAAAGGCTGAGGAGGCCAGCGTGAGTGACGTAGAGGGTTAGAGGTTTGATGCAGAGAGCCAAGAGGCTGATGTAGGGCCAAGAGGCAGCACTGGGTGATTTTTCATGCGGCAGACTGGGTGTTGGTGAGTTGGGAAGGGTGACGCAGTCCCTGTAGAGTGACGCAGAGAAGTAGAGAAGCTTGGAGCAGCTTTCGCTATCCAGCTAAGGAGCTGTCGTAGTTGCTGTGGGATCATTCATCCAGTGACTAATGAGCGAGAATATTTGTCTGCGAGGAGAGGTACTACTACCGAGGGAATTCTCTGCTGGGTGAGCCATTTTTGGCACCCTAGTTGTGTTCAGAAACTGCATAATAATAAAACCCTCATATCTGCCGCACCGGTTTTCTCGCATAGGGTTTTTCCGGGGATGATTGTCCAAAAATAACTGTGTCCCTTGTGTGTTTGTCTCAATTATTTCAGTTGGTGATTTGTTTATGTGTTAACGCTGCATTTGTGTTTATTTTTAGTATTTATATTTATAAATTACTTGTTAATGAAAATAACAAGCAAGAGAAAATAAACCAGATAATGCAGTAGGGATTCCTAACGTGTCAGATTTAGAAATTTCAAGATGGTATCAGAGGATTGTAGATCACAAGAGAATTGAAGGCACAAACAGTAATCTGAAGAATTTGCAGCAGTAGAAGTTGTCCCGAGAGACATCGTTGTTCCAGAGTAGAAGCAGCTAGAGAGGACGTGATGCAGAGCCTGCATCATCGTTTCGAGCCAGGAGGAGGGTAAACACAGAGGCAAAGAGGGGAAGATCAGACCTACGCAGTGCCTAGTCATCTTTCTTAGCCAGGGAGGATCGACACTGTGGCCAGGAGGTGTAGATTCAATTGTTGCCGGGATTGCGCAGAACCTGAAAGGCTCAATTTCTTCGGTTGTCGGGATTGCGCAGAGCCTGAAAGGCTCAGTTTCTTCGGTCGCTGGGGCTTGGAGTGCTGTGTGGGCAGATTGTGATTTGAGGAGCTGGTGGGATGTTGTTTCTGTTGAAGCAGAACAATGTCTAAGGAGACAGAACCAAGGTAGAGGGAGTCGCTACCTTGATGAATTTCTGGCCAAGAAATCCAAATCCAAGTTGCAGTTGCAAGGAGGATTGGAGAGGAGTAGTTCGACAGCTGGCCAGAGGATTTCTAGGAGGGAAATCAGGACTTAGAGGGATATTTCTAGGAGGGAATTCGAGACTTAGAGGGAGTCCAGAAGAGGAGCTGAAATGGTAGCGAACAAACTGAGGGATTAGGACAGGTTGAATGGGGCTTCCAACTTTGTCATCTGGAAGGCCAAGATCCTGACAATCCTGGATCGACATTGCATCAAGGACTTTGCCTTGAGAACCGTGGCTATCCCAGTTGACCTAGCTGAGAACGAGAAGTGTGAGGATGCAATGGTGAGAGCGAAGTGCATGATCCTAGACAGGGTGAAAGATCATGTTATACCACATATTGCTTAGAAGAACACAACAAAGGAGATGTGGGACACCCTGACCACCTTATACTAGGGCTCTTCCGTGCAGTGGAAGATGCTATTGGAAAATCAGTTGCGGTCATATCAGATGTAGAAGGGAGAGCATGTTGAAAATAGCGACAAGAAATGCTAAAAATAGAACTGCTATAAATAGCATTTTGGGATACATTCCAATTTTAGTTAGTCCCTGAACTAAAATTGAGAATTAAAATTCGAATTTGATTTTAGCAACTGTTTGTAAAATAATTACTTAATTCATCTTGAGTTAATTAGTTGTAGAAAATCAAACATGAAGTCTATGTGAAGACATGCAATAGTTTCCCCTTTGATTGAGGAAGTTATCCCTTGATTAAGGAGATCAGGATGAGTTATACTTTGAGTTGTAATTAGTTAGCTCAGTTAACTGAGATAAGTCCAGTTAGATTAGTTCCAACAATTTGTGGAACTGATTGTGAGTTCAGTTAGTTAATGCATGCATGCATGTAACTACTGCACTTCAGATAATTGAATATTCTCTCATAAATAACTCATGCATGTCAGTTCAGTCATAGACAGAGTTGAGATCAGATGATGGGACAGTGTAGTATCAGTTGCAAGAATGTTCCATTGAGAATATCTCTTGCATGCAGAAGGAATTCATTCCTTGGAGATTGCGCAGTTACTTCTGAGTTTGGTGAGTTTTGTGACATGTGAATTCACACAGGTGGTAGCTAGAGGACCCAAGAGAAACTGCACAAGGATATAGGAGGCTTGGAGGACTGAGGAAAGGCATATGTTGTGTCTATTCAGTTTATGAGTAGCATTGAGGGATTGTACTGAGAGCTAGATAGCTTGTGAGCTAAAGCTTTGTGTAATCCAGACATATTTCCACTTGTATGATAATACAGAGATCGAGCTTTTTCATTGAGGCTTTCCCCAGAGTATTCTTCTGTGTTCATGTGTGATTGATTTCTCATTCTCTGTTATATGCGTTCTAATTGATCTTGCTCAAAATCGATTAAGCTTTCACAAGTTTGTTTGTAGAAGTAGATCAAGTATTTTGCTTTAGTCTATTGCATTATCAGGTAATCTACAGTGGGAAATTCTACAGAGCAGATAGATCCATTCATTCTCATGTTGCAGGAGATTTGCAACCAACTTATTTCCGTGGGGTCTACACCGGATCCAGAATTTATGGTCAGCACTGCCCTGGATGCAGTGTCCGAGGAGTGAGAGACATTTGTCCAGAGTATTTTGGGCAAGGCTACTCTTTTCGGTTGGGAGGCGATGTTGGCAGCTCTTTGCCAAGAAGAGATCAGGGGGTTGACCAAGGCAAGGAGTAGTAGCAAGGGAGGTCGAATCGAGAAAGAGGAGGAGGAGGATGCGACTCTAACATCTGCGGGACAACAAGGGAAGAGGGAGAAGAAGGACATCTCCAAGGTGAAGTGCTTCCGTTGTGGGGAGCTGGGACATTATGCATCCCAGTGTCCCAGGAAGAAACACAAGGGAGAGGCTTTCGATTCAAAGGCAGCTCCAGCTAAGGCGGAGAAAGAGGTCGAGACTAATGACGATTGTGCCATGAGTACTCATGCACCTCTAGAGAAGAGGTGTGGAGACATCTAGTTGTAGTCAAGACGACTACATATTAGGGGCATGATCCTTGAGGTGCCCAAACCCTTGGCTCATATCCGGTTATGGGAACCCTTAACGACAGTAGCAAGATGACAGGGGTCAGGTGGAGCATAGTGTAGTGAAGTAGCAAGGCAGTGCTTGGGTGCAGAAATCTGAGGCAACGCAATGGAGGTTGTAGCAGTGTTACAGGCACAGAAGTGTATGCAGCAACGCAGTGGTAGTAGAGGGGGCACAGGATAACAGCAGAGGCAGCTTCAGTTTCACGAGGCTTCCAGACTAACTAGGATGTCAGTGTTTAGGAGAAGTCAATTACCTACTTCTCTGTAACTGAGTTGCAGTGCAGCAATTAGTAGCGGCAGTGCTAGGGGCAACATGGGCATCATATTGAGAGGGAGCTGCAATACAGATGTAGCAGTGGCAGTGTCATGGGCAGTAGTATAGGAAGCAACAGTGCAAATGATGTTAGGCAGAAGGCCAAACATCAACACAGGTACTGGTGCGAAGGATCAGTGAGATGTTTCCATGGTGAAGCATTACTAGATCACATTCCTCGCTAAGAGGGAGTGTTGATTTGTGGTAGCATTGGATGTGTTTTAGCCGTGAAAATTGGTGGAGAGGCTAAAGCACATGAGATCTCCAAAACCCAGAAACCTTTTGGAGAAATTCTACCTGAATGAGGAGATATTAAAATAATTAATATTGTTAATGGGGTCCTAAGTATAAACTTAGGACAATTAAAATATTACTGTGTATTAATATATTTTTGGTTTAGAAGGTTCCAAGAGACCTGGATCAAGCGAAATCTAATCTTAGCTGTTGATTAGGGCCTTAATCTCGGTCATTAAAGACTCAACAGGAATAGTATAAGAGGAGGCTTTAGGGTCAGTTGGATATACACCATATTGATCAGTCATTTCGATTTTCTGGAGCGGGGTATGCTGAGAGAATCAAACCAGTGACCTGTTGTAGCGAGGGGCAGTTCGGCACGAGGCTGAGAATACATAGCAGAGAGGCACATATAGTGCAAAAGAGACAACGCAGAGCCTGTGAAGGCTGACGCAAAGGTAGCTAGGACTTACGCAGAGGCTGAGGAGGCCAGCTTGAGTGACGCAGAGGGCCAGAGGGTTGATGCAGAGAGCCAAGAGGCTGACACAGAGGCATCAGTAGCTGTGCAGAGGCTAACAGAGCTGATGCAGGGCCAAGAGGCAACGGTGGGTGATTTTTCGTGCGGTAGACTGAGTGTTGGTGAAATGGGAAGGGTGACGTAGTCCTTGCAGAGTGACACAGAGCAGTGGAGAAGCTTGGAGTAGCTTTAACTGTCCAGGTAAGGAGCTGCCGTAGTCGCTGTGGGATCGTTCATCCGGTGATTGATCAGCCAGAATATCTGTCTCTGAGGAGAGGTACTACTGTCGAGGGCATTCTCTGTTGGGTGAGCCATTTATAACACCTTAGTTGTATTCAAAAACTGCGTAATAATAAAACCCTCATATCTGCTGCACCGGTTTTCCTGCATTGGGTTTTTCCGGGGACGATTGTCCAAAAATAACGGTGTCCCTTGTGTGTTTGTTTCATTTATTTCAGTTGCTGATCTGTATATGTGTTAAGGCTACATTTGTGTTTGTTTTCAATATTTATATTTAATAAGTAGGAGAAAATAAACCAGATAATGCAATAGGGATTTCTGACGTCTCAAAATTAGAAATTTCAACACTTCGCTGACATTTGATCTACAACAGGAACTGGGAGGAGCATCCACATCACTTGGAGGTGGTGTTGCGCATTATAGAGGGGCAACAGTTGTACGCCAAGTTGTCCAAGTGCGAGTTTGGGTTGACAAATATGCTCTATTTGAGGCGTATTATTGGAGAGGATGGCGTGAGGGTGCATGAAGAGAAGATCAGGGCTATCCGAGACTGGCCAGTACCCCAAAATGTGACTAAGTTGAGGGGCTTTCTGGACATATGCACCTACTACAAGAAGTTCGTGAAGGGCTTCTCACAGTTGGCAGCTTCCCTCACTGATTTGACCAAGCAGGGGGCCTTCACATGGACAAATACGACACAAGTAGCGTTTGAGCACCTCAAGGAGGTGATGAATAGCTGTCCAGTATTAGCACTCCCTAATTTCACTCAGCCATTCACCTTGGAGTGCAATGCATCAGGTGAAGGTGTTGGCATAATTTTGTCATAGGATGGCCACCCCATTGTGTTTGAGTGCCGAAAACTCCTTCCGCTTGAGAGGTCATATTCCATTTACGACAAGGAGATTTTGGCCATTATGCATGCTTTGGCCAAATTCTGGCAGTACTTAGTGGTCAACAAGTTTAGAGTGAAGACTGACCACAACAGTCTTTGCCATTTTCTGGGGCAGAAGGGCCTTAATGACAGGGAGCAGAAGTGGGTTAGCAAAGTTTAGGCCTACGACTTTGATATTGAGTATGTCAAGGGAAAACACAATGTAGTAGCGAATGCATTATCTAGGAGGCCCATGACACCTTCACTCATGACCATTTGCCATGATTAGAAGGCACAGTTGTCGGTAGAGTACTCTAAAGATCGATGAGAGTGCGAGATCTTGGAGGGCACACACACTGATGAGCGCTACAAGGTGATGGCTGAAGTCATCTCCTACAAGGGACACATGTTTTTAGTGACTGGTTCACAGTTCAGGGAGAAGATTCTTCACACAACCCATGACTCCTCGTTGTTAGGACACCGGGGGTTCTTGAAAACATATAGGGCAGTCAAAGAGTGTTTCTCGTGGAAGGGCCTCAAGGGAGATGTGTTGAAGCATGTGCAAGAGTGTGAGGCTTGTCAGAGGAACAAGGGAGAGTTGACCCATTCAGTCAGGTTGTTGCAACCACTTCCCATTCTTGAGGGGAAATGGGAGAGCATCTCTATGGATTTTATCACAGGGCTTCCCATGGTGTAGGGAAGAGACGGTATATATGTGGTGATGGATCGGTTGACTAAGTATTCACACTTCTTTGCTATTCCAACCTAGTATTCTGCTTCACATGTAGTGGAGTTGTTTTTCAGAGAGGTCTTCCATTTGCTTGGTCTTCCTATTGAAGAATCTAGGGAATTCAGAATTAAAGTGATTCTTCTTAACATGATAACAATTTGTGAAGTGTTTTTACAATTTATCTTAGCTTGATCTTCTTTGTATTATTAGTGTGTGTTTACTTCATCAAACTGCTATCAAAACAAAGAGACAAGAACACAAGATATTTGGCTTTCTTCCAGGGCCAAAACCTCTCCCTCTTGGAGAGGAAAACCCGCACAAAATTCTTCTTATAGAAATTCCAATTGACGAATACCAAGACCATGACCCTTGACCCATTCTGCCACTCCAAGACCAAGATACCAATCCTCTCCTCTGTCACTGCTGAGATTATCCTCATTGCTGCACCATTGAGGCCATCATTACTACATCACTGAGATCTTCATTGCTGCTTCTTCATCATGTCAACGAGGTCTATTGAGATCTTCACTGTGATCTTTATTCTAAGCTTTCATCGATGCACCGAGAGCTTCATTATGACAATCACCATGATGACTATCTCATCATATCTCCATCATTGTATTCTAGTTGAGATCATCATCACATTAACTGTGAGCATGCCAAGAGTGTATTTCTAGACTGTGATTACAATAGTGGGATCTCATTCCAAGATAGTGAGGATTCCAAGCCCCTTTTCATCATATATATACATGGACTGTTAGGAGGCAAGTCCACCGAGACTATGATAACGTTCCTCCTTGTACTGAGATTTTCTCTACATTTGAGACTGGAATCATGATACCCATCCGAGAGATATCAAGCCACTGTTCTCACCGAGATTTCATATCACTGTATTTATACTTAACCAAGGTTCTGAGCCACTGTACTTATCACCGAGACTGCCTCTTGTAATGCAGATCATATCCCTGTACCCATCTGAAGTGTTTGCTTGTCTTATTGTGCCATCCGAAGTGTAGAAGTATATCCTCCTGTAGTGAGGATGTTTGCTCCTATACCCATCTGAATGTTATAGTGATACTTCTTCATCCAAGACCAATAACACTTGCCTTCCTGTAGTGCGGATTTGCTCCTATCATCCGAAACCCATAACACTTGCCTTCTGGTAGTGTGGATTTGCTCCTATGCCCATTTGAAATTTCAGAGAGGAATTTGCGAGTTTTGTGCCTCACATTTGCGGATACCTTGACGGGGTATTTATAGTGGTTTGTGCTCCCAAAATAAGCTGACTTGAATACATGAACCGACATGTGTATTATTGAATATATAAAACATTTTCAGAAGAAATGACATTGAAGATTTTGGTCAATACATGAACCGACATGCCTGCCATTTATACATTTAATTTAATATTGAAGCCGACATAATGAATTCCTTATCGATTTTCTTGCAGACTTCTTGTGCTTGCTAGTGGAGGATTGATCTTGGTGTTTGGAGGGCTGCTACACACTTTTGTAGACTTGTATGCATTTACATAGGCTCATGAGGAGCTTGTTTACACATGACATGACTCTTTGACATATTAATAAATCCTAAAGACATCAAGAAGAAGTCTTTTGACCTATGACAACTCTTGCTCATGAAACCCATGTAGCAAGGCATACAAAATAATTTATTCTCTTTTATTACATCATTTACAAAGATCATGTCATTATGAAGACCGAACTTAGTGACACTTTCTTCAACACTTCCCAAGCCTATAGTGAGTGACAGGGATAGTTGTTTCATGGGAGCATTCTGGCAGGAGTTTTTTTCGATTAGTGGGCACAGAGCTCACCCCCAATACCAGTTACCACCCACAGACGGACGGTCAAATCGAGAGAGTCAACAAATGGCTGGAGGTCTACCTACGAAGCTATGTGACTGGGCAACAACGAGCATGGATCCAGTGGTTTCATTTGGCAGAGTATTGCTACAACACCACCCATCACATGTCCATTGGTATGTCACCTTTGTGTGCTTTGTATGATGCTTTATCTTTTGCTGAAATTGTTTTTAGGGACAACCAGGCCCAAAGGCCAAAGACTAGATCCAAGAGAGCTAAAATGTCCATAAAGCTCTCAAGGAAAAACCGTTGACAACCAAGAGTCAGCAAAAATTGTATGCAGACACGCACAAGATCAAGAGGCATTTTGAGGAGGAGAACTTGGTTTTCCTGCAACTACAGCCATACAGACAATCCATGTTGAAGCAGAAGGGGGCCGAAAAGCTACAACCCCGTTTTTATGGGCCATACAGGCTGAGCAGGGGAGTTGGAGAGGTGGCTTATGAGCTGGAGCTTCCACTCGAAAGCAAGATCCACAACGTTTTCCATGTCTCATGCCTCAAAAAGGTGTTGGGGCAACAAGTGACAACAATCACAGAGTTACGTGAAAATTCTATCTCTGCGGCAACTGATTTTTTTTTCCTACTTATTCCACAATAAGTTATTTATAAAATTACTTCAACAAACATTAAAATAAATACTGTTGCAGATATCACATCGTAATACAGAAACAAACATATGCACAAGCATTAACACATTAACACAGATATTTTGGACAACAGTCCCTAGAAAAACCCAATGTGGGAAAACTAGTGCAACAAGGGAGGATTTTATTATTCAACAATTCTTCTGTACAACAAGGTGCCAAACTGGCTTACCCACAGAGAGAAATAATTCTCCAGCACTTCTCCCAATCCTAGCATCAACCCGACTGACCTCCGCGTGGCTCTCAAACCCTCTGCATGAACCCCTTCTTGACTGTGTCAGCCCTGGGCCTCTTTGCATCACTCACGCAGGCCCTGCATAGTTTTCTGCTGCCTCTATGTCTGCCTCTCCCGCCTCAACGCTGATCTCCAGTGGTTGATCCCACCTCTCTGCTGCGTACTTGCTGCCTCTTAACTGCTCATTAGACCACTGGTTCAATTTCTCAGCTAACCCCGCTCCAGAAATTGAACTCATTGGTCTCCCTCAATGTGTTCTCCAAGTGACCCTCAAGCCTCCTCTTATACTTTTCTCGTTGACAAATCAATGACTGAGATTAAGTCCCTAATCAATGGCTAAGATTAGATCTGGCTTGATCCATGACCTTTGGACCATTCTAACATAGTTTTATATTAATACACTTTAATATTTTATTTTCCCTAAGTTGAGACTTAGGGACTCCATTAAAAATATTAATTATTTTAATATCTTCCAAACTGTTTATAGTCTGCCCAAACCCTTTTTGGGTATTGGAGATGTCATGTGCCTTAGCCTCTCCACCAATTTTTGTGGCTAGAGCACATCCAATGCTACCCCAAATCAACACTTCCTCTTAGCGAGAACTGTGCTCTAGTAATACTCCTCACCATGTATCACCCTGATCATCTGGCATCAGTCCCTGTGCTGATGCTAAGCCTCCCTGCCCAACATTCTCTGCACTGCTGCATCCCGTACTACTGCCCATGGCTCGGCTACTACCACTGTTGCATTTGTACGAAAACTCTCTCTGCATCCGTGCTGTTGCTAGTCCTTTCCCCCAACACTGCATCCGCACTGCAACTCCCTCTGCATCCTTGCAGTTATCACTCCCATTTCTGCTACTAACATTGGTTCTTTACCATCCCCATCTTTTCCCTGAAGTAGTCAAATTTTGTCCTTCCAAGGGCCTTGGTGAGGATGTCCACCACCTATTCTCCTGTAGGAGTGTAGCTCAACTGTACAACTCTTCATTAGACACAGTCCCTAACAAAGTGACACTGGATATCAATATGCTTTGATCTATCATGAAACACTGGATTCTTAGAGAGCTTGATGCAACTCTGATTATCACACATGATCCTGGTCGCCTCCATATTCCTTCTGAATAGGTTCACAAGCAGTTTTCTAAGCCATATTTCCTCACACGAAGTTGTGCTCGCAGCCATATATTCTGTCTCAGATGAGCTCAGAGCCACAAACTTCTGTTTCCTACTGCACCAAGAGGTCATTCCTGATCCAATGTTGAAATAGTACCCAGAGGTACTTTTCCGATCCACTGAACTTCTTGCCCAATCTGCATCAGTAAATCCACTCAATCTGATATCCTTATTCCTGGTGTAGAAGAGTCCATAATCGACTGTTCCCTGTAAATACCTGAGAACATGTTTTGCTGCTGCCCAATGTGCCCTCTTCAGTTCCACCATGAATTGACTGAGGGTGTTGATAGAGTAGCAAATGTTTGGCCTGGTATTGACCAAATACATCAGGGACCCTATGAGCTGCCTGTAGAGGGTGGGATCGACATCCTTGTCTTTTGATGCATCAATCTTCTTCTAGTTGGTGATCATTGGTGTAGCCATAGGTCTACAGTCCTTCATCCCGAATCTTTTCAGGATTTCTGTAGCATACCTCCCTTGCGCAAGGAATATTTCTCCCTTTTGCTGCCAAACTTCCAACCCTAGGAAGTAGTGCATTCGCCCCAAATCCTTCATATCGAATTCTGTGGCTAGATTCTTCTTGCAGTCCCCAATGAGTCTGTATGATGCTGTCAGAAAGAGATCATCCACATACAATACTAAGATTAGCGACTCGTTTTCTACAACTAAATAGTAGGGATTCGGATCCGCGTCACTCTTGACAAACCCCATCTTCTGCAAGTAGCCATCTATTTGACCATACCATGCTCTCGATGCATGTTTCAACCCATACAAGGCTTTCTTCAATCTGCATACATGAGACTTCTTCTCATGAGTTTCAAAGCCCTCTGGTTGTTCAACGTATACCTCCTCTTCTGTTACTCTGTTTAGAAATGTCGTTTTGACCTCCATCTGATGGATCTCGAATCCCATCCGGGCTGCAAGAGATATCAAGGTCCTCATAGATTTGTACCTGGCTATCGGGGCAAAGGTCTCCTCATAGTCAATCCCTTCCTTTTGAGCATACCCCTTAGCCACAAACCTGGCTTTGTATTTCTCAACACTGCCGTCTGCAGCGTATTTGATCTTGTAGATCCATCTTGAACCTACCACTGATTTGTCTTGAGGTCTTGGCACCACCTCCTAGACATCATTTACCATTATGGAGTTGTATTCCCCTACCATTGCATCTAGCCAAACCTGATGTTGAGCTGCCTCCTTGAAGTTAGCAGGCTCTCCATCTCGAGCTACTAATGCCTTATACCTATCTGGCTGTTTTCGCTCCCTCTTATTTTTTCTTGGTACACCAATGAAGTCCTCTACATCTCGCAGGATCTGACAAAGTTCCTTGCTAGTTCTTCCTTTGCCAGCAGGGGCTTCTGTTCGCTCCTCCTTCTCATCCTGAGGATCTTCCTGTCCTGAGAAAGAATTCTTTACTTCTGTTGGTTGAAGAGGCTTAACCAACGACTCCTCTTTTGACTGCTCCTCGGAAGGCATCTCGCGAGATCTTCGAAAGCCCTGCCTTCCATGAACTTTACATCTCGTCGTACTACTACCTTCCTGCTCCCTAGAAGATAGATTTTGTATGCCTTAGCGTTCTCGCTATATCCTACCAAATATCCCTTTTCCGCAATCTGATCTAGCTTCTTCCTCTTTTCTTCGGATATGCGGCAATATGCTAGACTCCCAAATATCCTAAAATGACTAACTTCAGGTGTCTTCCCTATGAAGACTTTCTCTGGAGTAATCTTGCCCAATGCTCGATGAGGAGCCTTGTTCTGAACATAGAATGCTATGTTGCATGCTTCTGCCCACATGAATTTTGGCATATCTTGATCATACATGATGTCCCTAGCTGTTTCTACAATAGTCCTGTTCTTTCTTTCCACTACCCCATTCTGCTCCGGATTATATGGAGCAGTCCACTCTCTTCTAATGCCCTCCTTAGCACAAAAATCAATGAAGTCCTTATCGACATATTCTCCACCATTATTTGAGCGCAAAACTTTTATTTTCTTCCCAGTTAGATTCTCCACTAGAGCTTTGAACTCCTTGAATCAACAAAAAACCTTGTCCTTGGTTTTCAGAAAATAAATCCAAGTTTTCCTTGAGTGGTCATCAACGAATGTAAGGAAATACTCGACACCACTGAGAGCTTTGATGGACATAGGTCCGCAGATATCAAAGTGTATCAATCCTAGTACACTCTTGGCCCTGTGTTTGCTCCTAGGAAATGCTGCCTTGGCATACTTTCCTAGAGCACATCCCCTGCATACATACATCATCTCGTTCTGTACTCAGATCTGGAACTCCTGTTACAGTGCTCCTGAGAATTCTCAGAGCTCCATGGTGCAAGTGACCCATTCTTCTGTGCCATAGTTCGTTCAAGTCCTTGTCTCCATGATTGCCTATTAGTGCCATTGGTGATTCTAGTTGCAATCTATACAACTGATTACTTTTGATCCCGATATGCACTTTCTTTTTCCAGCTCGGGTGTTTGACGTATACCTTCTCCTTGATGAAGTAGACGTCATAGCCCTTGCCTTGTAGTTTCAACACGGAAAGTAAGTTCATCCCCAATCCTGGTACATGCAGTACATTTGTAGCACATAACCGTTCTCCCGATTCTGTTTGAAAAACTATGGTACCCTTTCCTACTGGAGTACTCTTTGCCTTGTTCCCTATGGTGATCTGAAAGTTCATCTTCTCTTCTCGATATTTTGAGAAACACTCCTTGATTCCCGTCATATGCAACGAAGCTCCACTGTCTATATACCATACTTCTGATGATGCAACGCTAGTCATACACACCACTTCTTCTTCCAGCCTGGAAGCCAACATAGAGAAATTAGAATCTCTTTTCTTTGTGCAATCTTCTGAAAATTTTTGTCAATCCCCTGACGTGCATGCCTTTGCATCATGGTCTCAACCCATAACTGATTTCCCCTTTCTGTCTCTGATTACTTGCTCTGATACCATTTGAAAATTCTATCACTGTCGCCACTGATTTATTTTTCCTACTTATTCCACAATAAGCTAATTATGAAATTACTTCAATAAACATTAAAATAAATACTGTTTTAGATATCACACCATAATACAGAAACAAACATATGCACAAGCATTAACACATTGACACAGATATTTTGGACAACAGTCCCCGGGAAAACTCAATGTGGGAAAACCGGTGTAGCAAGGGAGGATTTTATTATTCAACAATTCTTTTGTACAACAGGGTGCTAAACTGGCTTACCCAAAGAGAGAAATAATTCTCCAACACTTCTCCCAATCCCAGCATTAGCCCGGATGACCTCTGTGTGGCTCTCAAACCCTCCGCGTCAGCCCCTGCTTGATTGCGTCACTCACACAGGCCCAACAAGTGACTGCGCAGTCTTTTGCTGCCTCTGCGTCTGCCTGAAAAGCCCTACGTCTGTCCTTCCTGCCTCAGCGTTGATCTCCAGTGGCTGATCCCACCTCTCCGCTCTATATTTGCTGCCTCTTGACTGTTCATCGGACCACTGGTTCAGTTTCTTAGCTAACCCCGCTCCAGAAATTGAACTGACTGGTCTCCCTCAGTGTGTTCTCCGAGTGACCCTCAAGCCTCCTCTTATACTTTTCTCGTTGACAAATCAACAGTTGAGATTAAGTCCCTAATCAATGGATAAGATTAGATTTGGCTTGATCCATGACTTTTGGCCCATTCTAACACAATTTTATATTAATACACATTAATATTTTATTTTCCCTAAATTTATACTTAGGGACTCCATTAAAAATATTAATTATTTTAATATCTCCCAAACTGTTTAGAATCTGCCCAAACCCAAATCCTTTCTGGGTATTGGAGATCTCATGTGCCTTAGCCTCTCCACTAATTTTCGTTGCTAGAGCACATCCGATGCTACCCCAAATAAACAAGGTACCTTCACTGGACGATGAGGGACATCTAATGTTAGAACTAGAGGCCATTTTGGAGACTAGAGAAAGGAAATTGAGGAGCAAAACTATCAGGCAATATCTAGTATGCTGGAGGAACTTACCAAATTAGGATGCCACTTGGGAGGGTGAGCACATACTTCAACATCCAGCACTGCAGTTGCTTTGGGACAAGCAACATTTGGGAGGGGAGGACTATAATGTTCCTTCCTAGAATAATTTCCCTAAAGTTAATTTCACAATTTTGCATTTTTGACTATTATGGGGGCCCACGAAATTTTGGGGATGAGACTTAGGAGATGGGGGCCGAAATAATTTTGTTAGTGGAATGTGGGGGCCACACCCACATGCAATATGCACCCCTTGAAGGGAGAAGTCGAAGTTGCCAAGGAGAGAGGTCGAAATGGTGGATGGAGGGACCCACATGGGAAGGCAAGTCAAAATTATAAATAGAAGGGGCATAACAATTATTGGGGTCTTTTGTCAACTTAACTATTTTCTTGTTGCTCAAGCTGTTTAGCTAGGTCATAGGTGCTGCTTAGCACAAAGCTTTCCAAGGGGAGAGCTCACCCTTCTTTCGGTGGACCATGAGTGCCACCCTAGGGAGATAAATTTGTTGTTGCATTGGAGGGGGATTTGTGGACAATCCGTTGTTTCCAACCAATCTCAGTTTCTCAAAAGACACACAATTCCCTGTTTCCAACCAACAAGTATAAAATTCTCCCCAACAAAGATTGAAAAAATTTTCAACACTTCACTAACTTCTCTTTGTTTTTTTTTCCCAGAATCACAGTCGCATAAACCATAAACAACAAAACATAAACCTAAAATCTAATTTACATTACAAGACTTGTACATATAAAAGAGAACTGGAGGATTCAATATTGGTGAAGTGGCATATGAGCTGGAGCTTTCACCTGGAAGCATGGTGCACATTATTTTCCATGTCTCATGCCTCAAGAAGGTATTGGGACAACATGTGACAACAACTACCAAGCTACATTCGTTGGATGATGATGGGCATCTGGTTCTTGAGCTTGAGGCTATTCTGATGACCAGGAAGAGGAGATTGAGGAGTAGAGTTATCAGGGAGTCTTTGATTAGGTGGAAGAACTTGCCCGATGAGGATGCCACTTGGGAGGGTGAGTAGATATTTCAACACCCACCACTACAGTTGCTTGAGGGCAAGCAACATTTTGGCGGGCAGGATTGTGATATTCCCACTTAGCAAATATTGCTAAGTGAAAATACAATTTTGCTAAATTTTGATATTTTTGGTTTCTAACTTAGGGAAAGTGGGTTGGACGACCCCACTTGCAATTTTTGGCTAAGGAATGCTTGAACATAAGGGAAGAGAGGCAAATCAATCTCTTAGTGGATGATGGGGGCCAACCTAAAGGGAAATACTCACCCTTTAGACAATTCACACTTTTGGAGGGAGAAAGTCAAGAGGGGGTTGATGCATGGGACCCACATGGAAGAAAGGAAGCTCAAGGATAAATAGGAGAAGCATACATCACTTTGGGGCTTTTGAACTTTTGACAAACAAACTTACATAGCATGCTTGAACTGTTGAGCCAAGTCTTCAAGTGTTGTTCAACACATGAGGTTTCCAAGGGGAAATATCAACTCTTCCTTTGGCGAACTTCGAGTGCCACCCAAGGGGAACCATTCTTGAATTGTGCAGTTGTTCCAGAGGTATTTCTACAGTGTAATTTGTGGCATTATGGGGTAGATTGGGGACAAAGAGGGACCACACATTCTTGAGGAGAACGAGCTACAAAGAAACAACATTTCCAGTTATTTAGGAGCATATTCCCATAGGGTTCAACAACATTTTTTGTTCGATGGTTTGAGGGGCTACACTACAGACCAAATTTTCCTCTTCTAGGCTAGTGTAGAAGTGACTGGTTTGGGGGTTGTGCAGTCACTGGTGAAGGCCACTCATGGTGGAGGTTTGATCAAGGATTTGTTAGGATATTCCGAGTCCCGACACATAGGAAATAGTTAAGTACAACTTGGTCTAGTGTAGAGTTAGGTATAGAGTTAGGTAAAGTGTGTTTCTTTACCGTTGTACATTTTGTAACTTACAATCCGACGGTCACGATATGTAGTGATCCGACGGTTCATTCTCTCCTCGGTATTACCAACACTTGATCCGTGGCTTGACACCCGATTGGTCCATGAATTCTATTTAAAGCGCATGGAGGGTCATTTGTAGGGTAATCCGTGCATGAGAGAAACATATGTAAATTTTCATTCTTTTATTAATAAATTGCCTGAAGTGGCCGCGTTGGCTTAGGCCGTGGACTGTTTCCCTCTTTGAGGGTTTTAACCACGTCAAAATACTGGTGTATTGATCTGCGATCTGGTTGTGAGCGATGTCCTTTTGGTGTTCTGTCTGAGGAACTTACCCTGTATATTCCTACATGGTATCGGAGCTATTTGAGGGCCGCGTCCGTTGGTGATCCAAATCTGAAGCCGGTAGAACTGCATCCGACTGTCGTTTCCTAGATCTGCTGTTTCTGACTGCTTTCGGGCCGAGAGGATTGCTCTGTTGTGTTCAGAGCATCTGTTCCAGTGAGGAACCCCTTTCGTTTCACGCGAAAAGGTTTCCGGTAGCCCTAGCTGCGTCATTTTTAAGATCTGGAGGTATACAGTGTTTATTTGCAGTTTACTGTTTTTCTCTCTGTTTATTTCGGTTTCGGTTTATTTAGCCTTTTTATTACCGGATCTATACCTTTCATTTCTGCGTATGCTCTTTGCCCTGCGACTCTGTGCGATCTGGGCAAATCAGAAACAGAAAGGAAGGATTTTTCTCATGCGTATGCTCTTTTCCCTGCGCCTTAGGGTGATCTCGGAAAATCAGAAACATTGAGAAAAATATTTAGTTTCCGGCCAAAGCTAACTTTGAGCCGCAAGGTTCATTTTTGAAAATATTTAGTTTTTCGGCTAAAGCTAACTTCGAGCCATAAGGTTCGTTTTCTTTGCATGTCGTGTTGGGTTTTGTAGGGAAAAAGAGTTTTCTCAAGGCAAGCACACAACCCAAAGCACCCCCCCCCCCCCTCTCTCTCTCTCTCTCTCTCAAATTTTTTGTATAGATCAATTGGTTCAAAGCTATTTTAAGAGAGTAGAGGTCTTGGGTTCAAGTCTCCATTTTGTGGGGGTGGACTTTTTCATTTCCGCACATTCCCGCACTTCGTCGACAACTTCAACAACTTTTTTTCATAAAGCCATAACTTCTTCATCTGGAAGCCGTTTTCAGAGCCGTTTTTTTTAAACCAGCCTAATTTTTCGAGATCTATCCATTGGAACACTTATTTTCAGCATCTTTAGCTTCAGTTTCCATTGAAATGGAAAGTCAATACCAAGTTACCCTTGACAGCACCAACTACTTCCAATGGTTGGCTTACATTGAGGATTTACTTATAAGTAAAGGTCTCTTTAGAATAGCCTCAGGCCAAGAAAAGAAACCGAAGGATGAAGATAAGGCTGCTAAATGGGAAAATAGGCAAGATCAAGCACGTGGACTGATAGGGATGTCTATTTCTCCAGATCTTAGATTCCATATTGCAGAAATTGATTCTCCTGATGAAGCAATGAAACAAATCAATAAAGTTTTTGGCATTAAAAATGAAATTAGAGCCCATCAACTTGAAAATGAGTTGCTTACATTGGACCCTAATAATTTTTCTTGCATTGAAGATTTCTTGTCCAAGTTCAAGACCCTTAAATATCTTTTGGAAGGTGTTAAAGTTAAGAAAGAAGATAGTAATCTTATCTATTCCATTCTGACAAAGTTGGGACCAGCCTACTCTGTGTTTGTTTCCACCTTCCATTTTACAAGAGAAGCCTTCATTTCTCAAGGAACAGAGTACAAGTCTCCTTCCTTTGACTCTTTTTGTGATTCTTTAATAAGAGAACAAGAAAAACTCTTACACCTTGGTCTTCTTAATCTTGGAAACTCTTCCAAGAAAGCGTTAGCCGCCCAGCAGCAACCAAATTCAAAGAATCCCAAGAAGTCATATTCTAAAAAGAATGGTCCTAAACCAAACAAGGGTCCTAAGCAATTTCAGCCCCAAAATGAAAAATCATTTCAACAAAATGATAAGACAAATAAAAACAAAGGGAAGAACACTGATAGACATTGCAATTTTTGTAATCTAGATGGCCACTTAGAATCAAAATGCTTTAAGAAGATGGAAGCCTTGGAAGCAGCAATGAAGAAGCATAACATCCATTTGGGGCAATCTTCAACTTCAACTTCATCTTCAGGAATGGCACTTTCTGCATGTGGTTGTCAAGCATCTCGGTCTGGCTATGCATTAAATGTATCTTCTTCTTCTCATTCTCATGAGTGGCTCATTGATTCTGGAGCTTCTTATCACATGGCCAAAAACAAAGCCATGTTTTCCTCTTTAAATGATTGTAACACCAAAAATATATATGTTGGTGATGATAGATCTCTTAATGTTGTAGGGACTGGAACTGTTCATCTAGACAATGGTCAGTTTAATGATGTATTATGTGTTCCAACCTTATCCTGCAACCTTCTATCTGTATATCAGATAACTCATTTAGGTGAAGGTAAAATCGTTGAATTTTCACCTCATGATGTTGTAATCAAGGACTTAAGAGATCCTAAACAGATTTTGGCTACTGGCATTGCTGATGATTCCACAAGGTTGTATAAGTTTCACAACTTTGGGTCATCAAATCTTCCCTCAGTATTTGTTGCTCATAACGATGAAGTGAGCAAACTTTGGCATGAGCGATTTGGTCACTAAAACTATCGCTCCCTTCAGCATCTATGTAAAGAAAATATGGTGACAGGTCTTCCTATGGTATCTTGCAGAGATGGTGTTTGTTCCGGATGTGTACTCGGAAAACATCATCGGGACAGTTTTGAAAAACGTGCCTCTTGGCACGCCTCAGCCCCTTTACAGCTTGTGCATAGTGATTTATGTGGTCCACTTCCAGTTGTATCATTCTCTGGCTGCAAGTATTTCTTAACTTTCATTGATGATTTCTCCAGACGCACTTGGGTATACTTCTTAAAACTCAAGAGTGAAGTATTTAACACTTTTTTGGCCTTCAAGGCCTTTGTTGAAAAACAATCTGGACATCAAATTCTTAAGTTAAGATCTGATAATGGCGGAGAATATGTTAAAAACACATTCATCAACTATTGCACTGAGAATGGAATTCAAATGCAACATACTGTTCCATATACTCCACAACAAAATGGTGTAGCTGAAAGGAAGAATCGCACCTTAAGGAAATGGCTAATTGTATGCTACAATCTAAAGGACTTGGTCTTAGTTTTTGGGCAGAAGCAATTAACTGTGCAAATTACATAATAAATCGCACTCCTACTAAGGCTTTAAAGAATATCACTCCAGAAGAAGCATGGAGCTCAATCAAACCAGATGTAAGTCACTTTCGTGTTTTTGGAAGTGAAGCGTGGGCCCATATTCCAGATGAAAAGCATAAAGCTTTAGAACCTAAGAGTGAAAAATGTACTTTTGTTGGATATTCTGAAGATGTCAAAGGCTATAGACTTATTCCATTTAAGTCCAAAATTGTTATCATTAGAAGAGATGTAAAATTTGATGAAAATATATCGGCCTGCGAGCCTAGTCCGGCGGTTGTGCCACCTCTCCCTATCTCTTCTACTTTTGAAAACATTTCTTCTTCAGATGATGAAAGTGAGGATGACAATCCTCCCCCACCATCTCAGGATCCTCCTTCAGCTCTTGAGCTTCCAAAATGGGTTCGTGCTACTTGAGATGCAGCAGGTGATCTTGTCGGTGATCCTACAGATCAGCGACGTACACTTTCTCAGTTCGAGAGAGCCTCTTCTTTACTGGCTCAAGCTCCAGTAAATTATGATCTTGACACCTTTGCAGAGGCTTCAAGCCATTCAGATTGGGAAGCAGCTATGAATGAAGAATATCATTCATTATTGGCAAATGATACATGGGATCTTGTTCCTCTACCAAAGGGACGAAAACTTGTCAGATGCAAATGGGTTTACAGAACCAAGTATGGACCAGATGGGAAAGTTGATAAACATAAAGCTCGTCTTGTTGCTAAAGGTTTTTCACAGGTTGAAGGCATTGACTACACCGAAACCTTCTCCCCTGTTGCCAAAATGAACTCTATCCGCCTTGTTCTTTCCCTTGCTGCCTCTTTCAAATGGGAAGTCCATCAGATGGATGTTAAATCTGCCTTCTTGCATGGGGACTTGCATGAAGAAATCTATATGGAACAACCCATTGGCTTCATACAAACAGACTCCAGCCTTGTATGTCGACTTAAGAAATCCCTTTATGGTCTCAAGCAAGCTCCTCGGGCTTGGTATGCCAAAATGGATAGCTTTCTTTTAGAATCTGGCTTTTCTAGGTGTCATTCTGACAATATTGTCTACACCAAGAAAGTGGGCAACTCTCTTATCATCCTTGTTCTTTATGTTGATGATCTTATCCTTACTGGTAGTGATCCCAACCTTATAAACCATGTGAAGTCTAGCCTTAAAAGGAAATTTGAAATGACAGACTTAGGACACTTACACTATTTTCTCGGTCTTCAAGTCTTGCAATCCAAGGAGGGTATTTCCCTTTCCCAATCCAAGTATGCTTGTGATATTCTACGTCATTTTCACATGGAAGACTGTAAACCAGCCCCTTCTCCCTTTCAGTTTGGAGTCAAACTTTCAGTCACTTGTACTTCTCCTGAAGTTGATGCTACATTATACCGTCAACTTGTAGGAAAACTCTTGTATCTAACTCATACTCGTCCTGACCTTTCCTTTGTTGTTGGCCTTGTTGCTCGGTTCATGCAAAACCCCCGTGAAAGTCATTGGAAAGCAGCTAAAAGAATACTTCGTTATGTTCGAGGTACAGTTCAGTTTGGGATTCATTACAGTGCCGAAGCATCTCCTCTATTGGTTGGTTTCACTGATTCCGATTGGGCTGGTGACCCTGATGATCGGAAGTCTACTGTCGGTTCTGTGTTCACTCTTGGTTCAGGAACTATTACATGGGCTTGTAAGAAACAAGCTGCCATTTCTCTTTCATCAGCAGAAGCAGGGTATCGTGGTGCCATAGAAGCTAGTAAGGAAGCCTTGTGGCTTTGTCAGATCCTGTCAGAATTTGGCTTTCAGCAGCAGCATCCGACTACACTTTGGTGTGATAATCAAAGTGCCATTCAGCTATGCAAAGATCCAGTCCAACATCAACGCAGCAAACACATTGAACTGCACATGCACTTCATCAGAAAGCTCATTCACGACCATGTTCTTGAAGTGCAATATTGTTCAACAGATGATCAAGTTGCAGACATCTTCACAAAGGCTCTCACAGAGGAGAAGTTCACTAAACTTCGATTTATGGTTGGAGTTCAGGAAGTTGTCACTAAGGGGGGATAGGCTCTAGTGCCTCCTTCCTTCTCCTATTGTGTCATATTTGTAAATCCTTCAATCCTATCCCAAGTTGTTCTTAAGGGGGGATGTTAGGATATTCCGACACATAGGAAATAGTTAAGTACAACTTGGTCTAGTGTAGAGTTAGGTATAGGGTTAGGTAAAGTGTGTTTCTTTATCGTTGTACATTTTGTAACTTACAATCCGACGGTCACGATATGTAGTGATCCGACGGTTCATTCTCTCCTCGGTATTACCGACACTTGATTCATGGCTTGACACCCGATTGGTCCATGAATTCTATTTAAAGTGCATGGAGGGTCATTTGTAGGGTAATCCGTGCATGAGAGAAACATATGTAAATTTTCATTCTTTTATTAATAAATTGCCTGAAGTGGCCGCGTTGGCTCAGGCCGTGGACTGTTTCCCTCTTTGAGGGTTTTAACCACGTCAAAATACTGGTGTATTGATCTGTGATCTGGTTGTGAGCTGTGTCCTTTTGGTGTTCTGTCTGAGGAACTTACCCTGTATATTCCTACAGGATTTGGGGCTGAGTTGGCTGGGGGGCATAAGGAGGATATTGGGGTAGATTACTCATCATTTTGGAGGTATTGAGCAATAGTATTTCCTGGAGGGTCAAATCACCCAACTATTAGAGGAGCACAACATAACTGGGGGTAATTTTAGAGGTTGGAACTAGACCCAACCCTTTCTGGGTTTTTGTGGGTTTCTTGAGGAGAGACCAAGGTTAATTTCTCAAAATAAATTGAGCACTCCAGAGGGGCCAAAAAACAGTGTCTTGCCAGCTAGCAGTTGTAGTTTTCTAGGGCCAGCGCAAAAATTGGAGTGGAAGTGCTTCCTAGCATTCGAGCAACACAAATTCTCACCTGGAGTTTTCCAAGCTTGCTTAAGCAAGCCCAAGTGCACACATCCCATATAGATTTTTGTAGTTTCCCTCTCATATAATAAAATGGCTCAGTTTTGCGCATTTATTAGTTGAATTTGTGGGTAACTCATTGCCTGTTGGATTTTTTGTGTTGCAAGTGAGATTTTGCTTTGCTTGTCATTGTATTTCCTGGTAGGAATATTACACCTAACCTGTTGGGAGAATGGATTCAATGCAATCCACTGTTTAGAGATGTCTTATACCCAATCAAGGAGTCTCCTAGCAACTTCGCATGGCCCTAGAGGCAGCAACTAGGTCACTAGGAAAGTTTATACTTCTTTGATGCTGCAATTGATGACTTATCAAGGTAATAATGAATAATCATATACCCCTAGGACATTTATTCACCATACTTTTGCATGAAACATATGAAAAACCCTCACAAAGACAAGTTCAACAAATTCGCATTTCATTAAGGTAGCTACACCAACCTCATGAGCGAAAATCTTCATACATTGCACAAGTGACAAGACATGAGAAATAAACCATGAAAATGACACTTACAAGTATAGCGAAAATCCTCCAATCATCAATAGACAAGAAAATCAAAGCTCCAAGATAAAAGATAAGCTCTTCCAAACATTGAAATGCATCAATAATCCAATTCATCCATCAATGAGGCTAGCAAAATTCTCAAGAAGAGATACAAGTCCAAATCCCAGTGATGACCAAATGAAATGATCATCACTTAAATATATATGCTCCCTAAGGGGTTCGATTTGCCTAATTAGGCCTAATAATGCCCCAAATAATAAAATAATGTGCAAAAATAACATAACTTGGTGACAAGCTGTGATATTCCCACTTAGCAATATTGCTAAGGGAAATATGAATCTTGCCCAATTTTGTCTTATTTCATGTTTGCACTAAGGAGATGTAGGTTCATAGGTCCCACATGAATTTTGGGATTAAGTGGGGGCCCAAACATTAGGAAGAAAGAGAAATATTGCAACTCTAGTGGAGTGTGGGGGCCACCCTATGGAGAATTACAGCCTACATGTGGAAGATGCTCTCATTGGAGCGAAGCTGGTGGGGAAAGTCGACCTTGGCCCACAGGGGCATCTTGGAGGCTCTTTGATAAATAGAGCAAGAGGCACTCATTTTGGTCATTCATTCATCTATTCAGAAATTGTGTCTTTGACATAGCATGCTTGAGCTGAAGCTAAGTCTGCAATGTTGTTTAGCACATGAGTGTCTCCGAGCGGAGATCTCAACCCTTGCTTCAATGTACTTCGAGTGCCAACCCAAGGAGGGAGTCCTACCTAAACCAGTTTGTACCAACAGCGGGGAGTGCGATTTTGTGGAGAGAATTGGTAGCAACAATGCATGGATTATGCAACTCTTGGAGGAGGCATGCTTGGAGGTTGTGGAGTGAAGGGAGTTTGGGGCTGAAACTTGAGGTGGAGTCAGGGGAAGTGTTGTGGGGGATTTTCTAGAATTTTGGTAGAGGAACAAACACAACATTTGCTATAGGATACATCTGTTTGTGGAGGAAAGCTAAGCATTTGAGGGTCAATTTTGGAGCGTCTAAACTAGGACAAACCCTTTATGGGTTTTTCTAGGTTTATTGAGGAGAGGCCAAGATTAATTTGGCAGAATTTTCTAGGCGGATTTGAGGGGTCAAACAGGGGTCCCAACTCAGCCAGCAGTTAGAGGAGTTAAGGAAAAATTGGGCCAAAATTCCAAGGTCAACATTTGGCCAATTCCTTTGTGGGTTTTTGTGGGTTATTGGTGGAGAGCCCGGGGTTAATTTCCCGTAATTTTCTGAGCACCCGAGGAGGCCTTAGCAATAGATCTTTGCAGCTAGCCAGCATATTTGCTAGGTAGTTTCAGCGCAGAGCCAAGAGAGAGCAACAACATATTTGAGAAGGATTTGTTATTGTTCATTTGGGCAAGCCTAGGTGCACTCTTTCTAGCACCTCATTGTACCCTCTTCTTATTATAATAAAATGGCCCAACAACGCAGATTTTGGTGAAATTTCATGGTCTGAATAATGTGTTTGATTTTTGTGGTTTTATGTCTATGTCTGCTTTGTTATTTATTGTAAAAATCCCTAGGAATGTTACACAAGCCCACCAAGATAGCTCCATAATAAAACAATAAGCCTCTTAAGAAGGAAAAATGATAGACACAATAGGTTGAAGGGCCATTGAAGAGGCCTAGTGGATTCCAATGTGTGTGAAAATGAACGAATGAGCTCTAAACATAGTGATAAAGGGGTTGGCCCCTTGATATCTAAACAAATGACCTTTGGCACCTCCAAGTGGCTATGGGGGCACGAAACATCCTCGTGGGTCTCCAAATGGATAGAACAAGCTTGTATCTTGTCTGTAAGGACTTGAAGAATGATGCAAGCCCTCCCACTGTCTCTCATGGTGAGACACATCCTCATCTGGGCCTTAGATCAACTGTGAAGTGTATGCTGCAAGAGTGTGGTTGGCTAGGCAAGGTGGTCCAGGTGCATCATCATCGACAAATAGTTGAACACAAGCGAGAAATGAGTGGAACTGAAGGATCCCATGAAGTCGCAATCTGCTCTCTGTTATGGTGGAGGCCCGTGGCTCTCAACGCTCGCCCTATAGATGCCAATATGACCCTCTGGAGGGCTTGGACCCCGTATAGGGAGACCAAACCCCAGACGAAGTCTACTTGCAATCATGTGTAGGATCCAATGCATCCTCACCTCCCAGTACAACCAAACATTAGTATAATTAAGTAGATGAGCTTACAAATCATGGAACCAAGTGGACACTTCATAGTGGAATGCTCTTCCATAATGGGCTTTAGAACGTACAGGTGTCTCCAAGTTCAAGACGAAAGTTAACCAAGGACCCTATTAGGTGGTTTCAGCCTCTAAGGGGAGTGACATGTCCATGGTACATCCATCAAATGGCAGATGGCATGTGACATAATGATGGGACAAAGTGGGATCAGTGGAAGGCTCCAAGCCACATGCCACAGTACAAGGGTAGCTATAATAAGGGAAGCCCACACCTGGGTATATGAATGTAAGAGGGAGCAATCGTGGTACATGAGTTACCTTGGCTTTTGTTTTTCCATGCCTCTTCATATGCCTTTTGCAACTGCTCGGGGCTCTAGCGGGTGAGAGCATGATATGTAAGATATAGCAGTGAATACCCCATTAAGGTGGGGCACTTAATTGCCCACCAGTGGTTGGGACAATCATGGGTTCCTTAATGATGTAAGGGGTCAATATGAGGAGCCCTAGGAACCAGGGTGATGGCCATGATGATAAGGGTAGATCTCATGCTTGGCTTTTGCCCACAGCTAAATTTGTATATCCCGGCCATTTTTTTCCATTTTAAGGTACATTTCCTGTTGAGAGTGTCCAAATTATTCTTTTTCTTTTGTTTTAGTTGCATCAACCTTCGAGGCATCGTTCCAAGCTCGACCCAAGGTATGGACAAAGGGAGGGGAAGCTCACTCCTTATGGACCCATTGGACAAATGTGGACCCAGATGGGAAATATGGTGAATGGGGTTATAATGAGAGGAGGGGAGTGATGTATATGGTTTCGGGAAGCGGGACCACATAACCAAAATTGGGGTTTCCCATGTAGTGCCACCCCTAAAGCTAGTAGTCAATAAAGGAGATTCCACGGGACTAGGATACAAGGTTAACCATCAATTTGCATAGAGGAGACAAGAGTACAAACCAATCCATCGAATCCCCCCACTAATCCCTGCCCAAAAGTGTCCATGATAAGTAAACAAAAATACCCAACTACACAATGAAAAACCATACTTTCGGGTTTGGAAGGCCCACCTTCAAACATATGATCCTAACAGATGGGTGAGGGAGCATATCTCTGGCTCAGGTGACCGAGATAATGACAGATCGAGCTATCTGGTGGCTGCAAGGGGTTGCTGGCTGTCGGCTGAGAACCATCTAGGAGTGTAATGTTCCTAAGCAGGAATGTAAGTGATATTAAGCAAATAAATTGTGCAACAACATATAAAAATTAAACACACATCAAACATCCATGAAAACGTTGCCTATAAGGAACTGCTGAGCCATATTATTAAAAATTTGCAGGCTAGATACAATATGTAATGGAATGGTGCACTTGGGCTTGTCCCAATGAACAAGCAAGACCAACCCCAGGTGGGAAAACAGCTAAGTTGAACGCTGCCCAGCTGTTGCACCACTTTGCACTGCGCTGCAGTAGTAAACCACTGCCCAACTGAACTTCGACTAGCTGGAAGGTGCTCAAAAACTGCCCAAAAAATTGCGTGCTTTTAGCCCCAGACTCCTTGGAAAAAACCCAGAAGGGCATTTAGCTGGTTTTGACTTTGGATTTTCGACCTCTTTGGAGCCTCTCCCCAGCTTCGACTGCCAATTTCGACTTGCAGGAAACAACCTGCAAATCCCTCTGCAAACTCCTCCAAAATGTTGGTTTTACCTGTGTTATTCAACTCCAAGCTCCCCGGATGGCTCTTGGCCAAGATCAACTGCTCCCCAAGTCTCACGAATTTTTTGTTGGATGGCCTCTGTGCAGTCCCTCTATCCAAGAATTCGACTGATTGTTGCGCTGGTCTAGCTGGCTGCAAACACCAATGAAAATGCCTTCTCTATACTGCCTCCTCAACTCTCGGATCTCCCAGCAAGCAATGAATCCCCTTGCTAACCTCCAACTCCTATGTGTTTTATGGCTGCCCAGGAATACGCAGTTCCCTCTTTGCACTGATGGCTAAAGTGTGTTGTTGTCTCTGACTACCTGAAACTCCTGTTAGAACAAAGTCCCTAGGGTGTGCATGGATGGTTGCTCGAAGTAGAGGTTGAATCTCCCGCGTGAGAGATTCGTGGCTAAACAGCTGGTAGACTTGCTAAGCAGCAAAGCGTACAAGTGAGTGTTTATTTGCAAATGTAGAAAATGATCAAAAATGAGAGTTGATCCTCCTTTTATTACCTTGGGCCTCCTTAGCCTCATGTGGGCCCCTCCATCCACCCATTCGATTTCCCTCCAAGCACATCGAATGGCCAAGTTCGAATTCCACATGTGGGTGACCCCCGCATTCCACTAACTCCTAAATAAAGTTGAAATTGCCCCATAGTTCCCAAGTCTAAGTGTGGGGCCCTCCTCCTAAGTCAAAATTGTGCCAAAAATGTGTAGTTGCACCTGTGCAGTCATGTACCTAGTGGGGATGGTGAAGAAGTGGGAAAATTGGTCAACTTGTCGACCACTACGTATATGCAATCCTTCCCCTGTATTGTGGGGAGCCCAGTGATGAAATCCATCAAAATACTTTCCCATTTCCCCTTCAGAAAGGGAAGTGGTTGTAGTAGTCTTGCAGGGTGGGTCAACTCCCCCTTGTTCTGCTGATAAGCCTCACACTCCCATACGTGCTACAACACATCCTCCTTGAGGCCCTTCCATGTGAATCTCTCTCAAACAGCCATATATGTCTTCTGGAACCCTTGGTGTCCGGACAATGGTGAATCATGAGCTGCCTAGAGTATCCTCTACCTCAACTGTGAGTTGGGCACTAAGTAAATGTGCCCCTTGTAATAGATGACCTCATCCATCACACGGTAATGCTCATTTGCATGTGTCCCGTCCAGTGTTGCAGGAATCGCCCCCCCCCGGATCCAAAGGCAGAATCGCGGATCGGAGCGAATCGATCCGGAATCCCCACTGGAAGCGCGATTCCGTTTTGGAGGTGGCGCGATTCCGGGCAAAAAAAACGATTCCTGCCATTTCATGTTGCGGCCCCCCGGAATCGCGGTTCGGCAGACGCTTCGGGCACGGGGTGGCGCCACGCAACCTGCCCGGAAGCGCACGCCACCCGCACGCCACCCAGGCGCAACCCGGACGCAACCCCGCGGGCAGCGAATTAAACATATATATTTTTTTAATTTCTTTTAAAGTTTAACTTAACTAGCATGAGGGGGTGGGTTAGGTGAGTTTAGGGTGACTTTAGGGTGACTTTAGAAAAGAATAAAGCCCCCATTCTCTTCTCATTTGCTCACTTTGAGTTTATGAGAGTTGGAGAAGAGAAGAGAGGAGAGGAGAAGAGAAGAGAGAAAAGGAGAGGAGAAGAGAGGAGAGCTTGGAGGAGTGAAGAAGGAGGAGCTAGGAGAAGGAGGAGGAGCTTGGAGCAAGAGCTTGGAGGACTTCATCTACAAGAGCTAAAGAGGTAAGTTCAAACCCCAAACTCCCTTGTTTTTTTGAAAAAAAAATTGTATTTTTCTCCTCTCTCTCCTACTCTTTCCCATTGTTTCTACTTGCTCCTTTATTTACAGGTTGTCCACCACCTATATCCATATTCCAAGATGGTGTTCTTTTGGCTTCTATGTATCATTCCACTCTTGGTTTTAATGATGGCAAGGGTGAGGAATAGAGGGGAAGAGGAAGGGGATGAACTTGGTCCTAATAGTAGTGACCCAATGTATGATGAGGAGGAAGGGTTTGAAGAGGAAGGGGATGAACTTGAAGAGGACACTGAAGCACAAGATGGGAAAGGTACATCAAATCCCTTGTGGAACTATGTGACCAAACTTGAAGGGGGAAAGGGTGGTGGATCTTACAAATGGATGTGCCCTCATGGTTGTCATGGAGGAAAACCATATACGGGTTCATATACCCGTCTGAGGAGGCATCTTTGTGGGGTGCTAGACAGTGATGAAAAAAAGAGTTCTGTGGGGGTAACCATTTGCCCAAACATTTCAAGTGAACAAAGACAAAAATACATCAAAATAGAGATGGCTGCACAACGAAAAAACAAGAAACAAAAAACTCATTCTGAATCAAGTGCAACCTCTAAATTTGGTAGTTGCCCATCTCCTCATGGTACTTTTGCAACCTCTGGAGGTAGAAAAACAATAGGGGATTTCCTTAATGTTACTGGGAGGGATGATGTGGATGGAAAGATAGTCCGTTTTCTTTGTGCTTGCGGTGTACCATTCAATGTGCTTCGCTCTCCCTATTGGCATGACATGGTAAAGGCCATCAATGAAGCCCCAAAAGGATACAAGGCCCCCAACTATGAGAAAGCTAGAACAGTGTTATTAGAAAGAGAAAAAGCTAAGGTTCAAAGAGCTTTGACACGTTTTACACATGAGTGGGTGGATTCTGGGGTATCCATTGTATCAGATGGGTGGACAAATATTAGAAACCAACATTTGATAAATGTTCTTGGTGTTTCTTCTAGTGGTGCAGTATTTATTGCATCTCATGACTCCTCCTCCATCAGTGCAACTGCACAAAACATTGCAGATCTCCTATTGAAATCAATCAAAGATGTTGGTCCGAATAATGTGGTTCAAGTGATCACAGATAATGCAGCAAATTGTAAGTTAGCAGGAAAAATTATTGAGCGTACTCATCCACACATCTTTTGGTCTGGGTGCCTGGTTCACACATTGAACCTTTTGATGCATGATATTGTGAAACACAAAGATTGTGGGTGGATTGCTGAGGTTTACAGGAAAGGGAAGCAGCTCATTAAATTCATCACAGGGCATACAAGGGTAAACTACTTCTATGGCACTTACTCCAAGTTGCAATTGCTTAAAATTGCAAAGACAAGATTTGCTAGTTATTACCTCACCTTTAGGCGGCTAGTGAGGGTGAGACAAGCTTTAACTAATCTGGTGTGTGCTGAAACATGGGATGAAATTAACGTCAGTACAGATGGTGCTAATGAAGTCAAGGACACTGTTCTTGACAGTTACTTTTGGTCACAGGTTAAATATGTTTTGCAATTCACCAAACCAATTTATTACATGATCAAGTTTGCAGATTCAGATCGACCAGTAATTGGGGAGGTGTATGAGCAAATGGATAGCATGTTGGGGCAGATTAAAGACATTGTTGAGCCTAGAGATACCACCTTGTACAATTATATTCGTGAAGAGGTGGAAAAACGATGGGATATGCTAAATGTTCCATTGCATGCATTAGCATATGTTTTGACACCTAAATACTATCATCCATCATGGCTTTCAAAACCAGCACCTGGGGGGGGAGTCAGGAGAAAACCACACCAAGATAAAGAGGTTCACGAAAAATATATGGCTGCATTGAGTAGATTAATCCCTGATGAGGAGGAGGCTGCATTGGTACGGAGACAGGTGAGCAACTATACGAGCAACACTGGTCCATTTTCGAGCATGCATGCAATTCAAGATCGAGAGCATTTTTCTGCTCTTGAGTGGTGGAACATGCATGGAGGGCCTACTCCACTTCTACAGAGTTTGGCATTGCGGGTGCTATCACAGGTGGTAAACACTTCTTCTGCAGAGAGGTGTTGGAGCTCTTATTCTTTCATCCACAGTGTTAAAAGGAACAGGTTGAATTTAGACCGGGCAGAGAGCTTGGTTTATGTTCATTACAACTTGCGATTGTTGTCCCATTACTGTGAAGATGCAAAGTCTAATAAAGACTTGTTGACTTGGGACAAGAATCCAGAGGAGCCCAATTTGGAGGATGGAGTGTTGCGACTAGAGCAATTAGAGGATTCTCTTATCCAGGTATGTCCATTGTGGTATGAATTTTCCAATTTTCCCTTATAAAGCATTTCTCTAATTCATGTTTTTAATTTTTTTGTTAACTAGTGTTTTTTTTTTTTGCATGAATTTTTTGAGCGATTCTAGGATGATGACACGGGTGTTGATATGCCACCACCCCCACCCCCATCTGGTCCCTTGGTTTCTAGGTTCCATGGTTCAACACCAACGGCAGGGGGTTCTTCTTCATCAGTTCCAGTGCCACGACTTACACAGGGACCATCTTCTTCATTGCCACCACGTGGAGGCCCGCCATCACGTTCTATTCGTGGTGGAAGGAGGAGAGATTAGTAGATATATTCACAATCTACTTCTTTTTGTCATAGATTACTCATTAGACTTGTAGACTTGTGAATTTGAATTTTGAACCTTTTTGGCTTGGCGGTGACCAAGTGACATATTTTGTAAACATTATTATTTGAATTTTGGACATGACAAATGTTGACAGTTGCTCACTTGCTAGATAAATCATAATATGCTCTATGTTTTATGTTTTATAATATGCTTAAATGTTTTATGTTTTATAATATGCTTAAAAATTTGATGTATGTTTGTAATAGCTAGAATATAGATGATTGTTGTACATACTAGTAACTACAATGGAATCATGGATGCCATATCTATCTTGATTTATGCAAAAATATGCATGTTTTCATGTCTTCTACAATTAATTTGGTATTTGGGATGTTTGTTTTGAGTATAAATGCAAAAAAATATATAAAAATATATATATATAGCAGACGCTTCCGCGGACGCTTCGCTCCCTAGATTTTTGGAAAATGACGCTTCCGCGCTCCGCGCTTCCGCTTCGCGCTTCCGCTTCGCGCTTCCGCTTCGCTCCCGCTTCGTGCAACATTGGTCCCGTCCAATACCTTGCATGCCCCCATGTCTTTGGAGTACTCCAGCAACAATTGAGCCCTCCAATCCTGGCAAATGCTCATGAGAGATAACCCGTCTAGTCTCTGAGATAGAGCATCGACCACCACATTGTGCTTCCCCTGCACGTACTTGATGTCGAAATCATAGGCCTACACCTTGCTAACCCATCTCTGTTGTCTGTCGTTGAAGCCTTACTACCCCATGAAATGTCGAAGACTGTTGTGATCAATCTTCACTCGGAACTGTTTGGCCACCAAGTACTGACAGAACTTGACCAATGCATGCATAATGGCCAGCATCTCCTTGTCATATATGGAATATGACAACTCATGCGGTAGGAGCCTTCGACTCTCGAAAGCTATGGGATGCCTCCCCTGTGACAACACTGCTCCAACTTCTACCTCGGATGCATCACACTCCACCATGAATGGCTGGGAAAAGTCTGGAAGTGCCAAGACAAGGCAACTACTCATCACCTCCTTGAGGTGATCAAAGGCAGCCTGTGCTCCACCAGTCAATGCGAAGGTCCCCTTCTTGGTCAAGTCAGTCAAAGGTGCTGCCAGCTGCGAGAACCCTTTGACAAACTTCCTGTAATAGGTGCAAATGCCCAAGAAGCCCCTTAGCGTAGTCACGTCTCGGGGTACTGGCCAATCCCGAATGGCCCGAATCTTCTCCTCGTGAACTTTCACCCCATCTGCTCCAATGATATGCCCTAGGTAGAGCATCTCTGTCAACCCAAACTCGCACTTGGAGAGCTTGGCATAGAACTGCTGCTCCTCCAAAATGCGCAATACCTCCTCCAAGTGTTGGAGGTGCTCCTCCCACGTCCGGCTATAGATCAAGATGTCATCGAAGAACATTAGCACAAACCTCTTCAGCTGTTAATTTTAGGTATTTTCAATGCTTAGAGCAATTTATTTCAATTTTCATAGTTAGCTCCATATCCTTTTCAGATTATCAATCACATCAGCATTAAAGTAAACTACAAGTAGAACATAAACATAAATCGCAGAAGACAAGCCAAGACAAGAGGACACAAGATGTGGCGCTAGCCAGTGACAAACCCCAATGTGGGGAAACCCTTGATCAATTCTTCTTGTATGTTCTTCAATAGTTCAACAGAGAGAGAGAGAGAGAGAGAGAGAGTACGTTTACAACAGAAGTCAACACTTTGACTTATTTAGATAAGAGCATAGATCATCTCTAAGAAGATGATACATGAGATCAATTGAAGACATGTTGCTTCAACTAATTCTCCAAGGTGACTCCTTCACCTATCGTTGTGCTGCATTTCGTCATCATGCTGCACCTCACCGCGCTGCACCATGTTGCACCCATCATCACTATGTTGCATCTCATCACGCTTCATTAATCATGACTGTACCCATCACTGTACTACATTATGTGCCATCGCTACACCATGCTGCCATCTTGACCTATGTGTTGGTTGCACCTTGCTTGCTTGTTGTCCCTAGCATGCTTGTTGTTGCATGCTAGTTGTCCCTTGCATGCTAGCTGTAACATTGCATGCTTGGTGTATTTGTTGCTAAATACCATACAACTGTCCCAATGTTAGTTAGTTGTCCCTTGCATGCTGCTCTCCTTCGGAGACGGATGCTCCAACTGTTTTGGCAGTTCCCGACAGTTCTAGCAATTCCCACTGTTCTCGGCAGTTCCCGAAAGTTCCGGCTGTTCCTGGCAGTTCCGGCAGTTCCAGTTGTTCTCGGTAGTTTCGGCATTTCCGAGATTTCCGGCTTTTTCGGTAGTTCCAGCAGTTTCGACTTTTCTGGCTTTTCTGGCAGTGTCGGTTTTTCTGGTAGTTCTGGCTTTCTGCCCTCTGGATTAGGGCAACGTTATTCCTTAGGATCTCTCCTCCTACTAGAACCCAAAGACAAGTAGAGAGAGGAAGAGATCCCAAGTGTATTGAAATGACTTGAAGACCACCTCTATTTATACTAAAATGTTGAGCACATGTGGGGTTTATTTGGTTGCTGGCTGACCTTGACGAATTGTCTTATAACGCAAATAAGTTCATAATTCCATGAATACTTATCGGAATCAGATGATGTTTAGATCAATCCTACACCTCTCGATAAGAGGGATCCAAGAAAAATATCAGCTGCCATAAATAAGATGATCCACATGGATTTTGGCCCTAGTTTCCAATTTTAACACTCCCTCTCAACTAGGGGGAACTCCATCCATTGATCCATATGTCTGACTATACTATCTCTGCCATCAGTGCCCTGCACTGCTCTGCTCTGCTTTGATTTGTTGAGCTCTACTCTGCTCTGCTCTCCTTTGCTGAACCATGAAGAAGAATTGATCGAGAATGTCTCATACCATTCTCTACTGACCTGAGGTCAGTTTCATCTGAAGAGTGTGTCACATCACTCTTACTGACCCGAAGTCAGTTTTATTGATCCCATATCAATATCACAAGAGAGTGTCTCAAACCACTCATACTGATCCCAGATCAATGTCAAAAGAGAGTGTCTCAAACCACTCATACTGATCCCAGATCAGTTTCATTGATCCCAAATCAATGTCACAAGAGAGTGTCTCAAACCACTCATATTGATCCCAGATCAGTTTCATTGATCCCAAATCAATGTCACAAGAGAGTGTCCCAAACCACTCATACTGATCCTAGATCAGTTTCATTGATCCCAGATCAATGGAAGTCATCCTAGCATAGGGAGTACGGTAGATACAACAATGCGTCCATCAATAGTACTACTATGGTCCCCTCATTTCCCTGCTCATTGATCAGATGAGAGGTACTTCCCATGGAGTCCCAGACTGCATGGGTAGGATGTCTCGACAGGAGAACTAATCATCCTGTCCACAAGAGAACGAATCATCCTATCAGTGAATGCCACAGAGAACTAATCATCCTGGCCCACAGGAGAACTAATCATCCTGTTCCACAATCGCCACGGAGAACAAATCATCCTGGCCCACAGGAGGACTAATCATCCTGTTCCATAGTCGCCACGGAGAACAAATCATCTTGGCCCACTAGAGAACTAATCATCATGTTCCACAATTTCCATGGGAGAACTAATCATCCCGGCCCACAAGAGAACTAATCATCCCGACCCACAGAAGAACTAATCATCATGTTCATAGAGGACCACCACGGGAGGGTGAGTTGCCTTGTGGTCGTATGTTGCTCTAGTAAGTACCCCAAGCCCCCCAGAGCTCCTAGAGCTCAATGTATGCAACATGCAGGACCCTTATAAGAAGGTCTCTCAACGACTCCAAGTCATACGGGAAAGTCATAGATTTGACCTTTCCCCGGGGCTTTGACAAAATTTCTGCGACCTGTACATCAGTCTCAATGTGATGGAGCCTCCTCGCTCATCGACTTACCATATCGCAGATAAGGCAGTATCTGATGTCTATCTGCTGGAGCAATCATCGAATACGGGATTCCTCAATAATCGAATCCCCCCTCTGGTTGTCACAAAGAATCACAGTGGTATTCATCATGTGTACGGACAGCTCACATAAGAGCTTCTGCAACCATGCAGCTTCACACGAGATCATACTCGTAGCTATGTATTCGATCTCGGCGATGCTTATAGCAACCGACTTCTACTTCCTGCTCATCCATGATATCGAAGCAGAATCCAAAGAGAACCAGCACTGAGAATTGTTCTAGTGATCCTCCACACTGCCTGCCCAGTCAGTGTTCGAATAATCATGCAGTTTCATATTTCCGGTAGTGTATCTCAATCCATGAGAGATTATGCCCCGAAGATATCTCAGAAGATTCTTCCCACCAATCCAGTGAGGCTCAACCAAATATGAGCTCACCATGCTAACTGCAAAACATATGTCCCGACGGAAGTTCATCAAGAACATAAACGCAAATGTGTTTATGAAACTCAGAAGCGTTTTCCAAATCTGGTCCGACATCACTACCATATAACTTCTAAAAGTTAAGATCCTCAAGGTAGTCATAGGCTTGCAGTTTATCATTCCACATCTAGAATCCAACTCCCTCTTACTTCAGCAAATGAGAGGGTCTGCACCTGTCAGAAATAGGTCGTCCTCATAAGGTACCGGTATGAGAGGTCTATCATCCACAACCTTTGGGTAATGGTTTGGATCGGTTTCACTCCTAGTGAATCTCAGCTTCATCAGACAGCTATCAATCCTCTCATACTACGCCCGAGGTGTTTTGCTTCAAGCCATAGAGGGCTTTCTTCCACCTATATACATGAGATTGCCGATCATGAATTTCAAACTCCTCGGGTTGTTCCAAACCTGTGGACCTGCTACATGAGGGGAATGGTCATTGTTGACCACTACGTGTCAACTACCCATAGCGATACCCCTCCTTTTTCGCAAAAGGAATAGCGCTTGAGCGACGTGTCCGTGCCTGTCATCATCAGCCCGATCGATCTATGTTGTAAACCCAGTCTGCATGTGTGAATTGTAAATAATCTTAGCAGATATGAGTCATGTATGTAAATTGCCTAGGTGGACCTAATTTTCTAGTGATAATCTACGTTTCGGAAGGTTTTTTGTCTCACCGATCCATGATCGGCAGAGTTTTCCTTCAACCTAACCCCAAAGCCGGAATGAATTTTGTCATTAGAATCTTAGAAGAATCCTAGTGTGTTAATCTGCTAGATTATAGTTGTGTCGCAGATCTGGGCGGTTTATGAGGGTCTATGTCAAATGGGTTTTCCCCCTTGAGATGTAAAGTTGTAAAAGTCATGATGAAAAGTGTCTTGAGGGTTAGAAAATGTTTTAATCCCCTCATAAGTCCTAAGTCCTAGGTCCTAGGTGATTTTTCCAAAGGCTAAGTTCGAGGATCCATTCAATAAAAAATTAAAGATATAAATAATTAAAAAAATTAAAAAATAAATAAATAAATAAATAATAAATAATAAAAATAATAATAAAATTTAAAATTTAAAAAATAAATAATAATTAAAAAATAAATAATAAAATATTAAAATAATAATATTTTTGAGTAAATAAATGCAGAATTTCAATTTTTAATGCATTAAAAAATTTGACGGATGAGATTAAGAGATGTCTTGATCCTCATCAACGGTCGAGATCATTTTGACATGGATCACTCGAACTAGCTGTTGGGAATTTTTCCTTTAAATAGGGTGCTAGGGGTCATTTGAGATCAGATTTGATCTGAGAGTCTGGTGCTAAAGAAAGCTCTCTTGTAGTCATTTTTTGTGCAATAAAGAAGACTTTGGGGTTAAAAATCTTGCTGGTGTTACTCTTCTGAAAGTGCTGTAAGATGATTTATGTTTCTGTATAATTTTATTTTCAGCCATTGATTTTAGCTTGATGAAGATTGATCTAGGCACAGGTATCTTGTCTGATCTCTGGGGTTTGAATGATAGTGTAGATCCTGAAATATAGTGGCAGGTATCTCCATTTGATCTAGATTTCGCTATTGTTTTCTCCCTCTATGTTAATGGTTGATTTTAAGCTGTGCAGGAAATCCTTTTTTCAGATTACCGGGCGTTAGGGGAAGTTCTCGGCTGAACCAGCCAACTCCCGGATTGTGTTTTCTGAAAGAGCCCAGCCAGTTCTTGATCCCGGGCTTATCATTTGAAATTTTTATGAATGCATGCAGGGTTTTCTGAAGTGTCTCACGTTAAAATTAAATTCTGATAATACTACTATGATTATTGACAAATCTGGCTATTAAAGAGCCTTAGATCTGTAAACACTGTAATTATTTAGCTGATTTAGGGTTTCTAGTTTTGTTTCCTGCACATATTATTTTTGGGTGTTCTGTTTTTTGCCATTGCAGGTTGCAGGTATAGATTTTAAAAGTTTTCAGGGTTTCCATTATGCAATCTAAAGCAGGAAGGGCTTAAAAAATTTCAGTTTCTATGCTGCTCGGGGCATCAATTTTACTGCAGGAAAAAAATTTTGAATTTTTTTTTAGCAGGCTGGGTAAGGTTCCTCAGGTTGCTACTCAATTTCCTGCAGCTAAGAGACTGCATTTTTCATGCAGTCATAAGGCACCCAGTTTCTCTTCCTGCTCCATACGCAGGCTTTATCAATTGCCTTTTTCACAGTCACTTCCACGCAAACCTTGCTGGCTGCCCCTCGCTTTCTCTTTCCAATCTGGTTCGAGGCTCAATTGTATCTGCAGCGATTTCTTCCTCCGCCAGCCTGCTCCCAAACGCTGCATAACGCCTTCAATACCTGCATACGGATATCCCAAGGAACCCTCATCCGTTGCATACTTCTCCACGCAACAAGCTTCCCCTCACGCAACATTATTTCTCCCTCTGGCAGCCCGAGTCTCCTCACGCAGCCTTCTCTGCCTGCGTCCGCCCTCTTGTGTCTCCTTACTATGCGCGTCCATATCTTTTTTTCTTAAATCCGCTGCTCCAGCTCACCCGTTGCTAACCCCGTCGACTTTCCTCTGTGATTTTTCTGAAACGCCCACACTGTCACAAAGCTCTGCGTCATCCCTTGCCCCGCAGCTCCATCGTTTCTCATTCACCTGCTGCCATTTCTACCCTTCTCCGTCCATCTGCAAACACACTTAAAAATAAAAAATAAAAAATCAGGCATTTCTAAGCGCTGCTCTTTTCCCCTGTCAAATTTCAATCGTCCTGCGGCTGCACATTAAAACGTTCGATTGTGAATTTTTTTTGGTACGCAAAAGTTCAATTGTGAATTTTTTTTTTGGTGTGCTGCATTTCTAATTTCATGGTTAGGTGTTAGCATAGTTAGAATGTTTTTAGATTTGCGTATTTTTTTTTAAGAGGTGCGTTTAATATTTCAAGTGTTAGTTTTTTAGATATAATTTTGACATTTAAAAAGTTTAGCTTTGTTTTATTTTTATTGTTATTGTTATTTTATATATATATATATAAAGAAAAAAAAAAGAATATATGTTTAGTTTCAGTTTTTAATGTGTTAGCTCATTGTAGTTTTAGATCTATTAATTTTTTGTTTTAACTCTAGATTTCTTTTATTTTAACTTTAGATTTAGATTTCTTTAATTTTAGTTAAATTTAGATTTTAGTAAATCAAATAAAAAAAATGAAAATATATAATAAAAAATAAATAAATAATTCATAAAAAAAAAATTCTAGACTTTAGTTAGGGTTTAGGTTTTATATTTTGTTTAATTTTTTAGATTTTAATTTAGATTTGATTTTTATAGTTTTAGATTAGATTCGATTAGATTTTATTTTTTCATTTTTTTAGTTTAGTTATGTTTCATTTTGATTTTAAAGTTTAAAAAAATCATAAAAAACATAAAAATTAAAACTCATAAAAAAGTATAAAATTATAAAAGATATAAAAATTTTCTTTTCTTATAGTTTAGGTTTTAATTTTTTTTTTAGATTTAGTTTTGTTAGAAGCGAATAAAATAAAAAATTGAGAAAATGTTTCCTTCTTTGTTTATTTCAATTTTTTGGATTTAAAGTTTCATTTGCATTTGAAAAATATAAAAATATTTTGGAAATATTTTGCTAGATTCAGTCTTGGCTTAGGGATTTATCACATTTTATCTTTTCTGTTAAGGCTAAAATTTTGATGTGGAATTAATGTTTATCATTTAGCATGCTTGAATGATCATGAATGTGATATCTCGTTAGTGTTTAAAATTACGTGGTTGATTAAAGCATCTTTCGAAATTTTAACTGCTGGAGAATCATTAAGGCATTGTGAATTTATTGAATATCTTGCATTGCTCGGGTTATTTGATGATAAATGATTGCTCTACATGGTTTACATTTCTGCAACATTTAGTAAGTAATCATTTAAACATTAACTCCATAAGGCACTGGTCTATAAATTTAATAAAATCTATTTAGTGCTGGTTTCCTTTCGTGTCTCCCAAACCAACTGATTCACAGTTGGTCACCCATTGTCCTATAGGGTCTACCCCCCTTAGCCGCCGGAGACAGGCTTAAACGGAGAGATCAGGGGATCAGGGTGACAACCCCCGGTCTGAGCGTTGTCGTGACAATTTGTGCTACAACAGTCACCTTATAAGATTTTCCTTCGGTACATCTCAGACATGTACCTTCATTCTCTACTTGAATTCAGACATCCCTATCACCATTTGACTCACATCAAGTAGGGCCCCATAGGTAGATCTCCGATGTTATAGATGCGATATGTCAATTGACATGGTCCCTAATGGACCATCCTGCAACTTGATACAAATTGCCAACCCTGAACCCATGAGAAAAAGCATCTTTGAAAATTATATTTTTTAACACGTATGTTTTAATCGATGAATTCCACCCTGAAACTTTTGACTTCCATTTCCGAGATGGACACTAGGTTCTTCTTGCGATCAGGTACATAAAAGAGATTTTGTAAATGAATCGAGTTACCCTTATTCAATTGAGAGTTAACGTTCCCTACACCCTTTCTGGGATAGGTGGCATCGGCTCCAAGTATAATCCCACGATTGTTTCCATCTCTACCAAATTAGAGAGTGCAACCATCTATCCGATGAAGTGCCTTGAAGCACTACAATCTATAAGCTAGATTCCCAAAGAATTTGAAGGAGAGGGCCAATACAAGATAATGCTTCTTTATCTTATCAGAAACAACATTTGATTCTTCATACCTGGGGTTCCTTGCTTTCTCTGAAGAGTTGGCCATTTCCTTGATGACCTGCATTACCTGTCATTCCTTTGATCATTGAAAATGTCCCTGGAATGATTGTTATCATCATCAAGTGATGTGTCCCTGCCATTTGGACACTCCTTCGCATAATTGTCGAACTAGTTATCTGCCTTTCCTTCCACCCTGAGATCTGGTCTTCCAATGAAGTGATCTTTAGGTAGGCCATATTCCGCTGCGCCATTCTGATAATATGCTCTGCTTCAACTTCACCCTTGGTGAATTTGAAGAGGGATGAGGAATCCACTGATCCTTTTGTCCTTTCCCAACTATTTTCGGTGATTGCTCTTTCACTCTTGCTTGGGCATTGTCTTCACCTCAGCTCTAATACCATGTTAATTTTAGGTATGTTCTATACTTAGAGCAATTTATTTCAATTTTCACAGTTAGTTCCATATCCTTTCCAGATTATCAATCACATCAGCATTAAAGTAAACTGCAGATAGAACATAAACATAAATCACAGAAGACAAGCGAAGACACGAGGACACAAGATGTGGTGCTAGCCAGGGACAAACCCCAATGTGGGGAAACCCTTGATCAATTCTTCTTATATGTTCTTCAATAGTTCAGCAGAGAGAGAGAGAGAGAGAGAGTACGTTTACAACAGAAGTCAACACTTTGACTTATCTAGATAAGAGCATAGATCATCTCTAAGAAGATGATACATGAGATCAGTTGAAGACATGCTGCTTCAACTAATTCTCCAAGGTGACTCTTCACCTATCATTGTGCTGCATTTTGTCATCATGCTGCACCTCACCGCGCTGCACCCATCATCACTATGCTGCATCTCATCACGCTTCATTAATCATGACTGTACCCATCACTGTACTGCATTATGTGCCATTGCTGCACCATGTTGCCATCCTGACCTATGTGTTGGTTGTACCTTGCTTGCTTGTTGTTGCATGGTAGTTGGCCCTTGCATGCTAGCTGTAACATTGCATGCTTGGTGTATTTGTTGCTAAGTACCATACAACTGTCCTAATGTTAGTTAGCTGTCCCTTGCATGCTGCTCTCCTTCGCAGAAAGATGCTCCGGTTGTTTCGGCAGTTCTCGACAGTTTTGGCAGTTCCGGCTATTCCCGACAGTTCCAACTGTTCCTGGCAGTTCCGGCAGTCCCGACAGTTTCAGCTTTTCTGACAGTTTCCACAGTTCTGGCTTTTCTAGCGTTTCCGGCATTTCCGGCTTTTCTAGCTTTTTTGACTTTTCTGGCTTTTTCGACAGTTCTGGCTTTTCTGGCTTTTCTCGCAGTTCCGGTAGTTCTGGCTTTTTGCCCTTTGGATCAGGGCAACGTTATTCCTTAAGATCTCTCCTCCTACTAAAACCCAAAGACAAGTAGAGAGAGGAAGAGATCCCAAGTGTGTTGAAATGACTTGAAGGCCACCTCTATTTATACTAAAACATTGAGCACATGTGGGGTTTATTTGGTTGCTGGCCGACCTTGACGAATTGTCTTATAATGCAAATAAATTCATAACTCCATGAATACTTATCGGAATTGGATGATCTTTAGATCAATCCTACACCTCTCGATAAGAGGGATCCAAGAAAAATATCAACTGCCATAAATAAGATGACCCACATGGAGTTTGGCCCTAGTTGCCAATTTTAACATCAGCTGTCCCCAGAAAACATGGTTCATGCATGACTGGAACGTGGTTGGAGTATTGGTCAGCCCAAACGTCATGACCAGAAACTCAAAATGCCCATAGTGGCACCGAAAAGCTGTCTTTGGGATGTCTCGATCCCTCACCTTGAACTGGTGGTACCCTGAACGTAGATCAATCTTAGAGAAGTACTTGGTGCTTCTAAGCTCATCCATCGGCTCGTCAATGCGGGGAATAGGGTACTGGTTCTTAAGAGTCTCCCGGTTGAGGGTCCGATAGTCAATACACATTTGAAGGGTTCCATCCTTCTACGTCACCAACACTACTGAAGAAGCAAAAGGATTGGAACTTGGTCTGATATGGCCCAATGCAAGTTGCTCCTGGATGGCCTTCTCTATCTCGTCCTTATAGGCTTTGGGATGCCTGTAAGGAGTAGTGATCATTGTCTATACACCCGACTCTAGCTCAATGGTGTGCTCAAATCCTCTATCTAGTGGTTGCCCTGGTGCAATGTCCCCAAACAGTATTGCATACCTGTCCAGTAAAGCCTGTATGTCTATTGGTGGTGGTTGCGCCTGTACCCCAACCTCTGAGATCCTCAACTCAACTGCCCATGCAATGTCCCCATGTCGTAGATCTGCCTCCATCCTGTGGGCCGAAACTGTCTGAGGTGGGTAAGACTGCATGCCTCTCAAGACCACAAGTGTGCCATTTGGCCCAATGAACTCCATCTCTGGTTTCCTCCAATTCGTCGTGACTTGCACAAGGGAATACAACCACTAGACATCGATCACCACGTTGGTGTCTGGCACATCGACCACAAAGAAGTGGTCTGTTATCGAGTAGTTCCCCATAACTACTATCAAGGAGGGCACATATCTAGTGCACTGGATGGTACAGTCACCTGGCATGAGGATTGAGAAACCCTCAAACTCCGTTGTGGTGAGCCCCTCCTCTGGACTAGCTGTACATCTATGAAATTGTGGGTAGCCCCATAACTACTATCAAGGAGGGCACATATCTAGTGCACTGGATGGTACAGTCACCTGGCATGAGGATTGAGAAACCCTCAAACTCCGTTGTGGTGAGCCCCTCCTCTGGACTAGCTGTACATCTATGAAATTGTGGGTAGCCCCATTGTCCACCAGCACTGACTCCCTCTATCCCTGTACAGTGCCTCTGATCCTTAGTGTCAAAAAATTAGGAATTCTGCATAAAGAAGCAAGGACTCCTCCTGTTGGGGCAAGAGATGCACCTCCCTGTGGAGGTGGTGGTGGTGGCCCTTTGTCTATCGAACTCTGTCCATCTGTCCCACCACAATCCTGCTCCACCTCATCCTCCTAGTCACTATTAGAAAAGACATCAATGTAGTGTGATTTATCTGCAGTGCACCTATGGCTAGGTGCGTGGGGCTCTTTGCATGTGAAGCACAGCTTCCTCCTTCGGAGGTCCTTCCGTGTCTCCTCATCTAACTGCCCCCTCCCTTGTGTGGTCCTCGGTGGTTGTTCTAGTCTAATGCCCCTTTTGTGGGAAAGGGTTCTGTGTAGGAAATGGTGCTCTAGATCTCTGGCACACAAGACCGCTTCCTGCAATGTGGATGGTCTGCGTGACTTCACCAGTCCACGCAGGGGCTCAAGGAAGCCCTCAATGAAGGTATATACCCTCCTTGCCTCTAATAGATCTGGGACCATCACTGGCACATAGAAAATCTAAAAATTACTGCTCTAGGTTGCTAGTTTGGCAAAGTTGTGTCAGCTCCTTAAAATCTGCCTCTGGATCCCTTTGATTGAATCGCCTCCACCACCCTCCGGATGAAGTCCTCATAAGAAACTATCCGGGCATGCCCTAAGGTGGTCAAGCCATGGAAGCACCAAGCATGGGCTTCCCCCTCCAAGTGCAACGCGACCATCTTAATGGCTTTTGCTTTGTCATCCAGTTGAGTTGAAAGTATGTGTCCATCTTTCCAACCCAAGCCCTGGTCGTGCACTTGGCGGTGCCATCAAAAGTAGGGAAATACATCCTCCCTATGGTTCTCTGCAGCTCATAGTTCTAGGTCCCTTGTCCTCCCTACCCCTTGTTCCTCTCACTCTGCTTGAGCTTGCAGTAATCTTTGAAGGAGAGGGCTTATTCGAAGTCTTCATCCATGGTCTGCCACTCTCTGAAGTAATCCCCCATCTGAGGAGGATCTTCCTCCCTTGTAGGCTCGATTTGTGTCACTAGCACGAAAGAAGGTAGTGTAGCCCGAGTTAGCACACTGACTGAAGGGCACTGCGCTGCTGGTGACGGGTGATCAAAACGCTGAGAGGCCCCGAAAGTTTCTTCATATAGAAACCCTCTAGCTGTGGTCCTTTCTCTGTTCTGTGACTTGATCTCCTCCAGCATGTCTTTCTGCCCCTTGGTCAAGTCACTCAAGGTCCTCGGGAGGCTGTCGAAAGCCATCTCCTGCCTCCCTGCTTTTGGGCTCTGTCATTTCCTCCTCTCCGACCATTGCTTTCGCTCTGTCCTCTGTATCTGGAGTAATTTCTAACTCCCTTTCTTTGCTTCTGTACCTCTACCTACGGTGGGTGATGTTCTGCTGGTCCGCTTCTCTCATAGGGAACAATCCCCACAACTGAGCCAAGAACCAGGCTCTGATACCACTGTAATGTTCCTAAGTAGGAATGTAAGTGATATTAAGCAAATAAACTGTGCAACAGCATATAAAAATTAAACACACCTCAAACATCCATGAAAACATTGCCAATAAGGAACTGTTGAGCCATATTATTAAAAATCTGTAGGCTAGATACAATATGAAATGGAATGGTGCACCTGGGCTTGTCCCAATGAACAAGCAAGATCAACCCCAGGTATGAAAATAGCCGAGTTGAAGGCTGCCCAATTGCTGCACCACTCTGCACTGTGCTGCCCGAGTAAACTGGAAGGTGCTCAAAAACTGCCCAGAAAATTGTGTGCTTTTAGCCCCGAACTCCTTGGACAAAACCCACAAAAAACCCAGAAGGGAATTTAGCTGGTTTTGACTTTGGATTTTCGACCTCTTTGGAGCCTCTCCCCAGCTTCGATTGCCAATTTCGACGTGCAGGAAACAAGCTACAAATCCCTTTGCAAACACCTCCAAAATGCTGGTTTTACCTGTGCTATTCAACTCCAAGCACCCCGGATGGCTCCTAGCCAAGATCAACTGCTCCCCAAGTCCCACGAATTTGTTGTTCGATGGCCTCTGCGCAGTCCCTCTATCCAGGAATTCGACTGACTATTGCGCTGGTCTAGCTAGCTGCAAACTCCAACAAAAATGTCTTCTCTATACTGCCTCCTCAACTCCCGAATCTCCTAGCAAGTAATGAATCCCCTTGCTGACCTCCAATTCCTCCTGTGTGTTTTTTGGCTGCCCAGGAATACGTAGTTCCCTCTTTGTGCTGATGGCTGAAGTGTGTTGCTGTCCCTAACTCCCTGGAACTCCTATTAGAACAGCCTCCCTAGGGCGGGCATGGATGGTCCCCCGAAGTAGAGGTTGAATCTCCCGCATGAGAGATTTGTGGTTAAACTACCGATAGACTTGCTAAGCAGCAAAGCGTACAAGTGAGTGTTTGTTTACAAATGTAGAAGATGATTGAAAATGAGAGCTGATCTTCCTTTTATTACCTTGGGCCTCCTTAGCCTCATGTGGGCCCCTCCATCCACCCATTCGATTTCCCTCCAAGCACATCGAATGGCCAAGTTCGAATTCTCCATGTGGGTGGCCCCTACATTCCACTAACTCTTAAATAAAGTCGAAATTGCCCCATAGTTCCTAAGTCTAAGTGTGGGGTCCTCCTCCTAAGTCAAAATTGTGCCAAAAATGTGTAGCTGCACCCTGTGACTAATGTCTTTGAGAAGGGACATGACAAGGAGAAAAATTTTCTCCTATTCATACTACCGAAGGGTGGTGGGTAGCAGGGCCAATTTCAAGTTTCCCAGCAGTGGTTTTGTTTTTGTATATTTTCTGTGGGTCTAGGCCCAAATTTTCTTGAGAAATTTAAAATGAAGGAAGATTGTGTTGGACACAAATTTGCTGTTGTAGTGTGATTGATTTCTCTGTTTTATTTCTGCTGCACTTTATTTTCTGAGTTAATATATGAGTGTTTATTTTATCAGTAATTTCAGAAATATTTGAGATAAATATTTTCTGGGCTGATATAAAAGAATTTGACATACACAATTCGCTTATGATTAATTTGGAATAGGGATGTATGCATGATGTACTCAACTATCTAATGCTTTCGTGGATACAAGCCCTTCATTCAACTTACTGTTTTGACTTACCATCTGGCTTTGAGTGACTCCCTCTAACTGCAAGGACTGTGATTTCTTCTGTAAAAATACTTTCCATGTGATTGTTCTTTTTCATTCTCACCGTTAGTCCTAACATAGTGTAGTCCCAAATAGTGGCTATTGTGGATATAACTTGGATACCTTTTGGTGCCTTCTCAGGCTCACAAATAACATTTTAAGCACAACACAACAGATATGGTTTCGTAAGTGGGGCAGTGCAAAACCAGTTGTAGGCAAAGATGTCGATGTAATTAGGAGTGCACCAAAGGCAGAGGTCCTCTCATCGCAGCCTATAACTGATACAAAAACACCTCGTCGTGGTGAAAGGTAATGCTTTATTTTGTTCCATGCATCAATTCTTGCTTTTATGAAGAGTTGGTTCATATATGAAACATTTCACAAATTTTAACTTCATTTGTCATGATCTAAATGGTAGGTTTAAGCAGCTAAAAGAAGAAGAGGCTAGGAAAAAGAAAGAGAGAGAAGAGGCAGCAAGGTTAGCTGCTGCAGCCACAGCTTCTAAAGCTGTGGAAAATGTGGTAGATCATGATCGCTTGCATGGTATAGAAGGTGCAAAGGAAACTCAGAATGCCAGTTCATTACATGTGAGTGATGATGAACCCAATGGAGATGGAGATAAGACCAAAGAACAAATATCCAATTCCTCTACGGAAAGCACAGTATGTCTTTATGCTCTAGAAATATTTTGTTTTTTTAATTTTTTGGAATTCTCCTGTAAGTTGTTTTCTCAAGGGAAGTCAAGCAGTACTCCAAATTTTCTATGGTCTATAAAATGAAAATGTGGAATTATTGTTATGTTGGAAAGGTGTTTATGAAGGTTAACTGTCACTTTTTTCTTCCATTTTGAGCTGTCACTTTTCTGTTAATATTTTGACAGTAATTGTGGCGTTAGAAACATGTAGTAGAGCTATCGCTGTTTGAACCCTCAATATATCTGCTGTTCGTGCGTATGAGAAATTCCTGTTTTGTACAGTTAGCCAAGTAGAATGGATATATATATATATATATAGATATTATTGCTTTATAAAAAAAATCTTTTCCTGTGAAGGGGCAGATGCATGTATTTGTCTGCAGTGATTTCGGTTCATTTTGTCTTTGTAAAGGTATACTCAATCGAATTATCTATCATCCTCAAATAAAGCATGCTTTATTTTACCAGGTCCCACCATTAAGAACTTTTTGTGTTCAAATAACCTACAAATGTACTTTTGTTTAGTTCGAAATGCTTTTCTTTTTACAGTTAGCTAAATTCCATTATTAAGGACAAAAATAATACAGATTGACTGGAAACAAGGCAGTCAGGTCACAGACCAGCCTCCCAGTATAAGCACAATACAAGAGTTTATCAAATTTTCCAGAGTTTGGCTACAGCTCCTCTGCTTCTAAAGCAAGTCTTAGCAGTAGGAAAACATGAGCCAGAGGTGATCTATTTTCTATGTTTGGCATGGAGAGCCTTTTCTGGTTGACATCCTCTACCCCACATGCATATTAAAAATGGACAGTGCCAATTCCCTAAATACTCTTGCTATATCTACCTAGAAGAATTCACCCTAGTTGGCCTTTTTACTTCACTCCCTCACAAGTACCTGATGTAATTTTGGAGAAGGGTGAATTGTTGGAGGCTACATGAGGTTCACGTATTAAATTATTATGTATTTTTGGAGCTAGATGCTTGGAGTATTCTTGGAGTGCTATCTTCATTGAACCTATTGTTAAATATTGTAGCTTGGACAGGTGTTCTAGCCTTGAGAGTTGTTATTGAGGCTAGGAACACAGAGGAATTAATTATCTCCAAGCCCATGTAATTTTTCCTAAGTTTCACCTAGGGAAAATCCGAGAATATCTTAATTATGTCAATTAGTGATTTTTTAAATATTTCTGGAGTTAAAACTTAGGGAAAGTGGATAATTAATTGATATTAGTTCGGATAAGATCGATTTGCCTCTAAAAGCTTGAGGAAAGTTTTTAAGATGATTTTAGTCATCGATTGGATCAAGTGAACTTTTAATTGTGGCCATTTGTTTGTGAATGAGAGATTATAAAGGGAATCAACGGGCAACATTGTTGGAATATTCACCAATACTGAGAGGCGGGGTAAACCAGTAATAATATCATACAAACATTAAAATTAACAATAACATTCAACAATGCACATCACACATAGTACATAAGAGATTTTTATATGGAAACCCAAATGGGAGAAAACCACGGAACACTTTTATTATATATAATAGTATTGTCTTTCGGATTAATCACATTCTTGAGATTTGGTCGAAGTTTCAAACCGACTAATGTGGTTCATCCTCAGGACAAAGGTGAAAAGATCAATCTTCACAAATGTTTAAATAATAGAAAGGCATCCATGCCTGGAATTAGCCGTTGTAAACTAGCCATTGGGAAAGGTTGTTGAGAAATTAATTATTTTATTAAAATTTTAAAAATTAATCATGAGAAAGGATTAATATAATATAATAATACATAAGGGTAATTATACCCTAGCTAGCTCCTAACGACTAGTTTACAATGGCTATTTCATAATGGCTAATTCCGGGCATGGATGCTTCTCTGCTATTTAAACATTTGCGAAGATTGATCTTTTCACCTTTGTCCTGAGGATGAACCACATTAGTTGGTTCGAAACGTCGACCAAATCTCAAGAATGTGATTAATCTGAAAGACAATACTATTATCAATATGGATCACAAAAGTCTAAGATCTAACTTTTAATATATGTTTTACAGATTACATCAATATGAAGCACCAACTGGAAGGAGGCACCAACCCCTTGGTTTTATTAGCTCCAATTGAAAGGATGCACCAACACCCTGCAAGCACCAAGTTGTTGCATTGGCACCAATTTCCCCTAGCACCACCCTACCACCATGAAATGTTCTCATGCACCAACTTAAAGGAGACTCCAATCTTCGCCTTGCACCACCCTACAACCCTAAAGATAAGATAACTGAATAAGATAGATTATGCTACGACCTTTTGGAACCTCAATTTGTAGCTACACTTGATCATTGCCGACACTCCATTGTCACTACATCCACTACACTATTACTGTTGTCACCTTCAATGCATTCAAATCTGGCACTTGTATCCTTTTTCATATGCAACACCTGATCTAATCTTCTAACTAGCAAACCCTAGACAACAACTTGCTAATAGATCTTCGAAACACAAATTGGAGATTCTGATTATCAAATATTAGCTAGCAAGGCTTTCCAAGCCTCCAAAAGTACCCACCACTAAGCCATGATCACTATGTTTCTTCTGGATCTCAATTTGGGCCAATATTAAGTCAAGAAACCAACAAAAACTATACAAAACCATATAATAAATTAAGTGTTCTACAAATTCTCTTTTTCAGGGCGCACTTATACAAATTGCACAAATTCCGGAAATTAATGCGATAAAATGCTTTCCTTTGGCTGATTATTTATTCGACAAAATGGAAATTATAAAGATAATATATATATATATATATATATATATATATATATATTGACTTGCCAGTTGTTCCAGAATGCAACTGTGAATAGGAAATTGATCCTTAGAGAGAAGCTACGAAACACCATACAGAGCAAGAGAGAAAGTGTTGTCATTTATCTCACCAAGATAAATGAAAACAAAACAAAAAGAATTTATCTTATTTTTGCTCTATTTACTGCCTCTCCTTCGGATTCTTTGGATCATTGGTTGATTGATAGTGGAGCCTCAAGACACTTCACTGGTTACAAGGAGGCCCTTGCAAATTTGGTTGAGAAAAAGACTAATTTGGAGATCATACTTGGAGATAATACCACCTATCTCATGAAAGGAATAGATACTGTCACTTAAATCAAGGTCAAACCATTCATCTCAAGAAGTGTTGTATGTGCCCGATTTGAAGAAAACCTGGTGTCTATTTCTGCGATGGAATATAAAGGCTTCAAGGTAGCATTCATTAATGGAAAGCTACGTATTTGGAAAAGAAAGTCCAAAGATGTTTTTGCTCTTGGATTTAGGGTTGAAGGTCTCTATCAAGTTTGAGAAAGTCCTTTGGGAACCTTGACTTCTGATACTTCTCTTCAATCTGAATTATGGCACCAGAGATTTGCTCACCTTCATTACAAAGCCTTACCTAGGGTAAGGAAGATGGTCACAACTATGCCCGAATTCAACATGGATCATGAAGGAGTTTGTCAAGGTTGTGCAGCTGGGAAACTTTCAAGGGAACCATTCCCTTCAAGTGAAATTCAAACTTCTGATATTCTTCAATTGGTCCATTCTGACCTATCTGATATGTTGCCCATAACATCATTGGGAGGATACTTATACCATGCAATTTTTGTGGATGACTTCTCTTGCAAAACATGGATCTATTTTTTGAAGAAGAATGTGATATTCCCACTTAGCAACATTGCTAAGGGAAATATCAATTTTGCCCAATTTTGGATAAATTCGCACTAGCACTTAGGAACTCTGGGCTTAGAGGTCTCACATGCATTTTTGATTAAAGTGAGCTCAAACATTAGAGGATGGAGGAGGAAAATTGAGCCACTAGTGGTACATGGGGGCCACCCATAAAGAAACACGACCCACAAGGGAAACATGCACTCATTGGAGTGAGTTTGGTGGGGGAAAGTCGAGTTGGGCCCACATGGGCTTTTTGGAGGCTCTTTGACAAAAAGAGCAAGAGGCACTCATTTTGGTCATTCATGAATATTTGAGAATTGCCTTAGACTAGCACACTTGAGCTGAAGCCAAATCTGCAAGTTTTGTTTAGCAGAAGAGTGTTTCTGAGTGGAAATCTCAATCCTTGCTTCGGTGGACTTCGAATGCCAGCCCAAAGAGGGAGTCCCATTTATTCCAGTTTGAACCAACAACAGGGAGTGCAAGTTTGAAGAGAGGTTGCTGTTGGAAAATCAGAAAGGCAGTAAAGATTTTCTTGATCTTGATAATTACTTGTGATGTTTTTTATTATTACGATTATTTATATCTTCTTTCTTTAGTTCATCAAGCAATTACCAAAAGTAGCAACATGTAAGACAATGAACACAAGATGTAGGCACATGCCAGGGCAAATGTTGAAGTTTCTAAGTTTACTTAATTAGAAACCCTCCATTCACTTTATCTGATTTATTCCTACATACTTGTTATTTTCCTTAAGTTATTTACAATGTAAATACTGAAAATAAACACTAGTGCGTGCTCAACATATTACAGATCAGCAACTAAAAGAAACAAGAACAAAAACACCACATGACACCATTATTTTTGGACTAATGTCCTCGGAAAAAACCCAATGTGGGAAAACCGGTGCAACTATCTGAGGGTTTTCTTATTAAGCAATATCAAAGTACAATCTGGGTGCCGAAACTGGCCTACCCAATAGAGAATTTCCTTAGTAGTAATACCTCTCAGTTTCTGACAAATCTACTGGCTGAAACCCTGGATAATCTTTTCGGTAGCTACTCAGCACCAATCTTCCCCAGAAACCCCAGCGTCTGCCCAATATGGACTGCATCAGCCTCTCCTAGCCCAGCGATGGCCCTACATCAGCCTATCTTGGCCTGCGTCAGCCCCAGGAGGCCCTGTGTTAGCTCTCTGAGCCTTTGCGTTAGCAACGCTAGCCCCTTTGGTGCTCTGCGCAACACTTAGTTGCCTCTGCGTGAGCACTGGCTGCTCCTGCGTCTCTCTCTTTGGCTGCTCTGCTGCTATCCCAGCACTATCTCTTCCTCTCTGTCTCTCTATACTCAAATGCTCCTCAACTGCATCTCCCGATCACTAATTCTATCTCTCTTAGCAAACCCCGCTCTAGAGAATAGAATCACTGATCATCTGGTGTATTCTCCAAGTGACCCTCAAGCCTCCTCTTATACTTTTCCTATTGACATATCAACGGTCGAGATTAAGTCCCTAATCAACTGCTAAGATTAGATATGGCTTGATCCATGTCTTTTGGATCATTCTAACACATTCATATTAATATACATTAATATTTTATTTTCCCTAAGTTTAGAATAAGGGACTCCATTAAAAATATTAATTATTTTAATATCTCATGATCTGTTTAGAATCTGCCCAAACCCTTTCTGGGTATTGGAGATCTCGTGTGCCCCAACCTCTCCACCAAATTTTGTGGCTAGAGCACATCCGATTCTACCCCAAATCAACACTCCCTCTTAGCAAGGACTATGCTCTAGCAATACTCACTGAGTATTACTCTGATCATCCAGCATCGATACCTATGCTGATGCTAGGCCTTCCTGCCCAACATCCTCTGCATTGCTGCATCCTGTACTGTTGCCCATGGTTCTGCCACTGCCACTACTGCATTTGTACGACATCTCCCTCTGCATTCGTGTTGCTGCTGGTCCTTTCTCCCAGCACTGCGTCCACACTACACCTCCTCTCATCATGTTGCATTGTGCTACCCACTGCTGCACTGCAACTTAGTTATTGAGAAGTAAGTAACTGATCTCCCAATCTGACCTCCTTGTTGGGCTAGAGACACCCACTGATGTTGAAGCTCCCTCTGCCGCTGATAAGTGCTCCCTCTCTGACCTCTGCGCTACTGCAACAACTTCCTGCATCTCGCACCATTGCACACCTCTCTGTGCCATCCTGCACTGGTGCACCACTCTTGTGCCTCTCGCACTGCTGCAACCTGCTAGCCGTGTGTTGTCTCAGGACTCTTGCACTGTAGCTCTCTCTGCCACTCCATCCGCATCCGTCTCTACCCACATCAGCAAGTCTTGCTACTCCTCTTCGGGGCTCCCGTAGCAAGGTCTAATCCAAGAGGCTAGGTACCTCAAGGATCTTGCCCCTCATCGCCTGTAGTCCACCTGATTACAACTTGATATCTCCCCACTTCTTCTCAAGTGGTGTGTGTGCACTCATGGCACACAGAATAGAAAGGATCTTGGCCTTCCAGATGCCAAAGTTGGATGCCTCATCCAACCTGTCCTAATCCCTTAGCCCATTCATGGCCATCTCTCTGCTCTTCTTGTTGACTCCTCCGAGTCTCTCTACTTTCCGCCTGGAAGTTCTCTGTTTGACTCCTGTTGAGTCTACTTCCCGTCTGGAAGTTCTCTTCTGGACTCCCTCTGAGTCCTGATTTCCCTCCTAGAAATCCTTCTGCCACTGTCGAGATGCCCCCTACTCTGATCATCTTTGTGCAACCGCACCACTGATCTGAGTTCCTCGGCTAGAAACCATCGGTAGCAACTCCTCTGGCCTTGCTTTGTCAGGGACTGTTCTGACTACAGTACCTCACCAGCTCCACTCTGCAATATTCCCACAGCCTTCTAAACCCCAACAACCTGAAGGTGAGGGCTCCCAGGATCTACACAATCCCGGCACTAGCAACCCGGCCTCCTTAACCAACTGCGTCAAGCTCCCACCTACTGCGTGGTTGTGTGAGGCTCCCTTTGCCTTCCTTAGCCTTTGCGCTGCCTTTTCCCGACTCACCTTTGATGATGCAGGCACTGCATCACCCTTCCTTTGTTGTTGCTCTACTAGAAACAACTTTTGTCACCTCGGGACAACTGTTTTCTGCTGCTATTGCTTCGCTCGGATGATGTCCTTTATTCCTTTGGTCTGCAACCTCGCTCTGATACCATGTTGAAGTTTGCACTTTATCTGATTTATTTCTACCTACTTGTTATTTTCCTTAACAAGTTATTTACAATGTAAATACTGAAAATAAACACTAGTGCATGCTCAACATATTACAGTTCAGCAACTAAAAGAAACAAGAACAAACACACCACATGACACCATTATGTTTGGACTAATGTCACGAAAAAACCCAATGTGGGAAAACCGGTGCAACTATTTGAAAGTTTTCTTATTAAGCAATATCGGAGTACAATCTAGGTGCCCAAACTGGCCTACCCAATAGAGAATTTCCTTAGCAGTAATACCTCTCAGTTTCTGACAAATCTATTGGCTGAAACCCCAGATAATCTTTCTGGCAGCTACTCATCACCAATCTTCCCCAGAAACCCCAACGTCTGCCTAATCTGGACTGCGTCAACCTCTCCTAGCCCAGCGCTGGCCCTACGTCAGCCCCAATAGGCCCTGCATCAGCAACGCTGGCCCCTTTGGTGCTCTGCGCAGCACTTAGCTGCCTTTGCGTGGCCCTGCATGAGCACCGTCTGCTCTTGCATCTCTCTCTCTGGCTGCTCTGCTGCTATCCCGGCAGTATCTCTGCCTCTCTGTCTCTCTATACTTAAATGCCCCTCAACTGCATCTCCCAATCGCTAATTCTATCTCTCTTAGCAAACCCCGCTCTAGAGAATAAAATGACTAATCATCTGGTGATTTCTCCAAGTGACCCTCAAGCCTCCTCTTGTACTTTTCCTGTTGACATATCAATGGCCGAGATTAAGTCCCTAATCAATGGCTAAGATTAGATCTGGCTTGATCCATGTCTTTTGGACCATTCTAACACAGATTCATAATAATAAACATTAATATTTTATTTTCCCTAAGTTTAGACTTAGGGACTCCATTAAAAATATTAATTATTTTAATATCTTCTTATTTGTTTAGAATCTACCCAAACCCTTTCTGGGTATTGGAGATCTCATGTGCCCCAACCTCTCCAGCAAATTTCGTGGCTAGAGCACATCCGATGCTACCCCAAATCAACAACAAACACCCCCCACCTCGAGGGAAAACCCTGTCAAAATAATGAATCCTTTCAATAGTATTCTTTGAGACACTTCACCCTAGACCAAGACCAGACCTTCCCTCCACACCAAGTCAACCTCCAAAAGATTGGCCTCTTCCCAGTAACTTCGGCTATGTAGCAACTTGCAGCAGCAAACAGCTTCCAGTAACAGTCCAACTTGGAAGACTTCCATCTCTCAATCCAGAGCACGAAACAGAGGGAGACCACCATCAAAATTTCGATTTTCCTTTACTCCTTAGACTCATCCAAACTCGCATCCACTTCAGCTTCCTGGCAACAGAGTTTCCTAGCTACCCACTTCGTACTTCTGCTAGCAAAAAGATTTTTGCACACCTGCCTAGTAGAGAGAATTCTAACTTGATGAGAAGTGATGCTCCAAATGAATTCGATGCCCTTCCTTTTATCGGCTTCTTGTGAGGTCGAATAGTGTCTTAAGTCGACTTGATCTTCCTTTAGGCCGACATGGTGTGGAGGTTCCATAATTCATATTTGATTCAATACTAAAACTTTTTACATGATTTAAAAGCCCAATAAGGGTCTCTTTAAATGTACAATAATTCTATAGACTCAAAATAAATCCTAGAAGTCCTCAATGGGGACTTTGACCTAAAACATGGTGACCCAAGCATGAAACCCATCCTTCAATAAGTCACAATAATAATAATAATAATTCTTTTCTTTATTCTTTTGACAAGTAAATTACATAATGACTAAAGTACATTATTGAAGGCTGAACATAGTTACTTTTTCCAACAGTTCCAGTGGCAGCAGCGTAGGAAATGTGCAGTTCTTGGAGTTGTCACACTTTGGGGTTGAGAAGAGAAGGGAGTTTGGGGCTGAAACTTGAGGAGTCCAGGGAAGTGTTTGATTGGTGATTACAGCCATTTTGGGGGGATTTTTGACGCTGGATTGATAGGTGGGTCGAATTACCCAGCAGCAGTGTCGTTGAGGGAAATTGGGCTGAATTTCCAAAGTCATCCATCGGTAAATTCCTTCGTGGGCTATTCTGGGTATTTGGTTGAGAGCCCGGGGTTAATTTCCCGGAATTTTCTGAGCACTGGAGGAGGCCCTAGCAGTTATTCTACACAGCCAACAGCTCATTTTCTAGGCATTTTAGCGCAGAGCCAAGGAAGACCAGCTAGTACACTTAGGGGAATTTCACATTCATCATTTGGGCTTAGCTTGCTTCCCTTGGGCAAGCCCAGGTGCATACTTTCCAAGCACCCTTTGTACTTCATGATTTATCAATAAAATGGCTCAGCAGCGCAGTTTTTGGCTCTATTTGGTGTTCTAACGTTTGAGTAATCTTCCTATGTTTTTACATCTATACATGCTTTGTCTATTACTGTAAAATTTCATTTGGGATATTACAAAGAAGGATGAAGTGTTCAAATGGTTTTGTTCTTTCAAAGCCTTGGTGGAAAATCAAACAGGGAAGAAGATCAAAATATTGAGGATTGACAATGGAATCGAATATGAATCAAATGAATTCAATGATTTTTGTAGAGAGGTTGGCATGAAGAGGGAGAGAACTATTTCATACAATCCTAAGCAAAATGGAGTTGCTGAAAGAAAGAATCGAGCAATCATGGAAGCCACCCATGCCATGCTCCATGATCAAGGTCTACGAAATTTCTTATGGGGAGAAGTTGCCAACACTATCGCGTATGTTCAAAATAGGAGCCCACATCAAGCACAGGATTTCAAGGCACTCGAAGAAGTTTTCACTGGTAAGAAACCTGATGTTTCTCATTTTAGAATATTTGGTTGTCCCGTGTATTTTCATGTGTCTAAAGAGAAAAACAAGTTAGAAACATTTGGGAAGAAAGCTATATTTGTGGGCTACAGTGAAAATTCAAAGGCATATAGAATCTATGTGCCTGGTGAATGAGATGTGGAAGTAAGCCATGATGTCACCTTTGATGAAGGCACTACCCTTTGGAAAGCCAGAGATCTCCCCATTCCAAGGAGAATGATGATGCTGCAGAAAAATAGGTTGAACCTCCGATAGATGAGCCTATGCCGGATGTTGAAGGCTTAATGGATCCCATTGATCCACCACTGGGTGATCCCTGTACCTCAAGAAAAATACCTTTGTGGCTCAAAGATACTCTCAAAGATGTTGAAAGACATATTTCTCCAAGAGGGACATTCCTTGAAAGCAAGAATCCGAATAGGTATCAAGGGTACTTAATTGCTATGACTACCATTGTTCAATCCAATGTGGAAAAAGTCGAAGTCGGGATTAATTTAGCAAGGGTCCAAAAGTTGAAAAACTCGTCAAAGTCGGGAGTTTTTTGAAAAAGTCGGCAAAATAAAAAAAAAACACAAAATTATTCATTTTTTATTTTATTTTAACATCCAGAGTATCCACAACATCAAATAAATTCATTTCCACATAAACATGTAAAGAAAGCTAATATATAATATGTATATGAAGTCTAATGCTACATCACATATCAAAATAGTGAATCAACTCCTGAATTTTGAGTCCTGTTCGAGTCTCAACTCTCAAGAGTCAAAATATCAACAAAAAATATAATAAATGTATATCATGAGTCATCTAAAAGTCATCAAGTAATCAGTCACTCAGATCCTCTTCCCCTTTTAATTTTTGTTTCTGCTAATTGTATTAAGAAATACGTCATGCATTTATTCAGTAGATTGTAATCTGCTTGGGTAATAAGGTGTCAGGTGGTAGGTCCAATGAAAATTAACAGTTAGTATCACAGTAGATGTGAAAATTAACGCTTGGTGAATCCAAGCTGCTTATTTTCTGAGAAAACAGTAGATGTCAGATTATTAACCTAGCCTTGGCATCTATTATTCAAAAACTCTTGGAGGTAAAAGCCACTTCTGATACATAACCTTTCCCCACATTTACAGGGAATTCACCACTAAAGAAGATTCCCTTTCAAAACGTGCTCTCATTGCAAGAAGGATCTTTGCTGTCACAAGATTTCACAAGTACTTTGTTCCTGTCTGAAAAATGGGTTCTTTTTTGAGGCACTAGTTTTGTTTTTTTGGACAGGTTGTTGCTATTTGATCTTCATGACCTCCTCTTTGTTGTTTCTCCTGGAAGCATTCAACAACTGTAACAATGTTTTTGATGGTGTGGAGTTCTTTCTATGGAAGACTGTTGTATGCCTATCCTTTTGGTACTTTTGTAATCTTTTGAAGGGGCAGTGGCTGTTAGAGTCTGGATCACTGAAAGCCTGGAGGCTTAGCCAATGTATACTTTGCTTTCTAACTAGAAATATGAAGTATAAAGATTTGTTTTTCCTTGGAAAACAAAAACATATCTTAACCTCAAAACTAACAGATTACAAATGAGACTGCTATGCTCGCAAGAAGTATGACAAACAATACAATGCAATAACTTGAAAATGCATGGATGGAAGCTTCAATTTATAGTTTTTTCACCTTTGCGGCCTCTTTATCCGCGGCCTGGGAAGGGAGGAAGACTTTTTGGGTCGACTCCCGATTAAATCGGGAGTATAAGGAAAAAATCGCGATTTTTTCCTTTGTGAAAAAGTCGCCAAAAAGTCGGGGGATTAAATCGTTTAGTTCAAAAAATCGCGTTTTTAGGATTAAATCGGGATTTTTTGCAGACTTTTTCCACACTGGTTCAATCTGAGCCATGTACGTTCGAAGAAGTTGTAAAGCACCAAGTCTGGGAGGATGCGATCAATGGGGAATATGAATCTATCGTAAAAAATGATGTCTGGGATGTGGTGCCTAGACCAAAGGACAAGTTTGTAGTCAATTCAAAATGGTTATACAAAATTAAACATGGAGCTGATGGGAGTGCTGAAAAATATAAGGCCAGGTTCATTGCTCGAGGCTTCTCTCAAAAGGAAGGAGTGGACTATGACGAGATATTTGCACCGGTTGCCCGATATACCACTATCTAATCCATTATTGCTCTCGCTGCCTCTCAAGGATGGGGCCTACACCAAATGGATGTTAAGACTTCTTTCTTGCATGGCTCACTTAAGGAGGAAGTCTACTTGGAACAACCTCAGGGGTTCGAAGTACAAGATTGAAGGACATGCATATGTAGGTTGAATAAATCCGTCTATGGGTTGAAGAAAGCCCCTAGGGCTTGGTATGAGAGGATTGATAGCTATCTTATGAAGTTGGGATTTACAAGGAGCGATGTTGATCCTAACCTATACTTTAAGGTTGAAAAGGACATGCCTCTCATTTTGGTCCTTTATGTAGATGATCTCTTTCTGATAGGTGTAGACCCTCTCATTTATCAATGCAAGGGGGAGTTGGCTTGCAAGTTCAAGATGAAGGACCTAGGTCTGATGCACTACTTCCTAGGCCTAGAGGTCTAGAAAAAGCCAAGTGAAATTTTCCTTTCTCAAGGAACATATATTGTGAAGCTGCTCGAGAGATGTGGGATAGTGGATTGCATGTCTGTGTCTACTCCGATGGAACTCAACTTCAAGAAACTATGTGGAGTGTTGTTGGGCCCAAATTGGCAAACCCTTCTGAGTATCGACAACTTGTGGGGGCCCTGATGTTCTTGGTAAACTCTCGTCCGAACATATGCTTCGTTGTGAATACATTGAGTCAATTTATGGTCGACCCTCATTACATACATTTGTTTGTTGCTAAGAATCTCTTGAGATATCTTCGTGGCACAATCAACTATGGACTGAGATACACTGCCAAGAATTTGAGGCTACATGGATATACTGATGCTGATTGGGTTGGCAGTGTGGTGGATCGTAAGAGCACATTTGGATGTTGCTTCTCATTTGGGTCTACTTCAATTTCTTGGATGAGCAGGAAGAAGAAATCTATTGCTCTAAACATTGCTGAGGCCGAATACGTTGCAGCTAGTATGGCCTATTGTGAAGCTGTTTGGTTGAGGAAGCTCTTTTATGAGCTATTTGAGCACGCGTTGGATACCACCATGATCTTCTGCGACAACCAGAATGGGATTCGCCTTTCATAGAATCCCGTATTCCACAACTGCTCCAAGCACATTGATATCAGGTACCACTTTATCCGAGATATGGTATAGAGTGGAGCAATAAGGCTCCAACACATCAAGATTGATGAGTAGGTCACAGACATCCTTACAAAACCCTTAGGGAAGGTCAAATTCTTAGCCTTCTGGGAGAGACTTGGAATCGTGGAAAGACCCTCCTATGAGGGTCCCACTTGAGTTGGACATTGAGCTCTGGGAGCTCTTGCGGGCTTGGGGTACTTCTTGGAGCTATGACCGACCATAGGGTGAGTGGTTCACCTTTACCTATTGGTGTGCTGTGTACAGGGTGAGTGGTTCACCTTCCCCTGTGATACCCCATGATGGTTGTGTTGAAAAATCTAGGGCAATCAAAATTTATGAGATTCTTCTTTAGCATGATAACAATTTCTGAAGCTCTTTTGCAATTTTATCTTAGCTTGATCTTCATATTATTATTAGTATGTGTTTGCTTCATCAAACTGCTATCAAAAACAAAAGAGACAAGAACACAAAGTATTTGGCTTTCGGCCAAGACCAAAACCTCTCCCTCTTGTAGAGGAAAACCTGCACAAAATTATTATAGAGATTCCAATTGACGAATACCAAGACCATGACCCTTGACCTATTCTGCCACTCCAAGACCAAGACACCAATCCTCTTCTCTGTCACTGCTGAGATCATCCTCATTGCTACACCATTGAGGCCATCACTACTGCATCACTGAGATCTTCATCACTGCTTCTTCACCATCTATACTTGGATCATCACTGTACTCTTGCTGAAATCATCATGTTGACATTGAGCATGCCGAGAGTGTATTCTATGATAAGTATGTTGAGTCTAAGATTGTAACTATAGGATCATTGTGATCTCTCTTAAGCCAAGACAGTGAGACTGAGACCATACAAAGACAGTAAGGATTCCAAGGTTCTTTCCCTCACATATATACATTGACTTCTATGAAATAGGTCCACCGAGATTTTGATATTGAGATCCTTACCTTTCATTTAGGCTGAGATTGTAATGGTTACTATTGTTTCTAATTAGTTTGAGACCGTGATCTTAACCGAGATTGAAGCCATGTTTTTCCTTGCAAGATATATGTATGACAGAGGTACCTTACTGTACCCATCCAAGGTTTCAAACCTCCGAGAAAGACATGTCTGCCTGCACCCATACGAAACATTAGACCTGCACCTTGTCACCGAGATCCTGTACCCAACCGAGATCTCCCTCCTGCACCTCATACCCATCCGAAATTTCAGAGGAGAAATGCGAGTTTTGTACCTGAGATTTGCGGATACCCTAGACGGGTATTTATAGTGGTTTGTGCTCCAAAATAAGCCAACTTGCCTTTATGAATCGTTGTGTCTATTTTTCTAGGCCGACATGACTGCCATTTATACATTTAATTCAATATTGAAGCCGACATGATGAATTCCTTATCAATTTGCTTGCAGGCTTCTTGTGCTTGCTAATGGGGGATTGATCTTGGTCTTTGGAGGGTTGCTACACACTTTTGTAGACTTGTATACATTTACATAGGCTCATGAAGAGCTTCTTTATACATGACATGACTCTTTGACATATTAATAAATCCTAAAGACATCAAGAAGAAGTCTCTTGACCTATGACACTTCTTGCTCATGAAACCCATGTAGCAAGGCATACAAAAAATAATTTATTCTCTTTTATTACATCATTTACAAAGATCATGTCCTTATGAAGGTTGAACCTAGTTACACTTTCTTCAACAGGTTGACATGTGTGTAGGGTGAGTGGTTCACCTTCTCATATGGCATATGAATAGGATGAGTGTTTCACTTTCTCTTGCTGATGCCCCAGAATAGATCCTACCCATGTAGTCTGAGACTCAAGGGAAGTACCTCTCATCTAGCCATTGAGTTGGGAAAAGTGGATAGGGACCATAACACTACTGATGGATGCATCATATACTGTCGTACTCCCTATGTTTAGGATGCATGGTGTTCATCAACTTGATCTAGGATCAAGTTTGATTGAGGTTCTACCTATGGACAAACTTTTGTCAGTGCAGAGTGGTAAGGTCTTGTGACTCACTCTCGATCGATTCTTCTTCATTATTCATATTAGTGTTCAGCAGAGATAGTACATGACGACAAGGATGGCATGATGATGGATGGATTGGCAAGTGGAATTCTCCCTAGTTGAGAGAGTGTTAAAATTGGTAACTAGGGCCAAATTCCACCTTGGGACAGCTCATTTGATGGAGATGATGATTGCATTAAATTCCTCTTTTCGAGACGTCCAAAATTGATATAAAGATCATCTAATTTGGACAAGTAGAAGTGTGATTTTGAATTTATGCCCATACATGTGCAAATTGTTCAGGTCGGCCACATCATCATGTAGGCTCATGAAGCCCAATGGACATGACTCTTCACCCTCAACGACTGGTATAAATACAAGTGATCTCTCACCTCATTTGGCATCATCATCACTCACATTCTCTCTCCTTCTCTCATTGATTCGTACAACATTAGGCATTCTCTCTCTCCTCCACATGTGCACAAGAAGGTCCGAAATTACAGGACTATTGTAGGGCCGAAAATCTTAGAAATTTCTGCAGTTTGATCAGCGTTGACTTTGACTTTCATGGCATCCTTTTACTTTAATTTTCAAGGTGGATTTTTGTCTCAGCAGGCTGCATTTTTGGGCACAGGAACCGACGCAAAAGGAGGACTTTGACTTGCATCGATTGCACGCTTGTTTGACTGTAGGTTGACCAGGTTTTGACTGCAGATTTATGACATTTTGGGCTGACTTTGACTGTCGCTGGAGGCTGAATTTGACTACCTCTAACCGAGCTTCAAAGGAGAAGTTTGAACGCTGCATTGACCATCTTTGATTTTTGGTTAGGGCTGAAGTTTGACTACAGTTGACTGCAGAATTGATAGGGCAGTTTTGACTTTTTATCTAGCAAGTCAATTTGACTTTTGTACTCTCTCTGCAGAACATTTGATATAATAATAAGAAGAATTGATCAAAGGGTTTTCCCCACATTGGGGTTTTTCCTTAGCATCCACGAAATCTGGTGTCCTCTTGTCTTGGCTTGTCTTCTGCTTCTTTGTTTCATGTTCTACTTACTTTTCCTGTCAATGTGATTAATGATTAACGTGATTGCTATTGGAAATCTAAATTGGAAATTGTCATTGGCCTACTAAAGGAACATTGAAGTAATTGTGCTAAGCATAGAACATACCATTGTTATCAAAATTTAACATTAACGCAGAAATCGAGGCAGCAGTTGGCACATATTTTGAGGTGGAATTTGTGCACAATTTTCGAGGAGTTGAGCAGAGAATTTAATGCAAAAATTTCTGGGCATGTATTTTATGAAAATCTGAAAGTTTCAGTGGGCACAAATTTTCAGAATTTGCATTTAATGCTTCAGCTGAAAAGGGAGATAATTATTGTGTTTGTTTTATGTACTTAGACTAAATTTCTCAAGCAATAAAATCCTCCTTTAAAGACTAGTTCTCCCGAAGGGGATGTGGGGTTTTTCCGGGGTCAACTTGACCAAAAACAAGTGTCTCAAATGTGTGAATGCTTGCTTAAATTATGTATTAATTTTCAGCTGATAGGAAAGTGGAAATAGTAGAAATACTCTTTGAATGTTTACAATTAATGCATACTGAAATTTATAGTAGCATGACAAAACATGTGGGTTGGGCCTAAACAACAAATGCAAACTTGTAAACTGGGTTAAGGGTGCAGATCATAATTTTTCTACGTATTATGGCTTGAATTGAGCGACCAAGGAGACGATATAGGCCTCAATTCATACACCAATGACTCTAGCAAATTCAAAGGAGGCGTTCTTCTTCTATACTAGAACTTGTCCATCAATGAAAGCCGTTCTATATCCTGTCTTCAAGAGATGAAATGGTCAACAAATTCTTCTTCAAACCAGGAACATATAAAATATTGTTAATAGATACATTACCTCTTGATTCCAATTAGAAGGATGATGAACCAATGCCCTTTGACTTTGTATTTTCCATTATCTCCAAGCTCAAGCCTTTGAGCTATATTCTTTTCAACCAATTCAGAGAGATGTTCATGACTTCCAATCATGTGCCTAGAGGCACCACTATCCACCAACCATATTTCATCGTGACCTGCAATGGAACTTGTCAAAGCAAAATAAAATGAATATTCATCATCAAAATTTCTCTTTCTAGGCCTCCTCTTATGTGAGGATTCATCAAGGTCAACTGCAGAAGCATGATGCTTCCCTTTCCTTGTTTGATCATCATTCCTTTGATAATCATCCCTTCGAGGATCATTCCTTTGAGGGCAATTATTTTGATAGTGATTGTATGCTTGGCAACGAAAGCATTGAACATTTATCATATCTCTTCTATCTTGAGAAGGAGGAGGAGGTCTTCTTTGTGGAGTAGGTTCCCTTCTTGGAGCAGATCTTGGAGCAAGCCTTGAATTAGATCTTCTACCTGAACTTCTTTGAAATCTTCCAAAGTTTCTTTTCCCCTGCTATTCTTTGGGTGGGTTGCAAAAGCTTGAGAGTCTTCACCTAGATTTTCAATCTTGCCTCTGGAAAGGAGCTTTGATTCTTCTTGCATGCAGGCAGCGCACAACTTATCAAAGGAGGGTGGATTTTCTCTTCCACTAATGCTTGTTGCAAAAGGATCCCAAGATTTAGGTAGACCACCCATTGCCACAACTACCAATTCTTTGTCAGATACTTCTTCAATAGCTTTGAGTTGATCTCTTATTTGAGATATCCTTATAAGTATGATGCCACAGTAGCACTATTTGTCATCTTGACATTACAAGGTTGACCCCTTAGACTTATAGATTGATTGATGTTGTTGATAGTGTACAATCCAATAAGGGCATCATACATCTCCTTGGAAGTTTGGTGATCAACAATATAGGGAATTAGATGATCCCTAACAAATTCCACAATGATGCTCCTTGCCAAGATGTCATCTTCCTGAAATTTGTCTTTTCTTGCTTGGTTAGTTGGTTCAGTAACTTTTCCCAATACAATACCCAAAACCTTGTGCCTCGCAAGCATTGGGTCAATCCTAGCCTTCCATGACCTATCATTTTTAGCTCCTTCAAGCTTGTTCTCGGTCTCCATGAAGGAATTCATCGTGAAAATAACTAATAAAAAAAAATTAATGTTCTTCAATGCTCTCCCAATGCTCTTCAAGGTGATCTTGATGCTTTTTCCCTTCACCAATCCTTTGATACCATGTTAAATTTCTAGTGCAATCAAAACTACTACAATTTTTCAAATTAATAACTACTTCCAATGATACAATTATTCTTCTTTCAACATTCCAATCATTAAGTAGTTATACATAAAAAATTTCAACCATTCTCTTTCTTCAATATAGTAGAGATCACAATGAACAGTGAAACAAGAGAAAAGAGACACCAATATTTAGGCTAGCAGCTAGGGGAAAACCCAACAAATCTTTCCCTATGAGAGAGAATTCAGTTCATCAAAAGTACATCTAGATATTCCAAACAAGCCAAGTCACCTGACACGGGGATTCGGGATTTGTACGATTCAGAATTCGTAGTATCGGATTTGGACACGTTGACCCCCCAAAATAGGACACGTAGGATTTGTTATATATTATTTTATATATATATATATATATATATTAAAAATTAGATAATTCTTACACAAATTTTAATTAATGATACAAATTTATTGATTTCAAACATAGAGGATATCAATATTAGTAACAATCTATGCTGCCAGCATTGGTGAGGATATGCTACCAACATTGGTAATAATCTATGCTGCTAGAATTGGTTAGGATGCCACCTCTTTACAAAATTGACCAATGATTTAGCAGGAAAGAAAAAAACATTGACCCAAAACCTAAGCTATTTAAGAATTAAACATCTAGAAAGAAATAAAGTATTTCAAAATATTAGGTTTGCAAAGATTAGGGTTCTTATCTATGCGAGGGTTGTGTTGCCCGTAGAGGCAGCAAAACTAGTGAAATGGCTTAACACAATACAAATAGGACCTGCAAATTTAGAAAATCCATGGGCATACCTCCGGTGATGGTCGGTCTAGCAGTTTTATCCATTTATCCCTCCAAACAAATTATTATTTAAAAGAACTAGGGTACAAATTGAAAGCCAGTTAAAATGAATCAGGGTGCGGATTGAACATCAGTAAAAGAGAAAGCGCATCGATTCGATCGTTTTTGTTCATTAAATATTTTATTCAAAGGAAATAAACGAGACACTTATTTCTGCGAGTGCATGCAGAAAAACAAATTATTTCAAAATTAGGGTTCTATGTCTGCTAGGGTTCTGTTGCCGCTAGAGGAACCCTGCAAAACTAGTGAAATGGTTTAGCACAGTACTACTAGGACGTGCAAATTTAGAAAATCCGTTGGCATACCTCCGCTAAATGAATCCTAGAAATCGTGACACGCAGTCAAAAATTGGGACACGTTTGGGATTCGAAGAATCCGGATAGGATTTGATGAATCCTATTTTGGGGACATGTTTTTTGGACGAATCGTGTCCGACACGCCGGATTTGGACACGTGGCCCCTATATAACGAATCCGGTTACTTAGCAAACAAGATTCTAATTTGACCTCAATATTCCAAGTCAAACTAATCAAACGAAAGAGATTACACTCAGCATTGGTCAAAGTCATGTCTGCAATAGAAGGGTTTAATTTTGGCCTGAGGTGGCCCTGAATAGAAGGGCCCAAATTCAGTCAAATCTCAGTCAAACGAACCACTGCAATTCTTAGTCAAAGCTCAGAGTTTACTTGCAGTCAAAAACCTAGAAAGGAGCAAAATCTCAATCAATAGAGTCAACGAATCCCTGAAATATTTGGCATCCAAAGTAGTCAAAGAGCTCGGTCAAACCGAAGCAAATTCTCTTAAGTCAATGCTGGTCAAAGTTCAAACAGAGGATAAAGAGTTGGTCAATGCAAATCAAATTCTCCTATGTATCCTTCACACGTGGAATTCTTGTGATTTCAGATCGAATGATGTGAGTTGATGTGATGCCAAATGAGGGTCAACAAACTCTTATTTATATGTGACTTAGGAGGGTTTTGACCTTGGGGTCAAACCCATTCATCATGTGGGGCCAACTTGTGCACTTTAGGTCGGCTTGATCAACATTCAAAATTATAATTTCTCCTCTGTTTTGCAAATGAAAATACTAACCATAGCTACCAATTTTCAACAAGCATTGCACCTCTTTAGATGAGCATTGGGCTTTGAGGAGCCCTGACATGGTTGTATGCCCCTTGCAACACCTCTAGATGCTAAAACATAGAGCCAAGAAGCCAAGGCATTGGCTTGATTAATGATGTGCCCAGATGGACCCAGGATGCCCCCAAGCTGGCCTTGAACTTGCTTGATGGATGTTTCCTTGTTCCAGAGCTCAAATGAGGATGGATACCACTTGAGATGGTTTGGGAGGGCTAGCGCGCCTTACATTGTGAAACTTACATCTAGATGAAAATCTATGTTTCAGTCAATGAATTTGTATCATGAATGAGAATTTGTGTAAGAAATATCTAATTTTCAATATATATATATATATATATATATATAAAATAATATATAACGTATATGAATGTCCCCTGTTCCGGGGGGTCAATGTGTCTGTATCCGACACTCGAATCCCTGTATCCATCGAATCTCGAATCCCCGTGCATGCCCTAGGGTGGTGACGTAAGCCTTCTTGATGATGACATCTTGTTGGAGGAGTTGTTACTTGGAGATGTAATCGTGCACTTTGACGATGTCCCTTGGAGTGAGCACTCTTGGACCCACTTTCTAACATGCTTGATGGAGATGCCCATTTTGGAGGATGACATAATGTTGGAAAGCCTTTCCTCCCACATGTGTGGAGGATTTAGGACATTTATTATGATTTATCATTTGTAAATCTATCTTTAGGTTGGCTTGTGACCTATTAGCTTAGTTGAATGCTTCAAGCAAACTTTTAGGGATTTTTCATTGTAAATTAATGAAAAAGGACTTGGTTTTCTTTGTATAAATAAAGGGGAGTCATTATCATTGGATCATCTTCACACACATTCATCTCTCCTCTTAAGTGAGTGTGCATTAGCTCTTTTCTCTTCAACACAATGGCTAAATGATGGTGTGAATTGTCTTGGGGAGGATATTTTTGCATGGAGAGAGTATCGTATGGATTGATGAAGTGATTCTTGCGTGAATTGTGTAAGTTTAATGGTATCTTCTTCCATTTTGCATGCTATTTTTTGAAATTAGGATTCATCTTGTGCCTTGTTAAAAAGTGCAATATCTTTCAGGAATTCTTATTTCTATATGCTAATGCAAAACTCAAAGGAGATTGTTTTCATGCATCTTTTGACCTTAAATCTCCTCTAAAAGAAGTTGCTAAGTCGCTAGTGTTTCCAAGTGAAATTATTGTTTTCCACCCTTCTTCACCCAAGGTCCTCTTATCTTTGACCTCACAGCCCCACATTTGTCCTCCTTAAATTTGTTTCACATGCATGCATCAATTTTTTATATCCATGAGTATGCCATCTTCCTCAATCTCCACGCATACTGAATGCTGCATTATATGCAGACCCGCTACTGCTGTTCCAAACTTCCACATCACACCATGCTGCCACTCCGTTGCTTCTCTGCATCCTGTAGACCACTGCATACAGCTTCACAATCTGGTTGCCTCCTTGCCAGCAATGTCTTCTTACACAAATGCATATATTCAGTCCATCTTCAACCCAACATTCAATGAAACTTTTGAACCAACAAATTTTAATGCTGAGAGAAATGCAGAATGCTTCTCTCCAACCATGTTGATTAAATTTACTACAATGCCCAGCAGCTCATCAGCTCAGTGAAAATGCTCATTTCACTGAGCATACGCAATGCCTTCCACTTCTCATGAGCATAACATCTACACACGCAAAATTACACAATGAGCCACACAACCTTCCGTGGCAGAACAAAGCAAGCAAGACTTACAAATATCAGACAATCTCACAGCCATCCAGAGTTCTCCGTGGCTCTGATAACTATACCTTCCTGCTTTGACAGCACACATACTTGTTCTTACATTGCAAGGGCAGCAACATTTTTTCAACCTCTAGTCAAATCTCATAGATCGATATGTCATGGCTCACACAGCTCTCATGCTCACATAGATCTGACACCAGTTGTGAAGAAAAAAGAACCTGAGATAACATATATGATATATGCAATGAAGCTTTCCTTGGATTTCTTGTACTCAGAGCCATTATGGAGTGCCAAGTTGGCTCTCTTGTGTCTTTTCATACTTTGCAGCCACCATGGCTCTGATATCAGTTGTGTAAAACAAAAACCTAAGACCAGAGGACATAATAGAGCATCAATATGGAACATAAACGATATTCATGCGGGGCATATGACGACCAACACAAAGATATGCACAGGAGTTCATAAACGGAAATGTGAAAGTTCATGTTTGAATGCCACATGCATTGGAAGATGTGCCACTTGATTCTATCTCTTACAGTCAATGTCACACATGGTTCGGGTTCAACAATGATTAGGTTCAGTTTGAGTTTGAATTTTTTTAATGAGGTTCGCCATATATATATATATATATATATATATATATGATGAATTATAGGATAAAATAGTAAGAAATCAACATCAATAAACATCAAAAATGCTATCACAGACATGGAAACTGCAAGGATAAATTACAAGCTTGAGTTGTGACATAAAATTATGAGTTTTGATCTATGGACTTAGTGAATAGCTATGAAGTTCACCAAACCTCAACATTTTTTTAAAATTCGTCAAACTTCGAACTTGAAGATCAAAATTCAACAAACCTGTGACATAACTTACAGTCGGTTACTCTTCCTTGCGGACTCCCTTACATATTCTTTCCCATCTTGCTCTTGGAGTGCCCCCAGTCAATTACAAAGACGCTTTCACGTGTGAGCATTCCATATAGCTTCTACTAATGCCAATTCACGGTGTAATATATTATACTTGTATTCTAGTGTGATCCACATTCATGTGTCTCAACAAATAACCATTAATGAATGCTGACAGATGTATTACCCAGAGAAGCTTTAGGATTTTAGTTTGTTTCACTTTATGTTTTGATATAACGTTGTGCTTTATCTTTGTCCCAGAAATTAGTTAACAACCTAAAATTAATTTGTAGATACTTTAGTTTCACGGTTCAGGACATTATGATTAATTTATTGAGCCGATCCTTTAACAGGAACCATTAGAGGATATCTATGCTGGCAATGGCAACGGAGCAACTTCAGATAATCAAGCACCAAATACAAGTGAACAATCAAAGCAAAGGGGGGCATCCTAAGAGTCTTTATCATTCTATATGTCTAGAGTTTGTTGGTGCAACAAGATATCCTGCATATTCTCGCTGTACAGCATGAGGCAAAGTGTTTGTAACACATTGGCTAGGAAAAATCATGTTAATCATATTTGGCTGCAAATTTGTAGCGCGATTGATTATAAAGATTTTCAACTAGAATGTGTGAATGTGCACAACATAGTCTTGTTTTTCTACTCTCTATTTATATCCCTTGTCTGAGATTTCTCAGGAAAGAAGGTGCATGCAATTTAAAGGCATCTGTTATTTGAAGGGATGTGTTCATATAATTTTTTTACATCAAGTTAGATTCCTCAGACTTTTCTTTGTGATTACCGAAGAAATCCAAGTCTGCAAGGCTTGGTTCTCGTTAATTGGGCAATGCAAGACGCGGATTCCACACTTGGGGAAGATCTTGAAATCAAAACATATTTCAGTTTTTTGTGCTGATGTTCGAGAGTTTGAATCGACCAGCCATTGAGATGAGCGAGATAACAAAGGTAGAATGTTGAAAAATATCTTACATGCATGGTATCAGTTGATGCCACAAATTCTTAAATAATTAAGAGCAGCTTTGTCTAAACGTTCTATTTTTTTTGTTTTTCCTTTTTTTCCTGGGTATATTTTCTGATGAATTTTGTTTAAAATCTGATTAAAAATGGTTGAAATTGTAAATTTAAATTGGAGTATGTAAAATCTGAGAACCTTAATTTTTTTTTCCAGGATGTTAAATTTATTTATATATTCAAAAATATATAAATTATGATTTCACTGCCACTGAATTTAGTGAAAAAAATACCAAAAAAGACCCAAAGATAAAAAGTTTGGTTTTTAAGTGAAAATGACCAAAAAGTAAAAAGTTTTCTCTCAAACTGGAGATTGTTATTTGCAAAGTTTATTATTTATTATTTGATGTGAAATATGTCTGAATATATCTTTTCAGATATTGTTTCTTTTCTAATAAATGAATTAAATGGTGTTTTATACCCATAGGCAAGTGGACAGGTGGTGCATATCTAAGGTAGGGTCTGATTTCCTTTCTTGACATAAAGAAATATAAGAGGAATAGCGTTCACTTCCCTGGAACATTGTTAAATAGTGCCCTTCCTAGTTTTGAGATTGCAAATTCATTTGCTGTCCAACAATTAGAAGAGTTAATTGCAAGAGCAGTAAATATGTTAGTTTGAATCGGTTGTTAACAAATGAGTCAAAACTTGATGAACTACCAAAAAAACCTCAAATTGGTTAGACTACTGACGGACAAGGACAAATAAATTTCCCCCGTCAATTATTGCAAGCATTCCATGTATGATACTAAAATGTTTTTATGTTGATAGACTGCACCCGAAAACACGGTTTCAGATTTGACGGCATAATTCAATTCTTGCTGTTTATAAACATAAATGTTGAATTTATTGTCATATATTTTAAATTTAAAATTTAAAATGTAAACTATAAATAATAGATTATCACAACCATATTTATATTAATATAAATGTAGTTGATAAATATCGAACCATATTTATATTAATATAATGTAGCTGATAAATATCGATCGGCATGATATGATCATTTATATTAATATTAACATTATTAATAATAAGAAAGTAAAAATAATTTTAAAAATTAATAATAGTCACATGTAATCAAATATTATAAAAAATAATTAAACACAATTTAATAAAAGAAAAAATGAAATTAATAAAACATATTAATAAAAATTTATAACTTACTTATATAGCATTAGCATTATTTATGATAGAAAAATACGATAAAATAAATAATCAAATTAACAATAAAATATTAATAATAAAAATTAACAACCGAAATAGATATACAAAACCATAATATTAAGGAATGTGAAATGTTGCTAAAATAATGTCGGTAATTAAAAATATAAAATAATGTTAGTAATTAAGTATAAGCATAGGAAAAAGTAAATACATTGAAGAGAACATAAATTTCAACATCAACAACAATTGTTGTCAATCACTAACGAGTATTCACGATAGTTAAAAAATGACGATTCTGACAATGTTGTTCACAATGCAACAAAGAAATGAGATAAAATTTTAAACATTACAAGACCAATGACAACAATCCAAAGTTTAGTAACATTGAAAGAAATAATAATAACAATAACACCACATTCAACAACAAAATTCAACTCCCAATGCTCTATTACAACACAATTATTTCATAGTAGCCTTTTCCAAAACACACCTAGAGCGGTGGCAAAAACAACACCAGTTCAGATCAACAGGATAATGATCACGATACTTCACACTCTCAAGCCAATCCCTTTTCATCTCCATCCCTGATTCTCTTTGGTGCAAATGATATAAAGTTTGAACATTTGATTTCATTCCACTCAAAAGACGGATTGTTGAAGAAAGTGTAACTAGGTTCGATCTTCATGACATTGTAATTATGATTTTTGTAAACAAGAAAATGAATTTATTATTTTTCCTTGTTGCATGAGCTTCATGAGCAAAAGGTTTATTTTATAAATGGCTCCCATTGAGAGCTTTAGGATTTATTATTAAAGAGTCATAGTCATGAAGAGCTCTTCTTGAGCATTTATGTAATGTATATGAGTAAACCTAGTTTCTAGATCAGCCCTCCAAAACAAGCACAATCCTCTTGAAGAAGGCAACAAGCAAAATGATGAAGAACATTGCTATGTCGGCCTACAAATGAATTAAATAAGCTAAAGAATTCATGTCGGCTTGCAAATAGAGACACATCGGTTCACTGTGACATGTCAGCTTATTTATGGAGGCATAACTACTATATATACCCCAATGAACTTCGCAAAAGTACAGGTGCAAAACTCATATCCCTCTGAAGTTTCGGATGTTAGTTACAGGAAGGTTTTTCGTATGCCACAGTAAGGTAATTGTGGAGTCTGTCCATGATGCAGCATGTATTTTTCGGATGAGTAGCACAGTTACAGTCTTAGCACAATTGCGATGGAGAGGATCACGATGATCCCACAGTAGCACACAGTCTCGGCACATTTGTTATAATACCCTCTTGGCATGTTCACAGTCACAGTCTCAGCATGATTATAATGATGAGGATCTCGGTGCATACTCTGTCTCAGCATACTAGACAGACACAACATATCTATGATGGTGAAATGCAGGGAGAAAAATCACAATCATGATCTTGGTATATCTCACAGTGACTCACCATGTCTTGGCATACTTATAGATATAATCATGATCCTGATAAAGTCACAGATACAAGGAGAAGATCTCAGTGAAGATGTGACAATAGTGCAACATTAATGATCTCGTTGTTATAATGAATATCTCAGTAAAAGTGTAGCAATATTCTCGATGAAGGTGCAACAAGGTGTCAAGATCTCAGTAATGCAATAATGATGACTTCAATGGAGCAACAATAATGAAGATGATCTTAGAAGTGACAAAAAAGAGGATTGGTGTCTTGGTCTTGGAGTGGCCTAATAGGTCAAGGGTCATGGTCTTCGTATTCGTCAATTTGAATTTGTATAAGAAGAATTTTGTGCAAGTTCTCCTCTCAAAGAGTGAGAAGTTTTGGCCCTAGCAGAAAGCCAACATCTTGTGTTCTTGTCTCTTTGTTTTGTTAGCTATTTGATGAACTAAGAAGACACACTCTAATATTAAAGATTGTGCTAATAAGAAAATTAAAAACACCTCACAAATAGTTATCATGATAAGAAGAATCACATTGACTCTAATTTCCTTAGATTCTTCAACATGCATATGCTCATCGACAAAATGAGGATCGAAGCCATGTCCTCTACCAAACCTTGCACGAATAAAAGTAACAAAACTAATGGTTTTTGTAGTTGAATTAATCACTCTGATGTAATAATTACAATCAATGTTCTCCATATCTGTGAATCATTGACAAAAACATATAATTAAAATTAGTACATTCAAAGAGAACAAATTAACAGAAAACAAAACTAAACATTTATGATTTTACTTATTTCATATTGAAACATAAATATAAAAGGATTCAAAAGGAGGACAGAAAAAAAAAAAGGCAAACAACTACAATTCAAGAAATCAAATAACAAATAGTCTATTTACTTAAAAAATAATTCATAAACACTAAATTGTATTGAAGATAAATACCCCAAAAATGATATTGACTTTAATCGCTCCTCCTCTTTGAATCTTTCTAAGTGTAACATATGCATTATCCTTCATTTTTGCATAAAGTTGAAAAGAAAAAGGCGGTGAAATCTACAAACCATCTATTGATTTCACTCGATATCGTTGTAAATGTTAGACTCTACCTTTCTCTGTCTCAAGTATCTATAGTGGCTTGTTACAAATTCATCCCCTGTGATTTGTGTATTGTGAATGCCCATGCCATTTTCAAAGGAATTTGCCTCATATTACCCCTAAGAACAAGCGAAATAGGTACACCAATTGGAAAATCCTTATCAAATGGAACACCAGAATACTTTTCAAACATAACTGTAACAAATTGTGGAAGTTGCGACAGCTTTGAACTAGGCGCAAAGAAAATATTTTCAATATATCCAAGTGCACCATTAATGAGTCTAACTTCAACCCACAAATTACACATTAACATCATGTGCTCTCCACAACATAGCAGTACTTCACGCTCCAATATATCATCATCATTATCACTTATTTATGTTCTTCTACTACTTTTTGCAACACATCTCGTAATAGGAGAATTTAATGCTTTAAGCATTTTTCGATTGTGCAAATTGATGAGATTATTCGTCGCAAATAAGTGAACAGAAGAATCAAACAAAATCCTTTGTTGTCGATCCAAGCAAGTATCAAGATGGGTCATAAGAAAATCCCAATCAGCAAGAGAAGGCTCTGCATTTCTAATATTGATTAAAAGATCGTGAAAAGATGCTTGTCTAGGATCATGTCCTTACTGCCTATAAGTTTTGTCCAAAGCCACTACATTGTTGAAGCTTTAACACAATTTTCCTAGTTGTTCTAACTGCATACAACGGTTTATCCTTAACAGGAGGCAGTTGGGAAAGGTCTCTTGCAAGAATGATGGACCTACCCCCAAAATGACATTGCTTATTTTCAAGAAAGGCTTCTCGCAAATGAGAATTTATTTTTATGAATAAATCTCATCTCATCAATCAATATATATCGAACATGTCTCATTTCCTCTTGGAACACTGCCAAATCCTGCCCACACAGTGACTTCATATCTTTTATAGGAATTTTTAAAGCAAAATGTATTGTTTTCCCACGTATATTAAAAGTAACAATACTAGTTGGAGCAAGCAATAACAATGGATGTTTTCCATTTGTTGTTGCACGAGAAAGAGCATGAGAAATACACCCAATGAGAGAAGACTTTCTCATTCTGGTAGTACCTGGAATAATCATTTTCACCATTAACAATGTGTCGAAAAATAATTTCAAAAGTAGCTAGTTGTTTTTCTGATAGAGACGAAGGCGACAACTATGTGTCTGTAACGAACCCATAATTCAAAACTCTCGCAGATTGTGCATGTTTTACAAAATTGACCCCTTCTTCTAAGAAAACATTTGACACCGTCATCTCCTGCCAATTATAATCAACATCGAAGTCCCTTCTACCAAGATTATCAAGGTCTGAAATGTTTACATTGCTTGGAGGAACTAAGTGCGAAAAAAACGGCCACTCTTCAAAATCTTGATCAACATTTTCTTCATGTATAAGTGGCTTCACATCCTCTTCATCACCTTCATTTGGCAAAGGGCCTCGATCAACATACCACGCATGATATCTCCAATTTCTCCAACTCTCAACAATACTTTCAGTAGACAACCCAATATCTGAACCAATGTCACGAAATGGCTTATATAAAAGCAACTCACTCGAGCAAAACATTTCAAACTCTTCTGACCCCTCATCAGGAACAACATAAAACTGTGGGCAAACACGAATGATAGCTTGCTTATCATGTGGCCTCCATTTGTCTTGCCTACGCTTCTCCTCAAAACTCTATGATCTTGTTGTTTCTATCAAGCATAAATGTTCCAAAAAAACAGGTCGACTTTGATAAACCTGAATGAAATTATTTCCACACAAAACTTCATCAGAATGTAGCAAAACCCTTTGGTACACTTTCTTGCCAACATTCAAGGAGAAGAATTTCTGACTACAGACAACAAGAGGCAACTTTAGCAACAAATGGCACGTCTCTTGAGCTCCAACATCACACTCAACAAGTGTCTCAACAAGGAACCTTCTATACGCAGATAATATAAGAGCCTCAGATGCACTCCCACCAACAACTCTGGTCAACATTTCGTGATAACTTTCAGATCTTCTCTTTGACTTTGAAGCATATTTTGCAATATATTTTAAAACCTGATGTCAAGAAAGAACTGGCTGACAATCAACATTTGCTTGCCACATTGTTAAAACATCAACATTGTGAACATTTAAACGGTCATCATTTCGTGTTGGTTCATACTTTTTTCTCCCTTTTTCATCTATCGACAATGTTGACTTCGAACGAACCTCCCATGGAGCATGATAGCGACATGAAAGAACATACCCTTTTTTATGTAAACAAGAATCAACACTGCATTTTGTATGCCTTTGCACACAATTAACTAAATGCTCATAATCTTCTTCGACATTACAAGAAAAAATTTGTTCAGTGTTCAAAGCACATGGATCATCATTTAAAGTTCAAGGGATCATGACATTTCGATGAAATATGTCACGCAAATTCCATGTTATAACATATTTGTCAAAATGCCACTTTGCTACACCAACAAAAATCGCATTGGACCAATCCAATGTTTCCATATTTGGTGCATCAAGAAACCACAAAAAACCGTGGATATGGGCGGAACCTCTATGTTGCCACTCGTACTTGAAAAGTTTGAAAACATGCAATTAAAACATAATAAGCAATTATAAGAACATAAATTTTCCTTCAAATCATTATAAAATTGTCGGAAAGGAATAACAACAAACCTATACCAAAAGTCTCTAGCACCAAGATATCTCTGCAAGACTATGTCACGGAAGATATTGAATATTTGGTGCATGTACATAGAAACTATATGCGAGTACGGAATAACATTTTGAATATTTCTAGCATGCTCACTTTGTCTATCAGAATCTCTTCTTGAAGGCATAACACTATGCAAATCAGGCCACTTTGTGTCAACCGCACTGAATGTAAAAAACAAAGTAGGGCAACCCAACTGGTTGATCATATTAATTAATTCAGAATGACACTTTGTCCAATAAGCTCTTGAACCCCTAAGGAAAGATCCAAAATGCATTAATTTCTCAGCCAACTTATTATTTAGCAAATCATAAAGTTGTTGACGCAACTCCTAAACAGTTAGAGGCACATTTTCATGAATATTTTTCTTAAAACAAAAATAAGTTGTTCCTTGACTATGATGTCACATAATCATATTCAACAAGAAATATCGAAAGCAAAGATGGCTTCCAAATCTCTGATCATAAAATCTCAATAGATGAAAACCATATTCATGCATATGAACATTGCAAATTCGAGGACGCAACCAATCAACATCACTTGTAGGGAATAAAGTGGGGAATGCCATATCTAGCAGTCTTTTAGTATTATATTCATTAATGGGAGATGTACCAATATTTGGCCAATCTATTGGTTCAACGGATGTGTTATTTCCATTTTCAATAAATCTTCCGATTTAATCAACTTCTCGAGATTCATTAGGCAAGCGAGAAATAAAGGATGATGGGAGATAGTGCAATCAATTAGCCCCGTCTTTTTCAATCTCTGCATCCATCCTAGGTATATCGTCAACATGACTATCAACAGATTGTAACCTGCCAGAAGCATCAGTAGCTCTTTCTGGGGGAGAAGCAACTGAATCCATGTCAATTTTGACATCCCTCTAGTACTTGTCCATTTCAATTTTATAACGCAACTCATCCATCACATGTTGTCTCTTCGCATTGCATTCATAGTATTCAAATTATACACCTCGCTGCCTTACATTAAAAAAAAAATCTAGTTCTTCAACACGTCGTGGAAGCTTCTTTGTAATCGAAGAAATATCTTGTGGAAAACATATCGCGTGCCCTCTATATTTATATTGACAACCACGAACATGCATTACTTGCAATATTGGATTTACTCGCGATATTGGCATCTCTTCAACTTGTGTCAAAATTGTTAGAACATCGCGCTGCTCACCTGGATCCATGTTGTTAAAGTGAGAAAAAAGATGAACACCTTTCTCAAACTTACATCTTTTACAAATCAACCTCTCGTGCAATCTTACAGCTTGTATACTAGGATAACATTCATTACATGCATGGCACATATGCATAGAAACCAAACTATCAATCCTCGACTGAAACTTTTCATGCACATCAACCATTTGTTCACTAAAATGATACTAAACACTTTCATTTTCTCTATGAAACACCATCCTAGCTTGGCGATCATGCGAAAGAACTCGTGGAACTGGAGTATTGGTTATATCATTTCTTTCTATAACAGAATGGGAAATCATTCTTCTATATTCATTACAGTTGACCAAAGCTCAAAAGGTTTGGTTCTGGTCGATCAAAAAAATCGTCCTCTCCTTTTAGCTGAGACAGCTTATGCTTCCAAACACATACTTTATAAAGAAAATATAGTTGTTTGCACTTTTCGAGGATATGTTCCATCTGGGTTGCATAACTCAATTTGTTCAATAGGGAACTCGAGTCAACGTTTGTAAGAACGAAATATCTACAAAATAAATCAAATTTATATTAATATAACAAAAAAAATTTACATTTTCTTCATTGTTGCATCGTCTAGGTGCAAGTGGTCAAATTGATATTTCTTGCGCTGCTTGCAAATTTCTTTATCGACCACTATTCATCTAAACAGAATTCTGCCAAAAAAATTCACCAAAGACATTCGTAAAACAATATAAATTTAACATTGACAACCACTAAACCTTTGAAAATAAATATGCATTAAGCACCTATGCTCCGCCAAGAGGAAAATTATTCTCACATTCTTCAACTTCAACAATATTCTCTGTAGAGCTACGTCGACAAATATTGGTTCCAACATTTCCCAAATCATCAACCATTCTAGCAAGCATATTACTATCACCAAAAACATCATACACAACAACTTCTTCTCTGGAATCAGATTCCCTATCTTCCATTATAACATCTGTTGCACCATTTCCACAACCCCCAAGGTTCTCATCTCTATCAAGGGTCCCTATGTAAACACAATATTAAAAAACATAGAACATCTAAGAAGATATATGGAAGAAGACCAAAATTTCGAGAGAATCAACAACAAAGCAAACAAAAATACAAAAAAAATCACTACTGTGTACAAACAAAAGTTTCTAAACTTACGATTATTGTTATTATACATTTCATCATTTCTTGAAGTTTGACAAGTTGGTCGTCGACCCTCACATTCAAGAAGAAATAAAGGTTTGACTGCTTCCGAATCTATTTTCGGTTACTAATGATTTTGACATTGTTCTAAAAAAAAAATACAAGCAAAAAAAGAACAGTAAAAAGTTCAGATGCAGAAGAAAATAAAATGCAAAAGAAAAAAAAATTGAACTCCCTACATTGTTCCAACAAACACATTACATATAGATTTAGGAGGGGTAACTATATTAACAATATAGTTGCTACCAAGAAACACCTGACCCTCTTCACCAACACAGTCTCCCAAATTTTCAACCATTTCAGAAAATTCTTCATTCATACAGTTCTCATGAACTCCAAAGACTGCATTTCTTTCATTGTTTTCACCAAAAATACTATTGTTGTTCATATGAAGACTCTCTTTCGAAACACAATATTCCGAAAAAAGAGAAAAGTTAGTAAACCTTCAAAAACTATAAGTTCTTTCAAATAATAAACATGTAATGAAACGAAAATACACCTATAAATTTTCACTACTCTTTTCATACTTACGATTTACAGGTCCTCCTACTTGATCATTCACTAAAGCTCTTTTCTTTCGTTAATGCGTAGCTCTTCTCTGTGCTTTAATGACTTCCTTATTCTACTAATACCATTGTCGTTGGTATTCACTTAATCACTATCGTGTAGCAGCAGAGGGAGGTTTTTTCGCACCACTCTTGCTTCTTATTTCACTCAACATCTCTATGATAAAGTTAAAGTTAGTTGAAAAGTTGTTTTGCAATTTTGTTTCACACTAATACATACTCTACAATCTTGAAATAACTAAAAACTAAGAAAAGTGCAGAGAAGAAATATTTGAGAAATTATGTTTCCCACGACAAACTTGGAACACATACAAAAATGTTCCCCTTACACATAATCGATAGAACAACAAGTTGAAGAAATTAAAAACAAAGAAATACGAACCACATTTGAAATTTACCATACTTATGTCGTCAATATAACTTTAAAATCTGAATTACAATGATTTTAAAAAAATATTTCAAAACATACAAAAGGTCTTCTGCATTATCAAAAAACAAACATGTTCAAGCCTCAAACACTAAATCAATACATCCACACATATTGCACCTATGTGAAGAATACAATCTCCATTATGAATAACCGAAAATACATTTCCATTTTCAATGACATCATCAAAATCGTCCACCATTTGTAGATAGAACCATGAGGCTATCTCCTTAATATAACTTCAAAATGTGAATTACAATGTTGGATCATCTTCATAATAGTGGAAGCTACAAAAAGCTTTCCAAAAATCCCTTGAAGAAGGTTGCTAAGAATGTGGCTATGGCCATTAAGTCCATTGGATCGTTGAGCTCCTTGCACCATAAGCTAATTGAAAGCAACCCTATTACTCCTAGAATCTATGGCCTCCCTAAAATTCACAAGGAAGGTGCCCCCTTAAGGCCCATCGTCAACACCATTGGAGGTCCTACCTATCTTCTAGCGAAGTTCCTGGCTTTAAAGCTTAAGCCCCTCGTTGGTAGGACCGAGTCCTTCGTAAAAGACTCTGCCTCCTTTATCGATGAGCTCAAGGACATTAAGCTTGATCCTGGGGACATTCTTGTCAGTTTTGATGTTGTTTCCCTGTTCACTTGCATCCCTATTAATGAGGCCATGATTGTGATCAACCGCCTAACGGATCCTGACACGGCTAGGTTGGTGGAGATCTGTCTCACTTCTACCTTTTTCAGTTTTGAAGGGGAGTTCTTCGAGCAAACATGTGGGGTTGCTATGGGATCCCCCCTCTCCCCTGTTGTGGCTAATCTTTTTATGGAAGATTTCGAGTCCAAAGCTTTGAACTCTTCCCGGCTCCTTCCTAAGCTATGGAAGAGGTATGTGGATGACACCAATGTCATTTGGTCTCACGGCCAGGATGAGCTTGATCTCTTCTTTGATCATCTTAACAGGCAGTCCTCGGCCATTAAGTTCACTAAAGAGCAGGAAGTTGATGGATGCCTCCCTTTCCTTGATATTCTCATTTCTAGGAATGAGGATGGTTCCCTAGCCCATCAAGTTTTTCGGAAGAAAACTCATACGGAGCAGTACCTTCATGCCAGTTCCCACCATTTCCCAGCTCAAAAGATGGGGGTTCTTAGTACCCTTGCTACTCGGGCCCTGAGGATCTCGGACAAGAAGAGCTTTGAGAAGGAGAAATCCCATCTGCTGGATGTCTTTGTGGAGAATGGTTACAGTAGGTACATGGGTCATAGGGCTTTCCGTAAAGCTTCCAAGAATTCTCTGGTGAAAAGAGAGCCAAAAGATCGTGTTCCTGGTGTCCTTCTTCCTTATGTTCAAGGGACCACTGATAGAATTGGTAGGATCCTCAGGAGACATAGTATCCCGGTATCCTTCAGGCCCCTGAACACCATTCGTTCGTCTCTCAGATCGGTGAAGGATCCCATCGACCCTAAAGATATGAAAGGTGTTTATTTGATCCCTTGTTCTTGTGGGACCCCCTATATTGGGGAGACTGGTCGTTCCATTAATCAGAGGATTAGTGAGCACGCAGCGGATCTGAAGCATAGGAGATTTAAGTCTTCCGCTCTGGCTGAACATGTGGAGAAAACCAAGCATCAGGTTTGTATCGAAGAAGCCAGTGTTATTGCTAAGGTCCCGCATTTCCATCATCGAAAATTCAGGGAAGCTCTGGAGATTGAAAAGAGACCTAGAAATCTCAATAGGGACGATGGTTGGAAAATCAGCAGATGCTGGGTCCCTGCCCTCTCCTCCTAGTCTTTTTTCCGTCCTCTGTGGTTTTTATTGTTTTTTCACATATTGTCATCCTTCTAATCGCCTTTCCTTTATGTTTCTGATTATTTAAGGGCTTGGTGGTAACTTATTTCCTTATATTGTTACTATTTTACTCGCAATTTAGCGGTATTCAGGACTCTTTTCTTCTATTTTTCCCTTTTATTCTTATTTAGTTATTTTATTTATTATTATTAATTTTGTTATTTTTTGATTTTTATTATTTATTTATTTATTTATTTTATTCGTTTATTTATTTATTAGTATTGTTTAAGTTATGGTTTAATCCCTTTTAATTATTCGATTCTATTTATTCATTTCATTCTTATTTTTACTAATTCCTCGTGTTTTGTTATTATTTTACTTTTATTTAGTTAGTTACTTTATTATTATTATTATTTTTAGCTTTTATTAATTAATTAATTCAATTAATTTAGTATTTTTTAAGCTTATTATTTTATTTTATTCCCTTTTAGTTATTCATTCTTATATATTTATTATTATTTTATTTCATTTTTTCGTTGTTTTATTAGTACTTTTCGTTCATTTAGTTGGTTATTTTTATTATTAATTTTTAATATTATTAATTGTTAATATTATTAATTAATTAATTTAATTAATTTATTATCGCTTGATTTATTATTTTATTTTTATTTTTGTTTTGCGCTTTATTTTATCTATTTATTTTTATTCTCGATTAACTCTTAGTCATATCCGTGGTCTATTTTTGTTTAATTTCTCTTTTATTTTATTTATTTTTATTTTTGTGTTTGTGTATTTGTTTTATTTTACTATTTTAGTTCAGGTTTTTATATCTATTTATTTATTTAATTTGTTATTCTCCCTTAATTCTTTCTTAGAAACGGTCCTTTGCAACTAATTTTCTTTTATTAGTAATTTGACCTTTAATTTTTGATTATTTATTGGTTATCTTTATTTTGATCCTGGTCCTCTGGTCAATATTAGCGGTTGGGTCAAACTAGCCGTTGGAGGCTCTGCTCGGTCTATATAGCATGCTAAGCTAGATCTGTTTTCTTCATCTTGTCCTGACGATGAACCACACTGGTTGGTTCGAAACGCGTCGACAAATGACTTTTCATGTGATTTACGCCGAAATCTTTCTCTAACTTAATATGGATCACAGAAGCCTAAACTCTATTAAAAATTAAAAACATTAAACATATGGTGTTCAGTAATACACAAAAAAGAAAATCTTCATGCCTTAAACGCTAATTGAATACATCCACAGGTAGTGGAGGTATGTCAACAATAGAATTTGCATTAGGAATCAATGAAAAAGGATTTCTATTTTCAATGACATCATCAAATTCTTCAACTGTTTGTAGATAGAAGCATGATGCTTCCAGCATGGACAATCCATCAAGAATTATTGTTTTTCATATTCCACTCAGTAAATCATAAAAATTTAACTACACTCCAGACCAACCAAGCATAAGGACTTTTTCTCCAACTATGTGCAAAGGTACGTAACATGCACATTTAGTATTTATATCCAAAGAGACAAATTCAAGCAATGACCATCTGTGTCCCTAATCATCTTCAAAATATTCCAAACTTTTCTCTTTCGACAATCGACCAAATTCAAAATTCTCTACCTTTTCAAGTGACCAAATAGACGTACCACCATTATTAACAACACAAACAAGTTGATTCTTATATAACCCTAATGGCATACATTGTATGTCAACAATAGGAACAAACGAATAACCCCAATTATTTATGTTCCATTCCAACGAGTAGATAATATAACCATAAGTAGGGTAATCTTCATAATGTTTATCTAAATATACACAATAAAACTTTTCTTCAAAGAAGATAGCCTCCTTTGGTGGAGTTACACCACCATATGGAAGCTTCGTCCTCTTCCAAACATTGTCAACAATATTGCAAATGAGAAAATGTGAGTCCATGTTTTCACAAACATGTTTCAAAAACACCCATTCATAATTTCATGGAATGCATTTTTGTAATAAAGAGAAGAATCATAGCTCCCCAACACTAAGAAGTTCAACATTTCCAAACGTCTTTGTAAAAAGCTTGGCAATGAAATAGTCTTTTTTATGCAAATAACTTCCAAGTGTGCTGAAGAGAATCATTGATCCCACTGTACATTCAATTTTGTATGCGGAATGAAGAAAATGAAACATCATAGTCGACAAGCAACCACCATTGTTAAGGTATGATGCTAGGAAGAAATCATTGCAAAAACAAGTGGACAAAGAAATAAATCCTAACTCTTTCTCAGAACATCGATCACAAGCCGCAAGAAAAAACAGGGTTTCCAAAACAAGACACCATTGTCTACAAACCAACTTAAATTTCATCAGTACCGACAAAGAAATCCAATGAAAGAGAAACTCAATAATGTCAAAGGGGAAAATTTTCCAAATAGCAGTATCCATATCAAAAGAAACAACCTTTGCTGGCAACAAAAGAAAAGTTGTCTTCTGTACTGCAAAGAAAAGAAGAAAAACAGTAAATGACAATAGGAACGACATTCATTGATTATTTTAATCTGAAAATGGATTAGGAAAACAATTCATTTTCATCTTTACTTGTTTTCTATATACTTCAATATTAGATAAACAAAATAATGCAACTTAAAAATCCAAAATTATTGAAATTTATAACCACTGGGCAAGAACGATTTTTTGAAACATTTTTCTCAAAGATGAGCAAGTTAAATATATGAAAATTACCTTCATTGTTGATTCAATTATTATGATATATATATTAATAAAATAAAAATAAAAATAATACAAAAGTTCATTATTTCAATATAATACAAAAAAAATTCATTATTTCAATATTAATAATGAATATAATACAAAAGCTCATTATTTGAATATTAATAATCTAATAATACAAAAGTTCAATATTTCAGTGTTAACAAGCACAAATCCCCCATAGTCAAAAAATGATTTAGATGAGCACATGATACAAAACATTTTCAATATAATATTAAAACGAACATTAATGATAAATTCTATTTGTGAAAGCCAAAGTTTGAAATTTATCATAAATTTGACACTAACATAAAAACTTTGTAACTATATTGAAGTTAACGTAAGCTTGCCATACACATAAAAAGTTTGTAACTATACATGTTAAGGTGGCCTATTTTTTAATGATAACTATTTATTAATAGAAAATTTCATTATTTCAATATAATACAAAAAACAAAAGTTCATTATTTCAATATTAATAATCAATATAATACAAAAGTTCATTGTTTCAATATTAATAATCTAATAATACAAAAGTTCAATATGTCAATATTAAGGACACATCATCCATAGTGAAAACATATGTAACTATACCTCTTAAGGTGGCCTATTTTTAAATGATAACTATTTATTAATAATCTAATAATATAAAAGGCCTGACAGTTACCGATTCACCATGTGGTTAAAAAAAATAATCTAATAATATAAAACTTCATACAAAAGTTCAATATTTCAATATTAAGGAGGACACATCCCCCATAGTGAAAACTTAATTTAGATGACCGCATGATACAAAACTTTTTCAATATAATATTAAAATGGAGACTAACCATAAATTTATATTTCTGAAAGCCAAACTTTGTAACTATATTGAAGTTGTCATAACTTATATTGAAGTTATCATAAGCTTGAGAATGTGCTTGTACTTCCTCTGACCCACAAAGGCATAAAAAAATGATTATCTATTAAAAGACATAATTATAATTATAGGTATATGTCAAATCAATATATTTTCTCTTTAAATTTATTTTTCTCTATTTTTCTTTTATATTTGTCCCTTTCTAATAATTTTTTAATGTTATCACCATCACACATTAATGGAGCATCTACATGCATTTTTAGAACTCAAACTAAAGACAAAAAAAAAAAAAAATTATTAACAATGTGTTCTTCAAGGATACACCTCCAAGATGTGGTTGTTGCCTTAAAAACACCTTTTAAGTGTTTTGTTTTCATGCATATCTCTGGGAAGAAATTCCAACTACAACTCACCACACCAAATAATTGTCTAGGCATGCATTTCTTTGATGTGATCTACCAAAGTAAAGGTGGCCCTTCATAATAACATTTTACTTTAAATATAATTATATTGTATTTGTAATTTGAATATAATTAAATAATTGTGCAATTAAATAAATATAATTAAATAATATAATTAAATAAATAAATAATTGTGTAATTAAATAAAAATGGTTTTAATTGCTTGAGTATTTTGAATAAGAAAAAGTATGGTGAATGATTATTTTGCTTCAAAATATTTGAAAAAATTAAAAAAATTTAACGTATTGATTATATATTATACATATTTCAAAATGCTTCAAATTTACTACATCCCTACACATTTCTCTATGCTTCCAAGTAGAACATTTATAAGAAATAATTTTATTGCATATTTATTTATATTATTATATTGAAAAGATAAAAATAATAAAAATTATTTATTTTTTTAAATAAATTGAACATAAAATAAAATAAAACAAAATGTCTAAATGAAATATACAACTAAATTAATTTATTTCTAAAAATAACTATAAATTAAAAGTAAAAACACTTGACATTGCATCTGCATATAGTTTTTCTTAAATTATTACATAAATTTAAAGTCTCAATCATCCACAACATGAGAAAATTGATTTATTTTATTTGTATTTAATGTGAATATTTCTTACCACCATCATTGATTTATGTTTTCATATACAAAATCTCAAAATTGAAGTTTTGAACAACACAGTATAAAACTCTATTTCTGAATAAGATTTTTATTAAATTTAAAACACAATCTAAAAAATATATAAGCTTTTAAAACTCTATTTCTGAATAAGATTTTTATTAAATTTAAAACACAATCTAAAAAAATATATAAGCTTTTAAACATCTGACACACAATTTTTCTTTAAAAGAATCAAATGTAAGCCAAGAGCTTTGTTTCTATTTCCCACTGCCATGTCCTTTGAGTCATTTGAAGTTTGTTTCGTTCAACCTCTTAATCCACGCATGGAAGATTCTTTGGTTGATAAATTCCGAGTTGCAGGATATACATATTTTTCTTAGCTTAACAGTTCCGTAGTTACTGGTAAATAAATCTTTCTTTTGAAGAAAATCTATCAACTAAATCAAGGGTTCAACGGTTGCATTTCTATTAAGGTTCGGATTACTGTAAACTTTTGTTCCGAAATTTAACTGTTCAGCATACACTCTTTAGACATGTTATCTACCTGTAGGATTCAGCATTGTTCCTAATAGTAGGCAACAACTAATTTCAGGAACTAACCCGCCATCTAATTCTATATTTACCCAGTTCTAGGACTGTTAGAACTTCATTTAATTCACTGGGATGTTTATTTTTACAAAATGACCTCTTACCTTTGGTAATTTTCTAGCACCCTAGCTTTGAGGGTTTTGAAGTAACTGGCCACGACCTTCCTCCATCTCAAGTTCTCTGTTGCTTGTTTGATTCTACAGACCCATACTGCATTCACTTCACACTGTTCCGTTTCAGAGGAAAAGAACGACTACGGAAAGGTCTAAATTTATAGGCTTTCTACTGTTATACCAGAATTAGATACAAAAGGACTCTCATCCCTCTCAATGGTTTCTAAAACGTTTTTTATTTATCTGATAATATTTCGACTTACTAAGATTCACTGACTGTAATTTTATGATTGTGCTTTCGGGCCTACTGGGGTTGGGGTTGCTAGGTTCAGAGAGGGTTTTACCAGAGTTATTTTCTATGGATTATTTCCTTTGGATACAGAGTTTTCTGGCACCCTAGCTCTGAGGGTTTTGAAGGAACTGGCCACAGCCTTTCTCCATCTGAATTTCTCTGTTATTTGTTTGATTCTACAAACCCATACTGCATTCACTTCACACTGTTTTGTTTCAGAGGAAAAGAATGGCTACGAAAAGGTCAAATTTCTCGGCTTTTCGACGTTATACCGTCCACTCTCCAGAGGTTTTTAAATTGGATAGGTTTACTGCTACTGTGTAATTTATATTCTGCCAACTCTACTTTAAGTTTGGGTCACAGTTTTCAACAAAACTTTCTTGGATTTGGATTAAATGGTTTGTCGGTGAATTTACATGTATAAAATTTTGTGGATAGAATGGAACTCTTTGTTTTGTTTTTTTTTCACCAAAATTAGATACAAAAGGACTCTCATCCCTTTCAAGGGTTTCTAAAACGTTTTTTATTTATCTGATAATATTTCGACTTACTAATATTCACTCACTGTAATTTTCAGACAATGGCGGTTTAATGATGAAATTACCAAGAGCATTTACTCTTATTTGGCTTGTTTTACCGTACACTCTTGAATCTTCAAAATATCGGAACAATTTTTATTTTTACCCAAAAAAATTCCATTATGGGTTTACCAAATTGTCCTATTTAACTTAACTTATATATTGGAAAAATGCTAATTCCATTATGGGTTTACCAAATTGTCCTATTTAACATAACTTATATATTGGAAAAATGCTAATTAATAATACCTCAGGAATTCCAGATACTAAATTTATTTGCACTAGGCACACTAAGCATACTGTTTTTAAGAAAACAGATTCGAACTTAAGATTTTAGTTCTAGTTCTGCATTTGGTTGATATTAGAATTTCCAAGGGTTCCATCATTGTTTCTCTAATGTGCATGCTTATTTTTTAATATACATGCTTGTTCATTAAAAATATAGTACATTATTATTGAAATATTTCCTTTAAAATTAAAATAAATTTGCATATTATTATTATAGACCTCAGGACATCCTTCTAGCTAGGCCATTCCCAGGCTAGGCCAGAGGACTAAGCTGAGTTTCTAAGGAACAAACTTATAAATTTTTTATTATTTTTCTTTAAATGACTAAACCTTTAATAGATAGAACAAAATTTATTCTTTACAGGACAATAACTTAATACAATTTATTTCCACTTGCTATGGATATAATTACTCAGCGTATACAAAGAAAGTCAACAACAGTCATAATAGATTATTTATTGCATCTCTATTTTAAGAGTTTGTATTCGCTCACAATGTCCATTTTCAACTTAACTTATCTGTTAACAGGAAAATGATAATTAATAATACTTCAGGAATTCCAGATACTAAATTTATTTGCACTAAGTACACTATGCACATTGTTTTCAAAAAAACAGACTTGAACTTAAGATTTAAGTTCTGCATTTGGTCAATATTAGAATTTCCAAGGGTTCCATAATTGTTTCTTTAATATGCATGCTTATTTTTTAATGCGTGTGCTTGTTCCTTTATACTAGAGCATACTATTACTTAAATATTTTCTTTAAAGTTTAAATAATTTGCATATTATTATTATAGACCTCGATGCATCCTTCTAGCTAGGCCATTGCCAGGCTAGGCCAGAGGACTAACTCGGGTTACCCGGGTTTCTAAGGTACAGACCTATCAATTTTTTTTCCTTTAGATGCCTAAACTTCTAACAGCTAGAACAAAATTTATACTTTACACAATAATAACTTAATACGATTTATTTGCATTTACTATTAATATAATTACCCAACTTATACAAAGAAAGTCAACAACAGTCATAATAGATTATTTAATGCATCTCTATTTTAACAATTTATATTCAACAACAATTTCTATTTTCAACTTAACTTATCTGTTAACAAAAAAATGCTAATTAATAATACCTCAGGAATTTTAGACACTGAGTTTATCTGCACTAGGCACATCAAGCAAACTGTTTTCAAGAAAACAAAGTCACTTAAGATTTCAGTTATGCATTTGGTTGATATTAAAATTTCCAATGGTAACATAGTTGTTTTTTAATGTGCATCCTTATTTTTTAATATACATGCTTGTTCTTTTAAAGTAGAGCATACTATTACTTCAATCTTTCTTTTAAATTTTAAATAATTTACATGTTATTATTATAGACCTTGGGACTGCCTTCTGGCTAGGCCATTGCCAAGCTAGGCGAGAGGACTAATCTGGTTTTCTAAAATATAGATCTATCATTTTTTTTCTTATTTTTTTTAGATAATTTAACCTCTAACAATTAGAACACAATTTATTCTTTACGCAACAATAACTTAATACAATTTATTTCCACTTACTACCGATATAATTACCCAGCATATATAAATAAAATCAGCGACATTCATAATAGCTTATTTACTACATCTCTATTTTAACAATTTGTACTCACCTGCAATTTCCATTTTTACACCAAGAACGGTTTCACTGTCACATGGGGTTTACATTTACCCCTCTGTTGCAGCGAACTTAAATGTTTTTTTAGTAATTTCAATCACAGATCAGGGTTGCCGTGACGCCCCATCTCTTCACTGTTCACAAATTAAGTTCACATATAAGTTCGGTTTATTTTATATGTTTTTTTAATAATAATAAAAAGTTAATTCAGATTATCAGTGCCTGCACTAAATAGTTAGATTAACATGCCAATTCATAATTGGAATAGAAAATGTGGTTCGTCCTTCTTACTCAAACCGATTAACATGCCAATTCATAATTGGAATAGAAAATGTGGTTCGTCCTTCTTACTCGTTTGAACGTAGATGACCATTGTAGTATTCCTCTACAACTGTAGCATGTGTCTCCAATTCCATGTGTCTCCAATTCCAAGCTTGTGAAGAACACTCTACCCATGCAATTCACAATTCTATTCTAACAATAAAGTCGAACAAAAAAATGGAATCACCCAAACTTCCATAAAATATGAAACTCCACAATCATGTAAGTGGTCTCATCATCCACGATGATGCAAACCGTTTTCCAATCCACCCCACCCGTGTGTTTTAACATCCACTTCTATAACCAATAACCAGCAAAGACTCGTAGAAGGGCCTTAATTGTTTTTGCTTGTACTCTTAAGATGTTACCTGTAATTTAATTGTTTCAGTATTATGGCATTACAGTAGATTATTCCTGCCTCATTTTAACATTCCACCCAAACTTCCATAAAATATGAAACTCCACAATCATGTAAGTGGTCTCATCATCCACGATGATGCAAACCGTTTTCCAATCCACCCCACCCGTGTGTTTTAACATCCACTTCTATAACCAATAACCAGCAAAGACTCGTAGAAGGGCCTTAATTGTTTTTGCTTGTACTCTTAAGATGTTACCTGTAATTTAATTGTTTCAGTATTATGGCATTACAGTAGATTATTCCTGCCTCATTTTAACCGTGTCGGGTAGGTTTATGAAGAAAAGGATAATTGTTTAGAAGATTCTTTGGTTGATAAATTCCGAGTTGCAGGTTATACATATTTTTCTTAGCTTAATAGTTCCTTAGTTACTGGTAAATAAATCTTCTTTTTTGAAGAAAACCCATCAACTAAATCAAGGGTTCAACAGTTGCATTTCTATGAAGGTTCGGATTACTGTAAACTTCTTTCTTTGTTTTCTCCCAGTTCTGTTCCGAAATTTAAATGTTCAGCATACACACTTTAAACAACTAGCTTCTGTAACTAACCCGCCACCTAATCCTATATTTACCCAGATCTGGGACTGTTAGAACTTTACTTAATTAACTGGGATGTTTATTTTTACAAAATGACCTCTTACCTTTGGTAATTTTCTGGCACCCTAGCTTTGAGGGTTTTGAAGGAACTGGCCACGACCTTCCTCCATCTGAAGTTCTATGTTGCTTGGTTGATTCTATAAACCCATACTGCATTCACTTCACACTATTCCGTTTCAGAGGAAAAGAACGGCTACTGAAAGGCCTAAATTTATAGGCTTTCCGCTGTTATACCATCCACTTTCCAGAGGTTTTAAATTGGAGAGGTTTACTACTAATATGCAATTTATTTTCCGCCAACTGTACTTTAAGTTTGGCTTACATTTTTCCACGAAACTTTCGTGGATTTGGATTAAATGGTTTGTCGGTGAATTTACACGTATAAGATTTTGTGGAAAGAATGAAACCCTTTGTTTTGTTTTTCTTGTGACCAGAATTAGATACAAAAGGTGTATAAGATTTTATGGAAAGAATGAAACCCTTTGTTTTCGTTTTTTTTACGACCATAATTAGACACAAAAGGACTCTCATCCCTCTCAATGGTTTCTAAAACGTTTTTGATTTACGTGATAATATTTCGACTTACTAAGATTCACTGACTGTAATTTTATGGTTGTTCTTTCGGGCCTACTGGGGTTGCTAGGTTCAGAGAGGGTTTTACCAGAGTTATTTTCTATGGATTATTTCCTTTGGATACAGAGTTTTATAGCACCCTAGCTTTGAGGGTTTTGAAGGATTTGGCCACAGCCTTCATCTGAATTTCTCTGTTGCTTGTTTGATTCCACAAACCCATACTGCATTCACTTCACACTGTTTTGTTTCAGAGGAAAAGAACGACTACGAAAAGGTCTAAATTTCTTGGCTTTTCGATGTTATACCGACCACTCTCCGGGGGTTTTTAGATTGGAGAGGTTTACTGCTATTGTGTAATTTATTTTCTGCCCACTGTACTTTAAGTTTGGCTCACATTTTCCCACAAAACTTTCGTGTATTTGGATTAAATGGTTTGCCCGTGAATTTACATGTATAAGATTTTGTGGAAAGAATGAAACCTTTTGTTTTGTTTTGTTTGGTTTTTTTTTTTTTTTTACCAAAATTAGATAGAAAAAGACTCTCATCCCTCTCAAGGGTTTCTAAAACGTTTTTTAGTTATGTGATAATATTTTGACTTACTAATATTTACTCATTGTAATTTTCAGACAATGGTGGTTTAATGATGAAATTACCAAGAACATTTTACTCTTATTTTGCTTGTTTTACCGCACAATCTTGAATCTTCAAAATACCGGAACAATGTTTTATTTTTTACAAAGAAAATTTCAATTATGTGTTTCACTTTTGTTTTAGTGTTCTACCAAATTGTCTTATTCAACATAACTTATCTGTTAACAGAAAAATGTAATTAATAATACCTAAAGAATTCTAGGGTACGCTTTTACCCTTAACAATGGAAACGGGCAGAACACAAACAGACAGCAGCACTGTACGGGGCCCTAGGCATACTATTTTCAAGAAAAGACTCAAACTTAAGATTTCAGTTTTGCATTTAGTCGATATTAGAATATCCAAGGGTTCCATGGTTGTTTCTTTAATGTGCATGTTTATCTTTTTAATGTACATGCTTCTTTGTTTAAAATAGAGCATATTATTACTTAAATATTTCTTTTAAAATTCAAATAAATTTGCATATTATTATTATAGACCTCGGAACAACCTTCTAGCTAGGCCACTATTAGGCTAGGCCAGAGGACTAACCCGAGTTTCTAAGGAACAGACCTATAATTTTTTTATTATTTTTCTTTAGATGACTGAACTTCTAACAATTAGAACAAAATTTGTTCTTTACACAACAATAACTTAATACAATTTATTTCCACTTGCTACGAATATAATTACTCAGCTTATACAAAGAAAGTTAGCAACAGTCATAATAGATTATTTACTGCATCTCTATTTTAAGAGTTTGTATTCCAGTGTCCATTTCAAACTTAACTTATCTGTTAACACAAAAATGCTAATTAATAATACTTCAGGTATTCCAGATACTAAATTTATCTGCACTAGGTACACTATGCACATTGTTTTCAAGAAAACAGACTCGAGCTTAAGATTTAAGTTCGATATTAGAATTTCCAAAGGGTTGCATAGTTGTTTTTTAATGTGCATGCTTATGCGTGTGCTTGTTCCTTTATACTAGAGCATACTATTACTTAAATATTTCCTTTAAAGTTTAAATAATTTACATATTATTATTATAGACCTCAATACATCTTTCTAGGCCATAACCCGGGTTACCCGGGTTTCTAAAGTACAGACCTATCAATTTTTTTTTTCCTTTAGATGCTTGAACCTCTAACAACGAAAACAAAATTTATTCTTTTCACAATAATAACTTAATACAATTTATTTCCACTTGCTATGAATATAATTATCCAACTTATACAAAGAAAGTCAACGACAGTCATAATAGATTATTTACTGCATCTCTATTTTAACAGTTTGTATTCAACAACAGTTTCTATTTTCAACTTAACTTATCTGTTAACAAAAAAATGCTAATTAATAATACCTCAAGAATTCTAGATATTGAATTTATTTGCACTAGGCATATTAAACACACTGTTTTCAAGAAAATAGAGTCGAACTTAAGATTTCAGTTATGCATTTGTTCGATATTAAAATTTCCAAGGGTAACATAGTTGTTTCTTTAATGTGCATCCTTATTTTTTTAATGTACATTCTTGTTCCTTTAAACTAGAGCATATTATTACTTAAATCTTTCCTTTAAATTTTAAATAATTTTCCTATTATTATTATAGACCTTAGAAGTGCCTTCTAGTTAGGCTAGAGGACTAACTTGGTTTTCTAAAGTACAAACCTATCATTTTTTTATTATTTTTTCCTTAGATAACTAAACCTCTAACATCGAGAACAAAATTTATTCTTTACCCAACAATAACTTAATACAATTTATTTCCACTTTTTACGAAAATAATTACCCAGCTTATACAAATAAAGTCAGCTACATTTATAATAGCTTGTTTACTACATCTCTATTTTTACACTTTGTATTCACTCAGTTTCCATTTTTACACCCAGAACATCAGGGCGGACCCCTTCTCCCGATGGCTCCCTTACGGTTTCAATTTCACATGGGGTTTACATTTACCCCTTTGTTGCAGCAAACTTAAATGTTTTTTTAGTAATTTCAATAACAAACCAGGGCGGACCCCTTCTCCCGATGGCTCCCTTACAGTTTCAATTTCACATGGGGTTTACATTTACCCCTTTGTTGCAGCAAACTTAAATGTTTTTTTTAGTAATTTCAATAACAAACCAGGGTTGCCCTGACACCCCATCTCTTCACTGTTCACAAATTAAGTTGACATAAATGTTTTTTTAGTAATTTCAATAACAAACCAGGGTTGCCCTGACACCCCATCTCTTCACTGTTCACAAATTAAGTTGACATAGTTTAATAGGCTCCCTTACGGTTTCACTTTCACATGGGGTTTACATTTATCCCTCCGTTGCAGCGAGCTTAAATGTTTTTTAGTAATTTCAATAACAGACCAGGGTTGCCCTGACACCCCATCTTTTCACTGTTCACAAATTAAGTTCACATATATAAGTTCTGTTTATTTTATATGTTTTTTTAATAATAAAAGTTAATTCAGATTATCAACTTTTGCACTAAATCCCTAGATTAACATGCCAATCCATACTTTGAATAGAAAATGTCTTTTGTCCTTCTTACTCGTTTGAAGACAGATAACCATTGTAGTATTCCTCTGCAACTATAACATTTGTCTCCAACTCCAAGTTTAGGAAGAACACCCCACCTATCCAGTTCACAATTCTATTCCAACAACAAAGTGGAACATAGAAGAACGAAACAACCCAAGCTTCCATAAAATATGAAACTCTGCAAGCATGTAAGTGGTCTCAGCATCCACGATGATGTAAACCATTTTCCAATCCACCCCAACCCATGTGTTTTAGCATCCACATCTATAAGCTATAGACTCTTAGAAGTAGTCATTAACTTTAACTAATTTTTCTAAAACTTTTATCATAGTAAATTACCTTTAATAATTTAGTTGTAACATAGTAAATTAATTCACCAACTGATTCAACTTAAAGAGTGAGTGTATCACTAACCTTAAAGATTTTTTTTTTTTACTTTTACCATACTAAATTACCTTTAATAATTTAGTTGTAACATAGTAAATTAATTCGACTAATACTAAGTGAACTTAAAGGCTGAGTGTATCTGAAATGCTCGGACGGGGATATTGAGGTTTATTCCACTCCGTGCAATGAAATTGTGAGTCCGAATAAGGAAAAAGTTTGTTTATTCCACCTTGGTCATCAAGTTGATGGAAGCCAAATATAATAAAATAGTAACATACATACAAATACATACATTTAATTAACCCTAAAACGTATGGCTTCTTTGTTGAATTTATAATACTTCTCCTCCCGCTTTTTTTAGAATGCACATTTCCGTATAATGATTTTTCTCTTTCCTCTCCAAGGGAAAACTAACAGGTATGTACTGTAGATGGCTTCCACATTGCAACAATGGCGGCAACGCTTTCTCATTACTCCTGATATGGACCAGGTCATTATTATGGCTATGTTTCCTCTAAACTTATTTTTTATTAAATTAGATTGTTGTTGCTTGAACATACCTTCTTTTTCCTATCAGCTTTAAGGTTTTAAGTTATTATGGACATTGGAAGACTTTGTTGTGGGCTGAACTGATCCCAGTGGTTTTGTTTTTAAGAGCTGTTTATGTAATTTATAAATTATAGTGTTGATTTCACTCCATAGGGACTTTATATTTCCAAGAATGTAATTGAAAGTATGATCGAACTATATATATATATATATATATATATATATATAGAGGGGTTATTTATTGGTAAACACATCTTTTATAGCAGTTCTGTGAATAAATCTTTGCATGTTGGGCATGTCATTCCTCTGTTTATGAATACTAAATTCACACCTGTTGTTGTCCCAACACAAGGCCTTAATTGTTTTGTTTGTACTCTTATTAACTTAAAATGTTAGTTGTAATTTAATTGTTCCAGTGTTATGACATTACAATAGATTATTCCTGCCTTATTTCAACTATGTCGAGTAGGTTTATGAAGAAAAGGATAATTGTTTAGAAGATTCTTTGGTTGATAAATTCTGAGTTGGAGGTTATACATATTTTCCTTAGCTTAACAGTTCCTTAGTTACTGGTAAATAAATCTTCCTTTCGAAGAAAAACCATCAACTAAATCAAGGGTTCAACAGTTGCATTTCTATTAAGGTTCAGATTAATGTAAACTTCTTTCTTTGTTTTCTCCCAGTTCTGTTCTGAAATTTAATTATTCAATATACGCACTTTAGACATGTTGTCTACCTGTAGGTTTCAGGATTGTTCCTAATAGTAGGCAACAGCTAGCTTGTGGAACTAACCCGCCACCTAATCCTATATTTACCCAGTTATGGGACCGTTAGAACTTTACTTAATTAACTAGGATGTTTATTTTTACAAAATGAGGGTTTTGAACGAACTGGCCGCGACCTTCCTCCATCTTAAGTTCTTTGTTGCTTGTTTGATTCTACAGACCCATACTGCATTCACTTCACACTGTTCCATTTCAGAGGAAAAGAACGGCTACGGAAATGCCTTTATAGGCTTTCCACAATTATACCATCATCTTTCCAGAGGTTTTTAAATTGAAGAGGTTTACTACTACTATGTAATTTATTTTCCGCCAACTGTACTTTAAGTTTGGCTTACATTTTTCCACGAAACTTTCGCGGATTTGGATTAAATGGTTTGTCAGTGAATTTACATGTATAAGATTTTGTGGAAAGAATGAAACCCTTTGTTTTGTTTTTCTTGCGACCAGAATTACATACAAAAGGTGTATAAGATTTTATGAAAAGAATGAAACCCTTGTTTTGGTTTTTTTTTTTTTTTAATGACCAGAATTAGATACAAAAGGGTTCTCATCCCTCTCGATGGTTTCTAAAACGTTTTTGATTTATCTGATAATATTTCGACTTACTAATATTCACTCACTGTAATTTTGAGACAATGGTGGTTTAATGATGAAATTACCGAGAGCAATTTACTCTTATTTTGCTTGTTTTACTGCATAATGTTGAATCTTCAAAATACGAGAACACTTTCTTTTTTTTTACAAAGAAAATTTACATCATGTGTTTCACTTTTGTTTTGGTGTTCTATAAATTACGAAATTGTCTTATTCAACTTAACTTATTTGTTAATAGAAAAATGCTAATTAATAATACCTCAAGTATTCCAGATACTAAATTTATCTGCGCTAGGCACATTAGGCATACACTGTTTTCAAGAAAACAGAGTCGAACTTAAGATTTCAGTTTTGCATTTGTGATGAGCCTCATCATTGTGTAATTATATGGGCCTTAATTATCCTTAATTCACCCCCTAGCTTAGTCAAATCAACTATTCTCACAACTTATTGCATGCTTTTCATTATATTTTGTTTATGAGATGAGTTAGAGTTGGATATTTGCTTTGTGGTCTAAAGTGCATATAATGCAGGAATAAAGGATAAAAGCAAGGAAAATGCAAGCATAAAGGATAAAAGCAAGGAACTATGGCAAAGACCTTGGTCAAGACTTGAATAGGACAAGGGCGAGTAATTATAGGAGGTAAATCCTCCTCATTTACTAACCCTCCATTTGAATATTCCTCCATCATGGGAGTGCAAACAACCATCACTTTGAAGACTGAAAGACAGTCGAGCAAGTGAAAAGGACAACCATCACTCTGAAGACTAAAAGACAGCTGAGCAAGTGAAAATGACAGAAACCAGTTTTTCTTGAGTTAGAGGCCAAGCCTCCCTAATGGGAAGTAAGTTGTTAGAGGCTTTAGATGTATAAATATAGAGGCTTAGGACCTCAGTAGGATTCAGACTTCTATTGTAAAAACTCAGTTTTATTCCTGAGCTGTAAGAGACTTGTGGCAGTTTGTTCTGTAATCCATGGCTTTCATAATAAATATGAGCTCTGTTTAAGCGAGCTCTGAGTTAACTTCAAGGGCTGAAGCTCTTTGGTTAGGGCCCGACCAAAGCAGCCAAAGATCCTCTTTACAGTCCATGTATGCTATCAGAGTTTCCTGCTTTTCATTGTTCATTTGCTTAAGTATCATAGATTCTTGTTTCTGTTGATATTTTTAAATAGCTTTTTGGTTTACTTGTTCATTTGTTTAAATAACTTTCTGGTTATGTTCATTTGCTTAAGTAGGATTCATGGTTTTTTTGGTTATTTGCTTAGGTATCTACATTTACTTCAATTTACCTTCATTTGTGTCTTCTTTCAATTCATAGGTTAGTTAGAGGAAAAAGATCATTATCAGGTTGTGCGCAGGTGTCTCGGCCTCATCTCCTCCCTCTGGGACCATGACTTGAGGAAGAAACCTTTCAACAACCCTAAAAACATAGTTTTTGTTTCCTTCATGAGCTATGGAGTTTGCTGTTTAATACAGTTATCTATTCACCCGAACTGGTTTTCTCTGTCATTTTCATTTGAAACCGCCTCTAGCACGTTCCTACTACATCACTTTCTCGTCGTCCAATCACCAACAAACCTTCACAATCACCGCCAGATTCACTATTTCTTCCAACTGCGCCTTGACGTTGAGTCCACCACTTACTTTATGAACTTTAAGTCCCCACTGTCGATTTTCCTCGCCAGATCCGACAATTGTCGCTTCACCCGATCGCCAAAAAGCTTGGCCGATCTCCACCGTTGATTAGCTCTGCCTAATCCAACATCCATCGCGCAATCTCGTGTGGATTAGTCCAAGAATGTTATCCGCCCGAGAACACAGGAGAAAAGTGGTTTTCTTGTGCTACATGTTGCGCAGTAAGGCTCATCACATGAAATTTCAAAATATTGCTTACAACTTAAGGGTGCACGAGAAACTACTTACCGCCTTAGAAACTCGCTCTTTCATTTTCGCACGTTTCTTTTCCCTGCAATATGATTTCCGCCATCCATCTCTTGACCTCACCCTTGCGATAAGATCTCAGTCGTTCAACACTCCTGTTAGCCTCATCCGTCTATCTCTTGACTTCACCCACGCGATTAGATCTCGGCCATCCATCTCCTGTTAACCTTGTTCGTCCATCCACTCACCTAATTCCTCGTGACATGATCTACGCCATTCATTTGCTTTGTCCCCTTGTTCGTCCATTCATTCACTTAAGTCTTCGCGATAAGATATCCACAGTTCATCCTGTTAGTTAACCCTGTTTGCCCATCTACCTACGTAACCTCTTGCGATCCAATCTCCGCCATTCATTTGCCTTTCACTCGACTGATCCAATGGCTCTTATGCATTGTTGCTCCCTCGCGTCCTCCTTTCGCTGATTTCGTCCTTCGACTACTCTTCTGCTTGAAAGCCGAGTTAATTTAGTTCTTTGCTTACACCTTAGTCTAGTTTTTATGCTCTTTACTTCTTCAACTTAGATAATTAGCATTAGGTTAGTGTTGATTTGGAAATTCTGTTTAAGTGTAGCTGTTTAGTTGGTTAACCAGAGTATGGTGTGATTTAGCATTACATGTTGATTTCTTCATTACTGTAGTAGAGTAGCTCTCCCGTAAGATAGATTTGATCTTCTTCCATCAAAATCGAGCTTCTTATGACCCTATAAAAGTTTGGCTTGGAACCCTTGGGGTCTCTTACCAAATGAGCAGTGACAGCAGGCAATATCTTCACTTTTACTTGTGCATATAGCACTATCACCTCCAAGTTTGTACGAACCCCGCATTGATAAGTAAAGCTAGTAGCCCTAGGAGTTGCAGCATTACTGTTGCAATACCTAGGCTCATCACTTTTTGGCGCCGTTGTCGGGGATGTGTCTAAGTAGAAGTAATTACCGCTTTCTTCTATTTCTAGTCTCCAACTTTCTTTTCTTCTACTTCTAGTCTTCAATTTTTCTCCATTAGTTTATTTCTTCAAAAGTAATTTAGCTTTCTTTCTTTCATTTATCATTATCAACAATTTCATGCAAAGTACTTTATAGCTTTAAAGAAAATCTTACAAAAACCAACCCAAAGACATTTCCTTTCATGCCTCGTAGGAATAGGGACAATTCAGGGAAATTCTTGTCAAATACCCCCACTGCATCCAACAGTCAACCTTCTCTCTTCTTTAGTGACGGTGAATTGGAAGACCCTTTAAGTGAGCAACTTTACCTATTTGAAGAACCTGTAGAGGAAGAAAAAGAGGAAGAACCCATTCCTACTGAACCAATGGTTGAAAACCTAAATGACAGAGGAAATAGAGAGAGAATTGAGAGTGCCTTCCCCATCAGGGAGACCAATGGGGACACTAAGATGAAGAATATAAGCCCCTCTGCTCTACCTATTTTCCATGGCCTGACCACAGAGGACCCCGACAGTTTCCTATTTGAGTTTGTTGTTTTATGCCTAACCTATGACTATACGGATGATGAGAAAAAGTTAAAATTGTTTCCATCTACCCTCAAGGATGCAACATTGCGCTGGTTTATGGGTTTACCTAGAGATAGCATCACAACTTGGGCTCAGATGCAGCAGTCTTTTAACAACAAATATAGGGACTATTGTAGATCCAAGGATACTATAGAAGAGATTTCCAGGATGACCATAGGCCAGGATGAATCTCTAGAAAACTATGAAGAAAGATTCTAGCTCAGTTACAAAAGGGCCAGGTGCACACTTGACCCTGAGTCACTAAAGCTGGTCCTGCTTAGAGGAGTAAAGGAAGATCTTCTGGATACCTTACATATGATAGCAGGAGGATATGTCTACCAATTACCTTATGAGGATATTAAGACTGTCTTTAGAAACCATTCTAGGGTAGTCAGGAAAAAGGGTAGGGGTAGTCAACCTATGACCAGTACATCATCCTCCAACTTATCCATCAAGGGTGAAATTGGAAATATGCTGGAAGATTTGAAAAGTGATATGCTGCAAACCCTTGCCTTGCAATTGGATACCATGAACATCAAAAGGAAGCAGAGAGTGCCTTGGCCATCTTTTTTCCTAGGTGCACCAGGAGGCATCCTAGGAACGAATGCCCATTGAATGGTATTAAGATTTGCTCAATCTGTGAAGAAAACCACTCCAAAGACAAGTGCCCTTCTTTACCTAGACTCAAAGTTGTATATCAAGGAGCTAAAGGGGTCACTGAGCAGCTTTGCTACATCAACCAAAGGAGACCCCCTGGGCCTAGACCATACCAGGAGGGTATGCAAGGGTCATCCCATGCATATTACAACCCCAAACAAACCACAATTATACCTTCTTGGGGAGCCCTTGCTCATCCTCCCTGGTCTACACCCCCTCTTTGGTCCTATACATCTCAGTATCATTTCCAGCCAGCTAACCAGTCATTTCAACCTTATGTTCAGCCACAACATCAGTGGAATACCTCACCCCAGGGGGGGAGGCCCCAATTCAACAATGTTCTGGCCCTATTGCCTCCACCACCTACCCAACCACAACTCCTGCACTCTGCTCCACCTAAGCAACCCCATATGCCTGCCCAGCCAAATTCGAACCCAAACAATAGACAGGCTCAAAAAGAATACAGTGGAGAGACATCATACCCAGCGTATGTTGTAGAATTCTAGGAGATCAACCTAAGATTTGGGAGAATTCTCCCTGATAACCAACCTCCCTCTCCACATAGGGAGGTTGAGGAAGAAAGAGAGGAAAGCCACCTTAAAGTAAATCCACCATTTCCTGATAGATTAACCCAACCACTCCAACCTACCCCGGAAGAAACTGAACTTCTGGGAGAATTGAAAAATCTATGTGTAAAGACCCCCCTTCTCCAGGCCATCAAAGATGTTCCCATTTACAACAAGTTGATTAAGGAGAAGTGTTTCAAGCATCCAAGAAGAAGAAAAAGGGATGCCCCTACCATTAATTTCATTGGGTAGTTGTCTGACTTAATGTTGGGGTAAGTAATATGTCTAAAATATTTGGACGCTGGAAGCCGTGTAGTAGATGTGCTCATCAATGGCACCATTGTCCCACACATTTTGATTGATCTTGGGGTTGCCATTAATGTGATGACTATGGACACCATGCTTAAGCTCAAACTCCAAGGGTCATTAAGGAAGACCACAACAGTTCTGCAACTTGCAGATTGTTCTACAGTCACCACTGAGGGAATTGTGGAGGATGTGATAGTCTCCATTGACTCCTGGGAGTATCCTGCAGATTTTCCTGTTCTCCAGCCTAAATTTAAGCTTACTGGTTACCCTCTCATCCTTGGGAGGCCATGGTTGGCCATTGTTGATGCTTACATTAGCTGCAGAGCTGGGAATATGACCATCAAGAATGGGCATATGTCCAAACAATTAATCCTATACCTTCCTGCTTAACCTTCTTTAGAGCATGATTTACCTTTATGGTTGGAGGAGGAGAAAGAAGATGAGGTTTATTCTTCCCAACTTTATGTTTTGGAAGCAACCATAGGAGGAGAAAAACAAGATGAGGATGACTTAATTGAACACTTGCTCCAAAGCCCAACTCCTAGTTCACTACCTTTAGAAGAAGAAGTAAGGAAAAACCAGAACAATCATCCAATTGACTTATGCTTGGCCAATTTCAACCCACTCTGTGTCAAAACCATAGAATTTGGCCCAAAGAAAACTTTGAAAAATAATCCATCTCTTTCTGTTTTAGAAGAGGAAAAGCTATGCAACATGTTGAGAGAGAAACTAGAAGCCTTCGCTTGGAGTTATAAGGAAATGAATGGAGTACACCTCTTAGTGTGTACTCACCACATATACATCAATGAAGGTTGCAAGCCAATCAGGCAACCACAAAGGAGGATGAGTCCATCTATTAAAGACATAGTCAAAGAAGAACTGCAAAAACTACTAGATGTAGGATTCATTTACCCTATCTCAGACAGTGAGTGGGTCTTTCCTTTAGTGTTAGTTTCCAAGAAACATGGTAAGTGGAGGATTTGTGTTGATTATAGAGAGTTGAACAAAGCCACAAAGAAGGATAATTTTCCCCCACCCTTCACTAACCAAGTGCTAATGGCCTGGTAGGGAAGAAGTTTTTTTCCTTACTAGATGGATTCAGTGGGACCAAATCCAAATCTGCCCAAAAGACTAGGATAAGACCACATTCACCTGTCCTTGGGGTACTTTTGCCTATAGGGTCCTTCATTTTGGCCTATGCAATGCTTTTGCCACTTTCCAAAGAGCAGTTTTGAGTATTTTGCTAAATTAGTACATGATGTTGTGGAAATCTATATGGATGACTTTACACTTTATGGTTGTGATTGTCAAGAAACCCTGACTAACCTAGGCAAAGTATTACACAAATGTGTAGAAAAATTATGATAGATTAACCGGATAATGCAATATAAATCAAAGCATAATACTATAACCTACTTCTACTATCAATTTGCAGAAGCTTAAATATCGAGTTGAACAATATAACCAGAAGAAGAAGAATTAATGGCACAATACACATGAAAATACTTTGGGGAAAGTCTCAAATAAAAACCCCACACTATTGTATTATCATACATGATGGAAATACATAGGAATTATACAAAGCCTTAGCTCTCACAGCTAGCCAGCTCTCACTACAATGCTTACAGATGCTCACAGGCAATCTTGGCTTCTCTCCAGCCTTCCTCTCTGCCCTCCAAGTTCCTATTTCTTTGCGTTGTTCCTTGTGGATGATTAGCCTATTACCAAGTGGAAAATCAAGCCTTCAAAACTACGCAATCCTCAAGGATGAATCCTTGACTGCATGCATGAGTTTTCTCCATAAGAAAACACATGCAACTGATAGTACATTGTCCTTGAACATTAATCTCAACTAGGTCTTTCTAAGAATAGACATGTATGAGTTTCTGATGATTGAATCTTTAGTTAACTGGAGTAGCACTAGTTGAGTGCATTAATGCATCAACTGACTGTTAACTCACTATTAGTTCCTCAAACAGTTTGGAACTAATTTAACTGGACTTAACTCAGTAAACTGCGTTAACTAATTACAACTCAAATATAACTCAATCTTATCTCCTTAATTTAAGGGATAACTCTTGCATGACTTCATAAAGACTTCTAACTTGAATTTGTCCAACTAATTAATTTAAAATAAATTAATTAATTATTTCCAAGTAGTTGTTAAGACTAAATTCGATTTTAATTCACAATTTAATTCAAGGACAAATTAAGTTGGAATATTCTTGTTGCAATATTTCAACAAAATGCATTGAAATGAATCTGTTTCTCAGTCCAGAAAAATGTGAATTCTTAATGTTTGAAGGGACTATGCTAGGTCATTTAATATCTCAGCAAGGGCTACAGGTGGACCCAAACAAAATAGAAATCATCTAAAGGGTCCCACCTCCACAAAAGCAGAGAGATGTCAGGAGTTTCTTAGGGTTAGCTGGATACTACCGAAGGTTCATAAAGGACTTCAGCAAGTTGGCCTCTCCTTTGTTTGGGTTGTTGGCCAAAGATTCTGAGTTTATATGGTCAAAGAGTTGTCAAGAGGCCTTAGACATTCTAAAGGGTAAGTTAACCACTGCACCAATCCTTAGAGGCCCAACTGGGCCATCCCTTTTCATATTCATGTTGATGCCTCACACAAAGCCATAGGAGCAGCCTTAAGTCAGGAAGAGGAGAAATTTCCCTATGCCATCTATTTTATCAGAAAGAACCTGTCAAATGTTGCGCTAAACTATGCTGTGACCGAAAATGAACTCCTCGCTGTTGTGCATTCATTAAACAAATTTAGGCATTACATTACAAGCTATCAAACATTCGCGCATATTGATCATGCTGCAATCAAATATTTAATGAACAAGGCATATGTAAATGCTAGAATTATATGATGGTTGCTTTTATTACAGCTATTTGATCAAACTATTGTTGATAAGCTTAGTAAGGAAAATGTTGTTGCTGACTTTCTATCTAGAATGAATCTGCCTGTAGGTGAAGAAGGAATGGTGGATGACCAGTTACCAAATGAGCATTTGTTTGCTATTTCAGTTCTCTCCCCATGGTTTTCTAATATAGCAAACTATTTGGTATCAGCACAGTTCCCACCAAACTTGCCCTTCAAAGAAAAGAGCAAGATAATCAAGGAAAGTGCCCCTTTCACCTGGATTAGGGGCAATTTGTTCAAACCTGGCCTAGATCAAATTTTGACAATGTGTGTAAGGGGAGAAAAAGTCTTTGACATCCTTCTGACCTGTCATGATGGGCCTTGTGGAGGTCACTTTGAAGCAAAGAATACAACATTCAAAGTGTTGCAAGAAGGCTATTATTGGCCTACTCTTCATCAGGATGTAAAAAAATACTCTAGTCAGTGTGATCGGTGCCAGAGGATGGGAAAGCCTACTCCAAGAGATTAAATTTCCCTAGAACCTCAAGTGACTTTCAAGCCATTTGACAAGTGGGGCATGGACTTCATTGGGCCTATCAACCCTCCTTCAAAGCAAAAATAGCACATCATTATGTGCACTGATTATTTGAATAAGTGGTTTGAAACCAAAGCAATTAAGGTAACAACAAAAGAGAAGGTGGCTGAGTTCCTAAGAGAGAATGTATTCTACAAATTTGGGTACCCTAGAGAACTAGTCATAGACCAAGGCAACCATTTTACCTCCAACATGATTGAAGAATTGCTCAACCATCACAAAATCAAGCATAGGACCTCCACTCCCTATCATCCACAAGCTAATGGGAAAGTGGAGGTGACCAATAGGGCACTGGAGAACATCTTAACCAAGGTAGTGAGCAGCAACAGGAAGGATTGGGCAGAGAGACTAGTTGAGGCCACCTGGGCCTATAATACAATATGGAAGACCACCACTAGATTTACACCCTATGAGCTGGTCTATGGAAAAAGGGCTTTGCTATCCATTGAGTTTGAATATAACATAGTGAGGATGGCAACCCAACTAGATTTGGATCTCAATCATGCACATAAATAAAAGTTGTTACATTTGAATGGTTTGGATGAATTCAGAATGCAGGACCTCCTACATACAGAGATAGTTCAACTTCAGAGGAAGATCTGGCATGAAAAACATATCAAGGAGAAGCAATTTCAAGTGGGAGACTAAGCTTTGCTATCTGATTCCAAGTATAAAGACTTCACGGGCAAGCTAAGGACAAGATGGCTCAGACTTTATGTGGTGGAAAGATGTCATGACAATGGCTTAGTGCAAATCATAACTATTGATGAAAAAGCCATTCCATTGCCATTTAATGGACACTGATTGAAAATGTATAAGAGGCCTTTATCAAAACAAGAGTTCGTTGACAATATCAATAAGACAGTGATGATGGTGGAGCAAGTTCCAGCTCCTCCCTCAGTAGGACACTGAAAAGAAAAAAGAATAAGGATTTAGGTGAAAACCTCCATGAGGTGCTTGAGTCCCATGTTTGGGTTGAAAACCTCATGAGGCGGCCCAAGGATGAGAAAAATGAAAAGGATAAGAAGATTCCTAGGTGAAAACCTTCCTTGAGGCACCCAGGGAAGATATCTAGGGTGAAAACCTCTCTGAGGCAGCCTAGGTGTTTCTTTATATATATATATATATATATATATATATATGTATGTATGTATAATAATAATAATAATAATAATAATAAAATATAATTGTTACTTGTAAAAACTCTGTTTTATTCCTAAGCTGCTTGCTTCAATTTAGGTGAATATTGTGTTTTCTAACAGAATCACCTCAACCATTACCATCATCCCTGCATCCACATACACTCTTGCTCCCTCTGTCCATTCATTACAACGTCCTCACAACACGATCCAACAACATGATCAAGAAATTCTAAGGGAGACACCAAACGTTGCCAAGTGGTAATCTAGGAGCTCCACAACAACAACAACATCAGATCCAAGAGCTCCATAGAAGCAACAACATTAGATCTAGGAGCTCCACAGCAGCAGCAACAACATCAGATCTTCAGTCACAGACACCTGCAAAAGCTAATAAACCATCAACAGACAACAGAGGAGGAAGAAGAATGACCATCAACAACACCTCTGATCTTTGACAACTGCAGCATGGCATTAAGACCACAGGTAAGTATCCCACTCACTCACTTATATGCATCATTTGATCAAATGTTGTAAATGTTAACAGGTAATTGGTTTATAAGTGAAAAGGTGGCAAAAATGAAATTCTTTAATAAGTCAAAATAGAATGCAAGAGTCCATAGATACAATGTTGTTATGGCAACCATCTGAGAATGCTTCAAGAATTAAGATTTGGGGTAAAAACACCAGTTCACCAAAGACTCAGCATACCCTATTTCTTGATGCAATCACTCATAGAATCTAGCAGCAAAGTAAAGGAAGGAAATTCCCAGCAGTTAGTTCACCACGGGTTGATCAGGATCCTCATTAAGGATGCCCTCCAAAGCCTCAGGATCCCCATAACATGGTCAGTCTTCATAAACTTATTAGCAGAAGATGAAATCAAAACCCTCACTTATGATGTTAATCCTTTTGTCACTGAGGAGGAAGCAAAACAAGAAGAAGAAGATACAGAGCTAGATGGGGATGAGATGGGTGAAGAAGAAACTAATACAGAGGAACATGCTAAAAGAAGACAAGGAGGATGATGTTGAAACAAGAGGAGGAAACAAAGGAAGAAACTGATGGAGATGCAAAAGAACAACAAAAGGAAGAAGATAAGAAAAACAGAGAGGAGGACTGTAGGAAAAGAAAGACCAACTAGCATATATGGCCAGCCTCTCCTTGGAGGCCATCCAGTGTAGGATTCCAACTAAATCCTATACTCTTCACTTTACAGAACAATGGCTGCAATTTTAGATTAAAACACTAACACAAAGGAGCACCATGCCATTTCAGGACTGCAGACAATTTATTGATCTTTTTGATCAAAGCGCACTAAAGGATGGGACCAAAGTGGCTGAGTTTTATTTGCATAACATGGCCCTCACAGATATGAAAATTTGGGACCCTAATGCAGAGCTAGGATATCTACAATTAATGGCTTTTCAATCATCGATGAACCATGAGAAGTCAAGGGCTGCAGAAATGAAAAGAATATTGGCCAAAGAGCAAAATAAACCTCTTTTTACTAGAGTTGAACATTCGAACCCCATGGCCCTAATCAACAACCATAATCTAATTGCAAATGATCCTTAGCTGGCACTTAGATATCTTGCTGCCCAAGAGCAAGCAATTTCACATTTTGAGGATATGTTTAGGCTGCTAAGATGATAATATACATGTCTGCTAAAGGAGATGGAACACACTTCCACACAGCTTGAAGATCACAGAATATCACTCCCCTCAAAGGTTGAGAAAAGCACTCAATAGAACACCTATGTATGAGCAATCAATGCAAGGGTTGAAGTTCAATGGGATTGGCCTAAAACTCAATCCACCACTACTCCTAGGGATGCTAGAAGGAAGAAAAGAAGAAGAGGAAAAGAGGCAGTGGAAGGAAGTAGAAAGGAAAGAAGGCCTCTATGAACAAGAAAAAGAGACCACAACAAAAGCATGGGATGTCAGAGAGGCTACCAGAGCCATGAAGGACATGGACACTGACTAAGTTGCTTAGAGGATGAAAAACACTTTTAGTAGGGGGGTGATGATGAGCCTCATCATTGAATAATTATATGGGCCTTAATTGCCCTTAATTCACCTCCTAGCTTAGTCAAACCAACTATTCTCACAACTTATTGCATGATTTTGATTATATTTTGTTTATGAGATGAGTTAGAGTTGGATATTTTGCTTTGTTGTTTAAAGTGCATGTAATGCAGGAATAAAGGATAAAAGCAAGGAAAATGCATGCCTATAGGATAAAAGAAAGTAACTATGGCAAAGACCTTGGTCAAAACTCGAATGGGACAAGGGAGAATAATTCTAGGAGATAAAATCCTCTTCATTTACTACCCCTCCATTCGAATATTCCTCCATCATCGGAGTGCAAACAACCATCACTTTGAAGACTAAAAGACAACCGAGCAAGTGAAAAGGACAGAAATTGGTTTTTCTTGAGTTAGAGGCCAAGCCTCCCTAATGGGAAGGAAGTTGTTAGAGACTTCAGATGTATAAATAGAGAGGCTTAGGACCTTAGTAGGATTTAGACTTCTATTGTAAAAACTTTGTTTTATTCCTGAGCTGCAAGAGACCTGTGACAGTTTGTTTTGTAATCCATGGTTTTCATAATAAATATGAGTTATGTTTAAAACATTGCAACAATGGCGGCAACGCTTTCTCATTACTCCTGAAATGGACCAAGTCATTATTATGAATATGTTGCCTCTAAACTTATTTATTATTAAATTAGAGTGTTGTTGCTCTAAGATACATTCTTTTGCCTATCAGCCTTAGGGTTTTAAGTTATTATGGACATTGGAAGACTTAGTTATGGGCTGAACTGATCCCAGTTGTTTTGTTTTTAAGAGCTGGTTATGTAATTTATAAATTACAGTGTTGATTTTTCTCCATAGGGACTTTATATTTCCAAGAATGTAATTGAAAATATGGTTGGGCTTTTTCCTTATTTTTCTGTTATCGAACTACATATATTACCCATATCTCTCTCTCTCTCTCTCTCTCTCTCTATATATATATATATATATATATATATATATATATATATATATATATATATATATATATATATATATATATATATATATATATATATATAACAGTTATTTATTCGTAAACACCTGTTTTATAGCAGTTCTGTAAATAAATATTTGCATGTTGGGCATGTCATTCCTCTATTTATGAATACTAAATTCACTGTTGTTGTTGTCCCAACACAGGGCTTTAATTGTTTTGTTTGTACTCTTTTTAACTTAAGATGTTACCTGTAATTTAATTGTTCCAGTATTATGGCATTACAATAGATTATTCCTGCCTCATTTCAACTATGTCGAGTAGGTTTATGAAGAAAAAGATAATTGTTTAGAAGATTCTTTGGTTGATAAATTCCCAGTTGCAGGTTATACATATTTTTCTTAGCTTAACAATTCCTTAGTTACTGGTATATAAATCTTTCTTTTGAAGAAAATCCATCGACTAACTCAAGGGTTCAACAGTTGCATTTCTATTAAGGTTCAGATTACTGTAAACTTCTTTCTTTGTTTTCTCCCAGTTCTGTTCCAAAATTTAATTGTTCAGCATACACACTTTAGACATGTTATCTACCTGTAGGTTTCAGATTGTTCCTAATAGTAGGCAACAACTAGCTTTTGGAACTAACCCTCCACCTAATCCTATATTTACCTAGTTCTGAGACTGTTAGAACTTTACTTAATTAATTGGGATGTTTATTTTACAAAATGACCTCTTAACTTTGGTAATTTTCTAGCACCCTGCTTTGAGGTTTTGAAGGAACTGGCCACGACCTTCCTCCATCTTAAGTTCTCTGTTGCTTGTTTGATTCTACAGACCCATACTGCATTCACTTCACACTGTTCTGTTTCAGAGGAAAAGAACGGCTACGGAAAGGCCTAAATTTATAGGCTTTCCACTGTTAGACCATCCACTTTCCATAGGTTTTTAAATTGGAGAGGTTTACTACTACTATGCAATTTATTTTCCACCAACTATACTTTAAGTTTGTCTTACATTTTTCCAAGAAACTTTCGTGTATTTGGATTAAATGGTTTGTCGATGAATTTACATGTATAAGATTTTGTGGAAAGAATGAAACCCTTTGTTTTGTTTTTCTTGTGACCAGAATTAGATACAAAAGGTGTATAAGATTTTATAGAAAGAATGAAACCCTTTGTTTTGTTTTATTTTTTTTTATGACCAGAATTAGATACAAAAGGACTCTCATCCCTCTCAATGCTTTCTAAAACGTTTTTGATTTATTTGATAATATTTCGACTTACTAAGATTCACTGACTGTAATTTTATTATTGTTCTTTCGGGCCTACTAGGGTGATCCGGATTTAAACAAGAATGCAACACATTACATATATAACCATACATATAGAGATGCAACAGAGATAATACTTCATTTCATTACTGTAAAATACTGAAATATGCTTACAAACAGAAATGGAAATAAACTAGTTAGGGCGATGGTAGCTTATCTCTAAGAAAATATGTGGTGGCTACATGCCTTTGAACTATGTTACAATGAGGTTCGAAGGCCTATTTATTGTTGAGAAACAATGGAGAATCCTAAACATCCAAAAAACTAACCCTAGAAGATGAAATGCCAAATTGTGGGCCCCGTTTAGGTAAATTGGTACATCAACTTCCTGGGGTCGTAACTTTGGGATACGATCTTCGTTTTACGCGCACAATATCTCTTAGAAATATCTATCTGAGAACTACAACTTTGAGAAGAACAACATTGGTCCATGGACTCATGTTGCTCCTAGTTTTCCTAAAAAACATCTTTTAGGGCCTCAAAATGGCTTCATAAATTCACAACCTGAAAAACTGCTAAAAATAGTAAACTGTGCTACAATTAAGGAAACTGAAACGCTGAAAGAAAAAATGGTGGGGGTCCAAGTGGACTTGGCGGGTGGCCACCAATATCCACCTCGATCATGGGGTTTCTAGGTTCAGAGAGGGTTTTACTAGAGTTATTTTCTATGGATTATTTCCTTTGGATACAGAGTTTTCTAGCACCCTAGCTTTGAGGGTTTTAAAGGAACTGGCCACAACCTTCCTCCATCTGAATTTCTCTATTTCTTGTTTGATTCTACAAACCCATAATGCATTCACTTCACAATGTTTTGCTTCAGAGGAAAATAACGGCCAGGAAAAGGTCTAAATTTCTCGACTTTCCGATGTTATATCGTCCACTCCGGAGGTTTTTAAATTGGAAAGGTTTACTGCTAATGTGTAATTTATTTTCCACCAACTGTACTTTATGTTTGGCTCACAATTTTCCACAAAACTTTTGTGGATTTGGATTAAATGGTTTGCCGGTGAATTTACATGTAGAAGATTTTGTGGAAAGAATGAAACCCTTTGTTTTGTTTTTTTTGTGACCAAAATTAGATACAAAAGGACTCTCATCTCTCTCAAGGGTTTCTAAAACGTTTTTTATTTATCTGATAATATTTCGACCTACAAATATTCACTCACTGTAATTTTCAGACAATGGTGATTTAATGATGAAATTACCAAGAGCATTTTACTCTTATTTTTCTTGTTTTACTGCAATGTCGTCAAGGGATCCCACATATCCTTTGTCGTGTTCTTCTCGGCAATATGTTGAACTACATGATCCTTGAACCCATAAAGGATTATGCACTTTCCCTTCGCCATTGCATCCTCATACCTTTCATTATCAACTGTGTCGACTAGGATAGCCATGGTTCTGAAGGCGAAGCCCTTGATGCAATGTCTATCTAGAATAGACATGATCCTGACCTTCTAGATGACAAATTTGGATGCCCCGTCAAACCTGTCCTGATCCCTCAATCTGTTCATTGTCATCTGATTTCTTCTCCTAGATTCCCTTTAAGTCTCAACTTCCTTCCTGGAAGTTTTCTCCTAGACTCCCTCTAAGTCTCGATTTCCCTCTTGGAAATCCTCTCCTAGACTCCCTCTGAGTTTTGATTTCCCTATGGAAATTCTCCTGCCAATTGTCGAACTGCTCCTCTCTGATCCTCTATGCACCTATAACACGGGTATGGATTTCTTGGCTAGAAATCCCTCAAGGCAGCGACTCCCTCTACCTTGGTTCTATGTCATTAGGTATTGTTTTGCTTTGACATCAACAACACCCCACCAGCTTCCCAATCCACAATATGCCCAAACTCCCTAGGCCCCAACAACTGAAGAAATTGAGCCTCTTAGCTCTGCGCAATCCCAGCAACGCTGAATCGCTCCTTTAGCCAACTGCGTCAAGCCTACCTGACTAAGTAGGATGACGTGGCTCTTCGTGAGCCTCTTCTACCTCTCTCTGCCTTTGCACTGACCCTCTATCTGGCTCGAAATGATGGTGTAGGCCCTTTGCATCACTCCTTCACTGCTGTCTTCTGATTAGGAATATCTCTATCTCTCGGGACAGCTGTTTCTGCTGCAAATTTTTGATTTAGATGGTGCCTTCAGCTCTCCTGTGATCTGTGACGCTCTGATACCATGTTGAAATTTCTAAGTCTAACTCGTTAGAAATTCTTCCTGCATTATCTGGTTTATTTCACCTACTTGTTTATTCCTTAACACATTATTTAACCATATAAACACTGAAAATAAACACAAATGCAGTCTTAACCATCTACAGATCATCAACTGAAATAACAGATAAACACACAAAGGACACCATTGTTTTTGGACAATTGTCCCAGGAAAAAACCCAACTTGGGAAATCCGATGCAGTAGCTCTGAGGGTTTTATTATTAAGCAACTTTCTTGAGTACAACTAGGGTGCCAAACTGGCTCACCCAATATAGATATATATCTGGCAGTAATACCACTCTTCGGAAGCAGATATTCAGCAAGTCTGCTCCACGAAAATATCTCCAATGCTTCTCTGAGGCTATGCGTTAGCCCTCCTGGCCTCTGCATCACTCTGAAACCCCCTGCGTCAGCCTTCTACTGCTCTGCACTAGCTCTCTGGCCTTCTGCATCACCCACGCAGGTCCTGCTAGCCTTTGCGCAGTCACTTTGGCCCTCTGTGTGGCTCATGTTAGCTCTGGTAGCCTCCTCAATCTTTTCGCTGGTCCTCCGACACTATCTTTTCCTCTCTACTATGCACTCACTGCCCCTCATTGCAACTCAAATCATTGTTCGAATTTTCTCAGCAAACCCTGCTCCAAAAAATTGAACTGACTGATCAATCTTGGTGTATCTCCAACTGACTCTCAAGCCTCCTCTTATATTTTTTCTGTTGAGTCTTCAGCGGTCGAGATTAAATTTGTAATCAACGACTAATATTAGATTTGGCTTGATCCATGTCATTTAGAACATTCTCACCCAGTTTTATATTAATACCCATTAATATTAATTTTCCTAAGTTTAGACTTAGGAACTCCATTAAAAATATTAATTATTTTAATATTTCTCTAATAAGGTGGAATTTCCCAAAACCATTTCTGGGTCTTGGATATCTCATGTGCTTTAGCCTCTTCACAAATTTTCATAGCTATGTCACATATTATGCTACCCCAAATCAACACCCATGTGCCACCACACCTTTTAGTCAGTCCTCCCTTCCCCAGGCCCGATAAATAAAATGTGGAGTCTGCAAAGAAAAAACAAACCCAAAGATTGGTTAGAAATGACGAGTTACACGTAAATGTTAATGGATGTAGAGATGAGGTGAACAACATAAGAGATTATTTCAATAATGCTGAGAAGGGAAAGAGAGTTGGAAGGAAAAAGAGTTAGGACAAGTGCAAAAACAATTAAGGGTTAAAATCGATAAATTAATGTGGAAGGAAGAAAAAATTGATAGGTTAATAGAAGAGCTTGTGAAGCAATTGAAAATTCTATTAAGAATGATGAATAACAAGGATGAAACACCAAGGATAGTCAATGATCATAAAAATAATTGACCAACTAATCGAAAGGGTAGATGCACTATTTACATTTCCCATACCCTGCTAAAGACCACCACCAAGGCCGAATTCATTGAACTGTTAGAAAAATACTATATATGACAGAGAAATGCAAGACATATAATATGCGGAAAAAACACAAACGCATAAAACCAGAGAGACATAGATATACATGGTTCACCCAGTTTGGGCTACGTCCACCCTGAACATCCAATATTTTCTTTCTATTATCCAGCAAAATGAAGAGACACAACCTACAACAGATCCGCTGTAATATCCTCTGTTTTCTCTCACAGTTTCACCTCTCTGTTTCTCACTCTGAGAATACACATATATTACACAGCCTCAATACAATACCCTCATACAAAGAGAGGGGTTTCCTTCTAGGGCAAAAAACCCTAAACTGAACATAAATTCTACCGTCAGATCATCTGCCTAATGAACAACCCAGATTGACTAGAAATTACTATACTTTTACAAGGCAATTTTACATCTGTTTTTAGCTTCGTGGGCGCTGGCCCCAAAACCCCCGCTGGGGGACCACTGTTCCTCGGACCCCTGAGCCGGGGGGGATGGCCCCCCTGAACCCCAGTGTGGAGGACAAGTCCCCCCTGCACCCCCCCGCATGGAGGGGGTGTACAATCTTCCTGGGGTATACATCTGGCTGAAACAAGGACCTCTAAATTAGGATAATAATCATGCTCCACACCCAACATGAACTCTAGTCTCCTGACATTATCAAGATAATATGGGTTGTCTAAATAAAGTCAAATTTGATACACCTAAATATGATGAATTATATGATAAAAGGACTATTATATAGGTTAATGAAATGGAAGGGATTTTTGCTGTGGACCCACATGCTAATAAGCTAGAAAAATTATTAGCAGCTTCCTTATACTTTGAATTCCATGTCTATGATTAGTTTAGATGGTGGTCAAAGAAAACAATTGGTTTAGTTTTTTGTTAATTGGAAAATGCTCACAAAATATCTTCAAAAAGGATTTCATGTCAATGAAGAATATGACACCTTTACCAAGCTCACTTATTTACAGCAAATATGAACAATTAATAAAATGCCCATGAATGGGAAGTCCTAGATACTAGATTCCTAGACCTTACTGTAGAAATTCCCACTGTAGATCAACAGATTATGCAATAGACTAAAGCAAAATACAAGATCTACTTCTACAACGAACTCTGCGGAAGCTTAATCGAATTAAGCAAAATAAAGAGAACACATATAACAGAGAATGAGAAATCAATCACACATAACACAGAAGAAATAACCTGGGGAAAACCTCAGCCTAAAACCCCAATCTCTGTATTATTATACAAGTGGAAATCTTGTTCAAGTTACAAAAAGAATAAGCTCTCAAGCTATCCTGCTCTCTGTGCAATCAAACAATACCACTCACAAACTGAATAGACATAGTATATGTCCTCCTCAAACCCTCCAAGCCTCCTATTTCCTTGCACAATTTTTCTTGGAGTCCAGTGAAGCCACATGTGTGAATTGGCCTCATCACACTCACAAAAGCTGAAGAAGTAACTGCAAAATCCTCATTGAAAGAATTCCTTATGCATGCAAGGAATATTCACAATGGAATATTCTAGCAATTGATAGTACACTACCCCTCCATCTGATCTCAACTGGGTCTCTGTCTGAACTGACATGCATGAGTTATTTATGAGAGAATATTTAGTTATCTAAAGTGCAGCAGTTACACGCATGCAAGCATTAACTAACTGAACTTACATTAATTCAACAAACTATTTGAATTAATCTAATTGGACTTGACTCAGTTAACTGAGCCAACTAATTACAACTCATCCTTATCTCTTTAACTGATGGATAAATTCCTCAATTAATGGAGAAACTATTGCATGTCTCCACATAGACTTCATGTTTGATTTTCCTTAACTAATTAACTCAAGATGAATTAATTAATTATTTTTCAAACAGTTGTTAAGATCAAATTCGAATTTTACTTCATTATCTTAGTTTAGGGACTGACTAAAATAGGAAGGTATCCCGAAATTCTATTTATAGAATGCTATTTTTAGCACTTCCATTTTTTTCATTCCTTGTTGCTATGTTCAACACTGAATGAACTGCTATTTATAGCAGTGCCATTTTTAGCATTTCTTGTTGTTATTTTCAACACTCCCTCTCAACAAGAAAGGGATTATCAATAACCCCAATCCTGTCTCTGTGGAACTCGAACTTGCATTTGACAATGCCTTAGTCAAAATATCTGCATCCTATTCCTCGGTCAAAACATATAGCGACAACATGATCCTCTTGACCACACAGTCCGGAAGATGGTGATACCGGATATCTATGTGCTTGGACCTGTCATGAAAAATTGGATTCTTAGAGAGTTTGATACAACTCTGGTTATCGCAGTAGATCACTGTAGGATCCATCCTCTGACCAAACAATCCCACTAGAATCTTCTACGTCCAGATGGCCTCACATGCAGCTTGACTAGTAGCCATGTATTCAGCCTCTGCTGAGCTAAGTGCAATTGATCTCTGTTTCCTGCTGTGCCAGGAAACTGCAGCTGAACCAAGGTTGAAGATTCCTCCAGAAGTGCTCTTCCTGTTTGAAGGACTCCTTGCCCAATCCGCATCTGTGAAGCCCTGAAGCTTCACTCCCTCTATCCGTCTGTACCACAATTCGAACTAAGATGTGCCTCTGAGGTATCTCAACACATGTTTCGTTGCCTTCCAAAACAGCTTGGTAGGCTGAACCATAACTTGACTCAGCTGGTTCACCGCAAAACATAAGTCGGGTCGTGTGTTCACCAAATACATAATTGAACCCACCAGCTGCCGATAAATAATAGCAGCTACTACCTCACCTAAAGTAGCATCCTCCTTCCTCCAGTTCCTAGCTAGAGGAGTCTGCATGGGCTTGCACTTCTCCATGTGAAAGTGCCTGAGTATCTCATTAGCATACTTGCCTTGAGACACAAATACTTCCCCATCTTTCTGCCACACCTCCATGCCTAGAAAGTAGTGTATAAGGCCCATGTCCTTCATCTCGAACTCTCTTGCAAGGTCCTCCTTGCAAGACTATATCAGTTGATCATCACCTGTCAAAATCAGATCATCAACATAAAGAACAATGATCAATGGTTTATCTTCTACCATGATGTGGTAAAGGTTCGCATCTGCTTCACTCTTGATGAAACCCAAACCGGTGAAATAGCTGTCGATCTTGGTGTACCAAGCACATGGTGCTTGCTTCAGCCCATATAAAGCCCTCTTGAGTCTGCATACATGTGACTCATGATCGAAGGTCTCGAAACCCTCTGGCTGCTCAATGTACACCTCCTCCTCAATCTTCCCATTGAGGAATGTTGTCTTCACATCCATCTGGTGGATATTCCACCCCATCTAAGCTGATAGTGCCAATATCAATCTAATTGATGAGTAACTTGCTACAGGAGCAAAAGTCTCATCGTAGTTGATCCCCTCGACCTGTGAGAAACCCCGGGCAACAAACCTTGCCTTATGTTTCTTAACACTGCCATCAGCTGCCTGCTTTACCTTGTAAAGCCATCTGGAACTCACCACTGACTTGCCTTGAGGCCTTGGGACAACATCCCACACACTGTTCCGAATGATAGAGTCGTACTCCTCTACCATTGCATCAACCCATACTGGTTGTTGCACTGCCTCCTCGAATGGAGAAGGTTCGGTATCTATACACTCCCCAACCAGGGCCATGTACCCAGTGTACCGCTCGGGTGACCTCTTTTGTCTACATTGAGAAGATGGTTGTCCCACATTATCCCATGCATCCAGCATCAACCTGTCAGCTTCCTTTGACTGTTTCTACCCATCTCTGGAAGTCTCAGCATGAGTGGATGTCTCCACTCTCGGATCCTTTGCATGCGACTGCTCCGCATCAATCTGAGGCTCCTCCTCCTTAGGAACTAAAGGTTCCTTTTCTGCATGCAACTCAAGCTCCCTCTCAAGTGACACTTGCATGGCTTTTTGCTCATCGAAATTTAGATCCCTGCATACCACAGTCCTCTGAGTGGAAGGCAGGTAAACCCGATAGTTGTGGGGTGTATTCATGTACCCCACAAGTATTCCCAACTCAGTTGTTGGGTGTAGCTTCTTCCTGGCATCTTTGGTCACATGACAGTAAACTGATGATCCGAAGATTCAGAAGTGACTTACATCAGGTCGCTTCCTAGAATAGGCCTCCATAAGTGTCTTCATCCCTAGTATATGGTGCAGGCTTCTGTTCTGCAAGTATACTGTTGTATTGCATGCCTCAGCCCACAAATGCAGTGGTAGGATTTGGTCATGCAACATCGCTTGAGCTGCTCCCACAATCAATCTATTCTTCCTTTCGGCCACCCAATTCTGTTGTGGGTTATGGGGTGCTGTCAATTCCCATTTAATACCTTTTGCAACACATAAGTCTTTAAATTGTTGGGAGACATACTCTCCACCATTGTCGCTACGCAAGGCTTTTATTTTATTTCCAGATTCTCTCTGCCAAGGCTTTAAACTCACAAAACCTCAAGAAGGTCTGATCCTTCTTTTGCATAAAGTAGATCTAGCATCTATGAGAAAAATTATCAATAAAAATAACATAGTACCTTTGTTTAGCGGTGGAGGCTGTAGAGAAAGGTCCACAAACATCTGAGTGAACTCGCTCTAGGATTGCTCTAGCTCTGTTGTCTCGATCCAGAAAGGAAGATTTCGCATCCTTACCCAAGGTACAACCTTTGCATGTAGTCGTCTGCTCAAGTTTTCCCTTGGGTAATCTGGTAGAAATCTATTGCATGATCTTCAGGGCTCCATGGTGAAAGTGACCCAGTCTTCTATGCCATAGCTCACCAATATCTTGGCTCTGCACCATCTTAGCTTTGGAACTCAATGCAGCACAATCGTCTACCTCCAGCTTGTAGAGATTCTTTACTCGAATCCCAATTCGCTTTGTCTGTCCAGTACCGATATGCTTAAGGAATATCTTTCCTTTAAAGACTACATCATAGCCTTATCTTTTAGCATAGCGAAAGACACAAGATTCTTCTTCAAACCTAGTACATACTTTACATCAGTCAGGGTGAGGGGACCTCCATGCTCCCTCTGAAATACAACCGTACCTTCACCTGAAACACGGTACTTTCCATCATCGTCCATCTCGATCCGCATATGGAGAACCTTCTCCTCCAAGGTACTGAAAAGATTCTTGTCACTTGACATGTGGAATGAAGCTCCACTGTCCAGGTACCACACACATCCCACCATGGATGAAACCATGCATGCGATAAGTAAGAAATCCAGCTCAAACTGTGAGGCCAGTGATTCACCATTAGATCCCTTCGAGGAACCCTTCTTGGATATATTCTGTGGAAAATTCGTAGCATAATGGCCCACTTCATGACAATGAAGTCTGGGATGGGACGCCTTCCCTTTCCCTTTCCTCACCTTACTCGCTAAGGCTAGATTTTCCTCATCATCTTGCTTCGCCGAGGATCCATCTTTGGTGCTTCTTCTTATTTTCTCCTGCATCAGATCCGACCAAAGTCATTCCCAATATGGTAGTTTTTCTCTTCCATTAACTACGTCTTGGTAGCTATGCCAGCGCTTAGGAAGACCGAGGAGTGCAAGACTCACCATGTCATCATTAGCGGTCATGATCCCTACACTTCCAAGCTCATCCCTATAGGTGGTGAGCTTGTTTAGATATGTAGAGATTGTGTCGCCCTTTTCACACTTGATATTACGAAGCTTGTCTTTCAGCGCCAGCTTCCTCTGATTGTTGTTGTTTTGATATAGATCTTTCAATGTTTTCCACATCGAAAACGATGTTTCCTTCCTGTTAGTGTCAGTCTTTCCAGCCTTCCTCCAGTGATCAAATATGCTCTTACAAAGTGGTCTCAGAGTGTCAAGGTCAAATTTTGTCATTTCAGTGAGTCTTCAAGCAAAATTTGGTCACTAGGCATTGGATCTAGGGTTTGCTTTCACTCCTTCTAAAGTTGTCCAAATGTCGGTCCATGTCATCATTCAGTTGAGTCTATCATCATTCATAGGGTTTTCATTATCATGACAGTGTCTAATGAGCCATTTTACACCTTGTTCATGCTCCAGTTGCGCCTAGGCAAGGTCATTTCCCTCTCCTAGGGTTTTGAAAGCTAATTTCTCTTGGATGGTCAAATCATTAGCAAAAATTGTATCCAAATGTTCATACATCTTCCCCTATCATTAATGTACCTTATTAAACACTTCCCATCCCTAAGATCCGCCAAATTCCTCGTTTTCGCACAAACCCTAGTTTCTTGCTACAACCTGGCAATTTTCTAGGTTGGGCCTGTGTTTTGCCCTTTTGGACCCCTTCCCCTCACTCAATCTTTGAGATTCCACTTTCCCCTACTTCCTAACATCCCTCCCTACTCCCCAAAATTTCCTCAAGAATTTAGAAGCCTCCTATCCCCTTCATTTCGCTTCATTTCGACAAAGTTCCTTGTTTCACACATCGGGATAAGGTTCACTTAAAAGATGTTTCAGAGCAATCAAAGATGAATTTTGGAAAAATGAGAGAGGTTTTTGTCCACAACATACCAAAGAATAAAAACCTCCTTCACTTTTTACACAGGTGTCATGGTTTTAGAGAAATGTCAAAAATACCGTTGCCTCAGGAGAATCGAATGCACCTCTGGAGTGACCTTGGGAAAATCAAATTTTCTCCTAGCTTGGTTGGTCAAATGACTTTCTTGATGAGTCAAATGATAACTAGACACAAAAATATTTCCAATGAGCTATCATGATCTCAATTTGGAGTTGAGGAAGGCATTCAAAAGTTGACTGCAACAACATTCTGCCTTGAGGCAGCCTCATTTGGCACATTTTGACCAGTCTTGGGAGATTTGATTTTTGACAGGGCAAATGAACTCCAAATTGAAAAATTCTAGTTGGGTTGGAAAGTAGACTCAAAGAAATTTCCAACGAGCTATCCTGCGCCTGATTCTGACACCGGGAAGGCCTCCAAAAGTCATCAGAAAGTCGCGCTACGTGTTGAACCAGACGCGCTACGCATCAGGAGCGCGCTACGCATCAGGCCACATTTCTCAGTGCAAAATTACAAGTGCGCTACGCATCAGAGGGGCGCTATGCGTTGGGAAAGGTGCGCTACGCGTTAGGTTTTTCGCCCAGTCACCTGCATGCAAGCTCTCAAAGTCCTCTCTTAGCTCAAGACAATACAAGTAAGCTTCTTTCCATGGCTAGTTTCAGTTTTCCAAGATGAATATGAAAGAAATGTGATAAAGATGCCATGCAAATTAAAAGTAAAAACCCTAAATTGCTGTGAGAAATTTAAAGTCCAAGTTTGTGCTAGGGTTTCAAACAGTGAATGTTGCCCAAGGTTTACCATTTTAATCCTTCTTTTTTACCCATATTCACCAGCATTCTCCTAAAGATGTCCCATAAAATCCTATAATATCACTCTACAAAAATCCCAAACCCTACTCAATTCCCAAACCCTACTTCATCTCAAAACCCTACAATATCATAATTTCATATGTTTTTCCCCTCCCTAAACTCCTTGTTTATTTTTATCGTCCCTTAATTCCCTCATGTGCCCTTTCCCTAACAATTCCCTTGTATTTATGTCCCCTTGGTAACAACATTTGAAAAAGTCAAAAAGAAGTTAATTGTGTGCATAGTCAGCATATACAGTTCAACTATCTTGCCTTCAAAACTATGTCAGAAACCGAAACAGATTATGAGCAGGATTTTGATAGTGATTCTACACCGGAGGTAAGTGTGCCAAGGAGGTATCACAAAGGTGACGGAGGTCTAGTTTCATCATGAATTGGCTCGTCTCTTTGTCTTGAATTTACATGGAGACCAAGTTACCTTAGCTGGAGTCAATGTTACTCTTACACCGGAAGTAGTTTCATTAGCAACAGGTCAGGAAGGATCGAGAAGCTAATCTTGAGAGGGTCAACATCCATTTAGAGAAGTTGTTGGCGAAGGCCAATCACTTGAAACATCATTATTAGGCTCACATGCATGTGTGCAAAGCAAGAATGAAGGTACTCAAAGGACGATTGGCCAAGGCACTAAAACGGAGGAAAAGGCCCGATCCACTTCATATTTTGGCTGAAGCCTCCTTGAAGGAGCATGGCACTCAATGACACACCTTCAGCTCAAATTTCAGAGAATTTGGAGCAATTTTGGTCATTTTTGAATTTTTTGGTCAAAAAACAGGTTTTTGCCCTCAACGCGTAGCGCGCCGCGCGCTACCCTGAAGATGGGCAAGTCCATTCCTCAAAAACTCAGCATTTTTGGATTTTTCATGACAAATTACACTTGCTCAGAAATTACCAAGACATTTCATCAGGTTTTGAGCCCTCAGAAGGTCAAAAACATGCAAAAAATGACTTTCTGCCACTTTTTGGACACACAGGGAGCAGTCTTGGGAGATTGCAATTTTGGAGGGGCAAATGACCACCAAATTGATAAATTCCACTTGGTCTGGAAAGTAGACATCCAGACCTTTCCAACAAGCCTACTTTTGCCTCATTTGGATGCCGGGAAGTGCCTCAAAAGTTGGCTCAAAGGCGCGCTACGCGTTGAGGATTGGGGCGCTACGCATCAGGGAAGTTTGCCAGATTTTCACCTACAGCTCAGCAAAACGCAGATTTGACTAGTTTTGACTTTTTGGAGTGGTTTTTCATCCTCCTTGATGTAATTGATGTAATTTTATGATGTCATGGCACTTATTTATCTCTTCTAGAAGATTCATTCATAAAAAGTCAAAAATTTAATGAATGAATTGGTTTCCTAGCTTATAGAGGCAAGTTGTTTTGATTGCCTAGATTGTAGTGCTCAGTTTAGAATTGGTTGAAATAGCTCTTAGGATGATGAGCTCGACCCCTAGAGGCAAGGAAAGGTGTTAGCTTGCCTATATTATGTATTTTCTTAGTCATTTTCATGGTTGGACTCTGGAGGGATTAGCTTCTATTGTATTACACTTTGTATCTCTGCAATTTTGGCAAAGGAAAGACCAGGGTTTTGCAGCACTATTTGGGATTCCTGTGGTTATTTGTGTTGATGGTGTGTTCTCTCATGTACTTGTAAGATTTGTTATGTGTATCAATTTCCTATTTCTCTTTTCTGCACATTAAGTAAATAAAGTGTTAAGGTAGAATTCATAATTTATATGCTCTGCCTTTAAGTTTGCTTAATATCTATGTTTTCCTCTGTCTAAAGAGAACTCTCGATGGTTTCTTGCTCTCTTTAACTCCTCACCCGTCATTCCTATCCATTCACTTAAATCAAAGGCATCAAGACAATCTCCTACCTTGCCCCAAAAAGACCTCTGCAAAAGCTGTGTCCCATCCCCGCACCCAAAATTGCTCTCCCCCTGTTTTCCACCAAAACCATAAAAATCTGAAATCAAACCCTCTCAATCAGTTTACTAGCCTAAAATCAGTGTTCTTATTGGTCATCTCCGCCTTTTGAAGATCTTTTGTCGAGATAGACCCGGAGAGAGCCCTCTCCTGCCTCGTAGGGCTAGCTACGAGGCTAAGTGGTTTGATGTTGCCTTGGATTTTGTCTTTTTCAGCCTGAGGCCAAATTCAAGCGCTAACACTTCCCATGGAGGCTCGAGACAATGTGGTCTCGAACTCCCTCCGGGAGGATTCTCCTTGCTCTAGCCACACATTTCTTCCATTCCGCCAGTTGAGTAGCATCAGTCAGCTTGGGGACTTCTTGATCAATAAAGTCCTTTAGACCGTTATCCTCTAACACTGCCTCCATGCAATCCTTCTAGGATATATAATTCAATATGCCATCAAGGGCATACTCAAGCCTTAAACCACTGAATGCCATCGGTGAAATTGAGATGTGATAAGAACTTGATTTCTATATTCAGGAACCACAAACCTCGAACTTCTCCTTCTAGTATATTGTTCTTCACCTTGATCACCTTTGCTCTGATACCATGTAGAGATTCCCACTGTAGATCAACAGATTATACAATAGACTAAAGCAAAATACAAGATCTACTTCTACAACAAACTCTGCGGAAGCTTAATCGAATTGAGCAAGATCAAGAGAACACATATAAATGAGAATGAGAAATCAATCACACATAACACAGAAGAAATAACTCGGGAAAGCCTCAGCCTAAAACCCCAATCTCTGTATTATCATACAAGTGGAAATATTGCTCAAGTTACAAAAGGAATCAACTCTCAAGCTATCATGCTCTCTCTGCAATCAAACAATACTGCTCACAGACTGAATAGACATAGTATATGTCCTCCTCAAGCCCTCCAAGCCTCCTATTTCCTTGCGCAATTTTTCTTGGGGTCCAGTGAAGCCACATGTGTGAATTGGCCTCATCACACTCACAAAATCTGAAGAAGTAATTGTGAAATCCTCAAGGAAAGAATTCCTTCTGCATGCAAGGAATATTCATAATGGAATATTCTAGCAACTGATAGTACACTACACCTCCATCTAATCTCAACTGGGTCTCTATCTGAACTAACATGCATGAGTTATTTATGAGAGAATATTCAGTTATCTAAAGTGTAGCAGTTACATGCATGCAAGCATTAACTAACTGAACTTACATTAATTCAACAAACTATTTGAATTAATCTAACAGGACTTGACTCAGTTAACTGAGCCAACTAATTACAACTCAATATTACAACTCATCCTTATCTCTTTAACTGATGGATAAATTCCTCAATTAGTGGAGAAATTGTTGCATGTCCCCACATAGACTTCATGTTTGGTTTTCCTTAACTAGTTAACTCAAGATGAATTAATTAATTATTTTACAAATAGCTACTAAGATCAAATTCGAATTTTACTTCACTATTTTAGTTTAGATACTGACTAAAATAGGAAAGTATCCCGAAATGCTATTTATAGAATGCTATTTTTAGCACTTCCAATTTTTTCATTCTTTGTTGCTATGTCCAACACTGGATGAACTGTTTTTTATAACAGTGCTATTTTTATCATTTCTTGTTGCTATTTTCAACACTTACAAAGGATCAATTGCTAAAATTGTATATTTCAAGATTAAAATCCATTATTTATAGTTAGCTAAGACTATCAAGACCTAGGAATTTAGTTCAAGCCAAGAACATGGAAAAGTTAATTCAAAGAAACCTCAATACTCAATGTGAGGTAGCTTTTGGATTTTCAAAGAAGACAACCAATTACAGTGCAACAAGTGATTACAACAACACTAAAAATCACCAATCAAAGGAGAAAAAGAAGGAAAAATATTGTCATGAGTGTGGAAAAAAGTTGACTTCAGAGAATAGATGTGAAGACATGTCATTATGCTATTCTAAAATAGTGGATAGAAAACAGTAGAAGTCCAGAAATCACTATAGCATACAACTTAGATTTTGATTATCGTAAAACATCACAAAAAACATCACTAGTTTCAATTTCATGTGCCGAACAATATAGAAATGAAGAAGGTGAACTTCAAAGAGATATAATTATTTTGAAAGACCAAATACAACAACCAATTGAAAAATACATTTCACCACATCTCAAAAAGGATAACATATAGTCTCCAAGAAAAGAAGAGAGAAAACTTACAATTCCACTAGCAACCATGATATTAAAACAACAATCTAAGACCTTGAAGCATAAAAGAGTCAAAAACAATAGAAATGTAACAATATTCATGGATTCTAGTAGTACTTATAATTGTATAAACATTGTTATTTCTAAACAATTAAACCTTTTTATGTACCCCACCAAGGACCTCACCATTATGGTCACTAATGGACAAAAGGTTAAAGAATGTCACATACCTAATCCCAAGTTCACTTTATGGAGATGGGGTACCAAAAATATTATCATGAGGTAAGTGGGAAGTTAAATTATTTATTTGGTTGGTTCCCTCAAATCCATTCCATGTCCTAGCCTAATTCTAGTTAGTTATAAGTCAAATACTAATCCTAGTATGGACTTTATATATATCTCAACTTGGGCTCGAAGTAGAGGTACATCACACTAAATAATAGTTCATTCTAGAAAGAAGGATTTCTACTTAAAGTTGTTGCTTCATGGATAGGATCTTTGGGATCTACTAGTGCTTCTTCAAATATTACTTTTTCTACACCTAGAACTAAAACTACTTAATCTTGATAATAGTCACTTGTATTTGTGTTAGTTTATGGTTCTTAATTGTTGTCCACCCTTGTTTCTACATGGGTATTTTCCCTCTAAACCAACTATGGATCAATGGGTTCTCAATCAACTAAATAAAGGCAATCAACCACCTCTTCCACCCATCCTTCTCTTGTCAAGGCATTTGCTCATGGTGCTACTTTTGTTCAATAAACTAGGTTTGGTTCAAGTGGTGCTTCCACAGCTTTTGCTTGAATTCCACCTAGTCATGATGTTACCTTTGTCTTTTGCTGATGGTTGAGAGTCAGGGTTTAGAGATGGGCACTAGCTTAGTGGAGTTGTCATATTGAGGATCGTGCAAAAAGCTCCAATGTGTATTCATTAATGAGTGAAACATATTTATTACAAGCAAAAACAATCCAACTATGTGGATTATTAGTTTTCCCAACCGACTATTTGTTACATATTTACTCCTAATTACTATTTACCATAATCCTGAAGGATTGAGGTGTATAGCATTCCCCCTTTTAATCTGAAGGGGTGTTTGTGATCCCAAGCATCATTCTAAACTTTTCAAATTTCTCTCTACCAAGTGCTTTGGTGAAGATGTTTGCAATTTGCTCATTCGTGGAACAATGTATTCAATGAATAGTTTTGGCCTCTACGTAGTATCGATACAAATGATACTTAGTGTTGATATGCTTTGTTCGATGATGGAATTTGGGATTCTTAGCCAACTTCATTTCAAAAGTATTGTCGACAAGTAATGGAGTTGATTTCTCTTGTTTCTCCTACAAGTCATTCAAGTAATTTTCTGATCCACAGAATTTTCTTTGTTGCTTCTACAATTGCCACATATTTTTCCTCTATTGTGAAATCTGTCAGAACTAATTGTTTGCATGACCTCCAGGAGACAACTATTGGTCCTAGAATCATGAGATATCTTGAATTTGATACTCCATTTTCCTTTTCCCCATTGAAATCTGAATCAGAATGTGCAATAAGACTGAAGTTGTCTACCTTGGTGTACTTTAGCTCATAATCTTGAGTTCCCTTTAAGTAGTTTAGGAATTTTTGGAGCAAACCAATGTTCCTCACATGTTTTTTGCATGAATATGGAAAGGATGCTCATGACATATGAGATAAATGGTTTGGTTGTGGTGAGGTAGATGATACTTCCTACAAGTTGTATGTACTTTGTTGCACCCTCAAATTCATTCCCTTCTTTCTATGTAAGCTTCAAGTTTTGTTCCATTGGAATGGAGAGAGAGATGCATTTTTCCATGCCAAATCTATTAAAAATTTCTTCAATGTACATTTTTCTGTGAAACAAATATATATTTTTGACTTTGATTTACTTCAATGCCCAATTAATAATGAACATATCCCATGTCTATCATTTCAAAACTTTTCTTCAAATTTCTTTTCACGGATGCAATATAAGTTTCATTATTTCTTGTTATTAACATATCATCTACATATACTACAAGATACACAATTGTTTTTCCAACCTTTTTGACAACCAGAGTTTCATCTTCAAGATTGCAATGTTTGAATTTGAACTTCAGAAGACGCTCAATTAAATTTTCATACCATGCTTGTGGTGCTTGTTTTAGACCATACAAGGATTTAACAAGCTTGAATACCTTTTGTTCTTGTCCCTTCACAGCAAAACCTTCAAGATGTGATGTGTAAACATTTTCTTTCAAATATCCATTCAAGAAAGTTGTCTTCATGTCGATTTGATGGATTTTCCATTTTATGTGCTACCAAAGAGAATATGGTCCATATGGTTGTCCATTTTGTTGTGGGAGCGAAGGTTTCAGCATAGTCAACACCTTGTTTTTGTGCAAATCCTTTTTCCATGAACCTTTCTTTATTCTTGTCAAGTGATTCATTTACTTGTTTTTGAAGACCCACTTGTTACACAAAATATTGTCACCATGACTATTTGCAGTCAGTGTGAGTCTATCACTGTTAGGCCAGGTTAGCTCAGAAATTAATGAGCGCAAAACAACTGAGTGATTTTTATTCATTAGACTATTAATATTTATACATATACAAAAACGGATCAGTTCATCTTCTAGATGACTGTCCAACTTCACCTCATCCGTTTCGGATTAGGTGTCAACATTCCCCTCCTTAATCTGAAGGGATGTTGGTGAGTCCAAGCATCGTTCTGAATCTTTCAAGCTTTTCTCTTCCAAGCGCTTTGGTGAAGATGTCTGCAATTTGCTCGTTTGTGGAACAATGACGGAGATGGATTGTTTTGGCCTCAACATGATGTCGGATCAGATGATATTTAGTATTGATGTGCTTAGTACGATCATGGAAGTTTGGGTTCTTGGCCAACTTTATTGCAGAGGTGTTATCAATCATGAGTGGAGTAGATTGTATTTGTTTTACTTGCAAATCTTCAAGAATTTTCCTGAGCCACACAATTTCTTTCATTGCTTCAGCTGCTGCCACGTATTCTGCTTCTGTTGTGGAATCTGCTGGTACTGATTGTTTGCGTGATCTCCAGGAGACAGCTCCCGATCCAAGACTCATAGCATATCCTGAAGTAGATACCCCAGTTTCTTTGTCTCCATCGAAGTCTGAATCAGAGTATCCAATCAAGTTGAAGTCGTCCACCTGTGTATACTTGATTCCAAGGTCTTGAGTTCCCTTCAAGTACCTTAGAACTCTTTTTGCAGCAGACCAATGTCCCTCACAAGGCTTTTGCATAAACCTGGAGAGGATTCCAACAGCAAATGAAATGTCTGGTCTGGTAGTAGTAAGGTAGATGAGACTTCCTACAAGCTGTCTATACTTTGTTGCATCCTCAAATTCCTTTCCTTCAATAGATGTGAGCTTCAAGTTTTGTTCCATTGGAGTAGAAAGGGGATTGCATTCTGTCATGCCAAATCTGTTTAACAAATCTCCAATGTATTTCTTTTGAGAAAGAAATATGGACTTTGGATGTTGGGTTACTTCAATGCCAAGATAGTAATGAACATAGCCCAAATCAGTCATTTCAAAAAATTTTCCTAATTCTTTCTTTATAGATGCAATATAGCTTTCATTGTTCCCTGTCATTAAAAGATCATCTACATATACCACAAGATATACAACTGTTTTGCCAACTTTCTTGACAAATAAAGTTGCATCATCAAGATCAAAATGTTTGAAGTTGAGTTTCAGAAGATGCTCAGTTAGTTTTTCATACCAGGCTCGTGGTGCTTGTTTGAGGCCATACAAGGACTTCACAAGTTTGCATACTTTGTGTTCATGTCCTTTCACAGCAAATCCTTCAGGCTGGGACATAAAAACATTCTCTTTTAGATCTCCATTCAAGAATGCAGTTTTTACATCCATTTGATGGACTTTCCAACCGTTCTGAGCAGCTAGTGCAAAGAGTGTCCGGATGGTGGCCCATTTTGCTGTGGGAGCAAAAGTTTCCTCATAATCGACCCCTTCCTTCTGTGCAAAACCTTTTGCCACAAGCCTAGCTTTGTGCTTGTCAAGTGAGCCATCAGCTTTGTACTTGTTCTTGTAGACCCACTTGCAGCCAATTGGTTTGGTTCCAAATGGAGGATCAACCAGCTTCCAAGTGCCATTCTTTATGAGGGCATCATACTCCTTCTGCATCGCTTCTTTCCATTCATCATGAGAAGCAGCTTCTTTGAAGGAAGTTGGTTCATAATCTGTAGACAAGTTCAATTCACAATCATAAGTAACATCCATATCAACAGGTGAATTAGAGTTATCTACATCACCTCCATCTTGTCGGTTTGAATTTCTGGTTCCTGTTTTTCCAATTTCATCAGGATGAACACTTTCAAGTGTCTTTGTCAGCCACTTTGGGGGACCTTTCTGAGATGGTCCAGGCTGTTCTGTTGATTGAGTTGGGTCTGAATCAAGATTGAGTCTCCCAATTCTATCAATTACATCACTTAAAGCATCATCCGTTGTTGGAGTGTCATGCAGGGGAGATTGTTCTTCAGAAGGAGATTCCACATGTTGATCTAGTATAGGAATCCCCCCTTCAAGATGTGGAATCTGATTATCAAACTCTTGGAATGATTTCGGTTTTGTGAATCTATCCAAGCGATCAAGTTGCCGCTCAACAACACTGTCAGATTTGGATGATTCAAGAAAGATGACATCTCTAGATAAAACAAACTTTTTATTTACTTCATCATAAAGGTGGTATGCTTTAGATGTGTTTGAATACCCCAGGAAGATACACTTATGACTTCTAGCACCAAGTTTGTTTCTATGTACCTTTGGTATTAAAGCATAATAGGTGGAACCAAATATCCTGAGATGTTTTACCGAAGGAACATGTCCATACCACAATTCATAAGGAGTCTTGTTTCTTATAGCACTAGATGGACATCTATTCTTTATATATGCATCACATAGAACAGCATCAGCCCAAAACATTGTCTTTACATTTTTGAAGAAAAGCATGGATCGTACCATATTCAAAATTGTTCTGTTCATTCTTTCAGCTACACCATTCTGTTGAGGATTATAAGGCACAGTTGTTTGATGTTTAATCCCATGTTGGCGAAGATAGTGTTCAAATTCATTTGATGTATATTCTTTTCCATTATCAGTGCGAATAGACCCAATATGAGATTGTGCATCATTTTCAATCCACTTATGAAAATTCTTGAATGTTTGAAAAGCATCAGATTTGTTCTTCAATAAGTAAACCCAACACATTCTGGTGTAATCATCAATAAATGTCATGATATATTTATTTCCATTTGCAGAAGAAACAGGCATTGGACCACATAAATCTGAATGAATAAGTTCAAGCTTCCTATGTGCTCTTGAATGTGAATCATGAAAAGACTGTTTGCTGTGCTTTCCTAGAATGCAAGCATCACATTGTTTATGTTTTCTAGGAATTGTAGGCAAACCAGCAACACCATTTTTCTTTAACAAGCGGAGACTATCATAGTTTAAATGTCCAAATCTAGCATGCCATAATAAACTTGATGAAAGTGCACCTTCTTCATGATGAGAAATATATGAGAAATGTTGTGCATGAGCAGAGGTTCCTTGCAGTTTAAGGAGTCTTTCTTCTTCTATACCCCTCATGACAAGTGAGTGGTCAGATGCCTTTCTTACCTCAAGCTTGCCATCAAACATGTGAATGGAGTGACCTTGCTGGCGGATGTGGACCAGGGACAGCAAGTTTCTCTTCAGCTGTGGGAGATATAGAACATGATCCAGAAGAAAGTCTGGAAGACCAGACAGTTTAAGCCTGATTGTGCCAAGCCCCGATGGCTTGATTTTTGACTGATCTGCAAAGTATACTGCTCCATCAACATTGTTAGTGAAATCTTCAAAGAAATCTCTCCTATGAGTCATATGACAGGTTGCTCCTGAATCAAGCAACCAGTCATTTTTCGAAGAAGCAAGTGAAGCATTAAACAAATCTTCATTTACTCCAATGTTACATTGTGCCTCAATATAGTGAGCGGATTCAGGTGCTTTACCTTTGTCTGTGTCATCAGTTTTACCTTTCTGCTGATTTCTTCTCTGCTCAACCTTGTCCCATGGTAGCTTGCATGTAGAAGCATCATGTGATCCATTTCGTTTGCAGCGAATGCAATGCAGATCTGCTTTTTCTGCTTGAGAATGTCTGCCCCCCCTGCCTCTGAAGTATCTTCCTCTTCCCCTTCGTCCACCTCTTCCTCTTGCAGAATCTTGAGCAGGATGCTTTTCTTTGTGAGCAAGGCAAACAGTCTCTTCAGAAGATTCAGGGACTGTTTTCTTTCCAAAGGCTTTCTCTCTTTCAACAAACTTTTTCACAAGAGAGTCAAAGGTTATATCTTTAAGGTTTCCATTTGCTTGTAAAGACTCAAGATAATTAGAGTAGGTAGGATAGAGTGCTTTGAGAAAGGCAATAAGAGAGATATCCAGCTCAACCTTAGTGGATTTTATATCATGCATTATAGACTTTATTTCAGATGCAAGAGCAAGAGGATCATTATTTTTCAGTTCAAGAGTGAAGAGTTTAATCATGAGCTGAACAACTTCAAGTGCAGAATGTGTATCATAGAGTTCTTTTAGCTTTTGTAAAGCTTCAAAGGCAGTGGAATAGCATGAAATATGACGACTTACTTCCTCATTTACAGATGCTACGATCAATGCAAAGGCTTTGTTGTTCTTATTTTCCCAAATGGCGAGTTCTTTGTCTGATGTGGGCTGCACAGGGTCTCTGTCTTCTTCTCCGACACACACACCTTTCCACAGCTCATTGTAGATGAGGGTGTGTTTTACCATCCGAGACCATTCAGAATAATTCTCCTTGCCAGTGAGAACTATTCCGACCATTGAAATGATTGAATGCATTCTGTAAAAATATCTGCTAAAAAAAAACTTCTGTTGATAAAAGACTTCTGCTGGAGAAAAAAACTTATGCCACAGCAAGACTTCTGCTGAGAAAAAAATCTTATGTCATAGCCTTATGCATTCTATAAAAAAAAATATATCTCTGCCAAAAAAACACTTCTGTTGAGAGAGAAAAAAATCCTTATATGATAGCCTTATGCATTTATTTTTCTTCTAACATTCCATAGCATATATATATTACTGCTCACATATATATCACTGTTTAAATAGGGCGCTCACTGCTTACATATATCACTGTTCAACAAAAAATGGCGCTCATATATATATGACTTCTCACATATATATCAATGTATATCACTGTTTAAAAAAAGGGCGCTCATATACATATCATTTCTCACATATATATCAATGTATATCACTATTCAACAAAAAAGGGCATTCACTTCATAGTGCAGTGAAGATACCATTCCTCCACAGTGGCATAGCACTACTTTGTCAGAAACGCAGTCACCATTTCAATCTATAAAAAACTCAGTCTACAGCACCAATGTATATACCAAAAAACTGCGCACTGGATGTATATACCATTCAACTTCAATCATCAAAAAACTGTGCACTGAATGAACCATATAATGTATATACCATTCAACTTCAATCATCAAAAATTGCGCACTGAATGAACCATATAATGTATATACCATTCTTCAAATAAAAACGCAGTCTTCATGTACAGGCTTCCATACAAGGCAGTCATTTTTCAAAAAAAATGCATCAACGCAGTCTTCAACGCAGTCTTAAATACATCAAAGCAGTGGCAGTCTTGAATACATTAATACAACGCAGTCATTAATACCTCCATAATAAAAACTTAGTTTCGATATCTAACACTCTTTTCAAAACAATTCTTCAAGTTTTCGAAAAGGGGTACAGCACTGACAATCCCTTGGAAATACGGGCTCTGTCTTGGGAAATCGATACAGGGCTCTGTCTTGGGAAATCGATACAGCATTTACAGTATTACGTAGCATCTAAAAATATTAGCCATTCTTCAATACAAACAACAATATAACACAGATACTCCAATGTTTCAATAAAAAAAAAACGCAAGCTTCAATGCAGCTTCTCGGTGGAACCTCCATGTACCATACAACTCAGCGTTACCATAGTTCTTTACAAAAAAGCAGTGCAGACTTCAAAAGAACATTATAACGCAGTCTATGCCACAAAAAAAAATGATACCTCAGTTTTCAAATCGATACCTCAACGCAGTATTCAACAGCGTATTCCACGCATCAACGCATAAAGCCTGACAGTCATGTCAGGCCAGAGGCTAGAGGCGCTCAGATCACCGCCAGAAGGACAAAGGTAGGTTTCATGAGGCAGTAGAAACCTGGCAGAGGCAGGAGCTATTTCTGGGACCTGTTCTCTGATACCATGTCAGGCCAGGTTAGCTCAGAAATTAATGAGCGCAAAACAACTGAGTGATTTTTATTCATTAGACTATTAATATTTATACATATACAAAAACGGATCAGTTCATCTTCTAGATGACTGTCCAACTTCACCTCATCCGTTTCGGATTAGGTGTCAACAATCACCACTCATACTGTCCTCCTTTGCAAGTCTCAAACCTCAGCTCTTCATGTCAAACTTTAAAAATGAGAGAAAGTCCTTGAAAATCAATAAAGCTCTGGTTCCGCACTTTCTCTTACCATTACCTGCGGTCCCGCACCCCTTGGTCATGTTACCTATGGACATGCACACTCTGTCTCTAAAGGAGTGGGTGCGGACCCCTGTGAAAGTAAAAAAGGCGCAAGTTTATTCTTAAAAACTCACTTGTGGTTAATTCTGGATGCTTCTAGAAGGAATCTTGACGTGGTTGGTTCGCTCCTAGGTGGTTCATGCATCCCATAACTAAAGGAGCTAACCCCTTGATGATAGGAGCTTATCCCTTTGAAGGAGGGCTTTATTCCTTTGAAGGTGGACCTAGTAACTTCCCTCCTTTGCACTATAAATTGAAGCATTGGGCTGGTTGCTAGGGAGGTTAGAAGCTGAACATTTTTTTAGGGTAAATGCTGTTGGAATTGAGACTTCCTAGTTAAGATTGAGAGGAGAGATTACATACCTTTAGGCTTCTTTGGGAAGAGAGTGAAACTTATCAAAGTAGAGGAGATTCTTGCTGGACCCTGGGAGGAGCTTGTACAACATCAAAGCACCAAGGTTGTAAATTTCTTCTTTGATTAAAGTTAATACAATCAGATTCATTTTTCTCAATAAATTGTCTTATATGGTTTATTTCATGAACTCCTTGATCATCATGATAAATACGTTTTATTATATTGGCTTTTCAGATGCTATTTGATGTGTGTTCCTATTTGTGTTTGCAGATTCTTTAAGAGGGAGCTCATTTGGATCAACGGAGAGTGGCTTCCACAAACTAGCACTGGACCCGAGGTAGGCCTAAAACATCTACTAGCCTTTATTTATAAATTGCATATTTAGAGAAAGATAGAATTTGTTTGGTTTGCTTGTCGCTAGATATCATTAGATACTAGGGAGGTCGATCTTGTCCGCAAGAACGACTTATCCGGCTGAAAAAATGGCGACTCCATTGGGGACTTGAATTTTTGATTTTTTCCTTTGCTTTTACTTTGACTTGAGAAACTGTTTCTCTGTTTCTGGTTTTTGCTTGCTGTGTAGGATTGGGTAGGTTCTGTAGATCTTGAATTTTTTTTTTTGTTTTTCGTGCTTTTGGAAGAGGACCGCACCATCTATTTGTAACACAGTGCGGACATCCCCGCACTTTTTCTTTACACACAGAGCGGTACTGCACCTAGGTATACTGGGGGCCTGTGGACCCTGTCAAAATTTTGAAAAACTTGAAATATTTTCATTCAGTTAGCTTAGGATTTGTTTATGTGTTTTTAGCCTTTGCCCAGATCTGCACGTGTCTTGTCAGAAACTTTTCATAGGTTAATTCCATTGGCATTTAGGTTTTAGGTGAAATTTCTAGAAGCTTTGTGTGTCGGGCTTGATTTTCGTTTAGTCTTTGTAGTAACTCAAAGCTTACAAGCCTTAGAAACCTCAGATCACCTTGGTTTTTGCTGGTCTTTTTATGAGTCTGACCATTTTGTAAAATCTGCCTTTGTTGAGGAATCCATCTTGTTTTTCTCTTTGCGAAGCTTCGAAAGAACTTGTGTTGAAAGTTTTGGATTTCATTTTTAAAAAAGAAAACAAAAAGCTGGTTGTTTTTTGATTAATTTGTGATTCTGGACAAATTAGTCCTTAGTTTGCTCATAACTAAGTAAAACATCTTTGAAAAGAAATCTTGTAAGCTTTTACTTCAATTAGCTTTTTAGAATTTATAGATCTCAAGATTAGATTTTTCAATAGTTTTGAGTGTTTTATAAAATTTAAAAAAAATCTCTTTTGAAAAAGTTTGTTTTTGTAGTATTTGAGTGTTTGAAAAGAAAGGGAAATTTTCGTGAACATAACTAGCTGTCTCGTTTTTGAGTTCATTGGAAAAGACAAAAAGTTCTTTTTCTTATTTGTTTGGTAAGGAAAGATTTGTTTTTACAAGCATTTGCATTCTCAACTTTTTCTTTAGCTAGAAATTCATTAAAGAAAAATGATTGTTTTTCATCTTAAGTGCATTTTTAGTGATTTGGAGTCAAGTCTTCACACCATAAAGTTTCATCTCCGCACCTTTTGACTTAAGAAAAAACCAATAAAAATAATGTTTAAAGTAAAATCTATCTAGTAATCTTTTTATTTCTAGGGCTCTTTATCACTAACATAGCTTAGGCTAGTATCTTGGAGTAGGGAGTAATTAACTCTCCAAGATAGTAAAACAAACAAGTAGCTGTATCTTGCGGTAGGAGATAAATTCCAATTGTTACATCTATGATCTGGGAAGCTCCTCTTATAGGAGTCAAGCACGAGATCGTGTCCGAACCAGCGGGGTAATCAATCCTTCCTCGTTAGGAACAATACAAGATATACATGTATTAAAAACGGTAAACCTCGGATTAACCATTGTCGAGGAGCCTGGGGTCACTTGTTGGTAAACTTTGGATTATGTCTAGGAGCCTTCAAGGGGATTGAGCTTGCTACTCTGCCCTTGCGTGTGTATCGGATCACAGACTATTCCCCCATGTATATTTGTTTCCATTGGTAACCATAATGACCATATTCTATAGGATTCTTTCCTAAGGTGACGGTGGAGGGAAGATCCCACTGTACCTAGAGCAGACGTTGGCTAGACTCACTTGGATTTTCTGGAGGGTTCTCCTCACTCGAGACGGTTTAGTGGAGAAACTTGTGCCAGTCTATTCATTAAGCAGGTTTCCGGGGTAACTGTTCCAACCGCTATTTCTGTATTGAATTTTGTGACGTTGGATTTCATCACCAATTAGTGTTTTCGGTACGGAAAGTTATTGTTTGTGTGTGGTTTGACCTCCTAGATTCTTTAGGCGTGTGATTCAAAATTGTTTGGTTCTTTAGAGACTTTAGGTGGTTTTCATTGAGATTTTTCTTTGTTTGCGTGTGAAGTAGTTAAAATATTTAATCGTGGTTGAATTACCGAGGAAGTCCCGTAGACTTCGGGGCCAACCTCCTGAGTTTTCACCGAGCCAGCTTGAAGGGCTACGAGCCCTTGTAACTCCTAGTGACAGTAGAGTTGGGTCACCTGAAGAAGGAGAGTCTTCTTTAGTTATACATCCTGATTATCAAGTGCAAGCACCAAAGTATATTTTAGAACCTGTTTCTTTTTCCGAAGTTACTGGTAGTTTTTATTCTACTAGTGAATTAGCCGAGGAACCTGAAATATCTGAACCTGAAACTGAACCTGCTGCTACTCCAACATCAGGATTTGCCTCTCCAACTTTCAGTGGTCTTGGTTCACCCAGGGTAGAAAGAGTCATTACCCAAAATATTCCTTCTGGACTTATTGCTATTGAAAAACTTGTTACTCCGGAAGAAGGTATACCTATCCCTGAAAATCAATCAGCTATAGAACTTAGGGAGTGTGAATCGATCTTTTATAGTCCACCTAGGAGGGACGCTTGGTATCTTTCATTGACCAATTTTTTGGAAAACCCGAGACTAAGCCTTTCACCACCTCGCATTCCTTTTCATCCAACACCTAGGGTTTATTATCCTCCTTTGAATATGTCGAGACAGTTGTCCATGTTTTCTCAATATCCAGAAACCTTTTTATATGGCGGTCCTTCTGTTCCCTCTGGGTATCAGTCACTTACTGGTACTTTTTCGGGAGCATCTCCTCAACCTATTGAACAAGGGTTATTAACTGGTAATAACGGAACTAAGCCGTTGAGTGTAGAAGATATTCTTATGATGTCAGGTACTATTCCAAATCCGCAACCTCAAGGTGGCCAGTTACCGCCTGGGGGGCAGCCTCAAGGTCCTCAATTATCGCTTGGGGGGCAACCTCAAGGTACCCAATTACCGCCTGGGGGGAAACCTCAAGGACAGTACATACCTACGGGACAGTACATTCCTCAAGGTCAACCCCAGACTCAGTATGTACCTCAAGGTCAACCCCAGTATCAATATGTACCTCAAGGTCAACCCCAGTATCAGTACGTGCCTCAAGGTTATCAACCTCAAAGTCAGTACCCAACCCAAGGTTTCCAACACCCTTCCGGTCAGTCATTTGTCCAAGGAACTGGAAATGTACCTTTGAATTATCAACCCTACCCTCAACCCGGTTATGGTCCTCAATATGCTCAACCTTCTATGGGTCCATACCTCAGAATGAACTTAGTGTGGGATCCATCTCAATCTCAACAGATCTTGCAACCGAATGTATAGTTGTCATCTCAATCTCGACAACCCTTGGTTTCTGGTTCAACCCAACAACCTGTCTAGCCTACTATTCAAACTTCTGCACCTTCTGTAGTTTCTCAGCCTGGGCCTAGTTCGCCTCGAACTCCGCCTCAAACGACTACTGCAACTGCTACAACATCTATTCCATCTACTCCACCTACTTCTGGAGTATCGATAGCTCCGGTTTCTACTGTTCCTGCATCAATTCCTCAAGCATCTTTACCTCAGTCTGGACCCACGATTCAGACTTCGGTTCAAATGCCTGTAGGACAACCTGGTCCAAGTACGGTTGTCACAAGTCAACCTCAATTTACTTATCAACCGTACCAGGGACAGTACCAATTCGGTCCTGCTGTGCAGAACCCAGTCTATCAGTATCAATCGTACCCTGGATATACTTATCAACAACCTTAACAACCCCAGTACGGTCTGGTTAATCCTGGTTTTCCGGGAGGATATAATATCCCAAATGCAATTCCAATTCCTAGTTATCCTAGATACCCTCCTCCTGGGGCTGGTCTTATGACCCAGGGTTTCGGGGACCCTAATCGTCAGTTACCGTTTATTGCAAATTTGGACTTGCCTGATTTGTCGTGCCTTACGAACAATCCAATTAATTATCTTCCTTTCTGGCCGCCAATGCCGAATAAGTTGCCTAGTGATATTCCTAAGTTTGAAGGTAAATCAGGAGAGGATTCGTCGAACCATGTGATGAATTATCACCTCTGGTGTGCATCTAACTCCATTTCAGATGATTCAATTCGTTTACGGCTTTTTCAACGCACTCTAATTGGTCTTGCGGCCAAGTGGTACATTGAGTTACCGCGAGCCACTTTTTATAATTTTAGTCAGTTAGCTACTTCATTTTTAACTCATTTTCAGTTGCCAGTCATATATGACAATGGCACGGAATTATTAACTTCATTAAAACAATCAACGTCCACTTAGATTTCAGATCACATTCATGAATGGAGATGTTGACGGCGTTTAGTGAAAGTTTTTATTCCGGATCAAATCTTAGCAGAATGGTTTGTCAAATCTTTATCACCGAAAATCACTGAAGATGTAGCTAAGGCAGGAGTCGTTACTGAGGAACAAGTAATTGGTCAAGCTCAGTACCTTGACCTACTTTATACGTAGTCAGGTACGTTACACGAGAAAATCCCCGACCTTCCTAAGCAAAATCAAAGAACTGCAGCTCCTTCAGGGTCTCATGCCGCTGATGGTATGATTGGTACAGTTAATACCAAAAGTAAGAAGAAACCTTTCAAGAATTCTTCTCCTATCATAACTTTACCAGATTCCCCGACAGGAGATTCTTCCGCGGAAATTTCTGCCGATATTCATGTTGTAGAGTCATCTACAGCCAAATCAAAATCCAGCGGTAAAAAGAAAGGGAAGAAGAAAAATAAAACAGATAAAAATTCGAAAGAGAAACCAGAAAAAACAGAATCTACTAATGAGAAACGCAAACCTCGTTATCCTTGTCTCATTTGCAACAAAGAGAATTTTACAAGAGACTGCCCTCATCGCGCTGAGGTTGCGAAAATCGTCAAAGGTTCTCAAATGCCTGCTGTTTTGAAGGATCCTTTTCCTAGTCAAGATAGTAAAATGATAGGTTCTTACTCAAATGCCTCAGAAGAACTCATAATGATGATGTCCCATGTTAGGATTGCGACACAATCGCAAGATTATGGAACTAAAAGTCCTGTCGGTGGTAAGGAAGCAGAATCTTCTAATTCGAACCCATCAACTTCAACTCCCAGTTCCGATCCACTACAGATCGAGAAACCTAACCCAGACTTAGTAATCAAACCGCCCGCCAAGGGTATACTTCGAAAGTCAGCTTTCAATCCACATGTGAGAGCTGCTCAGAACTATAACATTGTTGAAGATTTGGCTATTTCACCTTCAGCAATGTCGGCTTTGGAGGTGCTGCAATCATGTCCAGCACAACATAAATTGCTATTGTCGGCTATAGGAGCTATTGATATTCAGGAATCGAACCTTATAATTTTCGATCTAGAAAATAGTACACCTCGCTTACCTCATCAAATGGCTTTCCAGATTCCAGTGTTAGTCAAAAACAGACCTTGCTATAGGACTGTGATTGATGAGGGAGCCTCAACGTGTATTATGTCGATCCAGTGTTGGAGATCGCTTGGTTCTCCTACACTTAATCAATCCCCGACGATTCTAAAGGCTTTTGATGGCCATGGGTTCCATCCCTTTGGCATTCTACAGGATTTACCTATAGGGGTTGAAGGCAAAACTGTTAATCTAGATGTGGAGGTGGTTGATGCCCCTCTAGATTACAACCTTCTCTTGGGTCGTAGTTGGTCTTACGCCATGACTTCTGTTGTTTCATCGATCTTTCGGCTCATAAAGTTTCCTCATAATGGAAAGATCGTAACTATAGACCAGCTAACTTACTTTTCATCCGACCCAGCCTCTTCTGAAAGTATCCAGCATGTCGGCAAAACAACTATCCCTTATAAGGATGTTGGAGTAGGACTAGTTAAAGATTCTGGTTTACTGTGAACTTTTTCCTTTCCTCTTCCTAACGTATCGCCTTTTACTGCAACCATTCATATGATTTCATCAGACACTATTGTTTATGATGATCCTTGGATCGTACCTTCCGGATCTGAGATTGATTCATTTGGTGATGCTATGCCTTTGAGTCCATATGAAATTGCGTATCAGGCCGTACAATCGTTTTCTAACCCTTCTTCAACCGAAATTGACTTAATGAATGTAGTCCATGAAAAATCACTTTCAACATCAAACTCAGATTCAACAACTTTTTTTGAACTTGTTCACACTGATGAGCAAATTCGTGAAATCTTGTCTGTTGATGATTTACCATGGGAAGATCTTCATCATAGATCTTCGTTTTTACCTGAGATTGATCGCTTTGAAAATGATTTTTCATCTATTTTTACGACTGATTATGTCAAGGAACCTCAGAATCCAATGAAAAATCCTGATTTTGAGTTAAATTTGGGAAATATTTCTCGAACTATTCCTATTGACATTTCGGTTAAGCCTGGCATTGTTGAAAACATTCATATAGGTGCCTCTTGTACGGAAGACGAAATTAAAGCATATAAGGTCCTATTTCAAGAATTCCGCGATGTGTTTGCCTGGTCATATGAGGAAATGCCAAGAATTGACCCAGGAATTGTTGTTCATGAAATCAAAACTTACCCGGATGCTAAACCCGTCCGGCAACGTCTGCGTCAGATCCACCCGCGAAAAGCTGCTGCAATTAAAGCAGAAGTTGAAAAATTACTTAAAGAAGGTTTCATTTATCCAATTCCCTTAACAGATTGGGTATCGAATATTGTTCATGTTAATAAAAAGCAAGGAACGATAAGAATATGTATCGATTATAGGAATATTAATCGAGCCTGTCCAAAATACAATTACACAACTCCCTATATCGATCAAATCATTGATGATTGTGCCGGCAGTGAAAAATTCTCCTTCATGGATGGTTTTTCTGGATACAATCAAATAAATATTCTACCTGCTGATCAACCAAAAACGGCTTTCATTTGTCCATGGATGACATTTGCTTATTGCAAATTACCTTTTGGGCTCAAGAATGCCAGTGCAACTTTTCAAAGAGCCATGTCTTACGCGTTTCATGACATCAAGAACATTGTGCAACCCTATCTCGATGATTTACTTTCTCATTCATTACATCGAGCCGATCATCTCATCCATTTACGAGCAATCTTTATGAGGTGTAGGCATTATCGAATTAGGTTGAATCCACACAAGTGTGTTTTCTATATAGAAACGGGTCGGTTACTGGGGTTTGTTGTTTCGAAAGCCGGCATTCGCGTCGACCCCTCGAAGGTTGAAGCTATTGTCAAATTGCCTCCTCCTTCGAGTGTCCGCCAACTCCAAAGTTTGCAAGGGAAAGAAAACTTTTTACGTCGATTCATTCCTAACTACGCCGAGATAACAAAGGGTTTTACTTAGTTGTTGAAACAGAATACTCCATTCTTTTGAGATGAGATAGCTGACAAATCTTTTGATGCACTAAAATACGCGTTGACCCATGCACCGTTATTGCATCCTACCAACTACAACCAGGACTACTTCTTATATCTCGCTGCCTCGCATTCCACCATCGGAATGGTATTAGTTCAAGAAGATGAATTCGGTAGTGAACATGTGATATATTACCTTAGTCGAACCTTAAATCCAACTGAGCTAAAATATTCACATGTGGAGAAATTGGCTCTAGCAGCTGTTCAAGCTGTCTAACGTTTTTGTCATTACATTTTACTACGCAAAACTATAGTAATTTCCAATTGCAACCCTATGATCTATATTTTGACCAAACAATTGCTAGGGGGCAAGTACTCCAAATGGATTGTGATCCTGCAGGAGTTTGACTTGGAATTTGAAAAGTCTAAGTCAAAGAAATCTTTAGTTTTTGCGGGGTTGATGTGTGACTTCCCGCGTGTTGATATTGAAACCGTGGCGGAAGAGCCCATTGCGGACGAATCCTTGTTTCTAATAAGCACTTTAGATCCATGGTATGGATATATCATCGTTTATCTCCAAACCCAATCCTTTCGGCCTGAAATTTCAAGATCTCAGCGTCGGAAAATACGATTCCAGTCCCAACAATTCAAAATTATTGGAGATACACTTTATCATCGTGGGGCAGACTCTGTTTTCCGACGTTGTTTAATTCATGAGGAAGCTGAAAGGGTTCTAAATGACTATCACTCTGGAGCATGTGGCGGTCATATGTCTGGGTTTGCCACAACCCAAAAGATATTGCACACTGGCTATTTCTGGCCGTCTTTTTTTAAAGACTGTATTAACGCAGTCTGAAAATGCCACAACTACCAAATTTTTGGTCGCAAGATGCGTGCTCCACCTGCTCCACTCCAACCTATAATTGCCCTCGGTCCTTTTGCGAAATAGGGTATCGATTTTATTACATGCAACCCTCACTCGGCCGGGGGGCATGCGTATATCATCCTTGCGGTAGATTATTTTACCAAGTGGGCCGAGGCGATGCCTACATTTGAGGCAGACGGCAAAACTGCTGCGATTTTCGTGTTTAATCATATAATTGCTAGGTTTGGTGTTCCACAAGTGATTATCACTGATCATAGGCGTCATTTTCGAAATATTATGATGACTAAAATAACAGACCAACTTGGCCTGTGTCACGATAGTTCAACTCCATATTATCCACAGGCTAATGGTCTGGTTGAAGCCATCAACAAAGTTCTAGTCATCATGATTCGACGAATCGTTGGGATTCATAGGTCGAATTGGCATAACATGCTATTTTCAGTGATTTGGGCGTATCGAACCTCAGTAAAAATGTCAACCGGTTCCACTCCTTTCCAACTAGTTTATGGTTTGGAAGCTGTGTTACCCATTGAATGTGAAATCCCGTCATTGCAAATGGCCATAGAATTACTTCCAGCCACTTTCGAAGAGGAAAAACGTTTGTTGTACTTGGCTCAGCTAGATGAGAATCGACGTGATGCTGCATTAGCAATCGAAACTCATGCCAAATGTATTAAAGCTCAGTATGATAGAAATGTTACACTTCGTAATTTTTCGGAAGGAGACCTAGTCTTACTGTACGATCAAGCAAATGATAAATTAGGCGCTGGAAAATTCGTACCCATGTGGCATGGTCCTTATGTTATTAAGCGAAAGCTGGCAAAAGGGGCCTATGAATTGGTAGACTTTGACGGGGTCTCTTTAGGTAAGCCTAGAAATGGTCTTTACCTGAAGAGATATTATGCTTAAATCTGGGTGTGGAGATTTTTTAGTTAGGTTAGTTTTCTTTCTAGCTGGTGTGTTTTAAGATTAAAATGTGTGCTTAGTTTAGAGAGTGTTTTTGTCATTATTCCTGCTTATCTTGATTTTACTCTTGATATTGCAGATGTCGATGTCTCTCCAAACATACATTGGTTTTGCTGATGGTGCTTGTCGTAATACACGGAACATTTCTTCCGTAGCTTGGGTTATCTATTCGCCCTCTGATGAGTTGGTATCTATGCATGGGGTAAGCCTCGGTCAAACAACGAACAACATTGCAGAGTATAGTGCAGTGATTGAGTTATTATCTGAATCCATCTCATTTGGGATTCAGAGTTTGATTGTGAGGTTAGATTCTGAACTCATTGTATTGCAGCTTAATAGAGTGTATGCCATTAGAAATCCAGTATTATTGAGATTATTTTTGAGAGTTCGTCTCTTGGAACGTGAATTTGACTATATTGAATATCAGCATATTCCAAGATATTTAAATACATTAGCAGATGCAATTGCTTCTCGAATGTTAAGTAGACATTTGCAGTAATCAAGCAAGTAAATTTAAAAACATTCCATAACATGTTTTACAAGATAACCAGTAATAGTGATATAGCATAGCATAGAAGTGTGTCAAATATACATCGTCTTCGATCATAGGTTGAAAAACACCTTATGATCGGCAAAAATGATAGTACAAAAAGCAAAAATGTCATATGAGTCTACAACAGGCGATCATCCTATCACTGGTGATGATCACGATAAGAAACCACTGTACGGGCCACCCTACAAAGGAACCTCCTGAAAGGTCCTGGGACCCCAATCACATAGCGCTGTAGCCTAAGAGGAATGTCATCTATGCTGGTCTTTGGAATGTCTGTTGTTAAACGCTCTAGATGGTTTTCCAATTCGGCCAGGGTCTCTGTAGATTCGTCCCGTGGGGCTGGTGCTGCTGCAGCTGGCTGTTTCCTCTCATAGGGCCGGAGAGTGGCTGGTCGCCGTGGACCTACATCTGCATTTGAAACTTTTTACTATCAATTTTGTGATGATTTAAAAACAAAAAAAAATTAAATTAGAAAATGTTGAAAATGATTTTACTTGAGTCATCCTATTGCTCTCCTGGTGGAAGAGCCATGTCTGGGTCACCACGATAATCCATCCTATCATAAGGAAAATCCTGAATAACAAATATTTGGTTCTCCAACCAATGAAAATACTTAGGAGGAAATCGAACAACCTCTGAATCCTCCTCAGGATGACGCGCCATAACTGCAACCCAACACATCAATTTGGGCTCTCGGGGAAGTCTAGCTCCAACGGAAAGATGCTGTGGGACCAACATTGGGACCCTCTCTAGACCAAAGTTCACAACTAAGAAACCATATCCAAAGTTCTTCAATTGTCTGTTCTTTGCTCTAGTTAGTTGGCCTTTTACATTAGCCAACACAGCGTCGCACCGGTTGAAGATGGTGCCCCGAAAGCAGTCTACTGCCATTCGCATTTGGGATCCAGTGGCCACATATAGTGTTGCACTTCCGCAGAGCCTGGTAACAGTAAATGCAATCACTTTGAGTTCAGGATGGGAGATGGTTTTGATATCAATCCCTTTGTCTCTGGTTTGGTCGTTACAAAACTCTAGCCGGAGGCTATCGACAGACTGGCCACCTGGCCTAGCCCCGAATAGAGTCAAATGTTCACCTCTCTTAGGCAAACCAGTCAAAAAGTAAACGTCTTCCGACTCCATTTCGAGCTGGTGGCCACCAATAAAGAAACATTGGTCCTGTACATTCCACATGTCTACCAGCCACTACAAAAAGTCCACCTGGGCCCTCATGCCAGGTATGGCCCAGAATTTGAATAAACCGCATGCCTTCAATGCATCAATCGAAGGTTGATGATTAATCGTGGCGAGGTCCACATCCTCGTGCTCTCGTTCCCGCCAGTCAAGCATGATGTATACCCTACATTCAATAAAAAGGCGGATTAAAACATTTAAATCAAAGTTTTTGGGGCGGAATTTGAAAATTTTAAGTTTGAAAACCTATGCTGCGGGGACCACACCCTCTATGTTAGAGACAGTGCGTAGGTCCGCACCCAGGATATACAGCAGGTGCGGGCCCCTGACTTTTTTCTGCATGCGAAAAAGTCGGGGTCCGCAGGTTTCCTATGCTGCGCCTGCGGACCCCCGCGCGTGGTATTTTAACCTAAATATTTCCTAAAAATCAAAATAGAACCCTAAAAACAAATTTCAAACAGATGAAATGCAAGAGTAAGATGATGTGGATTACCTGGAGGTGACAGTGTTCGATTCCAACAGACGGATTTTCCGCAATCTTCACGGGAAGTTTCTTACCAAAAGCTCTCTTTTCTCACTCTGAAGTCAAACGGTAAAAATGAATTTACAAAAGCCCTTTTTATAAGCTTTTTTGAATAAATGAATTTTTAATTTGTTTATTTTTCACTTTAAAGAGGTAACTTTTGAAGCATTTTTATTTATTTTAAACAGGTATGAGTAATGTTTGAGTTTTTGTGCAGGATAACGGAATTTTCAGGCAAAATTGGTCATTTTTGACAAAAAACATTAGAGTCACCTTTAAGCTCTTTTCTGACTCCTAAAATATGAAAATATTGCCGAGTTTTTCTTTTTAAGCTCGTTAAAACGGAATTAAAAAGACGGTCCACTTACAACCCTTTTCTGACCGTAAAAACATGAAAAGATTGCCGAATTTTTTTCGTTTCAAATTCGATATTGGTTATAAAACGACGTGTCATTGATCGCTTTTTTACTTTTTCAGATCAGAGGCACTAATTATGAAAAGTACTCCTTGGTCGTAATGATCAAGCAATTCTCTCAAATATTATTTTATACTTTTTCGGGCTTGGGAGACACAAATTTACGAAAAATGACAACCATGGAGTTTTCTTAAGTTTTTTCAGACTCCCTAAAATTGAAAAACGCCGAGTTTCTCCTATACTGGACTCGTTAAAATTTAACAATAAAGGACTTGTTCAATTACAAACAGGAACGGACCACTCCTTCTTAGGGTTCGAATTTAAACTAAGTTGGACTCATCCGAAGGACGAGCTTATAATCAAGCAAATGTTATCCTCCTCAAGCTTGTCAAAAATAAAGAGGCACTTGCCAGAAATGGTGGGGGAAAAGAGAGAAAAATGAACCTGTTTGTCATACTTTGTGTCCCAAAAAAACATTTAACCACTCTTCAACATGACACTTTTTATTCACCTGGGTTGGGAAATCCTTTGCCTAACAGTTGATCAAACCATATTGAAAGTCTTCGGCCGGTTTCTGGGTATTAACTTTGGGTCAATTGTTACCAAACCATCTGCTGTGTCGTTATGTGTTCAAGAGGTCATTGCAAATAAACCATCCATTTGCAAAATATCTGTCATCCATCTTGACCATCCCTGAGTCAGTCCTTGCAATTATATTTCTTCAAACTTGATCTATGATTTCGTGTTGTGGGCTTGCCTACTACGGATCGCTTTCTATTGACTTCAGCTCATTATCTAGAAAGATGATCTAGAAATCGTCAGTACCTTGGGATCTGCATGCCTCAATGGAAAGTTTCTCACCTTAGACGACAGGTTACATCATTTACCTTCGATCAAAGGATTCCGTGACATGTTTGACATCAATACATCTATTCACATTTCATGGATTGTACTGAGTACTTTGAGAGCCATTGACATTACTGGTGGTTTCTCTCACACTTGTTAACAGTTTACATCATTGACTGGTAATCAAGTGGTTTCTACCATGTTCGACTTCAGCACATTCATTCACATGGACAGAATCGTACTATTTCGGGAAGTAGAAATCAAGACCCTGGATCTAGTTTCCACCGTCCAGGCTACAAGGAATTTTGTATTCATTATACAGTGAACTATTCATAAATAGGTGGTTGCGTCCATACTGTGTCTACATGTGTCTATACTTGTGATGTATTGCAAGATCATTCCTATATTAGAGCAGTTTAGTTAGTTTTCTAGTCAGTTTTGATCTGAGTATGGGAATGCCTACCTCAGCGATGATATGATCTCATATATATATTTTGTACTGAATGTTTTTACAGGTTCCAACCAGGCTCTCCACAAGATGATCCTCGAAATGATAAAGTACTTCACTCTTCTTAGATGATAAATGAAATCCTCATCTACTACAGACTTCGCACTTTAGGGGGAAATCTGTTACACAAAATATTGTCACCATGACTATTTGCAGTCAGTGTGAGTCTATCACCACTCATACTGTCCTCCTTTGCAAGTCTCAAACCTCATCTCTTCATGTCAAGCTTTAAAAATGAGAGAAAGTCCTTGAAAATCAATAAAGCTTTGGTTCCGCACTTTCTCTTACCATTACCTGCGGTCCCGCACCCCTTGGTCATGTTACCTGCGGACCTGCCCGCTCTGTCTCTAAAGGAGTGGGTGCGGACCCCTGTGAAAGTCAAAAAGGCGCAAGTTTATTCTTAAAAACTCACTTGTGATTAATTCTGGACGCTTCTAGAAGGAATCTTGACGTGGTTGGTTCACTCCTAGGTGGTTCATGCATCCAATAACTAAAGGAGCTAACCCCTTGATGAGAGGAGCTTATCCCTTTGAAGGAGGGATTTATCCCTTTGAAGGTGGACCTAGTAACTTCCCTCCTTTGCACTATAAATTGAGGCATTGGGCTGGTTGCTAGGGAGGTTAGAAGCTGAACATTTTTGAGGGTAAATGCTGTTGGAATTGAGACTTCCTAGTTAAGCTTGAGAGGAGAGATTACATACCTTTTGGCTTCTTTGGGAAGAGAGTGAAACTTGTCAAAGTAGAGGAGATTCTTGCTGGACCCTGGGAGGAGCTTGTACAACATCAAGGCACCAAGGTTGTAAAGTTCTTTTTTTATTAAAGTTAATACAATTAGATTCATTTTTCTCAATAAATTGTCTTATACGGTTTATTTCATGAACTCCTTGATCATCATGATAAATATGTTTTATTATATTGGCTTTTCAGATGCTATTTGATGTGTGTGCCTGTTTGTGTTTGCAGATTCTTTAAAATGGAGATCATTTGGATCAACGGAGCGTGGCTTCCACAAACTAGCACTAGACCCGAGGTAGGCCTAAAACATCTACTAGCCTTTATTTATAAATTGCATATTTAGAGAAAGATAGGATTTGTTTGGTTTGCTTGTCGCTAGATATCATTAGATACTAGGGAGGTCAATCTTGTCCGTAAGAACGACTTGTCCGGCCGACACCACTTGTAGCCAATTGGTTTGCTTCTTTATGGAGGGTACACCAACTTCTAAGTCTCGTTTTTTATGAGAGCATCATATTCCTTCTGCACGACTTCTTTCCATTCATAATAACAAATAGCTTCTTTTGTTCAAAGCCAGTAGAAAAATTTGGTTCACAATTAAACAAAATATCGGTGTCATCCACATCACCTGAATTTGCACCTCCATTGTCATCTCTAGTAGAACTCATGGTCCCAGTATTTCCGATATCATCAAGATGGACACTTTCAAGTGTCTTGATCAAGCACTTTGGTTGTCTTGTAAAAGGACCTGATGTCTCCTCTAAGGGTGTGGCATGATCAATGTTCAAATTCTTAGTTTTTCTTATAACATCATCCAAATTTTATGAGGTTTTTGGAACTTCTTCAAGAGGAGTTGGTTTTGGTTCTATAGAGGGATATTCCAAAGATTGACCTATAATTGGGCTCCACCCTTCAACATTTTTAATCTCATTGTCAAATTCATGATATGTATTCATTGGAGAAATCCTTTCCAAGACGATCAAGTTGTCTCTCAATAGAGTCGTCACTTTTGGTGGACTCAAGGAATATGACATCTCTAGAAAGTATGAATTTATTATTTGCCTCATTGTAAAGATGATAGGCCTTGATGGTATCCGAGTACCCCAAGAAAATTCATTTACAACTCCTTGCATCAAGTTTCTTTCTTTGTTATTTTGGATTCAAAGCATAGTAGGTGGAACCAAAAACCTGATAAGTCTGATGGAGGGAGTGTGGCCATACCATATTTTATAAGGAATCTTATTTTGAATAGCATGTTATGGTCATATGTTCTTTACATAGACTACACAAAAAACAACTTCAGCCCAAAACATCAATTTTACATTCTTAAAAAACAACATTGAACAAACCATATTCAGTTCTGTTCTATTGATCCTCTCAGCTACACCATTTTGTTGAATATTGTATGGAATTCTTGTTTGAAGTTAGATCCAATGTTGTTGAAGATATGATTCAGAATCATTACTAGTATACTCTTTGTCATTATTAGTACGAAGAATGCCAATCTTAGTTTGTGCTTTGTTTTCGATCCATACATGAAAGCTTTTAAATGCTTCAAATGCTTTAGACTTGTCTTTCAACAAAGATACCCAACACATTCTGGTGTAATATCAATAAACGTCAAATTGCATTTATTTCCATTTGTAGAAGGTACAAGCATAGGACCACACAAATATGAATGAGTTAAACCAAGTTTTCTACATGCTCTATGTTGAAGAAAGTGTAACTAGGTTTGGTATTTACAAATGTAATTTTTATCTTTGTACTTGTCAAGAAAAAGAAATATTATTTTTGTAAAATATAAAAATGAGTTTCTTGCTCATTTCATAAGTCTAGGAAAGTCAAAGAATCAAAGTCCTGTATAAGTATCTCTTCTTGAGCCTATGTGTAAATGTATACTAGTCTAAAAGGCCCTCCAAGACAAGCACAAGAAGAAGTTTGCAAGCTAAACGATGAAGAAGACAGTGATGTCAGCCTCAAAGCATCTATAGATGACAAGTCTGCTGATAAATAAAGTCACAACGATTCACTATGACATGTCAACTTATTTTTGGGGAGTAACCAATATATATAACCCGTTAAAGTATGCGCAGAACAGAGACACAAAACTCGGATTCCTCTGTGATTTTCAGTGGTACAGTACAGTTACAGGAGCTTAGATATCTCTAAAATATTCAGTGACAATCTCAGTAAGTAAGTACAGTAAAAAGACCTCGCAATCTCAGAAGATCCTCTGAAATCTTTGGATGGGTACAAACTCTGTAATCTGCATTACTAGAATATAGATCTCAGATGAGTAATTACAGTAGCAGTGCCTCTACGTCTCGGTCTTCTCATAATCATTGTCTTGGTATACATTAATGATCTTTGTATACTTGATGAGTAAACCTCACAGAGACATACATTGTCTCGGCATAACAGTAATCATAGTCTTACTGTCTTGGCATGGATGAAGAGGATCACACATAAGCACATATGGTCTCGACATATGTGTTATGAAAAGGATCCCTATAAGGTACTCTTGGCATACTCTAGATACTGTTACAGTCTAGGCATCGTTATAATGAGAAGGATCATGGTTATACTACAGTGACACTCTCGACATGTATTCTGGACGATGATAATCATGATCTCAGTCATGATCTTAATGAAGAAATAGTTTCAAGGTCATTATCTTGATAATGATATCTGTGTATCTAGATGAAACACTCTTATATGTATATCTCAGTATAAGATTTCGATGTTAAGATAAGAGATATATATGAAGATGCGAAGATCTTTTATCTTAACATAGAGATCTTATTCTTCGAGGTCATTATCTTGATAATTATATCTATGTATCTAGATGCAACACTCTTATATGTATATCTCAGTATAAGATCTTGATGTTAAGATAAGAGATCTATATGAAGATGTAGCAGTGTTGTAACAGTAATGTTCTTAGTGATGGCAGCAGTAATGAAGATCTCAATAGTGTAGTAATGATGAAGATCTCAAGCGTGACAAAGAAGAGGATTAATGTCTTGGTCTTGGAGTGGGTTAATAGGTCAAGGGTTTAGGTCTTGGTATTCGTCAATTGGAATCTTTATAAGAAGAATTTTGTGCGGGTTTTCCTTTCAAGGAGTGAGAGGTTTTGGCCCTGGTATAAATCCAACATCCTGTGTTCATGTCTCTTTTTTTTTTGGTAACTATTTAATGAACTAATAAGACACACTCTAATAATAAGAGAATATTGCACTAATAAGCAAAATTAAAGAACCTCACAAATAGGTATCATGACAAGAAGAATCTCATCAACTTCATTTGCCTTAGATTCTTCAACATGGTTTCGGAGCTAAGGATTAGAAGTCAAAGGAAGGGAAACAAAGAGACATACAAGGATGAGTCTTCAAGGGCATCAAAGCAAGTTGAAGGATTTTTTCAAAGGATCAAGTCTACAACAGCAAGAACTTGCGTCTCCACAACCATCATCAAAAGGCCACCAATACCCTCATCAAGATGTTTACAAAGCAAGGTAACTCAAAGGATATCAAAATTTAAGATCACCTCATCTTGAAACAAGTTGAAACCCTAGCAGTAATCCTAATCTACACTACTAAAGAAGGCAAAGCATATTGAAGAAGAAAAAGCATTGTCATTATCTTCAAGGTTATAAAAGAGAGGATCATTTCCTTGCCCTAGAAGAAGATCATCCAAGGGAAGCAACAGATCATCATCATAAAAAAGGAGCAACCTTTTCCATTGAAGATAGGCTTTCCATCAAAGATAAGATCATCCAAAAGGAAACTCCGACACATCTTCTCCAACCAGCATCAAAGTGATCAAGTAGAAGATTTCATCTTCACTTGTCAAGTAAGTATCTTTCATTCCTATAATCAAGTTTGACTTCATGATTGCAAGGAAATCTATGGGTTGAATGGGTCATCAAAATTCCTTGCATGTAATAAGGAGGATTGTCATAATCCTCATAGATAAACGAAGTCAGTGAACATATCAAGGAAAAAGGTCTCCTTTGAATTCATGAGAAGGAACTCTTAAACAAGAAAGGAAACATAAAAGAGATATGTGATCTCTATGCAAGAAGGTTACCTCATTTGACAATTTTTTATCTCTATGCTAGATAGAGAAAGACAAATTGCAGGAAAAAGTGTTGAAGGTTAAAGAAGTCAAACATTTGCAGAAAGGAAAGGAAGTTTGGTTTAGCTAAGATTCAACACTATGGAAATATTATGGAAGAAAACTCATATCACTGGAAAGATGGAGGTAGTTGAAGAAAAGGGTCAAGGAAAGAGGGAGAAACAGATCTCCACTACAATTAAGATGGCCTCCCTCACAAAAGGGGTCCTATCATAAGCTCCTAAATCTTGTATTATAGATATGACCAAGATAATAAGATGGAGCGTGGCATCATGGAAGCATTAGAAACAAGAGCTCGTGACATCACCATGGGAATCATGAAGCAAACAATCCATGACAGACAAAACACGAAGGATATAACTCTTGGGAACCTAAGTGGACATTGAAGGAAAGAGTCATATAGGACAAGGCTCATCATACATAAATTCAAAAAGGAAACATCTGTCAGTTGGGGATATACAAGATCCTCAAAATTATCTGATGGAATCCTCATCGAAGGGTTCACTAATCTACAGAGGAAGCAAGTGTTTCAACAAGAACTCCAACTTATGGAATCCATGAGATGATGATGTGATGACAAGAAGCAGATCAAGGGATTAAATATATTTTCAATCAAGGAAGCTGTTGGAAGAAGCCTCGATGAACTGAAGGTGAAATGAGGTATGTATGCGTGTATTTAATTTTATAATGTCATGTTGTATGGTTGCAGGTAATATAGATCATCACTTCTATCTTAAGAAGCATGATCAAGGGAAAAGGATCTCCTCCTTTGAAAAGATGCAGAAAGGCATAAGTCACACAAGATGAAATCAACATAATATGTCTTCATATAAAGTATGAGATGGTTGACTACGATTACAGAACTCTAATTAGAAACCCCTGAGAATAGAATGTGTGAGGAAGGAAGAGATCATGAGATATGCAACCCTAGTAAAGGCAATCAACATCCAAAAGACCAAGAACACTTAAATAGGAAATCTCTCGAAATGATATGAAGACTCTGATGGAAAATATGAAGACCCTTGACAATGGATATCTTTGGGAGATGTGTCAACATGTATGCAGGATTTTTATACCTAAAGAAAGATGTCATGATGAAGCGCCATCTAGTAAGGTACGATTTGATTTAATGATATGTTTTGGTTTCTTGAATAATATCTGGATAAGTTCATGCAGAGCTACTTACAAGTACAACTAGCATTCATGTGATGGATGGAAGAAGCATGATGAAAAGGAAGTATTTATATGACGAAGGTTCCAAATATGAAGAAGACCACTTTTCGTGAAGAAAGGAATGACATGTTGGACTAAGGAGCAAATTGATCGATGGCTATTGCCCTACAAGGAAGAAGCTCAACTAAATTTCATGACATCAAGGAGAAATTTGATCAAGCATTTGAAGGACCCACGAAGAAGAAGTTGTTGATATATAAAAGAGTCCCTAGTTAAGAGGGAGCTATGATAAGTTCCTAATTAAAAGGGAGCTTGGGCAAGTTCCTTATCAGAGGAAGCTTGGGCATATCTTCCCCAGTTGAGAGGGAGAGATATATACAACATTCTTGTCTTCACTTTGGAAGAAAGAATGGAGGATTGGGTAATCATCTGGCATTCGATGCTATTTGAGGATGCGTAGGGAATCCAAGACAAGAATAGGCAATAGGACTAATATTCTTTTAGGGTTGGGAACCTAAGAGAAGAATAGTACTAGAAGGGCATACTCAATGAACACCCGGGTGGGTATGTACCTTGAGAGACAATGATGAAGGTGTCTATAGTCATTGGTATCACCAACATTGTGCTCTGATATGATGAGAGATAGATCTGTTAGTCAAGGCCTTGCTGTGGAAACAATGTTGGATACTATGATTCTCAAGAAGAGATACAAGTTCAAATCCCAGTGATGACCAAATGAAATGATCATCACTTTAATATATATGCTCCCTAAGGGGTTCGATTTGCCTAATTAGGCCTAATAATGGCCCAAATAATAAAATAATGTGAAAAAATAACATAACTTGGTGACAAGCTGTGATATTCCCACTTAGCAATATTTCTAAGGGAAATATCAATTTTGCCCAATTTTGTCTTATTTATGTTTTCACTAAGGATATGTGGGTTCAGAGGTCCCACATGAATTTTGGGATTAAGTGGGGGCCCAAACATTAGGAAGGGAGGGAAATATTGCAACCCTAGTGGAGCATGGGGGGCACCCCATGGAGAATTATAGCCCACATGGGCATCTTGGAGGCTCTTTGATAAATAGAGAAAGAGGCACTCATTTTGGTCATTCATTCATCTATTCAGAAGTTGTGTCTTTGAAATAGCATGCTTGAGCTGAAGCCAAGTCTACAATGTTGTTTAGCACACGAGTATCTCTGAGTGAAGATCATTACCCTTTATTAGGTGGACTTCAAGTGCCAGCCCAAGGAGGGAGTCCTACCTATACCAGTTTGTACCAACAGTAGGGAGTGCGAGTTTGTGGAGAGAATTGGCAGCAACAATACAGGGATTGTGTAGCTCTTGGAGGAGGCACTCTTAGAGCTTATGGAGTGAAGGGAGTTAGGGGCTGAAACTTGAGGTGGAGTCAGGGGAAGTGTTGTGGGAGCTCTTCCAACATTTTTGCGGAGCAGTAAATGCATCATTTGCTACAAGATACATCTTATGCTTGTGGAGGAGAGCCAAGAATTTGAGGGTCAATTTTCGAGCGTCAAAACTAGGACAAAACACTTTTTGGGTTTATTGAGGAGTGGCCAACATTATTTTGACAAAATTTTCTGGGTGGATTTGAGGGGTCAAATAAGGGTTGCAGCTCAGCCAGCAGCTAGAGGAGCTAAGGGAAAATTGGGCCAAAATTCCAAGGTCAACATTTGCCCAATTTCTTTGTGGGTTTTTGTGGGTTATTGGTGGAGAGCCTAGGGTTAATCTCCCTTAATTTTCTGATCAATTGAGGAGGCCTTAGCAATAGTTCTTTGCAGCCAACAACATATTTTTTGGATAGTTTCAACGCAGAGCCAAGAGAGAGCAACAACATATTTGAGAGGGATTTCTTATTGTTCATTTGGGCTTAGCTAGCTTGCCTTGAGCAAGCCCAGGTGCACTCTTTCCAGCACCTCATTGTACCCACTTCTTATTATAATAAAATGGATTAGTAGTGCAGGTTTTGGTGAAATTTCATGGTCTAACTCATGTGTTTGATTTTCGTGGTTTTATGTCTATGTTTTCTTTGTTATTTATTATAAAAATCCCCAGGAATATTACACTGGTATCAGAGCAATAATGTTGGCTCAGCATGTTGGAAACCCTTTGTTCTATGACAAGACGAGAATAGAAATCTAAGAAATCATGGGATCCAAAGAAAGATTAGAATCAAACATCATGGAAGTAACCTTGAATGAGGTGATTAGGATGCAAAAAATGATGATTGATGTGGGGGAGAAGTTGATTCATTCTGCAATTGGGAATCAGGACCATTCTCAATTATACAACAAATCTATTATGCCTAAAATTATGGGTAATACATCAAGATGGCAAGACATGATTGCAAGGGATGTGGAGTTATTGGAAGCAAATTGCAGGGCATACCAATCATTGGGTCATTGAATTTAGGCGTCCCTCTCTTTTTGGGAGTTTTGTGAACTAAGAGGCATGCACAAACCAAGGGAGATTAGTGGAATTATGTTGGAATGATGAGGAGGATTAAGGAAGAAGACGAGAGAGTAGTTCAAGGGGCCAATGTTGGCAATGCGATAGTTGATGAGATGCCATCCATTGTTGAGGTATCCCAGGTTGTGACTGAGTTCTCAAGTGATAGTAATGCACCACAGGTTGATGAGGTGTTGGGAGACATCTCCACCTTTGATGAGGATCCAATAGGTATAGAGGCATCCAGATCTATGATAGACTTGTCAGACGACAGTCACCTACAACTGACTGGTGAGCATGTTGCATGTTGGGTTATTTATGGCAGAGCAGTCAGATGCTTGTGTTGAGTCCATGATGGAGGAGGATGTGCAGCCATCCTTTGGGCTAGCCATTGAGGAGGGGAAGCATAGAGACCACACATTGGGATTTTAGCACAATTCGCTTCAGAGGTACGCTGATGGGATCGACGATATTATTAGCCCACCCTTATGTATTGGGTTGAGGGAGGCAGAGTTGTCTAGACATACCAGAGGGTATGACCAGGTTAGTAGCACTATTAGGTCACCTTTTCCCATTAGAGAGAGGGATACAGAGCTACCTAGTCAGATCTCATTTGTTGACCTGGATATAGGGATGAGACGATCAGAGTTGCACAAGGTTCAACATTCGCATGTCAGGGTTCTATGTGCATGGATTCGTCCATTCGATCCATCTCTTGGGGTTGGATGGCAAGAGATCCTAAGTTGGTACCCGACAGAGTGGACTAGACTCTTGGAGATGGTCAAAGTCTGGAGTAAGGCTTAGTGGGAGCTCTTAGACACCGAGGGTACTGAAGGCCTAAGTTGGAATTGGGATCTAGGTGGAGTTCCGTATTTGATACCAGACATGTGGGATGGCTATGGAATTGAGGAAGTGGTCTACCCAGTGACTAAGCACATACATTCCCTAGGGGAATTTCAGTCGGCATTACCGGACAAGTGGTTTGTGGGTAGGCTCCATGGATTGTATTGGCATGTTGGTTGCGTGGGGTCACAAGATGATTAGCATTCTTTGGTAGGAGCTAGTGGGAGGAGGTGGCATGGGTAGGCCACCAGACCATGCATTATATGGAGACAATGTTCTCCCATTGGAGTATTGGGAATATGAGTCACCGAGGATTGACACAGCAGAGATATCTCCTCTAGCAGGTGTGGAGTTAGGTCGCTCAGGTCCACTAGTGCAGATGAGGAGGTATAGGTCACTTCGTGGCAGGAATACTAGCAGCGTGGTGGTTGCATGGGCACATGTGTGATTCTCTATTGTACATGGGGGCATGGAATTGAGCATTGGTATCTAGGGGTGCATGGAGTTGTGCCACAGAGTTTAGTGTTATGCAGAGGTGTGTAGGGGTACGTACTTGTGTGTAGCAGAGAAAGATGATTCCCAACAGGTTGTTAGAGTCTTTCTTCCAGAGAGATATCCTGATGAGGGCATCAGACACACCATTGGGTTTGGCACACTCAGATTTGGAGAGAGATTTTATCAAAGGACCAACCGTGAGCTTCCATTTATCACTCTCTAGAATTGCACACTAAGATAGAGGACTTGGATATCATCTCTTGATGCTCTCATCACGAGAAACATGACCCATGAGGTTCATCTAAGACAGTTGGATGGGACGCAGTGCATTGGGAGAGAGGATTTTCAGTTGTGGCATATAGTCAGTACGTGAGTTGGTGGATGTAGGCTCGGGGGTAGTTCGATCTCCTGCAGAGGTAGCACTTGCACCACCCTTGAGCCCACACTCAGGGTGATACATGATCCCATTTTGGTGAGACATCCTGAGGTGTCTCTAGAGCATCTACAATGGTTGGTGGACCTTGCTTACATGAGGATGTTTAGACTCCGGGCAGTATTGGTGAGTACTTTTATGAGGCAGGATGACAGATCCCACTATGTGGTATGGCTGGCACAGGGTTGTGTTGCACACACCATATTGGTTCGTGATGTATGGAGTTCATATATTGATTGCATGAAGGGACCTGAGAGATGGTACAGGTTGGTTCCATCAACTGTCAGGACTATGCCACAATCATTCGGGTTATGGGATTCAAGGCTTTGGTTGTTTGATTGGACACTCTGCTTCTAGGATCAGGATGGGGGATGACCCAACTCACCCTTGGTTTGACATGTGGAGGAGGGTTGACACCTTGATCGGATGGCAAGGTTGGTTTTCCTTATTATCGTTATGGATCAGGGTGAGTGTTGGATGGGTAGGAGGTGACATCATGGAGGTGCTTGGTCCAAATGCATTGGGACTCCATAGATGTTTTTTCGTTAAGTCCCAGGAGAGGTGGATACAACTTGAGCATGAAGGGCAAAATGTCATGATCAAAGTTGCGCAACAATAGCATAGTGGCACCCTTTTTAGACTAGAGTGGGATTTGGGCATCATAGGACTTGGCAGTACAACTACCCTTGGGGATGAGTTGATTTCTATAGGGGAAGATCATTCAGATCTATCATTGGGCTTTGGTGACTCGCTGATGGCAGGGGGGACTTCATTAGCATGGCAAGTGGGCTAGAAGGATAGTGAGTGGAGTGAGGGAAGCTTCAGGTGGATAGAATGGCTTGGGATCCTGGTATTGAGGGATTCTTTCATGTCAAGACAGTGCAGAGGTCAAGGACGAACCAGTGGCGCATTTGGGACTCTAGCACATTTTTGCAGTGACAACGAGGAGCAACAACTAGAGAGAACGTTGTTCGGAAGTTGCTTGAGGACAAGCAACATTTTGGCAGGGAGGACTGTGATATTCCTACTTAGCAATATTGCTAAGGGAAATATCAAACTTGCCCAATTTTGTCTTATTTCATGTTTGCGCTTAGGAGATGTGGGTTCATAGATCCCACATGAATTTTGGGATTAAGTGGGGGCCCACATGTGGAAGATGCTCTCATTGGAGTGAAGTTGGTGGGGAACTAGGCCCACATGGGCATCTTGGAGGCTCTTTGATAAATAGAGCAAGAGGTACTCATTATGGTCATCATTCATCTATTCAGAAATTGTGTCTTTGACATAGCACGCTTGAGCTTAAGCCAAGTCTACAATGTTGTTTAGCACACAAGTGTCTCCAAGCAGAGATCTCAACCCTTGCTTTGGTGGACTTCGAGTGCCAGCCCAAGGAGGGAGTCCTACCTATACCAGTTTGTATCAACAGCAAGGAGTGCGAGTTTATGGAGAGAATTGGCAGCAACAATATAGGGATTGTGTAGCTCTTGGAGGAGGCACACTTGGAGGTTGTGGAGTGAAGGGAGTTAGGGGCTGAAACTTGAGGTGGAGTCTAGGGAAGTGTTGTGGGGGATTTTCTAGCATTTTGGCAGAGAAACAAATGCAACATTTGCTATAGGTTACATCTTCTGCTTGTGGAGGAGGGCCAAGCATTTGGGGGTCAATTTTGGAGCGTCAAAACTAGGACAAACCCTTTCTGGGTTTTTCTAGGTTTATTGAGGAGAGGCCAAGATTAATTTGGCAGAATTTTCTGCATGGATTTGAGGGGTCAAACAGGGGTCTCAACTCAGCCAGCTGCTAGAGGAGTTAAGGGAAAATTGGGGCAAAATTCCGAGGTCAACATTTGGCCAATTCCCTTGTGGGTTTTTGTGGGTTATTGCTGGAGAGACTGAGGTTAATTTCCCGAAATTTTTTGAGCACCCAAGGAGGCCCTAGCAACAGTTCTTTGCAGCCAGTAGCATATTTGCTGGGTAGTTTCAGCGTAGAGGCAGGAGAGAGCAACAACATATTTGAGAGGGATTTCTTATTGTTCATTTGGGCTTAGCTAGCTTGCCTTGAGAAAGCCCAGGCGCACTTTTTCCAACACCTCATTATACCCTCTTCTTATTATAATAAAATGGCCCAACAACGCAGATTTTGGTGAAATTTCATGGTTTGACTCATGTGTTTGATTTTCGTGGTTTTATGTCTATTTTTGCTTTGTTATTTATTGTAAAACTTCCCTAGGAATATTACACAAGCCCACCAATATAGCTCCATAATAAAACAATAAGCCTCTTAAGAGGGAAAAATGATAGATACAATAGGTTGAAGGGCCATTGAAGAGGCCTAGTGGATTCCAATGTGTGTGAAAATGAACGAATGAGCTCTAAACATAGTGATAAAGGGGTTGGCCCCTTGATATCCAAGCAAATGACCTGTGGTGCCTCCAAGTGGCTATGGGGGCACAAAACATCCTCGTGGGTCTCTAAATAGATAGAAAAAGTCTGTATCTCGTCTGTAAGTGCTGGAAGAATCATGCAAGCCCTCCGACTGTCTCTCATGGTGATACACATCCTCATTTGGGCCTTGGATCAACTGCCAAGTGTGTGGTGCAAGAGTGTGGTTGGCTGGGCAAGGTGGTCCAGGTACATCATCATCGAAAAATATGTGGAACATGAGCAAGAAACGAGTGGAACTGAAGGATCCCATGAAGTGGAAATATTCTCTCTGTTATGGTGGAGACCCATGGCTCTCAATGCTTGCCCTATAGATGCCAATATGACCCTTTGGAGGGCTTGGACCCTGTATAGGGAGACCAAACCCTAGATGAAGTCCACCTGCAATCTTGTGTAAGATCCAATGCATCCTCACCTCCCAGTACAACCAAACATTAGTGTAATTGAGTAAATGAGCTTACAAATCATGGAACCAAGTGGACACTTCATAGTGGCATGCCCTTCCATAATGGGCTTTAGAACACATAGGTGTCTCCAAGTTGAACAAGAAAGTTAACTAAGGACCCTATTAGGTGGTTTCAACCTCTAAGGGGAGTGACATGTCCATGGTACATCCATCAAATGGCAAGTGGCATGTGATATAATGATGGGACAAAGTAGGATCAGTGGAAGGCTCCAAGCCACATGCCATAGTACAAGGGTAGCTATAATAAGGGAAACCCACACCTGGGCATATGAATGTAAGAGGGAGCAATCGTGGTACATGAGCTACCCTGGACTTTGTTTTTCCACCCTTCTTCATATGCCTTTTGCAACTACTCGGGGCTCCAGGGGATGAGAGCATGATATGTAAGATATAACAATGAATACCCCATTAAGATGGGGCACTTCATTGCCCACCAGGGGTTGGGACAATCATGGGTTCCTTAATGATGTAAGGGGTCAATATGAGGGGCCCTAGGAACCAGGGTGATGGCCATGATGATAAGGGTAGATCTCATGTTTGGCTTTTATCCACGTGCTAAATTTGTATGTTCCGACCATTTTTTGTGTTTTAAGGTACATTTCTTGTTGAGAGTGGCCAAATTATGTTTTTTTCTTTTGTTTTAGCAGTATCAACTTTCGAGGCATTGTTCCAAGCCCGACCCAAGGTATGGATAAGGGGAGGGGGAGGCTAACTCCTTGTGGACCCATTGGAAAAATGTGGACCTAGATGGGAAATATGGTCAATGGGGTTATAATGAGAGGAGGGGAGTGATGTATATGGTGTTGGGAAGCAGGACCACACAACCAAAACTGGGGTTTCCCATGTAGTGCCACCTCTAAAGCTAGTAGTCAATAAAGGAGATTCCATGGGACTAGGATACAAGGTTAACCATCAATTTGGACAGAGGAGACAACGATACAAACCATGACCACTCTTTCCGCCAAATCCCCCCACTAATCCATGCCCAAAATTGTCCATGATAAGTAAACAAAAATACCCAACTACACAACGAAAAACCATACTTCCAGGTTTGGAAGGTCCACCTTTAAACATATGATCATAACAGATGGGAAAGGGAGCATATGGTTGGCTCAGGTGGTGGAGATGATGACACATTGAGCTATCTGGTGGCTACAAGGGGCTGCTGGCTACCTGTTGAGAACCATCTAGGAGAAAAAATTTCTCCTCTTCATACTACCGAAGGGTGGTGGGTAACAAGGCCAATTTCCAGTTTCCTAGCAGTTGTATTTTTTCTGTGGGTCTAGGCCCAAATTTTCTTGAGAAATTTAAAATGAAGGAAGATTGTGTTGGACGTATTTTCTAAGTTAATATATGAGTGTGTTTATTTTATCAGTAATTTCATAAATATTTGACATAAATATTTTATGGGTTTTTAATAAATAGTTAAAGTAAATCAGGTCTGATATAAAAGAATTTGACATACATAATTCACTTATGATTAATTTGGAATAGGGATGTGTGCATGATGTACTCAACTATCTAATTCTTTTGTGGATACAAGCCCTTCGTTCAACTGACTGTTTTGATTTTCCAGCTGGCTTTGAGTGGCTCCCTCTAATTGTGAGGAATGTGATTTCTTCTGTAAAAATACTCTCCATGTGATTTCCATTTTTCTTTCTCACAATTAGTCCTAACATAGTGTAGTCCCAAAGAATAGCTATTCTGGATATAACTTGGATACCTTTTGGTGCCTTTTCAGGCTCACAAATAACATTTTGAGCACAACACAACAGATATGGTTTCATAAGTGGGGTAGTGCAAAACCAGTTGTAGGCAAAGATGTCAATGTAATTAGGAGTGCACCAAAGGAAGAGGTCCCCTCATCTTAGCCTATAACTGATACAAAAACACCTCGTCGTGGTGAAAGGTAATGCTTCATTTTTCCATGAATCATTTCTTGCTTTTATGAAGAGTTGGTTCATATATGAAACTTTTCACAAATTTTAAATTCATTTTTCATGATCTAATTGGTATTTTTAAGCAACTAAAAGAGGAAGAGGCTAGGAAAAAGAAAGAGAGAGAAGAGGCAGCAAGGTTAGTTGTTGCATCCACAGCTTCTAAAGCTGTGGAAAATGTGGTAAATCATGATCTCTTGCATGGTATAGAAGGTGCAAAGGAAACTCAGAATGCCAGTTCATTACATGGGAGTGATTATGAACCCAATGGAGATGGAGATAAGACCAAAGAACAAACATCCAATTCCTCTACAGAAAGCACAATATGTCATTATGCTCCGAGAAATGTTTTGTTTTTTATTTTTATTTTTTGGAATCCTCCTGTAAGTTGTTTTATTTTTTATTTTTTTGGAATTCTCTTGTAAGTTGTTTTCTCAAGGGAAATCAAGCAGTACTCCAAATTTTCTATGGTCTATAAAGTGAAAAAGTGGAAATATTGTTATGTTGGAAAGGTGTTTATGAAGGTTAACTATCACCTTTTTCTTCCATTTTAAGTTGTACATTCATAGGTGCACTTTTATGTTAATATTTTCTACCAATAATTGCGGCGTTAGAAACATGTAGTAGAGCTATTATTGTTTGAACCCTCAATATATTTGTTGTTCATATGTATGGGAAATTCCAGTTTTGCATAGTTAGCCACGTAGAAGATATCTATATCTATATATATATATATATATATATTATTTCTTTATAAAAAATTTATTTTCCTGTGAAGGGGCATATGCATGTATTTGTATGCAGTGATTTCAGTTCTTTTTGTCTTTGTAAAGGTAGAATCAATCCAATTATCTATCATCCTCGAATAAAGCATGCTTTATTTTACCATGTCTCACCACTAAGAACTTTTTGTGTACAAATAACCTACAAATGTACTTTTTTTTAGTTCGAAATGATTTTCTTTTTAAAGTTAGCTAAATTCCATTATTAAGGACACAAATAATACAGATTGATTGGAAACAAGGCAGTCAGGTCACAAACCAACCTCTCAATATAAGCACAATACAAGAGTTTATCAACTTTTCGAGTGTCTGGCTACAACTCCTTTGCTTCTAAAACAAGTCTTAGCAGTAGAAAAGCATGAGCCAGAGGTGATATATTTTCTATGTTTGGCATGGAGAGCCTTTTTTGGTTGACATCCTCTACCCACATATACTAAAAATGGATAGTGCCAATTCCCTAAATACTCTTGCTATATATACCTAGAAGAATTCACCCTAGTTGGCCTTTTTACTTCACTCCCTCACAAGTACCTAATGTAATTTTGGAGAAGGGTGAATTGTTGGAGGTTACATGAGGTTCACTTATGAATATATTATGTATTTTTGGAGCCAGATGCTTGGAGTATTCTTGGAGTGCTATCTTCGTTGAACTTATAGTTAAATATTGTAGCTCGAACAAGTGTTCTAGCCTTGAGAGTTGTTATTGAGGCTAGGAACACAAAATAATTAATTATCTCCAAGCCCATGTATTTTTTCCTAAGTTTCACCTATGGAAAATCCGAGAATATCTTAATTATGTCAATTAGTGATTTTTTAAATATTTCCGGAGTTAAAACTTAGGGAAAGTGGATAATTGATTGATATTAGTTCGGATAAGATCAATTTGCCTCTAAAAGCTTGAGGAAAGTTTCTAATATGATTTTAGTCATCTATTGGATCAAGTGAACTTTTAATTGTGGCCATCCATTTGTGAATGAGAGATTATAAAGGGAATCAATGGGAAACATTGTTGGAATATTCACCAATACTGGGAGGTAGGGTGAATCAGTATTGGGCACTTATTGACATTTCAATAATAACATGCAAACATTAACAATTAACAATAACATTCAACAATGCACATCACACACAGTACATAAAAGATTTTTACATGGAAACCAAAATGAGAGAAAACCACATAACACTTTTAATATATGTAATAATATTGTCTTTTAGATTAATCACATTCTTCAGATTTGGTCGATGTTTCGAACCAACTAATGTGGTTCATCCTCAGGAAAAGGTGAAAAGATCAATCTTCACAAATGTTTAAATAGAAAGGAAGCGTCCATGCCTGGGATTAGCTGTTATGAAATAGCCATTGTAAACTAGCCGTTTGGAGCTAGCCATTGGGAAAGGTTGTTAAGAAATTAATTATTTAATTAAAATTTTAAAAATTAATCATGAGAAAGGATTAATATAATATAATAATAATACATAAGGGTATACTATTTATTTATTACCCTTATGTATTATTATTATATTATATTAATCCTTTCTCATGATTAATTTTTAAAATTTTAATAAAATAATTAATTTCTTAACAACCTTTCCCAATGGCTAGCTCCTAACGACTAGTTTACAACGGCTATTTCATAATGGCTAATTCTGGGCATGGATGCTTCTTTGCTATTTAAACATTTGCTAAGATTGATATTTTCACCTTTGTCCTGAGGATGAACCACATTAGTTGGTTCGAAACGTCGACCAAATCTCAAGAATGTGATTAAACTAAAAGACAATACTATTATGAATATGGATCACAAAAGTCTAAGATATAACTTTTAATATATGTTTTATAGATTACATCAATAGGAAGCACCAACCTCCACAATTCTCTAGCACCAACTGGAAGGAGGCCCCAACCCCTTGGTTTTATTAGCTCCAATTGAAAGGATGCACCAACACCCTGCAAGCACCAACTTGTTGCACTGGCACCAACTTCCCCTAGCACCACCCAGCTGCCACTCTAAAATGTTCTCTGGCACCAACCTAAAGGAGAATCCAATATTTTCCTTGCACCACCCTACAACCCTATGGGACTTGATGGTATCCAGAATTCAAGTCAATATGATTGAAGTACTTAACCTCCTTGATCTGCTCAAGAAGGTTGTCAATCTACGGAATCAGGTATTGGTTCCTGACTATGATTTTGTTCAGGGCCCGATAATCATTGCAAGTTTTCTAGATGCCATATTCCTTTTTCACGAGTACAATTGGGCTTCCATAGGGTGAGGAACTTGGTTATATTTTCCTTTTTGGAGTATCTCTTGTATTTGTCGCTTTATTTCCTCGTTTTCTATAAGAGAGAAACAATATATTGACCCATTAGGTAGAAGTGCATTGTGGGTCAGATGGATTAAATGCGTGACCTAATAAATGCAAAGGTACCCCAATTAGTGATGAGAAGATATCTCTATATTATTTCATGAAATTATCCATTTTCCTCTGCTACATGGAGGAGCCCTATGTGGAGGCCATGGATGTGGCCATAATCTTCTCCTTACTTTGAGAGTGAATCTGGTAGAAGAAATTTTTCCTAAGACCAGGAGATGACATTACTTCATTACTTAGCATAGATCGATGAAATGGAAGTAGGAAATACGACCTCTAGTATCCTCTATATTTGTCTACCCAAGGTAATAATAACACTACAAGGTCTAGATTCATATACATCATGCAATTACACAAGTATGGTTGGCCTAACAAAACATCACAAACTTCAAGGCAAGCAACATCACACAATATCTTGGCCTTGAAAATCTCAATGCTATAGGGAAGATGACACTAGTAGCTAACACGAAGATCTGCTCTTAGTGGAGCCACCCAATGGTGTATGGTTGTGGGGATGGTGTTTCCGGTAGGCTAAGCCACTTAATGACCTAAGATAATATGAGGTTCTTTTGACTCCCACTATCGATAATGAAATGCAGTGGAGCAAACTTCACCTACATTTGTGAGTGAAAGAGGTGCTCACTTTCTTTCGGACCTTTGGGATCATTGTAAGTCTAATTTATTGAGGTAAACTAGAGCATGTATTTTAATATCAATCTGAGTTGGTAAACTTAGAAACACACCAAAGTATATGGATCTTAGATCTAACTCATTTAGAAAGCAATTGCTTAGATACTAAAAAAATGAATAAATGCATGCTACAATATGAAAATGGAAAGCTACAAGCATAAATTGCTGAAATGTAAAACAATAAAGACCTTTATGATGATAGTTTCTCATCAAAGTAGGCTTTATCAAAGTTCTTTTCTATTAAAGCAAGAAAGCATATAAATATAATCTATGAAAGCATATGAAAAAGTGAACAATTATCTTATTCAATTTTAGATAAGAAATCCTTATTGCTTTTGTTCATTCAACAAAACCATTTTCACTTATCTAAATTGCCAAAGCATAGAAAATAAAGCATATAAGTCCAATCTAGGAAAGCAGGAGAAAAAGTGAATATTGATTTCAATTCAATCCTAGTTAACAAAGAAGAGGCTCTAACTTAGAGACCTAGTTTGTCCTTGTTTATTGAAACTAATCATTCAAAAAATCATTTTCACTATCTAAATGGCCGTGGCATGTAGGTGAGTTTATACAAGAAATATTCACAATTGATTAAAACAGAAACACAATATTAACTCAGAAAATGAAGATGATAACATATATTTACATCTAAGCACATAAATCAACAATAGTGTACTTAGCTCAGCATGGGGTCCTCCACCTTTTCCTGGTAAACTTCAAAAAAATTAGCTACAACAAGTATCCATTCACCTCACACATAAAATTATGCACAAGAAAATAAGAAATAAACTCTCAATCTTAAACTGTATTTAGAAAACAACAGTGACCATCATATATGTTCATAGTTGTTAGTAGCCTTGCTTAAATAGGCCAAAAAGTATAACATAATTTCTATTTTTACTATAACCACCTACAAAGAATCTTATTACATCTCTTGGGTCAAATTTATCCTTTCAGTTGCATAAAATATGGACAAATCCCAAAAATCCTAAATCTGCCCCTAAATCAAGGGATTTCCTAGATGGTCAAGTTTGACCAATGTTGACTAGGCATGTTTTAACTGATTTGGAGCGGGCCAATAGGTATTCCACCATATTTGGTTCCTATGGTTTCCAAATATATCCTTCATTTTCACCTAGGTGTCTTGCAAACATGACTTTAAATGAACTATTACAAGTTTTTTTTATTCTACCTGAATTTAACTTTAATGCTCAATTTTTACTCAAACACTTAAAAATCAAAAGATATAGTTTAGTTACCTTGGTATGCATTAGAATATATAAAACATGATGAAAATGATATAAAATGGATGATAAGGATGGAAACAATGATGTAATAGGTGTGGCAGAAAGAGTCAAAATCGAGAGCTAACACTCCCCCTTTGCTAATATGGAAGCATGTCCTCATGCTTTCCTGGTCCTCTTGGACGTATTTCCCTTGCCTACTGATGTATATTATTCAACCTATGTTGCATGTAAGAGTATGTCAATTCCCTCTTTCTCCTTCCCCCCCTTTTGTAAATTTCATTTTTCACCTTCAGTTTTTCATACTTATACTGCTAATGCTTCTTTTCCTTTAACCATTTGTATGTTTGTTTGGAAATGAGAATATTATGAGTTTCAAGTTTCTTGGTTTTCCTTCTGAGTTGCTTCATCTCTTTTGTGATTTTTTTGTTTTTTTGTTTATATATCTCATTTTCCTTTTTTAAGTTCCTCTCCATTATTTCGGTGACCTATAATTTTGTCCTCAATTCTTCCAATTATTTGGCATCACCCTCCTTATTAATCTTTGATGTCTCTCCATAAGTCTCCTCAGAGATATTTTTGATTTTCTTGCTCAAATTTTCATCTGTTGAATAAGAGTATGAGTCCTCTTTTCATTTCCTTCATACCACTTATCCTCAATTTCATTAAGTTTTCCTTGTGTTTGCTTCTCCAATTCTTCAATAAGATCATGATGTTTTTTCTGGGCTTCATCAATGGAAAATTCTTCAGAATTTTCCTGTTCAATGGTGTTTTGATTCTCAACATAGGGTTCTTCCAATATTTTGACTTCTTTTGCCACCTTCTTCCTAAACTTTCTAGGAAAGGATACAAAGGGTTTTTATTTTTCGAGGCTTTCCTCCTCAATTTTCTTCTTTGACCTTGTCATAGGATAAGAAGAAGAGTACATAATTTCTCTTGAGAAATTTGACTGTTCATTGGCTTCCAAGGATAAATGTGACTGTTCTTCTTCTTTATTTTCCAGGAAATTATTCTTCTCAAGAAAGCTTCTCCACATTTCTATTTTGTTCTTCAACTGATATTCAATGAGCATTTTGATCAATCCATGATGGTAGTAACTAGTTTCCTTCGTCTCACTTTTCCCATTTACACCTTCAATCATTTTTAATGAATTTTTTGTAAAGAAATAAGGAAGGTTTATCTTGTTATCCCCTATGATATGTTGAAGGAGTTTTATGTGATACATATACACCACACTATATCTTACGTCACAAGTAAGATATTTCTAAACAACAAGTGTGAGCTCTCTCCATGGTTCCTGGAACCATTCCCTTGTAACTCGATTTTTCCAATTGAAAGTTCCTTTCTTGGATTTTTGCAAGAAATAATTCCAGCATTTTTCTTTAAAATGTTTGCCTTTGTGATAATTTTCCCTTGTCTATGGCAATCCTATAGCATGAGCTATGCAATCCTCTATTATAGGGATAGTCAAATCTCCTATAATTGTCATCCCATCATGAAAGTTTGTGACAAAATCCTCAGTCAATTTGCTATTGTACACATTAAACTTGCCCAAAAACTCAAGTAAACTGGCCTTGTGAAGCTCTTCTACACTTTCCTTTGTCCACTTTTCAGAATGAAACCCTGTTGGTTCAATTTTGCGTTCCATCTTTTGACTTTGAAGACTTTGTTTCTTGCTTTTAATTTCTAATTTTTAGGTCAAAGGCTTTGTTTCTGGGCTAAAAAAATATGAGAATTTTGTTCATCAGGCAATTTTCGAATTGCTCAAAAAATTTTATAGGAATTTATTCAAACAATTCAAGAAAACCAAGGAATTGAATCCAAAGAAATTGCATAAAAAATGATCACTTCCCCCTATATCCACTATATTCTTTGAAATTAATCAAAATGCCCTTTAAATTTCCTTCACTGGTAAGCAATTTTTATGGAAAACCCTTGTCTATGCCTTCTCTCTATATTTTTATCGTTTCCTAAAAATTCTCCGTGAACAAATCTCAGAAATATTGAGGAATGATTTCATGTTGAGGACATGTTTTCAAGTTGAGAAAATGTGCCATTATTTTCTTCGAAAGAGGGTAAATAATTTACATACCAATAATTATGAATGTTGAAAATGAATTCTTTATGCTGTTTTTGTCACCAATACTGTCATCATTCCACTATTTTCAAAACTTGATGCCATTGTTATCATATAATGAAACCACTGTGATCAACACTTTGTTTTTATGGTCATGTCACCATGCCAATAAAAACATGTTATCATGCAAACGGACTTTGACAGGCTTCAATACACAATATCCACTTGCACCCCTTTTTCATAATGTGATTTCGAGTTTGCCAGGTGTTTATATGCTTATTCAAACTGGAGTTTGAGTCCTTACTTGCATGTGCTTCTAGCCAATTAATTCCCAAATCCACGAGTTATTTTTATATAACCCTCTTTTGACACATTGAAAGTACAAGATTTACATTTAATTGAAACTCAAACTTGATTTTATGTGAGGAATTTTTTTGTACTAAAATCTCGGGATTTCTTACCTTGAGACAGAGGTAAGTCTAAGTCTTCGAGGCCTTCACTGGTTGTTATGCCCTAAATTTTTTATCCTATATCTCATTCCCTCAATGGATTTCAGATCCCTCTGGATGTTTTTACATCTTATAAAGAAATTGATTTTAGCATGGGTTTTTGTTTCTTACCTTTTGCCTCCTGTATTTTCATTCTTCAATTCCTAAAAGCTCTCCTTCGAAGCTTCGAGATATTGATTGTAGGGTTTGATTGCCTGAAGAGTGCATGGTTTGAATGCCTGAGTGTACTTCAAACATGTTTTTGTTTTTCTTGTTTCTAAACTCGTGAAACTTCCCTCTCCCAAAGTCTGTTTCCAAATAGGATGCTGCTTGCACTCATTCTTTGAAATTTTGTACTCCCAAGATTTCTGAAGATGATGATTTTAAACTCAATCTCATTTCATGAATTGAAGTTAGCATTTTGTAGCTTATGTACTCCCGAGGATACTTACCATAATTTATTTGTTTATTTTTTTTTTGCTGTAGGTTGATGATTATTTGATTTTTATGTCATATGGTACAACTTGTCAACTACAATTCAGTTTGTACATGTTTGAACTATTCTTGGTCTTGATTGGTCTATTGATGTGATAGTTACCTTAGTGTGAAATCATTCTAAGGTTCCCCTGTTTCTATAATGATTTGTAATTTTTTCCAAAATTATACGAAAGCCATCAAATCCCTTCTTTTTTATAGGAATACCAAACAATCAAATTCGACTTCTTGTAATAGCATTCCAAGTCTTTATGATAAGAATGAGGATGTCCTCATCCTATGACTTTTATTTTGACTCTTTCATGAGAGAAAGAGGATGATCTTTTGACTCTTTGGCATGATAACTCAATACCGCCTCCTCATCATTTTTATGCAGCAAATTTTGTATGAAGACTCTGTCCATTAATATGCAATCATGAAATCAATTCATGACTTTGATTTTGACTCTCTTCTATAGACTTTTTTATACAATCTTTTAGATCTCATTTTCCATATGTTTTTTCTATGTAACAACCATGGTGAAAATTCCATGTAAAAATATATAAATACCACAGATGATGGGACACATATTCCAAGTTGAATGTTGGGTAGGACATCCCAGTGTGGGTGTTCATTTGGTTGTTTATGGCTAAGGAAATTGGCAAAGGCAATGGCTAAGTTTTTGGAAAGGCATGAGGCATTTATTGTCATTTTATTTATGAAAATAAAGGAAATTAGGAGAAAAGGAAGTTGAAAGGTCACATGTTTCATGTGAGGAAGAAAATAAAGGAAAATAATGGAAAATGAAGAAAATAGAGGCCTCATTGATAAAAAGACTTATGAGGATCAGTTGGAAATCTTGGTCAGTGTAACCTTTTGTCAGTTGAGTTTTGGAGCTCTCTCATTATTATCTCTCTCTCTCACTTTTGGACACTTAGATTTTCTTGGAGAAATTTAGCATTGGAGCAAGAAAGGAAAAGAAGGCAAGAAGAAGCAAAGATCAGACAGGAAAAGGCAAGATCAAACAACTACAACAAGCTTCATTGCAAGTATCAACTTGCATGTGTATTTTCCTTGCTAGATATTGCGTGCATGGGATTGCATGTGTTTATTTTCTACCATGGCATGGGTTTTTCTAGGTGTGACAGTATTTTCAGCCTAGCCTTGCCATTTCCTGATAGCTTTGATGAGATGGGTTCTCTCATTCGGTTTATGTGGGATGGTCGGATTGGATTTGAAGTTGAGTGGGATGGATCTCTTAATTGAAAAACACATGGTATGAGTGGTCCCTGAACCTAATTGAGGATCACGAAGCCACTGGCCTAGTAACCCCTAAACCATACTGTGGGTTGCAGTAAAGCTAGATTGTGTGCCTCGGTGGGCCTAGTAATCCTTGTCAGTGAATGGAGAGATATAAAGTAAAGCCAAGAGGTGGATTTTATCTCCGTTGTGCCTAGTGATCCCGAGATGGGATGCACTATAAATCCTTGAGAGTATGTCTCAGTGTAGGGCCTAGTGATCCCTGGACCAGATTGTGGATGCATGGTAAAGTGTGAGAGACTAGGAGGCACTCAAATTCATCACGGTGTAGGTGGAGAACTCCGATGGAATCCATGTTGATTGGTGTTTTTATGTGTTCTATGAGTCCCAGATTCGTGCTTGGAATATGGAATGGGGGTGATTGGCTGAAGAGAGACTTGTCTCATCCAATCTATGGTTAGGTGGAATGTGGCAGTCCCATCTCCAGTTGGTTCATTGCATTCATTAAGGAGAAATTCATTCCCTTGATTTTCATGTGTAAATGTATTGATGTATATGTGGATTTTGATGGATGATATGTTTATGGTATTTCTGATCCTATTATGTTGGTTATATGTATATATTTTTTACAACAACTATGTATGGCTCTCAGCATGTTTTTACTTGTATATGAATGGATAATGTGTCTATGACTTAATAGAGGATAATGTAGCAATTGAATTGAGGGAACAATGGTTCAAGTGATTCTTAGATAAGTATGAGATCCCTACACTTAATTTTGTTGTTTATACCTGTAGGTTACATGTTGATGATATGTTTGACGAAATGCATGTATTTCATGCATTATCCATGCATGGATAATGCAGCAATTGAATTGAGGGAACAATGGTTCATAGTGATTCTTAGATAAGCATGAGATCCCTACACCTAATTTTGTTGTTTACACCTGTAGGTTACATGTTGATGATATGTTTGACGAAATGCACGTAATGGATAGTATGGGTCTGGTTATGGTCTTGTTCAGCTTATTACTTTTGCATCATTGTTTCCTTATATTTTTACTGATTCTAAGCTATCACTCCATTCTGGGAAGTGGCCTGGGCTCTGGGCCTGAAAAAGTGGCTTAAATCCTCGGATTACTGGAACATAACTGAATTTTTTTCATTGGTAACTGGCAGACAAGCCTGTGAGAGCAACTTTAGGTTGTTGGTCGCTCCCTTGCCCATAGCATGAGAGTGACTATGGCCTAAGAGATCTAGAACAACAGTGAGACCCAGGGACAGGTTGTCTGAGTGGATGACATGTCTCCTGAGGGTTCTATTGTTGATGTTGGATGACTGCGTGTAATGTTTTATCGATTCCACTTCCTTAATGTCACATAGGAAGTCAAATATGATCATAGTAGCCTCTCATATCATGTTTACCTCGGTTGGCATGGTTACTTGGGTGGATGTGGGAGTAGGGTGTTACATTCTAAAAGATCGTTTTTGAAATGACCATTTTCAAGGTAATTTTAAAACATAGTATCTCCTTCACTTTTATGTAATGGCTACCTTTTTTTTTTTAAACAGAGGATTCTCCCTTCCTTTTTCAGAATTCATGACTTATCGTTGACCTTGAAGTACTTCGTTTGCAAAGTATTTTCTTTATTCAAATGTTGTTCTCATATTAACTCTAGTTTCCTTTATTTGTTTTGCAGAGAAAAAGTTTCTATCCATAACAGTCGCCCTACTTTTCTCTTGTATGAAGATCTTCTTTCATTTCTAACCAGAGTTACTAATCTGAAATTGTTATGCTCAAAGTGATGTTCTATCTTTTGTCTTTGAAGGGTAAAAATATGTGAAGGAAAATGGTAAAATAGAAAGGTTTATTTTTGTGCATGGATAGAAATTTTTATGTAGGAATTGAAGGATATAAGTCACAAAAATTTTACTCTTCATGCACCAAGGTTAACTAGTCTTTGAATTAGAAGTGTTATTTCAAAATCAAAAGCAAATAAAATTTAACTTACATAACTTTTCATCAATTTCCTTGGTTGTAGAAGTGGCTCTTTAGTATCTCTTTGAGATGAAGTGTCTGCAAATACCCAGATAAGGGAGATAACATCTCCAACCCTATGGGTGAAATATATGGGAGCAACATCTACAACCCTATTTTCCAGATATCCCTCAACCCCAGGAGCCCTTCATCTCAATTCCTCACCCTGGGAGCTTAGACAGGCAGAAAGATTTGGCTCAATGTTATCATTCAGTCTTGCTCTTTGTAGTTCTGAACATATCATCGTAGTCATATTTGGTATCGGCTTAATCATCATATATCAATAGCAATAGTTTCATTATTCATCCTCCCTCTTATGGAGGCAACAACCACAAGTTTAATCTTATCTTGTACAATAGCACTGTCTCAATGAAGGCATCTTAGTCCCATATATATACGAGATTCTCTACTAATCATATCCCACTCTTTGTAATCACAATGTATCCCTTTCATATCTAGAACCTACTCAAGAAACTCTCCAAAGAGTGTCTTCATCCTGCCTCACAACTAGAAATGTTAGAAACATCGTACCTAACCTTGGTCGTGCTTAAAGCTACAGACTCCTTATCCAAAAATATCATGGAATATCTCATACTAAAGAAGAACCCAAGTGTTCTCATCACATCAATAATGATCCCAATCGACATCAATACATCCATGCAGTCACATAGCATATGAAGAATATCTTAGACCAAAAATTGTTCATCCCATGCAAGTATCTCGAGGGATGCTCGACGGCAACTCAATGTGTGCTAAGCGGCTCAATCATGAATCCATTCAGGTTGTTCTATGCAAAACATATATATGTGTATATATATATGGATGGGTGTTCATATGGAACATCAATGCTTCAATCAAATATCAGTTTCCAAGTTAAGTTCAACAATGTTTCTTCTTAACCTCTTGAAATTCAATCGATAGTGTTCAAGGATTTGCATTTCCAAATTCAAAAAAAAATCAATAGCTTCACGATATAGATTTTCCTTTCCAAACTTCCAAAAGTAGTTCAACATGTCATGATTCTTCATTTCAAACTTCAGAGGCCATCTCCCTCTTACTTTGATCATCAGAGGCTCATTACCTGTCCAGAATAGACCATTAGTATATAAAACAAAAATCAAACCCATACCTTGGACTTCTTTTGAATTAGAGGTTTGGATTTTCACATCTTCTTGGCTTCATGAGGTAACTGCCAATGCAAACATGTCAGGCTCAAGAAACTTGCTTCATACAATGCTTTTTACAAACATAACACTTGACCAAACCAATATGCTCAACCTTACATAAATCAATATTGTGCAATGAAATCAACTAAGTCAACTTATCTTAGATGCCATATCAAAATCATAAAAAAAATTGTTAATATCATTGTAACACATTCTTTTCTCAGCAAATGTTAGATGGAGCTCACATCCAAGTACCAAGTTACAACAACCTTTTGTTTACCAAGCATTATCCAAACGAACTTTATCAATCCATCCTTATGATCATAGCATGAATTATTTCTGCCACTAAATTTGAATGGATACATTAGGGACAAGTCATTTAAGTTTCATGCATATACCAAGAATGAGTCATATAAGTTCCATCCATTCATTGTGAGATTAGTACATACTTCAATAGTTTGTACTACAACCATTGTGCTCAATCCAATGATGTTAATATAGAGAATCAATGCCAACATTAACCACTAAAAGTCATAATGCCCACAATATTTTCATCAAGGCAAATCATGAAATATAAAGTCAAATCATTAGTCATCAAGTCAAAACCCTAATTTGTCATCTCTATGAATTCAATCAGTCCATAAGCCAAAAACATGTGAAGCATCATGTCAATTTTCTAAAACATATTTATGAATTATCAAGCATCATGTCAAAACTCCGAAACATTTCTCATCTATACCAATTAGCAAAATCTTGTCAAACCCTTCTGACTGTTATCAAATATTGGCATACATTAGCTTCAATAGTTAAATCATAATGACATATTGATATGCCTATTCTGGTCACCTGCAAATACAAGTTTGGTCAACACATTCACATTCTCTCTAGTAACTCAAATATTCAAACTTCCCTCCTAATAGGACATTCTATTGTTTGCTCCATATATGTAGGTTTGCCATACTCCAGGTGCACTTCTAATTTTATGCATAAAACTTTAGGTTTTGTGATCTACATACATAAACACACCCATAGGCTTTCTTTTGTGTGGTTGGGAAGCTATAACCACACTCTTAAGCCTTCTTTCATGCGGCTGGAGGCCTATAACCACACTTATAAGCTTGCTTCCATGTGGTTGGGGCTTAAACTAAGGAAAAATTCTCTTCTTAGATCAAGGTGTGCTGCAGACCAACAACATCATATATTTTTCTATTTATGTCATAAAACTACAACAATAAAGAATATTCTATACATTTAATACAAATGATAATAGGTGTAGGGATCTTATGAAGATTTTCTCCCTCTTAATGAGCAACCACTTCATTCATCATCATTCAAGTCATCTACCTGTCTATGATACTACCATGCATCAGTAATTGTTATATCATGGAATCAAACTATATCGGGTTCTAGAACATATATTCATCATAGTCATAACATGTTAGCATCAACTACTTCATCATTACATATAAGCATGACATCAAAATTTCATCAAAAGTTAGAGTCATGAGATTAGGGCAGTTGACAGGTGCTTCATCATACTTTAAGGATCATAATCACTTCATCACTACTTTTACATTCATTCAATCATCAAATCAAGGCATCCAATTTTACCATATGTCATCATTACTAAGCCAAGTTCAATAAGGATATATTGAGCAATAATCTTATTGTTACACTTCTATCATCATGGTTATCATGTTTAACACAAGCATTAACAATAGTATCTAGTCAACATATAAAAAACAATGTATCTAGCTTGATTCATAAAATATAGAAATTCGTCATGTAAGATACTTTTCAAAGTATGCCAATATATCAAAAATCAATGTTTCTAAATAGATTTATGGAATCAAGAAATTCATCATGTCTAGAAAGTAAGATACTTTTCCAACACCAAGGTCATATTTTCATCATAATTATATAGAATCAAAGTTTCTTTCATATACATGCATAAGCCATTTGTGAAGGTGGCATTCTCATCATACCTTAGGGCTTACCTTGCCATCCAATATTGTAGCTGAAACATAACATTGAAACAATACACCATACATACCTTGTAGTATTCAAATGTAACAACCTCGGGTTAAAAGTTCATGTAATAAAGTTAGTAAAGGAAAAATAAGACCAAGGTCATGGGACACGTATTCTAAGCTGAATGTTGGGAAAAACATCCTAGTGGGTGTTCATTTTGATTTATTATGGCTAAGGAAATTGGAAAAGGAATTGAAAAGGCAAAGAGGGATTAATTGACATTTTATTTATGAAAATAAAGGAAATTAAGAGAAAAGGGAGATGAAAGGTCACAGGTTTGAATGAGGGAAATTGAAGGAAAAATAGAGGAAATTGAAGAAAATAGAGGCATCAATGATAAAAAGGCTTCTGAGAATCGGTTCACAACTTTTTGTCAGTTTTAACTTGGATCTCTTTCTATTCTCTCATGCTCTTGCACACTTAGAGCATTCTTGGAGCACTCTAACATTGGAGAAATGAAAGAAAAGAAAGGACAAGGAAGTAAATGAAAACAAAGTACAAGGAAAGTTGCATCAGGAAACTTCAGTAGGAAGACTTGCAGGTAACAGGTTGCATGTGTGATTTCCTAGCTAGTTTGTGAATGCATGGTACATGCATTTATGTATTTGGTTCTCTTTGTTTCATTGACATACGTTTTGACAGGTGTGATAGTGGTTTCATAATTGCCTTGCCATTTCTGGATAGCCATGGTGTGATGGCATTCTTTTATTTGGTTGATATTTGAATTTTTGAATGGCTTTGGAACTAGGTGAGGTTATCTCAAGAAAATTCTCATAGAGTGTAGGAATCCCTTGATTGGTTTTGGTAGGATTGTGATAAAACATGAGGGTGGAAACAGATAAATTACTCAAGGTATTGGAGAAGAAATTCTAAGACATACAAGATTTGTTTGGGCCATGTAATCACTTGATTGGTTTTAGTGGGATTGTGGTAAAGCATGAGGGTGGAGGTGGTTTAATCTCCGGGAAGTCCAGGTTGTTTATGTGATCTCTTGACTAGTTTCAGTGAGATTGCGGGAGCATGAGGGTGGAGGTGGTTTAATATCCAGGAAGTCATAGTTTTTTTTGTCTTCATTCCCACATTTATGCTTGGAATATGGCACATGGGTGATTGACTGAAAGAAAGATTTGGTTCAACCCAATCTCTGGTCGGGTGGTATGTGGAAGTCCCTAACTTGGTTGGTTTTTGCATATGTTAATAAGAGATATTTTCCTCTTGTATTTCATGAGTACTTGTAATTTTTATTATTATGTGGCTTTGATAGTTGTTTGATCATGGTCATTCTTTTGGTTCTTTGTTGGTTATAAGCATGGTTCCATAATAGGTTCTAGCTATGACTCTTGATATGTTTGATTTGCTGATGAATGTTAATGAATGCATGATCTAAAAAATGTTATTACAACTATTATGAGAGGGAATTATACCTTCTTGATGATTCTCAAATATGTATCAGACCCCTATCTTCAGATATGCATTCATGAGCTGTAAATTACATGTTCTCAATATGTTTTATGAAATTCCTGTCATGTTCTAGGAAATCTAGGTCAAGTTATGCATTTTTTTCATGTCATTATTTATTCTGAGAAGTTAAAAGAAGTTATGGGAAGTGGCATAGAGGCTAACTTGGAATCTAGTCTAAGATCTTAGGACTGCATGCTCCTAATTAGAAAAATTGGGTTGCAACCGCTTGGATGTAAGCTTGTGCATGAAGTTGGAGGCTTCCAACCACATGGAGGGCTTGTTGTGGGTGAGGTTGAGGGCCCAAGGGAAAGGAAGAGAGTTCCATCTCAGGGTTTGGCAACCTGGGATGGTTTCTAAGCATTTGAGTGTCCTGTATCCCTTATAGGATGTTGTGAGGTATCAATTTATCGTCAGTAGTTGTCCCCAATTCCTTAATGGGGCCTAGGAGGTCAGTTCATATCATAGTAGCTCTTCCTCTCATGTTTACCCTAGCATGTCGGAGAAAGTGGGTGAATGTGGGAGGGGTGGTTATAGATTGGTATCAGAGCATGGTTCAAATACTTGGATTGAATGGGTAGAATGTGTTTTTCATGCATGCATGTCAGTTTTATATGGTTGTTATGCATGCATTTTCATGGTTATGGTTTTCGTGCATGACGTCATGGAATGGAGTTGGTATTATCATGCATGATGTCGATATATTAATATGATTATGTATATACATGTATCATGTTAATCTGGATTGATTTTGTAGATGAGATAATCTCCCCTGAACTTCACTGAGGTATGTTGATTATGTTTATATTTGGTTATCTGACATGGTATGTTTGCAGGAAGAAGAGGATCAAAGTAGAGGACTTTTGAGGTCTAAAATTGGCCTCCTAAGAAAAATGTACAACCAAAATAAACTTTGTAAGAACCAATAGGATTCAAGATGATGATGTCAACCATGGGGGATGTTTCACCATTTTTGGAGTAAAAAAGTAAAAAGATCGAAAAATAATAAAATAATAAAACTACTTTTTCAACTCGTATTTTGAACTTATCTCCCTAAGGTTTTACTCAAGTTTTGAGTAGTACTCGTTGGATGCAAAATTTAATTCCTTATCCAAGAAGTACCCATGTTTTATATTTTCGATGGACCTTGCTACACGAAAAATGAAAAATTCATGAAAAAACATGATTGCATTCATGTTTTTTCATGTATTTCTCATTTTTTTTATAGCAAGGCCCATCACAAGAATGCAACCTTGGACGAGGAAGCGAATTATGCATCCAACAAGTGTTTCCGCTCAAAATTTGATAAGTTGAAAATACAAGTTGAAAATAGTTTTTTCTCTTTCCCTCTAAAATTTGATGATGTAATCTAATCTTATTTTATTATTTCCACTATTATTTAATAATTTCCTTAGGAGGCCCATTTTATACCTAAAAAATCCCCTAATGATGACTATAAAAATGGTGGATTGCAGTTCATGAGACTCCCCTTATAGATTAGATGAGCAACCAAGAAAGGGGTACTTTTCGGACATAGAAGACACCTTGAGAAGTTTAAAGGGATAAATTCGAAGTTGAAAAGAAAATAAGACAGAATCATTCAGTCACAGGAAATACTTTCCAGGGAACAAGAAAAATAAGAAGAGGTCAATGTAGTTATTCTTCAGAGTTCGTTAGAATTGCAGAGGTGGCTACAACCATAGATCAGTTATGGACAAGAGGAAAAAACTAATGGGGCATATGGTAGCAGGTCTCATGGTGGTCATAGGTAGGAAAACGATGACATGGTCAGAGATGGAATATTCTTGGATACACTTGATAGGAGAGGAAGTGGATATGGGTTCTACTCTAATTTTGGTTCAAACAAGTATCATGGTCATCATCGCTATCATCCTTACAGGAGGAGTGACAGGGGATATTTGCTGGATGAGTTCAAAAAATACAAGGCACCTACATTTGATGGATAGTTGAAGAAACTGGAAGATGCAGAGGCATGGTTAATTGGACTGAAGAAGTTTTTTGAGGTGCATGACTATACAGAGAAAATGAATACCAAAATATCTATTTTTAGCCTCAAAGGGAAAGTAGACATCTGGTGGGAATATGTGAAGCATGTCAGAGACATCAAGATAAAGGAGTTGAGTTGGCATGAATTCAAGAGATTCTTCAGGAATAAGTACATGTCAAAGATGTACTATGATGGAAATTCCAAGGAGTTCTATGAGTTGAAGATGGGATCGATGACAGATGAGGAGTACAAAACTAAGTTTGTGGAGTTGTTGAGGTATGTGTCATATCTTAAGGATGAGAAGACAAAACTTCAGATATTTATCAATGGACTTCCATTATCATTTAAGGATTGGATTGAGTATGAAGAGCCCTGGTTGCTGGAAGAATTCATTGGAAAGTTGAATCATTGTTATGAGTAATCAAAGCGTAAGACAGAGTCTACGCAGGGTTGGAGAGGGAATGATAAGACTAAAGGTAAATGGCCACTAGAGCGAACAATAACTTAGGATGCAGATGAGAAAGAGAATGTTTCTCCTTACAAGAAGTTTAATGCAATAGAGAAGGGACATGGACCATAGCTTGGAGAGCGGTAGAATAGAGGTGATGGTAGGAGATAGTTGTAGTGTTGGATATGTGGCAAGGATAATCTCAAGAAGGATTGTTCATCGTATTAGGGTGGTAGGAATTATATCTACAATGCTTAGGAGGTGCAAATAGTTTGGGACGTTGGAAAGAGAATTCCTTAGATCTACGCAACATTTAATAATAGGCAGACGAATCACCAAGCATCTATTATTGAGATGGAAGGTAAGCTTTGTGATTGAATTCTTTCTATTTTGATTGACCCTCTATCTAATTATAGTTATGTTAATCCTGACTTGGTGGATAAGTGTGGTTCGAGAAAAGAAGTGCATGCAAAGTCTTGGTTGGTGTAGTTGGCTACATGTACTAAGAAAAGAGTTCATCATTGGGTAAGATCTTGTGCATTTGAGGTGAATGGTATGCCTAAATCAACACATATGAATGTGCTTTCATTGGGATCATATAGTATGCTTTTGGGTATGGACTGGTTGTACCTTCAAAGAAATAAGGTGGACTTTTATGAAAATTCTATTGAGCCTTCGAATGATGATGCAGAGAAGAGGATCTTGTAGGGTAAGAAGAAGTCTACATTGATGAGAATGGTTACAACTATGTAGGAAAAAAGCAGTTGCAGGAAAGGGTGTGTATTGTTTGTAATGCATGTTTCTAGTGATAAAGTAAAGGATGTTGAGGATGCAGAAGTCTTGAAGAGGTATCCAATTTTGCAGTAGTTTTAAGATGTATTTCCAACAGAGATTTCAGAGTTTATGCCTCATAGGTAAGTGGAATTTTCTATTGAGTTGGTACTAGGAGCAACACTAACATCAAAGGCACCTTACAGGATGAGCACTCCAGAGTTGGTGTAACTAAAGTTGTACTTGAAGGAACTTCTTGATAATGGATACATTATGCCAAGTGTGTCACATTGGGGTGTACCAGTATTTTTTGTGAAGAAGGAGGATGGTACTCGTAGGTTGTGTATTGACTAAAGGTAGTTGAAAAAAGTGATGATTAAGAACATGTACCCTTTGTTGAGGATTGATTATTTGTTTTATCAATTGAAGGGAGCAGTAGTGTTCTTGAAGATTGATTTGAGATCAAGATATCATCATGTACGCATCAAAGAAGAGGACATATACAAGACTACTTTTCGGACCAAGCATGGGAATTATGAGTTTGTTGTGGTTCCTTTTGGTTTGACTAATGCTCCAACTACTTTCATATGTTTATGAATAGTGTGTTGCATCCTTATTTGGATAAGTTTGTGATTGTATTCATTGATGAATATCGATATATTCTAAGAGTGAGGAAGAGCATGCAGAACACTTAGCAGTAGTATTGATATTGCTAAGAGAGCATTAGTTGTATGCCAAGTTTAGTAATTGCAGTTTCTTTTAGACAGAGGTACATTACTTGGGACATATTGTTTCCAAAGAAGGTGTAGAAGTGGACTCAGAAAAGATCAGAGATGTCATGGAAATGGAAGCTCCTAGGAATGTGGATGAGGTTAGATCATTCATGGGGTTAGCAGGTTATTACAGGAGGTTCATCAGGAAATTCTAATGGATTTATTATCCTATTACGTCATTATAGAGAAAAGGAAAGAAATTTGAAATGACAGAATAATGTGTAGCTAGTTTTGAGTAGTTGAAGCAATTACTTACAACTGCTCTAGTTCTAAATATTACAGATCCAGATAAAGTGTTTTTGGTGGTACAAATTATTTCAAGATAGGACTTGGTGGATTCCTTATGCAAGAGGGATAGGAGGTATGCTACAAGTCAAGGAAACTGAGTGAGCATGAGTAGAATCATGTGACACACAATCTTGAGTTGGCATTGATCATTCATGCATTGAATATGTGGAGGCACTATCTTCTTGGCATGAGGTTTGTGTTGATGAGTGATCATAGTGGGTTGAGATATTTGTTTGACCTACTTAATCTAAATGTTAGGCATGTTATATGGTTGATCATGCTCAGTGAGTTTGACTTCGAGATCAGGTACTTTAATGGAAAGGAGAATAGGGTCGTAGATGATCTTAGTAGAAGAACACAGGTGAATCACATAGAAGCTATGAGTTCATATGGGACAAATTTATAAGATCAAATCTTACATGCATGCCAATAGGATGATAGGTCCCTATAATACTAGTGTAACCCATTATTGTTATTAGTGCAACCCCCTTATTATATTGTTGTGCCCATGCAATCCCCATATTGTTATTATTATGCCCCATAGAAGCCCAGTATTGTTATTGTTGTGCCCTTACATTATTATTGTTTTTCGGCTCTGATTACATTATGACCCCTAGGCTCCTATATATAGAAAGGAGGTATTGTCATTTGTATAATCTAAGAATGGTTCATTTGTGTAAAGTAAAGGAGGTTTCCCCCTCGAAGAGGCTTATTTCTAAGGTGTTGATATTTCTTTTCTATCTTTTTGTGAGCTGGTTTCATAACATTTGGTATCAAAGGTTTGGATTCTAGGGTTTCGCTGCTCCAAACAGGCCATTGTGGAATTTTTGAAATAACTATTTCGATATGAAGTTTCAGAAGCCAAAAAAAAAAATCATTTGATAAGAAATTGTTTTGAACCTTTGGTCTGAATTTTAGATCTTGTCTCGCTATATTTTCAGAGATATGATGTGAGGAAGTTAGGGTTTTGCAAGCTCCAGAATTTCATCTCAAACAGGTCATCATGGAATTTTCGATATAAAATGTTTTCTACGAATTTTCAGACTCTAAAATTAAAACCCACTTGAGCTGCAATCTTAATGAAGCTCAAGCCCAAACTTTAGATTTTTCTTCGCTATATTTTCAGAGATACGGTCCAAGACATGTAGGGTTTCTGCAAGCCCCTGAATTACATCCCAAATAGGTTACCTTGGGAACATCATCATAAATTTTTCTTTGAGCATCAGATTGAAATTTCGTAAGAAGTTACAGAAAGCGGATGGACTGTAGTTTTTTGTGTATCGGTTTCAGGTCCTAAGGTTGAAACATTGACACGTGGCACTTCGTACAAGTTCGATCTACTGAACTAGTCTATAATTAGGTCATCATGGGAGATTTGACATAACTCTTCCTTGCAGATTCCAATCTTAATCAGACTTGTGGGGTTAGAAAGAGGAATCAGAGGGTTATTGCAGGACGCAATTTCAGAATGTGGATATCTGAAATTACAGAGTTACTGTTGTTTCAAGATTGAGCTCCTAAAATCAAGAAAAGGCGATATGGGGAAGTTTGATGGCAAGGATCTAGTAAATTGGATACTACAGATGGAGCAATATTTTGATCTACATGAGGTGCAACTGTTACAAAAGGTATGTATTTCATCTTCATATTTTGAACTGGATCAATTTTTATGGTATGAAGGGCTTTGTTCTTGTAAACCACTTGTTACGTGGTCAATTTTCATGGAGGAAATGATAGAACATTATGAGGATACAAAGAGCAACACCTTCTTTAGCCAATTGATAAAGCTCAAACAAAAGTGGTCAATGGCAGAGCACATTGAGGACTTTCAAAACTTGAATATAAGGGAAAATGATATTCGAGAGAAGCAAAGGATTGATGTCTCCATAGGGAATTTAAAGGATAACATTCAACACAACGTTTAGGTTGGAAAGAAAAGTGGAAAGAAAAATTATGGCAACAAGGATGTCTACCCCTCAAAACTATAAAGATGGAAGTGTTGTTTCTCCTAGCCTTCCACAACCTACAAGGTTGACACCACAATAATTGGAATAAAAAAGAGAAAAAGGGCTTTGTTACAATTGTGATAACAAATATCTTAAAGGTCATAAATGTGCTGAGAAGAAATTATTTTACATTGATTATGAAGAGGAGGAAGGAAAGGATTCAAAAACATCAAAAGAAGAGGATATACATGAGGAACCAACCCCAGAGCAAGAAGAAATGAATTCGACCATATCTTGTAAATCTTGGCAAGAATTACCACTTCTCAAACTCTCAATATAGAAGGACATATCAAGAAGAAAAAGATTCAAGAAGCGAAAGATCACATCAAGCATCAAGAAATTAATCTAACAATATCTTGTAATCCATTGGCCCGAATTACCACTCCTCAAACTATCAAGATAGAAGGACATATCAAGAAGAAAATGGTAATAGTGTCGATTAATTCGAGCAGTACCCATAATTTAATTCATTGTAAGATAGCCAAGGAATTGAATTACTTCCTATATCTAGCATCAAAGTGTCAAGTGATGGTTGCAAGTGGAGGAACCATAAATTGCTCTGGAAAGTGCCATAATATCAAGCTATCCATGGGAGAATATGTATTAAATAGTCCAATTCTTTCCATTCCAATGGGTGGTGCTGATGTTGTACTAGGAGTCTAATGGCTACAATCCTTAGGTACAATAGCTTTTAATTTTCAAGAACCTTTCATGAAATTTTCTTCGGAAGGAAAGGAAGTTGAATTAAGGGGTATCACAAGAAATTGAGAAATATAATCATCTCTAACGGAATGACAAAGCTTCTAAAGAAAGAACAAAGAGGAGTAATTGCACAATTATGTTCGCTAGAGGTTCCCACGTCGAAATCATCTATTTCTTGAGATCTCCAAAAAGCCTTGGACAATCATTCCAAGGTATTTGGGACTCCCAAAGTCCTCCCACCTATTTGTGATCATTATCATGCTATTCATTTTCCAGGAAGTGTTCCTCCAAACATTAGGCCTTACAGATATCCCTTTGCACAAAAGAGTGAAATTGAACATATGGTTGCAAAAATCCTAGAGGCTGGTATAATTCAACCTAGTAAAAGTTCTTTCTCTACTCTGGTAGTATTGGTGCACAAGAAGGATGGATCATGGCGTAGGTGTCTGGATTATAGAGAGTTCAACAAGCTCACTATTAAATATAAATTTCCCATTCCTCTCATTGAAGAATTATGCGATGAATTGCATGGAGAAATTTACTTCAGCGAGTTGGACCTTCATGCAAGATATCATCAAATCAGAATGAATACTGAAGACATTCCAAAAACAACATTTAGAACTCATGAGGGTCATTATGAATTTTTGGTCATGCCTTTTGGCCTTACGAATGCACCTTCTACATTCCAAAATTTGATGAATTCCATTTTCAAACCCTTCCTTAGAAAATTTGTGTTAGTATTTTTTTATGATATACTAATCTACAACAAGTCTTGGAAGGATCATGTTCAACATGTTGATAGAGTGCTCAAACTATTGGATGAGAAACAATTATATGCAAAACCTCCAAATGTTTTTTTGGAGTACAAGAGGTGGAATACTTGGGTCATATTGTATCTCATGAAGGTGTTAAGGTAGACACTCAACAACAAAATTTTTTCCAACTCTTAAAGGATAACCTCACTTTGTCACAGAATCGAATGAAACAACAGGAAAATAAACAGCGCAGCCAAAGAAGTTTTGATATAGGCAACTGGGTATTTTTATGAATGCAACCATACAAACAAATGTCCCTCAAGAAAGCTAAGAAGGATAATAAATTATCAACAAAGTAATATGGTCTTTACAAGGCGCTGCAAAATATTGGTACTATGGCATACAAATTGGAGCTTCCCGCATCTTCCCGAGTGCCCCCAATTTTCCATGTTTCATGCTTAAAGAAGTTTATAACTGACAAGCTCCCAATTCAAACAATATTGTTGGAACTTTACGAGGAAGGAAAAATCATATTGGAACCTGAAGTAGTCACGAAAGCAAGAACTCGAAAGCTACAAAATCAATCAATATTAGAGTATCTCACAAAGTGGAAGAACTTACCCACTAAAGATTCCAGATGGGAGGACGAGAACTTTATATAGAAGCATCCAAAACTACTCAAGTGTTGAGGACAATAATTTTTGAAGGAGAGGGGCATGTTACATCCCTATACTACTAGTGTAACCTCTTATTGTTATTATTACAACCCCCTTATTATATTTTTGTGCCCATGTAGTCCCCATATTGTTATTATTATACCCTATAGAAGCTTAGTATTGTTATTGTTGTGCCCTTACATTATTATTGTTATGTCGGCTCTCATTACATTATGACCCCTTAGACTCCTATATATAGAAAGGAGGTATTGTTATTTGTATCATCCAAGAATGGTTCATTTTTGTAATGTAAAGGAGGTTTCCCCCTCAAAGAGGTTTATTTCTAAGGTGTTGATATTTCTTTGCTATCTTTTTGTGAGATGGTTTCATAACATTTGGTATTAGAGGTTTAGATTCTAGGGTTTCGTTGCTCCAAACAGGTCATCGTGGAATTTTCGAAATAACTATTTTGCTATGAAGTTTCAGAAGCTAAAAAAAATCCATTTGAGAATAAATCGGTCTAAACCTCAAGGTCGAATTTCAGATCTTGTCTCACTATATTTTCGAAGATAGGATCTGAGAAAGTTAGGGTTTTTGCAAGCTCCATAATTTCATATCAAACAGGTCATCGTGGAATTTTCACTATAAAATGTTTTCTACGAAGGTTCAAACTCTAAAATTAAAACCCATTTGAGCCACAATCTTGGTGAATCTCGGGCCCAGACTTCAGATTTTTCTTCACTATATTTTCGGAGATACGGTCCAATACATTTAGGGTTTCTGCAAGCCCCTGAATTACATCCCAGACAGGTGACCTTGGGAAAATCATCATAACTTTCTCTTTGAGCATCAGATTGAAATTTCGTAAGAAGTTACAGAAATCAGACGGACTGTAGCTTTTTGTATATCGGTTTTAGGTCCTAAGGTTGAAACAATGACATGTGGCACTTCGTACAAGTTCACTCTACTGAAATAGTCTATAATCAGGTCATCATGGGAGATTTGACATAACTCTTCGTTGCAGAATCCAATCTTAATCAGACTTGTGAGGTTAGAAAGAGGACTCAAAGGGCTATTGCACGATGCAATTTTGGAATGTGGAGATCTGAAATTACAGAGTTATTTTTGTTTCAAGATCGAGCTCCTAAAATCAAGAAAAAGAAATATGAGGAAGTTTGATGGGAAGGATTTGGTAAATTGGATACTACAGATGGAGCAATATTTTGATCTACATGAGGTGAAACTGTTACAAAAGGTATGTATTGCATCTTTATATTTAGAAACAGATCAATTTTGATGGTATAAAGGGCTTTGTTCTTGTAAACCACTTGTTACGTTGTCAATTTTCACGGAGGAAATGATAGCACATTATGAGGATACAAAGAGCAACACCTTCTTTAGCCAATTGATAAAGCTAAAACAAAATTATATTCCATAAAAGCAGAGGATTGATGTCTCCATAGGTACTTTAAAGGATAACATTCAACATGAGGTTCGTCTTTGGGAACCTGATTCATTGGAGAAGGCATTCAGGTTGGAAAGAAAAATTATGGCAACAAGGATGTCTACCCCTCACAACTATAAAGATGGAAGTGTTGTTTCTCCTAGCCTTCCACAACATACAAAGTTGACACCACAACAATTGGAATAAGCAAGAGCAAAAGAGCTTTGTTACAATTATGATAACAAATATATTAAAGGTCATAAGTGTGCTGAGAAGAAATTATTTTATTTTGATTGTGAAGAGGAGGAAGGAAAGGATCCAGAAATGTCAAAAGAAGAGCATATACATGAGGAACCAACCCTAGAGAAAGAAGAAATGAATCCGACCATATCTTGGAAAGCATTGGCAAGAATTACCACTCCTCAAACTCTCAAGATAGAAGGACATATCAAGAAGAAAAAGGTCCAAGAAGCGAAAGATCACATCAAGCATCAAGAAATTAATCCGAAAATATCTTGTAATGCATTGGCCAGAATTACCACTCCTCAAACTATCAAGATAGAAGGACATATCAAGAAGAAAAAGGTAATAGTGTTGATTGATTCGGGAAGTACCCATAATTTTATTCATTGTAAGATAGCCAAGGAATTGAATTACTTCCTATATCCAACATCAGAGTGTCAAGTGATGGTTGCAAGTGGAGGAACCATAAATTTCTCTGGAAAGTGCCATAATATCAAGCTATCCATGGGAGAGTATGTATTGAATAGCCCAATGCTTTCCATTCCAATGGGTGGTGTTGAAGTTGTACTAGGAGTAAAATGGCTACAATCCTTGGGTACAATAGCTTTTAATTTTCAAGAATTTTTCATGAAATTTTCTTCGGAAGGAAAGGGAGTTGAATTAAGGGGTATCATAGGGAAACCAGGAAAGATAATCATATCTAACTGAATGACAAAGCTTCTAAAGAAATAACAAAGAGGCGTAATTGCACAATTATGTTCGCTAGAGGTTCCCACGTCGAAATCATCTATTTCTCCAGATCTCCAAAAATCCTTGGACAATCATTCCAAGGTATTTAAGACTCCCAAAGGCATCCCACCTATTTGTGATTATGATCATGCTATTCCTTTCCCAGGAAGTGTTCCTCCAAAAATCAAGCCTTACAGATATCCCTTTGCACAAAAGAGTGAAATTGAACATATGGTTGCAGAAATGCTAGAGATTGGTATAATTTAACCTAGTCAAAGTTGTTTCTTTGCTCCAGTAGTATTGGTGCACAAGAAGGATGGATCATGGCGTAGGTGTCTAGATTATAGAGAGCTCAACAAGCTCACTATTAAAGATAATTTTCCCATTCCTCTCATTGAAGAATTATGGAATGAATTGCATGGAGAAATTTACTTCAACAAGTTGGACCTTCATGCTGGATATCATCAAATCAAAATGAAGACTGAAGACATTCTAAAAACAACATTTAAAACTCATGAGGGTCATTATGAATTTTTAGTTATGCTTTTTGGCCTTACCAATGCACCTTCTACATTCCAAAGTTCGATGAATTCCATTTTCAAACCCTTCCTTAGAAAATTTGTGTTAGTATTTTTTGATGATATACTAATCTACAACAAATCTTGGAAGGATCATGTTCAACATGTTGATAGAGTGCTTAGACTATTGGATGAGAAACAATTATATGCAAAAAAACATTTGGAGGTCCTCCAAATGTTTCTTTGGGAGTACAAGAGGTGGAATACTTGGGTCATATTGTATCTCATGAAGGTGTTAAGGTAGACACTCAACAACAAAAAGTTCTCCAACTCTTAAAGGATAACCTCACTTTGGCACAGAATCAAATGAAACAACAGGAAAATCAACATCACAGCGAAAGAAGTTTTGATATAGGCGACTGGGTATTTTTACGAATACAACCATACAAACAAATGTCCCTCAACCAAGCTAAGAAGGATAATAAATTATCACCAAATTAATATGGTCTTTACAAGGCGCTACAAAATATGGGTACTATGGCATACAAATTGGACCTTCCTGCATCTTCCTGAGTGCCTCGAATTTTCCATGTTGCATGCTTAAAGAAGTTTATAAGTGACAAGCTCCCAATTCAAACAATATTGTCGGAACTTGACGAGGAAGGAAAAATCATATTGGAACCTGAAGCAGTCATGGAAACAAGAACCCGAGAGCTACGAAATCGATCAATATCAGAGTATATCATAAAGTGGAAGAACTTACCCACTGAAGATTCTAGATGGGAGGATGAGAATTTTATACAGAAGCATCCAAAACTACTCAAGTGTTGAGGAAAACACTTTTTGAAGGAGAGGGGCATGTTAGGTCCCTATACTACTAGTGCAACTCCTTATTATTATTAGTGCAACCCCCTTATTATATTGTTGTACCCATGTAGTCCCCATATTGTTATTATTAAGCCCCATAGAAGCCCATTATTGTTATTGTTGTGTCCTTACATTATTATTTTTATGTCGGCTCTGATTACATTATGACCCCTTAGACTCCTATATATAGAAAGGAAGTATTGTCATTTGTATCATCTAAGAATGGTTCATTTGCGTAATGTAAAGGAGGTTACCCCCTCAAAGAGGCTTATTTCTAAGGTGTTGATATTTCTTTTCTATCTTTTTGTGAGATGGTTTCATAACAGATAGGAGGTATGCTACAGGTCAAGGAAACTGAGTGAGATTGAGTAGAATTGTGTGACATGTGATCTTGAGTTGGAAATGATCCTTCATGCATTGAATATGTGGAGGCACTATCTTCTTGGCATGAGGTTTGTGTTGATGAGTGATCATAGTGGGTTGAGATATTTGTTTGACCAACCTAATCTAAATTTTGGGCATGCTAGATGGTTGAGCATGCTCAATGAGTTTGACTTCGAGATTAGGTACATTAAGGGAAAGGAGAATAGGGTCGTAGATGATCTCAGTAGAAGAATGCAGGTGAATCACATAGAAGCTATGAGTTCATATGGGGCAGATTTATAGGATCAAATCTTTCATGCATGACAATAGGATGATAGGTATAGGGATCTTAGGCATAGGTTACAATAGTAGGGTATAGGTGAATAGGATGTGGATTATAATTTCACAATAGATGATTTATTGAGATTTAGGGACACGATCTATGTGTTAGACAATATTGAACTTAAGAAGATTATATTGAGGAAATTTAATGTTAAGTTGTATTCAGGTCATCCTGGATATGAAAAGACTCTAACAACTATGAAGAAGTTCTACTACTTGCCGAATCTGAAGAAAGAGGTAGCTGAGTTCATTGTTAGGTGTTTGGATTTTCAACAGGTAAAAGTAGAGTGCAAGCATCTATGTGTTCTACTACAGTTAATTCCAATTCTAGAGGGGAAATGGGAGCTCATTTCCATGGATTACATTGCAGTTTTTCTAAGGAAATCTAAACATCATGATTCCATCATGGTTATGGTTGATAATTTGACAAAGGTATCTCACTTCATAATGGCTAAATATACTTATTTAGCTAGTGAGGTAGCTCAGTTCTTCATTAGGGAGATAATGAGACTGCATGGTATTCCTAAGAATGTTGTATTTGATAGAGATGCCAAGTTCACTTCCAGGTTTTGGAAGGAGTTATTTGTAGGTTTGTGTACAAAATTGGTCTTCAGTGCATCTTATCATATATAGATAGATGGACATATAGAGAGGGTCAATATGATTTTGGAGGACATGTTGAGGATGTATGTTATGCACCAACATAGGAAGTGGGAGGAATACCTTTCACTGGTTGAGTTTGCTTACAACAATCAACCTCAAGAGTCACTGAGGATGAGTCTGCTCGAGGCACTTTATGGGCAGAGTTGTAATTCTCCCATCAACTAGAGTGATATAGTGAATAGGGTATTGATAGGACCAGACATGTTGGCTGAGATGGAATAGGAAATGCAGGTTATCAAGAAGAATCTAGAGGCAGCACAGGATTGGCAGAAGAGTTATGTAGATGAGCATAGAAATTTAAGGAGTTTCAGGTTGGGGAACATGTATACATGTGCATCAAGCCAAAGAGGAGCTCCTTGAGGATTGGATCATGTGCCAAGTTGGAACCTTGGTATTGCATGCCTTTCAAGATCCTTGAGAGGATTGGGTGAGTGGCCTACAGAATTGCACTACCACCAACAATGAAATTCAATTATGTTTTCCATGTTTCATTGCTTAAACGATGTGTGAAGGATGTTGATCATGTGATTGAATAGTTTGTATTGTAGGTGGATCTAAAAGGATAATTTCAGCTGGAACTTCAGTGCATATTACAACATAAATAACTCATGCCTTGGAAATGAGAAATCAAGCAAGTTATAGTGAAGTGGAAGCACTTTGGGTATATGTATATATTTATGTATGGTTGTTGTTTAACTACAACAATGAGATTTGTTATAGAGCTCCAATAGGTGGTATGGTTGTCATGTTTTCATGTTTATGATGTTGGTTTTGAGTTTCAACAAGTTGTTCATTATAAATACTGCATCAAGCTAAGTTATAAAGCTCCATGGGAAGTATGTTTTGGTATTCAATGATCTTTATAGTTATATGTTTCATAGAACATGGAGGATGGTGTTCCCCTAAGGGTGATGGGTCTATAAAAACCCTTGGTTAAAAGTTCATGTAATAAATTTAATTAAGGAAAATAAGACCAAGGTCATGGGACATGTATTCCAAGTTGAATGTTGGGAAAAATATCCTAGTGGGTGTTCACTTCAGTTTATTATGGATAAGGAAATTGGCAAGGGTATTGAAAAGGAAAAGAGGAATTAATTGACATTTTATTTATGAAAATAAAGGAATTTACGAGAAAGGGAGATGAAACGTCATAGGTTTGCATGAGAGGGAATTTGAAGGAAAAATAGATGAAATTGAAGAAAATATAAACCTCAATGATAAAAGGGCTTGTGAGGATCAATTCACAGCTTTTTGTCAGTTTTAGCTTGGAGCTCTCTATATTCTCTCATACTTTTGCACACTTAGAGCATTCTTGGAGCAATTTAACATTGGAGAAAGGAAAGCAAAGGAAGGACAAGGAATCAAATGAGAGAAAAGGACAAGTAATGAAAGTTGGATAAACTAACTTAAGTAGGAATACTTGCAGGTAGAAGGTTGCATGTGTGATTTCCTAGCTGGTTTGTGAATGCATGGTACATGCATTTGTGTATTTGGTGCTATTGCTATCATTAGCATGGGTTTTTCCGGGTGTGACATTGGTTTCAACCTTGCCTTGCCATTTCTAGATATCCATGGTATGATGGGGTTCTTTTATTTGCTTGAGCTTTGGATTTTCGCATGGTTTTGGAACTGGGTGAGGTGGTCTTAGGAAAATTCCCATAGGGCTTAAGAATCCCTTGACCGGTTTTAGCGGGATTATGGTAAAGCCTGAGGGTGGGGACATGAAAATTCTAGCAAGGTATTGGTGAAGAAATTCTGAGGCATCCAAGCTTATTTTGGGCCTAGTAATCCCATGATTGGTTTTGGTGGGATCACAGTAAATCCTAAGGGTGGAGGTAGTTTATTCTCTTTGAAGACCTGGTTTTTTATGTATTGGTTTACTTATGTAATCTCTTGATCAGTTTTGGTGAGAGCGTGGAAGCACGAGGGTGGAGGTAGTTTAATCTCTGGGAAGCCCTGGTTGTTTTTGTCTTGAGTCCCACATTCATGCTTAGAATATGCCACGAGGGTGATTGGCTAAAAGAAAGATTTGGTTTAGCCCAATCTATGGTTGTGTGGTACGTGGAAGTCCCATACTTGGTTGGATTTTTCATTTATTAATAAGAGCTCTTTTCCTCTTGTATTTCATGAGTACTTGTACTTTTTATTATTATGTTTCTTTGATGGTTGTTTTATCATGGTTATTATTTTGGTTATATGATGGTTATAAGCATGGTTCCATAACAAGTTTTAGCTATGGATATTGATATGTTTTATTCACTTATGAATCGTTAATGAATGCATGAGCTAACAAATGTTATTACAACTATTTTGAGAGGGAATTAGACCTTCTTGATGATTCTCACATAAGCATTAGACCCCTATGTTCACATATGCATTCATGACCTGTAGATAACATGTTCTCAATATATTTGACGAAATTCCTGTCATGTTCTAGGCAGTTTAGGTCAAGTTTTGCCTTCAAATTTGTATGTCTAGCATTATTGTCATGTCATTATTGATTTTTAGAAGTTACAAGAAGTTTTGGGTAGTTTTCTGGAGGCTGACCTGGAATTTAGGCTCATATCTCGGGACCACATGCTCCTAACTAGAAAAAATGGATTGCAACCGCATGGCTGTAAACTTGTGCATGAGTTTGGAGGCTTCCAAACAAATAAAAACCTTGTTGTGGGTATGGTTGAGGGCCCAGGACAAAGAAGGAGGGGTCCAACTTAGGGTTTGGACACCTGGGATGGTTTCTCAACCTCTGAGTGTCATGTAGCCCCTGCAAGATGTTGTGAGATGTCAGTTTTTCATCAATTGTCAGCCCCACATCCTTGACCTAGGAGGTTGTGTCATGTCATAGTAGCTCTTCCTCTCATGTTTACCTTGGCAGGTTAGTGAAAGTGGGTGAATTTGGGAGGGGTGGTTACAACAAATATCTATGCACCTTCTTATTTGACATTGGCACAAGAGAACTTTGTCAACTTCATTGTCATGGGAAATTGTAGCTCTTCTCCTCTTGCACTAGCCATATTTTCCTGTATCTCAGATGATCCTCAAGAAGGATCTACTTATCACATCTCGTCAAGAGGTTAGAAGTATCCAAATACTCACATATACATGCAGGAAGTATAGTAATAATCAAAGCAATAAACTCAAACAGGGATAAAATAACAAAGAGGTAACATGAATCTAAAAGGTACTTATATTTTAATGAGAGGAGATAAAATACCTCATGTACCAGCTTTCAAGGGACATTACCATCCATTATCCATATGAAAATTTTGCCTTCATAATTGAAATCAACTTCATCAGCAACTAGGCCTAATAGAGACTATCCCTTTTAGGGCTTCATAAAATTTGTCACAAGTGCTTGAGAATCTTCACATCAGTCATGCAAGGGTCTCTAAATTGAATATCTCAAATGTTTTACATAAACCAAGGTTTCTTCCAAACCCTAACCTCGTAATATACCAAACCCTAATAGCCAATTTTCCTGGGGTTTCCTTCAAAACCTAGAATTCTTCTATGTCTCCTCCATCTTCTCATGCTTCCATCAAAGGTGTCTTCATAGGGGTGATCTTAAATGCCTTTTTTTTAGCCCAACTCTGATACCATGTTAATTTTTCTTAGGGCTATATTGTTCTTTTATTTTATAATTTCATTTCATTAATGATCCATATTAAATTCACCCCATAAAATCATAACATTATTCAGATTTACATCATTATTCAACAGCATATGCAACTATGTAGAAATAACAATATCATCATCAATGAAGCGGAACATAAAGGAACAATATAATAAAATAATACACACATAGAGACACCAGGATTGGTCGCAGACTAGGAAAAACCAAATATGGGGAAACCCTTTCAAATTATTCTTCTTGTTAGATTGTCATTGAATGATTCAACAAAAGAGAATATAATGATCCATATCTTCAATCATAAAATTGTCCATAAAAATCATCTAATCAACATCCATAATATGAATCCAACCAAACTAATAACCAAAACCCCTGCTTCAGATTCTTGTGGTCAACTGTCACTATCTGCAATCAACTGCCGAACACTGTGGTCAACTAACGAAAAATTCAGTCAACTGAAAAACCAAACCCTAGTTTCTAGTTGTAGGGAGGACGTGTTATGTGTGTGGTTAAAACGATTCAACTACACAAATGAGCTAGCTAGTGTGCAGTTGTAACCAATATTTCTCTGTGACATGTCTTCAGTTGAGACCCAAAACAGTGAAATAGAGATGTGAGCTTCAAACCCTTCAATTTCACCTTCATGCGAACCCATTCCTCCACGTAACTGCCTCAGGCCTGTGCAAGCCAAAACCAAGAGAGGGAAATAGAAGATTAATCCAATATGGTTGTCCAAATGAGGTTGAAGTCACTTTTATAGCCTTCCAAGGGTGTCTAATTTGCTTTAGGGCTGACTTGATCAAATATGCACATGTGTGATTTTAATTCAAAAATACGCTTTCCCTTTTCCAAATTGATCGTTTCAATAGTCAAAATTAGTCCTCTCAAAAAGAGGAATCTCATCACATGGTTGTATTTTTTCACTGAGCTTCCAAATTAACATATCTACCCAAGAAACCTGATTTGTTGACACAACTTTATTTTTATCATCCATTTTAGTTTTTCCACTTTGAACCCATATTTCTCCTATGTTTTTGGGAGTTAGGAAAAGTTCCATATACATTTGGAAAGTTCTTGGAGCATACTACCCAACCATATAACTTTTATTCTCAATTGGGATAGGGATCTAGGGAAGAAATACCTTAAACAATATGTTATCCAAAATACAACTTTGGCAATCATGTTATTCACAATGAAACAACACTTTGAACAATCCCCCATGTTGCAAGACTAGCATCAATGACGTTGCATTTGACATCAATGACACTACATTTGACATAAATGGCAACATATTTATAACAATCCTCCTTTGGCATTGAAGGAAACACCACCAAACATCTGCTAGTCATTGAGCTAGACTCCCCCAATATGCTTTCTAACTATTTTTTACCTTATGTCTTCTTATTATCCCCATTTGATATTAATGGAAAAGGAAATATACCCCCTCTGTGTTGATACATACTCTTTCCTTGAACTCCCCCTGTCACCAATATTCTTCTTAGATGAAATCATTGAACCACTCCCCTTCATGAGGAATAAATTACACCCATTTTTACTTGAGATATTCAAAACTTTCTCTAGGTAGAGGTTTGGTAAATATGTTTGCAATTTTCTCTTTTGTTGGAATGTATTCCAACCTAACAGTTTTATTAGCATTCTATTCTCAAAGAAAATGGTATTTGATAGGAATGTTCTTTGTTGTAGAATACATAACAAGGTTTTTAGAGATATTGATAGCAGTAGTATTATCACAGTTGATGAGCACATGCTCATCAACATTATCTTGAAGATCCTTGAGATTTGCTTCATCCATAGAACTTGAGTGCAACATGATGTTGCTGCAATATATTCTTCATTAGTTGTGGATAGAGAAATGGAGGTTTGTTTCTTGTTGATCCAGGAGACCAGAGAACTACCTAAAAATAAGGCCCTCCCACTGGTCATCAACACTACCAGCCCAATCGACACCTGTACAAGCTCTAGGAGTAAGGCATGTGCCCCTTGGATACCACAAACCATAATATTTGGTGCCCTATGGATATCTAAATATCCTTTTGATTGCATTCACATGAGTTTACTTTGGGCTTGATTGAAATCTAACCACCATACTTACTACTTGCATGATATCTAGTCTTGAAGCCGTTAAGTAAAAAAGGTTGATAAACATGGACCTATACATGGTATGAATTTCTTCTGCAGACTCATCATCCTTACTAAGATTGCATCTTGTTGTCATGGGAGTGCTCATAGGTGCACAAATTTCCATACCAAACTTCTTTAATATTTCTTTAAGGTACATGGCCTGAGAAATAAATATGCCTTTTTTAATTGGTGAACCTTAAAACCTAGAAAGAAAGACATTTCCACCAACATAGACATTTCAAACTCCTTCTACATGTTTTCTACAAAGCTTTTTCTCATAGAGTCAACATCACTTCCAAAAATTATGTCATCCACATAGACAACAATGATTAGAAAATTATCATTTTTAGTCTTGATGTAAAGGTTACATTTTGTTTCCCCTTTCTTGAATCCTTGTTGATGAATATATTTATCCAATCTAGAGTATCAGGCCTTAGGTGTCTGCTTTAGACCATACATGTCTCTCTTCAATATGTAGACATAATCCTTTTCTTTTGATAGTTGAAATCCTTTTGATTTCTCAATATATACTTCTTCTTGTAGTTAACCATTTAGAAATTTCAATTTTACATCCATCTGATAAACTTTAAACCCCTTAAAGCTTGCAAAGGCCAATAAGTTTCTTATTGCTTCAAGTCTGGCTAGCAGAGAAAATGTTTCTTCGAAGTACACACCTTTGACTTGTGCATATCCTTTACATACAAGTCTTGCTTTGTTCCTTAGTACTTTTCCATATCCATTCAACTTATTTCTATAGACCCACTTGGTTCCAGTCACATTTTTGTCCTTAGGTCTTGGAACATACTCCCCTGTCTCATTATTCTCTGTTTAATCTAGTTCTTAATTCATAGCCTTAACCTAATGTTCATTTTAAATGGCTTGAGAAAAGTTTTGAGGTTCCATCAAGGATAACTAAGCTAAGTTATGATGGCTTGTTGTGCCAACAAGCTTCCTTCTAGTTTGAACTCTTGATTCCTTATCTTTAGTAATTTGGATATATGGATTATTCTTTTGGACAGACTGTTACACAACATTTTTTCACTATCCTTGCACTCCCCGTCTACGATCCCGGAGGACCTCTACAGTGTAGCCAACATGCTTTCCCATCATGAAGAAACTCCCAGTATGTCCCTCTTCATGAGCAGGATAATTCCCCTTTGCATCATTTCCAAAGAATCTTCCTTTTATCCCAGTTTACAAGACTAATGCTACTGACCAGTTTTCTCCTTACACCGATTTACAGAGGTTAAAATTGACCCTCGCGCCGATCAGATTGGTTGAGCCCTTTTCCAGTAGCATCGATCCTCTTTTGGAAGGTTTCTTAAATCAAGAGTCGAATCTTCCATGTCTAGAAGCTTCGTAACAGAAGTCTGGTAGATGGTTGGGATGAATAGAGCCAAGGAAATAAGTTTGGGCTCCTTTCCCCTATTATGATGGAACAACCTCAAGAGATAAGACCTTCTCCCATGATGAGAGGAACCATCTCCCATCCATTCAAGCTATATAAGCCTCTCTTTTTCCCAAACAAAAGCTAGTTGAAGTTTTGGAGCAAGTGTGAATACCCAACAAGTCATTTATAGTTTATAACTTTCTAGTGTGTGTTTGAGGTATAATAGTGTGATTTTTTTTTGGTTTGAGACTAGAGGGAAAGAGGCCTTAAAATTCCATTTGTTGGGGCTATCCATGAAGTGCTAGCAGAAGTGTGGGAACTCGGATATGTCAGAGGCGACCAGCAACGTCAAGGCACCGGTTGTAATCTCTTTATGATTTATATTAATGCAACTATCGATTGATTTCCTACATGAAGTGTCATTTTACATATTTATGGTTTAATGTTCCTTGACCTATTAAGTAGGTTAAATACAATATTGCAAGCTTTCACATTTGTTGTTGTTGTTGTTGTTTGCTTGTTTTAGGTATTCGAAGGAAGTGTTAGTGCTTGAGATTTCACCCTAGGCTGAGGAAGGTAAACCTTCAAGGCAACATCAAACCATTTCACCTCGTAGCTATCCCTACGGGGTATGAGAAGGCTCTCTCCGGTCAATCTCAGTAAAATATTCAATGGACAGAGATGACCAATACAGTGACACTGATATTAGGCTAGTAAACTGATAAGGAGGGTTGATTTAAAGTTTTTGGGGTTTTTGGTGGCAATTGGAGGGAGTGCAATTCAGGGTGTGGGGATTGAGCTCAGTTTTTGCAGGTGGGTCTTTGGGGCAAGGAAGGAGTTTGTGCTGATGCCTTAAGCTGAGATGGATGATCAAAGAAGAAAGAGAGGGAGCTAAAGAGGGCAAACAATGACTTTGAATCCTCTTTAGACAGTGGAAAACATAAATATTAAACAAAATTGAAAGCTGAGCATGGCATGCATGAATTCAAACTTTATCACTTCTTTTGTTTAATTAGCAGCAATAGAATAAGAGATGGAACACATAAACACACTTACAGTGACAAGTAGGAAACACACCATCAACACAATAATCCACAAGAATCCACAATGATGTCTGCAAAACCCTGGCCTTCCTTTTCCTCAAATTGCAGAGATATAAGTAAAATATACAATAGAGCTTCTCCCTCAAGAGTCCAACCATGAAAATGAGCAAGAGAAGGCATAATATAGATCATCTAACTCATTTCCCCACCTCTAGGGGTCGAGCTCAGCTTCCTAGGAGCAGTTTGAACTAATTCTAAACTGAGCACTAGATAATAGGCAGTCAAAACAACTTGCCTCTAAAACTTAGGTAACCCATCCATGCATTTAATATTCACTATTTACATCAAGGAAACTTCTAGAAGTGTTAAAGGAGAGTAAATGTATCCATGTGCCATGAAAATTACCCAACAATCCATCATTTACATGCATTAAGAGTCAACCAAAGTAAAAACAGTGTTTTGCAGGCCGAAATAGTCAAAATGGTGAAATTTCCCTGAGTGGTCGCGCCCCTCCCTTGGAGTGGTCGCGCACATTGGCAGCTGTGTTTGAGGGCCTTCCTGGTGTCCAAATCAGGTGCAAGATAGCTTGTTGGAAAGGTCTATGAGTCTACTTTCCAACCCCACTGGAATTTCTGAATTTGGAGTTGATTTGACCCCTCAAAAGTCATTTCTCCCAAGGCAGCTTTCTGCAACTCAAAAAAGGGCAGAAAGTCAAAATTTGCATGTATTTTGAGCTTTTGGAAGTCCAAATCTCCATAAAATTTGAAGTCCATCCATAGGAAAGTGTATTTTTGCATGAAAATTCCAAAAATGTTGAGTTTTCCCCGTTCTGAGCTGTCCCCCCGAGTGGTCGCGCGCGGGGTGAGACCACTCCAACGGCCAAAACCTGTAAAATTCTAAAAAATGCCTCAAAACTCTCAAAATTTCTTGAGTTTGCTGCTAGGAGGAGGCTAATGAGTATCATGGTGAGTAAGAGAGGCCTCAGCCAAGATACGGAGCGGGTTGGTCTTCTTCCTCCTCTTGCGGGCCTCGGACAACTTCCTTTGGAGTATCTTCATTTTTGCCTTGCAAACATGCATTCTCACCCAATAATGATTCTTCATGTTCCGTAGCAGCCTCTTGTCCTGGTTGGCTTTCTCCAACAGTTTCTCCAAGCGAGCATTTGCCTGAATGAGCAAAGACTCCCGGTCAGCAAGCAATGGGTCCCCGGGCCTCCTACGGTTCAAACCTCGATTACCGCGGATCCTCCATAGCTCATCAAGTTCTTTCTCCGCCTCTAATTGTCTGTTGCGCTGCTCCAGATAAGTGATGGTCCATTGAGCCATTTGGAGCTTCTGCTGCAACACGAGGTTCTCCTCCTCTCTCTGTCTGATAAGCTCATAAAAATCTGAAGAAGGAGAGTGAGCATCAAGGTCAATGAAATCATGACGTGTATCGCCAGCTCTCTCATCCTCAACCATGGGCTGCTTACCCTCCCGTACTGCCTTTGCTGATGAAGAATGCGAGGCCCCTTCCACCTGGTGTGGAGATAACACTCGCTGATCTGAAGAAGATGATGAGACCCCTTCCACCTGCTGTGGAGAAAATACTCGTCGAGCTGCTGCAAATAAGGTCCTATGACCTCTCTGATAGGTGACCCGAGGTGAAGAAGCCACATGTCTCGGAACAATAATCTCGGGCTGGTGTGATGGACCTCCCGCCTCATGAATGGCCTCTGGCTCTGGTTGTGGCTGTGGTGGCACTGTAAAAACCTCATGAGAAATGAAGTCTGCCCATGGAATGCCCTGCTGACTCAACTGATGGGAAACAATGAGCTGAATGAGACCATGATGGCACAAACTCCTGTGCTGCTGAGCTGGGGACTGCCTCTGAAACACGGACACCATCCTCTGAATGTCCTGGAAGAAGTAAACCGGGATGTTCATCATCCTCACTCGGGTAAAGTGCATCAACAAGCGAATGTGACAAGCAAAGACTCGTGAAAACCTTCCCTCACATGTGAAGTAATGCATGATAAGCCGCATGATCGGAGCATACTCCTCTCGGAGGAATCTGAAAGGAAAGTTCCCTGACAAGTGATGTACGAATGCTGGCCTGACATATGGCTCAAAATAAACAAAATCCAGCCATTTGCGCTTTGGCCACACCTCACCCACATTGGGTATCCCGATAGCCTCTGAAATCATCTCAGGAGAAAACACAAAATTCACCCCTGCAAGAGTAACCTGCCCATCATGAAGGCGCAAAACAAATAACCAGGCCAACTCCCTGTGGTGCTGAATCTGGGCAAGCCTCTCGCAAAACTGGAAACATGACATGTACTGGAAACAAGTCACTGCCAATGGGCAAGCCTGTAATTCTGCTAAAGATGTGGGCTCTTCTCTCCTATGATGACCACCTTTGCCACCCCTACAAGGCCTCTGCTGTGCCTCAACCTTCGTAGAAGAAGACCGGTCATCACCTTGCTCATTAGTTTCAGTGTTTGACATGGTGTTATTGAGCAAGGCGGAGAAAATAGGCAAAGTTGACTGCTGCCCTGCCTGCAAAATGCTGAGAAGTATGCTGTTTTCAAGGGGAAAAAATCATGAGGGAAATGTTAGGGGAGGGACTTTTTCATAAGGAATGGGAAAATATATAAAAACAGGGAACTTTTAAGGAATAATTCACAAAATGTCAAACATGTTATCTCATCTCTCATCATCGGGAAATCATTTGCAAAGAAATATCTTTATTAAGGAAGACATGTAATAAGGTCACCAAGGGAAAGGACAATACATTTTTCAACAGGGGGTAAGGGGTAGCATGTAATACAGGAGATGGGGCAGCACTGATTACTAGCATCAACAGATAGCTCTTAGATTTTGTCCTTTGACTGTACATTATTAGGCATACTCTGTTTTTCCAAGGGATTGATGTACTTTTGATGCTAAGGGGAAATAAGGAATTAATTTACATTTGTCATAAGGGGAGGAGGGCTTCACTTAACAAATTCAAAAGAGAAAGGAGATGCATTGCATCAAGGGTATTAGGGGGATAGAAGGGAAAAGGATGCGTAGGGTTTGGTTTTGGAGACACAGCAACATTCTTTTGCAAACAGTATTTCAGAGCAGCATGTCCTTTAATAAATATGTACCGCTGTATTTGCTTTATTTTTGCTTTGAATAACACAGCCTCCTTTTCACTGTATTTGTGAGGACTATGCACAGCAATAAGTTTCTTTTGTTCTTGCAATGGCTTGGCTACACATAGTAATCTTTTCCTCTGTTTTTTGTCTTTTTTGTTTTATTATTTTTACCATTGCAATTGCTCTTTCCTTTTACACATCACTATTTTGATTCTTGCTGTGTTTTTATATATATATTTTTTATAATATTGTTGTGGGGAAGGAATTAGGGTTTAAGGGATGCATATGAGAGGGATTAGGGTTTTAGGTATAGGGAATGGGGAATTGATATTCATTGCAAATGTGATGAGATAGAGACACATTATGACAATTGTAAATCTAATAGGAGTAATGGAGGGAATAAAGAGGAATTAAAAACCTTGAAAGCAAACACCAACCTTAGCAAAATTGCCTACATGAACAAACAATCACTAAACCTATTTCTCTTCATATTTTTGATGGTAAAAATGCATGAACACAAGCTCATCATCCATGTTTCAAACATTCAATACATTAGAGAGGCCTACCTCGAGCAATTAGCAAACCAAAACGCAATTTTGAGTGGATTTAGGAAGGTTCTGTGAGTGGGAGCCCGAGTGGTCGCGCGCAGGCTCCGAGTGGTCGCGCACACCCTGAGTGGTCACGCGCGTTAGAAATTTGAACTGTGGAGGAGGCGCCGAGTGGTCGCGCACCGCCCAGGTGGTCGCGCACACTGCCCGAGTGGTCGCGCACCAGAAATCTCCTTATTTTTTCTGCAATTCGCCCTCTTTCTCTCTTTCCGCCCTCTTGCTCTTCTTTGCTAGCTCATAGAGGCATAATGAAGATGTTTAGAGGGAAATTTACCTCTTGTAGGTTCAATTTGAAAAAATTAATTTACAAAACCCACTCTCTAATGTTCTATTTTGACATTCACTTTTAACACTGCTTTTTGAGTTGCTTTGTCCTGAATTTAGCTTTTGAGGCGCTTCAACTTCATTCTTTTTGCAGGTTGACCATCTGATGGAGTCTGGCGAGGAGACCAGGGTTATTGCCGGCATTTTGAAGACTTTTGAAATTTTCCTTATTTTTTACAAATATTACATGACCTTGGGTTTAAAAACAGGGTTTTTAAATCCAAGGTATAAATGAGTTGTACCTGATGAAAAATATCAATGGAACATATGTACATACCTCCTTCTGGCTTGCTGGGCACTCATGGACCTTTGACTCATGACCTTGCAGTGATTTTTGACCAAAACCCTAGACCTAAGACTTGGGACCTCAAGACAAAAATAAAAACAAGTATGACCCAACCTCATTATGATATGACCTGATCCAGCAAAGCCAAGAAGGGAACAAGGACCAACTCCTCCATCAGTTTTATGGCATGCCTAACGGGATGCAAAACTGACACTGATGAGACACCTACCTATGCATATGCAAAGAGCTTTTGATCACCGATGGAGGGCTCAAGACCGACACTAACAGGAAGGAAACGGAAGATAGCTAGAGTGAGGAAGCAGGATCATCACCAAGCGGAATAGTGTTCGAAGAGGTAGGCCCTCTTAATTGATTCTAGCTTAAGGATATTTTCCATAGATTGTTTGTTTGTGGCTAGACCCGATCTCTCGGGCTAGAGGAATTATTTGTGTCTGCACTGAGAATTTACCTACACCACAAATTGGCGACTCCACTGGGGAGCTAATCCTTCTGTTTGATTGATTGTAATTTTATGGTTTTGTGTGAACTTTTTTAGTATCACCTTTTCCCTTTAGTGTTCTCTGCTTTGCCTGGTTTACTGCTCCAAGCCTAAAATTTATAGTGGCAAGTCTGGTCTTAGCCTTTGAAAAAATAATTTTTTTCCTTGAATCCTCGATCAGCGCATTTATTTTTCTGATAGTCGCACAGATCAGCGTGAGTTTATCTAAAACAGTTGCACTGACCTCCTTCTAGTGCGTGTTGTCAATTAGGTAGTCACGTCGGTTCCTGTAGGTGAAGATCGGGGTTTCCCCTAGATCATAACCAATGTGTCTTGCCTTCTTAATTTATACCTCTTAGCTCGTTTTGCATGTTTTCTCCTTGACTGGAAGGCTTCATTAGCTTGGTTTGTGTGCTTGTTTGGTTTATCCCATCCTCTGGTGTGTTAATTCTAACCCTGTGTGAAGTTCTTTTTTAGTTTTTCTTTGAATCCCTCGATCAGCACTACTTGTAGCCTGGCCAGTCGCATCGATTAGCCCATCAACGCTAGTTCTAGTTTGGCCAGTCATGCCAGTCGTGCTGATTTGTGCTAGTTGTCAGTTAGGCAATCGCTCTGGTCTCTGAGTTAAGAAAAAATCAGAATTTCTCCCATTTTAGTGCCAGTGTGTCTTGACCCTCAGACTCTCTTCTTTTGCCCAGAAGTGACTAGGATGCTTTGTTTGCTGCTTTTGATTGATCGATTGGCTTGAAGTTTCATTGCTTGATTTTTTTAGTTTTTTGGATGGTTCTATGACCCTAGGGCATCTAGGTCAATTACCGTTCATTTGTTTGTTTACTCATTGTGTCAAGTTTCTGATTTGCTGCTTCATTTAATCCATCTTTCAGTTGCAACATCTTCATTGCTTCATTTTCAATTGAATGAATGAAAGAGCCTCATTTCTTCTCTTATTTTGAGTGTCTCTTTTCTCGTTCTGAGCATAGATTACATTGCTTGGTTTGTCGATTAAAGCATTTATGTGTTTGGTTTGTTCGATTAAGGGAAAGAGTTGCTTTTAGTTTCATTTATCATGCTTTGGATTTGATCGATGCTTGTTTGTTTAGAATTGTGAAAATTTTCATTAAATTGCTTTATGTGAAAGATTCATTTTGCATTTTATGAAAAGAAGAGCATCATTCTAGTTTACTTAAGCGAAAATATTGCATTAGTAGCATTATTGAGAAGCTAGAATTGCATCATCATAGGCATGGAAATGAAATGCAACTTATTTTGTTGTTAAGGGAAGATTAAGTTCATTTAGGACATATATTCATGAAATATTTCATTCTTTGATTGTTGTATTGATTTTGTGTTCCCTATCTCTCAATTAGTGTTAAATTTCATCGAAGACAAAAATCTCTTTTCTCATATAGCTACATGTAGGAGTTTTGTCAGATGACAGTGGTAGGGCCTTGTAATTGAAACCTAATTCAAGATCAATTGCTAAAATTTATCGAATTAACCTAAGGAAGCATTGAAACTTAACGCTTACATTTAGAGGTCTAGGCTAGAGACGTGTTCTGATGTCTTAAAACCTAGTAGCTGTCATTCACTTCGGCACTAGACATCGCTAGTACAGACTTGTGCTCCCTGTACCATCGTGTATATAAAGGGAGACTTGATTAGGTCTACATTCCTTTATCCATAGGAAGCTGAGTTTGTTGCCTTGTAAACGTGATACACCGAACATAGCATTCAGGGAGATTGCTTGCCCGTACTTCTCGGTTCGCCAGGAGGTATTCTGCAGTTCATGGTTACCTGGTGATCCTTATGCTTAATGTACCCTAAGTAGTCATTTTTGATCTTTACTGACTCTTTAAATTTGAAAAGATCATCGAGCACTTGTCCTTTCGAGCTCATTCATTCCGAAAGTGACTAGAGTCACCTTTCGTCCTTTTCTAGACTCTTAAAATATGAAAAGGAAAAGTTTTTTTTTTTCAGTGTCTTAAAATTAACTGCGCACAAAATATTCATGGTTAAATTTATCTTCCTTAGTGTTTCTTTAAAAGTCAATTTTGATGGCAACATTCCCAAAGTCTACCAGTCAAGGGTTCCCCTCGGATGGTAATCTTGTCCTTTTCCTTCTTTTGGAAATGTTGGTGCTCCTTATATGGCAATGTTGTCCCTCCTTGGGTTAATCATTGGTTTACCTGTCTAGTTATTTTCGACCTTGGTGGTCCCGAGTGTCTCGACTCCTGTGCAAACGTCTCCTTCATTCGAATCACATCGCGTTGATTATAAAGTTTACCTCTCACCTTCTTCTCCTATTTCTTCACCTTCCTCTTCGACTTCGCCTCATGAAATTTCAAATCTAGTAACCAGGAGGCTAATAAGAAGAAGAAGAAGTCAGATAAGCGAGAGGCCAACCGTGCAGCTATTGCTCTAAATGCACTTCCTGTCGACAAACCTTCCAATCCTCCATGGAAGGTTAGATTCCCTTGCAAGTTGTGTAAGGGTGACCATCTTCTTCGAGACTGTCCTGGCGTCCCTAGAGTCTTAGAGGTATGGTCTCAAGACCTGAATCGACCATCCCCGTCAACCTCTAGAGATCATGTCGATATTAAACCTTCAGCTAACAATGGTAAGAAGAAATGGAAGATTAGATTCCCTTGTAGGTTATGTGAAGGAGAGCATCTTCTTCAGCTTTTTCCTCTTAGGGATAAAGCTTCCAAAGTTTTGGAAAACCTTGTAGCTCATCGACCCCAACTTCCTATTGGTTATTAGAGGCTTTCTTTTAACCCTCTCCTAGTTGGTAAAGAGATTGACTTGGATTCATCTCTTTTCCATCCTGCCCTTCTTGAGCATGACTCTCTTATGTCTATTCTCGACCGACCATTGGTTGAAAAAAGTGTTGACTTGGCTCCGCCTTCAGTTGTTCACTCTGTTCCCGACGAGAGTAGTGATCATACTTCTCATGTTCTTCTTGTATCCTCAGATTCTCATGAATTGAAGAGTGACCCTACCATCCTAGTTGTTTAGGAGAGTCCTTCTCCTTCTCCTGCAGAGCATGGGGGCAACCATATGATACCCCACCAAGTAGTTTTGTCATTTCTTTCGATTGGATTTAATTGACTGCCTTCCGCCTCCCATCTTATGTGCCTTTCTAGATTACAGTACAAGCCTATAATATTGTAGTACATGGAACTATATAGATTAAGGCGCGTCTGTCAGCATCATGTCCTCTAATACTTGGCAAGCTTTGGGTTCCCCACAGCCTGTGCTAGTCACTCAGAATCTGTTGGCTTTCAACAGAGGAACTATTCAACCCATAGGGATCCTTCCGAAGTTCCCTATTACTTTGGGAGGAAAGACCATCTATATAGATGTGATGGTAGTCCAAGGTCCCTTAATCTTCTCCTTGGATGCGACTATGTTTATGTCATGGGAGCTCTTGTTTCTTCACTTTTCCGTGTGGTTTGTTTTCTGCACGAAGGGAGAATTGTGACCATTGATCAACTGTCATTCATTGGTCACCAGGAACCTCCTTTGCAACCATTGTCCCCCATTAAATCTTGTTTGCAAGCAGTACCTTCCCCGCCATAGGTCAATTATGTGGCTACTCGTTCCGTCTCCGCATCTGCTGATGTTCACACATATGGTATTGTACATTATGTACTGGGGGCATTGGAACCCGATCTGCCATTTGTACTAGTTGACATGTGTTCCTGCCAGAGCGTAGTTCTCCTGTCCAGTGAGGACCTCTTGGGGGCCATGTTCTCATATGGTCCATGAACATCTTCCAGAGCATAGTTCCTTGTCTTGTGTCAAGCTCGTTAAAACAACGAAACGAGGGGTGTGAGAATAGTTCCTTGTCTTGTGTCAAGCTCGTTGAAACATGAAACAAGGGTACAAGGATAGTTCTTTTTCTGTGTCAACCTTGTTAAAAAATGAAACAACATCCGAGGATAGTTCCTTTTCTGTGTCAACCTCGTAATGAAATAGCATCCAAGGATAGTTTCTTCCTGTATCAACCTCGTTTAAAAAATGAAACAAAGTGTCAGAGCATTGTTCCTGGTCTTGTGTCAAGCTCCTTAAAAAATGAAACAAGGAGTCTTAAGGATAGTTCTTTTACTGTCTCAACCTCATTAAAAAATGAAGCACCTGCCTTTTCCAGATAGCGTCTTTGATAAGATCTCATAAAATCCCAGTCGATTCTTTCCTGGATCTTGAAAGTGAACCTTCATCCCATTCACTTAGTTGAATGAAATGAAGCTTGGGGGGCATGTACCTCGAATTGAGTCATTATTCCAAGGGCATGAAAACTTATCGCAAGCATAGTTTTTCCATTTCAAGTTTGTGTAAACATGAAACTAAATCCAAGCAAAGCTCTCCATGGTTCAAGCTTGTGTAAAAATGAACCCATGCCCAATTTACATCTTGTGATTGTTGTTTTCATCAGTTAATTTCTGCTAGATGAGCCTTGGTTGTTTCATTCTATCACCACCATCTCTTTGGCCGATCATATGCTTTCACATGGTTTTTTTACCCTTTCTTGAGGAACCACAACAATGAGTGATTTTACTAGCCAGCTTCTTGACCATTACATGTTTTGAGCAGTTCCACCATTGCCAGAACTAGTTGCTTCCCTTTATACCACTCATTCCTCCAGAACGAGTCACCATTAAGCTCTTTTCTGACTCGTAAAAAATGAAAAGATTGCTGAGTATTTTTCCCTTTTTAACTCGTTAAAGAGAATAAAAACAGGGGGTCTGCTTTCAGCTCTTTTTCGACTCTTAAAAGATGAAAATATTACTGAGCTCTTATTGTTTTGAACTCGTTAAAGGTTGTAAAATGTCATGCACCCAGTATACATTTACCCCTTTTTCGGGTTGGGATGCACTATTTACAAAAAAGGTACTCCTTGACTGAAATGGTCAAGTGGTTCTCTTGAGCATCATTTTCTACCTTTTCGAGCGTGAAAGACACAAATGTATGAAAAGGGACCATCTGGAGTTTTCTTTTCCATGTCTTTTTCAAACTCTCTAAACATGAAAAAAATACCAAGTTGAACCTTTGTCAGAATCGTTAAAACATTAAACGACATTGGATTCGTCACCACAACGAACGTGAGCTTCTCCTTCCTAGGGCTCATTAAACTTACTAGGTCGAATTCGTCCGAAGGATGAACTTACACTGCAAGCATATTCTATCCCCTTCAAGATTGTGATAAAAAATCATTGGGGTACCTGCCAGAAACGGTGGGGGACAATTTTGAAATTCAGTCAGTCGTGTCGGCAGCTTACTCTTGAACATGACACTTTCTGCTTTGTGTCGGGTTGGGATATCCTCCTTTTCATTTTACCTTCTTGGGTTGGGCCACTCATTTTTTCCTTCCATTTGATCTCTGCCACGTCATCATGACCACTGATCCTATGGATCCAACAGCTGCCAAACTCTGGAATCGTGTCGTCGATATGTTCAAGAGTCAGTGCTTCTTCAGTTACACTTACTCTTGATTATTTGTATCATCTGAAATCATTTGCATCCCTTTGTCTCGTGCCAATGATGTGGGATACATCATGGCCCTCCTTCAACATGGTCGTTTCCTATCGACTTCAACTTATTATCCAGGAAGCTGGCCGAGAGACTTCCTTCCAGTACCTTAGAGCTTGCATGCCCTAATGGAAATTTATTCGCACTCGATGATAAGTTTAAATCATTGGATTTAGATCAAATGATTTCACAGGTGTTCGACATCAGTTTCTTTATTCACATTCCGTGAAGTGTGTTGCCATTACCTTGAGAGCCATCATCATTATTGGTGGTTTCTCTCACGCTTGTTAACAGTTCACATCATTGACCAGTAATCAATCGACTTCCTAGCCTGTTTGACTTCAACACATTCATTCACCTATTAGGATTTGTACTTTGATTGGGTCGTTTGGAGTGCAAGACCCTGGGCTAAGATTACACAAGTCCAACTTGCGAGGCGATGTGACATGGTCATGTTGATATACATGTCTCTTTCAGATGGATGGCTGTGACCATACCATGAGTTGTTATATGTGATCCTTCTCATTATTGGGTGGTTGCAACCATACCTTGGTTTCATTATGATCCTTTCTGTTGGATGGTTGCGCCCATGCCTTGGATCCATTTACATGATCATTCTCTGGATGGCCGTGTCCATACCACGATTCATGTATCATTATTCATAGTTCTTAGTGATGTATATGTATCTATGCTTGCTTGCAGTTTTTCTGATGACAGATTCTGATTCCCGCTTCCACTTATAAATCATTTCACCCCTCACTCTAGTTTAGTCTTCATGCTTTAGGGGGCATCTGTTACATAACATTTTGTCACTGTCCCTGCACCCCCTGTCTATGATCTGGGAGGACCTCTATAGTGTACCCGACATGATTTTCTATCATGAAGAAACTCCCAGTATGTCCCTCTTCATGAGCAGAATAATTCCCCTTTGTATCTTTTCCCAAGAATCTTCCTTCTATCCCAGTGTACAAGGTTGACGCTACTAACCAGTTTTCTCCTCGTGCCGATTTACAGAGGTTAAAACTTACCCGCATGCCGATTGGATCGACTGAGCCCTTTTCCAGTGATGTTGATCCTCTTTTGAAAGGTTTTTTCAATAAGGAGCCAAAGCTTCCACGTTTAGAAGCTTCGTAATAGAATTCTGGTAGATGGTTGGGTCGGATAGAACCGAGGAAATCAGTTTGGGCTCCTTTCCCCTATTAGGATGGAACAACCTAAAGAGATAATACCTTCTCCCATGATGAGAGGAACCATCTCCCATCCATTCAAGCTATATAAGCCTCTCTTTTTCCCAAGCAAAATCTAGTTGGAGTTTTGGAGCAAGTGTGAATAACCAGAAAGTCATTTATAGCTTATATCTTTCTAGTGTGTGTTTGAGAGAGAATAGTGTGATTTTTTTTTGGTTTGAGACTAGAGGGAAAGAGGCCTTAAACTTCCATTTGTTGGGGCTATCCATGAAGTGCTAGTAGAAGTGTGGGAACCTGGATACATCAGAGGAGACCAGCAATGTCAAGGCACCAGTTGTAATCTCTTTTTGATTTATATTAATGCAACTATTGATTTATTTCCTACATTAAGTGTCATTTTAAATCTTTATGGCCTAATGTTCCTTGATCTATTAATTAGGCTGAATACAACATTGCATGTTGTCACGTTTGTTGTTGTTGTTGTTTGCTTGTTTCAGGTATTTGAAGGAAGGAAACGGAAGATAGTTGGAGTGAGAAAGCAGGATCATCACCAAGTGGAATAATGTTCTAAGAGGTAGGCCCTCCTAATTGGTTCTAGCTTAAGGATATTTTCCATAGATTTTTTGTTTGTGGCTAGACCCACTCTCTCGGGCTAGAGGAATTGTTTGTGTCCGCATTGAGAATTTACTTGCACCACACATACCTAGATGGAGTTTATGGATACAATGGCTCGCCTTATTCTTCTTGTTCATCATCACACTCTTCATTCTAATTTTCCTCTTCCTATTTTTCTTGGTTGTGTTGTAGCAGCTACAACCACCCTCCAAAATTTTGCTTATGCTTTGATTTTGGAGCCTCCCTTTTTATCTAATGTAGCTCATCTTGCATTGATCCAAGTATTCATGTTTCGAATGAGACTTATCTTTTCATTTCGCTTATGTTTTCTCACTTAGAAGTCACAAGCCAATCTCCTAAATTGGTACACATAACAGTTCTGGGCTTGCCTCCATAAACTACTCAATACTTGAAGGTAGTCAAACTTGATGATTGGAATTGCGCAATTCATACTGGTAGTCAGCCTTGAGCTTAGAAACTATGCAATCATGGAAGGCAGTCAGGCTTGATGATTGGAATTGTGCAGATCAGACTGGCAGTAAGCTTTGAGCTAAGAAACTGCACAGTCATGGAAGGCATGCCAACACTGAACCCAAAAATTACACAACCCTCACTAAGCTAAAAAGCTAGGAAGTGCACACTGAATCGGAAAGTTTCCCAGTTCCCCAGAACTATGCAGTATTTCTTGATAGTATGCATGGAAAGTTTCCCTTGGAAAAGAAAGAAAACTAAAGGGAAAAAATCATCCCTAGGAAGTAGGGATCTATTATTAGTTCCTCGAAGGTGGTACATTGTTATTTTTAGAAGTTTCCACCAAGTGTCGCTTTTGTCCTTGATCTCAGGCATGTGCATCATAAAACCTCATTTTCTCAAATATAGTTAATCAATGCCTCTAGATCTAATTTGAGAATTTGATCTTAGATCCCTAGCATTCCTAGAGAGATCAAGGAACCTTTGGTGGGATCATCGTCTCTTTTTTGGGTGAGTTTTGTTGTTATTGCCTTTTTTCATCTTCTCTATCGCTTTTTGTCATTTCACTTGTGTGAGTGTTGTTTTGATTATTTCTCTTCATGGTTGCTGGTGTTTTGACTTGTATAAGTGTTGTTTTAAGCTTTAGATTTCCTTTCCCAAGTGTCACATTAGTTTTCCTGTTTTTGTACTAATGGTCATTGTTGTGGCGACTCTTCTCACTTACTTCGTTTTCCTTATGTTTGATAAAATGTTGCACTTTATTCACATGAATTTATCTACGCTTAGTTAGATCCAAACTTAGTTTCACATTATCTCTCAGAGCTTCTTTTCTTTCATAGTTCCCTTGGACATATTTGGTTTTCCCTTGTCTGGATCTCACTTTGCACAGATGACACTACACAATCTAGAGGCTCAAGCCACAAGATTGGCCTCTGGAATTGTGTAGTGAGCAATCTAAGTTGGTTGCAACTATGCACTGCACAGTTCCAAGGGACATGCTCTCATATTGGCCACTGAGCCTACACAATATGCAGTCTCTCCTAGGCCTTTTCCCAGGATGAACTACACATTGTGCAATACCAGTCATCAAGCTTCCACCTTGGCTATTGGGACTGCGCAATTCCCATAGTCATCTAGTCCCCCTTATCAAGAAAAATTGTGCAATCCTTCCCATATAATTCCTGACTTGCTACTTGAACTTGCCTTGAATTTTTTTCTTTAAACTGACATTTTCTTGCCATGAGTGTCCTCTATGTCCCACAAGTACAGCGGTTGTTGAACATTTCTCCGGTAGTCATAGTTACCATGGCATCTATGAGAGCTACATCAAAGGAAACCATAAAGAGAATTAATGGGGAAGAAGATGAGTAGACATCAATTGATTTACCAGTCTATGTTGATACTCAGTTATTTATAGAGAAGGGAACAATACTGACATGGAAACATATCAAAGACACTTTTGCAAAGGACGTTGAGGCATATTTAGAGGACCGAAAAGTTTATCTTATCATACAAGAGTGAGGGTTATACAAGGTTGCATGCAGGTATCCAAATTTCCCATGTGTGGACATCATCAGTTGGATTGTCTCAGATACAGATGAATAGGCTATGACATTGAGCTTTGCCAACGGTCTGAAGCTTGCCACCTTCAGGGAAGAAGACTTTCAGCAGATGTATCACTTTCCCAAGCTAGTGAAGCGCATAGACTCACTTTTCTATGCCACCCATAGTTATTTGAACACAAGAGAAATTTTCAAGCACTGGGTTAAATAGCCATCGAATTTTTGACAGACACCCACCCATGTGTAAAAGACAAAGTCCCTTAGGAAGGCTTACTAGCTCTTGATTATCTTCGCCTGCAGAATCCATGGTTAAGAGAAAACATAAACCTTTCCTAAAGGGTGGGAGGTATTGTTCGATCAGTTGGTGAATGATGGGAGGCCATTCAACTAGTCAGATCTATTGGCTCAATAATTGAAGGCCCATGTAGCAGAGGATTAGAATCTACCCAAGGATGAATGAGCAAGGTTCTATATGTCTGCATACTTACTAGATGCAATCTATGCACAACAACAGTTCCCTGGCATGAGCTAGACATGGAAACCATGAGAGTCTGTCATGAACATATATTTCAAGTTGTTTTTAGAATGAAATTATCGAGGATTAATAGCACGATTATCTGACCACTTTATCATCCTGCTATACAATATTATTGAACAAGATCCACCTTGCATGTTCCAAGAAGCAATGGAGGTAATAGTAGACATTTCAGACTAGTATGCCTCACCATGTGGCACCTTCATTAGAGTGTTTAATGGATAGAGGCCTCTACATGTCTTAGCAAGGTATGCCACTGATAGATTGATCATGCAAGAAGTATCATACCATCTTGCTAGAGGGTTGTCAGCAGTGTTACATAGGAAGAAGAAAGCACCATGACCCACTCTTCATTTGTGGATCGGATTATACGAGATAAAGAACTTGAAAGTTGCAGATGTCGAGACTAAGGACATAGTGAAATTTGAGTTTGGCACCAAAGAATTTAATCTACATAATCCCCACAGTATTTGCAAGGACCACTGTATGAGAATTTACTTTTCCTGGATCAGCAAGGCATTTCATTGGCCAGAGGAGGATCCTTGGAGGTACTACTACAATGCCTCCCTTAACGAGCCATTCAGTATAGCAAGGAATTTAAAGGTTACTTCACAGACAACAACAATTCCAGAAGCAACAACAAAAGAAGGCAACAATCTTGTGCAAGACAAAGGAAAGAGGAAGATTACTGATAATAGAGAGGGAGAGAAAAGCTACAAAATGAAAGTAGGCCCTCTTATTGTGAAAGCATATTTGGCAAATGTTGTGTAGGTAAATCCTCTCTGTGGACAGAGACAATCCCTTTAGCCCAATGAATGGGTCTAGCAACAAACTAGACAATCTACAAGACACTTTCCTAGATTACAATCAAAATAAGAGAATAGGAAGGGGACCGACCTCACTCTGATGCTATAATGCACTCCTTTGTTGAAGATCTTGATCACTTTCTCCTCAGCCTCAGTCCTTGCTGCTTATAGTGTTTGAATACCTACACAAGAGGAAAAAGATGCAACAAAGCATAAAAGTGAAACAAGCATAATCAAATGTAATCCACTTAACAGATCATGGAGCATTAAGATAAATGAAGCATTGACACAAGTATTTATCGAAAGTGAACTAGTAGTTGTATATATTAATAAACAAAAGAGGAAGCATACAACCCAGGGCTTGATGTTAGTATCCCTCCTTGAGTGAATGTCCACGTCTAATCTCAAGCTTTCCAAGCACTCCTTCTCCAAGCCAAAGTGAATAGCATATAGGCAATATCTTAGCATAAGGGTGCAAATAATCAGAGACCAACCATTTGGGAATGGGAGGGGAATGAATTTATAGGTATGGAGAGGGAGTTAGAATCTCACCAAAGATAGGGGAAGTTCCTCATCTCAAGGAGGAAGCTCATAGGGATAAGATCAAAGGGTAATATTGGGAGAATTCGACCACATCCACAATGAACATCATTCAGATCGCATTATGGAAGCCTCTAGATCATGAAGCTTCTATTCTTCTTTGGGAAAAATTTCCTTTTAGAGATAAACATGAGTATCCAGGCCAAATCCGCACTAGCAATGCGTGGCTCATATGGTGCAACCTACCATTAGCACAAGGGGTCAGTGTCACAGTCGTGCTGACCCAAAAATTAGGGTTTTGAGCTCATTTTCTTCAGAAAATCTCAAGGAAAATCTTCACTAGTTCTTCAGAGAGGATCTGAATTGCATATCAGGATGGGTACACTGCATAGTTGTCAAGTTTTTGGCATTCCGGGGTATGACACAGCGAAGTGTAGGAGGTGTGACAAAATATTGTGTAATAGATGCCCCCTAAAGTATGAAGGAAGAATAAAGAGTGATGGATGAGATGATTTATGAGCTATTGTAAGGACTAGAAAAAATACCATCAGGAGACCTACAAATCAAGGATGCATATACATATACATATCTGATACCTCTGTCATATATATCAAAACATGAATCCATGGTATGGACACATCCATCCAAATAGAAAGGACCACGTGAAAAGATCCATGGTATGGGCGTAACCATCTGAATGAAAAGGATCAAATGGAAGTCTAAGATCCACAATATGGACACAACCACCCAATCTAGAAGGATCATCATCATCATAGATATAAGGTCCCAAAGTATGGTCACAACCATCCGTATAGAGGAAACATGTATACAATCATGAATAATATATAACTTCATGCAACCTGAGTTATATCAGACAAAACTCAGGGTCTTGCGCTCCATCCCAACCCGATCAAAGTACGAATTCTAACATGTGAATGAACGTGTCGAAGTCAAACATGCTAGAAAACCACCTGATTACCAGCCAATGGTGTGAACCGTTAATAGGCACGAGAGAAACCACCAATAATGGTAATGGCTCTCATGGTACAACAATACAATCCGTGAATGTGAAAATGAAGTTGAAGTCGAACACTCATGGAATCATCTGATCGAAGGCCAATGATGAAAATTTGTCGTCAAATGTGAAGAAATTTCCATTAAGGCATGCAAGCTCTAAGGTACTGAAAAGAAGTTTCTAAGTCATCTTCCTGGATAATGAGTGAAGTTGACAGGAAATAACCCGTCGAAGGAGGGTCATAATGATTCCCTCATCATCGAAATGAATTGAGGAATAAAGTGGAATAAATGAGTATGATCCAGGACTGTGGCAAAAGGTCAGACAATGTATAGGTAGTAAACTGTATATAGGACTTCTTTTGAACATATTGGCGACACGATTCTCGAGTGTGGCAAAATTTGACTCAACATAGGACCAAGGGTCATGACGACGAAGTGGAATAGTTAGATGAGAGGAAAAATGGATCAACCAAACCTGGAAGTTCATGTGACTGAGTAAGGATATCCCAAACCCGACATGAGAAACAAATGAGTGTCATGTTCAAGAGCGACATGCTGCCTATACAAGAGATGTTCTGCTTTCACTTTTTCCCCATTATTTCTTGTGAGTACCTCTTTATTTTTGCACAAGCTTGAAGAGGATACCTTATGCTTGTCATATAAGTTAACCCTTTGGATGAATCCATCCTCATAAGTTTTACGAGTCCTAGGAAGGAGAAACTCGGTTTCGTCATGGTGACAAGTATTTCGTCGTCTAATTTTTACGAGTCTGATGGAAGAGTAACTTGGTGTCTTTTTCATATTTAGAGAGTTTGGAAAAGAGATGGAAAAGAAAACTCCATCAGGTCCCTTTTCGTAATTTATCTCTCGAACCCGAAAAGGTAGAAAACAATATTCGAGAGAACCTCTTTACCAAGTCGATCAAGGTGTTCCTTTTTCGTAACATAGTCTATCGTAGTTAGAAAAATGGTTAAACTTATACTAAGTAGACATCAATTCATTTGATTTAACTAGTTCGAAAAGAAAAATACTTGATGTTCTTTTCATTTTTCGAGAGTAAAAAAAGAGCTTAAAGATGACTCCACCTGGAGGAACAAGTAGTATAAAAGGATAGAAACTGGTTTCGGTCATGACGGAAGTTCTCAAAACATGTAAAGGTCAAGAGGCTGGATAATAAGACCACTCATTGTAGATGTTCCTCAGGAAAGGGTAAAACAACCAAGTGAAAGCAAATGATCGACCAAAGAGATGGCAACGATGGAATGGAAAAACCAAGGTTCATCTAGAAAAAAATAGGTTGATAAAAACGACAATCACAAGAGGTAAAATGGGCATGGTTTAATTTTTACACAAGATTGATACATGGGAAACTCTACTTGAAATTGGTTTCATTTTTATACAAGCTTGAAACATGAGAAAAAACTATGCTTGGATTTGGTTTTATTTTTACACAAGCTTGAAACGGAGACAAACGGTGCTTGAGTTTGGTTTCATGCCCCCAGTATAATGACTTAATTCGAGGTACATGCCCCCCAAGTTTCATTTCATTCACCTAAATAGGCTATCGGTTACTAACAAGTGGATGGAATGAAGTTTCACTTACGAGATCTAATCAAAGACTCGAATTGGAAGGGGATTTGTTTCATTTTTTAACAAGCTTGACATAAGAAAAGAACCATGCTCATGACACCTTGTTTCATTTTTTGACGATCTTGACACAAGTAAAGGAACTATGCTCACAACACTTATTTTATTTTTTAACAAGGTTGACATAGTAAAAGAACTATCCTCATATCCCTTGTTTCATTTTTAACAAGCTTGACACAAGACAAGGAACTCTACTCCAAACCCTTGATCACAGACCAAAAGAAGCCATGGCCTCCAAGAGGTTCTCATCAAATGGGAGAACAACACTCTGGAAGGGATACATGTCCAGGGATCCAAATAAAAAATTGAGCTCCAATGCCCCCAGTACATGGTGTACTACATCACCTACTAGATCATCAGTCGATGTGGGCATGGAACAGGTGGCCACGTAATTAACATGTGGCGGGGGTGATATCGCTTACATATAAGAACCATTTAGGGATGAAGGCTGATTGGGAGTTGATTCATGACCAATGAATGTAAGCTGATCAATGATCACAATGCTTCCTTCATGCGGGAAGCACATCACACAAAAGAGAGAAGAGATAAGAGCTCCCATGGCATAAACATAGTCATGACCAAGGAGTAGATTAAAATCCAACGGGCCTTGGACAACCATCACATCTATATAGACAGTCTTTCCTCCCAAAGTAATAGGCAGCCTAGGAAGGATCCATAATGGTTGACTAGTTCCTTTGTTAAAAGCTAACATATTTTGGGTGACAGGGATGAGCTAAGGAGAACCTAAATATTTCCAAGTAGTTGAGGACATGATGCTAGCAGATACGCCCTCATCTATGACTGTGCTAGGTATGGCCCTATGGTAAGCCTATATTGTAATCTGGAAAGGAACATAAGATGAAAGACGATATCCTGCTAGTCGACTCTAATCAAAAGAAGTGACTAAACTACTCAGAGGGGGTGTCATAGGAACATCAAAGCTTCCCTTGTGCTCTATGGGAGGAGGAGAATTGTTCTCATGCACCTATGGGAGGAGGAGAACTCTATTGAAAAATAGTTTGGACATTCAGAATCATCGAGGTCGAAAATAACCAAACTGGCAAACCAATGGTCAATCCAGGAAGGGACAATGTTGCCAAATAGGGAGCACCAGTACTTCTTGGAAAAGGATTGGATTCTCGTCAAGGGAATTTCCTTGGTTGGTAGAATTGGGAAATTTTGCCATTGGTATTAGCTTAAGATATACTAAGGAGTATTTCCATAGGGAGGATGTTTTTTTGCGATCAATTTAATTGATTTAAGAATGTTAACAAAAATAAATCGAAAAGGAGGAATCTAGGCAAAAGGATTTACTAAGTATTCGTGAACCGTTATATACACCTTACCTGAAACAAAGGACTTAATGTATGATATCCAATCTCCCCGTATGGTGTGTTTGATGTATCACGTTTACAAGGCAATAGACTCAGTTACTTGTGGATAAGGATAGCAACGTAATGGGGTATCCTAATATATACTCGACGGTACATGGAGCACAAGTCCATGTTAGCATTGTCTAATGCATAATCATTCAGTAAGAGAATTCTGATATACTTTCCATATTGAAGTGCCTCTGATATACTTGAAAGTACTAGAGAACCTTCGATATACTTCCGTACTAGAACGAGATTTTACCCCCGAGATACAATGCAAGTTGTTAACAACAGCTGCTAGGTTTATAGACGTCGGAACAGGTATCTAGCCTAGACCTCTAATTGTTTGTGTTAAGTTCCAAAGTCTCCTTAGGTTAATTAAGGTAAATTTTAACGTTTATCTTCAATTAGGTTTCAATTTTATGGCTCAACGATGTCACCTGAATTCCTATGATGCAACCATATCTGAAAAAGAAAACTTTTCATTTCAATAAAAACTAGACTAATCAAGGGAACAAATTTCAATTAATAATGCATCAAACCAAATGCCTTTCACTAACTTTCACATTCTTCTTCCAAATGAAATGCCAAAAGTAAAAATGATTTTGACTTTTCATTATCCTAAATTCAACTTTTTCGAAAGAAAAATGATTTTAATTTACTAGGATGAACTTATATGAATTATGCTTTTCTTTTCGTTTTGAATGATTTGATGCACCTAATATAGTTTTTAGCTTTCAATCACTGAAAAATGTGATCTATTTTCAATGATGAATCTCAAAAAAGAACTTTTCAATGCAACTAATCTAATTCATTTTCACGAAAAGTAAATTTTGAAAGACAAGCTAAAGCAAATGCAAAATGATGTTTTCAATGATTTCCACATAAAAAAAAACACTCAATCATTCAACAAAACCAGCATCTCAATGACACCAACAGGCGAAAAGTGATGACCAATTGACTAGAAACCCTAGAACTCAATCATATTTCACTTCAAATCCAATGAGACAACTTTTGCAAATTAATCAAGATAATCAATCAAAAAATGACAAATCCAAGCATACAGGATGGCAAAAGACCTTAGGGGCCAAGACACACTAGATTCTAAGTCGGGAACCCTAAAAAATCTCACATTCAAATATCAGCGCTACTTTATATAGCAAAACTCGTGCTGATTGGGTCATCAACGCTACGTTTCATAGCAAAACTTGCATTGGTCGAGTTCATCAACACTACTTTATATAGCAAAACCCGTGCTGATTTTCAGTGTGAGAAAACAGTGGAAAACAAGGTTTTCAATGCGACTGTACAGGTAAAAACAAGCGCTGTCAGCACAACTGTCACTAATAAAACTCGCGTTGAGCGAGGAATATGGGAAAAAAATGAAAAATATTCCAAAAAAAATCCAGACTTAGCACTCTAAGGGAGTAATCAGTGATTGTACATGCCTATATTGACTCAATCTAACTGAGAACTAGATAGTTGGTCAAACTAATCAAAGGATCAGATTGAAGAAATGGATGGAAAGGTTATAGCTTCCCCAATGGAGTCGCCATTTTGTTGTGTAGGTAAATCCTCTCTGCAGACAAAGACGGCCCCTCTAGCCCAATGAATGGGTCTAAAAACAGACGAGACAATCTACAAGACACTTTCCTAGATTACAATCGAAATAAGAGAAGAGGAAGGGGACCGACCTCACTCTGATGCTATAATGCACTCCTTTGTTGAAGATCTTGATCACTTTCTCCTTAGGCTCAATCCTTGCTACTTATAGCGTTTGAATACATGCACAAGAGGACAAAGACATGACAAAGCATAAAAGTGAAACAAACATAATCAAATGTAATCCATTTAATAGATAAAGGAGCATTAAGATAAATGAAGCATTGACACAAGCGTTTATGGAAAGTGAACCATCAGTCGTATATATTAATAAACAAAAGACCAAGCATACAAACTAGGCCTTGATGTTAGTAGCCCTCCTTGAGTGAATGTCCAAGTTCAAGCTCAAGCTCTCCAAGCACTCCTTCTCTAGCCAAAGTGAATATCATATAGGCACTATCTCAATATAAGGGTGCAAATAATCAGAGACCAACCATTTGGCAATGGAGAGGAATGAATTTATAGGCATGGAGAGGGAGTTAGGATCTCACCAAAGATAGGGAAAGTTCCTCATCTCAAGAAGGAAGCTCATAGGGATAAGATAAAAGGGTAATATTGGGAGAATTTGACCACATCCACAACGAACATCATCCATTTCGTTGTTCTAGAAGCCTCTAGATCACGAAAATTCTCTTCGTCTTTGTGAAAACTTTCCTTTTATGGATCATCATGAGTATCCAAGCCAAATTCGCACTGGCAGCATGAGGCTCATATGGTGCAACCTACCATCAGAACGAGGGGGCAGTGTCATAGTCGCGCTGACTCAGAAATTAGGGTTTTGAGCTCATTTTCTCAAGAAAAGCTCAAGGCAACTCTTCATTAGTTCTTCAGGGAGGATCTGGACTGCATATTAGGGTGGGTACACTGCATAGTTATCAAGTTTTGGGCACTATGGGATATGACCCAAGGAAGTGAAGGAGATGTGAAAAAATATTGTGTAACAACAACGGAAGCAAAGAGGAAGCAAAATATGTAGAGATAAAAGCGGAGGAAGAGAGAAAACAGAGGTTGTAGGAAGAAAAATCAAAGTTGCAAGAGACAGAGAAGAAGCTAAAGGAATAACAGGTGTTGAGGAGGAGAGAACTAGAAGAGAAGAAGAAGTAGGAAGAAGAAAAAAGGAAAGGCACAATGACAGAGGAAACAACATCGATACAGGTTGAAGAATCGTAACAACTAGCAATTGAGGAGGAAGGTGAACAGATGCAGGATCGAGAGCTTGCTCAATAGATTGAGAAATTGATTGAAGTGAAATACATGGAGTTAGAACAGGAGCCGCGACACAAAGATGTTGACCTGATGCCAAGAGCACCACAGGTCATCCCTTAGTATCCACCACCTCCAGCAGCAGAACCAGCCCCAAGAAAACCAGGGGATTCTTTTCTCCTTGATGATGACCGGGTCATGGATGTGTACAATCTATCGTTTGATGAGTTCCATAAGAGGATTGTACATGCGCAGAGGAAACACTTTCTAGATGATCATGCTTCACCTGCATTCATCAAAGAAAGGGTGATAGTGTTAGATACCATGAATCATCCAATTTCCATTGTCGAAGCCATCTTGGCTTATGTACAAGCAACAAGATCAAAATTTCAGTATTTGACACCCAAGAATGAGCAACTAGAAAAGAACCTGCAGACTGCCAGGAAAGAGGCCAAACAACTATGAGCAACAGCGCAAAATGCAATTTCCACATTGGGGGAGATGAGAGCAATGATACTTTCTGAAGTATTAACACTTGGAAGAGCCACGCGAAAGCTCTATGACGGGTTTGTCACCGTGCATAAAGGAGTTGTCCGATTGAATGGCTTACAACAGTAGAGAAAAGAGTTTGTCAAGACTCTAAAAAACATACATGCTTCCATTGCCTATGTACATGAGTGGAGAATGTGGTTCAAAGGGGCCTTACTTGACTTAGTGAAGAAAATGAAGCCACAGGTAGAACTAGAGAAAGTGAAGGTTCAAATGTTGATTCAGAATAACAAGCAACTCGCCTCATTCATTGGCAACACACATGCCTCATATGTACAATTTTATAATAGTTTGCATGTCTTGGTGAGAATGCACCAGATCCCATCAATCGGTTCCCTCACCAAAGATAAACCCAAGAATCAAGTCCGACAGGAGATCAAAGAGTACTTGTAGCAGCTAAGATAGGAAGCCATAAGGGAATACTTGGAGATAAATGCACACAACATGCAATATGAAAATTCATCATGTAACATAATGTGTCATTTTGTAAAGAAGTTGAAGAGCCTTGAGGGTAGTCCAAAGGTCACAAAGGGGAGTTGAAGATTCAACCCCTCTTGTTATAAATATAACCTCCAAACTCATGTAACAGGATTTTGGCAACGAAGATTTTGGCTAAGCTTAGGTTTAGAAAGAAATTGGGAGTATTTTGAAGAGCCTTGGTTTCTCCATAGCATAGAGCGAGTACACTTATTTGGAGGAGTAGGTGTTCTTGACTATAATGTTCCACTATTGGGGCTAGTGGTTATAAATTGTGTATGTATGGATGGAACTTTCACGTATAATAATAAAATTAGAGCCAACATACTTTCATGCATATGTTGTTAATATAGTATTATTATTATTATTGTATTGGCAATATATATTATTTAACTTATGCATATGCTTCTGAACTATTTTGTTCGCATTTTTACGAATCCTGTTGAATGTGTGTTATTGGATTAACTTATCACTTTAACTTGTGGACTATTCCAAATATTAGCTTGTGATTTCATTTCGCTCGTCTTTTCCTTTCAAGTTGCGTACAATTATAGATGCACTTCCTTTTCCCCTCATGTGTTAGAACCTTCATGCATCACACTTGACTCTCCGCAGGGTCACACACTTTCTCTTACCCAAAGTTTTCATACTTTCCTTTGTGTGTCTTTGCGGTCAAGGCATAACATTACCACCCACTTCTCAAAATCCTACTCCAAACGGTGTGAGGTCTAGTTGGGACTTCATATCGGGGAGATCCCCTGAATGTTGGCGGGTCTAGCACCATCAACATTTTTGGCGCTAAAAGGAGGGCTAGATAACAAGATGAGCCCTTGAAGTCTGTTTTGAATTTCTTCACACATTTGATGACTTCTCACCAAATCATAGCCCCAACATTTTTTCTAACTTTGCAAATCTGAAAGTGTTGGCGAACATTTTAGATGACTTTCCCAAATTTCAGTTCAATGGCGTGGGTGGAATAACCTTGCTTAGGTACACAATTTCTTTTCTTGGTTTCTGCAACAGGCATGAAATCTAGTCAGAGGATGTTTACTGTGGGTTGTTTTCTCTCACATTCGAAGGGCATGCAAAGCAATGGTGTTACACATTGCCCGCATCCTCCATACATTCTTTCCAACAGTTTTCTGTAGAATCATGTCACACTTTAGTTCTCTATTAACATAAAGCCCTTAATAAAAAAATGTTAAAATTGTGAAAAACACCTAACAAATCTCTTCAGGATTTTCATGATCATTTTATTCATTACTGATTTGAATTTCTAGAAAATGAAGTTGATTGGGAGTTCTTGGCTGGAAGATTTCAATATCTTGTTCACATTTCTGAAAATCCACACGAGTTAGAATATTTCGAACCTCTCCCAACATACCTCAGTGTTAGAACTTCTAAATCTAAGACAGACAAGGTTTCTATTCCAAGTGACCCTCTGTCCCCTTCTCATCAAACAACTCTAGTTCTGCAGGTTTATGTAGGATAAGTTGAAAATTAATCTGTTGATCTACCACCATCTCTTCCCACCTCACATACTCAAAATTTCAGTACAATTTTGGATTGTCAATATGATGATTGTGATGAAGTGTTATCTCCTCATCCTCCATCCTTTAGTCCTTCTGATCCTCCGAATTGTGATGTGTTGTGTTCACCTATTTCAAATCTCTCTTGTGATGTTCATGAGGATCAAGTGTTGGATGGAGTTGGTGTTGAGAAACCAACTTGTGATATCATTCATGATGATTATGTGGGGGAGCCCATAGCTGAACAAGAATTTGTGATGAAGGATGATTCTCTTCCTTCCACACCTCTCCTTCATCATTCTGACATTTCCCACGATTTTTTCATTTCTGTTGAATCTTGTGAAAATTTAGTTCCTAATGATGTTACTACTTCTGATCATTCACAGAACACATGGGATGTCAGTTTTTCATCCAGATGTGGAGAGGATGAATCTTCTACTCTTGATCTTCCTAATCCCTCATCTCATCTTTCTGAAAACTTAGAGGGTGAAATTTATCATTTTTCATCTTCCCCTCTTTTTGATTCATCAGATCATGAGGATGCCTCCGTTTGTGATCTTGAACTTTTTGATCATGGCTGTCGTGACCTCTTCATTGATTCATTCGGTCACGATTCCGATTTGTCCACTTCTAATATTTCTGAGCCACCGATCTGTGAGGATATACCTTCTAATGAGTTTGAGATTCCCCAAGTTGTCGAGGCACTTTAGCCCAAGTTGATGGTTATGTTAGGTTCTCGTAGTCTTGAGGTTAGTTTGGATTACGATCATAATATGTTTAATCTTTTGAGGCTCCTCATCACTCTATCGCACATATTGAAAATCAATCTGTCTTACAATTGTTGGACCCTCCATCTATATTATGCGATCCTATCGCTCACTCATTAGAGGAGTTGTACGTGGCGATAACTATTGCAAAACAAAAAATTTCTTCTTTCTACATGTTTTCTCGCCTTCGTAGTTTGAAAGTGTGTGTCTGCTTGTCTTTAGCTCGCAATATGTTTGGACACAATGGTAAATCCGTAAAGTGCCTTTCATGGACTTTCCATTTTCACTTTTCTGTGGGTGCATTCAAACTTCAAATGTTTTGGTTTGTATTGACTTATCTTTCTTGCGTGTTGGTATGCTTGTATATCTTTCTTGACATGCATTCCCTTGCCTATATAAGCTATCCAATGTGTCAGTGGCTGCATTGGAAGTATAATCTTACGTAAGTCTGGCCTATGTTGTATTTAGGTTAGGAAGTTTTTCTTTTCTTTTTTTTTCCTTTGATTTTCTTCACTTTTTTTTTCATATCGTTTGCTTCACTTCTTTCCTTAGTTTGTTTTCTTTTTAGTTGTAGGTTAGTTTCTACGTGAAACCATGTTTGAATTCTAGGCAAGCTAGGTGAAGTCCAAGAGGAAGTTATATTGTTATCAATGCTTGGTTATCTGCCTATTCCCTCTCTTTATGTGAATCTTGCATTTCTTTTAGTCAATGATACTCTGATGGAAAATACGTTCCTTTCAGAGAGAGTCATGGTGAAATCACAATGCTTGCACTTTTAACTAGTACCACCTACTCTAATTGGTCTTCTATTTTCGGTTAACCCTTGTCAACTAAGTCGAGTAGAGTAAGGAGAGGGGGAAAACCTTAACAAGTATGTCAAAGGTATATATAAATATATTTCTCTAAAGGGACAATCTCTTTTTCTCTCAATAATTTTGGATCCCTCTTCTGCCTCATGAAATAAATAAGTTCCTATGCATAATTCTTTGAAAAATGAAAAAATGAAATAAAGGGCGAAAGAAGAGAAAGGCTTGCTGCACATAGAGGTGAAGCAAGTAACTCTGCTAGGGTACTATCCAAGCTCGCTGGTAGTGAAGCAATGCCTATGTTCTTGAAGTGACTCCGTCGGGGTATTGTCCAGGCCTGCTGGCAGTGGAGCAACACTAGAGATGAAACTAAAACTCTGGCAATCTATCCTACTTTTGCATTTATATACTCCACATCCCCAATCAAAACAACTTAGTTTGACTTGGCTTGGTATGTGTGCTGTCGATGAAGAGAATAGTAGGGACTAAATATTTAACTCAAGCTAAGTGAAGAAGCTAGGATAATCGAAGAACTGAAAAATACTTCCGGAAGAGTTAGACCTCGTTTGCATGAGACAAGGTCCATACAGAGAGATGGAGTTCTACCAGTGTGTTGCCAATGTTGTAACGACTACAACCACCTTCCAAAATTTTTCCTATGCTTTGATTTTTTAGCATCCCTTCTTATCTACAACAACTCATCCTACATTGATCCAGGTATTCATGCTTCGAATGAGACTTATCTTTTCATTTTCACTTGTGTTTTCTCACTTAGCTGATTCTTCTAAGTCACAAGCTGATCTCCCTACTTGGTCATACAACAGTTTTGGGATTGCCTCCAGAAAATGTGTAATCCTTGAAGGAAAATAACCTTGATGATTGGAATTTGTTAAGATATGGTATGTTCTATACTTATAAAAGTTTTCTTTTTTTCCTTATTATATTCCACAGATTAGTAATCACATGTACATAAAGTAAAGTGCAGATAGAACATTAAACAATCCACAGAAAACAAACCAAGACAAGAGACACAAGATGTGCCGGCTAGCCAGGGACAAACCCCACAATGTGTGGGGAAACCCTTTGATCAAATCTTCTTTTATCTTTAATAATTCAACAGAGAGAAATAGTACAATAAATATGATTCATATCAGAAGTAGCAAACCCTAGATCAGTAGCATTAGCATTAGCAACTTCATCATCAAACTAGGGCAGACGATTTCTCACAAACCGACTATCGGATCGGCTTGATTCCACCACTAAAAGTTTCAGATTCCAGAGGAGGTTCAGATGAACCTACAATGCAGTTCAGATGAGGATATCTTCTAGTCCACGTAGGTCAAACTTTACTTTTGCAGTTTCAGCTTCAGTTTCAGCAACTTCTGGCTTCAAACTAGGGCAGTCGATATCTTGCAAACCGTCCGTCGGATTGACTTGATTCCACCACCAAAAGTTGTGGCTTTCAGAGGAGGTTCAGATGAACCTACAACATAGTTCAGATGAGGAGATCTTCTAGTCCACATAGGTCAATCTTTACTTCTGCAGTTGCAGCTTCAGTTTCAGCAGCTTTTGGCTTCACATGTGTGAGGGAGAGACCCTTTTCTGCGCAGTAGAGAAGAGACTCTTTTCTGCGCAGTAGAGAGAGAGATGTGATGAGATGAGTGAGTCAAAATGAGGAAAATTCCTCCTATATTTATACACAATGTTGGTGTTTGAATAGATGTGACTGTTGGGCTTCTGAGCCTACATGAGTTGTAGGTCGGCTTGATAATAATTCCATAATCAAAATAAATTCATATCTCCATGAATACCTATCGAAATTGGATGATATTTATATCAATCCTACACCTCTCAACGAGAGGAATCTAATAAAAATATTATCAGCCATGAATAAGATGACCCACATGAAGTTTTTCCCTAGTTTCCAATTTTAACAGAATTGCACAGTTTAGACTGCTAGTTAGCCTTGAGCTCAAAAATTTCAAAATCATGGAAGGAAATCAACCTTGATGATTGGAATTTCACAGATCAAACTGGTTGTCATCCTTGAGCTTAGAAACTGTGCAGTCATGGAAAGCATCCCAACATTGAGCCTGGAAACTATGCAACGCTCACTAAGATTAGAAACGACACAGTGCACATTGAGCCGAAAAGTTGCCCAATTCCCCATAATTGCGTAGTCTTTCTCGATAATGTACATGGAAAGTTTCCCCCAGTAAAGAAAGAAAAATAAAGGGGAAAAAACATCCCTAGGAAGTAGGGATCTACTATTAGTTTCCCAAAGGTGGCACATTGCTATTTTTAGAAGTTTCCATCAAGTGTTTCTTTTGTCCTTGGTCTCAGGCATGCACGTCATATAACCTTATTTGCTCAAATCTAGTTAATCAAAACCTCTAGATCTCATTTTATCATTTGATCTTGGATCCCTAGCATTCTTGAAGAGATTAAGGAACCTTTGGTCGGATCATTGTCACTTTTCTGGGTGAGTTTTACTTTTATCGCCTTTTGCTGATTTTTCTGTCACTTTTTGTCATTTTGATTGTGTGAGCATTGTTTTGATTATTTCTCTTCATGGTTTCTAGCATTTTGACTTGTATTAACTTGTAGAGGTGTTGTTTTAAGTTTTAGATTTCCTTTCCCAAGTGTCACATTGGTTTTCCTATTTTTGCAATAATGGTCGTTGTTGCTACGACTCTCCTCACTTACTTTGTTTTCCTTCTGTTTGATCAATTACCGCACTTGATTCACATTCATTTATCTATTCTTAGTCAGATCTTCACTCAACTTCACACTATCTCTCATATCTACTTATTTTTCACACTTCCCTTGGGAAGATCTGGGTTTCCCTTTGGCAGATCTCACTTTGCATAGTTGGCACTACGCAATCTAGAGGCTCAAACCACAACCTTGGCCTCTGGAATTATGTAGTGCGCAGTCTAAGTTGGATCCAACTACATAATGCGTAGTTACAAGAGCCAACCTCTCAACTTGGACACTGAGACTACACAAAGCACAGTCTCTCCCAAGCCTTTGCCTAGGTTGAATTGCGCATTATGCAGTTCCAAACATCAATCTTCCACCTTGATTATTGGGACTTTACAGTGAGCTATTCCCAGACTCATCCAGTCCCCCTTCTCAGGAAAAATTGCACAATCCTTCCCATTTAGTCCTTGGCTTATTGCTTGAACTTGCCTTGAAGTTTTTTTGCTTTAAATTGGCATTTTCTTGCCATGAGTGTCCTCTCTATTCCACAGATACTCTAGTTGTTGAGCATCTCTCCAGAATTCACTGTTACCATGGCATCTAAGAGACCTACATCAAAGGAAACCACCGAGAGTATTATTGGGGAAGAAGTTGAGCAAACATCTTTGGATTTACTAGTGTCTCAATTGTTTATAGAAGAGCTAACAACACTAACATGGAAACATATCAAATACACTTTTGAAAAGGACATTAAGGAAGATTTAGAGGATCAACAGTTTTATCTTAGCGTCTGGAAGTTAGGGTTATACAAGGTTTCATGCAAGTATCCCTCCTTCCTGTATGTGGACATCATTAGCTGGATTATATCACATATAGATAAAAAAAAACTGTGACATTGAGCATTTCCAGTGGTCGGAAGCTTTCCATCTTCAAGGAAAAATAATTTCATTAGATGTATCAATTTCCCAAGCCAGTGAAGTGTATGGACTCACTTTTCTATGCCACCCACAACTACATGAACACAAGAGACATTGTCAAGAACTGGGTGAAAGATCCATCAAAGTTTCGATAGACACCCACCCATGTGTACAAGACAAAGTCCCTCAGAAAGGACTACCATCTCCTGATTATCTTTTCTTGCAGAATCGATGGTCAAGAGAGCACATAAAACTTTCCTGGAGGGTGAATAGTCTTGTTGGATCATTTGGTGAATGATTGGAGGCAATTCAACTAGTTTGATCTATTGGCTCAACAATTGAAGGCCCATGTAACACAGGGTCGAAATCCACCCAAGGATGAGTGAGAAAGGTTCTATATGTCCGCATACTTGCTAGATGTAATATGTGCACAACAAAAATTCACTGGCATTAACTAGACATGGACACCTTGAGAGACTTTTGTGAACATCTATTGCAAGTTGCTTTCAGAATGCAGTTATTGAGGAGTAATGGCACGGCTAACTGACCACTTTATCATCCCATTATACAAGCTTATATTTGACCAAGATCCACCTTGCATGTCCTGAGAAGCCATGTAGGTGATAGTAGACATTGCATATTGGTATGCTTCACCAGGTGGCACCTTCATTAGAGTGTTTGGTGGAGAGAAACCTCTACATGTCTTACCAACGTATGACACTCACAAATTGATCATGTAAGAAGTATCATACCATATCGCTATAGGGTTTTAAACATCGCTACATAGGAAGAAGAAAGCACCATGGCCCACTCTTCCTTGGTGGATTGGATTATATGAGACAAAGAACTTGAAAGTTGCAGATGTTGATGCTAAGGACATATTGAAATTAGAGTTTGGCACCAAGGACTTTAATCTGTATGATCCCCACAATATTTTCGAGGACCACCAAATGAGAGTTTACTTTTCGTCGATCAGTAGGGCATTTCATTGGCCAGAGGAGGATCCTTGGAGGTACTACTATAATTCCTCTAGACTCAATGATCCGAGTAGTAGAGAAAAGACTTTAAAGTCTACTCCATAGACAGTAGTAGTTCTAAAAGCAACAACATAAGAAGGAAACAATCTCGTGAAAGACAAGGGAAAGAGGAAGATTGCTGACAGTCTAGAGGGAGAGAAAAGCTACAAAATGAAATCAAGTCCTCTTATCACAAAAGAAGGTTTGGTGGTGGAATCAAAGAAGAAGCAAAGGATGCAGAGAGAAAAGTGAAGGAAGAGAGAAAAGCAGAGGTTGCAGGAAGCAGAACTGAAGCTGCAAGAGATAGAGAAGAAGCTGAAGGAAGAACAGGAGTTGAGGAGGAGAGAATGAGAAGAGAAGTAGAAGTAGGAAGAAGAACAAAGGCAAGGCATGATGATAGAGGAAATAATACTGATATAGGTTGAAGAACTAGAACAACCAACAACTGAGGAGGAAGGTGAATAGATGCATGATCAGGAGCTTGCTCAGTAGATTGAGCAATTGATTGAAGTGACAAACATGGAGTTGGAATAGGAGCCACAAAATGAAGATGTTGACCTGATTCCAAGAGCACCACAGGTCATCCCTTAGTCTCCACCACCTCCAGTAGCAGAGCCAGACCCAAGCGAACAAGGAGATGTTGTTCTCCTTGATGATGATCGGGTCATGGATGTGTACAATATATCTTTCGATGAGTTCTAGAAGAGGATTGTACAAGTGCAGAGGAAGCACCTTCCAGATGATTACACTTCACCTGCATTCATCAAAGAAAGGGTGATAGTGTAAGATACCAAGAAGAATCCAACTAGCATTGTCGAAGCTAGTTTGGCCTATGCAGAAGCAAAAATGTCAAACGTTCAATATTTGACGGCCGAGAATGAGAAACTGGAAAAGAACTTCTAGGTTTCCACGCAAGAGGCAGAACAACTCCAAGAAATAGCGTAGAATGAAATTTCCACATTGGGGGAGATGAAAGCAGTGATACTTGCTGAAGTATCAACACTCAGAGGAACCATACGGAAGATCTATGACCGATTTTTCACCATGCATAAAGCAGTTGTTTGATTGTATGGCTTATAGCAGCAGAGCAAAGAGTTTGTTAAGACTCTCAAAAATAGACATGCTCCCATCACCTATGTACATGAGTGGACAATGTAGTTCAAAGGGGCCCCACTTGACTTAGTGAAGAAAATGAAGCCAGAGGTAGAGCTGGAGAAAGCGCAAGTTCAAATGTTGATTCAGAACAATAGGAATCTCACCTCATTCATTGGAAACATGTAGGCCTCATATGTACGGTTGTATAATATTTTGGATGTCTTTGTGAGAACACACCAGATCCCATCAATCGATTCCCTCACCAAAGCTAAACCTAAGAACCAAGTATGTTAGGAGGTCGAAGAGTACTTGGAGCAGCTAAGACAGGAAGCCATAAGGGAAGACTTGGCGCTAAACACACACAACATGTAGAAGTTCATTAGTGGTCCTGTAAAGTCAAAAAAAAGTTTATCATGCTTCAGAATGAGTTGGACACAATTTCCAATACAATTTACCCAGATGCCATGGAGTCTAGAATCCGCTTCTAGTAAGACATCGTTAAGAAGTTTGGAGACACCATCACATAGTACCAAGCTCGGCACTAATATGTGACCAAGAAGTAGCAAGTGGAGGTTGTCGAGTTAGACTTCTCCCAAACTCTAGCATCATGGTGTTGTGTCTTGTTAGGCTGTCAAGTTGTCTCTACCCTATTTTTTCTCATATGGGTATGAGTGGTGTTAGTGTCAGTCTTTCCAGCCTTCCTCCAGTGATCAAATGTGCTCTTACAAAGTGGTCTCAGAGTGTCAAGGTCAAATTTTGTCATTTCAGTGAGTCTTCAAGCAAAATTTGGTCACTAGGCATTAGGTCTAGGCTTTGCCCAAATGTCAGTCCATGTCATCATTCAGCTGAGCCTATCATCATTCAGAGGGTTTTCATTATCATGTCAGTGTCTAATGAGTCTTTTTACAACTTATTCATGCTTCAGTTGTGCCTAGGCAAGGTCATTTCCCTCTCCTAGGGTTTTGAAGGCAATTTCTCTTGGGCGGCTAAATAATCAGCAAAACTCATATCCTGATGTTCATACACCTTCCCCTATCCTTAAAGTACCTTATAAAACACTTCCCATCCCTTAGATCCGCCAAATTCCTCATTTTTCCACAAACCCTAGTTTCTAGCTACAACCTGGCAATTTTCTAGGTTGGGCCTGTGTTTTGCCCTTTTGGACCCCTTCCCCTCACTCAATCACTGATATTCCACTTTCCCATGCTTCCTAACATCCCTCCCCACTCCCAAAAATTTCCTCAAGAATTTAGAAGCCCCCTATCCCCTTCATTTCGCTTCATTTCGACAAAATTCCTTGCTTCACACATCGGGACAAGTCGCACTCAAATGATGTTCCAGAGCAATCAAAGATGAATTTTGGAAAACTGAGAGACGTTTTTTCTCATAACATGCCAAAGAAGAAAAACCTCCTTCACTTTTTGCACAGGTGTCATTGTTTGAGAGAAATGTCAATAATACCGTTGCCTTAGGAGAATCAAAGACACCTCTGAAGTGACCTTGGGAAAATCAAGGTTTCGCCTAGCTGGTTTGGCCAAATTATTTTCTTGATGGGTAAAATGATAACTAGACACAAAGAGCTTTCCAATGAGATATCATGAGCTCAATTTGGGGTTGAGGAAGGCATTCAAAAGTTGACTGCAACAGTACTCTTCTTTCAGGCAGCCTCATTTGGCACTTTTTGACCAGTCTTGGGAGATTTGATTTTTGACAGGTCAAATCAACTCCAAATTGAAAAATTCCACTTGAGTTGGAAAGTAGACTCAAAGACCTTTCCAACAAGCCATCCTGCGCCTGATTCCAATTCCGGGAAGGCCTCCAAAAGCCTCCTGCAAAAGCGCGACCCGTTGAGAGGGGCGCGACCCGTCAAGAGGCTGCCTGCAGTGTATTTTTTCAACGTGCGCGACCTGTTGGGAGGTGCGCGACCCGTTGAGCCAGTCTACTGCAAACTTCAAAAAATTTCCCTAATCTTCTTCCAAATCACCAAATTTGCTCGAGGTAGGTGCTCTAAACATGGATTCATTGCTGTTATGAATGGTGGATGTCATGGGCATGCGTTTATGATCAAAATTTTGCAAGTGGAACTCTTTATATGGCTGCTATGTTCATGACCAAACTGTGCTAGGGTTTGTGTTGTTTCAAGTTACTTTTCCCTTTGGTTGGCTTCCCTTCCTTTCCCTATCACTTACACTCATATGTTCATCTCTCTTCCCATATTATTTTATAAATGAAATGCAAATCTTTCCCCATCCCTAATGACTAAAAATGTAAACCCTACCCCTTTCCCATAACATTCAGAGGATGGTGCCCATGTTGCAGAGGAAGACCCCGGCCCAGCAGTACAGGAGCCTTTGCCATTATGGTTTGATTCAGCTAGTAGTATTGCATCAGTTGACACAGCAGGGCATCTCATGGGAGGAGTTCATCTCCCGTGAGTTTTTCACAGTGCCACCTCAGCCACATCAGGAGACCATTCATGAGGAGGGTGGACCATCTCAGCAGCCTGATGCTCCCGTCACCCGACATGTCAGCTCCACTCCTTTGGTCACCTATCAGAAAGGCCCAAGGGCCTTATTTGCAGCAGCTAGGCGAGTACTATCTCCACAGCAAGTGGAAGGGGTCTCGCTTTCATCTTCAGATCAGCGAGTGTTATCTCCACATCAGGTGGAAGGGGCCTCGCTTTCTTCACCAGCACAGGTACAGCAGAGGGGCAAAGAGCCCATGATTCATGAGGATCTGGTGATTGATCTTGAGGCCAGCTCTCCTAGCCAAGAGGCAAAGGAGATCATTCAGCATCTCAGGGCCGAGAATGATGTTTTGCAGAGGAGACTTGAGGGTGCCTAATGGACCATCACCTACCTGGAGCAGCGGAACAAATAGCTAGAGGAGGAGAAAGTTCTTGATGAGCTATGGAGGATTCGTAGTGACCGAGTCCTAAACCGAAGGAGGCCCGGTGATCCTTTGCCTGCCGATCGTGAGTCTATGCTCATCCAGGTCAATGCCCACTTGGAGAGGCTGTTGGCTAAGGGCAACCAAGAGAAAAAGCTGCTGAGAAACATGAAAAATCACTATTGGGCAAGGATGCATGTTTGCAAAGCTAAAATGAAAGTTTTTCAAAGGAGGTTGACCGAGGCACTAAAACGGAGAAAAAGGCCGAATCCACTCCGTATCTTGGCTGAGGCATCCCTCAAGGATCATGGCACTCACTAGCATCATCTACAGCACAAATCCCAAAAATTTTGGAGAATTTTGGGTAATTTTGGTATTTTTGGGAAATTTACAGGTTTTGGCTTCTCAACGGGTCTCACCCCCGGTGAGACCCTTTGTCATCGTAGCTCCGTTTTGCAAAAACTCAACATTTTTGGATTTTTCATGCAAAGTTACACATGCCTATGGATGGACTTGAGTTTTTATGGAGTTTTGGGCCTCCAAAATGTCAAAATACAACCAAATTTTGACTTTCTGCCCCTTTTTTGAGCTGCAGAAGTAGTCTTGGGAGAATTAACTTTTGACTGGGCAAATGTCCTCCAAATCCAAAAATTCCAGTTGGGTTGGAAAGTAGACTCAGAGACCTTTCCAACGAGCTATCCTACACCTCATTCTAACACCGGGAAGGCCTCCAAACAGGGCTCCAAAGTGTGCGACCCGTTGAGGAAGATGTGCACGACCCGTTGAGGGAACTTTGCCAGATTTGACCAGTTCAGCCCAGAAAACGCAGTTTAGCTCCAGTTTGAATTTCTGAGGTGGATGGTGATCCTCTTGACTGTACTTGTGGCACTTGTTGGATATTTTTACTCTTGTTTAACTCCTCTAGAAGATTCTTGCATGTAAAGGGTAAAAATTGAATGTATTAACTGGTTTCCAAGTTTATAGAGGCAAGTTGTTTTGACTGCCTATTTTGTAGTGCTTAGTTTAGAAGTGGTTCAAACAGCTCCTAGGATAGTGAGCTCGACCCATGGAGGCAGGGAAAGAGGTTATATCATCTATATTATGTACTTTCTTGCTCATTTTCATGGTTGGACTCTTGAGGGAGAAGCTATCATTGTATTATTTCACTTGTATCTCTGCAATTTTTGGCTAAGGAAGACCAGGGTTTTGCAGTCATCTTTGGGATTCTTGTGGACTCATGTGTTGATGGTGTGTTTCTTCATGTTCTTGTAAGCTTTGTTATGTGATTCATTTCCTTTCTTTACTGCTGCACATTAAACAAATGAAGTGATAAAGTATGAATTCATGCTAGCCATGCTCTGCTTTTAAATTTGTTTAATTTCAATGTTTTCTTCTGTCTAAAGAGAATTCAAATTCATTGTTTGCTCTCTTTAGCCTTCTTATCTTTCTTTCCTAATCATCCACTTCAGCTAAAGACATCAATACAGGCTCCTACCTCGCCCCAAAGACCCCCCTGCAGAAACTGTGTCAAATCCCCGCACCCTAAATTGCAGCTCCTCAATTTGCCACCAAAAACCCAAAAACCCCCAAATCAACCTTCAAATCAGTTTACTAGCATAATATCAGTGTTACCTTTGTTGGTCATCTCATCCTATTGAAAATCTACCGAGATTGACCGGAGAGAGCCTTCTCCTGCCCCGTAGGGCTAGCTACGAGGCTGAATGGTTTGATGTAGCTTTGAGGTTTGCCTTTTCAGCCTGAGGTGAAATTTCAAGTGCTAACAAGTGGAAAATGTAATATTATTTGTAATTATGTTGTAAGTGAAATTCCAAGTGTCAATATTGGAATATGAAAAGTCATCATGTAATGTAATGTGTCATTTTGTAAAGAAGTTGAAGAGTCATGAGGGTAGTCCAAAGGTCACAAAGGGGAGTTGAAGAGTCAACCCCTCTTGTTATAAATAGAACCTCATAACTCATGTAATAGGATTTTGGGAGCCAAGATTTTGGCTAGGCTTAGGCTTAGAAAGAGATTGGGAGTATTGTGAAGAGCCTTGGCTTCTCCATAGCATAGAGCGAGTATACTTATTTGGAGGAGTAGGTGTTCTTGATTGTAATGTTCCACTATTGGGGCTAGTGGTTGTCAATGGTGTATGTATGGATGAAATTTTCACTTATAATAATAAAATCAAAGCCAACACGCTTTCATGCATATGTTGTTAATATAGTAGGATTATTCTTGTTGTATTGGAAATGTATGTTATTTAACTTACGCATATGCTTATGAACTATTTTGTTTGCATTTGTATGAATCTTGTTGAATGCATGTTATTGGATTAACTCATCACTTTAACTTGTGGACTATTCCACATCTTAGCTTGTGATTTCATTTCGCTCGTGTGTTCCTTTCAAGTTGCGTACTATTACAGGATTCCAAGGGGTGCACTTATTTTTCCCTTCATGTGTTGGAAGCCTCATGCATCACACTTGACTCTCCGTAGGGTCACACACTTTCTCTTACCGAAAGTTATCATACTTTCCTTTGCGAATCTCTGCGGTCAAGGCATAAAATTACCACCCACTTCTGGGACTCCTACTCCAAATAGTGTTAGGTCTAGTTGGGACTTCATATCGGGGAGATCCCATAAATGTTGGCAGGTCTAGGACTGTCAACAGGTTTTTATTTGGTTGTGGTTGGGTTCAAGGAAATGCTTCATCTATTCTTATTGATCTAGGATATTTGAAAATGACTTGGTTTGCAAATTTTTTTGTGTGAATATTTAAACTTAAACCAGTTTAAAGTGTGAAAGCTGAACCAAAAACACATAAAAAGATGACAAGAAGGTAGCAAATAAAATGAGAGAGAGATGCAAATAGAATTGTTGACAAAGTTCACCCAAACTATGGGTTACATATCTCGGTCCACTTCTTGTGGGGTGGCCTTATTTATTCAACGCCAAATAGCCCAAAATTAAAAAAATAATGAATTTCAATCTACTCCAACAATTTCCCTTGACTTCTATGATAAAAATGGTTTCAATTACCACTCAAAGCCCCCTTTTGTTGCTCCAAATTAGAGCCAAATATTCAAATTTACCAAAACTTTCAAGTTCAAATATATATTCAAAGGGCCTAAGATTTGAAATTTTTTTAATAGCCAACCATTGGCGGGTTGGTGTTATTTTTTGGTATAAAATACATTGTGAATTTTTACCCTCAAGGTCAAGCCCATGGGGTTTGCAGTCCCAAACTATGCATAACATATGAAACCAAAACCATATTAAATGTGCCCCATTCAAACATAAGTATGTGGTGAATTGGTTGAGTTTGGTTGGCATATTGTTCCAATTTATCAGTTTGTTGTGGGAGAAGTAGTTCTTATGCTTGTTCCTTAGTAGAAATGCCTTCATGCCATGTGGACTTGGAAGGTGTTTTTCCTATCTTGCCTCATTTTTTATGGACAACATTTTCCTTTACAAATTTTTCCTCTCTCGACATTTTTCCACACAATGGTTATCCAACCCACAAAATGAACAAGGAAAAACATTCCATATGCTACCTATTTCATTGCCATTAGTCTTGTAATTTAAAGATACATTGGAATAATCAGGCTTATGCCTTCGAGGACTCTTATTGTCATAAGCCTTCCAAGCATGGAAAATTTTAGGGGCTAATGTTCGCCCAGTGGGCTAATTTTCCATGATTTTTCCAAAAAACGATTCGCCAATTTCCAATTTTTATAAAAGATGATTCACCCAAATTTTAGAATATAAAATTATTTTACCTTAAAAATCGCCAACATTATATAGAGACCATATATAAAATCATTATAAATTTGAATAATTTTGCAAATATATCATTAAAAAATTTATAGTTTGCATATTAGGGATTAGTGAGATTCGCCAATGTTTTTAAACTTCAAGAAAATTTTCCATCCTTAAAATTTTCCTTGCTTCCAAGGGGATTTTGACTTCACCTTTCTCCTAGATCTCTTGTTAGATTTATCACTTTCCAAGAGTGATGTGCCTTTGCTTTGCATAGAAAGTTTCAATAATGGGATTGATTCAATTTCTAGAGAGCTTCTTTATTTGGCCATTTTGGAGCTTTATCCTTTGCCATATCCCACTCTTGCAAAATGAGGCCTTCCCACAACCTCCAATGGTTGGATGATGCCTTGAACATTCACCCCAAGAACTCTTCCTTCATATCCCATATTTTTTAGAAGCTTCCTACCAACTCCTAAGGTATTCTTCTCAAAATATCTAATAATATCACGATAGGAAGGAAATGAACACGAAGAATCCATGACTTGGTTAGTTTTATAAATCTTAGCCAACTACTCATCATATCCTACTTTGAATGAAGTTGTAAATGTAGCTTCCAATATGACACCTTGAATTCCCTTTGCATAATCTGTCTCCTCAAACATTAGACAAAAATTACAAGGACCATTATTCTCAAAGCAAGAATCTAAATAATTGTAAGTTGTATACCTTCCACGACTATAAGTTTGACGAGAAGAACTTTGCTTGAATCATGCTTGAATTTTCTCTTCGCTCTTTGGAGATGACCTGCATTCATTGTCCTCATCACGAAGCAATGAACCATCAACTTGTTTGGACTTTGAGGGGCTTCTTTCATCTCCTATGTTGGAGCATTATCCAACTTGATCTTCTATAGATTGTTTTAGGAGCTGTCACAACTTCTACTTCTCTTCTTCTGCTTCTAGAAGAAATCTCCTAAACTCAATGTTCTTTACTTAGATGCACTAATTTACTTAATATATCTCTTGAATCCTCTCCTACCTCAATCCTTTGCCCATAGTTGCATTCAACATCTGCAATCCTTGTCAAACTATCTTATATACCACTTGATTTGGACTGAAATTAAACTGACAGATGCGTGCTAAATTTAATTAAGTGTGATTTAACTTATTGTGGATTCATAACTTCAATGAGCATTAAAAAGGCATAGAATAAAATGAGCATCAAGAATATAAAGAATAAAGACATTAGAACGGAGTTCACCAAGTCTGGGCTATGTCCCTGAGCTAGCTCAATTAAGTAACCATTCCATTAATGCCCAACACTATACAAGGTTTATTACATCAATCTATAACTCAATTTGGAAACGTAATGTTGCTATTGTGCCGATTTATGAATGGGTCGCAACGCAAACATTTTTGGATACGAATATTATAGCGGATTAAAAAATCACAACAAGCGCGACCTCCATGGGCTTGACCCTGGGTTGATTGATCACCCAAGTTTTTATAAATAGGCTGATCACCAGTGTTCCACAACATTAGATGGTCACCAAAGGCCAAACTTTGATTCTTTTAAAGTCCTCTTTTGACTCTATAAATAATTAAAAACACAGGTTTAGCTCCCTTTTGGTGGATAACAAGGGAAGAGACATATTTTAGAGGCTTTTAGAGGATTTTGGATAGCAGCAAAGAATAGATCCAAGTATTTGAGGATGATTTTGAGTGGCATTGGCCATTTTTTCCTACTATAGGGTGTTTATAGTTAAAATTTGCAGTTTTCCAAAATGGATATGATTGTGACGACTACACCTAAGTTGGAGTAATAGAGAAAAAAATTAATGTTGAATTTCTTGTGGATAGAGTGTGCATGCAAATATAATTTTTTTCAAAAACACGAGAAGTGTGGAATGAAAGCTAAGGTGATTGCAAATACCCTTCAAGCAGTTCAAAGAGTAGGAAGAGCCTAATTGACAATAATCTTCCTAGAAATTGGGGACAACACTGCATGGTCAAATTGAGTTCCATACTGATGTAATAAAGCGTGTATATTGCTTGGCATTAATGGAAAATATGGTTTCTTCGATGACCTTTTCTAGAGACGTAGCCCACACTAGGTGAACTCCATTATCATGTCTTTCTTCTTTATCTTCTTGATGCTCATTTTCTTCCATGAGTTTTTAATGCTCATTGAATTTTTGAATTTACAATAAGTTAAATCGCACTTAATTAACTTTAACATGAATTTGTTAGTTTAATTTCAATCTAGATCACTTACATAAATAAATTCAACAAACTTATGTATCCTTTTGTTGTAAGATTTGTATCCCCGGATTCTATATGCATATCCAAGGGAAATTCCTTCCTCAGTTCTAGAATCAAATTTCCCTATAAAATCATATTCATTTATCTTAATATAGGATTTTTTATGCTTTTTGTAGTACACTTTGGGAAAATATGGACACAAAATTGAAGATATCTACAAAGTTCCATGAATAGACAGATGGGTAGATATAAATAGTCAATAAAACTTTGGTTTAGCTTTTGATTGGTTAAAATTAGAAATGCCCAAATACCTAGCATGAAAATATGGTCCATATTAAATACTCTTTTAAAAGAATTTTCGATACTTCTATAGGTAAGTCTTCTTTGAAACTTACTTTGGGTATTTTCTACATTCATCCTTGGATGTTTTATATGGAAAAAAGGAGTGATGGGAGAAATCATATGAGAAGCAATTAAAGTAAAGAAATTTGTTGAAAATATTAGGTAGATCCACTTCCAAGTATAGAATACATTAAAGAAGTTGCAAGAAAGGTATAATGCTCAACATGATCAACAGAGAACTAAGAAAAAATTCAAGATGGGAGATAGAATTTGGTTTTAGTTGAATAAATAAAGGAAATAAGGTCTTGTTAAAAATATCAAGCCTTTTACCATTTTGAAAACCTCTGCTTTGTGCGCGCAACAACCCCTGGTGCAATCTGAGTACTCCCTTCATCACCATGGCCCTGGGAGGGGGCCCTGAGGCCCCTCCTCCTTCGCCTCCTCCACCAAAGATCCTTGTGTTCAGGAAGTTGGTTGACAATAATAGTAAATTCCTAGCAAGGAAAACTTAGCGCAAGTTTGTAAAGAAACTTGAAAGCATCCCCACATTCGCCCTGCCCATTGAAGATTCTTGCAGATCTGCTATGAACTTAGTTGGAAGAGGGATCATCGGTCAATTTATAGGGATATGACCTTCCCCCAGGGCTGTTGAGGCATGGGTTTAGAGGAAATGGTGACCACTAGTAAAGGAAGGCATCAGAAGTTTTCTGGTTGGTAAGGGATTTTTTGTCTTTGTTTTTGATTCAGTAGAAGACATAAATCTCATCTTTAGGAATGGACCATATTTCATGGGACCTCAGGTTCTGTATCTGAACTCATGGTCCCTAGATTTCGATCTGACACAAGATGTGCCATGAGCAGTTCCAGTGTGGGTGCGCCTCCCTCATCTTCCACTGCACTGCTAGAACCTGAAGTAACTAGAAACGATTGGTAACACCTTGGGAAAATACATAGACAGAGCAGAGAGAAGGGATCAGTATTCATGTGAAAGAATATGCATTGAAGTCGACTTGGAAATAGGGTTACCTGAAGCCATGAAGTTAAAAATAGTATATTGGTCTTATATCCGAGAGTTAGACTACAAGCAACTACCATTCAAATGCAAAAATTGCCATGAATATGGAAATTTCATAAGATACTGCAAAAAAAAAGGAGGAGGAAGATCTAGAGAAGTCAAAAGGAGAAAAAGGATCTAGGTGCAGAAAGTAGTCCAGACCAAGGAGAGTAACATGAATTAAGGGAAAGAGGTACCGATGGAGTCTGGAACTCCATTTACAGAAATGGTTCAAACAGGAGGAAGAGGAGAACAGCCAAAGACAACAGCCTCAATAAACCCATTCAAAACCCTCAACACTTCAATTGAAATTCCAGAAACAGAGATAGAGGAGATTGAATGCCAAGTTCCCTCACTCGAAGAAAAAAGGAATAGCATAGAAGTAAGCCAACTTGATTCCCCAGCGGGAACCTCCTCCTCACTTACATATGCAGAAATGACAAGGAAAAAACCCTCGGAAACCTCTAGGTCATCAGAAGACGAGACATTCAAGGGACCCTCTAAAAGATTTGGAAGGAAATCTCATAAGGAAGCCAGGGAAGAAGAGGCAGAGAGGAAAAAAATGCAAGGAAGCCAATCCACCATTGAAATGTCTATCGGGAGAAACACCAGAACAAGGCCCTCTAAGGGGGGATCAACTCACTCCAATCCCGTTAAATAATGAAACTAGTCTCTTGGAACTGTAGAGGCTTGGGGAAACCTTCGAAAGCTGAAGTAGTCAAAGATCTTCTGAAAACAAAAACTCCTGAGATCCTCATGCTCCAAGAGACTAAGATTGAAGGGGAAACCCTTCTTGAGATTAACAAATTAAAATGGTGAAAAAATGCAGGAAAGGCCATTAGTGCAAGAGGTTCCTCCGGTGACCTAGAAACATTGTGGTCGGAGGACAAGTATGAGCTAGAAAGCTCCTTTGAGACCCAACGTTGGATATTCACTGAAGTTCGACACCTATCTAGTATGCTCTCCATCTCCCTCTTCAACCTTTATGTTCCAATCCACCTTACAGAGAAGAAACAATGCTAGCAGACCTTATCTGATTTCTTAGACATTTTACTCCCCTTAGAATATAATAGTGGCTGGAGATCTCAACCTCGTCATTGATCCAGAAGAAAAGAGAGGTGGAAATAGTGGCAGGGACCAAATTCTTCCATTAGTAGAGGAGCTAATACTTCATTGGGATATTCTTGACTTCAAACCGAAGAACGGTCTTTACACCTGGACAAACAATAGAGCTGGGGTAGAACACATCTCTACTCGCCTAGATCGTTTCCTAGCGCAGAGCTCTTTGTTTCTAGGAAAAAGATTGATCTCCTCGAAAATTCTCCCAAAACTGGCCTCAGATCACAAACCTATTCTCTTACAGTTGGAAGAGGAAGAAAATTTGGGCCCTATCCCCTTTAGATCCAACCCACTTTGGTAAGGGAAAGAAGGGTTCATGGAAACTGTTCTAGAGGCATGGTCCATACCCGTGACAGGATCTCCCAGCTTCGTGTGGGAGAAGAAACTAAAAATAACCAAGAGAGCTCTAAAAAAATGGATTAAAGAACCTTAAAATTCTCCCACATGAAAGGAGATAGTTCAGTTTTTATCAGTTCTGCAAATGGATTTGGAAAGTAAGGAGATCTCTACTTCAAATTTAGAAAAAGAACAAGCTACCCAAATCAAATCATTTCGCACTTTCCGCCATGAAGAAGATACTTGGAGGCTTAAGTCTCATAGCTTGTGGCTTAAAGTTGGAGATCGAAATACCTCTTTCTTCCATAGGCAATATAGAGCCTGACTATCTCGAAATCATATCTCTGAAATCACTTGCTCAGGTGGGATTGTGCTCAAAGGTCAAGAACAGCTAAAAAAGGCAGTAGAAGATCATTTCTAGAATCTGTATAAGAGGATGGGAATGGGAGTGAAGAAGTCATCTCTGAATTTCTCTCCCACATTCCATCTTTAGTAAGCAAGGAGGACAACACTAGTCTTACGAAACCTTTCTCCGAGGAATAAATCTGTAAAGTAATATGGTCCATGGAACCAGACAAGGCACCAGGACCTGACGACTTCTCAATTCCTTTTTATAGAATCTGCTGGGGAATAATAGAAACTGATCTTCTGAGGATGATTATAGATTTTCATCAAAAATCCAAAGTGGGAGGTAGTACTAACTCTACCTTCCTTGCATTAATACCAAAAGAAGTGAATCCGGGCATTTTTGATAGGTTTAGGCCAATCTCGCTCTGCAATGCATCATACAAAATCCTGACAAAATTGCTAGCAAACAAAATCAAGCCACTACTTGGGAAACTCATTTCTCCCATTGAAAGTGGCTTTGTCAAAGGGAGACATATATTGGACAACATAATACATGTGCAAGAAGTCATACATTCCAGTTATCTTCGGCAGGAGCAAGGTGTGCTCATAAAGTTAGACATGGAAAACGCATTCGACCAGGTAAATCTTTCTTTCTTGTACAAAGTCCTCCTTTCCTTTGGTTTTTTTATTACCTAACTCTACCTCAGGCTGAGAAAGGCAAGATCTAGGGTAACATCAAACCACGCTTAACCTGGTAGCTAGCCCTACCAGGTTGGGAGAGGGCTCTCTCCTTGTCAATCTCAGGAAAATATGATCAATAAAGCTTGAGATGACTGATGTAAAGACTAATTTTAGGCTAGGTATAATCTCTGAGGAGTTTGATTAAGTTTAATGTTGGTTTGCTGGCTCAAATGTGAAAAGCAGATTTGGGTCTGGGGAATGGACACAGTCTTGTAGAGGTTTCTGTGGGGCGAGGTAGGCAAATGGTTTAGTAATTTGAAATAAGTGAGATGGAGAGTCTTAAGACTGGTGAGGAGTTGGAGAGGGCATGAAAGTCTCAGGGGTCCTCTTCAAACTACTGAAAACATAGAAAACTAAACAAACCCTAGATAGAGCACTACAACATCAATGAATTCTACCTTTATCCTTGATTCATTAAGTTAAGTTGAAAAGAAAGAGATGATGACATGCATAAACACATGTAAACTTGCATTATAGAAGGAAAAACAATACCAAATAAAGCTGCCACAAGAATCCCACAAAATGCTGCAAACCCTGGTCTATTCCTTTGCCAAACTACAGAGATGAATGTAGAATAATGCTCAAAGCATTCACAAGAGTCCAACCTTTACAAATGACTGAAAAACTACTAGATATAGGCAAAAAACAACTCATGCTAGGATTTATGGGTCGAATTCATGAGTTTAGGAGCTATTTCAACAAGATCTAAACTAAGAACTAAAAAGTAGGTAGTAGAACAACTTGCCTCTAAAACCTAGGAAACTGATTCATTCAGTTTCAAACTACCTATTCATGATGTATCTACCTCCATGAGTGAATTTTTAGCATATTTACATCAAATTCCATCAAGTTACATCAAATGACATCACGAGTTTGACTATAAGAGAGAGAAAAGTCAAACTGAGAAAAAACTAGGCGAAAAACAGAGTTTTCTGGCAAAAAAGTCACTTTTCCATCCTGTGCGTCGCGCCATTGTCCCTGTGCGTAGTTCCTTTTTTCAGATGATTTTGGAGGCCTTCTCGTGCACCAAATTTTCTCCAAGTGAGCTTGTTGGAAATGTCTGTCTGTCTACTTTCTATAACAGGTGGAATTTCTGAATTTGGTGTCCATTTGCCCCTCCAAAAGTGAGTTCTCCCAACACTGCTTCCTGTGTGGCCAAAAAGGGGCAGAAAGGGCATTTTTGACCCTTTTGGAAGCTCAAAACTTGACAAAATTTCTTGGCCATTTGTGGGCATTCATATTTTTGCATGAGAAATCTAGAAATGCTAAGTTTTCCTCCAAAGGAGGTCCCTAGCAAAAGCGAGCGCCAGGTGGCGCGGCGCACCAGGCAGAAAAATCTGTGTTTTGCTCCAAAAATTCAAAATTGACAAAAAGTATCCCAAATTTCTTGAAATTCAGGTTGAGTGACCTGCATCAAGTGCTATGTTGGGCTAAGGAAGCCTCAACCAAAATCTTGAGCTTGTCTTGCTCTTTCCTCTTCCTCAAAGCTTTCCTCAACTTGGCCTTCAAAGTCCTTATTCTTGCTTTGCAAACTTTGTTTCTTGCCAAATAGTGATAGGCCATGTGCCTCAACATCTTTTTCTCTTTTTTTGCCTTCTCCAACATCTTTTCCAAGTGCATGTTTGCCCTCTCAAGCCAAGATTCATGATCATCTTCAATTTCTTGCTTAAATGGTGTCAACTTGACTTTCCTCCTCTTAGCAACTCGCCGGTTTTCTCTTATTTTTTGGAGCTCCATGATAGTTTGTTGATTCTCTAGCTGTTTGTTCCTTTGCTCAAGATAATTTATCACCCACTTGGCTCTTTCCAGGTTGAGATACAAGTCATGAATGTCAGCTTACTATTCCTGGATGATCTCCTTGAGCTTTGAGCTTTGGGAGCCCAAATCAATGTCATCATCCTGAATGAGAGTGAACTCTCTCTCTTTACCTTTAGAAGGCCCCTCATCATGCAATGGTTGTTTACCTTTGTCCTATACCTACTTTGCTGTTGAAGGAAATGAGACCCCTTCCACCCCGGGTGGAGATAGTACTCATTTTGCTGCTGCAAACAACCTCCTTGTGCCCTTTTGGTAAGTGACAAACACTGACACACTGGTGGTTTGAGTCTCATGCACCTCTTGCTGATGTGAAGGCTCTCCTGCCTCATGAAAAATTGATGGGGGCACTTGAGAGCTTGTGAATACCTCATGTGAAATGAAATCCTCCCATGAAACATTCAGTAAACTAAGTTGATGCAAAACCACAATCTTGATCAATGCAAAGTGATAGATGTTGTTATACTGCTGATGAGGAGGTTTCCTTTGCACCAATGTGGTCATTTTCTCAATATTCCAGCATATGAAATAGGGGATGTTCATCATCCTCACCCTAGTAAAATTCATCAATAATCTGACATGATAGGTGTATAGGCGAGAAAATCTGCCTTCATAGCTGAAATATTTGATTATGAGTTTCATAAGGGGAGCATATGTGTCCTGTAGGTACCTGAAAGGGAAGACCCTACTGATATGCCTCTGAAAACCAGCCTTGATATAAGGCTCATAATGATCTCTATCCACCAGTTGTCCCTTGTTCCACTGCTCACCCACATTCGGAATGCCTGTTGCTTCAGCTATAGTCTCAGGTGTCAAAGTGAATGTCACACCTGCCAAATTGACTTGGCCATTGTGAAGATGGAGCACAAAAAGTCTGGCAAGCTCATGGTGGTATTTGACTCTTTCCACCATCTCACAAAATTGGTAGCAAGATTGATGTTTGAAGCATGCTACAGCAAGAGAGCAAGCCAACAACTCAGTAAGTGTAGTGGGCTCCTCCTGAATGTGTTTCCCTCCCTTGTGAGGTCTCCTTGGTGCATAAATTTCTTGGGAGGAATCACTTACTGTTTCCTCATTTCTTTCATAAGTTGAACCTGACTCCATGTTTTCCATTATTTTGATGTTTCTTAGATGAGTATGAAGAGATTTTATAAGAACAATAGGTATTTTATGTTAAATGATAGGGATTTGATGAAGGGGACAATAAATGAGGGGTTGTGATGCTGCTTGTAGGGTTTTTGGGAATGGCAGGGTTTGGGGAATAAGGATTAGGGTTTAGAGATGGGTAACTAGGGTTTGGGAGTAGTGGAATTAGGTATAAGGGTTTGTAATTTTAGGGATTAGGGGAATGGGTGAGTGTGAATGAAAGAGGAGAAGGAAAGTGATATGAGTGAAGTGTAGTGAGGGAAAAATCAAAATGGGGGATAAGACAACAAAAACTGCTATTTTGCAAACCCTAGGAAACTTTTTCAATTGACAGTGCAAGGAACTAGGGTTTTGTTTTCTCCTATTGAAACACCATAAAAATTGATGAAAAACCTTTGCAATGGCACTTGGGATTGTTAACTTACTTGTGAAAAGAGGAATTTGCAAGTTTGGAGCTTGGAAGAAAGATTTGGATGAGTTTCGGGCTTTGAAGGCAGGTGCGCCGCTCCTCACTGGTGCGTCGCACCAGTTAGAATTCCAATGTATTTCCTACGCTGCGTGCGTCGCGTCGACCAAGTGCGCCATGCCTTGACCCAGGTGCGCCGCGCCAAGAACCTTCACAATTTTTTTTTTGCAGTTTCGCTCCTTTAGCTCAAAAACGACTTGGCTCTTGTTATCTTTCACTCTTTGGACACAAATGAGCTTCTTAAACATGAAAACGGATTTATATACAAAGGATTTTAATTTTTCACTTATAAAAACCCACTTTCCTAATGTTTGAATTTCACTTGCTTTTAAAACTCTGGTTTTGCAAATTGACTTGCTTTTTGCCTTTGATGGACTAAATGCTTTGAAATTTTGACTCTTTTGTAGGAGTTGGAGTGCAGGAGCTTGGCAAGGTGACCAGGGCTGCATCTCGAAATTATTACATATAGGAAAAATGAAATTACATGAAATCTTGTACATAAAACATAAAAAACTTTGTTTTTCCTCAAAACAAGGTTTTGAGGAAAAATCAATCGCTGAGCATGTGATTATTGAAATTTTTGTTGCTGAGACATTATTTGACCTCCTCATGTGCCTGCTGACCATTATTGAACTTTTACAAGAGTTTATTGACAAAACCCTAGACCTAATGAGACCTAAAACCTTAAAAATGACTTTTGCAGATGTAAAGACAAAAAATGACTGTAAATGACCTAAATATATGAAAATGGGCCAGCAGGTAAAGATCATGAGGGAAAATTTATAATATGCCACTACCATCAGATGATCCATGATCCTAATGGAATGCAAATGAACGGATGAGATACCTAAAATGCAATGCAACTAGAGTATTTTGATCACTAATGGAGGGATGAAGATACCAACACTAACAGGTTTCAGCTCTAAATTTGTCAATTTGATTAAAGCTTGTACTGAAAAGCCATGGATAGCTCCTTTAGTTAATGGCAGGCCAGCAAACTATTTCCAAGCCTCGAGGGGAGTAAGGCAAGGCTGCCCCCTCTCCCCTTTCTTGTTTATTCTGATGGTAGACTCGTTAACTAGAAAACTGACAGTTAAAAAGAAAGCAGGGACAACTCTAGGAGTTAGGTTGACGAAAGGGCTAGAGCCTCTCAATCACACACTATTTTCATATGATACTCTTCTTTTGGGTGGAGCCTCCATCAAGATAGCCAAAGTTTATAGTGGAATTATTCAAAAATTATGTAGCATATCAGGAGCTCTTATAAATAAAAGGAAAAGTGCAATATACGGGTGGAATGTGGATCAACAAGCAATTCAGAGAATAGCCCTCTCCTTAGGATTTTTGGGATTCTCTTCTTGGGATAAAATTAAATATCTCGAGTTACCAATAACCCTGGGCCCTAACAAATTAACGATGTGGAAAGAGGTAATAAGCAAAATTAAGTCCAAGATTACAGCTTGGGGAGGTCAATGGCTCACCAATGCTAGAAAACTCATCCTTGTAAAATCTGTTTTGTCCTCCCTGCCTATTTATCAGGCTTCCTTTATTCTGGCTCCAAAGAAGATCATGGAACATATCTCCAGACTTATCAGGGATTTTCTGTGGAGAGGAGGAAGAGGAAACCAAAGAAAATTCCACCTAGTGAATTAGGATACAGTTAAACGCCCCATCTATGAAGGAGGCCTGCAAATAAGAGACCTAGGCCTTACCAATCTAGCTCTTAGAGGTAAAATACTTTGGACCCTCTTCTCAAACAACAAAAACCCTGTCAGTCAGGTCATAAAGAAAAAATATCTAAAAGGCTCATCGTTAAGGAACATTCAGACAGATAACAACATCAAAGGGACATTGATATGGCATCTCTACCGCCATGGGATAGAGTTATTCCAAAATAACTTGTATTGCATTCCTAGCAATGGGAAAAACCACGATGTTGTGGCAAGATAACATAATGGGACAGTCGCCTTTGAGAAAAAATGAAGCAATCAAAGAAATCAGGTACTGGCTCATTCAACAAGGATTCCTCACCTTGGAATATATCTCGACATGGGACGACTCTGGAAAATGGCGAAATTGGGAAATCCCACGAGTTTTAGATCAAATGCCTAGTCAAAAGACCCTCCTAGAAGAAGCGTTAATGGGACTGGCACCGGTTCACATGCGTTTGATGGAAAAATGGGGATGGGGAAAGACTATAATCTACAACGCAAAGCATGGATTTGCCTCTATTCAACCACAACAAGCTTCGAGCCATATTGCATCTGTGTGGAAACAAGTCTGGGACCCTCTCGGTCTCCCCAAAATAAATTTCTTCACTAGGGTATTAATGCATGGGAAAGTGCTAACTGGCGACAATTTGAGTAAAAGAGGTATTCACGGGCCACATCGGTGTTTTGTCTACTGCAAAGCCTAGGAAACAATGGAGCATGTGTTTGTGTATTGCTCTTTTGCTCAAGAAGTCTGGAACTACATCCTTCAAGGCCTCAATGTCTCTGCCCCATCGCAAGTCAAAGTAGCTAACCTTTTTACCACCTGGAGAATGCGTTATCCTCACATGACCCAAAGAATCTAGAAAGCAATACCTAAATACGTCTGCTGGAAAATATGGCTCGCCAGAAATGACTAGATATTCAACAACATTCAAACTCCCCTTTGAAGGTGGCAACAAAAGCAAAAGCATTACTCCTTGAGACTATGGCTAATCATCCCCTTAAAAACGATAACATTCTTCTCCTAGAAGAAAAAAATGGATGGGAACTTATAGATTTCGAGACAGGATAAACAACACCACTTGCCCCAGTAAAACTCTTGTATGGATACTACGAGAAGCGGATGCAGATTTTCAAGCTTGGTGGAGGAAACAGGCTAAAACAACAATATTTTTTGATGGTGCCTCCAAAGGCAATCTAGGGATAGCAGGAACAGGCAGAGTGATCTACTCCCTAGAGGGTATTCATGAATATAGCTTCAGTTGGGGACTTGGACAGAGAACCAACAACCAGATAGAAATCCTTGGGCTGCTAAAAGCCTGTCAAATAGCACATGAAAAAGGCATAAAGGAAATACAAGTCTTTGGGTACTCAGAAATTTTGATAAAGATATTAAATTTGGAGAACCACTTCAGCAATCCGGCGCTCAACAAGACACTTCAAAGGCTGAGATACGTGCTCCAATACTTCTCTTCCTATCTCCTTTTCCATATTCTACATGGCTCAAATAAGGAAGCAGATGCAAAAGCAAACCTGGCATGCCTCCTGCCACAAGGAGCCTTAAACAAGAATGATGAAGAACCTACATGGAACCTGATCCCGTAATCTAGAGTAAATCTACACCTATGTAAGGGAAAGGAGAGCTGCAACTAAAAGGAATTTTGAATATTGTAATGATGGTTGTTTTGGTTTCGGTCCAACCGGTTTTAAATAATTAATATAACCGTTATAGTTTTTAAAAAAAATATCAAGCCTTTTTGGTATGGTCTTTTCGAGGTATTGGAGAATGTGGGCGATAATTCATATAGATACCCTTATATATAGATATATGCATTTTCTTAGTAGTGAATGTGGAAAATTTGAAACTCTGAGGCTTCCATGTTGGATGAAGAAATTAAAGAGAAATTTCTACCTACCATAGAGGACTTAACATCAAAATATGAGGCATAGTATAAAGAATATATAGTTTGTAGAATTCTAAAACTACTAAACAAAATTAGCATGATATTTTGCAAATTGGTTTGAAAGGACAACTTCCAAGAAAGGAAAACTGGTACTCTAGGGAGAAGATGGATGAAAAGTTCCCCAACTCATTTAGTAAAATATTTTTGGGACCAAAAGTCTCTCTAAAATGGGAGGTATGAACTAGAATGAATAATTATATAATTTTTAATCTATATTGGTACTTTTTAGGTGTAAAATTTGGAAGAATTGGCTTGTAGGGCACATTTTTGTGGTAGGTCCCAATTGAAAATTTGGGGTCTAAAAGCTTCCAAATCTATTATGAGGCATCAAATGTTTTTCGAGGTCAAAAATTTACAATCGTAACTCACAACCATTTTATATTATTCTACACATTAAGACATTTCCAATGGTGCAAACATTACTTTAATAAGGGTTAATATGCAGGACATATGCCAACCACAAGTTGATCTATCTTATTAACCACCATGATACTAAGTGGATGCCATGTAAACCCCCATTGTTTGCATGCGGTACATTCATATCTATACTTTCAAGTAGATTTTAGGAGGTTCAAAACCCTAACACTAATTCAGGGTTGATGCATGCAAAAATACTAACCCAATAAAACTCTCAAACATTGTTAAATATTGGGCTATTAGAAGGAGGGGGGCTCCATTCTTTTAGAACTTTAATTTGTTCCGTAATTGAGTAGAGAATATAGGTGTAGGAAGAATACATTGTAGTATCCATTTAGGCCACGATGTCAAAGGCAACCCCATAGTGAGTGGGGCCTTTCTTTGTATTTGCATTTTCATAACTAAAGGAAAGAGAGTAGATCATAGGCCTCACTTTCTTACTAGGCTTTCTCCCATTTTGGGTTTCTTAGAATACATCTTGTTCATTTGTATGGATGGTATGTTCATTTTCTTGTTCTTTCATTTTTTCATATTTTAGGCATTTTCATAAATCTAAGCAATAAGCTAGTGATAATAAATTTGAGATCTAAGGAAATAAACCTCCAAAATAAAGTATTTAAGAATACTATAAGATATGTTATTCATGGCTATCAAGTATGATGAGGTTTCAAGACATGAAAAAAGAGGGAGTTGATTTTGAAATCAAGTCCAATTGAGAAATCAAGACCCAATCTCACTATCATTCATAAAGGTAAGGAAAGATTCTGATGTTGAGCCTAATTGTTGAATTGGATCAAGGTTAAAGCACTTAAGTGAATATAGGGCCCTATTTTAAGGTTTTGGATAAATCAAATAAATATGACTTTTTAAGGTAACTTACAATGTTTAAAAACAAGATAAACAAAAAAAAAGCGCATCAAATAAGGTCAAAATCTCATATTGTTCAAATGGTGATGAGAGGGTATGCTTTAGAAATTGAGGTTGATTTCCAAATTGAGACAAGGAAATAATAAACAAGTAAAAAGTGGGTATGATATGAGAGTTAGAGTTAATAATTAGGATTTAGAAAAGGTTTTGACTTCATTGGATTCAAAAATGGAAATATTATGTCCCAAGGGGGGGGAACTCAATTGGTTAATTTGATAAATGTGAAATCGTTGACACTCGAAAGACCCAGGTTCAAATCTACCATGTTGTGACCCAAGCTATGGGGAGGAGGACATATCATAGCCCCCCAGAGGTTTAATGGTAGTTACGTGTTAGGAGGGTTGTTGGGTTCCTTTGGGTTACAAAAAAAAGGGAAATATTATGTTTGAAAGGAAGAATAAGATATTCAAAAAGAACTGAAAGAAAACTCAAACAAAAATAAGGGGTGAAAATTGAGCAAAATATTTGATTTTAAGGTTGTGTAAAATATCAAAATGAGAATCTTTTCACACAAAAATTGGTGGATCAAGGCCCTAATATGGAAATTGAGAATGATTACCAAACCAATTTGATCCAAGATTCGATGAAAAATATTTCAAGAGAAGCATTGAAAGTTAGAACACTTCAAAGGCTGAGAAAAAGACTAGAAATGTTCATAACGTTTCAACACTAGTCAAATAAAGGTTTGAATAAAAAAGGAAGTAAAACAAGGTTTTGTTTTCCAAATAGGGGAATTGGTTAAGTGATCAAAGGGATAAAAATATACAAGTTTACAAATAGAGCCAATTTGGAAATTAGAAGTGGGATGAAGCAAAATAAAAAATATAACTAAAGAAAGTAATAAAGTTTGAGGTTGACTTTAACTTCAAAATAAATCCCTAAAGTTAAAAGGAAAAACTCAAGCTTTGAATGAAGAGTTTAAGAGAAAATTATCAAACCAAAACTGAAGGAAAATTCACGCAAAGATGGTAATCAAAGATCCTAATTTGGAAATTGAGATGATTTGATTGAGGAAGAACTTCAAAAGGATGCAAAGAAAATTCCCAAATTCGAGGATTAATTTTAATTTAGTTAAGAGTTAAAAGAGTTTGAATAAAGTAAATTAAGGGAAAAAAAATATATTGATAAAATAAACTAAACTAAACTCAATGAGGAACAAATATCAAGGAAAGAAAGAAATAAGTAAAAAATAAATAGGTGAAACATGAAACTGCATCTATGTTAGCCATCTAAAAGAATGAATTTATGCAACAAGGCAATTATGAATGACAAATAATGTATTGTCTAAAAGAAAGAAGTGTGCCTAGACTAGTGAAAAGAAGGTGGGACCCCAATTTTTTCTCAAAACTTAGAGGGGTTGTTGAGGGAAGAATACAATAATTCACAACATATATTTGGTCCACACTAGCCTCATACTTTGTTTTATCCTTCAATTTGAAGCATAGTAGTCACGTATTCTCACATGATATCTCTCTCTACCAAAAGATGAATATTTCCTTCAAGTTCTTGGTTGAAAGAATGAAATGAATGACAATAATTATATCTCCAAAGAACTTTCATAATACATACTCGCTGTTACATGGAGAGTGTGTTCTCAACATGATTAGAAAAGTAATAAAACCACATATAAGTCAAAGTGTAACATACCCTAAACTTGTAAGTATAATTAAGGAGGTTGGGTATCAAAATTTTCCTATTAATTATAAATTTAAAGCCATATCTGATCTCATTGATACATTCTTCTCATCGATAGCTTTCCAACAATTGTAGTCTTACTCAATTCTAAGCTCGAACCACAATGTTATGACCTCATGAGGTTCCTTAGGCATTTTCTCTCTCCTGATTCATTATACCTATATGGAACTATATGTGTTGGATGAATGGAACTGTATGATGACACATCATTATTCATATGATAATCACTTGTTTCACATTTTTTGAGGAAAATACTCCCTTCTAGCCTATTTCACTCGAATTTTTTTTCATTTTTAGCATCTTTATCATGACTCCAAAAGACTTTTCTTCTGTTATGTATCTTGCCAAATTTTTTATGGCATGATATGTTGCACCTCCAAAATTATTCTCTCTTGTGAAAATACTCGACATGCTCCCCAATGTGATCACATCACTTGAAAGTTTCTTTTGTTTGTTGTGTGAAGATTATCTTGGTGCAATATGTCGTATCACATGATAGTTTTGCTTGAAATTATGCTCACCAAATTCTTACCCTCTTTCATATTTCTTCTCTTTCTCCCTTCTCTCCTTATTCTCCATTTCCTCCTATTTTTCTCCCTTTCATCCCCTTTTCATTTCTTCCTTCCTTATTTTCCTTTCCTCCCTTCTCCCTATTACATCCTCAAAAAGATTGACATGTGCCATGTCATGCCAAAGGGAATTTTGGTTTAGTGTACTATACCAAAAATATTTTGATGTAATACATAGCACCTTAGAGAATTTTTATACTTGAGACAACAATCCTTCCTCCTCCTCTTTATTTCAACATTGAAATTGGTTTATGCAATGTATCATGTTGCAAAATTTTGCTACATGATAAGTTGCACACTTAAATATTTATCCTTGTGCAAAAAATTAACTATCCCTAATGGTTTTATTTGTATTCACCATACCACATGAAGTTATTTTTCGTGTAATATAGGTTAGATCATATGAAAAATTAACTTCATGCAATACACCTAAAAATGGCCAATTTTTTGTTAAAACTATTGTATGTTTTTGCTAAATGTTTTCCATGAGGGAAAACACTTCTCTAATGCTCCCCTTGAATTAAATAAGGGATTGAAAGGGGAATTAAAGCCTTAGAATAATACTTTTTTAGGATTAAGAGTAAAATTTTGAGTTCATGCAAAGATTTTTCATTCAATAAGAGTGGCTACATTTATAAGATAGGGCCTATGCAACCCTCATAAATAAGCTTATAATTTAATGGTTCTAAGACACTCATAACCTTCTTATCTCTTTATATTTTATTAACATGATTCACCTTAGCTGATGATGTATAAGCTGGAATTCCAAATCAATAGATTCCATGTCCCTATAAATCAAATATGTCTAATTTTTAGAGTCATCCCTCAATATGCTTCCTAAAATCCCTTTCCACCTAAAACTCTTCTAGGGTTTACACAAGTGGTGTAATCCTTTTTCTACCATAGAATTCAACATATTTTTAATAGGGAATAAGTATAGATAAATACATCTAAATAAGTAAATGTACCATCCAAATCACTTGTATAAACTCATATATATGGTTTTATAACAAGATTACTATGGCAAGGTGAAATTCCTTGTCTCAAGGGTTTGCAGGCATGCATAAATAACTCCTAAATTTCCTATTCTATAACTGCTAAACTCATAAAAGGATTGGAAATAGTTTCAAAGATACCTAATTTTCAAAATTAAGGTGCATAATGTAGACTACAATTGGCACAAGGTATATCATGATGAGTAAATTATCCATAACAATTAAAAATATAGTTGGAAGCTAAGATATACTTCTTAGTCTACAATCATTCATCACTCACATCAAGGTGACATAAATAAATTCACATGATAATAATAAATATCTATTGGAAATTAACAACCTTTAGGACTATAATAAAGAATGATCTGCCTTGCTCCATAACACTATATGTATCACTATATTAATAATTAGACTGATATGAATTTTAGTTAAGGCATCTTCTCATCTTATTCCAACTGAGTCCAAAATATTTTTGCATATGACGAGAATTGAATTACTCTAGCAACCAAAGTTGAATGACATTAATTCTTTGATTATCATCTTAATCTCAACTAAGCCTCGCGCTTTCAAATATTAAGAAAAAAAAAATTAACAAGAGGGCATGCTAAAACTCTATCTAAGATTTTAATTCTATGAAATACATGCACACACATAGGAAAATCCATTTAATTCCTAAGGGAGCAAACAAATTTTTTACTACGATTTTTCATATAGAAATTCCCTTCCATACATTTTACTATATCCATTTACCTTCTATAAACAAATGCAAGTATGATTCATACAACAAAATAAATTAGCTTTTAATTAAATTTATAAGCATATTAGGCACACTTATTTGAGTTCGAATTTTCCCAACAAACTGATAGAGTGTGAGCACTTTTTTTCCCAACCATAGGTTCACTTGCACTAGTCCTTTCTACAACTAGCCACCCCTTAGCTAGAACATGATACCAAAAGTGTGAATTTTGAACACTTAGATAATTTTAACAAAGACAACTTATTAAGGAACAACCTTGTAGGGTAATCTCCTTGCTAGTTTTTGGGAAACCAACAAAGTGTAATGCACCCTTTTTGTTATCCCTACATGAAACAAGAGAAATATCTCTTAATTCCTATATAGTTCCTCAAGAATATCCTCCTTATAGTTCCTTCGCGTTTCCCAAGCAAGGGCTTAAATTTTTTATCCCATACTTCAACACTCAGAATGAGTTTCTACACATGATTTTAGGATAAAACCAAAGTCTTTAGACTAGTATCACAAAGGCGTTGAATTAAGTCATAAGTGTCTCTCTTGTCTCTATTACTTGCATGCAAGTTTGACTCCCTTCCCACTCATGCATGCGTCCAAAAGTTCATGATTCGACCCATATAGGTTTAGGTCATACACAACAATTTCCCATGGAAATATGTTCCCATTCCATGAACTTGTTCATGGGTGGAATCTCTTAACTACCAACCTAGTCTTAATAGCTACTGGGAGAAGACATTTCAACAAACCAAGTTTTACATTTAATGGTTTGGGCTTAGAGGGTAAAATGAGTGGACCATTTTCAACTTCAAATATCAACAAAATGATTTTGACAAGGGTCACTTGGGATCATTTATAAGGTGAACCCAAAATCCCCTCATTATGTGCCTATCATGGTATCATATTTCTTATAGGTATTTGTGCCTTAATTAGTTGCTTACACCTTTCATTATTTAAAATGAAATACATATACATTGTTGTCTATTTACAAATTAAACAAGGGGTGAAAATGGGGATATTATAGAAAGGTTAGGGAGAGCTTAAGAAGAGACACTTGGTAGTATAAAGGTAATAATATCTCTTGTGGGACCCACCCCACTTCCCATCTTTTTGCCTCATGGATCCCATGGTGCTCTTAGTATGTTGTTGACCCCAAGTTCACTTTAATTTATTAGACATTGAATGACAAATCCAAAAAATAATTCATGGTAATATACTTATCATACCTACCACATGATTACCATACCCACTTCACATGGCTCTACCATCTCACTTTCCATTTTATGATGGCCTTGAAATTTTCTTGTGTACTTGAAACTACTAATAACATAATTTCCAAAGGTTCATATTGGGTTATTACAATTTAGTGGGCTTTGGAGTAGGATATTCACACACTAATACCTGGCATATGTACGATACCCAGATAAACCACCTAACCCACATAACCCACTAATCTACTTAATCCACTAAACCAACTAACTAACTAACCTACCTTACTAAGCCACATAACTTACAAAACCTATTAACTAAACCAACCCAAAATTCTAACCCACATAGCATACTTACACATCGAGCTATAATTTAACCATAAACCTAACTTATTGATCAAACTCACCAAGCCTACCTAAGTTACATATCATAACTAACCCACCCACCCCACAAATATACAATATAAACCACCAAAATATAAACCATGTAACCCATCAATCCTTGTCTAACCTACATAACTTTACCCACTAACTTATTGCATAAATTACCAAAACCTAGCCTACCTAATTTACAAATCCCTATCTAAACCATATAATTGATGTGGGATTTCTTGATGAAGTGGGAAGTCCCACTCACGAGATTATTTCATATAGAAATTATTAATTGCAAACTTAGGAAAATCCTTCATAAACCAAAAACAAGCTTAAATCTATTTAGATAAATAAAATAACTTCAATAAAATAGGAATCAAGATCCTAAGGAATAACAAACGAATAAAATAATATGTCTAATTATAAATATGATCTCAACCAGTCACAAGAATAGGAAACTGAAAACTCCTATTACTAATTGGAGATAATTATTACATATGAAAATGGTATGGTTTAGAATCCCTATCATTACTCCCGATTAAAGAAGCATTGGCCTCCAGTCATTTCAGGGAGATGATAAGTGTTGTTGTCATGGGAGTGAAATGACCATAATGCAGAGGTTGACCTTGTTGATAAATAAGGTAGTAAGTTGTGAATGTTTGATGAAAATAGTGAGACAAAGACCTACAATTGAACTTGCAGAAACCAAATTCTATCTTTGTGAAGTAGATTAATGGAATCCAAATCCATATAGGATTCAAAACTAATTGAAATTCTACCAACAAACAATTTCCTAAAAGGACATAAGACCATACAAAGCGATGTGATAAAAATGGCAATGCCAATGAAGTAGAATATACTCCAAGAAAAATCTTGTGGGGAGATTTTCAGTCCTTGTGAAACTACCAAAAGAAGACATGAAACTCTTGGAGTCACAGATACCAAAGCAAGGTTGTAAGGAAAATACATAAGAATTGGGAAAATTCACTACTCGAAGTAGTGTTATAAAGAAGCCCAAAATGTTGGTGAATGATTCCAAATATGGACATCTTGGAATATTAAAAATGAATTGTGGGTTAAATGACAAACATATCTACCTCCAATTAATCAAATATCAAATGTACCCTTGGGAATGTTCATTGATTTTCCTTTCAAATTAATTCCAATAAGGTTGATAATGCAATTATTCAAAGAATCAAGAAGTAACTTGTGAGAATGAAATTGGCCAAGTCTTTTAGTAAGAACTTAAACAAAAAAAGTAGTAAAACAAGCACAACACTTCCAATAAGATGAAAGTACATTGCATGCTCCTTTGACATGGTCTCTAAAGGTGGTGCAAGTTGTAGGAGCCTTCTAAGATATAGGTGAAGGATTGATCCATGGTATTGTTGCAACATATGAGGAAACATAATAATGAGGAATCCACATAAAAACGAATTATATGGTTTGATAAGGTACTACTCAAAGTGCCATAAGTATACACACTCTACTTTGGAAATAATGAATTATATGAAGAAGAGGGCCAAACTGAATGAAGAATTTGAGGGTACAAATAATTGAGATGAGCATGTTAGACCCATGTTGAGGGGTTTGAAGACAAGCCAAAGAAGAGGGTAAATCTTTCAAAATAAATTTGAAAATAGAGGTTTTAACTTGAACCATAGATGGAATTTCACTTGTGTAGCTTGAAGTGCCTTGTGTTGACAGTGCTAAAACATGCCAAAATATAGGGGATCTCCCTGATATTAGGTCCCAATTATACCTCACATCATTTGGTGTGGGAGTCCCATCCGGAAATATGGCTCGACCGCCATTTACTTATAGATTTTCCTTGCCTTAAGCAGTTGACATGAGAGAGTAGCATGCTTGTGCTTTTGAATGAGAAAGAGAGTGTGCCTTGTAAATTGTTCAATTGTAGATGTATCAAGGATATTTCACTATAAGGGAGAAAAGTAAACCTCTAAAAGAGAAGTAATAGTACTAATCTAATAGAGACACATGCACGTCACCAAGGAAGAATCGTTAGACATTAAGATAAATAGTTTACATAGATGCAATGATCATTATAATCATCACAATAAATTTCCAACGAGTTTAGCACCAAATTCACCAAAACAGTTCAATTACTTTAGTGCATGTGAGAGTCAAATAGAAGAATAGTCTCAAAACATCCATGATCCTTGCATGAAAATGTGCTGGCCAAATGGCTTCAAGTAGTAAGAAAAAGTTCCAAGATACATAAGTACAATGAACATCACTACCTCCAATAGTGGAGTGTTAGAGCCACTACTTGCTCCCCAAAAGTACTCTCTCTATTTGTCTACTGCCTTGTGGGAGAAGCCCCCATATTGTTAACTTTGTGCCCCATAAAAGCCCACTATTGTTATTGTTGTGCCCGTACATTATTATTGTTATGTAGGGTCTCATTATGTTGTGTCCCCTTCGACTCCTATATATACAAAGGAGGTCTTGTCATTTGTATGATCTAAGAATTGTTCATTTATATAATGTAAAGGAGGTTTACCCCTTGAAGAGGATAATATTTAAGTCGTTGATCTATCTTTTTGTGAGCTGGTTGCATAACATTTGGTATAAGAGCTTTGGATTCAAGGGTTTCACTTCTTCAAATAGGCCATCTTGGAATTTTAGCTATAATTTTTTTTCTACAAGGATTTAGAAGCTAATTTTTTTACCATGTGGAGATGAAATCATGTGGAACTTCGTGTAAAAATTTTAGAGCTTGGTTTTCTATATTTTCATAGATATGATCTTAGGAAGTTAGGATTTTTTGTAGGCTACAAAATTCTATTCCAAACAGGTGACCTACGGAAAATCGTCATAACTTTCGTTTCATGCATCGGATTTGAATTTTGTATATAGTGGCTAAAATTCACAGACTGTAGCTTTTCTTGTAGAAATTTCAGGGTTGAAGGTTGAAACAATGACACATGGCATCCTGGATAACTTCACTCTACTGAACAAGTCCATAATCAGGACATCATGAGAGATTTGGAATAACTCTTTCTTAAAGAAGCCAATCATGACTAGATTAGAGGGGTTTGAAAGAAGACTCAGAGAGATACCACAATAAGAAATTTCAGAACTTGGAGATCCGAAATTACATAGTTACAACCGTTTCAAGATCGAGCTCCTAAAAGCAAGAAAAAGGTGTGTATTTTTTGCATAACTTTTGTTTGAAAAATCAGTTTGAAGTGATTCCAAGGGCATATTGAAGCATAGATATCAGTATTGGGTTCTAAAACTATCCTAAGAAAAATAATTCTACACTCATTAAGCCCTCATAAATCTCTACTATGACGCATGAAGAGGAATAATTGCAACATGATATATCAATATTATGGGACTCAGTGCAAAAAATTCTGCTCTCACAAAGAGCAACCAAAGATGAACTAAAAGGTGACATGAATGGTTTAAAAGGCAACATGGAAGGTTTGACAAAGTTGTTGCAAGAAAGGCTTCCCAGTGGTGACAAGGTAATCCATGAAAATCATGATGAGGACAAAAGGAATATGAATTACAATTTTAGAGACTCCAATGTGGTGTTTAAGAACCACCACATTCCAAATATAGATATGAGGAAGTTTTATGGCAAGGATCCGGTAAGATGGATGCTATAGATGGAGCAATATTTTGATCTATAGGATGTGCAACTCTCACAAAAGGTATGTATTGCATCTTTATATTTAGAACGCAATCAATTTGTATGGTATAGATGGATTTTTTCTTGTAAACCACTTATCACTTGGTCAATTTTTACGGAGGAAATGATAGCACATTATTAATATACAAAGAGCAACACCTTCTTTACCCAATTGATAAATCTCAAACAAAAGGGTTCAATGGCGGAGCACATTGAAGACTTCCAAAATTGAATATTAGGGCAACGAATATTCCAAAGGAGCATAGGATTGATGTCTTCATAGGGGCTTTAAAAGATAACATCCAATACTAGGTTCACCTTTCAGAACCTGATTCATTAGAGAAGGCATTCAAGGTGGCAAGAAAAGTTGAAAGAAAAATTATGGCAACAAGAAAGTCTATTACTCAATATTATAAAGATTGAAGTGTTAGTCTTCCACAACCCACAAGGTTGACACCACAACAAAAAATAAAAAAGAAAAAGGGTTTTGTTACAGTGGTGATAGAAAATACACTAAAGGTCATATGTTTGCGGAGAAGAAATTATTCTACATAGATTTTGAAGAGGAGGAAGAAAAGGAACAAGAAACATTGAAAGAGGAAGATATACACCATGAATCAACCCCAAAGAAAGAAGAAATGAATTTGACCATAACTTGTAATGCATTGGATCGAATTACCACTCCTCAAACTCTTAATATAGAAGGATATATCAAGAAGAAAAAGGTAATAGTGCTGATTGATTTTGGTAGTATCCATAATTTTATTCATTGTAAGATAGCCAAGGAAATTGAATTGCTTCCCATATCCAACACCAGAGTGTAAAGTGATGGTTGCAAATGGAGGAACTATAAATTGATTGGGAAAGTGCCATAATATCAAGCTAACCATGAGGGGATATGTATTGAATAGTATAATACTTTCAATTCCAATGGGTGGTGCTACATGCTGTACTAGGAGTCCAATGGTTACAATATTTGGGGACAATAGATTTCAATTTTCAAGAACTTTTCATGATTTTTTTTTGGGAAGAAAAGAAAGTTGAATTAAGGGGTATCGTAGGGAAACCAGGAAATATAATCATCTCTAATGACATGAAAAATATTTCAAAGAAAAAATAATGGGGAATAATTGCACAATTATGCTCACTGGGGGTTCAAACATCAAAATCATCTATTTCTCCGAATCACCAAAAATCCTTGGACAATCATTCCAAGGTGTTTGAGACTCCTAAAGGTATCCCACCTATTCTTGATCATGATCATGTGATTCAAATGCTTCCAGGAAGTGTTCCTCCAAACATCAGGCCTTACAGATATCCTCATTCCCAAAAGAGTGAAATTGAACGTATGGTTGCAGAAATGCTAGAGGCTGGTATAATTCAACCTAGTCAAATTTCTTTCTATGCTCCAGTAGTATTGGTGCATAAGAAGGATGGATCATGGTGTATGTGTCCAGATTATAGGGAGATAAACAAGCTCACTATTAAAGATAAATTTCCCATTCATATCATTGATGAATTATTGGATGAATTACATGGAGAAAATTACTTCACCAAGTTGGATCTTCGTTCAGGATGTCATCAAATTGGAATGAAGACTGAAGACATTCCGAAAACAAAATTCAGAACTCATGAGGGTCATTATGCATTTTTGTTCATGCCTTTTGGCCTTACTAATGCACCTTCCATATTTCAAGGTTTGATGAATTCCATTTTCAAACCCTTCCTTAGAAAATTTGTGTTAGTATTTTTTGATGATATACTAATCTACAGCAAGTCTTGGAAGGATCGTGTTCAACATGTTGACAAGGTGCTCAAACTATTGGAGGAGAAGCAATTATATGCAAAAACCTCCAAATGTTTCTTTGGAGTACAAAAGGTGGAATATTTGGGTCATATTTTATCTCATGAGGGTGAGAAGGTAGACCCTAACAAAATTAAAGCCATTAAGGAATGGAAAATCCCCACAACCATAAATCATCTTTGAGGATTTCTTGGATTGACAGGGTATCATCACAAGTTTGTTAAGAATTACTGGAGAATATCAGTAGCTCTAACTTCATTACTGAAGAAAGATGCATTTTCTTGGACTCCAAAAGCAACGAAGGCCTTTAAACATCTTAAAGAGGAAATGTGTCAAGCACCGATCTTAGTTAAGCTAGACTTCACAATTTATTTTTTATTGTGGAATGTGATGCTTTAGGAAATGGAATTGGTGTTGTTTTAATGCAAGAAGGAATTCCAATTTCTTTTGAAAGTTGTCCAATCAAAGGAAATTATTTACAAAATCCTATTTATGAGAATGAAATGTTGGCAATACTACTTGCACTAAACCAATGGTGACCTTACCTAATGGGAAGACACTTCAAGGTAAAAATAAATCATGATAGTCTTAAATAGTTTTTGGAACAAAGATTATCTTCAGAAGAGTAGAAAAAATGGGTGACAAAGATGTTGGGTTATGACTTTGAAATCATCTACAAAAAGGGAGGCAAAATGTTTTTTTAGATGCACTCTCAAGAAAGGATGAGGATGTGGAAGCATTACTTTGTGCCATTTCTATTCTCCAACCCGAGTCGATAACAGGAACAAGGGATGAATGGAAGAAATATGAAGAGTTGTGGTCACTCATTCAAAATTTGCAACAAGATCCCAGTACATATGATACATTTAGTTGGAAAAATGATTCATTATGGTACAAAGATCGATTATATCTTTGTAAGAATTCCTAATTCAAACAAAATATTATTTTGGAATTGCACACCTCTCCCTTAGGAGGGCACTCAATATTTTTAAAAACTTACCAGAGGGTCAAGAAGGAATTTTTTTGGGATGGCCTTAAAATGGATATTCAAAATTTTTTGGAAGAATGTTTGGTTTGCCAACAAAATAAAGTTGAGACAATTAATACTCTAGGTCTGTTACAACCTTTATCCATTCCAAGTCAACATTAGGAGGAGGTATCAATGGATTTTATCACAGGTTTATCCAAGTCTGAAGGAAAGAGTGTCATTATGGTGGTAGTTGATAGACTTACCAAGTATTCACACTTTTTTGCATTCTCTCATAATTTTAAATCCATTATAGTTTCTACTGCATTTATGGAAACAATTCAAAAGATTCATCAAAATCCAAAGATTACAGTAAGTGACAAAGATCCCATTTTCACTTCAAATTTTCTGACGGAATTATTTTCTTGTCTTGGTACTCAATTAGCTCATAGCTCATCTTATCATCCTCAATTTGATGTGAAAATTGATATAGTGAACAAATTTTTGGAAGGATATCTTCGTTGCTTTGTATCTAATAAACAAACACAATAGGTCAAGTGGTTACCTCTAGCTGAATGGTGGTATCACACTTCCTTCCATACTGCAACAAAAATGACCCCATTTATGGCACTTTATGCATATCATCCACCATCCACCACATCATCTTTAAGAGAAAATTCTAAAGTTTAAGTAGTTGAAGATCACATCGAGCATCAACAACAAGTTGTCCAACACTTAAAGGATAACCTCACTCTGGCTCAAAATCAAATGAAACGACAAGCAAATCAACATCAGAGTGAAAGAAGTTTTGATGTAGGTGATTGGGTATTTTTTACGGCTACAACCATACAAACAAATGTCTCTTAGGCAAGCTAATAAGGATAATAAATTATCACCCAAGTACTCTTACAAGGTATTGCATAAGATTGGTATTATGGCATACAAATTGGAGTTGCTCTCATCTTCCCGAGTACACCTAGGTTTCCATGTTTCATGCTTAAATAAGGTTATCGGTGACAAGCTTTCAGTTCAAACAGTGTTGCCAAAACTTGACGAAGAAGTAAAATTCATATTTGAGCCTAAAGCAGTCACGGAAACAAGAACTCTACGACTACGAAATCAGTCAATTTTAGAGTATCTCATTAAGTGGAAGAACTTACCCATTGAAAATTCCACATGGGAGGATGAAAATTTTATACAAAAGAATACAGAACTACTCAATCATTTAGGACAACACTTTTTGGAAGGAGAGGGGCATGTTAGGTCCCTATAATACTAGTATATCCCCCTTATTGTTATTGTTGCGCCCTTACATTATTATTGTTATGTAGGATTTGATTATATTGTGACCCCTTAGACTCCTATATATAGAAATGAGGTCTTGTCATTTGTATGATCCAAATATTTTCTCATTTATTTAGTGTAAAGGGTGGTTCCCCCTCAAAGAGGATAATTTTTAAGTTGTTGATCTATATTTTTGTGAATTGGTTACATAACATTTAATAGCCTCATGACTCTTGAGTTTCTCTTATGAAATTTCAACTTATAATTAACTTTGGACATCTATAACTCTTGTAATTCCAGATTACTTTTGGAATTACATATGACTCTTGGAATTACACGTCTTTTGGAATTACATGACCTTTGGATTTATTCATATGGCGTTTTTGTCCATACATGACTCTTGTACTTCTACTTCTTTGTCTTTACAATAACTCATAATTACATCATGATTTCCACATCAGCATGTGGTGAGGACATGACAAGTCACTATCATTGATGACTTGGAACCATACTAATTTATGACATGGACTTTCTTGATAAGTGATGATGCCACCACTTGTATCTTTGATTTTGCATGTAGTTGTTAATGTCTTCACCCTCCAAAGGGTATTTGATAATGGAGTCTTTTGGGCTACTTCGATCATCGGGATTTCAATATATTCTTTGTTGTTGAATGCTTCCTTTGACTACCCTCTTTTCTCGATATCTTCATGCATCCTTGCCACGATGTTCTAGAATACTTGCAACTAAAATCACTCATGGCAAGCAAACATCAGTCTGAAAAATATCCTATTCTAAAATGTTTCGTGAATATTTTATGTTTGTGACTTCACAGTGCATTTAGGAATAGCAAGGGGAACTTCTAGGTGTAAGGGCACATTGCAAAAGGGGGAAGAAGTGAGTTCTTTGAGGCTTTCGGGTGTCATGTGCTCAACAAGGAGGAATAAAACTCAAGGGAGGGCATAGGATGTAGGTTCAAAGTATGAATTAAGAGCACTGATGCTTCCCAAGTGTGCTATGTGCTTAATGGAGGCAGAAAGGGTGCAGGGCACACTGCTGAAGGTTGAAAGGATGAAGCTTCAAGCTTCCCAAGTGGATTGTGTGCTCAAAAGAGCCAGGAGGGTGTAGGGTGTAATGTTGAAGGCTGAAGGGGTTAGGCTTTAGGCTTCCCAAGTGCGTTATGCACTCAAGAGGATCAAGGAGGGTATAGGACACAATGTCAAAGAATGAATGGGAAACCATTTGTTGGTTCAAGGTGCACTCATGTGCTCAAGGAGGATGCAATTCTTTGAATCGAAAGAGTGTGCTCAAGAGGAAAACTTGATTTGTCTGGGCATAGTTCGGAACAGGGAAAGGAATGATGTTTGGGAGTGCGTTATGTGCTCTTGAAGGGTGTAAGGCACACTTTGGAACAATGAAGGATTCTGAATAAGGCTTACAAGTGCACTTTTGTTCTCTCCTAGTCCTAGTGGGCTAACTTGTGCAACCAACATTTGTCTAAGTTTAGAAGATAGAACAAGGGGTGAACACAATGATTTTAGACATGAAATCAAGTGTGACACATACCAACTCATTAATAAAACTTAGACATGCTTGAAAAACGAGGAACACACATCAAAATGCCATTTTACAAACACTCCCCAAGTACAATAAATAATGTGTGTATGACTGTGACCAAAAGTGTCATTTTACAACAAAAAAGGTATTATGAACATGAAGTGCACTAAAGATGTTCTAAAAAATGCGACACTTAGGAATGATCAAGAAAAATTGAAACATGTGGAACGATTTGAAATGACACTTAAATACCAAAGTGACACTTGATACAGAAATTTGGTAAGTTCCAAAATTTGAATGTAGTGAAGTTTTGGAGGGTATTGTAGCAGCGACAACGCTCGGCGACACACTAGACGAACTTCAACTTCTATACCTAGGAATAGATTTTTAGTTAAAGGGTCAGTCCTTTAGGAAGTATTGATTCACCAATAATATTGCCTTGACTCCCCCTTTCAACCCGGTTGTAAACATAACACCTTACTTCCTTTTACTTGGTTCAAACACGCAAAAGATACACCATATCACAATTGTTTCATGACGAATTTTAAATTTTCAGAGTATGAGTTTCATCTCTGGTATTTCTCCATTAGTAGAAGGCCTGGATAGTACCTCGATGGAATCACTATAGGAGCAAAAGAATTGCTTCATTGCTGTCAATCCTAGATAGTACCTCAGAGAAGTCACTTGCTTCACATCCCTATGAAGGAAGCCTTTCTCTTATTTCACCCTTTATTTATTTATTTAATAGGACCGTGATTCAACACATTATTTAAAAGGGCAGAAGAGGGATCCGAACTTATTGAGAGAAGAGGAGGTTGTCCCTTCAAAGAGTATTTATATAACCTCTGATATTGGTTTGATCACTTTAGATTTTCCACTTATCCTTTCTCTACTAGATTGGATAAGCATGTAACACACCAAGTATATTTAAAACCAAGTTGAGGAGTTTGGGTACTAGAATAGATGTGGATTTGATAGGTTTTCTCAAGGTTTTATTCTTTTTATGGATCATATTTTCTGTCTAGACTTAGCACAACCTATGGCCTCTTCCCAAACAAAGAAGAAGAAATAAAAGATAACCAAGCATTATGGTTGTCACATCTCCTCTTTATTCCACCACAAATATTTTCTGAGCCATGCACTCTTTCACACAAGGTCTTATTTATGTACAATGACCAAGACAAAAAACAATATGGGACATGACTCGGCACAACAAATATGAGACCAACAACAAACGACGATTTTTTTTTGCAGGAAGCATAGCTTATAGGTTCTACTAGAAATAATCCTACAAATCTCAACCATTAACAGGAAGAGGGTTAATCCTCCCATCTAAAATTTCAGCTTGAAAGCATTGTGACCAATTTTCTCTTCGATGGTATAGGGGCCAATCCACATATATTGAAACTTTGTGTGTTTTACTTTCTCTTTGTGGGATTTATCACACTTCAATACTAAGTCACTTAGATCAAAACTCTTAGTCCCTTTAGATTTTTAATCGAACTAACACTTAATACATTTTTGGTGAATGGAAAATATTTCTTTACCTTTGAGCTTTTCTTCCTCGAGTTTAAACAATTATCTATCCTGCTTTGAACCAAAAGGCATGGTCTTCCTTGGGACTCTTGGGAGGGTTGCAAGGTTGGGAGATATAGGTTTGGAGGCAAGACAACTTCTTTATCATATACCAGGAAGTATGGTGAGTTTTTAAGGGAAGGCTTAGGAGTTACACGGCCAACACATAATGCATTTACTAAAGCATTGTGTCAGTTCCTTTGCTCAGAGAAAACAATTTTCTTGATTATGCGAATGAAATTTTTGCTCGTTGATTTTGCTAAACCATTTCCTAGTGGATAATAGTTAGATGCATGTTTTAATACGATACCATTTTCTAATGTGAACTCATAAATTTTCAATGAATAAAGATAAGTCGCATTATCAAAGGAAAAAGATGTTGGAATGCTAAACATGGTTATAATGTTTTGCTTTAGGAATTGAATGACTTCCTGTTCATTAACTTGCCTTAAAGTTACTGCTTCTATCCACTGAGTAAAATAATTCTCACTGTCAAAATGCATTGGTGTTTCTTTGAAAAATGCCAAAATATTTATCCAATAACATCTAGCACCACTTTTGGAATGATTCCTTAACTGCTATTGGTAACTGTGGGGTGACTGAATTCTCATCTCGACTGAGACATCTCTAACAAGTTGGGCACTTACAGGCATAAGCATGAGCATCCTTGAATAAGGTGGGCCAATAATAACCAACCCTCAATACTTTATGTGTAGTTGTATTGCCTGCATAGTGACCACCTGCCTATTCGTCGTGCAAATCTCTTAATACCTTCTCTATGTCTTGAGGCTCTAGGACTCTTAGCAAGAAACCATTATGGTGCTTTCTGAAAAGCACTCCATGAACAAGATGATAAAATATATCTTTAAGGCAAATATCCCTCTTTTTTTATTCAATAAGTCCGTGGGCAAGGTGCCTTGCTATAACAATTATCATATGTATGAATACCATGGTGCTATTGAGATTTTCTGGGGAACTTGTTCAGCGTTATGCATTTATATTTTCTGCTCCCATCCTGAAAAATCTTACTCTAGAGCATCTTTTGTTTCGACTGCTAGTTTACAGAGGCCATGACCCTTAATAGTATGAATCGACTTAAACTCCATATCATATTCTTGCAAACAGGTCATCCAATTTTCCCTCTTCTCACGTAAATCTTATTTCATGAAGATAATTGTGACAACTGAATGAGGCACATATATGATCGTGTGAGCTTTAATAAGGTAGGGCCTAAAATGCTTGATTTCCTTATACACAACATAAGATTGTTTATCAATGACAAGGTAGTTTAGCTCTGACCCCTGTAATCCAGCACTCATGAAAGCAATGGGTCATTTGTTTCCTTCAACATCCTTCTGCATCAATACAACCACAATCGATGAATCCGAGGCAAAAGTATAAAGTAGGAAATCCTTGGCATAATAAAGACTAAATAAAGCAGGTGAATCAACAATAACTTGTTTAACATGAGTGAAAGCATACTTTTCCATTTTGTCCCACTTATAGACCACATCTTTCTTAATCATCTCTTGTAATGGTTTAACTATCTGAGCATAGTCAAAGATGAACTTGCACAAGAAATTAATCTTCCAAAGGAAAGATTGCATGGCCTTCTTGTTCATAGGGAATGGGATCTGAGTTATAGCTTTGACCCTTTTTGGATCAAATTCGATTCCGCTCTTGGAAATGATTTGTCTTAAGAGAGTGCCTTCTGACACAATGAAGATGATTTTATTGGGATTAACAGGAATCCCATACTTACAACATTGATCAAAAATTTGTTTCAAATGACGCACATGTTCTGATCTTCTTTTAGGGGATATAGTTACATCATCCAGATAGACTACTACACTTTGGAAAATCAGGCCATGGAAAGCAATGTCCATTTCTCTTTGAAATGTAGTTCCAACATTAATAATCCTAAAAAACATGTGCTTAAAGTCAAATGTTTCCCACATGGTCCTGAAAGTGGTTTTGAGGTAGTCTAGTTTTTCCACTAGCACTTCATTGTAGCCAGAAAAACCATCTAGCAGTGAGAACATATCAGACTCATATATTGTTTGGAGGATTTGTTCCAGATGGGACTAGATAATTATCTTCGTTTGATGCTCAGTTGAGGTTGCGAAAGTCGACACATAACCTTACCTCACCGGAATTCTTCCTGAAAGGGACCAAATTCGAAACCCAAGTAAAATGTTTGAACTTAAAAATGGTCCAAGAAACTAGTAGCTTCCTTATTTCTTTCATGATTAGGGGTTCTAGTGTTGGATGAAATTTCCTTAAATTTTGTTGAAAAGGTTTCACCCCTTCTTTAATGGGAATGACATGATGGATAATATGAGTGCCATAGGTCTTTAAATCATTAGATAAATTCTTTTTGTTCTTGTGGAGAACAACATGTGTCGAGGTTTACATATTTTAGATCATCCTGAGTTCCCAATTTGACTTGTTCGAATAAACTCCTTGAGCTTTGAGTCTTAGTATTAGTTGTTCCTTTGAACTGGTTTTCAAGGTCATATAAAATTTCCAAGGACACTACACCTTTAGGCATAATATTTCCTTTCACTGCATCAGTTGCTTCCTACAAAACCATGTCGTGATCATCTTCTTCAATGGCCGCATATTTGAACATGTCCGCATTATCCATAAAATGTAGTATATGTTGGTCTTCATTAAAAACATGAAAATTAGTTACGTTATCAGGCATGGATGGTTTATATATAATCTAAATAGAAAAACCATTTTTCAAAGGCGACATTAGAGTGGTTACATTAGCTAATGTATCAACTGCAACATTCCTAATTCTAGGAACATAAATAATATTAAAAGCTTTAAAATAAGTAATAACCCACAATAACTTCTATTAGTAGGTTTTTGAACTTGGTGAGACGTAGTGGATAGTGTTTTGTACCTATCAAGTAACCACTTCTGAGTCACCAATTACCTTAATCAGTTCTACCTTTAGGTCAATGGATTTCTTTAACCCAAGAATGGTTTCTTCTCATTCGGAAATATTATTTGTGCACTCGAACTCCAAATGACATGACAAGAAGTACTTACTATTATGCGAATCTATGAGAACGCAACCAAGTCCAGAGCCATCCTACATTTTTGAACCATCAAAGTACAAATTAAAAATATTATCAACTACTAAATTGGTTCCTATACTATTATTACTATATACATCTATGTTACAAGATTCATTAGCACTAGTTGGAGTACAAGGAAGGAGCTCTGACTATGTATCTGATGGGATGGGTGATGGTTGTGCTTGATAACACACATGATCAATTTCCAAGAAACAATTTCAAATATTATTCCTGCAAATCTAATAGGTTCATTATGAACCTCAAGTGGTGTCAATATATTTCATGTAGGGTTCACTCTCCACTCGAATCTAGTTGTTTCTGCCATTATATGGAAGTCATATGTGTGACCAATTTGTAGAAAAATACTCTTGTAATTTACTAGACCAGTCTCTACTCAAGAGTAATCCATAGGCTTTAGGGATGTCCAAAATTACAATTTTTATGCATTGGCGTACATGATTGTCAGATGACAAGCGGATAATAAAATTCTTGAGTTCATCAATGGCCTGAACAAGTGATCTATCTAGCTGAATGAGTTGTGCATCGATTTTATCCCATTTAACGTTAATTTTCTTAGTAACAGATAATGGCATTACATTCAACATGAATAAACCAACAGCTATGGATATTGTAATTAAATATTTCAAAAGTTAGCAAAAAAGGGGGGCATGGATTATTAACATCTAAAATTACAACATTAACTACAGATTCGAGAGTTCCAAAAGACTTACCTGACACCTTTTGAGAAGTATAATCTTTATCGCCTGATGAAGGTTGTGAGAAGGCTTGGACAAGTAGCTCTTGTTGGCATACTATCTTTGCAAGCTCAAAGATGTAAATATTGGCACAAGATCTTTTCAAGTCTTCAACTATATAATAATCAATAACTTCATCTTTAGAAACAATGTTATAATGTTTGGAGGTGTAACTTTGTTTGAAACTTCCAGAGTGATAGACTTGTTTTTGTTGTTATCAAAAGTGTTCTTAGAAGCAGTAGCATTTCCACACTCTCTCTGTGTATTCTAAGTAGGATTGGTTGGCGGTGAGATCCTTCTTAACAATTTCTCCTTCCATTTTTGTCTCATCACTTCTTGTTTAGAAATGGTCCCTTTTCTCCTTAAATTATAATGACCAGTTTGTTTCTGGGGGGGGCTCACTTTGAGGTGGTTCTTCAACACTTTTCTTGTCAGTATTAAGAATGAGATCAAAGGTATTAACTAAATGTCCAATATCTGCACTTTCTTCATCCATTGCAGGCTCATTTTCTTCTTCTGTCTGTTCGTACTACTCATCTTCTAGTAGAGTATAAAAAATATGGGCTATCAGAGAATTCATGTTGCAGTTCTACTATGGGAAAGTTTTCTCTAAATGTCATTCTTGATGGAAGGAGCAATAGTTATCCATGCCTATAATTTCAACAATCAACACAACATTTGATCTTCAGGCAGATTTAGTCGGTTTATTATTGTCATTCCTTCTAAATAAGAAAGAATTATGGGGCTTGCTACCGTAGAAGTCTCGCTTGACTTTCTCTTTAATTTTGAGACTTCATTAATGAGTGCCTTGAAAGATTTAGTCAAAATTTCGATATTAACAAAATACTTCTCTTTAGTCTTACTTGAATAAGGTTGAGACTTATTTCCAGTATCCTGAAGGTTGAGACTTCTTTCTAGTATCCTTAGAGTATTTATATTCTTAGTCTTTAGTGATAGCTCAAATGGCATAGAAGTATTTATCCACAATGATTGCTTCTGCAAATTTTAAAGCCAATGTATCCTTTGTAGCTCTTTTAACAAAAGCAGAAATTTTTGTTGGCAAGGCAACTATATAATAATGTATAGTGATAGAATCGCGAGGCTCCATGTTTGGGGGGAACTTGTTCAATATATGGTTGAACTTTTGATTGAAATATTCGAATTTTTCCTTTTCCCCATATTAATATTTATGAGCTCCACTAATAACATGGCAAGAGTCTTATCATCGATGAATTTCTCTAAATAAAAATTCTTAAAATCCCTCCATCCATGGATTGAGTTAATAGGTAGACTATCATACCATGTTGTTGCTCTACCTTTTAAAGTGAAATGAAAAATCCTACAAGCAACATCATCATATCGTACCTCTAGCATTCGTAGATGCATGTAAAAATCATCAATATGATCCTCAACATTAGTATTCTTGTTAGGATCAAACTTTGATAACAACTTCTCTAGATGTCTAGGAATTTTATGAAGGTATTTGAAAGAGAGAGTGGCCCTTGGGCCATCGAATCTAGGTCTTTATCAACCATGTCTTTGTCTCCTTTTTCTTCCTTCTTTTCCAAATCTGAATCGCCTTCTTCTTCACCGTTCAGCCACGTTAAACTCAAAATCAACTATTGACTGCTCTTCGTCGGAAATAACAAGATCTTCCTTGTACTCTGTGTGGATAGGTGGAAGCGTCTCTTGTTGGAATGTGTCTTTTGAAGAATATGTTGATTCCTCAAGAGTGAAAAATACAAAATCTTCCACTGATGTGAAAAATACACCAGTATCGGTTGGTTCTTTGTTCCTAGGGTGATGAGGAAGATTATGGGAAACGAGAAGAAAACTGATAGCTTTCACAAATTGTGAGGTAATAGGCTGAATCACTTGGAGTTGCTCATAGGTAACTTCGTAGGGTAACTGCAGACTAGGTTGAGAAGACCCTCCTACCTTAGGAATAAGATTTCAGGCAGTACTCGGGATATTATTGCCTTTTCCAAAAGTTGAATGGTTTGGATATGATGAGTTATCAGCCATAAAAAATTGGTTTCCCTCCTTATAGTGCCATAATGTTGACAGTTTTGGAACCTACCAACATATAAGGGATATCCCCAATATGAGGTCCCAATTAGACCTCACACCATTTGGTGTAGGAGTTCCATCCGGAAATATGGCCTAACTTCCATTTACTTAGATCTTTGCCTTGGCTTAAGTAGTCAACATGAGAGAGTAGTGAGCATGTGCTTTTGAATGAGAAAGAGAGTGCGCCTTGTGAACTATTCAATTGTAGATGTATCAAGGTTTTTTCATTGCAAGGGAGAAAAGTGAGACTTCGAAAGATAAGTAATAGTGCTAATCTAGTATATTCGTACACATGTAAACAAGGAATAATCATTAGACATCAAGCAAAATAGTTTAGATAGATGCAACGATCATTAAAATCATCACAGCACATTCCCAACAAGTTTAGCACCAAATTCACTGAAATATTTCAATTACTTTAGGACATATGAGAGCCAACATAAACCACAAATATTAGAAGAATAGTCTCAAAACATCCACGATCCATGCATGAAAATGGGTTGGCCAAATGGATTCAAGTATTAAGCAAAAGTTCCAAGATACATAAGTACAATGAACATCACTAGCTCCAATAGTGGGGTGTTAGAGCCACTACTTTCTCCCAAAAAGTACTATCTCTATCTCTTTAATTCCTTGTGGGAGAAGTCAAAGTTAAAAGTAATTTTCTTGAGTAATGAAGCTCCTTTTATTACTTGAGTAATTATCTTTCATATCCTCATTGTAGATTTTAACCCTATACAAAAAATTACCTGCAAACGAATTCTTAAAACAAAAAAAATATAATAGCGAGAACATAAAAAAAATACACACAAACATTTTTCCCTTGGATCCAAAAACTAGGACTACTAGATTGATTTTTCATTATGTTCCTTTCAATGTTACAATACATATATATACATGTTGAAGCATTCATAAACCCCAATCCATTAACCCTGGATTAGAACATAATCGTAGTTCCCTTGATTGGATCTACAAAATACCATGGGAAGAAAACCATCATGCCCAAAACCATGTGAAAAAACCATGAAAGGAACCATGGGTAGGTCTTCCCACCATCTTTGGTTCTACCCCCCATCCTTGGGTCCACCCTACTATTATTGAGTCCACATAAAATATAACACATACCCAACACTCATGACTCTTGATTTTCTATTATGTCTTTTTAACTTCTAATGACCTTTGGACTTCTATAACTCTCAGACTTCCAAATGTATTTTGGAATTACATTTGACTCTTGGACTTACATGTCTTTTGGAATTACATGACCTTTAGATTTCTTCATATGGATCCTTTTTCCATAAATGACTCGTGGAATTCTACTTCTTTTTCATTAAAATAATTCATAATTGCATCATGATTTCTACATCATGTGGTGAGGACATGACAAGTCACTATCATTGATGATTTGGACCCATAGTGACTAATGATGGACTTTATTGATAGGTGACGATGTCTCGAATTGTATATTTGATCATGCATGCAGCTTTTGATGTCTTCACCCTCCAAAGGGTCTTTGATCATTGAGTCTTTTGGGATGCTTCAATCATCAAGATTTACATGTGTTATTTTTTCTTGAATGATTCCTTTGATTTTCCTTTTTTCCTGATCTCTTCATGCATACTTGCCACGCTATTCTGGAATACCTGCAATGGAAATCACTCATGGCAAGAAAACATCAGTTTGAAAAATCTCTTATTCTATCATGTTTCATGTAGATTTTTTATTCATGAATTCACAGTGGGCTCGGGAAGAGCAAGTGGAACTTCTAGGCACAGGGGTGCACTGCGAAAGTGGGAAGGAATAAGTGCTTCAAGGCCTCGGGGTGTGCTCATGTGCTCATCAAGGAGGAAGAAAACTCAAGGGAGGGCATAGGTCTGAAGGATAAAGGAAGATCATTTTGGCTTCCAAGTGCATTGTGCACTCAAGGGAGATAGGAAGGGTGTTGGGCACACTTTCAAAGGCTCAAATGATGAAGCTCCAGGCTTCCCAAGTCCATTGTGTGCTCAAAGAATATAGGAGGGCGTAGGGAACAGTGCTAACTTAGGCTGAAGGGGTTAATCTTCGAGCTTCAGAAGTGAGTTATGTGTTCAAGAGGGTCAAGGAGGGTGTAGGGAACGTTGTCAAAGCTTGATGGAGAAACCATTCGTTGCATCAACGTGCACTCATGTGCTCAAGGAGGGTGTAGTTCTTTGAATCGAAGAAGTGTGCTCAAGAGGAAAACTTGATTTTTCTCAGCGTAGTTCAGAATAAGGAAGGGGAATGATGCTTGGGAGTGTGCTATGTGCCCTTGAAGGGCATAGGGTGCACTTTCGAACAAGGAAGGAGCCTAACTAAGGCTTGATATTGTGATTTTACAATCTCCTAGTCCTAGTGGGCTAGCTTGTGCAACCAAAATTTGTCTAAGTTTTGAAGATAGAACAAGGGGCGAACACAATGAGTTTAGACATGAAATAAAGTGTGAGACATACCAACTCATCCATAAAACTTAGACAAGCTTGAAAAGTGAGGAATACACATCAAAAATCCAGTTTACTATTAGTTTTTGTAGCATCGGAGGTGTTCTAGTCTCAAAACTTTGTCGTGAGGATAAAACACAGGAGTCCTCCATAACCTAGAAATCCTTTCTGGAAATTCCACCTAGAAGTGTCTCAATTATATTATTAGCCTATTTTTAAATATTTCCTAAGTCTAAACTTAGGAAAAGTGGTTAGTTAATCAAAATTAATTGAGATAAGGTGTGATTCGTCTAGAGTTCCAACAAAGTATTATAAGAAGAAGGTGATGGTTAGATGGAGGACACACACCCAAGATCAATTTTCCTTGGATAGTTCAATTTCTAGAGAGAAACAGTGGTTGCTGGAAGAGTTTGAGCTTCAAAAGGGAAGCAGAGACAGAGAGGAGAAGGGACAGTGAAGCTAGAGGAATATTTTCTAGATCCAATGAGTACATTGTAGAGAGGCCGAAATTTCTCTAGGAGGTTGTGTAAAGGCAACGTAGAAGCTTCAGAGGGTAGTTTGATTTGTTGAAGAAAGAAGACGTTTTCAGTTCTAGAGGTCAGGAAGAGGTTCCAGAGGGCTAGAGAATCATTTTCCCAATCATTAGCAGGTAGGATATCTTGATTTGCAAAAGTTCTGAGTTGAAGCATTTGAGGGACTTCGTAGAGGTGATGCAGGGCCTACACAAAGCTAGGTGGGTGACTTTCTTTTCAGAGGCAGTCAAGTGCCGAGATTTCTTGGAGTGGGGGTAATTTCCTTTAAATTATTTTTGCCAATATTTTCTCTACATGGTAGCCAGCATTTGGCATCTAGATTGTACTCGAATTATTTCACTGTTTCATAATGATAAAAACCCCCAACTATTGCATCAGTTTTCCCAAGTTGGGTTTTTCTGGGGACATTTTTCCAAAAATAAGTGTGTCAATTTTTATGTGCGTGCACTAGCATTTCTCAGTTTCCAGTGCTATTATTTTCCACATTTTTATTTGTGAAGGTTGCAGTGTGATTTATTCAATATTTTTTGTAGCAAATAAATTTTTAAGTTAATTAACAATTAGAAGAATTAATTCTAGTTGTTGCAACAAGAATTTCATACTTGAAATCTTCACATGGTATTAGAGCGTGACTGATTAGATAGGGAAGCTCAGAAGAAGAGACAATTTTTTTTTTGTTCAGAGGGAGAAGCAGGACATATTTTTGGAGGTTGCACAGAACCTAATCTAGACAGATCAAATTGCTTGGGGAAGTTCAATTTTTTCAGTGCAGGTTGGCAGAAAAATTTGGCTTGCTAGTTGAGTGATTACAACAAGTAGAGGGGGGCAACAATAAATTAGTTTTTTGCTGAGAAAATTCCTTATTTGAGTGCAGAGGGTTTTGCACTAGGTTGTAATAGCAGAATCAATGCCAGGTGGAAGAGAATAGCACACACAGAGGGAAAATTTCTCTCAGTGAATCTGTTGGGTCCCTATAATACTATTGATTACCCCATTACTATTGTAGTTATACCCCTTATTTATACTGTTGTGCCCCTATTACCCCCATATTGTTATTTCTGTGCCCCATAGAATCCCTCTATTGTTATTTTTGTGGCTTTATATTATTATTGTTAGGTCGGCTGGATTATATTGTGACTCCTTAGACTCCTATATATAGAAAAGAGGTTTTGTCATTTGTATCATCCAAGAATTGTTCATTTATGTAATGTAAATGAGGTTTCCCCCTCGAAGAGGCTGAATTCTAAGGCGTTGATCTTTCTTTTCTATCTTTTCTTGAGCTGGTTTCATAACATTTGGTATCAGAGCTTTGGATTCTAGGGTTTCGCTGCTCCAAACAGGTCATCGTGGAATTTTCGCTATAAATTTTTTTCTGTGACGTTTCAGAAGTTGCAAAAAAAACCCATTTGAGAAGAAATCGCGCTGAACCTTGGGTCCGAATTTCAGAGCTTTTCGCGCGATATTTGCGGAGATATGATCTAAGGAAGTTGGTCTTTTTGCAGACTCCTGAATTACATTCAAAATAGGTGACCTGGGGAAAATCGTCATAACTTTCTCTTTGGGGATCGGATTGAAGTTTAGTAAGAAGGTACAAAAAGAGGACGGACTGTAGTTTCTTGTGGGTGTTTTTCAGATCTAAAGGGCAAAATAGTGACTCGTGGCACGTCGTACAAGTTAGCTCTACTGAACTAGTCTATAATCAAGTCACTGTGGGAGATTTCGCATAACTCTTCCTTGGAGAATCCAATTTGGGTCAGACTTGTGGCATTGGAAAGAGGACACAGAGAGCTACTACAGATCACAAGTTCAGAACTAGATGATTGGAAAGTACAGAGATACATCAGAGGCAATATCGAGCTCCTACAAAGTGAAAAAAGGTGTGTAGATTTTTAAATTTTTTTTTCTTAAGCTTGGTTTGAAAATTTATTTTGAAGGAATTCAAAGGGCATAGTAGAGCATTATTATCGGTAACTGATGCCCCGAGGAAAGAAAATGCAAACACCTAGTAAGGAACCTGAAAGCTCTAGCATGACTCATGAAGAAGAGGAAGAAATGCTACATGATATATCAAAATTACAAGAACAAGTGCAACAAATGTCATGCTCACAAAAGTTAACAGATGCTAAGATAAATGGCGTGGAAGCTAAGATAAATGGCGTGGAAGCTAAGATGAATGGCATGGAAGCTAAGATGGACAATTTGAAGATAGATTTGAACACAAATTTGAAGACAGGCATGGCAGATTTGAAGACAGATTTGACTAATTTTCTACAAGAAATACTTACTAATGGTGAAAGGTAGTAAAGGAAACTCATGATGAGAACAAAAGAAATGTTAATCATGATTCCATAGACGCTAATGTTGGATCGAAGACCATATTCCAAAAATCGATATGAGGAAGTTTGATGGCAAGGATCCCGCCACATGGATATTACAGATGGAGCAATTCTTCGATCTCAATAATGTGCAAAACACACAAAAGGTACGTATGGCAACTTTATATTTGGAACCAAATCAGTTTGTATGGTATCAATGGCTTTGTTCTCGTAAACAATTTATCACTTGGGCAATTTTTACGGAAGAATTGATAGCACATTATGAGGATACAAAAAGCAACACTTTTTTTAGCCAATTGATAAGTCTCAAACAAAAGGGTTCAATAATGGAGCACATTGAGGAGTTCCAAAAATTGAACATAAGGGTAAAAGATATTCCAGAGGAGCATAGGATTGATGTGTTCATAGGGTCTTTAAAGGATAATATCCAACATGATGTGCGCCTTTGGGAACCTGATTCATTAGAGAAGGCATTCAGGTTAGCAAGAAAAATGGAAAGCAAAATTATGGCAACTAGGAAGCATACCATTCACAACTATAAAGACGGAAGTGTTGTTGCCCATAGTCTTCCACAACCTACAAGGTTGACACCACAACAATTGGAAGAAAAAAGAGCAAAAGGGCTTTGTTACAATTGTGATAGCAAATACACAAAAGGTCATAAGTGTGCTGAGAAGAAATTATTCTACATAGATTGTGAAGAGGAAGAAGAAAAGGAGCAAGAAAGGTCAAAAGAAGAGGATATATTCCAGGAACAAAGCCTAGATGAAGAACAAATAAATCCGACCATATCTTGTAATGCATTGGCGGGAATTACCACTCCTCAAACCATCAAGATAGAAGGACAAATCAAGAAGAAAAAGGTAATAGTGTTGATTGATTCAGGAAGCACCCACAATTTTATTCATTGTAGGGTAGCAAAAGAATTGAATTGCTTCCTATATCCAGCACCAGAGTGTCAAGTGATGATTGCAAATGGAGGAAAAATAAATTGTTCTGGAAAGTGCCATAATATCAAGCTATCCATGGGAGAATATGTATTGACTAGCCCAATGCTTTCCATTCCAATGGGAGGTGTTGATGTTGTACTAGGAGTCCAATGGCTACAATCCTTGGGTACAATAGCTTTTAATTTTCAAGAAATTTTCATGAAATTTTCTGTGGAAGGAAAGGAAGTTGAATTAAGGGGTATTGCAGGGAAACCAGGAAAGATAATGGCATGACAAAGCTTCTAAAAAAGGAGCAAAGAGGTGTAATTGCACAATTATGTTCGCTAGATGTTTCCACATTGGAATCATCTATTTCTCCAGATCTCCAAAAAGTCCTGGACAATCATTCCAAGGTATTTGAGACTCCCAAAGGTCTCCCACCTATGCGTGATCATGATCATGCTATTCATCTGATTCCAGGAAGTGTTCCTCCAAACATCAGGCCGTACAGATATCCATATGTCCAAAAAAGTGAAATTGAACGTATGGTTGCAGAAATGCTAGAGGCTGGTATAATTCAACCGAGTCAAAGTTCTTTCTCAGCTCCAGTAGTATTGGTGCACAAGAAGGATGGATCATGGCGCATGTGTCCAGATTATAGGGAGCTCAACAAGCTCACTATTAAAGATAAGTTCCCCATTCCTGTCATTGATGAATTACTGGATGAATTGCATGGATCAATTTACTTCACCAAGTTGGATCTTCGTTCGGGATATCATCAAATCAGAATGAAGATTGAAGACATTCCGAAAACGGCATTTAGAACTCATGAGGGTCATTATGAATTTTTGGTCATGCCTTTTGGCCTTACCAATGCACCTTCAACATTTCAAGGTTTGATGAATTCAATTTTCAAACCATTCCTTAGAAAATTTGTGTTAGTATTTTTTGATGATATACTAATCTACAGCAAGTCTTGGAAGGATCATGTTGAACATGTTGACAAGGTGCTACAACTATTGGAGGAGAAACAATTATATGCAAAAAGATCCAAATGTTTCTTTGGAGTCCAGGAGGTGGAATATTTGGGTCATATTGTATCTCATGAAGGAGTTAAGGTAGACCCTAGCAAAATTAAAGCCATTAAGGAATGGAAAATCCCCACATCCATAAAGCATCTGCGAGGATTTCTTGGGTTGACAGGGTATTATCGCAAGTTTGTTAAGAATTATGGGAGAATAGCAGCACCTCTAACAACATTATTGAAGAAAGATTCATTTTCATGGACTCCGGAAGCAACAAAGGCCTTTAAACATCTTAAAGAGGCAATGTGCCAAGCACCGGTCTTAGCTACACCGGACTTCACAAAAACCTTTATTGTGGAATGTGATGCTTCAGGAAATGGAATTGGTGCTGTTCTAATGCAAGATGAAAGACCCATTGCTTTTGAAAGTCGTCCAATCAAGGGAAAGTTTTTAAGCAAAGCTATTTATGAGAAGGAAATGTTGGCAATACTCCATGCACTTAAGAAATGGCGACCCTACCTAATGGGAAGACACTTCAAGGTAAAAACGGATCATGATAGCCTTAAATACTTTTTAGAACAAAGATTATCCTCTGAAGAGCAACAAAAGTGGGTCACAAAGATGTTGGGTTATGACTTTGAAATCATCTACAAAAAAGGGAAGCAAAATGTGGTGGCAGATGCACTCTCAAGAAAGGATGAGGATATGGAAGCATTGTTGTGTGCCATTTCTATTATCCAACCAGATTGGATAAACGAAGCAAAGGAGGAATGGAAGAATGACGAAGAAGTGTGGGCACTTATTCGAAAGCTACAACAAGATTCCAGTACTTCTGATACATTTAGCTGGCAAAATGATTCGTTATGGTACAAAGATCGCTTATACCTCTGTAAGAATTCCCAGCTAAAACAAAAGATTCTTATGGAATTGCACACTTCTCCCTTAGGAGGGCACTCAGGATTTTTAAAAACTTACCACAGGGTTAAGAAGGAATTTTTTTGGGATGGCCTTAAATCAGATATTCAAAAGTTTGTGGCAGAATGTTTGGTTTGCCAACAAAATAAAGTTGAAACAATTAAGACACCGGGTCTATTACAACCTTTATCCATTCCAAGCCAACGTTGGGAGGAGGTTTCAATGGATTTTATCACAGGTTTACCCAAGTCTGAGGGAAAGAGTGTCATCATGGTGGTAGTTGACAGACTTACCAAGTATGCACACTTTTGTGCATTATCACATCCATTTAAAGCCAGTACAGTTTCTACTGCATTTATGGAAACAGTTCAAAAGCTACATGGAAACCCAAAGATTATTGTAAGTGACAGAGATCCCATTTTCACTGGAAATTTTTGGACAAAATTATTTTCTTGTCTTGGTACTCAGTTAGCTCATAGCTCATCTTATCATCCTCAATCTGATGGGCAAACTGAGATAGTAAACAAATGTTTGGAAGGATATCTTCGTTGCTTTGTATCTGATAAACAGACACAATGGGTCAAATGGTTGCCTCTGGCTGAATGGTGGTATAACACTTCCTTCCATACAGCAACAAAAATGACCCCATTTATGGCACTTTATGGGTATCAACCACCATCAATCACATCATATTTAAGAGAAAATTCTAAGGTTCAGGCAGTGGAACATCACATCGAACATCAACAACAAGTCCTCCAACTCTTAAAGGATAACCTCGTGTTGGCACAAAATAGAATGAAACAACAGGCAGATCAACATCGCAGTGAAAGAAGTTTTGATGTAGGTGATTGGGTATTCCTACGGCTACAACCATATAAGCAAATGTCCCTAAAGCAAGCTAAGAAGGATAATAAATTATCACCAAAGTATTATGGTCCGTACAAGGTGTTGGAAAAGATTGGTACTATGGCATACAAATTGGAGCTTCCTGCAGCTTCTCGATTGCACCCAGTTTTCCATGTTTCATGTTTAAAGAAGGTTATAGGCGACAAGCTCCCAGTTCAAACAATATTGCCAGAACTTGACGAGGAAGGAAAAATTATATTGGAACCGGAAGCAGTCATAGAAACAAGAACTCGACAGCTACGAAATCGATCAATTTCAGAGTATCTTATCAAGTGGAAGAACTTATCCGCTGAAGATTCCACATGGGAGGATGAGAATTTTATGCAGAAGTATCCAGAACTGCCCAAGCGTTGAGGACAACACTTTTTTGAAGGAGAGGGGCATGTTGGGTCCCTATAATACTAGTGATTACCCCATTACTATTGTAGTTATACCCCTTATTTATATTGTTGTGCCCCTATTACCCCCATATTGTTATTTCTGTGCCCCATAGAATCCCTCTATTGTTATTTTTGTGGCTTTATATTATTATTGTTAGGTCGGCTGGATTATATTGTGACTCCTTAGACTCCTATATATAGAAAGGAGGTTTTGTCATTTGTATCATCCAAGAATTGTTCATTTATGTAATGTAAAGGAGGTTGCCCCCTCGAAGAGGCTGAATTTTAAGGCGTTGATCTTTCTTTTCTATCTTTTCTTGAGCTGGTTTCATAACAGAATCTTGAATTTTAGAGATCTAATTTTTCCTATTACATATTGGCAAAATTCGTAGGCATATTTTCTCACTCCAGAAGGGAGTGTGAATAGTAGGTTCAGTAGCAGAGGAGAAGGGAAGAGGGAGATTTTCGACTAGATTTAGAGATGTCCACATATGGGGCTAGAGATCGAGATAGATGGGAGCCTCCAACTTGTCATCTAGAAGGCTAGGATGTCCTTCCTGCTAGATGAAATTTTCCTGAAATCCTATATATATAATGTGGTAACAGTACCCCAGGATGAGGATCAATTAAAGGAGTATAGAAAAGAGATGGCCAAGGTGAAGCGGTTGACCCTGGATGGAGTCTGAGACCATACAGTTTGACATATAGCTAGAAAGGTACTGCCAAGGAGATGTGGGATGCTCTTGTCCAACTATATCGGAGTACTTCTAAGCAATGAAAGATGTTTCTCTTGAAGAAGTTGAGAAGCATCAGGATGTAGGAGGGTGAAGGCATAGATCCCTTCATCACTAGGATTGAAGAGGTCCAAGATCAGCTGGAAACTATTGGGGAGGCACCTCAACCCACAAAGCTTGTACAATTGGCATTGAATAATGTCTTAGAGGATTGGAAGGTCTTCATCCAAAGTATATTTTCTAGAGACACATTTCCGGGATAGGACAGGATGTGGTTCGACCTACAACAGGACGAGTTGAGGAGAGCTTTGTTAAAGAGTTCCATCAACAGAAGTAGCAGCAAGGGTGTGAAGAGTGAGAAGGAATAGGAGAATGTGGCCCTAGCATCAAAGGGCCCCAGCCAAAGATTAGGTGAGAATAAAAAGAAGGATATATCTAAGGTCAAGTGCTTCATGTGTGGCGAGCTTGGCCACTACAATACCCAGTGTCATCTTAGGAAGAAGGACAAGTAGGAGAAGCAAGACTAGACGACAACATCCACAGAGATAGATAAGTTGTCCTCCAGGCTGGAGGAAGAATTTTCTATGTTTGCAGCTATACCTCTAAGAGAGAGGTGGGGCGATATGGAGCTATATTCCCAGAGTTGCAAAATTTGGGCAGGGTCTATTGAGGTATCCTCCTCATGGATCATTACCTGTCTATGCAGGCCAGAAATATTCATTAGTAAGATGGATCAATGTTAGTGTTGTAGTCAAAATACCAAGTGACAATAACAGACTAGTAGTAGTCAGGAGCTAAGGAGTGCAGTGAAAATTTGGAAGCAGTGCAAAGTGGCATATTACAGAGTTAGTAGCAACACAAATTCCTTGGTGGATAGCGTAGTGGCTAGTAGAATTCAGGACTCAGGAGACAAATGCAACAAACACAACTAATTCAATATTTAAGATGCTTCTCAATTGTAGTAGTTGTAGTTGCAACATCAACAGATGAGAGGGAGTTGCAGTGAAGATGTAGAGTTGGCAGTAGTATAACAGTGTCAACAAGAACACTAATGCAACATCATATTTGTGTTGTGGTTTGTGGACAGTGGCCATACATCAACAGTGTGACAAAGGGTGATATAGAGACAAGGTGTTGTAGCAGTGGTGCAACACTAGAACACCTTCCTCACTAAGAAGGAGTGTTAGTTTTTGTAGCATTGGAGTTTTTCTAGTCTGGAAACATTGTGGAGAGGCTAAAACATAGGAGTCCTCCATAACCAATAATTTTTTTTTGAAAACTCCACCTAGAAGTGTCTCAATTAGATTATTAGGCTATTTTTAAATATTTCCTAAGTCTAAACTTAGGAAAAGTGGTTAATTAATCAAAATTAATCGAGATAAGGTGTGAATCATCTAGAAACTGACACGATTCGACTCTAATATGATATTGGCCCTTTATTAAGTTCTAATCTTGGTTGTTGGAGGTCCAACAAAAGATTATAAGAAGAATTCCATGGGTAGATGGAACACACAGACTCAAGAAAAATTTTCCTTGGGAAATTTGATTTCCAGAGAGCAGCAGTAGTTTCCAAAAGAGTTCGAGCTTCAGAAGGGAAGTAGTGATAGAGAGGGGCAAGGACAGTGAAGCTGGAGAATTTTTTTCCCGATTTGGTGAATACATTGTAGAGATGCCAAAATTTCTCCAAGAGGTTGCGCAGAGGCAATGCAAAAGCTTCAGAGGGAAGTTTGATTTGCTGAAGGAAGAAGATGTTTTTAGTTCCAGAGGCTAGGGAGAGGTTCCCGAGGGTTGGAGAAGCATTTTCAAAATTAGTAGCAAGAAGGACAACCTGATTTACAAATAGTTTGAGCTGAAGCATTTGAGGGATTGCGTAGAGGTGACATAGGGACTACATAGATCTAGGTGGACAACTTGCTTTTCAGAGGCAGTCAAGTGTTAGTATTTCTCGGAGTGAGAGTAATTTCCCTAAGATTATTTCTTATAGCATTTTCTATGCAGGATATCCAATATTCGACATCTAGATTGTACTCATATTATTTCATTGCTGCATTATAATAATAACTCTTAGTTGTTGGACCGGTTTTCCCAAGTTGCGTTTTTCTAGGGAAATTTGTCCAAAATTAAGTGCATCAATTTTTATGTGTGTGATGGAATTTCTCAGTTTCCAACGTTATTATTTTTCGTAGTTTTATTTGTGAACATTGCAATGTGATTTATTTGGTATTTTCCATAGAAAATAAATTGTTAAATTAATAAACAACTAGGAGAATTAATTGCTACAATAAGAATTTCAGACTTGAAATTTTCACATTTATAAACCCTCCCCAAGTACAATAAACAATGTGTGTTCGGCTACGACCAAAACTGTAAAACAAACAAAGGTATTATGACCATGAAGTGCACTAAAGATGTTGTAAACAATGTGGTGACACTTAGGAACAATCGAGAACACTTGAAACATGTGGAATGACTCGAAACGACACTTGATGACCAAAGTGACACTTGATACGATAATTTGGTAGGCTCCAAAATTTGAATGTAGTGAAGTTTTGGAGGGTGTTGTAGTAGCGACAACACCTTTATTTGCAACAAATTTAATACTAGTTGCATTGAATATAAATCCTAAGATGAAGACAAATTCCTTATTTAATCAATTACTTAGATATGGCATGAATAGTTTTAGTAGAGGATGAGAAAATCATTAGATTTTAGTCTAGCGGCAAGATATTGTTGTTGTTCAGAAAGTTTTGTCAACTATAAAGGCACATGTTTTGCATCAATGAATGGGAAATCCCACTCACGAGTTGAGTTTGTATAAAAAATATTAATTGAAAACTTAGGATAATATTTCATTAAACTAAACACAAGTTTAATTGTCTTTACATAAAGAAAACAACCTCAAAAATCTAAAGTGCAAGATCCTAAGGAATATCAACTAAATGCAATAATAAATCTAGTTAGAGATATGATCTCAACTAGTGACAAGAATAGGAAACTAAAGTCTATTCATCACTCCAAACCAATAATGATACTCTCCTAATACAAAGAATAAATAGAGATACTAATTACTTATGAAATGTTTAGGGATAAGAATCCTTATCAATAATCTACCCTGAAAGCATAGATGACCTACCCTAGTGACCTATCATACCTACCTAATCTACCCCAACAACATAAATAACCATTCAAACTCATATAATGCACTAACCCACCTAAACCACCTAACTTTTAATGCACCCCATTAATCTACCTAACCTTCTAATCCATTGGCCCATATGATCTACTAACCATCTAGCCCATATAATATATCTGACCCACTAACCTACCTAATACATTCAACCCACATAACCATTCTAACCTAACTTACTTGGGACTCCAAGTGGAATCTAGTGAGAAGCCAAAGACACATTATTTGGACACTAATGGGCCTATAACAACATGACAAGATGTTGGTTCGACAGTAATGGGGTGTTAGTTAAATGCCAGTGGAACATTGAAAGGGATTATGCAGACATTTTTGGATGCTAATGATACAATGTCAAGACACAAATACAATCTTAATAAGATGCAAATGGACTATAATTAGTATTTGAAAATGGATATAAGAACATATAAATTGATGTAAGAGGATGAAAAAAGGGTTCCCAACTAAGACATAGAAAATAACCCCATGTATATATTATATTTTCAATGCAATATAATGTGTTGAAATAAAGGGCTAATGATATTATATTTTTAATACAACAACTGAAGAGAAAGAAAAAGAAAAATTCCTAACAAATGAGGTGATAACTTTAAGGATTTATATTCTTAAGAGAAATCATTGCAAAATACTACTACAACAATGATTATCGCAGCTAATGTTTTCATTTTCCTAGTACCATGAATTTTAGCATTATGGGAGAAAATAGTAGATAAATACATTAAGATATGAAAGTTGAAGTAGAAACTATTGGGGAACCAAAAAGCACAATATTTAGTGTGTCATATGAAGATGAATAGCCTCAAAACCTAAGTTGTGCATTTTCAATAGAATATAACAACACAATTCCAAGTTGTGATAGTAGCATATACCTTTCCTCTAGAAGACATAAATTTGAATGCTAAAGATGCAACAATTGTTGTTAGGTTTCCTCAACAATAGAAAAAGTTTAATGAAAATAGTAGGGAAATTGACTAAACAATTGAAAGAATCACAACATCAGTTGGGGTGGGGTTGGATGAAAAAGAGAATGAACATTGAAACAAAGTAGAAAAAAAATATAGATTTATTATATAAATTTATAGAGGAAGAAAAATATTTCCACTCCATTTCAATTATAAAGCAAACAACACTAAATATTTCAAAAACAAGTACAAGAAACCATGCCTTTTGCAATCCCCTAAGTTTGAAGGTACTAAGAAAAAACAGAGACCCCACGTTCAACTTTCTTCTTCTAGGATAGTGCATTGCAAAAAAAGTCTCAAATACCTTTGAGTGATATAATGATAAGACTTATATGTATTTATGAAAATACATTTAAATTTATTTGTTATATCATTTTTGTTACAATTAATATATTATGTCTCATTTTTTTACACTCAATGCAGTCCAAGTATTCATGTTCTTTTTTTCTTTTCTTTTTTATGTTTACACAGATACAATTAATATATTATGTCTCATTTTTTTACACTTATTGCATTCTGAGTATTCATGTTCTTTTTTATGTTTACACGGATATAATTAATATATTATGTCTCATTTTTTTACACTCAATGCATTCTAAGTATTCATGTTCTTTTTTTCTTTTCTTTTTTTTATGTTTACACGGATACAACTAATATATTATGTCTCATTTTTTACACTCAATGCATTCCAAGTATTCATGCTCGCTCTCTCTTTTATTGTTAGGTTTGCAAGGATACTATATAATAGAAATGATCATTGTTGAATTACTTAAATTGCATGTGTATAAGGTAAAATATTTGAATTTATAAAATATAGTACATAAGTTTCTAATTCTCATAATTATCTATTTAAAAATATATAGTTTTTAACATATTTAAATTATCGTTTAAAATAATTTGAAATTAATAAAAAAAATACATATATCATAAGATTTTCACATATTTTTTTTACATATATTTAATTTCAAATATTAAACATACTTAAATCTTTTAATATTTATAAAATTTTATATTTATATTAATTCAATTGTATTTTAATTTACATTTAAAAAAATATATATATTTTAAATTACATATTATATTTTAATATGCATAAAATGATACATAATATATTCTTTATCAGTATTTTTTTTTTTTTTTTTTGAAGATTTTGGAATTCCCCTTCTTAGATAGGTAAGGAGGGCCGACATATCCATGTTGAAAACGAGTAAGTATGAATAAATTTCTATTGAATCATGTAACAATTTCACTTATGAGATCGTAAATACAAGCATTTAAAAATGGAATTCACTTAATGACAAATAAGATTTGTATTAGAACATTTTCCAATACGGAGAGATGGTAAATAAACTTTTTCCTTTAGAGAACGAACTCTACACATAATAGTGTTGTTGTTGGCTTCAAGAGTATATTTTCCCAGGCATATTGATGATTCAAGGTGCATATCATAATTATAAACCTCCATTTAAGAAACATACAAAGATCAAATCACAACAACAAAGGCTTGAGCAAGAATTTGTATGAAAGTTAAGTGAAGTTTGTTGTTATTTTTCAGAGAGAATATGAGAGAAATGAGAGAAACAAATATAATAATCAAGACATGTTGAGATAAGGCATTCAAACCATGTACAACATGATTTACCCTAAATAACTCTAACTAGGTAAAAACCAATGAATTATTCTTGGCTAAAACACAAACAATTCGACCAATAACCTGAGCTTCCAATGCTCAACTCTTGCTCAATACAATGGAGAATTGATCCAGGTGGATATTTTTGGCCACCCACCTATGCACAAATGCATTCTGGAAGAAATGGAGTTCCTGTACATCTCCTCGCTTGGTGTAGCATACCGATATGTTGCCAAGATTGAACAAAAATTTAAACAAAAGAAGCACGACTTTGGATCTACGAATTAGGAGAAAAGCAAGAGTTCCCCCAAGCTGTAAAACAAAGGACAAAACTAAGGAGGGGTGACCTAAGACAACCCGACAAAGCCACAAGAAAAGAACAACACCATGAATAAAAATAAGGACACAGGAAAATGGTGTGAGTTTCATTGGAGCCTCACTAACAACACAAGTGAGTGTCAAGCCAAGCAATCACTAGTGGTTGAAATGAAGGCTTCAGAGTCAGATACGTGTTCTGAATTTGAGTTAGAACCCGACAAGGGGAATGACAAAGGGAAGAATATTATTGTTGCGGAGCCCAATGCCACCATTTCCACCACCAAGAGCCAAAATATTGAGCCTAAAGATCCATAGGAGGACGAGTGTCTCTTCCACTCACTGATATCGGTGAAGGGTTCTCCGTTGTAGTTCATTGTCGACAATGCGAGCCAAAAGAACGTCATTTTAGCAGAGGTCATGAAGTGGTTTGGCTTACTGACCACACCACACCTATAACCATACAACATTGGGTGGATTCACTAGGGACAATATCTCTGTGTCAGCCATTAGTGTAGCCTAACTACAACATCAAGTCATTCACGGATTAGGTAATGTGTGATGTCACACCTCTTGAAGTTTGTGATGTATTATTAGGCCAACCTTACTTGTGGAAGTTCCATGTTGTGTATGAGCCTAGGCCTCACACTGTTATTATTACTTTGAGCAATAAGTTGTATAAGATACTGGAGGTATCCCTTCCTACCACCATCTCTTTGATCTCTGCTAAGAAATGCAGTAAGATCATCTCCCAGACCGAGAATTTTTTTTCTTTCTAATTCAATCTCAAAGTAAGGGGAAGATCGTGGCCATATCCATGGCCCATGGGAAGGGTTCCTCCATGTAGCAGAAGCAGGTGGATAAGGTTGTGGAAGAATATGGGGACATCTTCTCCCCACCCACAGGGGTATCCTTATAATGTCAGGGCAAGCATTCCATCGATTTGAGTCCCAGAGCACCCATACCCAATGGGCTAATATACTGCCACTCCATTCTAGAAAATGAATAGATCAAGTTGTAGATCGAGGAGTTGCTTCAAAAAGGGCACATCTGACCAAGTTCCTCACCCTGTGGGTGCCTGATTGTACTTGTACAGAAGAAGGATGGGACCTGGAGGCTTTGAATTGATTATCAGACACTAAACAAAATTACTGTCAGAAACAGGTATCCAATCCCATAGATTGATGACCTTCTAGACCATCTCAAGGGGGCTAAATATTTTAGCAAGATTGATCTAAAGTCTGGCTATCACCAAGTTCTAATAGAGCCCAGAAATGTATGGAAGACCTCCTTCAAATCTAAGGAAGGCCTTTTTGAATGGTTGGTCATGCCCTTTAGGTTGACAAATTCCCCTGCTACTTTTATGAGGCCGATGGATGACATCTTGTGGCCCTTCACCAACTTTTTTGTGGTTTTTTATGTGGACGATATCCTCATATTTAGCAAGAGTTGGGAAGAGTAATTGCAACACATATGGCAAGTCCTTCAAACCCTGCGACAACACAAACTATGTGCCAACTTGGAGAAATGCACCTTTGGAATGAGTCAGGTCCAATATATGGGTTACATCATAGATGAGCAAGGCATGCATTGGGATCCGGCTAAGATCCAAGTCATTTGAGATTGGACAACCTAGACCACTATAACAAAGCTTTGCATATTTTTGGGCCTCGCAAATATTTATCAGAGGTTTGTGTTGGGATTCTCCCATGTCAGTTGGCCTTTGAGTCAGATTACCAAGGGCAAAGAAAAAGCAACGTTTTCTTGGTCCAAGTACCAATATAAGGCATTCGTCACGTTGAAGCACTACCTCTTCTCTGCACTTGTACTCACATTGCCAGACTTGCAACAACCATTTGAAATTGAGATAGACACCTCTGACTATGCTATTGGTGTAGTCCTCACCCAACACAATCATTCAGTGGCCTATCATAGTGAGACATTTTCTGATACAATTCAGAAGTACCCCACCTATGATAAAGATATGTATTCTATCATGCAGGCTTACCGACAATGGAAACATTACATTCTAGGGAAGGAGATGGTCATCCACATCGATCACTGACCTCTTCAATTTTTACAAACACAAGGGAAGTTGCAGAACAATCTCTATAAGAAGTGGTCTACGTATCTACAACAATTTCACTTGAAAATTAAATACAAAAAGGTCAATATCAATCATGTTGCATATTTCCATAGTCAGCCCCCAGTTTCAGCACTGAATAATGTTCTCAACTCTTGTGGCCACAAGACCTCTCAATGGTCGCAATTGTACAAAAATGATCTAGAGTTTACCACCACATACCAGATATTAGTGGATGGAAAGCAGGGTCCAAATTTCCACCTCCAGGATGCATTATTATGCTACTTCGGCCACCTTTGTGTTCCTTCAAGTGAGCGTGTGAAGATGATTTGAGAGGCACACTATAGTTGGTTCACATGACACTTTGATGTGGAGAAAACTATGGTCATACTACATAAGTACTTTTATTGGCCAAAACACCAACAAGATGTTGGAAAATATATCAAATCCTACACTGCCTGTGCCCATCTCCAAGCCAACCATAAAGAAGCAAGGCCTATACACTCTTCTGCCCACTCCTGGCCAACCTTGGGAATCCATCTCCATAGACTATCTATCTAGGCTCCCTTATAATAAGCATGGTTATTCTTGTGTATTTGTGGTCGTGGAATTTTTTTCTACGATGGCTATATTAGTGGCATGCAAGAAGAGTATCACAATAGAGGACACTACCAAAATATTCTTTGATTGAGTATTGGTACATTTTTGGATCTTGCGGACCATTATATTAGATGAGGATAGCAATTTCCTGAGCACATTTTGGTCGAGCCTCTGGACACTATTGGACACCAATCTCATCAAGTCGACTGCATTCCATCCCCAAACTAACTGTCAGACAAAGGTTGTCAACAAGATGAAAATGCACATACTCCACATGTACAACTCTATTGTAGCGGCTACAACCACCCTCCAAAATTTTTCCTTAGCCTCGTTTTGGAGCCTTCCCTCCAACCTTCACAACAGCTTGCCTTGCTTCATCAATTTCACAAGCTTCAGTGTCTTTCTTGCACAAAGGTAGCCTGTCGGTCATAACTTGATCCATTCCCCTCATAGGCTACTCACCCAGACTTGGTCCAGCTACAGGCTGAGTAGCTTCCCCTTGCAAATTGCACATTTCTAGAGGGAAACCAGCCTTCCCTCTAGGAATTGTGCAATACTCTCTCACAGCCTATTAGGCTCTAGGATTGCGCAACCCTGCTAGCCAACCCTCCCAGCAGTATTTGCGCAAATATTCCCAGCAGCAGGATGTTCAACCTAGGATTTGCACAAATCTGGGTAGCAGTCAGCTGCTCTTCCCAGAAATTGTGCAAATCTCCTAGGCAGCCAACCCAGCTCCCAGCTAGAAATGCGTATTTTTCTCTAGCAGTCGAGCAGTCTCTTGCATGTGCAGCTAAGTTGACCGGTTCCCTCCGGGACTGAGAAAAATAGACTTGCATGCATGGGATGATTCTCCCAAGGCAACATGCAAAGGAATCCCTTGTTTTAGGGATCTATGTTTAGCAGCTAGAGGTTGCATTCAAGGAGAAATTCCTAAACCTCTCACCAAGTGTCGCTTCTCCTAGATTCGTGGCATGTGCATCATGACCTCGATGTTGTCAAAAGTCATCAACCAGATGCTACAGAGATCATTCCTCACGTCAACCTTTCAGCTCTGACATACCACATCATATCTAGGAGCAATCTGCACATTCAACTCAGTTTTTTTGGGGTAAGCCCGCTTCCCATGCGTTGTGCTGCATTTCTGTCGCTTTTTGTGTTTTTTCTTGTGGGAGTACTGTTCGCTTGATTTCTTTGAATGCTTTTTGTCGTTTACATGTATACTAGCCTTTCCTAGCTCTGTTTCAGTTTTCGTTGCTATCTCACAGCGGTCACATGCATGAAACTGTTTCGCACGGATGTTCACCCAACTAGCGAACTTCCTCACTCACATGCATGTTGATTTGTTTGTTGAATCTTTCATTCATGTTTTGCATGCACTGTTAATCACTTCTGTTATCACTTAGTGTCGCCATGCATTCACTGACTTGCTTTCAGTTGCCCGTCGGCGAGTCGGGCCAACCTTGGCCCGGGCTCTGCCTTCACGAAGGATGCATTGCGCAATCTGGGAAAGGAAGGCTCACCTTCCTCTCCAGATTTGTGCATTCCTGCCCAGCACTGGCCTCCAGGATTTTTTGCGCATTTCTGGAGGACAATGGCTACTTAGCCCAAGAAATTGCGCAAATCTGTCCCTAGGCCAGTAGTCTTCCCAGCTGGAATTTCACATTGCACAATCCCAGGAGTCAACAGCCAGACTGGATTGTGCATTGCACAGTTCCAGCAGTTAGTCAGTCTCTTAGCAGCCTAGACTATGCCTTGTGTAGTCTTGGTAGTCGGTCTCCCGACCTCCCAACCGAAATTGCGAAACCTTCATGATCATGCACCTAGGTATGTTGCAAGTCAATTCTCATGTTCATTTTGGTTTTCGACTGAAAAATTGCTTGACGTGAGTGTTGCCATGTCTTCACGTATCCCAGGTGTTCATCTGCCTCTCAGTAGTACAGGTACAGTGGTTTCCAGGAGAGCAGAGACGAAGACACCATTCAGAGCACACTCGTGGATGCAGTCGATCAAGTGTCCATGGACTTCCCTACCCACGAAGACATCGAGTTGTTCGTAGACAAGGACATCAAGCAGCAACGTCATAGTGAGCAGCATCATGAACAACAGTTGAAGGAAACATACCGAATGCAGTGAATGTAGTGAATGCAAGAGGACGGTTGTTGATAACACAGAGGCAGAACAAGGTTGCAAGCTCAAGAAGGTCCATGGATGATGAAAGCAACTTTGGAGACTCCGAATATGAAGTGACGGCATGACATTAATATTGTGTGAAGGTAGAAGATGGAACAAAGAAGGAGTTGCATGTGATAAAGAAGAAACTTAGGAAGAACATGAAGCTGCACAGATAGACGAATGAGTTACAACAAGAACAAGAACAATAGTGTGCACAACATGGACTCATTGATGAAACTGCGCCCGTACAAGTTAAGGATACATTCCAGCAGCTGACACAGAGCAGACATGGTGAATAGTGTTGTTGATCACATGCAAGGGGTTCAGCAGCATGCATGTCATTGAGTTCACGCATGAAATCCAACCCATTCAACACACTCACCAAGGTGAAGACAAGAAACAAGTTCAACTAGGGCTGAACATGTACTTCAGCAAGTTGATGCACATGACCACCAACACACACTTGAAGATCAACATAGACACTACGCATCAATGTTTTGTTGGTTCAACCATACCCAAGAAGACCATGCGCATGTTAGCAGATGAGTTGGATGAAGGGGTTGAACCAATGCACCGGTTGCAATGGAGGCAAGAGTTTTCTTCAGCAAGATGTCACCATGAGGTGCATGCACACCATCACAGACGAGCAAGCTTGGCATCAACTCACCACCTTCACCATCACAAGCATGTCAAAGAGTCGGTCCCATCACAGCGGACCAAGTGTCAGTGATGTCTTGCAAGGCTTGCTCAAGCCATGTTGTCTCACATGAGTACATGTGCATTGTTATGTTGAGTCATGTTAAGTGTAAGTTGAGTGTCAACAATTGGATGTAATAGTCATAGAGTAGGTGAAGAGTCATGAGGGTATTTGAACTATCACAAAGGGGGAATGTCAAGGGTCACCCCACCCTTTGCTATAAATAGTCCTTCATAACTCATTGTATAGGCTTTTGGTTAGCCAAGCTTCTACTAAGACTATCTTGAAGAAGACTTGGACAATATTGTAACGTGCCTTGGCTTCCCCACTGCATGGAGCTAGTACATCTCTTTGGAGGACTAGTCAGATTTGGCTATAACATTCCACTGTTGGGGCTAGCAAGTTTACATGGATGTATTGTATGATTGTGACTTACACTTCTTTATAAAATAAGAACCAACACATTTTCATGCATATGTTGTTATTGCAGTTGGACTGCTCCGGTTTCTTTAATGATATATGTTGTTTAACTTATGTACTTGTGAGTGAACTGATTCACATGCAATTATATGAATCTTGTTGTTAATGTGTTGCATATGTTGCTAATGTTGTCACTGTCTATGTCGACTGCTCTGCCGAACATCAGACATACCTTTCACTTGAAACTTTCCATAACAACCTTCGCACTTGTCTCGGACTAATCCATGTGACTTCCGCATCCGAGTGGACTGCTCCGCCAGATGTTGTGCATGTCCTTTGTATTGTGTGTTCCTAGCTGAGTTGGGACTAATCCCTTTCAACCTGAAACTCACCTTCACCTCCTTCCCCCTTCGAAGTGTTGGAACCTCTCATACACCTTCCTTGACTCACTGCATCAGTCACACCCTTGCCGCTGACAGAGTTATTCTACTTGTCTCTGTGTGACATCATGGTCAATGCATTACCTTACGACCCACTGCTGGGACTCCTACACCAAACGGTCTGAGGTCTAATTGGGACTTCTTACCAGGGAGATCCCCTTGACATGTTGGTGGGTCCAGTACCATCAACAAACTCCAGGTATCCAAAACTATAATAGAGCTCTCCATAGCTTGACTGGTCGAAATCCCTTTCAAGTGGGTATAGGATTTACACCATTGTGTCTGATTAATGTCACCATGACTCATGTGACTACACAGATAAAATCCACACATGTATAGCCTAAGGATGATAAAACAACTAGGTTTATTAAACACATCTAGGACTTCTACCAGTAGGTTCACGACATCTTGGAGAAGTCCAATGCCAAGTACAAGTAGCAACATGATCAACATCGGGTTCCACACAAGTTTCAGGTGGGTGACAAAGTTTCGTTGCATTTTTAGAAAGAACGCCTTACTAGAGCCCATCGAAAGCTCATAACACTCTGATATGGGCCTTACAAAATCACCAAGATTATGGGAGACAATTATTTTGAGCTCAACATTCCCCCATTCCTTGGACTACACCTAGTGTTCAATGTGGATTGCCATCGACCATATATTCCACCATTACTGGACACATCAAACATTGCAGAACAACTCACACCAACAAATCTAAACCCAAACTACATGGAACATGCCACAATTGATCGGATCATGGACACAAAAAATAAGAACACTCGCTAGCAGAAGATCCAATTGTATCGGGTTGTCAAAGATGGCCAACTCTTGCACCAAGGCAAGTGGCTCACCAGGGACCAAGTTCAACAAAAGTTTCCTCATCTCATGGAGGCACTCAATGCAATGGGAACCATTGCTTCCTAAGGGGGGACAGACTGATCCAGGTGGATATTGGTGGCCACCCACCTGTTTCACTTGGACCCCCACCATTGTTTCATTCAGTTTCCTTAATTGTATCGCAATTTACTATTTTTGGTAGTTTTTCAGGCCCTTAACGTCCGAAGCTGTTTTGAGGCCCTACACGACATTTTTTTGGAAATTGGGAAAACTAATTATCTACAATAGGGGTTTCCAATAAAAAATTGTAGTCCTTATATGGCTATTTCTAATTAGGCATTGCATGCGTCAAACAAAGATCACATGCCAAAGTTACGACCCAGGGAAGTTGATGTACCAATTTACCCCAACGGGGCTGACAAACTTTTGGCGCTTCATCTCCTAGGGTTAGGTTCTTGGATGTTTAGGGTTTTCCATTGTTTCTCAATAACAACTAGGACTTTGAGCCTCATCGTAACACGGTTTAGAAGGCATGTAGCCACCACATATCTTCTCATAGATAAGCTACCATCATTTGAGCTAGTTTATTTTCATTTTACATGTAAACAATTTTCAGTACTTTATTATTAATGAATTAAATTTCTTTTTTCATTGTATCTTTGTGTTTATGTTTATATTTGTATTTCATTTCGTTCCTTCATAAGTCTGGATCAAGAATTCCTAATCATTTTAACGACTTCAATTACATGCAATACCATGAGCTTAATACCACGAGTCACCAATACCAGGTGCCAAAAACCACAATTGTTAACCATAATTGTTGACACAACCTAAAATCCGCCACTGTGTCAAGTTTATCTAACAATCCCCATTTTAAACTTGACTGTGGGTTTTCCTTGACCAATCTAGCCAAACCAACCAAGTGAACAAGCATCGTTCACCTCTAGGCCCTACCCTAGTCAACCCTAGGGTATTTGAGAATCTCACATGTTTCCTAGCTCAACATGCTTCATCATAGCACCACATGCGTCCCCATATAACCTAAGTGGACATTCAAATGTTACTAGTGATTTACAGGGTACACATGCCTTATTAGGTCTTACAGTTGTATCCTCATTTACATGAAAATTTTCAAGTCCATTAATATATATCTATACATACATACATACATACATACATACATACATACATACATACATACATATATATATATATATAGATCATCCTCTCATTTTCATTGCTCCACTTTCTAAGCTTTTTACCAACCTTATAGCTTCCTTTTCAACACAACTTCATGTTGATCAGTGAAAATTCTCATACCATGGTCATTCAACAACAACTTCAACTACACACAATACACACTAACTCTCCCAAAACTCTTGCCACCATTACTCTAAATCTTTTGGCCCCATTAATCGTGCAAATATACCTATAGTGAAAATGTATTATATGAGGCAATCATTGGTCTTGTTGTTCCCAACTATGAAACCCTTGTAGTGTTGTTTGTTTTATTAAAACAAATATTAAAATATTTATAATAATTCTTCTCCACCAAGGCAGAGATTGGTGTACAACTTTCCGCTCATTTCAATGAAATCACTCCATCGAGACACCAAGCTTTTTGTCCAAATCTCCCCATCTCTAATTTACCATTGAGGGCACACAATAATATTGCAAATGGTCGAGCTGGTAGAACTGGTAGGTATTTAAAGAAGTTTTTATCCTCTGAGATGAAACCAACCGCCAACTGCAACATATTCATAACTACTACTAGCTCCAACATTGTCTTGGCCCACATTTCCTCCTACACATACACCCATCATTGCAATCATCTGTTATCAACCCAACCTTCTAGGCTTCCACTTGTGTTCTCATCATGGTCAACATGGATCTATTACATTTCTCTATTCTTGAACTTTGATTTACTACAAACTTCCAACATGATTTCTTGGATGGTGGACCACTCACCCACATCGCATTCCAATATTTTTCTCATGGGACCCTCTATTAGGACAGGTTTTGTAGCCTTCAATCAATGTACAATGCTTCTCCCATTCAGTTGACTTTTGCGCTGAAGATGCTAGTTTTGTAATTCAATGTCTTTTATGTGCTCGGTTGGGTTGCATTGGCTTTCATCTGTCTTCTTTGACCATCCAGGAGGCTACAAGGGTTTCTTTGGTGCACTTTTCTTCATATTTATCTCTAGCTTTGATTTCTCATACAAAAATACATCTGCACCAATTTATCATTGAATGCATATGACTCGTGCCAGGCTCTTCACCTATTTATAATTGCCTTTCTCTTTTAAAAATATCAAACATCCTTCTTCCCTCACTCTTTCAAGTGGCACTCCTCCTGAACATGGACACACTGAGTATTTTGAGAGTCATTCATCCACACAGTGCACATGGAAGGCATGACTAAATGTTAGGATCATGTTGCACTAGTTCCTACTTTGGAAAACCTTGAGGCACAATGGGTACTCGAAAACTACAACAACATGCTTCATTTTCTTCATGCTCCTCATCGAACATTGTTGAATGGACCTTGTTGGTTTGGGAAATGAGCCATTTCTTCAAGCAACATTGCTAGTTTTTGCATTTAAGTCCATTCTTGGGGACACTCCATCAATAGGAACAATTCCATGAGAATGAACAACCAACACTTTCATGCTTTTCTCACCACCAACTACCGTTGTGTCCACAAGAACACATGATATGTGCATCATCGTGATCTGATGGTGTACAACTCTCTCTATGAGAAACAAACCCACACATTTCTCTTGTATTTGTATACACATCATCCATGGCTGCAACACTCACTTCCATGGCAGTACCTTCCTTTTCTGCGAGTGTCCATTTAAGTTAGATTCCGCTTCTTCCTCGACTTCAAACCCTCAAAGTATTTCTTTTTTATTTTCCATGACCACCATAGGAAAACGCTTCCTGGCAGGTCCAGTTATTTGACCTCTTCTCGTGTTGCTTCTACCACTTTTCTTCTCATAACGATATGGATCTTTGTTCAGAGATCCTCTCTCTATAGGTGATGGGTTTGCATAGGCCACTCTTCCAACCAAAGATTTGATACCACTTGTAATTCTTTTAGAGATAATATGAGAGAAACAAGAAATAAATATAATAATCAAGACACATAACAACAAGAAATTCAAACCATTTACACCATGATTTACCTTGGAAAACCCCAAATGGGGAAAATCCAACCAATAATAGATCTATTATTGTCCTTGGATAAAACATAACCAAGCTGACCAAAAACCCGAGCTTTCACCGCTCAACTCTGGCTCAATAAATAAATGGAAGAAGAAATACAAATGGTCCAGAAGCAACCTCATTCAGAAAGGATTGCTAGATGGTTGTATGAAAAGAAAAGGTATGCATGTTGTAAGAAACTCTTCAGGAAAAGGTTCATATCTATAAGAATCTTGCAAAAGGGTTGGATATAAAATGTGTTCGGTAAGCTTTTGATATGGATGCATGATGTTTGAAATAATAAATGTGGCATACTTTGGTATGGAAAGAGATCAAGACTCTTTCACAAGATTGCATGGAATAAATATAATAATGTTGATCAACATCAATTATAGTCTCTGGAAGAAAGGAAGGGAGTTAACAATGACAACTCCAAGGCTCTATATCGAGTATTCACAATTAACTCCAAGGAAGATATTATAGCCTGGTAATCAAGCTCAATCCTTGGGCGCTTTGATGCATGAAGGAAGATTCATGTGGCGATGGACCATAAGGATGTTGATACTTTGACGAGAAGGTCATCGATGAGGTAAGTCTAATATTAATAATAGTTCTTGGTTATCTGATTAACATATTATTTTCTTCACTGTCAAACGTTGCATTTCCGCTAGTGGAGTGGTTTCTGGTATATCGGGGGCCTCTCGGGTGGGAAGTGGTTTTCAAAATTTGGGTGCGATCACACTCCTCGGGTGACATGTGGCTGTGGGGCGGTTTTTTTCTCCACCCTTATCGCACATTAAACAATAGCTCCTTTGCTTGGTGCGATATGATCCTCCGTCGTAGGATCAAGTCCAGCGGATCTACGGCTGTGATCTATCGAGCTTGTCTGTGGGGCCTCATGGTTAAAGGGCGGACTTCTAGGCGGTGCGATATTCACCTCCACCGTTGGATCAATTTAGGGGGATCGACAATCAGGAATCTGTCGTGTTCAATGGTGCTTCCAAACGGTTTTTTGGCGGGAGCCTTGGCTCTGCGAGGTACTCCGCTGCAGTTGGTGGAAGCTAGGTGTTCTGAAGGCAAAATGTATCAGGCTTTCTCCTCCTTTTTCAGATTGGTCGGGTTGCTTATGTGGCCTTCGTACTTGTTGCCTTTTTGGGTGGTGTAGTTTTGTGGATTAGGGTCGGAGTTTTAACACTTAACTCATGACCCTAGGTTTTCTAGAAAGTAGGGTTTGTTTAAAATCCATGTTACCATGTGGATGGTTGTATTCTATGTAAATACTTTTCTGTTTTAATGATTATAAAGGTACGAATCTTGCTTCAGCAAAAAAAAGATTAACATATTATTTTGCTACGAGGAATGATATTTTAGGGATATATGAAGAATGTTAAGACAAGCTCAACATATTTGGTGACTATGAAGTCAAGATGTGTTCATATTGGGATTAAGATGTAGCAGTGCAAGAAGATAACCTAAAGGTCAATTCGTACAACAACCAGGAGATCAATTTCATGAAGAAGCTATGATCAACTTGAAGTTTGGAAGTACTCAATATAATACCTTCATTAATGATGACAAGATGAAAGTGATGTGCAAGATTGATGACTTCGATCCTGTCACAAGATTGAAGGAAGAATATGGCTCCATGATACTCCGGAAGAAACCTCAATTTAAATATATGTGAAGGAAAGAGGGAGCCATGCAACTATCTCTATAAAAAACATGTGGCTAATAATCATATGGAAAAATGCTAGAGAGCTTGTGGCTATGACTTCTCAAAATGAAAAAGAAGTTAGGAATCCCCTCTAGACCTGGGAGGGAGTAAAGGAGTCTCATTGAACATGAGCAAGGATCTATTCCATAATCAAAAGGGAATAGGGATATCCTCTCTAGTTGAGAGGGAGTGATGTTGGATATCACATGTGAATTATTTTTTTCGTGTCATGCACTTAACCAAGACTAAAATCCATAATTCTAAGTGAAGGCCATGGAAAGAGAATGGTGGAGGATTGGATGAAGCATCTATGGTTTCCTTGAGGATAGAGCATCCAAGAAAAGAAAGGGATCGACACTCTTTACGGATAGGACAGGTGCCCAAGATAAGAGTGGTCGAAGAGGACTAATATTCTTTGAGGATTGAGAATCCAAGGTAAGAATAGTCCTAAAGGGACATAACTAGAGAAAATCCGGATGGGGTATTCATCTTAGAGGTAGTTAGGTATCACACGTAAAGCCTCCCAACATAATTAAATTCAATGAAATAGATCTTGTTTAGTTAAGTCTCAAATGACAATGTTGGTCATAATGTTGATGTTTACAAATGGCTTATTAATCCAACTCTTCTTATGAGAATATTTCAGTTTGAGAATATCCTTTTACCTGGTGTACAATTATGAATACCTCCCTAGTTAAGAGGGAGTGTTGGAGAAAGTACCTAGTTTCAATCTTCATAATTTGTACCATTATGTATTTTTATGTAAAAAGAAAAAGAAAAGAAAAATAAAACTATTATGTTTTTGAAAATTTTTGGCAAACCGTGTATTTTGTTTGATGATGTGCCCAACGTTTCGGGTGAACACTTCATCCATCTTCAAGGACATGAAGCTTGATTCATGATGGGAAGAGTGCTTGACTAAGATATAAAGAGAATGGAGAAAAATAATCGTTAGGGAAGGTGAGGATATAGATAACGTTGCATAAATAATAATTTTTTTACTAAGACTATAGAAATAGAAATGGAATATAATTTATTAAATATCAAAAGATTTAGAAAAGAATTAAATTAAAATATTTAAAAATAAATAAATTTAATTTTTTTTCTTATTATTATTATTTTTCTATATAATCATGTTCTTCATGCTTCTAGGTTTTTGAGTCAGAGTTGTTGACATGTAGAAGAATTCCTCCTACAACAAATGATTATTTTCCCAATCAGGGTCGCAATTAGACAATTTTTCATTTAGGTGGTCATATACTCTCTGGAATAAAGGCCTATTTTCCTATATTAACTTAAACTAAAATTAAACTAATTCTATAAAAATAACTAATTTAGGGAAAATATATGACATATTCTATTATTTACAAATATCTACAAAAACATAACAGATGGCTGGTATGATAAGATCAGTTTATTCAACAGGAGTTACAAGTTTCGAACAAACATAACCATGCAATTTCTAATCCTTACTAGATTTTGTGTCTAGATAACCACACAGATAAGTTTTGAAAAAACCCAATCTTTTGAATATCAGATTCCAATGATCAAATAGTAATGAAATATTGACAATTCATGAATCTCTGTTTAAAAAATGGATGTTGACTATAACATGTCATAAGAAATGTTTAACAGAAAAATCAAACATTCATTCAGAATTAAATAGCACAAATTGAAGAGAAATACCAAATTTATCCATTAAGTAATTAAAAATATATCCAGACATAAACTTCATAGCTCATCACACATTAAAACTAACATTGATCATTAAAAAAGTTGATACTTCAAAATTCGTTAAAAAATACAAGTTTTTAGTCTTCACAATTTCTCGACCCCTTACACCAACACAAGAGGTTCTATAAATACTTAAAAAACAAGATATGTTTCAAAAAATAAGATAAGTCTTAAAACAAGAAAATCACAAGATTTTCTGAAAGTAAATGTCTAATTCTAAAAATATAAATTCTATCTTTGTTCAACTAAGATCTCCCTGAGAAGTAGGTAACTTCTCCTCATCTTCAAAATATTCATAATTAAGATTGAGAAATAGGTGGGGTGCTTCACCCATTGTGAATACACTTAGGAAATAACTGAGAAGTGAATAGAGGGAAACTGATTTATGCTGATTTGGTAGCTGGCAATCAAACCTTGGACTTTCTTCTTTCTTTTTTGATACTTGATTTCAAATTTAGCAATAAGCTTGATTTGATTAAAGGAAGTTGTAGAAATTTCTGGAAAGTTTGTTGCTTCCAGACCCTAATCCTTTTGATTTCTACCTAATCTTTGGTGACAAGGTCCTCTGTTGGCTACTTTAATTCCCCTAGAACAATTTATTTCAGTGGCTTGGAACCTGGCAAGTCAAATTCTTCTATAAATTTAGTCCCTTTCTCCCAGATTGTCAAGCATTTCTCTTGTGCAGTTTTGGTCCATTCTCTGATTTCTCTAGCTTCATCTTCCCCGTGGCTCAAATATGCAAGCATCAATCTTTTATCTATTTTTGAAACTTTTGGAATTTCATCAGATTGAAATTCCTTCTCCCAGTCAAGAATAGAAAAAATTTTGTTTTTAATGTATTTTTCTTCTTCTATTAAAGAATCAATCCTTTCATTTAAATATGTAATCTCTTGATAAAATATTGATATTTTATCCATCCTTTTATAGAACTTTGATTGATCTTTCCTTAGAATCAGACAAATTTGTAAAGATTTCTCTCTGAAAATTTCCAGACTTTGTGTGGCTTCTTGATTCTGATTAAGTTGGCTTTGAAGAGAATCAATTTTCTCTTTTAAATTCATAGTCATGATCTCATAATTGCTTTCAAATTATTCCTTCAAAATGTGAGTTTGATCTTCATGCATTTTCCTTAACTCCTAAATATGTTGCTCATGTCTTGAATTTAACTCTTTCAATTCTTCTTGAAAACATTTATGTAGATTTTCCCTCTCTACAACGAAACCTTGAACCAACGTTTCTGAGAACTTCTACCAATTTTCTTTATTAGACAATTCATTTTTCTTCAATTGTTTCTCTAAAACTTTAATTTTTGGTTGATTTTTGCCATATGAGGTTGCAAGCTCATTTACATGATATTGGTTATAAATAACAAAATCTCCTAAGGTTTGGGAGGATTCTTCGGCCTTCTCTTTCATATCTCCTTGAGCTTGCCATTTGAATTCATACATAGTCTCTAAAGAATCATGCTTCCTTTTCTTTGTTCTCCTCACTACTAACTTTATTTGAGAATTGAAATAGTAATTTGTTAAAGAAGGAATTGTATCTAGAACTGCCTCTAACTCAGAATCTGGTTTGAAAAAAAAAAGATTCCCAAGGGATCTTGGTAGAAATGGGTGTCATTGACTTTTAGGTCCCTATACTACTAATGTAACCCCTTATTGTTATTAGTGCAACCCCCTTATTATATTGTTGTGCCGATGTAGTCCCCATATTGTTATTATTGTGCCCCATAGAAGCTCAATATTGTTATTGTTGTGCCCTTACATTATTATTGTTATGTCGGCTCTGATTATATTATGACCCCTTAGACTCCTATATATAGAAAAGAGGTCTTGTCATTTGTATTATCCAAGAATCATTCATTTGTGTAATGTAAATAAGGTTTCCCCCTTGAAGAGGTTGATTTCTAAGGCGTTGATCTTTCTTTTGTAGCTTTTTGTGAGCTTGTTTCATAACATTTAGTATCAGAGCTTTGGATTCTAGGGTTTTGCTACTCCAAACAGATCATCATGGAATTGTCGCTATAACTTTTGTTTTGCAACATTTTAGAATCTAAAAAAAAAACCATGTGAGCTTAAAGCATTAGGAACCTCTGGTCCATATTTCAAATCTTGTCTTGATATATTTTCTGAGATATGATCTAAGGAAGTTAGGGTTTTTGCAGGATTTCGAATTACATCCCAAAAAGGTGACCTGGGGATAATCGTCATAACTTTCTCTCTGAGAATTATATTGAAATTGCGTAAAAAGATATAGAATGAGGAAAACTATTAGTTTTTTATGTATAAGTTTCAACGATGAAGGTAGAAACAATGACTTGTGGAACTTCATACAAGTGCAGTCTACTAAAAAATTATATAATCAGGTTATCTTGGGAGATTGAGCATAACTCTTTCTTGGAGGATCCAATTTTGATCATACTGGTGGCATTGGAAATAGGACTCAGAGGGATATCACAAGAAGAAATTTCAGAGTTGGGAGATCTGAAATTACAGAGATACAATAGATTCAATATCGAGCTCCTAAAATCAAGAAAAAGATCGATATGAGGAAGCTTTGTGGCAAGGATCTCGTAACATGGATACTACAAATGGAACAATATTTCGATCTACATGATGTAAAACTGTTACAAAAGGTACATATTGCATATTTATACTTAGAACCAAATCAATTTGTATGGTATAGAGGGATTTGTTCTCGTAAACCACTTGTCACCTGGTCAATTTTCATGGAGGAAATGATAGCACATTATGAGGATACAAAGAGAAACACCTTCTTTAGCCAATTGATAAATCTCAAACAAAAGGGTTCAATGGCAGAGAACATTGAGGACTTCCAAAAATTGAATATAAGGGTAAATGATATTCCATAGAAGCAAATGATTGATGTCTTCATAGAGACTTTAAAGGATAACATTCAACATGAGGTTTGCCTTTGGGAACCTGATTCATTAGAGAAGGCATTCAAGTTGGAAAGAAAATTTGAAAGCCGAATTATGGAAACAAGGAATCCTAGCACTCACAACTATAAATATGGAAGTGTTTTTTCTCCTAGCCTTCCACAACCTACAAGGTTTACACCACAACAATTGGAAGAAAAAAGAGAAAAAGGGCTTTGTTACAGTTGTGATAGAAAATACACTAAAGGTTATAAGTGTTCTGAGAAGAAATTATTTTAGATAGATTGTGAAGAGGAGGAAGAAAAGGATCAAGAAACATCAAAAGAAGAGGATATACACCATGAACCAACCCTAGAGAAAGAATAAATTAATCGGGACATATCTTGTAAAGCATTGGAAATTATTACCACTCCTCAAACTCTTAATATAGAAGGACATATCAAGAAGAAAAAGTTTCAAGAAGTGAAAGATCACATCGAGCATCAAGAAATGAATCCGACCATATCTTGTAATGAATTGGCAAGAATTACCACTCCTCAAACTCTCAAGGTAGAAGGACATAACAAGAAGAAAAAGGTTCAAGCAGTGAAAGATTACATCGAGCATCAACAACAAGTTCTCCAACTTTTAAAGGATAACCCCACTTTGGTGCAAAATCGAATGAAACAACAAGAAGATCTACGTTGCAGTGAAATAAGTTTTGATGTAGATAATTGGGTATTTTTATGAATACAACCATACAAACAAATGTCCCTCAAGCAAGCTAAGAAGGATAATAAATTATCACCAAAGTATTGTGGTCCTTACAAGGTGCTGCAAAAAATTGGTACTATGGCATACAAATTGGAGTTTCCTGCATCTTCCCGAGTGCCCCTAGTTTTCCATGTTTCAAGCTTAAAGAAGGTTATAGGTGACAAGCTCCCAGTACAATATTATCAGAACTTGACAAGGAAGGAAAAATCATATTGGAACTTGAAGAAGTCATGGAAACAAGAACCCGACAGCTATGAAATCGATCAATTCAGAGTATCTCATCAAGTGGAAGAACTTACCTACTGAAGATTCCACATGGGAGGACGAGAATTTTATACAAAATCATCCAGAACTACTCAAGCATTGAGGACAACAATTTTGAAGGAGAGGGGCATGTTAGGTCCCTATACTACTAGTGTAACCCCTTATTGTTATTAGTGCAACCCCCTTATTATATTGTTGTGCCCATGTAGTCCCCATATTGTTATTATTGTGCCCCATAGAATCCCAATATTGTTATTGTTGTGCCCTTACATTATTATTATTATGTCGGCTTTGATTATATTATGAACCCTTAGACTGCTATATATAAAAACGAGGTCTTGTCATTTGTATCATCCAAGAATTGTTCATTTGTGTAATGTAAAGGAGGTCGCCCCCTTGAAGAGGCTGATTTCTAAGGCCTTGATCTTTTTTTTTTCTATCTTTTTGTGAGTTGGTTTCATAACATTGAAGTCTTAGGAGATATAGTGGACACATTATCCATCTTTCCTAGTGATTCAATTGCCTCTTCATTTTTCTTAGTGATAGTTTCATCGAATATTTGCTTCTCCTTCTCCTTGTCAACATCCATTTCTTGACTTGTTATATTTTCTGGTTTCTTCTGTTTTATCTCCTTAGGGGAATTGATTAGAATAATATCTTATTTAATTAGTGTTTTCTTTTCTATTGCTTTTGTTTTCACTGGACTTTCTTGCTTTTATTTAGGAAATATAGCTGCAACCTTTTTTGTAACATATTGATATTTTTTCACGCCTTCATGGATTCTTGCTTATTTACCTATAACAAAAACATCTTCCATTTTTAAATTTCAAATTCTTGTTCCTTTTGAGAGACAACAGAAGGATCTGAAGTGATTTGGTTGAAATTAAATTGAAAGAATTCAGAAGCCTTTAATTCTTCAAAATAAATATTGAGATGGAGACCTTTTTCTCTTAAGAATTTTTCAAACAGATTTTCTCTAAAGTCTCATAACCAGTCTCTTGTTTCAATACATAAAATCTTTCCTCTTTCAATAGCTTGTTGAAAATCATCAATATCTATGAAAATATCATCAAAGGGAGGATCCTGATGAATAAATATTTTCATAAAGCTAACTGTTGTATAATGACTGCTAATAATCCCATGAGGATCATAATCATATTGAGGTAGAGAATGTAGCCAAACTTCTTGAAGCTCTTTGACTTCCTTGAATCCATGTCCTTTGTCCTTGATATTTATGTCACCAAAATTAATTGGAAACCCAGGCCAAATTTTCTTCTATAACTTACTTAACTTTCTGGCCTGACCATTCAAAACAATTTGATTTGCAACTTCTCTCAAGGTGAGCCTTTTAGGGATATATCGGGGTAAAAGGTGAGGGCCAACCTCACTCCCATAAACTCTTATATAATAAAACAACTCTTCCACAAACCAATGACCAATGGACTCTAGGCCTTCTTTCAGATTTTGACTAATTCTTGGAGGGGTTTTTCCAAACAAGATTTCATAAAAAGGAATAAAACATAATGGAAAATATCGTAAAAATGAAATTTGAAATTGGACTCCCACAGGATTGGGGCATAGTTTGGATAGGGAGTTGTTGGTCAGAGGGGTAGTTCCATTTCATGAGGGGAAATGGAACTGAGGCAATGACAATATCTATCATATAAGAAAACATATAAAAAATGTGTTTGTAGCCAGGGGGAGATGTTAATGAAAATTTTAAGGCATCTGTGATGTTCTGTGACAAAATGTCAGCCCAATTGAGATGTTTCCCTTCCTTTAGGATGCTATGGATTATTGGAATCCATTTGATTTTGCAATGTTCAGGGTCTTGCTCTCCATATAACCTGGTCAACATATTGATGAGAAATATGATAGGTTTCTTGAAAATAGATATGGGATATTCTTTATTGGCCTTAAGCTTAAACCCTTCATTTTCTTCCCTTAGCCAGTCTTCAATTACTCTGTCATAATTTTCTCCGCATTTCTTGAAGACAATGTTTCAGAAATTTTTAAGAAAATCAACATTGAGCTGGATTTATGGGGGACTGAGCTTATAAATAGCTGATAGGATTTCTGTTTTCCATGAGGCTATTACAATTTTGTTATGGTCTGATATTGTACGAGTTGAGGTATTAGCATAAGTAAAAATCCATGAAACCATGTCATAATAAGGAAAAATCTTGTCTCTAGTAGCTTCTTTGTATAGCTTTGTTCTTCTTATTCCTTCAAACTAATTATTCTTTGTTTGAGAAGACCTTGCATTTTTTAGCCATCCTCTTTCTTCAAAGAAATAAAAAATTTCCTCCCATCTCATTATACATGATTTTTGGGTCTTGTAAGTAGATTCAAAGATGAGGAATGGGTTGAGGTTGACCTCCTCTAGTTGTGGATTCTCTATTTCTTTAAGCTTCTCCCTTATCTACTCCACTTGTTGTTTCATTGTTGGAGATTTTCCTTTCTTCCCTATTTTGTGACCTATGAACAAAAATAGAGAATATATAAGCTTTTCCTAATTAAAATTTGAAATTGAATTAAGAATATTTTATAATTTCTCCCTGCTCACAAAAAAATTATTCAAATGATATCATATTTTCTCAATTCAAGCTTCTCTGAATTGGTATAAGAGAATGAAAACAACATGCAAGCGAAATACTCTAAGGAATTATGATTTTTGATTAAAAACCCAAGGATGGCGTGAATTAACTTATTCATTAATTTCCCATAGAGTAATCCAACTGTATTTTCTCGTAAATTGAGATAGCATTAGAGGAATTTATTATTGATATCAAAATGAATCCACTAAGCATGAAAATGGAAAAATTTCAAATCAATTTATTTCAAAAACAAAATGCATGCAAATTGAAGAAAATGAGTATTTTATTTGGGGATTTGGATAGTTGGGGGTCAGGAGGTTAGGATTTTTTTTTCATTTATTGACGGTTTATTTCTTCCCAACCCCGAATACATAATAGTCAGGCGTTTATCATAGGTTGGGTAGTCGTAAGGTCGGGAGGTCGGGTGAGAATTTTTAAAAAGATTATGAATTGGTCGTCTTGCTAGTCAGATGTCGGAAGGTCGGGAGGTCGAGAGTTTTTTTGTTTATCGAAGTTTTTTATGATTATAACTTCTGACTTTTAAAACCAATTTTTAACGTTTTTCTTGAATTTTTTAAAGTTTTTTGGGTTTTTTATATGAAAAACAATAAAAAATTTGTTTAGGACTTTTTGTTTTTTTCTAATGTAGAAAAACAAAAAGAGGATTGTTTTAATCCTGACAACAAATGGCGACACAACTGGAAGGAGCAATTATCTTTGTCAAGATTAAATTTATAGTTCAAAGTAAAATAACATTTTCAGATTTTTTTTTCTAATTTAGGATTTATCATTGAAAAACTTGATAAAATAGCAATATGAAACATAAGATCAAAATAGAAGTACTAATGAAAGAAATGAACATTTTATGCAATAAGAGTCAAATATTGAGTTTATTTATATCTTTATAACTTTATAATTCAACCATCATCTAAAATTTTTAACACTAAGTTTGGAAATTTAATACTATCAAAGTTTTTTCTGCTTTGCGTTATAATAATCTCTCTTTGAAACTTTGGTTGCTTTACTTTTGTGAGTGCAAATATCCCCTTTGGTTGAATTACAAGCATCAGCCCGCTTCCAACAAACGTTCATAGCCCCAACGAGTTTGTTTGTTCTCCTTTTATTGCTAAACTTCTTGTTTTCATTTTTTAGCTTATGATTGAGTTTGAAATTTATCATATATAGCCAAGTGGCAGAAGCAGGGTATTTTAGAGAGTTGCTTTGATAGAAAATATATTGATGTATTAAAAGAAACTCAAACTATGTAATGTATTATTCATTTTTTTAAATAATTTGGTTTATTTCTTTAAATTATTTGAAGATGATGAAATTCTTATAACATAAAATATCCAATCAACAATTTTCCATACTATTGAAAGTTTAAGTAAGAACTAAGTGATATCAACTATTTATGGATTTTTCATATTTTGATAATACTTTGTCCTTCAACTTTATTTTATTTTGGAATATGAGATACTGTATTGGTAAAAATATACTTCTTTAAATATGTAGTCATAGTTGTAATTCTACAACTTAAAAATGAAAATAAATGAATAAAAAGAGAGTGTATGTATAGAAAATCTGAAAATGAAAAAAATGAAAATAAAGTAATTTCCACATACCAACATCCTTTAGTAAAATGAAATATTTACATATGTTCTTGAAAGATTTTCATTTAGGAAAAATATATTTTCAAAATTTTCCTATTTACTTGAATTCTTTTTACTTGGCTTTCTAATGTTTGTAAAAAGTAGGTTGAAGGAAGAAGTTTTAAAAAGATTTTAAAAGGACCAATCCAAATATGTTGAAATTTAGAGTGTTTTCCTTTCTCTTCATGGCTTTGATCCCATTTGAGAACTAGGTCACCAACCAAAAAGTCTCTATCAAATGTTAATTTTTTATCAAACCTTATTTTCATAATCCGTTGACGTTCATGAAACTTAGCTTTTGATTTTTGTCGTTCCTCTTCCAATTTTAACAATGTATATAATATGACATCCATATCATTGATTGATTTATGCCTCATAGATTGAGCTAACTAAATAGATGGAAATAAAATATTTGGTGGAAAAATAACTTCCTTACCATATACTAAGAAATATGGGGAGTTCCCTAATGCTCTTTTGGGGGTGACTCTATCAGCCCATAAGGCATTAGATAATTGATTATGCCAATTCCTTTGGTGATTTTGAATAATCTTTTTCAAAATTTGAATCAAGTTTTTATTTGTAGATTCTGCTAAACCATTACCTTGAGGGTAATAGTTAGCAGAGAATTTAATCTTGATACCTTTTTCTAGGCAGAATTTAGTCATCTTAAGAGAAGAAAAATATGAAGCATTATCAAATACAAAATATAATGGAACTCCAAACCTTGTGATTATATGGGTTTCTAGGAAAGATCGTACCTGTTCATCATTGACTTTTTTTAAAGGGATTGCTTCAGTCCATCTTGTGAAATAATCAGTAGCTGTGAGAATGTATTTATGTAATTTTGAGGAGTTTGGATTAATCTCACCAATAATATCTAATCCCCATTTTTCAAATGGTCCTTCAACTTCAACAGGTTGAAGAGGAAGAGTCAGTCTTTTTTCTTTTCCTACTATTATTTGACATTTTTTACATTTCCTTGCATATGAATAAGAATCATTGAATAGAGTGGGCCAGTAATAGCCTGCTCACAAGACTTTATGCGTAGTGGTTTCTCCTCCAAAATTCCCACCAGAAGGTCCATCATGTAGCTCTATTAAGACTTTTTCTACATCATATTTCTCAAGGCATCTTAATAAAACATCATCATAATTTTTCCTAAAGGAATGCCATCAACTAATTGATACTTAGAACATTTTAGATGTAGAGCTCTTTTTTGTTTAATTGATAAATGGTTAGGAGTAGTACCATGAATTAATAATTTTTTTAATCAGAATACCATGTATGTGTAGGTATAGGTATGTACAAGATTTTTCTTGGTTCATTTCAAATTCATTGTACCGTCCAATTTCGTAATTGGAACTTTGATCTTCATCGGGGTGATATCCTTCTACTTCAGCTGATAATTTACACAAACCCTATCCGCTGATGACTTTATATGGTTTAATTTCTCAATCATATTCCTACAATGTAGTCATCCAGTTTTCTCTCTTCTCTCCTAAATATTTTTGTACTAATAAATTTCTAACCACAGGGTGAGGAACAATCACCTTATTATGAATTCTAAACAAGAAAGGTATTAAATGTTTGACATATTTATAGACAACACAAGCTTACTTGTCTATTTTTGGATAGTTTAATTCAACGCCTTGAAATATAGAACTCATGAAAGAAATAGGAGTTTCTGTATCTTCGTAATCTTTCTGAGTTAGAACTATTGTATAAGAGACATCAGATGCAAATGTATATAGCAAAAATTCTTTATCAAAATATGGATTGATTAATGCTGGAGAAACAACAATGGATTTTTTTAAATTTTTTAAAAAGATTTTTTTCTAGAGGTCCCCATTTAAAAACATGATCCTTTTTAACCATATCTTTCATTAGTCTAGCAATTTCAGCGAAACTTGGAATAAATCTTCGAACAAAATTAGTCAGAACAAAAAACCTATGCAATCTTTCCTAGAAAAGATTGCATAGATTTTTTGTTATGAGGAAGAACAATTTGCAAGATTTATTTGATTCTATCTGGATCAATAACAATACCTTCTTTAGAAACTATAAATCCCAATAATTTACCTTCAGTGACAACAAATATTGTCTTTTTGGGATTTAATGAGATTCCATATTTTCGACATCTTTCAAAAAAATCTCAAATGATCAACATGTTGAATTATTTTCTTTGAATAAATTGTAATATCATCTAGATATACTACCATGAATTTATTAATAAGTCCATTAAAAGTGATATCCATGGCTCCTTGAAAAGTAGCCCCAACATTGATTAATCCAAATGGAATCTTTTTATATGCATATGTGCCCCATTTGGTTCAAAAAATAGTTTTAAAACGATCATTTGGTCAACCAAAATCTAGTTATAATTAGATAATCCATCAAGAAGAGAGAAAATTTCATATCCTGCCATTGACTGAAGAATTTGATTCATTGGAGGAACGTGATAATTTTCTTTTTTTAGATGATTTATTCAGATTTCGAAAATCAATGCATATTCTAATATCTTTGTTTTTCTTTTGAACTGGAACTAAATTTGATACCCATTGTGAATGCCTGACTAGAAAAATAATTTGAGCTTTAAAAAGTTTATTAAGCTCTTCTTTAATTTGACCTTCAAGTCTACGATGATTTTTTCTCAATTTTTTTTAAAGGTTTAGTATCATATTTGATTGGAATTACATGTTGTATGATTTTAGTATCATAAACCTTCAAATCATCATAAGTCTAGGCAAAAACATCCTTGTATTGCTTGAACAATTTGATAAATCTAGATCTTTCAGTAGATGTACAATTGCTTCCCAAATTAATATTTTGAGGTTTTTTCTCCGTTCCCAGATTAACAACTTCAAATTGCATTGAGGAACTATTGGTTTTTAATTTGTACGACCTTTGAATTTATTTTGAAAATCATATAAATTTTCTAGTCAAAATACAAATTTTGGAATATGATTTTTGACCTTTTGGGTCATATGGAAAACCTGATTGCAATTGAGCAGTTTGTTGATGTTCATCAATAATGGATCCTTTGAAAGTATCTTCTAAAGTCAAGAAATATTTAATTTGATCTTCATCATTAAATACTCTCCAATTTTGAATATTGTTAGGGATTGAAGGTCTGAAAAGAATTTCAATTGAAAAATGTTATAGGGAGAAATTTTCAATTGGCATAGGCCTTGATGCTACATTAACAAGTAGATCAACATCAAAATTTTGAGAATGGGGTATATAGTCTAACTCGAAGTTATCAATTTTGAACTAAGTCCCATACTTCTTGTCTGTAATTTTTCAGAAGATTTGATACACAATGAATGGTTTTATTGCACTATTTTACAATAATTTCAGAGTCACCCAAAACTTTGATATTTTTATATCCATTTCAATTGATTTGCGAAGAGCTTGTAATAAAGCCTGATATTTAGCTACATTATTGGTACAAGGGAAATTTAATCTGCAAGAAAGGAGAAATGTATTCCCTTTGGGATCGACTAAGACACATCCAATACCAACTCCTTCATTAGATTTGGATCCATCAAAATATAATGTCCAATTGTTAATTTGAGTAGTTGTAAGCATGGATGGAGCCTCAACGTAAGAAATTTTCGTTGAATTTAATGTTGGTACTTGGAGAAAGTTTAGGCATTCAATTTGAGTTTTGGGTACAAAGGATTATTTAGCTGAGAAATTATCGAGATAGGTTATTAGAGGAAATTTCAACCTAAAAGTGGCCTCCTAAGGAAAAATAATAAAATAATAGTTACAATAATAATATACGAGTTATGAAGTTTGGAGGGAAAAGAAGAAAACTACCTTTTTTTTAATTGTATTTTTGGCTTATCTCCTTATAGGTTTTCTCAAATTTCAAGTGTAGACACATTTTGGATGAGGAATTAAATTCTACATCCAACGAGTACCCATTATACATACTTTTGAGAAAATCCACATTGGTAAAAATTGAAGATACATTAAAAAGGTGTGTTCAACACGCTCTTTTAATGTATCTTCAATTTTTATCAATTTAGGTCTTCTCAAAAGTATGCATAATGGGTACTTGTTAGATGCATAATTAAATTCCACATCCAACGAGTGTCTACATTTAAAATTTGAGTAAAGTTATGAGAAGATAAGCCAAAAATACAATTAAAAAAATAAAAAATCTTATTTTCCCTCCAAAATATTTACATGTACCTCTTTTTAAATTTAAAGGATTTTAATTGGTTTACATATTATGACATGGAATTTATGTGAAAAATTCATGGGCACTTTTTGAATGAAATTTCCTCTAACGATCAAATGTGTAATTACCTAATGAAGATTCAGGAGAATTGATTGGCTCATTATAATTTCCAAGGTCAGTGGTTGTGTGTTTCATGTGTTGTTCACGATCAACCTTGAATTTATTTGGCTTATCATTTAAGGTTAGCCACAAATGAGGCCAATATGTTGAGAAATAACTATTAAGCTTTTCTGATCAATCTCGGTTAATGATTAATGATTTGAAAATTTTTGGGATTTGAAGCAAGTCTGATTAAAACATTTTTTATTTTTCCTAAAACCTCTACGCTTGATCTATCCAATTGAAAAATTTGGGTAGATGAGTTTGTAGGAGACATATTTAATTTTTGAACAACAGATAAGGGCATTATATTAGATGAAGCCCCTGAATCAACTAGGCAATTATGTACATTTATGTTGCATATTTCAAAAGTTAAAATGAAAGGAAGAGTTCGAGAGGATGATCTATCTCCAATTAAAGCTGCATTAATATTTGAAATATTTTTAGATGGAGCTTTATTGGAATTTTCAGATGAATCATTTGCTAGAGTTTTGACCAATTTATCCCTTTGTTGAGTAAGCTTTGATAATTCGAATAATGAGATATTAGCCCTAGTTTTCTTCATGTCTTCAACTAAATCATAATCCAAATGTTCTGCGACAGGAAGAGAATTAGATGTAGAAGTAGTTTTATCAACAATTTGATTTATTTTTGTTTGAGCAAGAGGATTGGGATTTGATGAAGATGGTTGATTCAGAGAAGTATTTTGACTCTTTGATCTGGTTTGTACAATGTTAATTTCCTCTTCATCTTCGACAAAATCATTATCAATTAATCCTCCTTGAGAGACATCCCATAATACATTAATTGTACTAGATTCTTCTTCTTTCCGTATTTCATTCTCTAGTTGACTCTCGTTCTCGACTTCTACAAAGGATTTAAACATGTTTATAAAAGAATAACAAGTTTTTTCAAAATGTTTATCATTATGATCTTGACAAAAATCATCATGAGCATAATCATCAATGTTGAATTCTTCAAGGGTGGTTTGATTAGGATTGGGGGGTGGATTCCTTCTAAAAGGTCTCCATGGTTTTTTTATTACTGGAGTTTCAGAAAGGACATTTTTCACATCAGTTATCTCATTAGACATCTTTTTAATTACCTTCTGGATTGAGTCTAAATCGATATTATATTTTTTTTTGTCATCAACTGTTTTACTAGTTGAAGGATTTTTAGAAGAATATGTTGTTTTATTTCTTTCTTGTCCTAATGCATGTTTCACAACAATATTTGATATTTGTTTTTCAATTTTTAAGGCCTCTTCCATGTTTAGGGCTAATGTATTTTTTTCTTCTCTAATAACAACAAATTCAATATCAGAGGGAAGAGAAGTAGTATAGACTTCATTTAAAACATCATCACCTAGTTTAGAAGTTGTAGGGATTCTGTTAAGGATAGAAAACAATCTTTGATTAAAATATTTGATTGATTCTCCTGACTTCATCCTAATATTTGATAATTCCACGATTAAGGATGCTTTAGTTTTATCTTCTCCATACTTTTTAATGAATATTTTTTCAAAAGATTCCCAATTTGTAATAGTACCATCAGCTATGGTGAAATACCAAGCAGTTTCTTTTCCTTCGAAAGTGAAAGGAAACAATTTACAAACTTGGTATTCATGTTTAACTGCACCTAACATAAGACATAACATGAATTTTTTAACATGATCTTCGATGGTAATGGGACCATCGGGATTGAACTTGGAAATCCATCTTTCAGAATGTTTTGGTAAATGATGTTGATCTCCTACAATAGAAATAGGTCTAGCATATAACCAAGGTTGACCTGCCATAGTTGACTTTGGGGAGGATGAACTTGAACCTGATGAATGAGGTGATGGAATACCTTGAGGAGGAGATCCTAAAGGAGGGATATCCAAGGTATAAGGACTGATATTTGAAGAACTGTAGAAGTGGATGGAATGGGAACCTTAACCAAAGTAGTTGAGGGAGTTACTATTTGAGATGCAATAGAATCAATTTCCCAATCAACTTCTTCCAAAGGGAACAAGGGGTTTGTAATTTCTCCAAATTTCTCTAAATTGGCACACAACTTGTGTTACCATAGGGTTTGGAGGACCTGTCAAATATGGTGGAGGTGCTCTTCCAAGCTCTAGCTGAATATCAGAATGTCATCCAAATACACCACCATGAATGAGTTGGTGAAGGGTCATAAGATGCCATCCATCAGCCTCATGAAGGTTGTGGGGGCATTTGTCAACCTGAAATGCATGACCAACCATTTGTAAAGGCCCTCCATAAATTTTAAGGCAATCTTCCACACATCAAAGGGTTTGATCGGTACTTGGCGATAACTAGACTTCAAGTCAATATTTCTCAAATATTTGGCCCCCTTAAGCTGGTCAGAAGGTCATCAATCTGTGATATTGGATACCTATTCCAAAAAGTGATCTTTTCCAATGCCCGATAGTCAATACAGAGTCTCTAGTTTTCGTCCTACTTTTGTACCAACACGATCGGACTCCCACAAGGTGATGAACTTGGTATGATGTGCTATTGCTATAACAACTCCCTAATCTGCCTCTTGATTTCATCATTCTCTATAATAGAGCATCAATAGATCGGTCCATTGGGTAGAAGCATGACCTTGGTAAAATCGATGGAGTGTTTGACGTGACAGTGTAGAGGTACCCTTATGGGTGAGGTGAAGATGTCTTTGTAATCCTCCACAACCTTCCCCATTTTCTTCTACAATGCAGAAGAGCTTTGTCTGAAGGTCGTGGCCATAATATTTTTCTTTCCCTGAGGGAAGATCATAAGGAAAACAAATTTCCCTATCTAGGAAATGATCTTACTTCATTGCTTCGTAGTGATCAAAGAAATGGTGGTGGGAAGTGCTACTTCCGATATCTTGTATAAATTATTACCCAAAGTAATATTAAAAACGTGATGCCTAGACTCATACACAACATGTCACTTCCATAAGTACGGTTGGCCTAACAATACATCACAAACTTCAAGAGGACCAACATCACATAGTACCTCATTTGTGAAGGGATTTATTCTATAGGGAAGGTGGCACTATTGGCTGATGCAGAGATCTCACCCTTGATGAAGCCACCCGATGGTGTACAATTGTGCGTTTTGTGTGGTCGGTAGGGCCAACCACTTCATGACCTCTCCTAAAATTAGGTTCTTTTGTCTCCCATTGTCAACAATGAAATGTAGTGGAGAACCCTTCACCCACATTTGTGAGTGGAAGAGTCACTCCCCCTCCTCTGGATCTTTGGGCTCATCCTTCTGGATCTTGGTAGTGTCAATGGTGGCACTAGGCTCTGCATTGATAATATACTTCCCTTTGTCATTCCCCTTTTTATTTTCCGACTCAGAGTTGGAACATGTATATGATGCGGAAGCCTTCAGCTCGACCACTAGTGACTACTTGGCTTGACACTCACTTGTGTTGTGAGTGGGACTCTTATAGAACTCACACCATTTCCCTATGCCCTTCTTTGTCTTCATGGTGTTGTTCTTTGCTTCCTACTTCAGTGGGCTGTCCTGGGTCACCCCACCTTGGCTTTGTTCTTTTTCCTGCAGTTTGGGGGTGCCTTTCCCTTGCTTCAGATTCACAGCTCCAAAGTATCGCTTTTTCTGTTTAAATTTATGCTCGATCTTGACAACGTATCGATAGGCGTCGCCAAGCGAGGAAATGTCTAGGAACTCCATCTCATCTTGGATGTACTTGTGTAGACAAATGTGATACTTGAGTACCAAATTATCCTTAGAATACTTGATACCCAACTTCGTGCAAAGGGTATGGAAAACATTTGTGAACTTCGACACATATTGGTCCCTTTTCTGTCGCAACGTGGTCCACTTTATGTATTTACCTTCGTAGCTCTTGATAGCATAATATTGTTCCTTGATTGTTTCTTAGAAAGAATTCCAAGTGGGTTCGATTGAAAATAGTGAGGATTCCCTAGTCCTTTCATTCACAGTCAGTTTCCCACCAGTCCTTAACATGTGGGGTGGCTTTGAGGAGTGAAAAAGTAATATTTTCTTGATTGGAAAAGTCATGAACTGAAAAATATCCTTCCAACAAATTTCACCATCTATCTATGTCATCTACATCTATCTGACCTTCAAATATGGGAATGTCAAAGTTAACTTGTACCTTCAAAGGAGTGGCGCCTCCAAAGTGGCTGCTGGATGAAGATGTGTTGCTTGTGGGTAACCACCGAAGGATATGGGGAAATTTATTCATCATCGCGTTCCTTTGTCACTCGAGGGCTTCCTCGAGCAATATTTTTAAAGGATCTCCTACCCCCTCGTCTTTTTTTCTTCCACCATGGGATATCATCAGGGTTTGCGAGGCTGGTCTTTCAAAATTTCAACCAGTTGACCCCCAAATCCTTATACATTGACCTCGTTGGGTACATGCAAAGAAAAACAGAGAAAGAGAAAACTGCTCTGATACCACTGATCTAGATTTATGCAAGAACACAACAAAATATAGATATATACATAAACACAAAGATGCAGCAGAAATCATTAGGGGAATTTTGAGGTCTCAAAGGGGCCTCCTAAGAAAAATGTACAACCAAAATTAGCTTTATAAGAACCAATAGGATTCAAGATGATGATGTCAACCATGGGGGTTGATTCACCATTTTTGGAGTAAAAAAGTAAAAAGATTAAAAAATAATAAAATAATAAAACTACATTTTCGACTTGTGTTTTCAACTTATCTCCCAAAATTTTTACCCAAATTTCAAGTGGGAGTACTCATTGGATGCAAAATTTAATTCCTCATCCAAGGAGTGCCCATGTTGCATACTTTTGGTGGACCCTTCTACATGAAAAATGAGAAATACATGAAAAAAACGTGATTGCAATCACATTTTCATGTATTTTTCATTTTTTGTGTAGCAGGGTCCATCGAAAGTATACAACATGGGTACTCCCTGGATGAGGAATCAAATTCTGCATCCAACAAGTGTTGCCACATGAAATTTGAGCAAACCCATAGGGAGATAAGTTGAAAATACGAGTTGAAAAAATAGTTTTTTTCATTTTTCCCTATAACATTTGATGATGTAATATATTATTATTTTATTATTTCCACTATTATTTTATAATTTCATTAGGAGGCCCATTTTAGACCTCAAAAATCCCCTAATTAAAACTTCATTTCATTAATATCAAAGAATTGAAATATGTTTATATACAAAAATGGAAATTAACTAGCTCAGGAAATGGTATCGTATCTCTGAGAAGAGATGTGGCAGCAACATGCCTCTGAATTGTGTTAGAATGTAGCTCAAGGGCCTTTTTATTATTGAACAACAAGGGAAAACTATAAACAACCAAAACCCTAACCCCAGGAGGTGGAACACCAAGAGTTTGTGGGCTCCGTTGGGGTTAGTTGGGCAACCAACTTCTCGGGGTCGTAACTTTGTCATATTATAAATGTTTGGTGCATATGATACCTTGTTGAAAATATATATCTGAGTACTACAATATTTTCCATAGTACCCTACATATGGCTATGGGCCTGATGCAGACCTCAAAAAATTGTCGCTTAGGGGGTCAAAACTGCTATGGAAGTTCAAGACCAGAAAAACGACTAAAAATAGTAAATGCTTCTATAAACAAGGAAACATATGAAACCGACTAGAGGTATATGTGGAATAGGCGGGTGACAACCAATATGCACCTGGATCATATTTTTAGGTCAAACATCCATTGAGTGCTTCTAGGGCATGTCTTTGAGTCAAGAAAGTCATAAGAGTCATTGTCATGTATGAAATACCCTTTCGAGCATGTTACATATTGTAAAGAAAAATTTATTTGAGTCAAAGATCCTTTAAGACCTTGTCATGGTGCCTCAAGCAAGTTAGTCTACATAAAATATCAAGTCAGCTTCAAGGAAGCAATTCATACCCCTAGAAAGCCTATAAATAAGAAGGAACTTGACCTCATTTAGATAGACAACAAGCGAGTTAAATCTCAACAAGCAAGTTCAATCTCCTCAAGGAAGAAGTTGGAAAAGGACCAAAAAAAAAAAAAATGAAGATCGATTTTTTTGGGTTTCTCTCTCTCTTTCTTGTGTTAAGGTTTCTAAAGTTTTTGGGCAAGTTGAAGTGTTGGGAAGTTGTTAGGCAAGTCGAAGTGTTGGAAAGTTGTTGGGAAATTTGAAGTGTTGGAATGTTGTTGGGCAAGTCAAAGTGTTGGATAGTTGATGACTATTGCGTCAAAGTTTCAACTACTAGGTTGAAGGTGAAACTGACAATTCAAAGTTGTAGAAGAAATTGTTGGGGATAAGTTGTAGAATAAACTATTGGATCGAAGTTGCAGAAGGAACTGTTGAGGTTGAAGTTGTTGGAGTCAAAATTGTTGGAAATAAATCTCATCAAGGAGAAAGGTTGAATTTCTCTTGGAGGGGCCTTTGTCAAGGGTCTGAGGACTTGTAAGTCGTCTTTTGAAGATTCTATAAGAAAAGAATATTCTTGTGGGTTTTCTTTTCAAGAGGAGAGGTTTTGGCCTTAGCTGATTACCTGCATCTCTTGTCCTCTTATCTCATTATTCTTTATGATTTGGTATATTTTTGATGGTAAGAACACTAAATATAATCAAGAGAAAGAATACGTTAAATAAGTTAAGTAAAACTACATCACAAGTAGTTATCAAAGTTAGAGAAACCACCTAATATAGCTACCCTAGATTTCTCAACATGGTATCAAAGCTAAGGTGACAAAAGAAGAAAAAGGCATCTTGAAGAAGGACCATCGAAAGAAGTATGAATAAAATTCAAGACATCAAAAGTGACATTGTACCATCAAGAAGGTATACTCAAGGGACGAGTTCAAGGAAATAATAAAGAAGGACTAACCTTCTCATCATCTTGAAGGAAGATCATAGAAGACCTCAAAACCCTAGCTCATCCAAAGAATCATTCCACACTTAAAGCATTCCTAGGAAGCTCACACATTTTACAAATCATCATCTCAAGAAGAATATCTCAAGGACCCCACCTCCACTCAAAAAAATAAACAAATTGAAGCATGTTGAAGTCTCTAGATTCTAAGGAACCAAGAAGAAGCGTTGTCATCATAATCAAGGTGATATCCCTCTCATTAGAGCAAGGATCACATCTCAAGCATATTTGAAAAAGGACATTTCAATAAAAAGCATTGTCATCTTCAAGAAAGCAAACATCATCATCAAAATCAAGAAGGAATCAAGTTGAAGATATCACCATCAAGAAGCATCTTCACTTGACAAGTAAGTACCTCTATATTTATGTCTGAATCTGCTATCAAAATGACTTCATTTTGCAAGGAAAGCAACAAGTTGGTTGGGTCATCAAATTTCCTTGCATGGAAGAAGAGGATAGATTTGATCCTCATAGAAAATGAAGTCATTGGACATGTTAAGGGTTTAATTATCGAACCACCAAAGGAAGAATATCAAGCTCTAGAAAATTATATGAAGAGGGAAATAAGGGCTCAAAGAATCCTTATAGAATCAATCAAGGATTCTCTCATCCCTTATGTAGCAAAATTGGAAAAGTCGAAAGACATCTATGACAAGCTGGTAGAATTATTATCTATAAGAATTATAGGAGAATTAATATCTTTGAGAACCAAGCTATATAAAATGAATGTATCAAAGGAATAAGGGATAGCCTCATATCTTATGAGGGTATCAGAAATACGAGACCAACTACAAGAGTTCCGAGAAATAATGTCCAATAAAGAAATGACCATCGTGGTGCTCAATGCACTACCTGATGAATATGGAAACTTTTTATCAAGAAGATATGTAAAGAAGGAAGCTACCACTTTCAGTGAACTCTGGTCATTGTGTAAGATTGAAGAAACAAGGTTGAAAGAAAAAAATCAATGTAGGACCAAGCAAAAAAGTTTAAGCATTTGCAACCATGGCTAGGAGAAAAGGAAAGTTTGGGAAGTTTGGTCCTCAAAAAAAGAAAAATATTGATATGTCAAAGATCCAATGTTATTCCTATCAGGAACATGTGAATTTCAAGAGATATTGTCTGAAACTCAAGAAGGACAACAAGAAAAGGAAAGAAAGGAATGAAGCCCATGTTACCAAAGAAGTGGAAGAATCTGAGAAGAAGAAATCAAAGAAGGAGGAAGTGAAAAATCTCTACTATGACTGAGATAATCTCCTTCACTTTTTTCTTTTTAGTTTTTGTGAAAGATAGCTATCATGGTGGAAATAACTGTAAGTATGATAGGATGCACCAGATTAGGAGATGGTATCATATTAGAAGCATATGATTAAATAAAGAGCTCATGACATCATTATAGAATCTTGAAAGGATAGCTAAAGTAGAAGTCTAGATCGAGGTAGTAGTCATAATAGAAAGGAAGTAGCTCTTGGTAACCTCATTGAAAGCATAAGTATTAAGAAAGTCATCTAGCATGATATAAGTTAGAAAGAACCCATCATACATCATCATCATTAGAAAGGAGCATTTGAAGAATGAGGATAATCAAGATCCTTCATTGGAGTCTTCATTACAAGGTTCACCTCTACTTGGAAGAAGCAAGTGTCTCGTTAAGAATTCCACCTTGTATGGGATTCATTGTTTAGAAGGGTGATGGTATGGTGAAAAAAGAATGTAGCATGTCAAAATGGTTGAAGAAATTTCGATAAAGTAAAGGAAGTTTCCAAAGGAAGCCTAGATGGACAAAAAGAGAAGATAGGTATGTATGTGTTTAATAAATTAAGTCATGTCATCATATGTAGTTTCATATAGCATAGGTGAATGCTCTACCTCGTGAGCATGATCGAACAAAAGGAATATCGTCCTTCAGAAAGATGCATGAAGGCATGGTTCACATATTGATAAAATAAAGTCAACTAATTTGCCCTCATACAGAATATGAGGTGGTTGAAAATATGAAGGAACTATGTATAGAAGTTCTTGCGGTACAATATGTGAGGAAAGGAAGAAAGATTCATGGAAAAGCTGCAACTATGGTCACATAAAATAAGGAATCAAAATCCAATGTCTAGAAGAATATAGTATGACATCTCCATGGAGAAAGTATGAAGACTCTGATAAAGTCTATAAAGGAAGGAGACCCTTAACATTTAATGTATGGGATATGTGTTTATGAAAGTGTGGGGTGTTGCAACGAAGCAGATGTCATGATGAAAGGCCAAAATAAAAGGTAACTTTTATTTTATGTTCATTTTTTTATTATTTTTGAACAACAACTGGATCGGTTGATATAGGGCTACTAAAAGAAAGTTATAGATGTCACCTACAACTAGCACTCATGTGGTTAGATGGAAGATCCTAAAGGAAACATGACTTGGAAGAGGTAGTTGTATGAAGAAAATCCAGATCTGTATTGGAAGATCCCTTTCTGATCAAAAGAAGGATACCATGAATATTGGCTCAGTCATATGGTTCATTGAAAGAAAGTGATGGATGATCGATACCTGACAAAGAAGAACTAGAAGATAAAGTGCATGACATTGAAAGGAGGAGATCTACTAGTAGTTGATAGTACAATGAGCTCCACCAAAGAGATGTTGTTGAACAAGTCCCTAGTTAAGAGGGAGAATGGGTATATTCCTTATATAGGAATGAGTTGGTCCTCCCTAGTTAAGAGGGAGTGATAAATATGGTTCTCTACTTCATGTGTCATGCACTAGAATATGACTAATAGTCAAAAGTCTTAGTGAAGGCCATGAGGAGATATAGACACATCATTCTTGTCTTCATATTGTGAAGAAAGAATGGAGGATTGGGTAATCATTTGAGACTAATTCCAATACTCTTTGAGGATGACGTAGGGCATCCAAGATAAGAGTAGTCGAAGAGGAAAATCCTTGAGGATGTGTTATTCCAAGATAGGAATTGTCCTAAAATGACATACCCCGTGAACACGTAGGTGGGGTATGTTCCTTAAGAGACAGTGATGATGATTTTTTTAATCATTGGTCTCACCAACATTGTGATCTGATCTTGTGGAGAGATAGACTCGTTAGTCAAGGCCGTTCTATGTGAGAATGTTGGTTGATATGATAAGATGATCTGGTATAAGCTGATAAGATAGTTTATGAGATGGCTTACCAATCCAACTCTTCTTATAATAATTCTTAAGTTTGAGAATGTCCAAGTACCTTTTATGGATTATCAATACCTCCCTAGTTAAGAGGGAGTGTCGAAATATGTAACTAGGTTTGGTCTTCATAATGACATATGTAATCATGATTTTACTTATTTATTGTAAATAGAAAATAATTTTATTATTGTCATTCTTAAGGCATGGGTTTCATGCTCAAGGGAAATTTATTTTTAGGGAAATAATCCATTGAGTGTTTCTAGGGCTTGTATTTGAGTCAACAAAGTCATAAAAGTCATTTTCATGTATGAAAGACCCTTTTAGGCATGTTACATATTGTAAATAAAAAATTATTTGACTCAAATTAGAGTCAAAGACCCTCCAGGACCTTATCATGGTGCCTTAAGCAAGTCGTCCTACATAAAATATCAAGTCAGCTTCAAGGAAGTAATTCATACCCCTAGAAAGCCTATAAATAAGAAGGAACTTGACTTCATTTGGGTACAAAACAAGCAAGTTCGATCTCCTCAAGGAAGAAGCTGGAAAATGACAAAAAAGAAAAAGAAAAGCAATATTAAAGTTTTTGGGTTTATCTTTCTCTTTCTTGTGTTAAGGTTTCTAAATTTGTTGGGAAATTCGATGTGTTGGGAAGTTGTTGGGCAAGTCAAAGTTTTGGAAATTTGTTTGGCAAGTTGAAGTGCTAGAATTCGCTCGACAAGTCAAAGTGTTGGATAGTTGCTAACTATTGGGTCGAATTTGCAGAAGAAATTGTTGTGTCAAAGTTGTAAAAGAAACTGTTAGGTCAAAGTTGCAGAAGAAATTGTTGAGGTCAAAGTTGCTAAAGAAGTTGTTGGAGTCAAAATTGCTGGAAAGAAATCTCATCAAGGTGAAAGGATGACTTTGTCTTGAAGAGTTATTTGTCAAGGGTCCTAGGTCTTGGAATTCGTCATTTGAAGATTCTATAAGAAGAGAATAATTCTTGTGGGTTTTCCTCTCAAGAGGAGAGGTTTTGGCCCTAGATGATCACGTATATATCTTGTCCACTTGTGTCATTGTTCTTTATTATTTGGTAGTTGTTTGGTAATAATAACACTAAATATAATCAAGATAAAGAAGAAGCTAATTAGGTTAATTAAAAATACATCAAAAGCAATTATCAAAGTTAGTTAAACTAGCATTTGCACCTAATGTTGCAAAGGAAACGCCGTAAGGCATAGTGCGTGGAAGAATATTGAAATGTGAATAGGCTTTTGCGGGATTTTTTGAAAGCAAGGGTCGATGAATTCGAGTTTTAATTTGAGGAAGCCATGCCAAAAACCATTGAAATGAATGCAAGTAGCCATAAATATGCATTGAACCTGTTTAGAGGCCTTTGTTTGTAGTTGGTAAAAGTTGTGGAGTTAAAGGTGAAGATAAATGAATGAATCCATGCGAACAACAACTGGGCAACCATATTGATTTGGAAAGGGCTATTTAAGAAATCATTATTCAAATGTGAAATTAAATTAATATGCGAACAACAACCGGACAACCATACTGATTTGGAAAGGGCTATTTAAGAAATCATTATTCAAATGGAAAATTAAATTAATATGAAGATATATTGAAAACATGTATTATAATCATTAAAATCAATTGATTTTGTCAACAAAATATGTTAAAACCCATTGACAATGAATTGGTTGTGAGGACATAAACTATCAAAATGGTATTGATCTTGAAACATCCCTTTTTAAGTTTGAAATGGAAAACACAAATAGTTGTGAGGACATAAACTATCAAAATGGTATTTGATGTTGAATCATCTTTTTTTAAGTGTGAAATGGAAAATAAAAATAGTGTATTGTAACATCCTTTTTAAAGTTTGAAATGGAAAATACAAATAGTGTGTTGTAACATCCTTTTTAAAGTTTGAAATGGAAAACACAAATAGTTGTGAGGAAACAAACCATGAAAACGGTATTTGATCTTGAAACATCCTTTTTCAAGTTTGAAATGAAAAATACAAACAGTGAATTGTAACAAAAGAGGTTCGAGAAGGAATATAATAGTCTAAATAACATTGTGCTTGTCATTCCATATTTGAAGTTGTATGAAAACATGGTGGAGGTAGCGAAGACCTGAAGAAGCAGTAATGGACCTGCAAAATGTATACTTTGTTAGAATTAATAATATGTAAATCAGCTGCGGAAATTTATTAGTAATACTTTGCAGGTGAGTTGTGTTAAAATGAATCTGGAATGAATGGAAATGAAGTTACCTTTGCTATGGGGATTTATATATTGTTAGTGGAAGATGCATGGTGAATAACGGCATATTGAACACCATTGGAGGTTAATGCACAGCTGGAGATGCAGTTTTTTTGCTTGCCAGTCTACATGTAATTGTGCAGGTATGTTATTTCTAAGTCCATGTGGCCTGTTGCAAAAGAAAGAAAAGGTTAGAATGAGATGTACAGATAATATAAAGACATTCTAATATTTGCTTATTTACTAATATTGATTAAAGTTGGTTGTTGTTGAAAGATATGAAAAGTATGTTATGAAATAGAATGAGGTAAATAAATGGAGGAAACCTTTTGTTGATGTCAAAGTATGGGTTGGAGCAGATTATCTGGAGGCGGCATTGAACGGAGAATTTCTTCTGCGTGTTTTCTGCGAGCAATGTTTTTGTTGTCCTTCATTTTACTGTAACGATCGAAACTGAATGCGGGGTTAATCTGGAGATCTTGTAGAGAAGGCACTCTTGAAATAGTTGTGAATGTGAGACCTTGACGTTCTGTTTTTCCAATGTCAATTGTTGCTTTTGGAAGTGTCATACCTTGAGATTTATGTATGGTTAAAGCCCAAGCCATCTTCAGTGGAATTTGTGCATGACCATTTCTTTTTACTGCTGGAATAGGCAAGTGAGTGGGGTTTCTTTCATCCCAAGGAGGCCCAATGTACTTGGGAAAATCTACGATAACAAATGTCGGAATTTGTGGTGGTGCAGTTGATTCTTTGTAAAAGATGGTTACAATTTTTCCAAGGGAACCATTAACAAGTCCGACTGAAACCCAAAGGTTGGAAGTCAACATAACTTTTTCGCCATTGCATAGTAATACAATTCGCTCAAGTTGCTCGTCTTCAAAGGAAACACTGGAATATGTGTTGTCATCTTCAGCAATGGATCGTGCGATAGGAGTGTTTAGAGATTTCATCATTTTCTTATTATGGACCATTGTTTGAGCATTTGTTGGAAATAGATGCATGGAATCATGGAATGAACATATTTCTTCTTCTGATAAAAAGGAATCTGTGCGCGACATGAGTACGTTGTAGTCGTCGATTGTTGGATTTGCATCTCTATTGTTCTGGAGAATGTTCCTGAAAGTAACTTGTGCGATGTCATCGCCTTGTTGACGAAATATTGTGTCTAATGTGATGACTGTGTTGAAGGTGTTCCACAGTGCGCTTCCGTGGCTCGTCCCTGCATATAGAGGTATGTCTTTGACGGGTGGTAGCAGACTGAGATCACCAACCAATATTATGGAACAACCACCGAAAGGAGTGTTTCTTTGGTGGGGAAATGCCTCGCGAAGACGTTCATCAATATGGCTGAGAAGCTTTGGCCCAATGAAGCTCATTTCATCGATTAGTATGTATCTTATATGCCTGAGTTCTTCTTGGAATTTTGCAAGAGCATTACCTTCTAAGGGCATAAGATCCTTTATAGGAAGGTGAAAAGCAGAATGGATTGTCGATGCTTGTATGTTGAAGGCAGCAACCCCTGTAGGGGCGAGGAGCATGATCGGTGAAGGTTCCAGGCTTGCCAGGCCTATGAGAATATCTTTGATGCAATTAATAAGGAGGGATTTTCCCGTACCAGCAGTGCCTTGTATTATCATTCTGAGAGCGGGTAAATAATCCTTCCTAGCAAAATGATTAAAAATAATATTTAGAGCTTTTCTTTGCATTGGAGATAATGTAGTAAGGGTCGGCAGGATATGTTGATGTGTTTGAAGAATGCGGTGGATGGAGCGGCTATTCTCAATGAATTGTATTGCATTATTTTGTAGATCCAATGGGCTAGTGGTATGATTCCAGTTATGGGTGTCATCAAAGCCACAAAGACCAAGCATGTCAAGGTCGTTTATGAGAAGCTCATTTGTAGGGTGTAATTGGGAAAGTAATTCCCATTCATTTATTTCCATGGTGTCTGTTGGATTGGTTTCATTTATAGTTGAGGTATCATTTGTGACAGATTCAATATCAAATAGTGTGCGGTGTTGATGCCAAGGGTTGTAGAATGGACGAAATGTTTGCCAATTTGCGATGAATTCTGCAGCAGAATCTCCTATATCTTGTACGATATGGCGAAAAGGTTTGTATAGCATAAGTTCAACCCTGCAAAAGTCAGTGTAGCAAGGTTCTGTTGTGGATGGTATGGAGGAGTAACGTGGTATGACCCGAACAATTGCTTTTGTAGGCCTTTGTTTCCATTTGTTTGTTTTGCGATGAGGATCATATGACTAGGATCTTGCCAATTCTATTAGTGATGTGGACTCTAGGGTAGAAGGGCGCTGGATATATGTATCTATGATGTGCGGGGATGTAGTGGAGGTGGTGTTCATTTGTCGAAGGTGCATAAGAATTTTTTGGTTTACATTTAAAGAAATGAATGGCCGACCACATAATGTTAATGGTAATTTTTGCAGCATATGGCAGGTTTCTTGTGCTCCAATGTCACGATCAACAAGGGTTTCTGCAAGAAATTTTCGAAATAAGGATGTTGCTGGGTCAGCAATGGGTGAAGCCAGGACAATTCTACGTAGCATGTGGTGAAGCTTTCAGAATTTTTTTCTGCTTTGGATGCATATTTGGCGATATATTTTTGTACAGCGTGTATGGAGAGTACTGGTTGGCAGTCAACATTTGCACGCCAAATAGATAGGATGGTAGGGTTATGGCTATTAAGTCGATTGTCGTTGCGAGCATGGGTGTATGTTTTTTGGCCATTGGAATCAATGAATAAGGCCGATTTTGGATGTAATTCCCACGGTGCTTTATAATGACATTGGAGTGAGGATCCATTTTTTCTTAGGCACGTGCTTTCTGAGCATTTTGTGTGACATTCAACACAATTGATGAGCTGTTCATAGTCACTGAAAGGATTGGTTCTGAAGATTTGCGGTGTGGACAATAGACAAGGGTCTTTGAGATTTGTCCAAGCAGTTGGTTGGTTTGAAGTCGAAGGAGCACGAGGGTTCCAAGCGGAAATATATTTGTCGAAGCACTGCCTTGTAATATCGACTACTTCTGTGTCTTCCCAGTTGAGATTTTCCATATCAGGTGCATTTTCTATCCAAAGGAAACCATGGATGTGCGCAGATCCCCTATGTTGCCATTCATACCTATCAAGTATGCGTTTTTGTAAGATAATTCTGCAATAGGTGAGGAATGTTGTTTAGAGTTCTTGGAGAAAAAAAAATGCGGTAGAATACGTACCTGTACCATTAATCTTTTGTATTCAAGTGTTTCTCTAAGATAATCTCACGAAATGCTGTGAATCTATGGTGCATATATAGTGATGTTAAATGTGGGTTAGAGATAATGTTATCATTTCTCCACTTTTGTTGTTTTGCAATATCAGAAGGAAGACATCCGGGCATGATTGCATGAAGATCGGGCCATTTTGTATCAGCTGCACTTAATGTGAAGAAGAACGTCGGGCAACCGAGTTGAGATATCATGTCTGTTAGTTCATTTTTAGCTTTGTGCAAAAATGACCTTGTTCGATGTAAAGAGCTACCGAATCGCATGACTTGCTCTGCCAATTACTCATCTGGAAATTGTTTTAATTGGATGTTCAGATCTTGAATAGAAATTGGAAAGTTATCTGTGATGTTTTTTTTCACAAAAATCGATGCTGTTGCTTGACTGCGATGCCGCATCATGAGATTATATATGTAATAACGAAAGCGTGGGTGGCTTCCAAATCTGTTATCGTAGTAACGTATGAGATGAAGTGCATATTCATGTAACTGCACTGCTTTCATTCTTGGCTGATTTGGCATTGCAGCGCCTGTCGGGAAAAGGGCGGGGAAAGCCATAGAGAGTAGACCTTTTGTGTTGTATTCATTGGCTGGCAATAAACCAATTGTTGGCCGCTCAATTGTAGTATCAGATTGGTGGTTGTAAGCATGCAAATAATGGTGGATTTCTGTATTTGTATTAGGTATGATGGGTATGAACGATGATGTTTGGTCTGCGAATGGGTCTGTGAAATCTTCGGTGAGCTCATGGGGTGGTTCAAGTGGAAGGCGGAAAGTGGTTTCTGTAGTATTGGAATGGTGAAGGGAGGAGGAGACATTGGTGGGGATTGCTGGTAAGGATGCCAGTGCGTTGGTATCAATACGAACATTCTTATAGTATGGGTCATTTGCCAATTTGTATTCCAATGCAACGAGAACGCGATGTCTACTGACAATGAAATCATAAGCCTTATGGTCATTACTATGACGTGTGACAATTAGGATGTCCAAGTGTTCAACACATCGTGGCAACATGTTTGCAATTTTTGTAATGCCTTGAGGAAAACAAATTGTGTGGCCACTGTATTTATACTGGCCACCACGTGCATGTGTTACTTGCAGTATAGGGTTAACCCTAGCAATGAGAATTTCTTCTATTTGTGAAAGAGATGTAAGGGTAGCTGGTTGAGGACCAGGGTCCATGTTGTTTGATAATGAGAAGCGATGACCCTTTGTTTCATAGACACATCTAGAGCAGCAATACATGTGGTTGGAATTGCGGATATGTATTCCAGGATATGATTCAAGACAAATGGAGCATGGGCATTTAGGTGGAAGTTTATCAATCTTTGAACGAAAATCTCGATGTGCTTGATTAGTATAAACATTGTTGAAAGCATGTGCGAAGGAGGGGTTAGGGCAATGAGGCATGGATGTATTTGTTTGAGAGGTTTGCTGAGAAGATAAAGAGTCTGATAATTGCAAGGGAGGATTGTTTTTAGGGTGGGCCATTTCAGAAGAGGAAGGTTGGTCACCCTTTTGTTTTTTTTGTTTTTGACATTCTATGATGTTTTTTTTTGCTTGGTAAAGCTCACGGCGCCGTGCATTTATTCGTTATTTATTTGTTGCATAGTATCTTCGAGCACGTTCATTATTAGAAGAAGAAGCCATTCAAAAAATTTATGGTACCTATAAGCAAGAGAGGGGAAAAGAAGAATGTTATTTGGAGACAACAACCATGTTATTGTATGAAAGCGAAAGAAGGGTAAAAAATGCAAGCGAAAGTGAAAGAAGGGAAAAAAATCTAAGTTCTGAACAGTGTTATGTGAAATTTTTTATTTGAGTAATGTTTTTGAAAGAACGTATTAGTATTTTTTCTGTATACATGTAGGTAGTTTCATGTCTAAAGCTAATAAAAGTAAAAAAAAATGTGAATTTGTCTACTCACATAATGCTAGATACAATGGAGAACGAATACTTAATTCAATGGTATATAAGAAAATTTCATAAGAAGGCATGCAACAGTATATATTGTAAAGTTGTATTTATAAAATTGGACAATAGGAATTGCCAAAAAGCAAGGAATACATTTTGCAATATTTATCTACAATGTCGATATGTTGTGAATTTCTCGAAGGATGTTGTTGCATTCTGTTGTGAAATGAAATTTTTCTTCTTTTATGATAACGCATTTCAATCGTGGGACTTCTTTAAAAGTTTCTGTCTTCACCGATAGTGTGAAGATATGATCTGTCCATAGAGTTCTAGAGACAATTTCCTTGATCAGTTCTGGATCTGAAGATAATAGATAGAAGTCTTTGGCATTATTTCCAAGAATTGTAGATCCCGCGTCTTCGAAAGCAACAATTGAAGCCAATTCACCAGTGTGGTCTTGTATGTCGATTTTCAATTAAGTATCTGTAATCACAGTCGCTTACTTCAGCGTTACATTTTGGACAGAACCACATCCCTGTATTTTGTGGAATAAGTTTTTTCATGCATTTTTTCCCACCAACGATCGACGGGCAAGAAATGTAGTAAAAACTATCCATCCTAATTTTTGTTATTGTGCCCTTTAATTGGAAAAATGTTGGTTTCTCTAAGGAATCCATACTGTAAATGTCAGCAATTGTTAATTTTTTTTGTTGGTGGCCAAAAGGAGATCTTGTTGTCAAAGATGTAGAAGCTGCAGCCAAACCTTCTTTTTTAAACCACGACTTTAGTGCATGGGCCTCTTCAATGTCAGGATCTACAAGAACAATGGATCTCGTTGTAGTGCCGATACTTTTTCCATTAAATTCTCCAACACGCGCAGATTTGATTGAAATGATGGGGTTATTTCCTGTAGCACATAGGGAGGAGATTTCCTGTGACACAGCATTAAAATTATCTCCCCAAAAGATTGCATCTATGTTATACCTTGACATGTCTCGAAGCTGTATTGTTTGTTTATTGAATTTAGAGCCGTCTTTTCTACGTATAGTGCATACACTGGAAATGTCTGTGACAACACCAAGAATATCAACAATGGAGTTGACGTTTGTTGTTCTGATATCATCAATTGATTTTATATTGAATCGCACTGTTGGATTATGTTTTTTTTCGTTGGCAACATGTTCTATGGTAGATGTTGCATTCAACAAAATTTCCCAGTCATTGTTCAAGTGGTTGTATTTCTTATTAGCCATTTTTAAATTCCCTTTAGAGACAATGTAGACATTTTCATTTTGGATTTTGTCGAAAAAATAATCTGCGACATTGTTGAAACATGTAATATGTATTTCTCCACCCTCTGTATCGAACAGGTCAAAACCAAACACTTTACCAGGTCCGTATTGATTCTGAAACTATCGAAGAGTTGTTTTCCTTTGGACGTATCCTTTTATGCACCAGTTTGAGTGGTAAGGGTTTAACGATTTGATGGGAATTTGAACTGGTAGAACGGACGGAGTTGGAGTAGTTGGAAGAGGGCAGTGTCTTTTTGATAAAGGATGTGGGTCCGATGAGGATGGAGTGTTTTCATCAGATGTGATGGTGATACTCATAGTTTTTGGATTGCCAATTAAGGGTGCAAATGAAGTAGATATTTCAAAGTCTATTAGCTTTATAGACCTACACGACAAATGAGAGTCAAAGGAATAACTGTTAGAAGCGGTTGTGTTATAAATAAAAAATGTTAAATTTGAAATAAGAAATTTATAACAAACTTACGTTGAAGGACCAATAGCTGAGGTAGTCCAACTTTTAACATTTATAACAGAACCCTTTTGTAGCAAGCCTGTTGCTACGAGATCATTGAAATCTTTTGGAAGCATGATGTGTTTCTTATGTGTTCCGTCTGAAATTGCAGTACGATATCGTGGAGTTGAATTTTGCATTGATTGTATTGGTTCAAGTTCAACAATTTGTAGGTATGGTTGAATATGAGTTGATCCAGATAACATTGAGGAAATTGCATTTTCAGTAAGGTTTGTTGTCATTTTCTAGTACAAAACAAAACACAAAAATGTTGTTTTCTTCGCGTAAGATGTTTAAAATTCATTACATTCCTACAACATTACTTGAAAAAATATGAATTAAAGGGCAAAGGGAAAGAAGCATGTTCAGTTTTTTTCTAAATGAGTGGGCATCTAAGCTTGTAAACATAATGAAGAAAGATATTTATTACAACAACTTTTATACGATCATTTTTTTTGAAGCATAGTTCCACCAAGCGAAGAGGAAGAAGGAGAGGGAGAAACAAACGAAATAGAAGGTTTGGGGGTAACTCTAGTATCATCTGGTTGCTGATTTGATTGCCCAAGAATCATGGTGTTTTGAACGACAGAGGTCGAGAAAAGCCATACCGGCAGGCGAAGTGCAAGCCCTGGAAGGGACAATGTAGCCATATGAGGTACACCAACATCTCCCCTAGAGGAAAAGGGAGTAGGATTCCCCCAAGGGGAAATCCTTGATTGGTGGACTCCATTTTCTCAAACTGAGACCAATGAGGGAGCAGTGATGTTATTCCGATTTGAATAAATTTTATGACACTTTGACACAACTTGCTTTTTCAATTTTTAAGAGTCGAGAAAAAGCTAAAGATGATTCTAGTCGCCTTCGATTTGGGTAACTCTAGTATCATCTGGTTGCTGAGTTGATTGTTCAAGAATCACGGTGTTTTGAACGACAGAGGTCGAGAAAAAGCATACTGGCAGGCCAATTGCAAGCCCTGGAAGGGACAATGTAGCCATATGAGGTGCACCAACATCTCCCCTAGAGGAAAAGGGAGTAGGATTCCCCCAAGGGGAAATCCTTGATTGGTAGACTCCATTTTCTCACCCTAAGACCAACGAGGGAACAGTGAGGTTATTCCGATTTAAATAAATTTTATTACGCTTTGACACAATTTTCTTTTTCAATTTTTAAGAGTCGAGAAAAATCTAAAGATGACTCTAGTCGCCTTCGATTTTTAACGAGCCTGAAGTGACAAGTGCTCAGATGGTCCTTTTCTTTTAAGGAGTCTGAAAAGGAACGAAAGTGACTACTCTGGATATCTAGACAGGGGGATTACCAAACCAATCACAAAACTGCAGAATACTTTTTATGGTACGGCAGTCAATCTTCCCGAATGTTGTGTTCAGTGCATTGTGATCGATAGGGCGGCAGACACGGCTTCCTAAGGATAAAGGATATAGCCTACTGTGGTCTCCCAATATATACTCGACGGTATGTGGGAGCACAAGTCCGTACTGGCACTTGTCGTTTCAAAGAGGAGGAATCACCCAACCTACGATGAAAGTGATAGTTACCAGGCTTTACGATGCTGGAACACGTCTCTAGCCTAGACTTCTAAATGGTGTGCATTAGGTTCCAAAGTGTTTTTATGTTTATTGAAATGTATTTTACAGTTGATCTTTCTTAAGAAGTTTGCCTTTAAGGTTGATCGCGTGATGTACATATACAATTCCTAAATATGCAATCTAAGATGATAAACAGTCGTTTACTTTCTTTTTGCAGTGAAAATCCTAGCTACTAAGGAAAGAGAAGTGAAATTGTTTCAACATAGAGCAGAGAGCACACAATAAGTCCTAAATCAATTTCTGCATGCATTCTAAATGTAAATGTACATGCATGTATTTGTTTTCCTCTTTCTTAATGTGTGGATGACAAAAAAAATGCCAAGTGGAATATAATATCAATACAGGGATATGACTAGTTGAGAATTCTGACAGACATGAGCAAAGTTATTGAAGTTTGTATCTAAGATTTTCTAGAGTTTGTTCACTAGAAACAAGACAGTCACGATGGCACCACTTTGCATTAGTTTAACACAAAGGAATAAAGTTTAAATTATCAAGAAAGCATATATATAACTGAATCATTTCAATCGGGAAATAATTTTGAATCAAACTTATAAGACTTTGTGGCTGCTCAGTGGCTAATGTACAATTGATGGAAGAGGATTTTCTATCATGGTCCATGGATGAAACAGAAATGAAGCAAAAACTCGGAAAGGAGATTAAGGTTGTTACCGGAGATGAAGCAATACAGAAAACGTCCAGAAATGTCCCTCAACGCTGAAAGTTGAATTGCCCAGTGACAAAACAGAGTAGGCCAAGGCAAAGTATCTGTATTTAACATTGTTGTGTGAGTAACCAACATAAGCTGCACAGTGCTATGCAAATTAATAGTCTTTGTGGGAAAAAAACCCAATATAATCCACACAATCTAATCCTCACGAGGAAGGTTTTGCAGGGATTTAAAGGTTTTCTTATGTTATAAAATCCTAGGCTAATGTGGGTGCCCCAGCAAATAAAAATGTATACCATAATACCCACTTACTATTAAGCATCGTCTCTAGAGGAACTTGAACAATATGATAAAAGATTCATCTTTTACTTCTATAATATACATAATGTTAAATATATGAAAAAAGGAGGACATTTTAGATGCAAATAAAAGGAATATTTTAACACCCAAGGTACATCTTCTAGTGCAGCTTATTTTACTGTAGAGGAATGGTGAAGATATTTGTTGTGTTACATTTGTAAAAAGAGTGATTGTAGCAGCAATAATCTCTAGACTAAAGCAACGACTTGATTACCCTTCATTTTTCATCAATCACTACTTATCTATAGCAACTTCTACAGATTGTGGGAATAAGTAGCAAAAAACACAGAGATGTTTTCTATTAGCAAGGTAAATCCAAAGGCAAAGTTTTCTTTCAAGCTTGTACCAGAAACTGGAGTTAGAATTATTCTCTGTGGAGTTGTCAAAGGTAATGCTGATATAACACAAATATCAAAACATGAAGGGGGCACTAGATAAAGTTTGATAAGTTCTATAAAACACAGGAATTTTGGGAGTCGAATGATGATCGTGAAGAACTCCTAGCAGCTGCAAATATTGCTATCAATGCAAGTGAAACTGCATGTTCATGACCATTTTGGAATAACTGGAGCCTCTTTTTGCATTCTTCACTTAGGATAGCCTAGACCTCCTTAAGGAACAAATCAAATAGGTGGAGGACATACATGCATCTACAAATTATATATCTGGAGACCATCAGAATGGAAGGCTAGTCTCATTATTACAAGCAAGAAAAAAAATATTGTCAAATGGAAGTGTGAATAACAAGGCCTTGAGGCTTGGAAGTTTGAATGACACAAAGGATATGGAGAGTTCAAAGGGTGCTCTCAGCTTTAATTATTGAAGACGGCCTCCAAGAAGCCAACATAATTCTATGTGACGGACAACAAGACAGCTCTGTTCAATGCATTAGTGAGGATTCTCCTTATGATACTATCTAGATTAGCAGTGAAACTAAGAACACAAACAGTCACAATGCCTAAGGTAAATGGCTCCTCCAAATCTCAGAATATATACCATGATTTCAAAAAAAATTGGGGGAATGTTACCTTGTAAGCCTTTTCCAAATTACGCATAGCATCCAACATTACCTTTATTGCTACAACTCCAACCTACCACAGTGTCATTGGTAAGGGTTGCATCATGAAGAATTGCAAAATTCATGCAATTGATATGTTGGAATGTCTAAGAACGGATTCTGGTAAAGTCATTCTGCTTAAGCTTTATTTGGGAACACAGAGGACTGGTCGATATTGAACCAATCCAATAAGTTTGGCAATTTTACTGGAGGCCTTTACCTTTAAATTATTTGTTGGATAGATTCCATAATGAATCAACAAATTAATTGACAACAGGGGATTCAAGTTATATTAACTAGAAGCACACCTTGCAAGAAAAGTTCTTATTGATGGATTCATCTTTGGCTGCATGGTTGGATCAAGTACACGGTGTGAGCTGACAGTGTTGAACAATTTATATGCATGCAAATTGATAAGAAAGAATTTCATACAGAAATTGATTTTTAAGGAAAAGATCAAAGATGTGTAACACAAATCTGTTGTCCAAGTACATCAGGTGTTAAAGGCTTTGTTCTAACACTGGAGTAGGAGCACAAACCAAGCTCATCTCTAACACTTGTAAGTAAAGTTGAAAAAGTCGATTGAGAAATAGAATTAGAAGTCAAAGTAAAAAAGAGTTGTCAAGAATATGTTGAAATGTCCAATTCAAAGCCTGTACTTGATGTGAATTCCAACCAGCTTGTGACGTTGAAGAACAATAGTCTATTAATTGCAGTCATGGCAAGAATTATAAGTCATTGGTATTTGATGTGTGCACACAATTAACTTAGTGATAGTAAGCACTTTGAGGGGGTTGGAATGGGAAGGCGAACATAACTCTCCTCTATTGTCTAAGAATTGCAAATAGAATCATTGGTATTAGACAACTAAATAAACAAAAAAAATTCCCAGCTAAACAGAGATGCCTCTTTTACAATGATCAAGGCTTATAGTACAAGACTATGCCCAAACTGTACATTTTGATTCAATGAGAAGTAAGCTCCTGGAATTAGTTAAAATGAATGTTGGTGAAACACCAATGGATGACTAATCTAAAGGTGTGCAAAACGATATCAAGAGAATGGTGAACCCATGAGTAACCAGGATGTAGTCCATATAGTCTCATGTGGTATTGATGTGGAAAAAAATGCATTTAGAAACATGTGCATGCAGTGTAGCTCAATAAGTTCTCACGTGAAGGCAATGTTACAGATACATTTGATGGCATTTGCAACTATTTGTTTTGAAGGTGTATCTTTCCAAGTTAAAAACACCAAATCATCAGATACTAGAATGACACAGGTCTATTTGAGGCATTATATTTATCTCAAGTTTTATTAATTTTTCTATGCTAAGGTTAGCTACAGCCAGGCTTGAAAGCATTAGTAGTTGGACAATGGTGGCTTTGGTGCCTGGTTATACAATAAGAAGTAAAGGAAATGTACATAAAGTGATCAAAGAGGAGATTGGGATAAGGTAGGAGACAAGAATTGTTACTGGAGGTTCAACCCAAGATACATAAAAAATGATGGAAAGCAGTACATCAGCCAACATTCAGTGCAAACACACCTCACAAGATCAATACTAAATCTGTAGCATTGGATGCCATGTGATGTCAATAAAAATGATTATTGACATGCAAAAAAATGGACTGATAAATCTACGAACATTCCATTTTCTAGGTAACACCCTTGCTTATGTGGCAGTCTTCAAATGGTGGAAAAACGCTCCTTAGACTCTAGAAAACATAGCAAAGCTAACATGCATATTACTTTCAAGGTTCGGACTTTGGTTTCTATTTCCTTTGCAGGTCGTACATGATGCAGACCTATGAAAGATAGAGTCATTCAGAGTGCAGAAATTTGGCTTTTCTTTTCATTTGGAGGCCCTATTCAATGCAGAAAGATACTCTGTTTCCTCTGCCACTATCCGTCCTCCCGGAACTGAATTGATAATTCCAATCTGCGTACCATAGTAATACATCCAGAAATTATGGCAAAAAAAAAATCTGAGGTAGCAGTCGACATGGCACAAAAGCTATACCTTCAAAGTTATGGTCCAATAAAATGTTTGAAAAATCATTTTTTCAATAATATTTAAAAATAAATATTTATTTTCAAAGTCAAACATTATAACTTGGATTGATCAATACTAAACTATAATGGCAAAGACTAATAAAAATAAATTATATATATATATATATATATTATATATATATATATATATATATATAATTTATTTTTATTAGTCTTTGCCATTATAGTTTAGTATTGATATATATATAGTAGATTAATATCAACCTTCGTCTAAAAATGAAACACCATTTACCTTTATCTCGAGATTTAGTAAATTTGGTTAAATAGTTGAGGAAAATGTAAATTTTTATTTTTAAATAAATATTAAAATTAACTTAAAAATATACACCAATAAAGAATACATAATTAAGCTACAACTTAAATAATATCTTAACTAATTCTCTCTCATTGCAAACACTTTAACTCATCAAATGTTTGCTAAATCTAATGGTGGTTCACTAAATCTAATGGTGGTTCACTAAAGAATACATAATTAAGCTACAACTTAAATAATATCTTAACTAATTCTCTCTCATGGCAAACACTTTAACTCATCAAATGTTTGCTAAATCTAATGGTGGTTCACTAATTTGACTAATTACTCGCACTCTGGAATTGGACTTGTCTTATTGAAGAGCACATACCAGATATTGATGGAATCCCATCACCTAAATTTCAAAAAACTAGCGTGTTAAGTTTTCTCAGAATATTTTCTTTGTAATCTGACTTGCACCCTTGAAAAGAAATAATACTCCCATGGACATGAAAATCTGTATTCAATTGCTGGTTCAGTCCTGTTGTAATAGTTTGAGAGATACATATTACCATATGAAATTTGGACGTCCATTGCTGGATTAGTCCTGTAATTCCCATATGAAAATTTGGTTCAGTCTTGTTGTAATAGTTTCAGAGATACATATTACCATATGAAATTTGGACGTCCATTGCTGGATTAGTCCTGTAATTCCCATATGAAAATTTGGATTCCATAGCCGGATCTGCCGTATTACAATAGTTTCAGAAATACTGGATTTTATTGCTGGATAAACCATGTTTTAATAGGGATTTTACAATAGTTTCAGAAATACTGGATTTTATTGCTGGATAAACGCCATGAAGAAAAACATGTTGCAAGGTACAAACACTTGGAAACCTAGGTAGGGACCAACCAGTCTCAATTTGTCTATTATATTGAATAACGATATATTGCTACTTTAAGAATCATCCAAAATAAAGAAAAGATATACCGGAGTATATATTTCTCTGAAAGACATTGATACACCTAAATTGTTGATTAACTGTAGCATTGAGGCTTCTCCAGTAATTGAACGCATCAAAGTGTGATTTTATAATAGATTACATACTGAATGAAAAAATCTGTCCTGTCTCTGAGAATAATTTACCAGCCTAATTTTTCCCTTTCACATTGCTATATGCATCACATTCATTGCTGTCGGAAACAACAATAAGAAGCAGGTCTGTGAATTATCTATTGCAAGGTCTGCGAACTGTAAGGCATTCAATATGATGGATTTTTATTACCATCCCCCTTCACTTGACTGCCAAAAGGTATGCTTGGTGATGGAAGAGAAAAATACGAAGTATAACCCCCACATTGTGGATCCTTTCAAAGCAAGGAATTTGGATGCAGAGTTTTTCAGGCAAATTCCTAATGGTAGCATTCCTGTACTAATCACTGCGGATCAAGTTTTCTGTGACTCACTGACTATGATTCGGTAAGTTTCTTTCACCTACAGAATGTATAATATTTGAATTATTTTCAGAGGCCTTATTGATGTCTATTTAATGATTCGTATCCTATCAATTTTTATTGGTAAACAGGTATCTTGCCAAGATTGGCAAGCCTTTAGGCCATAAAAGGGTAGATCAGAGCAAGGTCCAGGAGTGGCTAGAGAAGATTGATTCATGGGACTCGAAACTCTTCACGATAAATCATTGTCCAAGTGATCACGCTAATTCAAAAGGCAAGTTGTCATTACTCGTCTTGTGGAAAATCCTGATTTGGCAGGAAAATATCACAACAAACTTCAAGCCATGCATGCCATGGAGGAAATGTTGAAGGATCAGGAGGCTTTGGCTTCAAACACGAATGAACTTATAAGGCTACTTAATGAGGCTGAGAAACAGCTTACAAACACACAGTTTTTGGCTGGAGCTGAGTTTTCTGTGGCAGATTGTGCTGAGGTTTTGAAGTTGGACAAAGAGTATTTTCGAAAGCATCCTCGTCTTATATATTACTTCGAGTAGATGAAGGAAAGACCAAGCTATCAGACTGTAATAGGACCATATTCCACCTTTTTTTGAAAGATGAAAATTTTACTGCCTTCTACCCGTAATATGAGCATCAGGAGATTGCTACATAACTACTAGTATGCATGGTATTATTTTGTTGTCCTCTATCTGTAATATGATCAAATAGAAATGAAGCAAAAACTCGGAAAGGAGATTAAGGTTGTTACTGGAGATGAAGCAATACAGAAAACGTCCAGAAATGTCCTTCAACGCTGAAATTTGAATTGCCCAGTGACAAAACAGAGTAGGCCAAGGCAAAGTATTTGTATTTAACATTGTTGTGTGAGTAACCAACATAAGCTGCACAGTGCTATGCAAATTCCTTCCTTCAGAAACATCAACATGAAAACATGCAACTCCATTCTGTCTAATGTTTCTGGGACAACCCATAGATGTATCCTGATAGTGTTAAGTTAGCATCCAACTATTGTAAAAAGGGAAATAAAAACAGCAACTACAAATTAGTTAATATCATATTTAGCTTGCAACTGCTTGCTATATAGTAAAAAATGGCTATTGTCAGATAAAGGTAGGGAGAAACAACTGCAAATTCAATAACAGAACAGAGATTAAACTGCATGCAAGATGATCCGAGAACAAGTAGTAAAGAAAAAATTAACAACACTTTCTCCAAGGTGCGTAGATATCGAATTCAGCTGTGCCATGTTCTCATAAAGGCGCTGAATAGCTTGCCTCGATCTTACAATTTCTTTTGCAAAATTCTGCCCAAGAAAATTTTGACTCATTAAAGATAAAAGAAAAGCCTGTTTCTAAGCACTAGCAACCTTGCTGATGTTCTTTAGTCACAAACATGATATCATTAAATTTAGTACAATATGATATCATTAAATTTAGAAATTGTACTAGAGAGAAATATAACAAGAATTGTTACTGGAGGTTCAACCCAAGATACATAAAAAATGATGGAAAGCAGTACATCAACCAGCATTCAGTGCAAACACCCCTCACAAGATTTGTCCCCTGCTTGATATCAATCACAAAGTTGCAGTAAACAATAGATTTAACATAAGAAGTGAAGAAATAAAAGAAGTTGATCTTCTTGGTCTCCTAAGAAAAGAATATATCTGAGTGTGAGTGTTAGCCCTGAGTTTACTGAATGGAACTTCGTTAGTAAATGGATACTTCTAAAATTCAAATTTGAGATTGATGAAGACCCTATGCCACAAGAAATTCACAAACTAGCACATAACCTTGACTTTCAAATTGTTTCTTTCCATCTAGAAACAAAATAAAGGCACTTATAAAATATGGACCTACATATGATGCACAGTTTCCAGTGCTACTAAGGATGCAGTCAAAAGTACTTCCTTCCAGAGAGATAGGAATAAGCCTTTTGCTAATGACCAGTATGACATTTGGCCTCTGGCTGATCTCAGAATTTATGGTATATCTGACCTGCCCTCTCCACATCTGCAACTTGGGGTACATCATCAATGTGCATAGGGCTCTTATAACCAACAACATGCAAAGGACTCATCCAAGAAAATGATAGCCAACTGAGAAGGTTGGCTCTTGCATAAATAGTGACTGCCTTAATGTTTCCACATTTTTGGGAAATTGTCTTTCAAGAGAGGTTCTTGAATGGTCTGTGAGGAGGAATCTTCACCACTTTTGGCACAACAACTACTATAACAAAAGAAAGCCAAAAAGGGAAGAACCATAATTTCAACAAAGATATCAACATCCACGCTTCTTTATTCTGTCAATTGTTGAATGTCGAGGAAGATGAAGAAAGTACGAAGAATGAATGATAGGCTCCACAACGACTATAATAAAAGTGGGAACTTGTCTTTACCTTCTTTTGTGATTGAGTGATGAACATAAGCTGACATTGTAGACCAAGTCAGAGCCTAGAAAATATACTTGCCCACATTTGCAAAACCTTCATGCTTCTCCTTCAGCCACCAATACATAGGGATCCATATCCCGAGAACGCTGTAGCATATATATAGGAAAATGCAACCACCTACTGCTAGCTTTTGCATAATCCCCAGTTTAAACTTACTAGAAAAGCTGTCAAATGGAACAAGAGGTGTATATGGCTGAGGTGTGCAAAATTTACATCACGTCCAACACATTTCAAGGATGACAGAAACAAGAAAGAACAAATTAAGCCCAATTGCAAGTTCATGTCGAAAGAAATGCCCTACAAAAATAGCTCTAAGTCCCTCCTACCCAACTGTTTCACCCATTTCCAGCTAGAGGGTACTGTTATTCTTGTACAGTGCTCAAATGGCTTCCATGACTACAAGTAAATAATTTACCAACAATATCAACAAAGTTCCTTATGGGTATATCTACTTTAGCAGCCACATGAAAAAATTCTAACAGAACTCTTGGCTACCATTTACAAATGCACATACACATTGGACTTCATACAACAAGGATGTTGCAGTGCAAAAACCTTGTTTATTGTACTACATAACTCAAGAAGAATCATATTAACATAACCAGCACTGAGTGATGGTGAAATTGAATCACAGGGCAATAATTGATACTTATATGCTTGGCATCTCTGGGTAGCTGGATGCATGCACTCTTCCTCTTTCATTTTGGTTGGCAAGCTGCAAACATCTGAAAGAATAGAGAAATGGGTGTATGAATTGAATGTTCTTGTTTAAATATTTATTTATTTATTTAATTTTAATTTTAATTGTCCCTTTCATTATACTTCTGGGACCTATCATCTCATCTCAGTAGATTTGGCTCCTCCAAGGATTTGAATTTCAAGTCTCTTTATTTACATAATACAACAATTGAGCTGCACCACTGTGACACCTTCCATTAGAATATTATTCCTGCTTTGAATTTTCAATGAATTTGTGAGTAAACCACTAAGCTTTCTCTCTTGATTATTGAAATAAACCAGAGTCCACAGTCAAAAAAGGTCCCTTTCAACACAATAATTTTAATTTAGTCTCAGTTTTCATGATTAATGTCAAGGCAATGTGAAACTCACAATGTGTCTTACAACAGTGGCACATTCATCTTTCATAGCCTCTAGGCAAGCAAAGCAGATAGATATTCACATCTAATATAATGACTGGCCTTATAACATTAAAATCAACAACATCACTCAGATTCTTAGGCTCGTTTGAAAAGTTGTCAGGTGGCAGTAACGTCTGCATCAGTAAAGATGAACTTTTAACATTCCCCAACTCTCTTGAGGACTTGGTTTATTTTATGCTTATAAGATGTGGGAAATTTATTTAGAACAAAGGAGGACATTTTAGATGCAAATAAAAGGAATATTTTAACACCCAAGGTACATCTTCTAGTGCAGCTTATTTTACTGTAGAGGAATGGTGAAGATATTTGTTGTGTTACATTTGTAAAAAGAGTGATTGTAGCAGCAATAATCTCTAGACTAAAGCAACGACTTGATTACCCTTCATTTGTCATCAATCACTACTTATCTATAGCAACTTCTATAGATTGTGGGAATAAGTAGCAAAAAACACAGAGATGTTTTCTATTAGCAAGGTAAATCCAAAGGCAAAGTTTTCTTTCAAGCTTGTACCAGAAACTGGAATTAGAATTATTCTCTGTGGAGTTGTCAAAGGTAATGCTGATATAATACAAATATCAGAACATGAAGGGGGCACTAGAGAAAGTTTGATAAGTTCTATAAAACACAGGAATTTTGGGAGTCGAATGATGATCGTGAAGAACTCCTAGCAGCTGCAAATACTGCTATCAATGCAAGTGAAACTGCATGTTCATGACCATTTTGGAATAACTGGAGCCTCTTTTTGCATTCTTCACTTAGGATGGCCTAGACCTCCTCAAGGAACAAATCAAATAGGTGGAGGACATACATGCATCTACAAATTATATATCTGGAGACCATCAGAATGGAAGGCTGGTCTCATTATTACAAGCAAGCAAAAAAATATTAAACTGCATGCAAGATGATCCGAGAACAAGTAGTAAAGAAAAAATTACCAACACTTTCTCCAAGGTGTGTAGATATCGAATTCAGCTGTGCCCTGTTCTCATAAAGGCGTTGAATAGCTTGCCTCGATCTTACAATTTATTTTGCCAAATTCTGCCCAAGAAAATTTTGACTCATTAAAGATAAAAGAAAAGCCTGTTTCTGAGCACTAGCAACCTTGCTGATGTTCTTTAGTCACAAACATGATATCATTAAATTTAGTACAATATGATATCATTAAATTTAGAAATTGTACTAGAGAGAAATATAACAAGAATTGTTACTGGAGGTTCAACCCAAGATACATAAAAAATGATGGAAAGCAGTACATCAGTCAGCATTCAATGCAAACACACCTCACAAGATTTGTCCCCTGCTTGATATCAATCACAAAGTTGCAGTAAACAATAGATTTAACATAAGAAGTGAAGAAATAAAAGAAGTTGATCTTCTTGGTCTCCTAAGAAAAGAATATATCTGAGTGTGAGTGTTAGCCCTGAGTTTACTGAATGGAACTTCGTTAGTAAATGGATACTTCTAAAATTCAAATTTGAGATTGATGAAGACCCTATGCCACAAGAAATTCACAAACTAGCACATAGCCTTGACTTTCAAATTGTCTCTTTCCATCTAGAAACAAAATAAAGGCACTTATAAAATATGGACCTACATATGATGCACAAGTTTCCAGTGCTACTAAGGATGCAGTCAAAAGTACTTCCTTCCAGAGAGATAGGAATAAGCCTTTTGCTAATGACCAGTATGACATTTGGCCTCTGGCTGATCTCTGAATTTATGGTATATCTGACCCACCCTCTCCACATCTGCAACTTGGGGTACATCATCAATGTGCACAGGGCTCTTATAACCAACAACATGCAAAGGACTCATCCAAGAAAATGATAGCCAACTGAGAAGGTTGGCTCTTGCATAAATAGTGACTGCCTTAATGTTTCCACATTTTTGGGAAATTGTCTTTCAAGAGAGGTTCTTGAATGGTCTGTGAGGAGGAATCTTCACCACTTTTGGCACAAGAACTACTATAACAAAAGAAGCCAAAAAGGAAGAACCATAATTTCAACAAAGATATCAACATCCACGCTTCTTTATTCTGTCAATTGTTGAATTTCGAGGAAGATGAAGAAAGTACGAAGAATGAATGATAGGCTCCACAACGACTATAATAAAATTGGGAACTTGTCTTTACCTTCTTTTGTGATTGAGTGATGAACATAACCTGACATTGTAGACCAAGTCAGAGCCTAGAAAATATACTTGCCCACATTTGCAAAACCTTCATGCTTCTCCTTCAGCCACCAATACATATGGATCCATATCCTAAGAACACTGTAGCATATAGATAGGAAAATGCAACCACCTACTGCTAGCTTTTGCATAATCCCCAGTTTAAACTTACTGGAAAAGCTGTCAAATGGAACAAGAGGTGTATATGGCTGAGGTGTGCAAAATTTACACCACGTCCAACACATTTCAAGGATGACAGAAACAAGAAAGAACAAATTAAGCCCAATTGCAAGTTCATGTCGAAAGAAATGCCCTATAAAAATAGCTCTAAGTCCCTCCTACCCAACTGTTTCACCCATTTCCAGCTTGAGGGTACTATTATTCTTGTACAGTGCTCAAATGGCTTCCATGACTTCAAGTAAATAATTTACCAACAATATCAACAAAGTTCCTTAGGGGTATATCTACTTTAGCAGCCACATAAAAAATTCTAACAGAACTCTTGGCTACCATTTACAAATGCACATACACATTGGACTTCATACAACAAGGATGTTGCAGTGCAAAAACCTTGTTTATTGTACTACATAACTCAAGAAGAATCATATTAACATAACCAGCACTGAGTGATGGTGAAATTGAATCACAGGGCAATAATTGATACTTATATGCTTGGCATCTCTAGGTAGCTGGACGCATGCACTCTTCCTCTTTCATTTTGGTTGGCAAGCTGCAAACATTTGAAAGAATAGAGAAATGGGTGTATGAATTGAATGTTCTTGTTTAAATATTTATTTATTTATTTTTATTTAATTTTAATTTTAATTGTCCCTTTCATTATACTTCTGGGACCTATCATCTCATCTCAGTAGATTGGGCTCCTCCAAGGATTTGAATTTCAAGTCTCTTTATTTACATAATACAACAATTGAGCTACACCCTTGTGACACTTTCCATTAGAATATTATTCCTGCTTTCAATTTTCAATGAATTTGTGAGTAAACCACTAAGCTTGCTCTCTCGATTATTGAAATAAACCAGAGTCCACAGTCAAAAAATGTCCCTTCCAACACAATAATTTTAATTTAGTCTCAGTTTTCATGATTAATGTCAAGGCAATGTGAAACTCACAATGTGTCTTACAACAGTGGCACATTCATCTTTCATAGCCTCTAGGCAAGCAAAGCAGATAGATATTCACGTCTAATATAATGACTAGCCTTATAACATTAAAATCAACAACATCACTCAGATTCTCGGGCTTGTTTGAAAAGTTGTCAAGTGGCAGTAACGTCTGCATCAGTAAAGATGAACTTTTAACATTCCCCAACTCTCTTGAGGACTTGGTTTATTTTATGCTTATAAGATGTGGGAAATTTATTTAGAACAAAGGAGGACATTTTAGATGCAAATAAAAGGAATATTTTAACACCCAAGGTACATCTTCTAGTGCAGCTTATTTTACTGTAGAGGAATGGTGAAGATATTTGTTGTGTTACATTTGTAAAAAGAGTGATTGTAGCAGCAATAATCTCTAGACTAAAGCAACGACTTGATTACCCTTCATTTGTCATCAATCACTACTTATCTATAGCAACTTCTACAGATTGTAGGAATAAGTAGAAAAAAACACAGAGATGTTTTCTATTAGCAAGGTAAATCCAAAGGCAAAGTTTTCTTTCAAGCTTGTACCAGAAACTGGAATTAGAATTATTCTCTGTGGAGTTGTCAAAGGTAATGTTGATATAATACAAATATCAGAACATGAAGGGGGCACTAGATAAAGTTTGATAAGTTCTATAAAACACAAGAATTTTGGGAGTCGAATGATGATCGTGAAGAACTCCTAGCAGCTGCAAATACTGCTATCAATGCAAGTGAAACTGCATGTTCATGACCATTTAGGAATAACTGGAGCCTCTTTTTGCATTCCTCACTTAGGATGGCCTAGACCTCCTCAAGGAAAAAATCAAATAGGTGGAGTACATACATGCATCTACAAATTATATATCTGGAGACCATCAGAATGGAAGGCTAGTCTCATTATTACAAGCAAGCAAAAAAATATTGTCAAATGGAAGTGTGAATAACAAGGCCTTGAGGCCTGGAAGTTTGAATGAAACAAAGGATATGGAGAGTTCAAAGGGTGCTCTCAGCTTTAATTATTGAAGACGACCTCCAAGAAGCTAGCATAATTCTATGTGACGGAAAACAAGACAGCTCTGTTCAATGCACTAGTGAGGATTCTCCTTATGATACTATCTAGATTAGCAGTGACACTAAGAACACAAACAGTCACAATGCCTAAGGTAAATGGCTCCTCCAAATCTCAGAATATATACCATGATTTCAAAAAAAATTGGGGAATGTTACCTTGTAAGCCTTTTCCAAATTACGCATAACATCCAACATTACCTTTATTGCTACAACTCCAACCTACCACAGTGTCATTGGTAAGGGTTGCATCATGAAGAATTGAAAAATTCATGCAATTGATATGTTGGAATGTCTAAGAACGGATTCTGGTAAAGTCATTCCGCTTAAGCTTTATTTGGGAACACAGAGGACTGGTTGATATTGAACCAATCCAATAAGTTTGGCAATTTTACTGGAGACCTTTACCTTTAAATTATTTGTTGGATAGATTCCATAATGAATCAACAAATTAATTGACAACAGGGGATTCAAGTTATATTAACTAGAAGCACACCTTGCAAGAAAAGTTCTTATTGATGGATTCATCTTTGGCTGCATGGTTGGATCAAGTACACGGTGTGAGCTGACAGTGTTGAACAATTTATATGCATGCAAATTTATAAGAAATAATTTCATACAGAAATTGATTTTTAAGGAAAAGATCAAAGATGTGTAACACAAATCTGTTGTCCAAGTACATCAGGTGTTAAAGGCTTTGTTCTAACACTGGAGTAGGAGCACAAACCAAGCTCATCTCTAACACTTGTAAGTAAAGTTGAAAAAGTCGATTAAAGAAAGCTGCTATGTTCAACGGAATTCCAACATCAACTGATAGACTTAGCACATTCAATGAACCCAAAAGCATTCTACAGCGCAGGTGGAGAGGGTGGGGTGAGCCACCATGTTTATGTTCGCGCGTTTGCGCATTGAATCTAAATGCTAGATTAGGTATATTGAATATGGATACTACCAAAACCCATCTGAACCCAGGTTTGATATATCCCTACAGATTATCAGGCACAAAGATGCACATATTTAATTTGTGCAAACGGCCAACGTACGAGTGCAAAAATGCCAAAGCTGCAAAATGAGGCTCAGAGCAAAGAACAAATCCCAATGACTTCAGAAACCATAACAGCTTTAAAAGAATAAATCAGAAACCATAACAGAAAGAAGGGCTAACATAAATCAGAAACCATAACAGAAAGAAGGGCAAGAAACACTGACCGCTAAGAGTTTTCCAACCAGAAGACCTCTGAGCAGAAATCCCATGTGTGAAGCAGAGGAGTACAAATATTGATATAACAGCACAAGGCTACGCATGCAGGGAAGAAAGACACAAAACCAGGGAAGAAAGACATGTTTCGTCGGTTCAGTCACTGCGAAGAGTCTCATCGCCAGCAGGCCTGGCCTTTCATGGCCCATAGCCAGATCCTCTCTCTGTCTTCCAGCCCGTGGGAAAAAAACCATTTTTCTATGAAAAAAAACAGATTAAACGAACGACAGAAAACACCTCAATCATCTAACACACATAATCAATGGCTCAGGATCGCACACGTCACATTTTAGGGATGTCTTTCTCAGAGGGAACACCTTACGGCGTAATTACCTAATCTAGTTTCCCTAGATTTCTCAACATGATGTATCTGCTCTCAAATTCAAACTCACTAAGATTAGGCAACCATCTAGCTTGCTTGGAATTCATATTGGGTTGGTCAAACAAGTACCTTAGTCCATTGTGATCACTCAATATAACAAACCTCCTGCCAAGGAGATAATGTCTCCATGTCTTTAATGCATGAATGATAGTTTCCAACTCAAGATCATGAGTTGCATAGTTATTCTCATGCTCCTTTATCTTCCTTGATTAATAGAAAACTACCTGCCCTTCCTACATAAAGAATCCACCAAGTCCTTCCTTGCAAGCATCTGCACAAACCACAAACTCCTTATGAAGACCTGCAATCTTCAAAGTTGGAGCATTTGTAAGCAAATGCTTCAATTGCTCAAAACTATTTGCACACTCCTCAAGCCATTCAAAATCATTTCATTTTCTCTGAAAAAATGTAATAGGATAGCTAATCCCTGAGAAGTTCTTGATGAGTTGCTTGTAATAACTTGATAGTCCCATAAATGATATGACCTCCTCCACATTCCTAGGGTTTGGCCACTCTATAATATCTTTAATCTTTTCCAGGTCCACTGTTAACCTCTCCTTGGAAACAACATGTCCCAAGTAGGGAATCTAAGATTGAAATAAACTATACTTGTTAAGATTGGAATACAACTAATGTTATCTCAATGATCTCAATATTGTTGTTAGGTTCTCTGCATGCTCTTCATCATTCTTGTAATATACCAATATATCATTAACAAAAACTATCACAAAATTTTCGAGGTAATGGCACAACACATTGTTAATCAAACACATGAAAGTAGTTGGATCATTAGTAAGACCAAAATTAACCACCACATACTTATAATGTCCATAACTTGTACGTAATGCAGTCTTGTAAATTTCTTCTTATTTGATGCACACGAGAGGATATCTTGATCTAGAATTAATCTTTGAAAACATTTTTTCTCCCTTCAGTTGATTAAAAAAATCACCAATCTGTGGCAATGGATACCTTCTCTTGATAGTTACCTTGTTCAAATGTTGGTAATCAATGCACAATATAAGAGTACCATCCTTATTATTTACAAAAAATATTGGCGCACCTCAAGGAAACACACTTGGCCTTATATACCCCTTATCAAGAATTTCCTTTAGTTGCAACTTAAATTCCACCAACTCTAGAGTACTCGTCTTATATGGTGCCTTAAATGCTAGTGTTTCTCCTGACATCAACTCAATAGAAAAGTTCACCTCCCTATCATGAAGTAACTCTGGAATCTTTGCAAGAAACAAATATTGAAACTATAGCAAAACAGGATACCTCTTCAAGGCTTCACAATCCTCGTCTTCCTTCCCTTTTTCACTCAAAATATGAACTACAAACAATACACATCCCTTCCTGCAACTACACTTTTCATGCATAGTTATAATCTCTCACTGGTATTGGCTTCTTCTTTCCCTGCAAAATTCTCCTTTCCCCATCATCATCTAGACACTCAATAGCCTTGGCATAGCAGTCTACCTTGGTCCTGGAATGAACAATCAATCCATGACCAAAAACATGTTATATGATCCCAAAGGAAGCACATGTATATGTGTTGATGTAGGCATACCATTGAGCTCAAGCATACCATTGAGATCAAATGCACAATATGTCACCCAATGATGAATGCTCCTCTTGGTCCATGTATCCAACTACACCAACCAAGATTCTACATGCACTTATTTACTCAAGAAACACTTATCAAACAGGTTAGGATTGATATAACTATGATTCGATCCATGATCAATCAAAATAGAAACAAATTGATCACAAAGTTACCTTCGATATTGATAATGGATGCATAATGATCAACCTTCCTATTATCCACTGATGCATAAATCTGAGGAATACTCTAACCAACATCTCCAACTGTATGTGCCTCATGAGCACTATAAACATGAGGCTTGCCACCCTAGCTCAATGGGAACTCACTCCTGCGATTCTCTCCACCACAAGTCCAACACCTCAAACACTTCCTACCAATGCCCTTATTATTATTATCCTAAGGCTAATATCCATGTCCTTTCTTAACTACATTGAACTTCTCATAGGACGCCACATTCTCATTGTCACCTACATCCTGAGGTCTTCCTTGCTTCTAAGGCCACTTCCCTTTAGTATTTTCATTACTTTTCAAATCTTGCGTAGGCTCAAACTTGCACTTAGCCTACTCATAAAAATTCTTCAACATCTTGATGATTTCCTCCAATGATCGAGGCTATTCATACCCAATATAATCTTTAAATGCTAAAGGAAATCCACAGATGAATCTTTGGACCTTGGTATTCTCATCCTTGAGGTAGGGCACATACCTCAACAACTCCAAAAACTTGGTCATGTACTCTTCATCTGTCATGGAACACATCTTGATCTCTTAGAACTCTTGGGCCTTTCCATCATAACATCTCACATATAATTACTTTTCCTAAAGAGTCTTTTCAACTCATTCCAACTCATCCCCTCTACCTTGATGCCTCTAACATGCTTCACATATTCCCACCATATATTTTCCTTTCCCTTGAGACTGAAGATAACTATATTTTCTTTCATATTCTCTAAATAATGATGCAATCCAAAGAACTTCTTCATCCCAAGCAACCATGATTTTTCATCTTCTAATTTATTCACTTCTCAATCAAAAGTAGGACGCTTGGATTTCTTAAAATCTTCTAGAAAGTACCCCCTCTCACTCCTCCTATAAGGATGATGTCGATAATGACGATGATGTCTCTCAGAACTAGAGCTGGAATAAAATCCATGTGTGCTAGCATACCTACCAGGTGTATCCAAAGATCTACCACCTCTAACTGTATAATCCCTAACTAACCTGTGTCCTCTACGGGACATTTTTCCATATGCCCCATTTTTATTTTCTTCTAGTCCTTAACCTATCCGTTGTTTTTCTTGATTCTGCAAATATGAAAGGCTCTGAAGGATAGCTGCATTAAACTTTTCTTGCTTTTCCTGATCTCTGGCAAGCCTTTCATGTGGCTCAATCAGCCTATTATTATCTACCTTGCAACTTCTGATCTCTGCCTTCAAACTTCTATATGTATCTACTAAATCAGGAAAGTACTCTTCTCCTTGCTACCCAACTGACCTTTCCCATTCCATAGAATACACACCAGACCTGTAATGGGAGTCATGTGAACTATATTCCACCATTCTTCTCTTCATGTTTGATCTTATATCTCCTACAAACATGTCATTTTAGATAAACCAAATAGAGACATAATCAAAATCATACCTCAGTGTATTTTAGGGGAGGCTATCTCATCTACACAATCAATCCAGATTATCATGATACATATACATAATAACATAAAACATCAATGTCATGCATGATAACACAAAACCATCACAATGCACACATAAAAATATGAATTTTATCCCATCCATCCCAAGTGTTTGAACCTAGAAGCTTTGATACCACCCTGTGGTATCAAATATCACCGAAAGAGAATGGGACCCACTCTAATACCACCCTATAATGACCCCTAGAACATTTACCCACTTTCACAATCTCTTCAGGGTAAACATGAGTTGAGTGTCACTATTATATGACCCGAACTCTAAGTTCCAGTTATGGAAGTGGGGCCTACAGACCAGAAGCAAAATAATATCCCCTAGACACTACTGATCACTTAGGAGCCTACCAACCACCCTAGGTGATCAATCCCTAAGCTGAAACTCTATTTCACTAGGATTACTCCCTAACCACACCCATAACACTTCATGCATGTGGTTGGGAGGTTATAATTGCATAACAAGCTTGTATTCATGTGGTTGTGACCCAAAATCTCTTGTTCTGTGCATGAAGCCATGAGATCTATGCAACTTTTTTGGTCTAGAATCCATACCACTGCCTAGAACTACTTTTAACTTTCCAAAATCTCCCTCTGAACTGTTGTTGTCTGTGGTGTTATGCCCCTATACCAATAGGTGTCATATATCATGTTTGACTTGGTTTAAAGCTGAAATATGTTCATACCTTTGCTTGTTGCAAATGTTTTTGATATTTGTGAAGACCAAAAAATTAAAAAATGTAAAGAGGGTACACCCTAGAAAAAGAATAAAAGGGTAAAAAGAATAAAGAAAGGTCAAAAAAATGAAAGAAAATGAACCCCAACAAAAAGAAAAGACCATGAAAGTGTGCAAGTCTAAATGCCACTACTATTTACTTTTGTATAATAAAAGATTGTGTGCAGCTTGTCACCTATGCCACAATTCATGAGTAGTCAAACAGTTTAAGCTTGACTAATTCATATTTTCAATTTCATGTTTTAGAAATAGAGAATAAAGATCTGACCAAATAGTTTAATCTTGGCAAATAAGTAGATAGGTAGAGTAAATGAAAGGAGATCAACAGTTTAATCTAAGCCCTTGGATGTAATAAGGTTAGATTTAGATAGGTATCTATATGTAAAAGAAAAGAAAGTTTGAAAAGGGTTTGCCAGTCTAAGTGCACCCTAATAAAGAAGTAAAAATGCTAGGCTAAGTAGGTAGGGTAAGTAGATGATGGCTGTAGAAATAAATTGTGATGAAATGGTTAAGTATAATGCGTAAATATTGTTACTTTCATCATTAGACAAGGGCATGTATCACATGGAAGGCACATCAACATACAAAGTCAAAATGATTAACTTCCTTACTCCATTTTTCCCTAAAAATTCACTAATTTCCCCTAAGTATTAAAGGTATCTATAACAAGTTAGTGGGGCTCAGAGCATTTCTCTAACTTCTGGAGGGACCAGACCCTTGGCCCAACAATTTGTAATGCCTAAAGTACTTAAGTCCCTTTCATCAATATTTACCCCTTCATAAATTCATTCATCCCCTTTAAAAGGTTTTCCTAAGTAAAATCCCCATTTTACTTAGGAAAATTAAAACGTTCTATATACAAAACCCCTCACATATCATTAGCCTAAGGTATAAGTGTTGTATGATGAAATACATTTTCAAAGACATTTAACTTAGCGCACTTCATATTTCAAAGTCATATTAACTTTTAACTTGTATTATTATTTAATTCCCGAAAAAAATTACCCCTTACCCATATTATTGTTAATAAATCCCATAAACTATATATCCCGCCCCGATGATTAAATATAACTGTAAATCAAATAACAAATGGGATTAATTAGCTAATCTGTAGTTAATTAAGAACCCAACCTCCCCACCATGATAATGAGAATTAATTAAGTCATCAGGACTACTTAATAACTCAGTGACCAATCAAATCGCCCCCGATATGATTAAATATTTTAATTAATATTAGGCCCACCCCTGTTATATATCAGTCATGTCATTGCCCCATCTACTGTCTGATCGGATCCTTCAGATCTGATGGCCCTCACTCGTATTGCGCAGGCCTTTTGGTCGACCTTTAGCACACGATGTGAGTGGTTTTGTGAACAGTGTCGATGCTACGTGTTGAACAATGTATGAAATTGCGCGGCTCCCCCCAAATACCACTTACCCTCCATAAGCAGTGCGATGAAACCCGCTTACCACCTCCTGCTAATGACAAAATTTCAAGTCACCCCCGCTGACGTAACCCGTCCGTGTCACAAAACCCGTTAAAAACTTTGACTTTGCATAAAAACAAAGTTAATCCATTTTTCGTCCTTATTTTGAAAAACTCATGCATGTAGCCAGTATGTAGGAATCGACCAACTCATACCAAAATGATCAACCACCCTAAAAATTGTTGCCCAACGTCACTTCAGTCCACGAAGTACTTCCAGTCAACCAATACACCATTGTCAGTCACCCAAATATAGGTATTGACCAGTTTCTCCCAGAAACCCTGTCAAATACTAAAATTCCGCTGCAATTAAGTTGAAACCCAAAAATTCCAGGGTAATTTAGTTGCTAGGCTTAAAATCAAAGACTCCTGGGACCTCTATTTCACCTATTTTCACTCAAAAAGCCCCATTTTCATCTCTGAATCCACAAGAACCATAAATGGAAACCCCCATGGCCCTAAATGTTATGCCAATTTCTACTCCCCATAGGGATCTAGACCACCTTCCCTTGGCCGATAAAGACTTCCAAATTAAAGACATTAGTTTGGAAGAATCCCCACTAAAGTGTCACTGCAGATGCTGAGACAACTACCTAAATCATGCAGACAACATAGGTTTATGGGAATCCAATTTTCCAAAATACCAGTTTCCAAGTGTACATGTGTTCCCTAAAATAGTCCACTACTGCCATGCCAAATATGAACCCACTATGAAAGATGTAATGTCTGAAGATAATGAAATTTTGTTCAAATTCACACTTGAATCCATTAATGAGATGCTCCAATTGCAAAATGAGGAAAACCTGACTCCACTCACTATTTCTGATTTACTTGAAAGATTTGCTAGGCTATCCAGTGAAAGAAAAACCCAAATCCTGCAAACCTTCATATTTGCAGAGAAATACATGCCAAAAAACCCTCCACCCTATCTCACTACCATGTTTTCTTAGCTTGGGAGGGACATTATCAACATGATTTTAGTTGTCTTAGGTTTCACTACCAATGAGTTTGTTGAGGAGATTGTTTTTGCCTACCTATCCATTTTCACTCCTGGTCAGCCTCTAGTAGTAAAATTTGATTATGCCAAGTTCATTGCTGAAAAGATGCATGATCAATTCATGAGATTTGAGAACGAAAGAGTGTTCAAGTACTCTTCAGTCTTGTATCACCTATTTATCTATTACCAAAGTGACAAATTCCCATTTTCTATACAAAAGCTTGATACCAAAGGTAACCCCAGGTCAGTCTTTTTCTGGACCCTTGTGTTTCATAGCTCCAACACATACACAGAGTTTATAGATTTATTTGTACATCCAACAATCACATTGCTACTAGGACACCCTCCTCCTAGGATCAGTGATGATATAAAGAGAATTCTCCAATTTTCAAAGCAGTATAAGATAGGTGACTGGTACTTGTACCAGAATCACACTGAGATTAGAATCTATGGATGTGAGTTGCCTCCTTTCAAGCTACCTAAATATCTTCCCATGAGATTGTTTTCCCTGGAGTACTACAGGAAAATGATCAACTCCGATGAAACCCATTTCATGAAGGCAAAGAAGAAAGCCCAACTGAGGATAAAGGATCACCTAGGTCCCTTTATTTGCAATAACAGAAGAGCAGGCAAAGAAGCAAAAAAAATCCTTGAGAGACTAAGACTGAAAAAGAGTTTCATCTGGACTTATGATCCACATAGTTTCATCTGTGATAGAAGAATGAAACACAAATTGTCACCCTACCTCCATCACAGAATTCCTGAGATAGAACAATATGCCAACTTGAATGAATGGAGGGAAGGGACTTTGATAGAATAGGATAGTGATCAGGTTGAGGTTGACAATGTAATGAAAGATTTGGAGAAGAGACTTGACCTGGACTCTTTTGTACAGGTGCATACAGAGTCTTCCCAAAGGCTAGTTCAAACTTCTCAAAAGCAAATATTAGAAAACAGTGCTCCCACAGCCGAGCCTTCACAAGGACAATCACAAGAAACAAGCGCCCCTACATCAGGGCAACCACAAGCATCAGAATAGCCAGAGAAATCAGAGTAGCCTGAAATATCTGTAGAATTGGACCCACCACAACCACATCCTACTCAAACTAACATGGAGACTCCCCCAGTACTAGAGACTCCTCTAAATGAGGAAAGAAACTTGAAAAAATAAAGGGAAGTAGCTACCTATTCTAGCAGACCCATAGATCAACCCTTTGCTAAGAGGCAAAGGTTAAATCCATATTCAAAGGAGGAATTCATTGGGGAGACAACAGAAAGCATGAGGAAGGAAGGTATAGACAGTTTTCAAACATTCCCAACAGGTGGGACACCTTCAAGTTCACAGAGGCAAGAACTAGAAAGACAACAGAGTACAGAAGTTTCATCCTTCAAGTCTTCTTTTGAGAATATTATAGACCTGAAGGGTAAGTTTAAAGAAATCAAAGCAAGGAATGAGTAGCCTAAGGCACAAGCATATGCTCAGTACTTAAAGATGGCCCCTACAAACCAAACCAGATTGATGTCAGCCTTTGACATCAGAGAGGGTAGAATGCAAATGAGTTTCTTGAAACCCACAATGCAACAACCAAAATCCTCGGTAGATTACCTTAAAACAAATTTTGAGGTTTTGGCTAAATACATCCACCCTATAGACCAAATTGAACTACACAAACAAATGGGTGAGATGGTGTATTCAACTCTGACCAGCAAAGCAATGATGGCACATAGATTACAAAATTCATTAAGCAATACTACAGCTCAATTGCAGTTGGAGAAAGCCTCTTCACAAGCAAAGGACAATAGAATAAAATCATTAGAAGAACTGGTAATTGAGTTGGGTCATGACCCAAAGGATGTGAAGGCAGCAGAAAGTTTAATCAAGAAAAAGAAAGAATACATAGCTGCACTTAGAAAACAGTGGAAGTTACCACCACTCATTCACCCTCAGAATGTTGAAGTGATAGAAAAGAAAAATGAAGAAGAACTTATGGACTTGGTCCTTAAGTTAAACGAACAACTGAAGGAAACAAAGCAGGAATTAGAGAAAGCAGTGCAGTCTAGGCAGAGTGAGTCGACCACATAGCCTCAAACTGTAGTGCCAATTGTTTCAACAGTAGTCCCTTCTACACTAGCAAATGTTTTAGCACCAAACATTCCTTTGGCAACAACTGCACCCATAGAGGCAACAGGTACATCACAGGCAGGAACACCAACACAGAGCACAGAGGACTTGATTAAGTCAATGGAAGAAATGAAACTCCAAGTGATAGAGCTGCAGAAAGTAAAAGAGAAATTCACTGTCATGGAACAAAAATATGATTTGTCAAAGATAAATTATGCAGAGGAAAGAAGGAAAAATAAGAGCATGACAAAGAAAATAAAAGCATTGGAGAAGGACCTAACATTTGATAGGCCTTTAGAAGAGATCAGAAAGATATTGTGGACCAATATCATTGATTCCATCAATGATATTTGGTCATCCATCCAAATTATTTTTGAACAAATTGATTTGGTAAAGCTTGCTCTTGAAGAAATTGGAAAGACCAGAGAAGAGCTAGGTGGGAAACTTGAGGAAGTTATCAGATTAATAAATTTTCTAAATAGTAAAAATAGGCAACAGTTGGAGCAACTAGACATTTAGGATAGGACTGCTACTATCCTCGAACTGAAGAAAGTTCTGACAAAAAGGAACTTAATGCAAGGCCTAGAGCGAAGATGTCAAAGTATGCAGGAGGATATAGATGAATTCATGAGAAAGTTTGACATCTTAAGGAGTAAAGGACTCCCAAGTCCTTTAGTCATCAATGATAAACTAATGGTTCAGATTGACTACATTGATAAATTACATCACCTAGCTGACAGTCAGGCTAGTTCATCTGCAGCCAAGGCATTGCCCACAGGGAAAGTTCTCTATGATGGTTTGGAGAACCTTTTCTTCATTGAGCATGAAGTGAAACACTTATTCACAGTCCAGCCTAATTTTGTAAAATATAATGAGGTTGATGAAATTTACAGGAAGCTGACAAGAACAATAATACCAAGGGATGATTGGTGGACCAACATGACTGACATCCTATAAAATTACCATGGTAAAAAATGAGGTAAATAGAAATAATTACCACAGTAAATTTGGGTAAAAAGGATGAAAGCTGGCAAACAGGTAAAGTGTATCAGTTACAGGTGAAAGAGTATCAGTTAAAATGATCAAATCAAATATCTAGAACAAAATTACTAGGGCAACAACAAGATTGTAGATTTGTAGAGCATATCTTTAGCTCCTTCAACGAAAATAGGGACAGCACAATCAGTTCACTTTCTGCTTCTATATTTGAGACCATCTATCTCTATATTCATGTACAAAGATATTTAGTTTTCCTAGAATAAATCTCATTTAGTTATGAGATATTTTGATGTAAATTTTGTATAAATATTTCCTTATTCGAAGTATTAGGTGTGAATTTTACAACATTTCTATAGACATTTTCTTCTAGAATTGAAGTGTTATTGTACCAACATTTGTATGGCTTGCTGGATCAAGGAATAAATCTAAGGCAATTTACAGGATACTTGTGTCAAACAAAAATAAAATAAGTATTCTATATCTCTTGTGTTTTACTGTCTCCCTTCTATTTATTAATAATCATATGTGTTTTCATGAAATCTGAATGATAAACGAAATAATGATATTTCAGAAGTTGCTTTGCTGCAATCTGTTTTAAAAGGTTTATCTTCTCAATGTTTTCTGCTAGACTATCATAGTTAGGGAATTCTTGAATGCTCCCTTACTTCATAGCTTTTCCCTTTGGCTCAATTGAAAAAATAATTCTTAATTGCCCTTTGTTGATAGGCCTCTTCTATTCCTCATTTTGACCCCGGTTAAAGGATTCTTGATTGCTCGTTCTCCCTGGTTAAGACCATCTCATCCACTTGAACTTGATATTTGCCTTTTGTTTTACTACCTTGCCCTGTGAGTTTCCCTTTAGTAAGTGATCTGATCCAGTTAAGCCAGTATTCGATTGACTCCATAGCCCAATGGTTTGAAGGCCTTGCTCTATCCATCTATTCCCAAAATTCCACCACCCAACCAAAAATACCCTACAAGCTTTCATAGCTAGCCTAATATATCACAAAAAAAAGCTAAATCATAAAGAGAGAGCCCTCCCTGAGTACAGATTGGCTAGATTATATACTTAAAATATTGGTTTGTGGTTACCTTGGAGTGTCCCTTCTTTTGATAACTTCTAAGGGAAAATCTGAGTGATAACATAGTGGCGACTCCACTGGGGACAAACCAATTCCTCAGTCAAAACAAATATTTAAGAAACACAAAGTTTGCTTACATGCATCTTAAAGAATTCATAGAAGTTATTTTGATGTCTTTATAAGAAATTGCAAAATGAAAGGCCTAAAATCTGGCTTTAGAAAGAACTCGATACACTAGGGCTAATCCTGACCCTAATCCACCCCCAGTGTTCGAGAACCCTAATTTGATCCCAGAATTCTTAGAAGACAAGAAAGTTCTATTATCCCTAGACCCATATTTAGATCTCAATATTGTCCTATTGAATGGTTTTGTCTAGAAGACCTTCCCTTTGATGAGTACTTTGAAACCTCTTTGTTTCGAACTTCATCTGATTTTGAATTAATAGACCTAGTCCAAGACCCAAAGTTCATCAGAGAAATCGAAGTCCAAAGAGATAATTTGTTAATTGATAGACATTTGCAGAACTCACCTCAATCTGATCTTACCACTGAAGGAACCCCTAATCCTTCTGTAGTCACTTCTTTTTCTACAAGCTCCTCATCCATCCCTCATATCTCTCAACCTCAAACCACTCCACAGTTGACTTCAACCCCTAGTCCTCCATCCACACCTCAAACATCCACTGTTACCCCAACTCCAGTCGTTGTTTCAACATTACCTACAACAATGGCTAACAGATATGCTCCTCTTGTGCTGCCAGCTAATCTAGGTGCAATGCCTGCTGACTATCAAAGCAAGATCACATCCTTTGATGGCACTGGAACCTATACAACCCATCAACATACTAGGAAAATGATTGATTATTTCGAAATGTATGAGATAGACACTGTTGATGTGCAAATGAGAATTTTTGTGCAAAGCCTTACCAGAGATGTTAGAACTTGGTTTAGAGAATTAACCGCTCAAAGCATAGACAATCTTAGAACCCTCTACCAACAGTTCCTGAACAGATGGGAGAAAAGAAAAGACCCCCTTCAGATCTTATCTGAATATGAGAACCTCAAGAGGGGACCACAAGAAACTGTTCAGGACTATTGCACTAGATTTAACAGTGTGTATAGTGCCATTCCCCTTGTCCTTAGGCCTCCCCCTCGTTTAGCCTTAATCAAATTCCCTGATGGATTTGATTCTGATATGGCTTTCTAGTTGAGAGAACGAAACCCTCCTACATTGGAATATATGAAAAGCACAACAATAAGCGTTGAAGCCAACCTGCTCTCCAAAAGATCCAAAGCTAGGAGTGAAAGGAGGATACCATTAAAAGAAGAAAGCTCACCCTTCAAACAAAATTTAGGTGCCATAATTAAAGGAATGGATAGACTAGGAGACAGAGTAGAGACAATTGAAAGGAAATCTCCTTGGGATAGCCAGCAAACTAATGCAGGGAGAAATCCTAATTTTAGGAAAAATCAAAACCAGAACACTGGAAAGAATGGCCAAGATCAAAACATTAGACCCTTTCCAGGAGAACTATGCAGAAGCTTCTCACTCTGAAAGCCCAGAAGAAGATACTCAAAATAATTTGATGGGGCTTGATGATGAAGAAGAAGTCTTCTTATCCCAAGATGATCAAGAGGCCTACATACTTAAACAGTTCCAAACCAAAATAGGAGAATCTTTCAACTTTAGGCAGGGATATGACTCAACAGTCTTTGAGGTGCACAAGCAATACAATCTAAGAGGTAGGAAAATTGATGTCCCTGAAACAAACAAGAAAATAGTCCCAAATTAGTCCAAAAAAGGTAAGGCAGTAACCAAACCTTTGCAAATTCTTTCTAGACCAAACACTAATCCTTTTGACCCCATAATTGAAGATGTCTCTGATAATCAACCAAAAAATAAACATCCTTCCACTCCCCTTCCTTCCAAGGAAACTGTGGAAGAACCTCCAAAGGTTGATTTAGGAGAATCAACAAATCATGATTCTAATCCTGAAAATGAGAAAGACATAGAAAACACAACTGTTCGCCATCCAAGAGCTCAAATAGAAAAGTCCTTTAATCTGGAAGCAGAAGTTGGCAAGCTAAAAATTTATGTTCCAATATCTAAATTAGCTAAACATGATTTTTACCGGACTCAAATCAATAGATCACTGAAAATTATTGGAACTGAAGACTCAGTTAATCTTTATGATGATCAACCTGAGTTAATCTTTGGCCCAGAAGTGAATGGGAAACCATTGGGAGGAGGAATTCCTCCCTTCTATGTTAGCCTAAACATACATGATAAGATTCTTCACAATGCCATGTTTGACTCTGGTGCATCTCATAATCTTATGCCCAAATATGTCATGGAAAAGCTAGACCTATACATCACTAGTCCATACAAAGATTTGTTTTCTTTTGATTCCAGCCAAGTGAGATGTTTAGGATTAATAAAAGACTTGTGTGTTTCATTGGTTCAATATCCTGCAAAAACAATATTAATGGACATAGTGGTAGCTAATACACCACCCAAATATGGCATGCTTTTTTCAAGATCCTGGGGTGCTAAGCTTCAGGGATCTCTTCAACTAGATATGTCATATGCCACTATATTAGTTTTTGGACAACCCAAGAAACTATACAGAGAAACATTGATGAAATATGTAGTAAGTAGTCAGGAAAAACCCCAAAATTTCCCCATCTACTCAGTACATTCTGATATGGATTCTTGCATCCTTTACAATGCAGAAGCCAGTCCTTCAAATACTTTAGATGTTTTAATAGTAGAACCAAAAGAAATTGGAAAATAAAAAGCAATTGTTCATATCCAGGAAATATCAAATAACAAAGAAAAATCAGATGACAATGAAAACCCAAATGCCATGGTCACTACCCCAGATACAAATTATGAACATGAAATCCTTTGGCACTTAGAGTTTGATGGATCGGTAAATAAACTAGGAGCAGGAGCAGGAGTTTGGGTGTACAATTGAGAAAATGATCATGTTGAAGGTCATGCCTTTAGATTAAATTTTAGATGCACCAATAATATGGCAGAATATGAGGCTCTCTTGTTAGGTCTTAAACTTGTGAAAATATTAGGAGCAATAAGGGTGTCCATCATGGGAGATTCAGAATTAATAGTTAAACAGATTAAAGGAACTTACTCAACCAGAGATCCTAGACTAGGATATTATAGAGGAACAGTCGTAGAAATCCTCAACACTTTTTTTGAAACCCAGCTTGCAACTATTCCTAGAAAACACAACATGCAAGCCCACAGCCTGGCCATGTTTGCCAGCACTTGCAAATTACCTTTTCAACCTAATCATCAGTATACTACTAAGATTAGGCACAGACCAGCTGTCCTTGATAATCTTAAGAACTGGCAGGTTTTTGATAGCGATAAGCAGATTAATAATTTTTTAGCATTAGATGAGGAATTTTCTAACCTCAAAATAGATGTTGATACAGTTACTAGTTTTAATCAAATAAATGAGGTAGAAATTAACATTTCGGAAGAGAATTTAATAAATATGCTCCACCCTACCAAATTCACACAAAAAGAAATTCAAGACCTAAAACAAATGGACCTAGATTAAATAATTGAAGAAGAAACAAAGGTTATCAACCTAAAGGACAATCATTTACCCAAAGGATTGACTCCTTTAGAAGATTTGTTTGACTCTAATGACATTCCAAAGAAACCTAAAATGGAGCCTTTAAAAGCAGATATCGAAGAGTATAACTTAGGAACACATGATAATCCCAAATTTATAAAATTGTCAAAATCTTTACCTCCTGATCAGAAGCTAAAGTATGTTGAACTTATGAGGGAATTCCAGGATGTCTTTGCCTGGAGTTATGAAGATTTGAAATCCTATGACACCTCTATCATTCAGCACACTGTACCTCTGAAAGAAAATCAAAAGCCATTTAAACAAAAACTCAGAAGAATTAACCCTATGCTATTACCATCAATTGAGAAAGAAATCAAACTCATATATGAAGCAGGGATTATTGCCACTATTAGATTCTCAGAATGGGTATCTAATCTAGTACCTACTAGAAAGAAAACAGGTGAAATAAGATTATGTGTTGACCTGAGAAATGTGAACAAGGTCTCTCTTAAAGATAACTATCCTTTACCCAAAATGGACCATATATTGCAAAGGGTAGTTGGTTCTTCTAGAATCTCACTTTTAGATGGGTTTTCAGGTTATAACCAAATCTTAGTTCATCCTGATGACCAAGAGAAAATTGCATTCACAACACCATGGGGTACCTTCATGTACATTAAAATGCCCTTTGGACTTAAAAATGCAGGAGCAACTTTTCAAAGAGCAATGGACATTGCCTTTGCAAAAGAAATTCATGATTTTCTTGTTATATATCTTGATGATCTTACTGTTTTTTCTAGATCAGATCAGCAGTACTTGGAGCATCTCAGGCAAGTCTTTTTGAAGTGCAGGAAATATGGTATTTCTTTGAATCCAAAGAAGTCTTTGTTCGGATTGGAGGAAGGAAAACTGTTAGGTCACATCATTTCTAAAGATGGCATCCGAATTGACCCCTCCAGGATTGAAGCTATTTTACAAATTCCCTATCCCAGAAACATTAAAGAGTTACAGGCATTTTTAGGAAAGATTAATTTTTTAAGAAGGTTTATCTCTAACCTAGCTGAACTCATTAGATTATTAAATAACATGTTAAAGAAGGATTCAACCATTAATATGAGGCTAAACAATCATTTGAAGAAATTAAAATAGCCTTAACAAGAACACCAATCCTCACAAGCCCACAATTTGATAGAGACTTCATCATTTTTTCTTTTGCATCAGAACACACCATAGCTGCAATTTTACTACAAAAAGATGATCAAAGATGTGAAAAACCCATAGCGTTTTTTAGTAAATCTCTTAGAGATGCATCATTAAAATACAAAATAATGGAGAAACAAGCTTTTGCATTGGTAAAATCTCTTAAAGGTTTTAGGGTCTATATTTTGTATTCTCATATAGTGTCTTATGTTCCTAATACAGTAGTCAAAGACATCCTAACTGAGGATGGAGTTGATGTAAAAAGAGGAAAATGGATAGCTACTATCTTATAATATGATTTAGAGATAAAACCCACTAAGCTAATTAAAGGTTAGGGATTGGCTAAACTCATGGCAGAAACTAATTGTCAAGCCCTAGACATAAACCTCATTGCAGAGCTGGATAACGACCAGGAGATAGCAACTCCACAGATCAGCCAGGCCTTTTCATATTCACCTTGGTATGTTGATATTATTTATGTGTTACAAAACCTATAGCCTCCTCCAGGGTTATCCAAAACCAAGAATAGAGTTTTGAAAATGAAGTCTTCAAAATTTTTCATCTTAGATAATTCTTTATTTTGGAAAAATCATGAAGGCATTTTGTTAAGTTGTTTATTGAAAGAAGAAGCTGACAAGGCTCTCCAAGAATTTCATGCAGGCGACTATGGTGGACACCTCTATTGGAAGTCAACTGCTGATAAAATTCTAAGAGTTGGATTTTATTGGCCAACCTTGTTTGCAGATGTAAAGAAATTTGTAACTTCCTGCCACAAATGCCAAATATTTGAAGGAACAAGAAAATCGTTACCTTTACCATTGAAACCCATTTCCACCGAGAAACCTTTTCAACGATGGGGTCTTGACTTCATTGGGGAAATTCATCCACCCTCTTCTGGCCAACATAATTGGATACTTACTGCAACTGACTATTTTACTAAGTGGATAGAAGATATTCCCTCCAGACAAGCCATAGAAATTGTCATCATAGGATTTCTAGAGGCCAATATTCTGTCTAGATTTGGTTGCCCAGATAAAATTATCACAGATAATGTTGCAGCCTTTAAGTCAAAGAAAATGATTAATTTCTGTAACAAGTATCATATCACACTGGGTCATTCCACAGCCTACTATCCTCAAGGGATTGGACTTGCAGAATCTTCTAACAAAAGTCTAATTAACATTATCAAAAATCTATTAGAAGAGAATAAGAAAACTTGGAACAAAAAATTAATCAATGCTTTGTGGGCAGAGAGGCTTACAACCAAAAAATCCATTGGAACAAGTCCCTATGAGCTAGTATATGGCATGGAGGTTGTTTTTCCCTCATCTTTAGGGGTTCCTATCATGAAACTACTTCAAGAGGCTCAAATGGAACCAAATGATATACAAAGAAGGATAAACCAGACCATCCATTTGCGGCAAACCAGGGAGGAGGTGTACCAAAGATCACAAGTTCTACAAGAAAAAGTCAAGAAAATATTTGACAAAAGGACCAAAGCAGAAGATTTCTATCTAGGAGACAAAGTATTAAGATGGGATTCCAGAAGGGAGGACAAAGGAAAACATGGGAATTTTGACTTCTTGTGGAAAGTACCATATATAATATATGATTTCAGAGGAAACAATGCTTATTTCATTAAAGAGTTAGATGGTGCAGAACTTGAAGGAGGACCAGTCCATGGTCAGATGTTGAAACATTACTTTGATCCCAATTTTTAACTCTGATTAAATTTCTAACTGTACATAATATATCCTTTATAATGTTCAGTGTTGATTGGATGATAAAATTGTGAAATTGAAGCCCGAAGAGAAGGCCCTAAGCTTCAGAAGAATTACTATCATACATACAAATAATGCATTAGGTAAGAGGAAGATTGCAGAGCATAATCAAGATCTGTTCAGAAGGCCATTGATCTACTGTTCTTGACTTTCCACCAGGGAAAGTGGTGGGCTCCAGTATTGCAGCAATAATGTTGCAACTCCTGGGACTCCCTTCTTTACTCTTATCAACCCGGTAGTTCGTAACAAACTTGGAAGCGACGGTGCTGTATGCACAAGTACTAGCTCTTGCCGCAACTGTCACTTGGTCAGCTGGGACAAGTTTGCTAGGAACTTAAGCCAAATTTTATGAGCTCTGAGAAGAAGCTTTCTAACTGATGGATGGAAGCTAACTCAAGGGAGGCTAATCTAGTTGCAGAAAGAAATTGAAGAGCTAAAAGGAAATGCAAACCCTAGCAAACCCTAATTTTACCATCTAATCCTACTGATGCAGGAAAGAGGACGAAAGCTACTGAAGAAGATGCCATTGAATGCTAAGAAGGTGAAATGCATGTGTCTAAGCTACTTCTACAGTAAAATCTGAAAAAAAACATCTTTTTGTATTTTTTGAGTAAAGTGTCAGAATTGTCACGCATGTGCTTTCACTGGTTTTTGACTGTGCAGAGGTGGATTGGCAAGAGGAAATGCTTGCAAGAGGTTGGAAAGGTTGGAAGAGGGCCTAAGGGGTCCCTAGCACCCTTCCAGAGAGTTTCACAGACTTTGGCTATCAAGAAACCACTTTCGTAAGCTTCTGCAGGAAGTCTGCAGGGGTTCTACAGGATGTTTTGTATTTTCTACAAGATGTTCAGAAATGGGATTTTGGAGGGTGGATGGAGAGAGAAAGGTGGAGAAGTGAGTATGGAGGTAGGATAAGGGTGTGAGGAGGTCCAGGACTTGGTGGATGGAGCTAAGGAGTGATGAGGATGGCTGGATTTGTTCAAGGAGAGGTGGGGCAATGTTGCACAAAAATATGGAAACTAGGTCAAAGTGAGGGAGCGTAGAAAATGTGAGACAAGAATCAGAGTTAGGGGATGGAGCAGATAGGATTGATGGAGTACGGGTAGATGGAGAGGTATTACAGGTGCTCTGCAAATTACTTCTCAAACTGAACAAACAATGACTTGGAAAACCAATGACCTAGCTACTTTACTCTAATATGGCCTAAGTAACAGCAAGGGAAAGGAATAGAAGTTTTTCTGCAATGAAATCACGTGAAATAGCTATGAAAACTAAGCAATCATGAACTTGAACACATAACCACAACTGGTATCAATTCCTGCAAATGAGAATCTAACACTAATGATTACATGGTGAGGCAAAGACAATGTTTTTGTTGGCAGCAAGGTCACCTTTGTCCCAGCTCACAATCCCACTGAGGGAGAGGTGAGATCAGAGGTGCTTGATGGCCTTTTTCTGAAGATATTCCCTGTTATTAACCTATCAACTCAATCTGAACATAAAAATCCTTTCTAATCATCAACAATGACCTAGGTAACCAGCAAGATTTTAATCTACTTAACAGAAATTATTTTGCAAAGACATAAAAGAAAAATAACAGTACAAAAAGGAAGCCTTGGCACTTGGGTTGGGCCTAACCCCAAGAGCTATAGGCTCCTAAGAAAAAAACTCAGAACTGATGCCAAATAAAGTTGGTCTTCATTACTAAAAAATAAGCATGTCACAAGAAAGTTATACAGCAGCAGCTACGAAAATGAACTGAGACAATGACAGCACTATAGTGCAAACCCAACAGTTCAAAAAAGTAACCTACGAAGGCTAAAAGCCTTCCTATTTATGCCTACGAGGGTCCTCAGTAGCCCTCCTTAACTCAAGGGGCTCGGCTGTTCAAACTGCCAGTAAACAGTCACTTTTCACAAAGCTGCTCGGCTGCCTTTAGGATTCGTTTTGGTGGCCTGCTGAGCTCCGAGTTGAGGGTGGAGATTTCGAGGAAGGGCCATTTAATGCAAGAGACACCCTTCCTATGAATCCTCACCCTTGTTCCTTCATGCTTGGCTGTCATCTGGCTCATAATTGCTTGGCCTTGTTCCAAAATTTGTCCAAAAAACCTGAAATAACCATGTATTAGCCTTCTTGGTAAAGTGACCACCCTCATTCGTTCAAATACATAAATATACTCAAAAAACATGCATAAACTATGAAAAATGGTGGATTGATGAAGAACAGTAGGCAAAATGAGCCCAATAAGTTACCCATTTTTGGGGCTCATCATCACCCCCCTGCTAAATGGGTTGCTCATCCTCTAAGCAACTAATCTAGCTCATCATCCGTGATAGCTTTAACTGCCTCTCTCACATCCCAGGCTCTGCGGTGATGTCTTCTTCCCGGTAGTGAAATCCCGCTTTTCTTTCCACTTCCTCCCACTGTTTGTTTTCCTCCTCTTCCTTAACTCCTTCTAGCAATCCCAAAAGCAAGGGAGGATTGAATTTCAGGCCGATCCAATTGGCCTGCAGATTTTGCATTGACTATTTGTAGAGGGGTACCCTTGCCAAGGCTTCCCTCATCCTGGTGGGAGAATGGTATTCTCTTATCTTCAAGCTGTGGGGCAGTGTGTTCCACCGCCTTGTGCAGGCATGAAGGCAGTTATCCCCCAACAGTCTCTCCATGTCCTCAAAGTGGGCAATAGCTTGAGCCTGTTGCTCAATGTATTCTGGTAAATCCTGAGGGCTGTTGGCCAAGTGCTGGTGGGTGCTTATCACTGCTGAGGGATCCTCCGGCTCTGCTCTGATCATTAGTGGCTCACTGAGTTCCCTGCTCATAATATTTCGGACCTCTGCTGCTCTTTTTTCCTCATGATTCATCCAAGAGGCCATGGCCATAAGTTGGACATCTCCTACCATAGTGTTGGGATCCCATGAATTCATATTTGGAAGGGCTAAGTTGTGAAAATAAAACTTTGATAATTTAGCCTTGTCCTCTGATGAGCTACTGTCACATAAAGCCACAAATTGATGATAATTTTGAAATGGAGTGATGCCCCTTTGGGCCAAGGTGTTAATCTGAAACTGCAACCACTGATCCTTAAGGTATAGGGCGTATGATTTGGCAGGTTGCCTACACTGCAGAGCTTCCATCGCCCAGCTGGCCATTCTGGCCAGTTGGGCCTCCTTTTCTTGCACCTATTGTTTCAAAGAATGTATCTCCTGGGCTGCTTGCAAGTCCTTCTCCTGTAGCTGTCTAGTTAGTGTCTCAATTTCAACCTATAACCCATCTCTTCTCTGTTGTTCATCAGGGGTTTCTTTCTCTGTTGTGGGCTCCTCCTGTTGCTGTTGTTCTCCCAAGATGTGGGGCATGTCTTCCTTATGCTGTTCCTGTAGCTGTAGCTGCTGTTTAAGCAGCTCGTTTTCTTCCTGTAGCTTGGCCCGTTGGCTGCTTTCCACATGCCGTACCATAGCCAATTCCTTTCTCGCCTCTTTGAGTTGTTCCTCCAGGGGACCTATATCTGCCACACCCTTGGAGCTAGCGATCTTCATCCAAGTGTGGGTCCTTACTCTCTCTTCTTCTAGTGCAAGGAAAAGTGGCACTGCGAATTTTTGGGGAATGATCTTTCCGGCCTCTAACAAGTTATAGTAGGAGCCCAAGCTGGGTTGGGGGCTTGGTTCCACAATTTTCTCCATCTTTTCTTCCTCCTGTGGTGATTTAGCTGCCTTTCCTTCCAATTCTTCAGTCTCCTTTAGCCTAGCCAACGTTTCTTATAGAACAGTCTCAGCATCCTGTAGAGAGGTCTTTGTGTCCAGCATTTTCATCCTTTCTCTCCAGGTGGATGTTTTTGGGCTTCCCTGTTCATAGGTGATGGATGCCTTTGAAGGAAATCTTTCCTTTTGTTTAGCTGGGGTGTCCACAATCATAATTGGCTCCTTTGACTGTGGCTGGGGTCTGCCAGTTTTTATCCGCATGCTCCTTCTTGCCTTAAAATACATGGAAGGCTCCCTTTTTCACTTCCCTTTTTACTTTGGAGATGTGCTTAAGGCAGCCAGCACTGCTGCCGCCTCCTTGGCCAAAATCTCAGGTGATTTCTCCTTTTTCTGTTCTGTTTCCATGCTTCTTGTAGAAAGTACTGTGTCGACTGTTTTCATGCTTCCTGTAGAAATTGTTTCAACTGTTTCGGCTTGCTTGGCTGGATGTGTCTTTCCTTTTAATTTCTATTTGGTTGCATTGGTTGTGCCCTCCTTTGTTTGGACTTTTTCAGTCCTCTCTACTCTACTCTTCAATCGTTTCTCCCTGGGTGTTTGTGCCATTGTTCCTCCCACAGTTTTAGTCCCAGCGTCTTGGCCTTTCCCTAGTTTCTCTTCTTGTTCTTTCTGTGGTGGTCTATCCTGTGTTTCTCTACCACTAGCTTTCTCTCTTGCCTCAGCGTGTTCCCTTTCTTCATTGCTGGATGAGGTGAGTTCCTCAGCCAGAATTCGAATATCGTCATCTCTGGTCATGTTGCGGAAAATCTCCCAGGAGAGAGGGACAGTGTAGGTGTGGAGGGCATCTTCCACTAAAAGCTTGATGAGCCCATGATGGGCTAGCTGATCCAGTGTCCCTTCCTTCAATTTTTTGCCACACTCAATTAATGATTGCAAAAGAAAATAAGGGATGCTTAATTTCTATTCTGGAGGTAAATCCATCCCATGTCTGAGTTCACTCAGCAACCGGAAATGATAGCCGTATAAAATACTGAACCACCCCTCACAGGTAATGTATTTCATGATCTCGAAGCTGACTTCGCTCCAAAAAGGATGTAGGCTGGCTCTCCGGACCCCATTCTTGTCTTCTGCAAACTGTTCCTCTGGTAGGAAGAATTCTTTCTTGGCTTTCTGGCCCAATGCCCTCTCCTCTTTGCTCTAGGGTATCCCCAATGGCAGATCAGTAACTCGACTAATGAGTTGTGGGGTAAGCTTTAGGGTCAACCCTCTGAAATTCATAGTGGCTAGTGTCTTTGACTTAGGTTGCAGGGACATTAAGAACTCCTCCATTATCTCATCGTCATGACCCTGAATTCTGTCACAAAAGGTCATCCAATTGGCACGGGTGAAGAGGTTCACCACCTCGAGATTTTCACGCAATTTTCTGGAATTTGAGGGTTCCTTCCCGATAAACCCCCCTGGCATGGTGAGAGTGCTCTATTTTATTCTCTGAGCAGAGAAGACTTGCTGTGTTATGGTTTCCTCCTTTGAACTTCAAGACAGTATCTCTCAGGTGTTTATATTTTACTTTGCACCAATTCCCTGGTTCTAATGCTTTTGTTGCCCATAACTCGACTGCCCGTGTATAAAAGGAGGAAGTAGGTTTCCTCAGACAGAGTGCAAAGCTCAATTTTCATCCCCAGCATACATACAACCATGTAATATTCACATCCTTCATACACAGGTTAGCCCCGACAGTGCTTTATCTTTTCTATAGGAGGAATTTCTTAACAGGAACTGTGGATGAGAATTTGGACGCAGAACCAACGAAGAAATTCCGTGCAACACACAAGTAAACTGCTATATTCGATTCACAGGCAGACTTGTCTCTAACCCTCCAATTCAAGACAACTCAATTCACCATTTTTTCGAAATATACCATGCATGGAAGAGTGTTTTTGAGCCTACCTCTCTCGGAACTCCAAATTTGACGAAGAAAAGTCCAGGCTTCTCTGCTCCGGAAGGCTATGCCGCATTTCCTATAGAGCTTCTTCCTATAAAACTCTCGCTGGCTTCTGTAAGATGTCACTGCGCTTTTGAACGAGCCTGGTACGTGGGAGAATTTTGAAACAGGCCGAAAAGCTCGGGTTAACAGATTGTGGAAACAGAGGACGCATACTTCGGCCGAGGACAGTTGCAAGTGCAAATGAATAGCGGTGAACGCGAGTCCTCAGTCGAGCATTTTTGAACTTCGGCGCAATTCATTGCAAGGGGGTGAGGTGGCCGGGCCAAACCGTTAGCCAACATCACGACCATCATTCCTCTGCGTGTCCCTGATCGCCATTACCTCTCCTCTGCCATTAACCGCCGCCACCACTGCCAGTCCCACCGATTTTCCCTGACTGGACACTCCACACGTGTCGGCTACACGTCTCGTTGGAAAATTCGAATGTAACTGAGCTTGTTCGGATCCCATGAAGCTATGTGACTGGCTGTGGGTGGCTAGTTGACTGGCCACCGAATTCATTCAAACCGAACCATTTTCATAGACATGCAGTTTTCGAAATATAGTTTATGCAATTTGACGAATGAGGTTAGACACTTACCTGCATGGCCGTGGATGTGTTATGCAGATGGCGGGACTTGGAATGACTGCTTCACTTGCTACTGCCTCGTGCACAGGTGCTAGAACCCATTCTTTCATTTGTTGATGTTGTATGCACGGCTTTGGAACCCGATCCTTCGGTTGGCAACACTACATGCACCGGTTCTATTTGGTTTCAGCTGTCGAGGATGTCTTCACGTCCAAGAGGAGTCTTTTTACATGTTTCCTTTTGTTGGTTTCGGCTGCCCCTGCCTCTAGAGCATGCCTTCCAGAGGGATCAACTGCTACAGGATTCATGTAGTTTGTCCTGTAGCTGATTCTCCTCCTGGGATGCAGGCTAAACGAGCAGGGCTATATTCGCTGATGAAGAGTCTAGATGGACCTTGAACAGGTAGAGCATGCAGACCTTTGCTACTTTATTTGTCACTTGAAATTTTTTTTGGTCCATCTGAAGAAAACAGGGTTTCTTGTATGACTGTGCAGGAACACACAACCAGGTGGGTGCAACAGGGGTGGCATACAGTGATGGATGGAATAGAGGGGTGGCTGCAGGCCTAACCAACAAATTCCAAGTTCGAGATCCATTTCCAAAATCGAATTTGGCTCGCTCGAAGGTTCTACAGGATGTTTCCTGTAGAAATGTAGAACCTCTTGTAGAAAGCCCAAAATTTCCTGTAGAAAGCCCATAACTTCCTGTAGGAGGTGGAATCTTGACCCGAATGTGATCAAATCCTGGGAAAGGCGAGTGGCCATGGAGGGAGTGTCTGTAAGGATGTCCTGTACCCTGGTACGAACCCCTGTCCTCGTTTTGTGCGACCTTCTTTATCTGTAATGTATTCCCTGCAACCTGCAATAATTTTACGAAGATTAGGCCTGTTTCTTTTTCTTCTTTTTGTTTCTTTTTCTTTTCTCTTTTTTGAGAGACAGTTGGGGTGCCTCCATGAGGTTTTCACCCCCACTATCTGCCCTGGGTGCCTCAGAGAGGTTTTCACCCAAGGATCTTTTTTATTCCACTTCTTTATTTTTTGAGAGACAACTGGGGTGCCTCCATGAGGTTTTCACCCTCACTGTCTGCCTTGGGCGCCTCAGAGAGGTTTTCACCCAAGGATCTTTTTATTCCTGTTTTTTTTTATGATCAAGGTGTGGGTGTAATAGAGGCAGAGCCTTGCTCTACTACCAGCACTATTTTTTCTAAAGTTTCAATGAGCTCCTGCCTCGAAAGGGGTTTCTTATAGATTTTCAATCGATGCCCATTGACAAGCATGGGGATGGCTTCTTCATCAATGGTCCTGATAAGGACTGAACCATTGTCATTGCATTTTTCCACTGTATATGGTCCTAACCATCTGGTCCTCAGCTTCCCTTTGAAATCCTTGTATCTTGAGTCATACAGCAGCGCCCAATCTCCCGGCTGGAATTGCTTTTCATTAAGGTGCCAGTCATGCCATATATTCCTCTGGAGTTGAACTACTTCTGAGTGGAGGACGGCCTGCATTCTATGTTCATCTAATCCATTCAGCTGCAGTAATCTTTCACATTGAGCATGGCTGAGATCTAAGTCCAGCTGAGCTTCCACCCTCAATGTGTTGTACTCAAACTCTATGGACAACAAAGGTTTCTTCCTGTAGACCAGCTCATAAGGTGTGAAACCTGTGTTAGTCTTCCAAGTGGTGTTGTAGGCTCCGGTGGCCTCAACCAGGTGATCTGCCCAATCCTTTCTGCTGCTGCTCACGACCTTAGTCAAAATCCCTTCCAATGCTCTATCAGTGACTTCCACCTGCCCATTTTCTTGTGGATGATATGGGGTGGAAGTCCTGTGCTTGATCTTGTGATGAGCGAGCAAGTCTTCAATCAGGTTAGAGGTGAACTGGCTTCCCTAACGGTGACTAGCTCTCTCAGGTAGCCAAACTTGTAGAAGATATTTTCCTTTAAAAACTCAGCCACCTTTTCTTCTATCGCTACTTTGATTGCCTTTGTTTCTGCCTGTTTTGTCAGGTAGTCGATGCACATAATGATGTAAGACCTTTGTTTTGAAGGAGGGTTGATAGGACCCACAAAATCCATGCCCCACTTCTCAAATGGCTTGAAGGTCACTTGAGGTTGGAGAGGAATTTCATCCCTTGGAGTCAGTTTCCCCACCCTCTGACATCAATCACACTGGCTGATGTATCTTCTGACATCTTGATGAAGAGTAGGCCAATAGTAGCCTGCCTGTAGAATTTTGAAGGTAGTCCTTTTTGCTGCAAAGTGGCCTCTGCAGGGCCCATCGTGACAGGTTAGGAGGATGTCAAAGACTTCCTCCTCCCTAACACAATGCCTCAAGATCTAATCTAAGCCAAGTTTGAACAAGTTGCCCTCGATCCAAGTGAATGGGGCACTCTTCCTCACAATTTTGCTCTTCTCCTTTGAGGATAGATGCGGAGGGAACTATGCTGAGACCAAGTAATTTGCTATATTAGCAAACCATGGAGAGAGTACTAAGATAGCAAACAGGTGTTCATCTGGCATCTGGTCATCCACTGTCCCTTCTTCACCTGCAGGCAAGTCCAATCTAGACAAGAAGTCAGCAACAATATTTTCCTTACCTGGCTTGTCAACAATAGTCAAATCAAATTGCTGTAACAAAATTAACCATTGATACGAGCATTTACATCAGGCTTATTCATTAAATATCTAATCGCGGCATGATCAATGTGTACAAATGTTTGATAACCAGTGATGTAGTGTCTGAACTTGTTTAGGGAATGGACTACAGCCAGGAATTCTTTCTCGGTTACAGTATAGTTCATCTCTGCCTTGGACAAGTTTTTGCTGACAAAGTATATGGCATATGGTAGTTTCTCCTCAACTTGTCCTAAGGCTACCCCTATGGCTTTGTTCGAGGCATCAGTGTGGATGTGGAAAGGTAGGGCCCAGTTTGGACCTCTCAAGATTGGGGTGGACACCAGCTTATCTTTCAACTCATCCAGAGCCCCTTGACAGTCATCAGTCCATTTAAACTCAACATCTTTCCCTAAGAGGCCAAACAATGGCGAGGCTAGCTTACTGAAATCTTTAATGAATCTTCTATAATATCTTGCTAAGCCTAGGAAACTTCGAACATCTCTTACCTTTTGAGGAGGTGGGACCTTTTGGATGATAGCAATCTTGTTAGGATCCACCTATAATCCTTGCTGAGAAATTGTATGACCTAGCACAATCCCTTCAGTCATTAGGAATTCGCATTTTTCGGGACTGAGGGACAGGTTCATCTCAATACACTTGGTTAAAACTTTTCCCAGGTTAGTCAATGCTTCTTGGAAGTTGGACCCATAAGGAGTAAAGTCATCCATATAGATTTCTACCGAATCGTGGACCAAATCAGAAAATATGCTCAATACTGCTCTCTGGAAAGTAGTAGGAGCATTGCATAGCCCAAAGGGAAGGACTCGGTAGACAAAGGTACAACATGGACAAGTGAAGGTGGTCTTATCTTGGTCCTCCGGGCTGATTTGGATCTGATTATACCTGCTGAACCCATCTAGGAAAGAGAAGAACTTCTTCCCTGCCAGTCCATCCAACACCTGATCTATGAAAGGAAAAGGGAAATGGTCTTTCTTGGTGGCTTTGTTAAGTTCTCGGTAATCTACACAGATTCTCCACTTCCCGTTTTTCTTTGGCACAAGCACTAGAGGTGAGACCCACTCACTATCGGAGATGGGGTAGATGAATCCTGCATCCAAAAAATTTTGCAATTCTTCTTTGACGATGTCTTTAAGGGCTGGATTCATTCTCCTCTTAGGCTGCCTGACTGGTTTACAATCTTCTTTAATGTAAATGTGATGGGTACAGACTGAAGGGTGGACTCCTTTCATCTCCTTATAGCTCCAAGCCAAAGCACCCAGATGATTGTTTAGTAAGCTACACAGCTCCTTCTCCTGGGAGGGAGATAGGGAGGAGATGATCTTTAAGGTTCTTTCAGGGCCGAATTCCACATTCTTAACTCTGGGAGAGGTCGGATCGGTCACACAGAGGTCCACTAAAGCGCTGGCTTGGGTACCTTCCACCAACTCCTCTAAGGACAATGCACTGGGACATGGATTTTGAATCAAATTCTCAATCAAGTCACCTCGGTTTGAGGGCCTCCCCTGGTGGTTTCTACTGTGCACAATGGTGCAGAGTGGACCTCATCCTCATCTCCCTCTTCCAACCAGAGTGGTAAGTCATGTTCTAGCAGAGGTTGGGCAGGAGGGTATAGGACTAGCTATTTGGACATAGGCCCATTCTTGATGGTCATGCTTCTAGCTCGACAACTGATGTAAACATCCATAGTAGCTAACCAAGGCCTTCCAAAAATGAGGGGGTATCCAGTGAGCTTTACCTTTCGCTGAAGGACCAAGAAGTCTGCAGGGTACTCCCAAGAGTCAACAAAGATTAGGACATCTTCCATAATCCCTTCGAGAGTCACGGTGGAGCGGTCTGCTAACTGCAGTACTGTCGAGGTCTTCCTTAAGGAACTCTGAAGGTTGAGTTTAAGCATAGTGTCCCTGGTCATCACATTAATGGTAGCCCCAAGATTAATCAAGGTATGAGGGATTATGGTGGCATTGATGTGGACATCAACTACAGGAATCCCAGGGTCCAAATACTTTGGACAGATTACTTGCCCCAACATTAGATCGAACAATTTTCCTATGACATTGATAGTCGAGGCATCTCTCTTTCGCCTACCTGGGTGCCTGAAACACTTCTCCTTGATCAATTTGTTGTATATTGGTACATCTTTTATGGCCTAGAGAAGTGGAATTTTCACACACAACTGTTTAAGTTCTCCCAGAAGTTCAGTCTCCTTTGGGTTTGGTTGCGTGGTTACTGTTAGTCGCTCAGGAAAGGGTGGAATGGCTTTGGGTTCACTTTCCTGTTTCTCTTCCTCATCCTCTGGGGGAGGAGGTTGGCGATCTGGAAGGACCTTCCCAGATCGCAGGTTGATCTCCTGGATCTCCACAGCATAGGTAGGGCATGTTGTCTCCCCAGTGTATACCTATTGGGCCTGTCTGTTGTTGGGGTTTGGGTTCGGTTGAGCAGGCATCTGGGGTTGTCTTGGAGGAGCAGGAGGTAATGGTTGTGGTTGAGCCGGTGGTGGAGGTAGAATGGCGGGAGGAGAGTTGTATTGGGGCCTCCACCCCGGTTGAGGTGCATTCCACTGAGGTTGTGGTTGGACATGTGAGTGAAATGAATGAGCAGTGGGTTGAGTATGGTATTGAGATGGATAAGACCACGGAGGAGGTGCAGATTAGGAAGGATGAGCAGGGGGGCCCCAAGAAGGTATATGAGCAGATTGGTTGGGGCTATAATAAGCTTGGGATGTCCCTTTCATCCCCTGCTGGTAAGGCCTAGGCCCATGCGGCCTCCTTTGGTTGAGGAAGTAGAGAGGTTCAGTGGTTGCCTCAGCCCCTTGGTACATGGCTTTAAATCCAGGTAAGGTTGGACATTGGTTTGTGGGGTGGTCTTCCTCACAAATGAAACATACCTCTACTGAGTGCAATGGACACTCGTTCTTAGGGTGATTCCTTGTACATCTGGGACAGAAAATGGCCAAATCCCTCTCAGCTTCCTCTTTCTTCTATTGGATTTGGAAAGTATCAAGTTGCATGGCAATGGCCTGTCTCATCTCACTTTTGAGGTCTTCCATCTGATTAGCAAACTCATGCTTGGAGAAGGCGGTACTAGCTGAAAGTGGATTCCCCCTACCTCTTTTTCGGGCTGCCCTAGAATGGTTTCTAAACACAATCTTTATGTCCTCATAAGATAGTTGGTAGATGTCCCCTCCAACTTGCAAATGAAGGGTATCTATAAGGTCTTCAGGGACTCCTCAGAGCAGAACCAACTTCAGATATTCAAGGTCAAGTGTGCACCTAGCCCGTTTATAACTAAGTTGGAATCTCTCCTTGTAGTCTTCTAAAGACTCATCATTTCCCATGGTCATTCGAAAGATTTCTCCCTTTGTTTCCTTGGACCTACAGTAATCCCTGTATTTGTTGTTAAAGGCTTGCTGCATCTGAGCCCAAGTGGTGATACTGTTTCCAGGTAACCCCATGAACCAGCATAGTGCTGCGTCCTTGAGGGTAGAAGGAAAGAGTTTCAACTTTTGCTCGTCCTCAGCATAGTCATAAGTTCGACAAAGGATGGCAAAATCAAACAGGAAGGTATCAGGGTCTTCAGTAGTTAATCCATGGAAGTGAGGTAAGGCTGAGGGACTTATGTTTTTCATTTTCATGTCCCCATTGGTCTCTCGGATGGGGAAGGCACCTTCTATTCTCTCATCATCCTCTCTACCGTTTCTGTTTTCAGCCATGGTCTCAAGAGGAATGTTTTCTTGCTCTTCTTCTGTTATATGATCTTCGTATATCTCAGGAGGTTCACCTATAGGTTCTTTTGGATCACTGCCACCAAAGAAGAGAGAAGGGTGACTCAGTGATGTGGTGGGGGTGTTGGGTAGAAATTTTCCAGTATTATCTCTGTTCCTACGAGGCATGAAAAGATTTTTGGTTGCTTTTGATTTTTTCTGCTTGTACCCGCAAAATTGAAACAGATGGAATTGCAACTAACTAAAATCTATCTTGCGGAAATGAAAATGCAGAATTGAAATGAAAGTAGGAAAGGACTAATCTATTTTACTGAAATGAAGTTGCGGAATTGAAATTCTAATCTACGCTTGCAGAATTGAAATGCTATTCTACGCTTGCGGAATTGAAATGCTAATCTATGCTTGCGGAATCGAAATGCTAATCTACACTTGCAGAATTGAAATTCTATTCTACGCTTGCGGAATTGAAATGCTAATCTACGCTTGCGGAATTGAAATGCTATTTTACGCTTACAGAATTGAAATTGCAGAATTGAAAGGCTAATTTATGAAAGCAGGAAATGTCTAATCTATTTTTGCAGAAATGAAATTGCAGAATGGGACTGAAATAAACTACTTAGCAGAAGGTTGGAGTAGAAAGATAGAAGAAAAGCAGCAATCACAAATACTCTGACGCTTCCCCGGAAATGGCGCCAAAAAGATGGTGGGATCTAGTATTGTAGCAATAATTCTACAACTCCTGGGACTCCCTTCTTTACTCTTATCAACCCGGTAGTTCGTAACAAACTTGGAAGCGACGGTGCTATATGCACAACTACTAGCTCTTGTCGCATTTGTCACTTGGTCAGTTGGCACAAGTTTGCTAGGAACTTAAGCAAACTTCTATGAGCTCTAAGAAGAAGCTTTCTAACTGATGGATGGAAGCTAACTCAAAAGAGGCTAATCTACTTGCAGAAAGAAATTGAAGAGCTAAAAGGAAACACAAACCCTAATTTTACTAGCTAATCCTACTGATGTATGAAAGAGGACGAAAGCTACTGAAGGAGATTCCATTGACTACTAAGAAGGTGAAATTCATGTGTCTAAGCTACTTCTACAGTAAAATCTGAAAAAAAAAAAAAAAAAAAAAAAAAAAAAAAAAAAAAAAAAAAAAAAAAAAAAAAAAAATCTTTTTGTATTTTTTGAGTAAAGTGTCAGAATTGTCACGCATGTGCTTTCACTGGTTTTGACTGTGCAGAGGTGGATTTGCGAGAGGAAATGCTTGCAGGAGGTTGGAAAGGTTGGAAGAGGGCCTAAGGGGTCCCTAGCACCCTTCCAGGGAGTTTCACAGAGTTTGGCTATCAAGAAACTGCTTTCGTGAGCTTCTATAGGAAGTCTGTAGGGGTTCTACAGGATGTTCTGTATTTTCTACAGGATGTTTAGAAATGGGATTTTAGAGGGTGGATGGAGAGAGAAAGGTGAAGAACTGAGTATGGGGGTAGGATAAGGGTGTGAGGAGGTCCAGGACTTGGTGGATGGAGCTAAGGAGTGATGAGGATGGATGGATTTGTTCAAGGAGGAGTGGGGCAATGTTGCACAAAAATATGGAAACTAGGTCAAAGTGAGGGAATGTAGCAAATGTGAGGCAAGAATCAGAGTTAGGGGATGGAGTAGATGGGATTGATGGAGTACGGGTAGATGGAGAGGTATTACAGGTGCTCTGCAAGTTACTTCTCAAACTGAACAAATAATGATTGTTGGGTTGTGTTATATTCTTTCCACGACTAACCTACGTAGTGAACCGGGGGGTTAGAGGGGGGGCGGAGCCCCCCTTCGTTGTGTCGATTGCGCAGTGGGGGGCGGGTAGCCCCCCACTACGGGGTCCGGGGCAGCGCCCCGCGAAATTTTTTTTTGGACCCTATATTAGGTTGGGCGAACCTACCTATGGTTTTCGGTCCATGGTTTTGAATGCGATGGTTTTCGGTCCATGGTATTGGATGCTTTGGCATGTATAAATATGTATTGTAACATTGAAAGGAATATAATGAAAAATCAAGCTGGTAGTCCTGGTTTTGGGATCCAGGAGAAAATCTCTGTGTATATGAGTTTTATGTGTTATGCTCTCGCATTGTTTATTTTTTGTGTTTTAGAATTCGTATGCAGGTAATTTCTGTACAGGGTTAAAACCTACATTTGGTATCAGAGCTGTTTTGGCTTCCAGGGGATGCCTTTGTTGCTGAGGGGTTTCACTCGGGCCTGTGGTAGACCCCGTTTAGTGGGAGATCTGCGGGATCGATTCGGTGGTGAAAGAAGATGGCGAGCAGCGGAAAGATTGAGATTGAGAAGTTTAATGGTCAGAGTTTTGAGTTGTGGAAACTCAAGATGGAGGATTTGTTGGTGGATAAGGATCAGTGGATTGCAGTATATCTGGGTACTAAACCAACGGGAGTGACCAATGAAGAATGGAAGACGTTGGATCAGAAGGCAAAGAGCACAATACGATTGTGTGTCTCAGATTCAGTATTGTTGAATGTATCAGGGGAACCTACGGCGAAGGCTTTGTGAGACAAGTTAGGGACTTTGTACCAATCTAAGTCTCTGGTGAATAAACTATTCCTACGGAAAATGTTGTATAACCTGAGGATGAAAGATGGAGACTCAGTGACAGAGCATCTGAACGCATTTAATACTATGGTAAGTCAGTTAGCGTCTGTTGATATTTAAATTTCAGATGAAGATAAGTGCATCAGTTTGTTGTGTTCTCTACCAGATTCATGGGATAGTCTGGTTATTGCAATAGGTAGCAATGCAACTGCTTTGCAGTTTGATGAAATAGTCTCAGCCTTGCTAACGGAGGAGATGAGATGGAAAAATATGGAGAGCCAGAATGGTGATGCCTTGTCTATACGAGGACGGTCCCAGAATAGAAAAAAAAATAAGTCATCGAGTGGGAGATCTAAATCTAGAGGGAGATCTAAATCTCTAGGAAAACCTATAAAGGTGGTGTGCTGGAAATGCGGAAAGGAAGGACACTTCAAAAGTGGCTGTAAATCTAAAGCTCCTGATAAAGGAAAGGGATCTGATGATGCTCCTTCTGCAGAGGCAAAAACCACCTCAGATGAAGGTGGGGATGTGTACTTGGCTTTTTCAAGTACACATGTAGATCATGAGGCATGGTTGATTGACTCAGGTGCATCCTTTCACTTCACTCCCCATAGAGAGTGGTTCTGCGAGTATGAGAAATACAATGGTGGTGATGTCTTCTTAGGAGATGATAGGAAGGCTAGAATCATTAGTCGTGGAAAAGTAAAGTTGAAGTTGCAAGGTGGAAGGGTTAGAACACTTCTGGGTGTTCTGCATATTCCTGCATTGGCCAGAAATCTGATTTCTGTAAGCAAGTTGGATGATGTAGGTGTAAAAATAGTGTTCGAGAAGGATACCTGCAAGATGGTTCGGGGAACACTGGTATTGATGCGGGGAGTTCAGACTGGAACTCTGTACAAGCTACAAGGTAGCACTGTTGTTGATGGGTGCAACAGTTCTGTGGTTCCTGAAAGTGGAGCTAAAAATCTAGTGGTCTCTGGAGAGAAGACCATGCTGTGGCATCAAAGGCTTGGACATATTGGAGAGAAGGGCCTTCGAATACTTCATGGTAAAGGTATGGTATAAGGTATGAGTAATAGCTCTCTAGGTTTTGATTTCTGTGAAAATTGTGTATATGGAAAGCAGAATCGGGTGAGTTTCCCCTCTGGTGCTAAGAGGGCGAAACAAATATTAGAGTTTGTGCACAGTGATGTGTTTGGACCTATGAAGGTTCCATCACTGGGTAAGTCTGTGTACTATGTATCATTTATAGATGACTTCTCAAGGAACACATGGATATATTTCCGTAATAAGAAATATGAAGTCTTTGATAGGTTTAAAGAATTTAAGGCTTTGGTGGAAAATCAGATAGAGAAGAAGATAAAGGTGCTGAGGACAGATAATGGTGGAGAGTTTTGCAGTAAGGAATTTGAAGAATTATGTAAGAAGCATGGTATAGCACGGCAGAAGACTACTCCATATACACCTCAGCAAAATGGAGTCGTAGAAAGAATGAACAAGACGTTGATGGAAAGGGCAAGAAGCATGCTCAGTGGTGCCGGGTTAGGACAGGAATTCTGGGCAGAGGCGGTGGATACTGCATGTTACTTGGTCAACAGGTCACCTTCATCAGCGTTGGAGGATAAGACTCCACAAGAAGAATGGACTGGTAAAAAACCCTCTCTTTCACATCTGAGGGTATTTGGATGTGATGCATATGTACATGTTCCAAAGGAGAAACGAACCAAGTTGGATAGTAAATCTGAAAAGTGCATCTTTATCAGGTATAAGGATGGTTTAAAGGGTTATAAGCTTTGGAACCCAGTAACAAGGAAGGTTGTGTACAGTCGAGATGTGGTGTTCAGAGAATTGAAAGATGTTATTAAACATGAAGTCCAACCAAAGGAACCTGAGAAGACAGAGTTTGAACTAAAGGAGGAAGAATCAGTCTGTGCAACAGAGGAGGAATCAGAAGATGAGCCAAAAACTATGGCTATGAGAAGATCAGTTCGAGAAAGAAGGAAACCAGAAAGGTATAGTCCTTCTGCTTTCTGTTCAAATTTTGCTTTGTCTATTACTCAGGATGATCCCAGAACTGTGAAGGAAGCAGTAGATTCAGAGGATGGAAAACTCTGGAAAGAGGCCATGGTTGATGAAATGGCATATTTGCACAAAAATGAGGCTTGGGATCTGGTGGAGTTTCTGGCTGGAAGGAAACCCATTGGCAGCAAATGGGTGTTCAAGAAGAAGACAAATGCAAAAGGAAAGGTGGAGAAATACAAAGCTCGGTTGGTAGCAAAAGGTTATTCCCAGGTGCTGGGAATTGATTTTGGTGATATTTTTTCTCTTGTTGCCAAGGTAACTTCTATGAGATTACTTTTATCTGTTGCTGCTGCTTTTGATTTTGAGGTAGAATAGATGGATGTGAAGACAACATTTCTTCACGGGGATTTGGAAGAGGAAATCTACATGAAGCAACCTGAAGGCTTTGTGGTGAAGGGTAAGAAAGAACTGGTATGCAAGTTAAAGAAGTCTTTGTATGGGTTAAAACAGTCACCAAGGATGTGGTATCAGAAATTCGATACATTTATAGGGGACTTGGCTTCACCAGAAGCAAAGTATATCACTATGTGTATTTTAAATTAATTGGTGACCGTGTTATTTATCTGGTCTTGTATGTGGATGATATGTTGCTGGTTGGAAATTACAAAGAAATTATCCAGGATTTGAAGACCCAATTGTCCTCCAAATTCGACATGAAAGATCTTGGTGCTGCTAACTATATTTTGGGCATGGAAATTAAAAGAGATCGGGCAAAGAGGAAGCTGCAGAGGTTTAATATGCAGGATAGTAAACCGGTGAAGGTTCCTATTCCTGTAGGTGTGAGGTTATCTGTTGAACAGTGTCCCAAGACACAAAAAGAGGAAGAGCACGTGTCCCGTGTTCCATATGTGAGTGCAGTCAGTAGCCTGATGTATGCAATGGTATGTACTAGAATATACATTGCACATGTAGTGGGAGTATTGAGCAAGTTTATGTCAAAACCAGGGAAGGAGCACTGGATAGCAGTGAAGCGGGTTTTCAGGTATTTGCATGGCACTAGTGATTATAGTTTGTGCTACCAAAGAAGACCAGGATTGGACAGAGTGTTGGATATTCGTGGCTTTTTTGATGTGGACTGGGCTGGAGATCTGGATCAGAGAATATCTACAAGTGGGTATGTGTTTAACCTATTTGGAGGTGCAGTCAGTTGGATGAGTAAGAAACAATCTGTTGTGGCACTATCAACTACAGAGGCAGAATACATGGCAACCACTCATGCAAGCAAGGAAGCAGTTTGGTTGCAGAGATTGTGCTCAAGTATGGGGTTAGTACAGGGAGCTATAAGAATAGACTGTGACAGCCAAAGTGCAATTTTCTTGGCAAAGAACCCTACTTATCATTCAAAGACAAAGCACATTGATGTTCAGTATCAATTTGTGAGGGATATGATAGAAGACAAAAAGGTGTTGCTGGTAAAGGTGGACACTTTGAAGAATACTGCAGATGCATTGACAAAATCTATGAGCTCTGAGAAGTTCTCTTGGTGTAGAGAAACAATGGACATTTCAGGGCTGGAAAAATGACTGAGCTCTCGTGTGGCCCCCTGTGGAAAGAAAACAACAAGTGGGAGATTGTTGGGTTGTATTATATTCTTTCCATGACTAACCTACGTAGTGAACCGAGGGGTTAGAGGGGGGGTGGAACCCCCCCTTCATTGCACCGATTACGCAGAGGGGGGCTACCCGCCCCCCTCTATGGGGTTTGGGGCAGCGCCCCGGGAATTTTTTTTTGGACCCTATATTAAGTTGGGCGAACCTACCTATGGTTTTCGGTCCATGGTTTTGGACGCGATGGTTTTCGGTCCATGGTATTGGATGCTTCGGCATGTATAAATATGTATTGTAACATTGAAAGGAATATAATGAAAAATCAAGCTGGTAGTCCCGGTTTTGGGATGCAGGAGAAAATCTCTGTGTATATGTGTTTTATGTGTTATGCTCTCGCATTGTTTATTTTCTGTGTTTTAGAATTCGTATGTAGGTAATTTCTGTACAGGGTTAAAACCTACAATGACTTGGAAAACCAATGACCTAGCTACTTTGCTCTAATATGGCCTAAGTAACAGCAAGGGAAAGGAACCGAGTTTGTCTGCAATGAAATCACGTGAAATAGCTATGCAAACTAATCAATCATGAACCTGAACACATAACCACAATTGGTATCAATTCCTGCAAATGAGAATCTAACACTAATGATTGCATGGTGAGGCAAAGATAGTGTTTTTGTTGGCAGCAAGGTCACCTTTGTCCCAGCTCATGATCTCACTGAGGGAGAGGTGAGATAAAAGGTGCTTGATGGCATTTTTCTGAAGATCTTACCTGTTATTAACCTATCAACTCAATCTGAACATAAAATGCCTTTCTAATCATCAACAATGACCTAGGTAACCAACAAGATTTTAATCTACTTAACAGAAATTATTTTGCAAAGACATAAAAGACAAATAACAGTACACAAAGGAAGCCTTGGCACTTGGGTTGGGCCCAACCCCAAGAGCTATAGGCTCCTAAAAAAAAAACTCAGAACTGATGCCAAATAAAGCTGCTCTTCATTACTAAAAAATAATCATGTCACAAGAAAGTTATACAGCAGCAGCTACGAAAATGAGCTGAGACAATGACAACACTATAGTGCAAACCCAACAGTTCAAAAAGTAACCTACGAAGGCTGAAAGCCTTCCTATTTATGCCTACGAGGGTCCTCAGTAGCCCTCCTTAACTCAAGGGGCTCGACTGTTCAAACTGCCAGTAAACAATCACTTTTCACAAAGCTGCTCGGCTGCCTTTAGGATTCGTTTTGGTGGCCTGCTGAGCTCCGAGTTGAGGGTGGAGATTTCGAGGAAGGGCCATTTAATGCAAGAGACACCCTTCCTACGAATCCTCACCCTTGTTCCTTCATGCTTGGCTGTCATCTGGCTCATAATTGCTTGGCCTTGTTCCAAAATTTGTCCAAAAAACTTGAAATAACCACGTATTAGAATTCTTGGTAAAGTGACCACCCTCATTTGTTCAAATACATAAATATACTCAAAAAACATGCATAAACTATGAAAAGTGGTGGATTGATGAAGAACAGTAGGTAAAATGAGCCCAATAAGTTACCCATTTTTGGGGCTCATCAGAAAGCCATCCCCAAGTGGAGCCACTGTTATGCCCCTATACCAATAGGTGTCATATATCATGATTGACTTGGTTTAACTCTGAAATATGTTCATATCTTTGCTTGTTTCAAATGTTTTTCATATTTGTGAAGAATATAGAGGTTATACCCTAGAAAAAGAATAAAAGGGTAAAAAGAATAAAGAAAGGTAAAAAAAAAATGAAAGAAAATGAACTCCAACAAAAAGAAAAGACCATGAAAGTGTGCAAGTCTAAATGCCACTACTATTTACTTTTGTATAATAAAAGATTGTGTGCAGCTTGTCACCTATGCCACAATTCATGAGTAGTCAAACAATTTAAGCTTGACTAGTTCATATTTTCAATTTCATGTTTTAGAAATAGAGAATAAAGATTTGACCACACAGTTTAATCTTGGCAGATAAGTAGATAGGTATAGTAAATGAAAGGAACTCAACAGTTTAATCTGAACCCTTGGATGTAATAAGGTTAGATTTAGACAGGTATCTATATGTAAAAGAAAATAAAGTTTGGAAAGGGTTTGCCAGTCTAAGTGCACCCTAATAAAGAAGTAAAAATGCTAGGCTAAGTAGGTAGGGTAAGTAGATGATGGTTGCGGAAATAAATTGTGATGAAATGGTTAAGTATAATGCTTAAATATTGTTACTTTCATCACTAGACAAGGGCATGTATCACATGGAAGGCAAATCAACATACAAAGTCAAAATGATTAACTTCCTTACTCCATTTTTCCCTAAAAATTCACTAATTTCCCCTTGTCGGCCGGATAAGTCGTTCTTGCGGACAAGACCGACCTCCCTAGTATCTAATGATATCTAGTGACAAGAAAACCAAACAAATTCTATCTTTCTCTAAATATTCAATTTATAAATAAAGGAAAATAGGTGTTTTAGGCCTACCTCGGGTCCAGTGCTAGTTTGTGGAAGCCACGCTCCATTGATCCAAATGAGCTCCCTTGTAAAGAATAAGCAAACACAAACAAGCACACACATTAAATAGCACCTGAAAAACCAATATAGTAAAGCATATTTATCATGATGATCAAGGAATTCATGAAACAAACCATATAAGACAATTTATTGAGAAAAATGAATCTGATTGTATTAACTTTAATCAAAGAAGAACTTTACAACCTTAGTGCCTTGATGTTGTAAAAGCTCCTCCTAGGGTCCAACAAGAATCTCCTCTACTTTGACAAGTTTCACTCTCTTCCCAATGAAGCCAAAAGGTATGTAATCTCTCCTCTCAAGCTCAACTATGAAGTCTCAATTCCAACAGCATTTACCCTAAAAAATGTTCAGCTTCTAACCTCCCTAGCAACCAGCCCAATGCCTTAATTTATAGTGCAATGGAGGGAAGTTACTAGGTCCACCTTCAAAGGGATAAAGCCCTCCTTCAAAGGGATAAGCTCCTCTCATCAAGGGATTAGCTCCTTTAGTTTTAGGATGCATGAACCACCTAGGAGCGAACCATCCACGTCAAGATTCCTTCTAGAATCATCCAGAATTAACCACAAGTGAGTTTTTAAGAATAAACTTGCGCCTTTTTTACTTTCACAGGGGTCCGCACCCACTCCTTTAGAGACAGAGCGGGCAGGTCCGCAGGTAACATGAACAAGGGGTGTGGGACCATAGGCAATAGTAAGAGAAAGTGCGGAACCAGAGCTTTAAAGATTTTTAAGGACTTTCTCTCATTTTTAAAGCTTGACATGAAGAGTTGAGGTTTGAGACTTGCTAAGGAGGACAATATGAATGATGATAACCCATACTAACTGCAAATAGTCATGGTGACAATATTTTGTGTAACAGATTGCCCCCTAAGGTGCAAAGTCTGTAGTAGATGAGAATTTCGTTTATCATCTAAGAAGAGTGAAGTACTTTATCATTTCGAGGATCATCTGTGGAGAGCCTGGTTGGAACCTGTAAAAACATTCAATGCAAAATATATATATGAGATCATATCATCACTGAGGTAGGCATTCCCATACTCAGATCAAAACTAACTAGAAAACTAACTACTGCTCTGATATAGGAATGATCTTGTAATACGTCACAAGTATAGACACATGTAGACACAGTATGGACACAACCATCTGTTTATGAATAGTCTACTGTATAATGAATACAAAATTCCTCGCAGCTTGGATGGTGGAAACTAGATCCAGGGTCTTGATTTCTACTTCCCGAAATAATACGATTCTATCCATGTGAATGAATGTGTCGAAGTCGAACATGGTAGAAACCACTTGATTACCAGTCAATGACGTAAACTGTTAACAAGTGTGAGAGAAACCACCAGTAATGTCAATGGCTCTCAAAGTACTCAGTACAATCCATGAGATGTGAATAGATGTGTTGATGTTGAACATGTAACGGAATCCTTTGATCGAAGGTCAATGATGCAATCTATCGTCGAAGGCGAGAAACCTGCCATTAAGGCATGCAGATCCCAAGGTACTGACGATTTCTAGATCATCTTTCTAGATAATGAGCTGAAGTCGATAGAAAACGATCCGTCGTAGGCAAGCCCACAACACGAAACCATAGATCAAGTTTGAAGAAATATAGTTGCAATGACTGACTCAGCGATGGTCAAGATGGATGACAGATATTTTGCAGATGAATGGTTTATTTGCACTGAACTTTTGAACACATAACGACACAGCAGATGGTTTGGTGACAATTGACCCAAAGTTAATACTCAGAAACCGGCTGAAGACTTTCAATATGGTTTGATCGACTTTTAGGCAAAGGATTTCCCAACCCAGGTGAATAAAAAGTGTCGTGTTCAAGAGTGGTTAAATGTTTTCTAAGACACAAAGTATGACAAACAGTTTCATTTTTCTCTCTTTTCCCCCACCATTTCTGGCAAGTACCTCTTTATTTTTAACAAGCTTGAGGAGGATAACATTTTCTTCATTATAAGCTCATCTTTTGGATCAGTCCAACTTAGTTTAAATTTGAACTCTAAGAAGGAGTGGTCCGTTCCTGTTTGTAATTGAACAGGTCCTTTACTGTTAAATTTTAACGAGTCCAGTATAGGAGAAACTCGGCGTTTTTCAATTTTAGGGAGTCTGAAAAAACTTAAGAAAACTCCATGGTTGTCCTTTTTCGTAAATTTGTGTCTCCCAAGCCCGAAAAAGTATAAAATAATACTTGAGAGAACCGCTTGATCATTACGACCAAGGAGTAATTTTCATAATTAGTGCTTCTGATCCGAAAAAGTAAAAAAGCGATCAATGACACATCGTTTTATAACCAATATCGAATTTGAAACGACAAAAATCTGGCAATATTTTCATGTTTTTACGGTCAAAAAAGGGCTGTAAGTGGACCGTCTTTTTAGTTATGTTTTAATGAGCTTAAAAAGAAAAACTCGGTAATCTTTTCATATTTTAGGAGTCAGAAAAGAGCTTAAAGGTGACTCTAATGTTTTTTGTCGAAAATGACCATTTTTCTTGAAAAATCTGTTATCCTGCACAAAAACTTAAACATTACTCATACCTGGGATGGGTGACCTCCTGGGAAGTCCTGGTTACCGGGTGCAAGCCCCGGAAGTGATGATTGATGCTATGTGATTCATTCTCCACATTTCACTAGTTTCAATCCCACTTCTTCACCCCTGTGAGCATCACCCGATGCAATGAGTGCTAAGTGAACTATTCAAAAATCATGAGAAATTAGTCACTTTACGACTACCTCTCATGGAAATGGTCATACTTTGAATGACTTACTTAACGCAGTTGAATCCCAAAAATGATATCTAATATAATGCACTGCGAAAATCCCCCATACTTAAATTCAAAAAGAGTCAAGGGATCTCTACCTAAATGGTTCATGAGGCACAATACTTGCTAAGGTTTTGCAAATGGGGTAGCAAGCTAAGTGGGCTTGATTGTGGGGAAAAACTCCACAGTTAAGCGCGCTTGAGCCAGAGGAGTTCTGGGATGGGTGACCTCCTGGGAAGTCCTGGTTACCGGGTGCAAGCCCCGGAAGTGATGATTGATGCTATGTGATTCGTTCTCCACATTTCACTAGTTTCAATCCCACTTCTTCACCCCTGTGAGCATCACCCGATGCAATGAGTGCTAAGTGAACTATTCAAAAATCATGAGAAATTAGTCACTTTACGACTACCTCTCATGGAAATGGTCATACTTTGAATGACTTACTTAACGCAGTTGAATCCCAAAAATGATATCTAATATAATGCACTGCGAAAATCCCCCATACTTAAATTACTCATACCTGTTTAAAATAGATAAAAATGCTTCAATAGTTACCTCTTTAAAGTAAAAAATAAACAAATTAAAAACTCATTTATTCAAAAAAGCTTATAAAAAGGGCTTTTGTAAATTCATTTTTACCATTTGACTTCAAAGTGAGAAAAGAGAGCTTTTGGTTAGAAACTTCTCATGAAGATTGCAGAAAATCTGTCCGTTGGAATCGAACACCGTCTCCTCCAGGTAATCCACATCATCTTACTCTTTCATTTCATCCGTTTGAAAGTTGTTTTTAGGGCTTTATTTTGTTTTTTAGGAAATTTCTAGGTTAAAAACCCACGTGTAGGGGTCTGCAAGCATAACATAGGAAACCTGCAGACCCCGACTTTTTCGTAAAAGGAAAAAAGTCAGGGGTCCGCACCTGCCGTGAAGGCAAAGTGCGGACCTACACACTGTCTCTAATTCAGAGGGTGCGGTCCCCGCAGCAAAGGTTTTCAATCCTAAATTTTTCAAATTCCACCCAAAAATTTTGATTTTAAATATTCTAATTCGCCTTTTTATTGAATGTAGGGTATACATCATGCTTTATTGGCGAGAACGAGAGCACGAGGATGTGGATCTCACCACGATTAATCATCAACTTTCGATTGATGCATTGAAGGCATGCAGATTATACAAATTCTGGGCCATACCTGGCATGAGAGCCCAGGTGGACTTTTTGCAGTGGCTGGTAGACAAGTGGAATATACAGGACCAGTGTTTCTTTATTGGTGGCCATCAGCTCGAAATGGAGCTGGAAGACATTTACTTTTTGACTGGTTTGCCTAAGAGAGGTGAACATTTGACTCCATTCGGGACTAGACCAGGTGACCAGTCTGTTGATAGCCTCTGGCTAGAGTTTTGTAATGACCAAACTAGAGACAAAGGGATTGATATCAAAACCATCTCCCATCCTGAGCTCAAAGTGATTGCGTTTACTGTTACCAGGCTCTGCGGAAGCGCAGCACTACATGTGGCCACTGGATCCCAAATGCGGATGGCAGTAGACTGCTTTCGAGGCACCATCTTCAACTAGTGCGAGGCTGTGTTGGCTAATATAAAAGGCCAACTGACTAGAGCAAAGAATAGACAACTGAAGACCTTTGGATATGGTGCTTTAGTTGTGAGCTTTGGTCTAGAGAGGGTCCCAATGTTGGTCCCATAGCATCTTACCGTTGGAGTTGGACTTCCCCGAGAGCCCAAACTAATGTGTTGGGTTGCAGTTATGGCCTGTCATCCTGAGAAGGGAACAGAAGTCGTTCAATTTACTCCTGATTATTTTCATTGGTTGGAGAACCAAGTATTTGCTATTCAGGATTTTCCTTATGCTGGGATAGACTATTGTGGTGACCCAGACATGGCTCTTCCACCAGGAGAGCAATGGGATGACTCAGGTAAAATCATTTTCAACATTTTCTAATTTAATTTTTTTTTGTTTTTATTTCGTCCCAAAATTGATAGTAAAAAGTTTCAAATGCAGATGTAGGTCCACGGCGACCAGCCACTCTCCAGCCCTATGAGAGGAAACAGCCAGCTGCAGCAGCACCAGCCCCATAGGACGAATCTATAGAGACCTTGGCCGAATTGGAGAGCCATCTAGAGCGTTTGACAGTAGACATTCCAGAGACTAGCATAGATGACATTCCTCTTAGGCTACAACGCTATGTGATTGGGGTCCCAGGACCTTTCAGGAGGTTCCTTTGTAGGGTGGCCCGTACAGTGGTTTCTTATCGTGATCATCACCAGTGATAGGATGATCGCCTGTTGTAGACTCATATGACATTTTTTTTCTTTTTGTACTATCATTTTTGCCGATCATAAGGTGTTTTTCGACCTATAATCGAAGACGATGTATATTTGACACACTTCTATGCTATACTATATCACTATTACCGGCTTATCTTGTAAAGCATGTTATGAAATGTTTTTAAATTTACTTGTATGATTATCGGAAATGTCTACTTAACATTCGAGAAGCAATTGCATCTGCTAATGTATTTAAATATCTTGGAATATGCTGATATTCAATATAGTCGAATTCACGTTCCAAGAGACAAACTCTCAAAAATAATCTCAATAACACTGGATTTCTAATGACATACACTCTATTAAGCTGTAATACAATGAGTTCAGAATCTAACCTCACAATCAAACTCTGAATCCCAAATGAGATGGATTTAGATAATAACTCAATCACTGCACTATACTCTGCAATTTTGTTCGTTGTTTGACCGAGGCTTACCCCATGCATAGATACCAACTCATCAGAGGGCGAATAGATAACCCAAGCTGCGGAAGAAATGTTCCATGTATTACGACATGCACCATCAGCAAAACCAATGTATGTTTGGAGAGATGTCGACATCTGCAATATCAAGAGTAAAATCAAGATAAGCAGGAATAATGACAAAAAACACTCTCTAAGCTAAGCAAACTTTTAATCTAAAACACACCAGCTAGAAAAAAAAAAAAAAACTAACCTAACTAAAAATCTCCACACCCAGATTTAATCATAATATCTCTTCAGGTAAAGACCATTTCTGGGTTTACCTAAAGAGACCCCATCAAACTCTACCAATTCATAGGCCCCTTTTGCCAGCTTTTTCTTAACAACATAAGGACCATGCCACATGGGTACGGATTTTCCAGCACCTAATTTATCATTTGCTTGATCGTACAACAAGACTAGGTCTCCTTCCAAAAAATTACGAGGTGTAACATTTCGATCATACTGAGCTTTAATACGTTTGGCATGAGCTTCGATTGCTAATGCAGCATCACGTCGATTCTCATCTAGCTGAGCCAAGTACAACAAACGTTTTTCCTCTTTGGAAGTGGCTGGAAATAATTCTATGGCCATTTGCAGTGACGAGATTTCGCATTCAATGGGTAACACAGCTTCCAAACCATAAACTAGTTGGAAAGGAGTGAAACCAGTTGACATTTTTACTGAGGTTTGATACGCCCAAAGCACTGAAAATAACATGTTATGCCAATTCGACCTATGAATCCAAATGATTCGTCGGATCATGATGACTAGAACTTTGTTGAAGGCTTCAACTAGACCGTTAGCCTGTGGATAATATGGAGTTGAACTATCGTGACGCAAGCCAAGTTGGTCTGTAAGTTCAGTCATCATAATATTTCGAAAATAACGCCCATGATCAGTGATAATCACTTGTGGAACACCAAACCTAGCAATTATATGATTGAACATGAAAATCGTAGCAGTTTTGCCGTCTGCCTCAAATGTAGGCATCGCCTCGGCCCACTTGGTAAAATAATCTACCGCAAGGATGATATACGCATGCCCCCTGGCTGAGTGAGGGTTACATGTAATAAAATCGATACCCCATTTCACAAAAGGATTGATGGCAATTATAGGGTGGAGAGGAGCAGGTGGAGCGCGCATCTTTCGATCAAAAATTTGGCAGTTGTGGCATTTTCGGACCGCGTTAATACAGTCTTTAAACAAAGATGGCCAGAAGTAGCCAGGTGCAATATCTTTTGGGCTATGGCAAACCCATACATATGACTGACACACGCTCTAGAGTGACAGTTATTTAGAACCCTTTTAGCTTTCTCATGAGTTAAACAACGACGGAAAACAGAGTCCGCCCCGCGACGATAAAGTGTATCTCCAATAATTTTGAATTGTTAGGACTGGAATCGTATTTTCTGACGCTCTGATCTTGAAATTTTAGGCCGAAAGGATTGGATCTGGAGATAAACTATGATATCCCCATACCATGATCTAAAGTGCTGATTAGAAACAAGGATTCGTCCGCAATGGGCTCCTCCGCCACAGTTTCCATGTCAGCACGCGGGAAGTCACACATCAATTCCGCAAAAACTAAAGATTTCTTTGACTTAGAATTTTCAAATTCTAAGTCAAACTCCTGCAGGATCACAATCCATTTGGAGTACTTGCCCCCTAGCAATTGTTTGGTCAAAATATAGATCATAGGGTTGCAATTGGAAATTACTGTAGTTTTGCGTAGTAAAATGTAATGACGAAAACGTTGGACAGCTTGAACAGCTGCCAATGCCAATTTCTCCACATGTGAATATTTTAGCTCAGTTGGATTTAAAGTTCGATTAAGGTAATATATCACATGTTCACTACCGAATTCATCTTCCTGAACTAATACCATTCCAATGGTGGAATGCGAGGCGGCGAGATATAAGAAGTAGTCCTGGTTGTAGTTGGGAGGATGCAATAATGGTGCATGGGTCAACGCGTGTTTTAGTGCATCAAAAGATTTGTCAGCTGTCGCACGGAATGTGTTTATCTTGCGGACAAGATAGACCTTCCTAGAATCTAAAGAAGACCTAACGACAAGCAAACCAACCAGACACTATCTTTCTCTAAATATGCTTCAATAAACAATAGAAAACAAGTGTTTTTAGGGCCTACCTTTGGTCCAATGCAAGCTTGTGGATGCCCTCGCTCCTTTGATCCAAATGAGCTCCTTTTCGCGAATCTGCAAACACAAACAAGGCAAACAAATTAAATTGCACCTGAAAAGCCAATTGCATAAAACATATTTAACATGAAAGTCAAGGAGTCCATGAAACAAATAACATAAGATACTTGTTGAGAAAAATGAGTTCGATTGTATTAATTCAAAAGAAGAAGAACCTTACAACCTTTGCCTTGATGCTGTACAAGCTCCTCCCAGGGTCCAACAAGATGTCTCCTCTACTTTGACAAGTTTCACTCACTCTCCAATGGAACCAAGAGGTATGTGATCTCCCCTCTCAAGCTCAACCAAAGAGTCTTAATTTCACCAGCATTTACCCTCAAAATGTTCAGCTTCTAACCTCCTTAGTCCTCACCCCAATGCATGTATTTATAGTGAAATGGAGGGAAGTTACTAGGTCCTCCTTCAAAGGGATAAAGCCCTCCTTCAAAGGGATAGCTCCTTTAGTCAAGGGATTAGCTCCTTCTCTTTTGGGATGCATGAACCACCTCAGAGCGAACAATCCACGTCAAAATTCCTTCTGGAAAACTCTAGAATTAACCCAAAGTGAGTTTTTTAAGATAAAACTTGTGCCTTTTGACTTTCACAGGGGTCTGCACCTACACCGTTAGGAACAGAGCGAGTAGGTACGCAGCTTTTGTACACAGAAGGTGCGGGACCGCAGGTGACCATGAGAGAAAGTGCGGAACCAGAGTTTACATTGATTTTTAATGTCTTTCTCCCACTTCCAAAGCTTGATTTGAAGAGTTGAGGTCTTAGACTTGCTTAGGAGGACAGTACAAGTGATGACATACCCATACTGACTGCAAATAATCATGGTGACGATATTTTTGTGTAACAGATTGCCCCCTAAAGTGCGAAGTCTGTAGTAGATGAGGATTTCATTTATCATATAGGAAGAGTGAAGTACTTTATCATTTCGAGGATCATCTTGTGGAGAGCCTGGTCGGAACCTGTAAAAACATTCAATGCAAGATATATATATGAGATCATATCATCGCTGAGGTAGGCATTCCCATACTCAGATCAAAACTAACTAGAAAACTATCTATTGCTCTGATATAGGAATGATCTTGTAAAACATAACAAGTATAACCTCATGTGAACACAGTATGGACGCAGCCATCTGTTTATGAATAGTCCACAACATAATGAATACAAAATTCTTCGCAGCCTGGATGGTGGAAACTAGATCCAGGGTCTTCATTTCTATATCCCGAAATAGTACGATTCTATCCATGCGAATAAATGTGTTGATGTCGAACATGGTAGAAACCACTTGATTACCAGTCAATGATGTAAACTGTTAACAAGTGTGAGAGAAACCACCAGTGATGTCAATGGCTCTCAAAGTACCCAGTACAATCCATGAGATGTGAGTAAATGTGTTGATGTCGAACATATCACGGAATCCTTCGATCGAAAGTCAATGATGTAAACTGTCGTCAAAGGCAAGAAACCTACCATTGAGGCATGCAGATCTCAAGGTACTGACGATTCCTAGATCATCTTTCTAGATAATGTGCTGATGTCGATAGAAAGCGATCCGTCGTAGGCAAGCCCACAACACGAAATCATAGATCAAGTTGAAGAAATTTAGTTGCAAGGACTGACTCAGGGATGGTCAAGATGGATGACAGATATTTTGCCGATGAATGGCTTATTGGCAGTGACCTCTTGAACACATAACGACACGACAGATGGCTTGGTAACAATTGACCCACAGTTCATACCCAGAAACCGGCTGAAGACTTTCAATGTGGTTTGACCAACTGTTAGGCAAAGGATTTCCCAACCCAGGTGAATAAAAATGTCGTGTTCAAGAGTGGTTACAAAGTATGACAAACAGACTCATTTTCCTCTCTTTTCCCCCACCATTTCTGGCAAGTACCTCTTTATTTTTGACAAACTTGAGGAGGATAACATTTGCTTGATTATAAGCTCATCCTTGGGATGAGTCCAACTTAGTTTAGATTCGAACCCTAAGAAGGAGTGGTTCGTTCCTGTTTCTAATTGAACAGGTCCTTTACTGTGAAATTTTAACGAGTCCAGTATAGGAGAAACTCGGTGTTTTTCAATTTTAGAGAGTCTGAAAAAACTTAAGAAGACTCTAGGGTTGACCTTTTTTGTAAATTTGTGTCTCCCAAGCCCGAAAAAGTATAAAATAATACTTGAGAGAACCGCTTGATCTTTTACGACCAAGGAGTACTTTTTGTTATTAGTGTTACTGATTCGAAAAAGTAAAAAAGCGATCAACGACACGTCATTTTATAACCAATATCGAATTCGAAACGACAAAAATCCGGCAATCTTTTCATGTTTTTACGGTCGGAAAAGAGCTGTAAGTGGACCGTCTTTTAATTCTGTTTTAACGAGTTTAAAAGAAACACTCGGCAATCTTTTCATGTTTTAGGAGTCAGAAAAGAGCTTAAAGATGACTCTAAGGTTTCACTTTTTCGTAAGTTTTAACGAATTCGAAAAAATGATAAAAATGTACTCATGGTTTTAATTTTTTTGTAAGTTTTAATGAGTTCAAAAAAATGATAAAAATTGTACTCATATGGCCGACTTTCAATTTAATTTACGTGCAGGAAAAGACAGAAAGAACTCGGCATTTTCATTTGTTTTACGAGAATGAAAGATAGCAAAATAATCTCGGGATTTTCATGAGTTTAACGAGTCTTGAAAATAACTGAAATTGACTCGAGATAGGTTTCATTTTTACAAAAGCTTGAAACAGAGAAAAACTATGCTTCAAAGTAGTTTCATTTTTACACAAGCTTGAAACAAAGAGAAAACTGTGCTTGATGCCCCCTAAGCGTAACTGCTAGAGCGCATGCCCCCCAGCTTCATTTCATTCAACTAAGTACAATCTGGATGGAATGAAGGTTCATGTACGAGATCATTTGAAAGACTCGACCTAAAACTGTAAGAAAATTATGCAAAACACTGAAATAACTAACCTAAATATACAACTTAACATTTATGAGATCTAGTCAAACTTGCGACTCAAGTAGAGGAGGATTTGCTTCATTTTTTAACGAGCTTGACACAGGAAAAGAACTATGCTCGGATTCAGTTTCATGTTTACGCAAGCTTGAAACAAAAACTATGCTTGTTATAAGTTCGCATGCCCCCAGCACAATGACGCCAATCAAGGTACATGCCCCCCAAGCTTCATTTCATTCAACCAGGTGGATGAAATGAAGGTTTACTTTCGAAATCTTGGAAAGACTCATGGGAGTTGTTTCATTTTTTAGTGAGGTTGACACAGGAAAAGAACTATCCTCAAAACCCTTCTTTCATTTTTTAAATGAGCTTGACACAAGATAAGGAACTATGCTCATGTCTACTCTCTACAATCTACCTATATAACCTACAATCTACCTAATTCATTTTTTAATGAGGTTGACTCAGTAACAGGAACTATCCTCTAAAAACCTTGATTCATTTTTTAACGAGCTTGACACAAGACAAGGAACTATGTTCAAAAAATCCTTGATTCATTTTTTAACGAGCTTGACACAAGACAAGGAACTATGCTCATGACTCCTTGTTTCATTTTTTAACGAGCTTGACACAAGACAAGGAACTATGCTCAAGACATCCGGTTTCATTTTTTAACGAGGTTGAGACAGGAACAAACTATCCTCGTATCTACTTATATAACCTATCCTTGTTTCATTTTTTAACGAGGTTGAGACAATACAAGGAACTATCCTTGAACCTGATTCATTTTTTAACGAGGTTGACTCAGTAACAGGAACTTTCCTCGTAACATCCAATTTCATTTTTTAACGAGGTTGAGAGAGGAACAAACTATCCTCGTATCTCACTGATCATGGCTTCCAACTGGAAGAAAGACATGTCAATGGACACACCTTGATCATGGCTTCCAAGAGGTCTTCATCAGAAGGAAGAATAGTTCTTTGGAAGGAACACATTTCAAGGGACTCAAAAGGGATAAGAACATCGTGTTCAAGTAATCCCATAGAGTTTTCCATGTCAATAACCGGATCTAAATCAAAGGATGATGAGCAAACAGTAAGAGGCTCACATACATCGGTAACTGAAAACATGGGACCAGTTGCCACATAATTAACCCGTGGCGGGGTAGATACCACTTTAGAATTAGGAACATTTAGGGGCGTCATATTATTTGTAGTTGAAACAAGACTAGGGAACGAAAGCTGGTCTATAGTCACAATATTTCCATTGTGAGGGAAAGACATCACGCGAAAGAGTGTCGATACGACAGCTTTCATTGCATAAACATAGTCTCGCCCAAGGAGTAAATTGAAATCCAAGGGACCTTGAACTACCATAAGATCAATACAGACAGTTTTACCCTCCAAGGTAATAGAAAAATTAGGAAGGATCCCTAAAGGTTCACTAATGGTTCTATTAAAAGCTTTCAGATTCTGCGTAATAGGCACAAGCTGAGGGGAACCTAAAACTTTCCAAGCAGTTGAGGATAAAATACCATGGAAAATTTTAAGAACCCCCCGTAAATTTATAAATATAATAAATGGGCGAATCTCCATGGTATATAGGAAAAATGAAAGGCGATTTTATCAATAATATAATATGTATATATAATTTTTTGGCGAATCTCTCACCAGGCATGGCGAATATTTTACTCAATTATAAAATCTTGTAAGATCTTGGCGAGTCTTTCACTAAATAATAAAACTTTGTAAACTCCTAGTGAATCTTAGCATAGGCTACATGTTGGTTTAATTCCCCCATTTAAATAGGCTACATTCCAGGTGAATACCATGGGTCAATACCATGTGCCATTTTGGTGAATACCATGGGCCAATACCATGTGCCATTTTTATTTTTATTAATTCTAATATTAGGGTTACTAATGGTTTTTTGCATGGTATTAATAACAATCTAGTCCATGGTATTTGTCCCATAGTATTTTGGCCATAGGTTTCACCTAAATATAACCCATTTTTTGAGTGTTCGTAAATATAAGGTGATTTATGGAGTAAATATAAAAAAATGTTTTATTTGTTTACCATACATCTCGTTTATTTATATTTTTATTAATTTACCATACATCTTTTACAAATATGGTATTTGGCCCATAGGATTCACTTAAATAAAACCTCTTTCTTGAGCCTTCATAAATAGAATGAGGGTTATGGACTAAATATAAAAAGAGGTTTTTATTTATTTACGATACGTCTAGTTTATTTATATTTTTATTTATTTACCATACCTTTTGAGTAAGTATAAAAAGACGTTTTATTTATTTACCATACCTCCACTTTACTTATATTTTTATTTGTTTACACCCTTACATGTATATAAGGTGACTTATGGAGTAAATATAAAAAATGTTTTATTTATTTACCATACCTCTCATTTATTTATATTTTTATTAATTTACCATACCTCTTTTATAAATATGGTATTTGGCCCATAGGATTCACTTAAATAAAACCTATTCTTGAAAATGGGCAAATGGATTCACTTAAATAAAACCTATTCTTGAAAATGGGCGAATGGAAGGTTGTAATTCCTAATTTCAAGGGCTAAATTTACCTTTTTTACCCTCTCCCTTAAAATAAGGTGGGCTATTTGAGGTGATTTGTAAAAATGTACTATGATACAAAATATTCGCCCGCTAAAAATTTAAAACCCCTTAATTTCGCCAAAGGGCGAACATTCGCCCCTAATATTATCCTTGTAAAATACTAACAGAAGCACCTTCATCTACCTGTGTGCGGCGTATGTCCCTACCACCAACCTTGACAATGATTTGGAAAGGGATGGAGGAAGGAAGACGAGGTTCTGTCAGTCTATTCCAATCAAAGGAAAAGACCTCAGTGCTTGGAGGGGGTTCTGTAGAAACAGGTGAAATGCCCCCCGGCATAGAAGAATCTGATGTAACAAAAAGAACCTGAGTGGTATGAAGTTCACGCTCTAAAGGGAAAGTGGGATCGACAGAATGTGAAATTGAATCGACCACTTGATCAACTAACGGATCATCAACCTGAGTGACATGAGTTTCACTCTCCAATGGAAGAGTGTGATCGACTGTACTTGAAATTAGATCAATCACTCCGTCAGTTGATGGTAGGTTGGGAGAAAGTTTACGGTAACCAGTTGGAAATTCTTGCTGTGGAACACTAAGGTTTTCCAACAATTTTGAGGCTTCATCCATGTGAGGGCAAATGTGAGTTTGATGACTCCCTTTGCATAACTTACAAGGAAACCTAACTTTACCCTTTTTCCCAGGAACCTGACTATCACTGGTTGATGGATCAATGGAAAGTTGATGAGATTTTTCTGACCATACTTCCAAGACCTTTGGAATACCAGGACAATTGATAAGGAAGTGGTCACCCTTACAAAGCCTGCAAGGGTATTTGGGTTTACGATGCATGTCGGAGTTTTCCTCAACACAACTAACACTTATAGCCATGGTTGGTTGGTTGACTTCTTTCTTATCTTGCTTCTTCTTCTTCTTCTTCTTCTTAGCCACCTGGTTACTAGCATCAAGGCTTTTACCAAGCGAAGAGGAAGAAATGGAGGAAGAAAAATTAGGTGAAGAAGGTAAAGGGTCAACAGAAGGTTGGTGATGTTGAGATGGTGAACTCTGTTGAGGTGAAGCATTCGGTTGAGGTGGAACAATTGGAGTATTTGGGGCCAACGAAGTTGAAAATAACCATATCGGTAATCCTATTGTAAATCCAAGTAATGACAAAGTAGCCATATAAGGAGGACCAACATTTCCAAAGAAAGGAAAAGTACTAGGATTCTCGTTAAGAGGGGTTCCTAGGTTGGTAAATTCCGGAACAGTTGCCATTATATTCAACTTCAGTGAATTTTATTAACAATTTAAAACTAAAATTAACAATTCACAATTTACACTTGACAATTAAAATTCACAATTCACACCTATGGTCCCTAAAAGTAAAAACAAACAAATTAACACGCGCTATCAAATCTAGGAGTCAAACCACACACAAACAGTAACTTTTTGTACCGAAAACACTAGTTGGTGATGAAATCCAACGTCGCAGAGTTCAATACAGAAATGGCGGTTGGAACAGTTACCCCGGCACCCTGCTTAATGAATAGACTAGCACAAGTTCCTCCACTAAACCGTCTCGAGTGAAGAGAACCCCCCAGAAAATCCAAGTGAGTCTAGCCGACGTCTGCTCCAGGTACAGTGGGATCTTCCCACCACTGTCACCTTAGGAAGAATCCTAAAGAATATGGTCACTAAGGTTACCAATCGAAACAAATATACCTGGGGGAACAATCTACGATCCGATACGCACGCAAGGGTAGAGTAGCAAGCTCAATCCCCTTGAAGGCTCCCTGACATAATCCAAGGTTTACCAACAAGTGACCCCAGGCTCCTCGACAATGGTTAATCCGAGGTTTACCGTTTTTAATACGTGAATATCTGGCGTCGTTCCCAATGAGGAAGGATTGATTCCCACACTGGTTCAGACACGATCTCGTGCTTCTCCTTTAAGAGGAGCTTTCCCAGAGCATAAATGCAACAATTGGATTTCTTCCTACCACAAGATACAGCTACTTGTTTGTTTTTACTGTCTTGGAGAGTTAATTACTCTCCTACTCCAAGACACTAGCCTAAGCTAAGATTGGTGGAAAGAGCCCTAAAAATGTAAAAATTACTAGATGAATTTTAATTAAGCGCTGTGTTATTTAGGCTGTTATTACTCAAAGGGGTAAATGGATATGAAACCAATGGTGTTATGACCCGACTCAAAACTGAATGCAATCGAATATGATAATGTAATCCTTTCAATTCGATGAATCCTAACTAAAGTAAGGAGAGAGTTTCCATTCACTTCCAACAATGCAAAAAGTTGATTACTAAGAGAAAATATAACAAATTCTCTAATGCACTAATTTCATCAAGAAAAATTAATGCAAATCAATTCCCAAACAGTTTTTTATTTTTATTTTTATTTTTGTATGTTAAAAACAAGAATAAAAATATGTAAATTCAAATAAAATAAAGTTGATCTAAATCTACGATTGATTTTTCAGAATGTAAACTAAGCAATTGTAATCTATGCACAATTCATTTGAAAAGTATGCAAATGTAATCTATGCACATTTTTCATTCATATTCTGAAAATGAGAATTCTAATTATGCAAATGTGATCTATGCAAGAGAATTCTCAAACACAAGATGATTCTAATGTAATCTAAGAACCAATCAAGTGCAAGTCAAGAAAATCGGGTGAGAGTTCCAAAGATCAAAAAATAAAAACACTCAAAGGCGATTAACACTCATACACAATTTAGCCCCCCCCCCGGCGAATGAGGGGGAATTTTGTTTGCAAAAACAAAACCAAAAAGATGCAAAATTGTGAAAAGACTGAGACAAACCTCCAAGTAATGACCAAAGGAAATCAAATTAAGAATTTCTCAAAAAAGAGACTCAAAACACCCAATTGATAAAAGCTTAAAACAGGAATGCCAATGGAATTAACCAAGGAAAGTTTCTGACAAGTCACATGCAGGTCTGGGCAGTGGCTAAAACCTATAAACAAATTCTAAACTGATAAAAAAGAGAAAAATTTAAAATTTTTTAAATTTTTGACAGGGTAGCAGGCAACCTATTTACATAGGTGCGTCCACGCTCTGTGCACAAAGAAAAAGTGCGTACAGGTACACACTGTGCTTAACTCAGAGGGTGTGTACCTCTCCCAAAACTATGAAAAATGAAAACTAACTCAAAATTAACTAAATTCACCCAATCCCACAATCATCAAGTCAAAAACAGAAACAGAAAATACAGTTTCTCAGGTCAAAGTATAGACAAAGAAAACAATCAAGTCCCCAGTGGAGTCGCCATTTTGTCGCACGGAATGTGTCGATCTTGCGAACAAGATAGACCTTCCTAGAATCTAAAGAAGACCTAACGACAAGCAAACCAACCAGACACTATCTTTCTCTAAATATGCTTCAATAAACAATAGCAAACAAGTGTTTTTAGGGCCTACCATTGGTCCAACGCAAGCTTGTGGATGCCCTCGCTCCTTTGATCCAAATGAGCTCCTTTTCGCGAATCTGCAAACACAAACAAGGAAAACAAATTAAATAGCACCTGAAAAGCCAATTGCATAAAACATATTTAACATGAAAGTCAAGGAGTCCATGAAACAAATAACATAAGATACTTGTTGAGAAAAATGAGTTCAATTGTATTAATTCAAAAGAAGAAGAACCTTACAACCTTTGCCTTGACGTTGTACAAGCTCCTCCCAGGGTCCAACAATATGTGTCCTCTACTTTGACAAGTTTCACTCACTCTCCAATGGAACCAAGAGGTATGTGATCTCCCCTCTCAAGCTCAACCAAGGAGTCTTAATTTCACCAGCATTTACCCTCAAAATGTTCAGCTTCTAACCTCCTTAGTCCTCACCCCAATGCATGTATTTATAGTGCAATGGAGGGAAGTTACTAGGTCCTCCTTCAAAGGGATAAAGCCCTCCTTCAAAGGGATAGCTCCTTTAGTCAAGGGATTAGCTCCTTCTCTTTTGGGATGCATGAACCACCTCAGAGCGAACAATCCACGTCAAAATTCCTTCTAGAAAACTCTATAATTAACCCAAAGTGAGTTTTTTAAGATAAAACTTGCGCCTTTTGACTTTCACAGGGGTCTGCACCTACACCGTTAGGAACAGAGCGGGTAGGTACGCAGCTTTTGTACACAGAAGGTGCGGGACCACAGGTGACCATGAGAGAAAGTGCGGAACCAAAGTTACATTGATTTTTAATGTCTTTCTCCCACTTCCAAAGCTTGATTTGAAGAGCTGAGGTCTTAGACTTGCTTAGGAGGACAGTACAAGTGATGACAGACCCATACTGACTGCAAATAATCATGGTGACAATATTTTTGTGTAACATCAGCTATTTCATCCCAAAAAAATGGAGTATTCTGTTTCAACAACCGGGTAAAACCCTTTGTGATCTCGGCGTAGTTAGGAATGAATCGACGTAAAAAGTTTGCTTTCCCTTGCAAACTTTGGAGTTGGCGAAGACTTGAAGGAGGAGGCAATTTGACAATAGCTTCAACCTTTGAGGGATCGATGCGAATGCCAGCTTTCAAAACAACAAACCCCAGTAACCGACCTGTTTCTATACAGAAAACACACTTGTGTGGATTCAACCTAATTTGATAATGCCTACATCTCATAAAGATTGCTCATAAATGGATGAGATGATCAGCTCGATGTAATGAATGAGCAGGTAAATCATCGAGATAGGGTTGCACAATGTGCTTGATGTCATGAAACGCGTAAGACATGGCTCTTTGAAAAGTTGCCCCGGCGTTCTTGAGCCCAAAAGGTAATTTGCAATAAGAAAATGTCCCCCATGGACAAATGAAAGCCGTTTTTGGTTGATCAGCAGGTAGAATATTTATTTGATTGTATCCGGAAAAACCATCCATGAAGGAGAATATTTCACTGCCGGCACAATCATCAATGATTTGATCGATATAGGGAGTTGGATAATTGTCTTTTGGACAAGCTCGATTAATATCCCTATAATCGATACATATTCTTATTGTTCCTTGCTTTTTGTTAACAGGAACAATATTCGATACCCAATCCATTAACAGAATTGGATAAATGAAACCTGCTTTAAGTAATTTTTCAACTTCTGCCTTAATAGCAGCAGCTTTTCGCGGGTGGATCTGACGCAAACGTTTCCGGACGGGTTTAGCATCCGGGTAAGTTTTGATTTCATGAACAACAATTGCTGGGTCAATTCCTGGCATTTCCTCATATGACCAGGCAAACACGTCACATAATTCTTGAAATAGGGCCTTATATGTTTGAATTTCATCTTCCGTACAAGAGGTACCTATATGAATGTTTTCAACAATTCCAGGCTTAACCGAAATGTCAATAGGAATAGTTCAAGAAATGTTTCCTAAATTTAACTCATAATCAGGATTTTTCATTGGATTCTGAGGTTCCTTGACATAATAAGTCATAAAAATAGATGAAAATTCATTTTCAAAGTGATCAATCTTAGGTAAAAACGAAGATATATGATGAAGATCTTCCCATGGTAAATCATCAACACACAGGATTTCACGAATTTGCTCATCAATGTGAACAAGTTTGGAAAACGTTGTTGAATCTGAGTTTGATGTTGAAAGTCATTCTTCATAGACCACATTCATTAAGTCAATTTCAGTTGAAAAAGGGTCGGAAAATGACTGCACGGCCTGATATGCAATTTCATATGGACTCAAAGGCATAGCATCACCAAATGAATCTATCTCAGATTCGGAAGGTACGATCCAAGGATCATCATAAACAATAGTGATTGATAAATCATATGAATGGTTGCAATAGAAGATGATGTGTTGAGAGGAGGAAAGGGAAATGTTCCTAGTAAACCAGAATTTTTAACTAGTCCTACTCCAACATCCTTATAAGAGATAGTTGTTTTGCCGACATGCTGGATACTTTCAAAAGAGGCTGGGTCGGATGAAAAGTAAGTTAGCTTGTCTATAGTTATGATCTTTCCATTATGAGGGAAATTTATAAGCCAAAAGACCGATGAAACAACAGCTGTCATAGCGTAAGACCAACTACGACCCAAGAGAAGGTTGTAATCTAGAGGGGCATCAACCACCTCCACATCTAGATTAACAGTTTTTCCTTCAACCCCTATATTTAAATCCAGTAGAATGCCAAAAGGATGGAACCCACGGCCATCAAAGGCCTTTAGAATCGTCGGGGATTGATTAAGTGTAGGAGAACCAAGCGATCTCCAACACTGGATCGACATAATACACGTTGAGGCTCCCTCATCAATCACAGTCCTATAGCAAGGTCTTTTGACTAACACTGGAATCTGGAAAGCCATTTGATGAGGTAAGCAAGGTGTACTATTTTCTAGATCGAAAATTATAAGGTTCGAGTCCTGAATGTCAACAGCTCCTATAATCGACAATAGCAATTTACCATGTGCTGGACATGATTGCAGCACCTCCAAAGCTGACATTGTTGAAGGTGAAATAGCCAAATCTTCAACAATGTTATAGTTCTGAGCCGCTCTCGCATGTGGATTGAAAGTTGACTTTCGAAGTATACCCTTGGCAGGCGGTTTGATTACTAAGTCTGGGTTAGGTTTCTCAATCTGTAGTGGAACGGAACCGGGAGTTGAAGTTGATGGGTTCGAATTAGAAGATTCTGCTTCCTTACCACCAACAGGACTTTTACTTCCATAATCTTGCGATCGTGTCGCAATCCTAACATGGGACATCATCATTATGGGTTCTTTGGAGGCATCTGAGGAAGAACCTATCACCTTACTGTCTTGACTAGGAAAAGGATCCTTCAAAACAGTAGGCGTTTGGGAACCTTTGACGATTTTTGCAACCTCAGCGCGATGAGGGTAGTCTCTTGTAAAATGCTCTTCATCACAAATGAGACAATGATAACGAGGTTTGCGTTTCTCATCAGTAGATTCCATTTTTTCTGGTTTCTCTTTTGAATTTTTATCTGTTTTATTTTTCTTCTTCCCTTTCTTTTTACCGCCGGATTTTTATTTGGCTGTAGATGACTCTAAAACATGAATATCGGCAGAAATTTCCACAGAAGAATCTCCTGTCGAGGAATCTAGTAAAGTTATGATAGGAGAAGAATTCTTGGAAGATTTCTTCTTACTTTTGGTATTAACTGTACCAATCATACCATCAGCGGCATGAGACCCTGAAGGAGCTGCAGTTATTTGATTTTGTTTAGAAAGGTTGGGGATTTTCTCATGTAACGTACCTGACTACGTATAAACTAAGTCAAGGTACTGAGCTTGAGAAATTACTTGCTCTTCAGTAACGACTCCTGCCTTAGCTACATCCTCAGTGATTTTCGGTAATAAGGATTTGACAAACCATTCTGCTAAGATCTTATCCGGAATAAAAACTTTCACTAAACACCGTCGACGTCTCCATTCATGAATGTGATCTGAAATGTAAGTGGATGTTGACTGTTTTAATGAAGTTAATAATTCCGTGCCTTGTCATATCTAACTGGAAACTGAAAATGAGTTAAAAATGAAGTAGCTAATTGACTAAAGTTATAAAAAGTGGCTCGCGATAACTCAATGTACCACTTGGCCGCAAGACCAATTAGAGTGCGTTGAAAAAGCCTTAAACGGATTGAATCATCTGAAATGGAGTTAGACGCACACCATAGGTGATAAGTCATCACATGGTTCGACGGGTCCTCTCCTGATTTTCCTTCAAACTTAGGAATATCACTAGGCAACTTATTCGGCATTGGTAGCCAAAACGGAAGATAGTTAATTGGATCGTTCGTAAGGCGCGACAAGTTAGGCAAGTCCAAAGTTGCAATGAATGGTAACTGACGATTAGGGTCCCTGAAACCCTGGGTCATGAGACCAGCCCCAAGAGGAGGATATCCAGGATAACTAGGAATTGGAATTGCATTTGGGATATTATATCCTCCCGGAAAACCAGGATTAACTGGACCATACTGGGGTTGTTGAGGTTGTTGATATCTATATCCAGGGTACAGTTGATACTAATAGACTGGTTGTTGCACAGCAGGACCGAATTGGTACTGTCCCTGGTATGGTTGATAAGTAAATTGAGGTTGACTTGTGACAATCGTACTTGGACCAGGTTGTCCTACAGGCATTTCAACCGAAGTTTGAATTGTGGGTCCAGACTGAGGTAAATATGCTTGAGGAGTTGATACAGGAACAATAGAAACTGGAGCTGTCAATACTCCAGAAGTAGGTGGGGTAGATTGAACAGATGTTGCAGCAGTTGCAGCAATCATTTGAGGCGGATTTTGAGGTGAACTAGGCCCAGGCTGAGAAACTACAGAAGGTGCAGAAGTTTGAATAGTAGACTGGACAGGTTGCTGGGGTGAACCAAAAACCAAAGGTTGTCCAGTTTGAGATGACAACTGCACATTCGGTTGCAAGATCTGTTGAGATTGAGATGGATCCCACACTAAGTTCATTCCGGGGTATGGACCCATAGCAGGTTGAGAATATTGAGGACCATAACTGGGTTGAGGGTAGGGTTGATAATTCAAAGGTACATTTCTAGCTCCTTGGACAAATGATTAACCGAAAGGTGGTTGGAAACCTTGGGTTGGGTACTGACCTTGAGGTTGATAACCTTGAGGCACGTACTGATATTGGGGTTGACCTTGAGGTACATATTGATACTGGGGTTGACCTTGAGGTACATACTGAGTCTGGGGTTGACCTTGAGGAATGTACTATCCCGTAGGTATGTACTGTCCTTGAGGTTGCCCCCCAAGCGGTAATTGGGTACCTTGAGGTTGCCCCCCAGGCAATAATTGAGGACCTTGAGGCTGCCCCCCAGGAGGTAATTGGCCACCTTGAGGTTGCGGATTTGGAATGGTACCTGACATCATAAGAATATCTTCTACACTCAATGGCTTAGTACCATTATTACCAGTTAATAACCCTTGTTCAATAGGTTGAGGAGATGCTCCCGAAAAAGTACCAGTAAGTGACTGATACCTAGAGGGAACAGAAGGAACGCCATATAAAAGGTTTCTGGAGATTGAGAAAACATGGACGATTGTCTCAACATACTTAACGGAGGATAATAACCCCTAGGTGTTGGATGAAAAGGAATGCGAGGTGATGAAAAACTTAGTCCCGGGTTTTCCAAAAAATTGGTCAATGAAAGATACCACGCGTCCCTCCTAGGTGGACTGTAAAAGATCGATTCACGCTCCCTAAGTTCTATAGCTGGTTGATTTTCAGTGATAGGTATACCTTCTTCCGGAGTAACAAGTTCTTCAGTAGCAATAAGTCCAGAAGGAAGATTTTGGGTAATGACTCTTTCTACCCTAGGTGAACTAGGACCACTGGAAGTTGGAGAGGCAAATCCTGATGTTGGAGTAGCAGTAGGTTCAGTTTCAGGTTCAGATATTTTAGGTTCCTCAGCTAAATCACTAGTAGAAGAAAAACTACCAGTAACTTCAGAAAAATAAACAGGTTCTAAAATATACTCTGGTGCTTGCACTTGGTAATCAGGATGTACAACCAAAGAAGACTCTCCTTCTTTAGGTGACCCAACTCTACTGTCGCTAGGAGTTACAAGGGCTCGTAGCCCTTCAAGCTGGCTCGGTGAAAACTCAGGAGGTTGGCCCCGAAGTCTACGAGACTTCCTCGGTAATTCAGCCACGATTAACTATTTTAAATACTTCACACGCAAACAAAGAAAAATCTCAATGAAAACCACCTAAAGTCTCTAAAGAACCAAGCAATTTTGAATCACACGCCTAAAGAATCTAGGAGGTCAAACCACACACAAACAGTAACTTTCCATACCGAAAACACTAGTTGGTGATGAAATTCAACATCGTAGAATTCAATACAGAAATGGCGGTTGGAACAGTTACCCCGGCAACCTGCTTAATGAATAGATTGGCACAAGTTTCTCCACTAAACCGTGTCGAGTGAAGAGAATCCCCCAGAAAATCCAAGTGAGTCTAGCCGACGTCTGCTCCAGGTACAATGGGATCTTCCCTCCCCCGTCACCTTAGGAAAGAATCCTATAGAATATGGTCACTATGGTTACCAACGGAAACAAATATACCTGGGGGAACAGTCTGTGATCCGATACACATGCAAGGGCAGAGTAACAAGCTCAATCCCCTTGAAGGCTCCTTGACATAATCCAAGGTTTACCAACAAGTGACCCCAGGCTCCTTGACATTGGTTAATCCAAGGTTTACCATTTTTAATACGTGTATATCTAGTATTGTTCCCAATGAGGAAGGATTGATTACCCCACTGGTTCGGACATGATCTCGTTCTTGGCTCCCATAAGAGGAGCTTCCCAGAGCATAGATGTAACAATTGGAATTTATCTCCTACCGCAAGATACTGCTACTTGTTTGTTTTACTTTCTTGGAGAGTTAATTACTCCCTACTCCAAGATACTAGCCTAAGCTATGTTGGTGATAAAGAGCCCTAGAAATAAAAAGATTACTAGATAGATTTTACTTTAAGCGTTATTTTTATTGGTTTTTTCTTAAGTCAAAAGGTGCAGAGATAAAACTTATGGTGTGAAGACTCGACTCCAAATCACTAAAAATGCACTTAAGATGAAAAACAATCCTTTTTCTTCAATGAATTTCTAGCTAGAGAAAGAGTTGAGAATACAAATGCTTGTAAAAACAAATCTTTCCTTAACAAACAAATAAAAAGAAGAACTTTTTGTCTTTTCCAATACACTGAAAAACGAGACAACTAGTTATGCTCACGAAAATTTCCTTTTTCTTTTCAAACACTCAAATACTACTAAAACAAACTTTTTCAAAAGAGATTTTTCTTTTATTTTTATAAAACACTCAAAACTATTGAAAAATATAATCTTGAGATCTATAAATTCTAAAAAGCTAATTGAAGTAAAAGCTTACAAGATTTCTTTTCAAGGATGTTTTACTTAGTTATGAGCAAACTAAGGACTAATTTGTCCAGAATCACAAATCAGTCAAAAAACAACCAGCTTTTGTTTTCTTTTCTAAAAATGAAATCCAAAACTTTCAACAGAAGTTCTTTCGAAGTTTCGCAAAGAGAAAAACAAGATGGATTCTTCAACAAAGGCAGATTTTACAAAATGGTCAGACTAATAAGAAGGCCAGCAAAAACCAAGGTGATCTGAGGTTTCTAAGGCTTCTAAGCTTTGAGTTACTACAAGACCAAAACGAAAATCAAGCCCGACACACAAAACTTCTAGGAATTTCACCTAAAACCCTAATGCCAATGGAATTAACCTAAGAAAAGTTCCTGACAAGTCATGTGCAGATCTGGGTAGAGGCTAAAAACATACAAACAAATCCTAAGCTGACTGAAAGAGAAAATTTTAAGTTTTTCAAAATTTTCGGTAGGGTCAGCAGGCCCCCAGTCTACCCAGGTGCGGTACCGCTCTGTGTGTAAAACAAAAGTGCGGGGATGTCCACACTGTGTTACAAGTAGAGGGTAAGGTCCTCTCCCAAAAGTACGAAAAACAAAAAATAATTCAAGATGTACTAAACCTACCCAATCCCACACACATCAAGCCAAAAACCAGAAACAAAGACAGTTTCTCAAGTCAAAGTAAAAGCAAAGGAAAAAATCAAAAATTCAAGTCCCCAGTGGAGTCGCCATTTTGTCGGCCGGATAAGTCGTTCTTGCGGACAAGACCGACCTCCCTAGTATCTAATGATATCTAGCGACAAGCAAACCAAACAAATTCTATCTTTCTCTAAATATGCAATTTATAAATAAAGGCAAACAGGCGTTTTAGGCCTACCTTGGGTCCAGTGCTAGTTTGTGGAAGCCACGCTCCATTGATCCAAATGAGCTCCCTTGTAAAGAATCTGCAAATACAAACAAGCACACACATTAAATAGCACCTGAAAAACCAATATAATAAAGCATATTTATCATGATGATCAAGGAATCTATGAAACAAACCATATACGACAATTTATTGAGAAAAATGAATCTGATTGTATTAACTTTAATCAAAGAAGAACTTTACAACCTTAGTGCCTTGATGCTGTACAAGCTCCTCCCAGGGTCCAGCAAGAATCTCCTCTACTTTGACAAGTTTCACTCTCTTCCCAATGAAGCCAAACGGTATGTAATCTCTCCTCTCAATCTCAACTAGGAAGTCTCAATTCCAACAACATTTACCCTAAAAAATGTTCAGCTTCTAACCTCCCTAGAAACCAACCCAATGCCTTAGTTTATAGTGCAATGGAGGGAAGTTACTAGGTCCACCTTCAAAGGGATAAAGTGCTCCTTCAAAGGGATAAGCTCCTCTCATCAAGGGATTAGCTCCTTTAGTTTTGGGATGCATGAACCACCTAGGAGCGAACCATCCACGTCAAGATTCCTTCTAGAATCATCCAGAATTAACCACAAGTGAGTTTTTAATAATAAACTTGCACCTTTTTGACTTTCACAGGGGTCCGCACCCACTCCTTTAGAGACAGAACGGGCAGGTCCATAGGTAACATGAATAAGGAGTGCGGGACCGCAAGCAACAGTAAGAGAAAGTGTGGAACCAGAGCTTTATTGATTTTTAAGGACTTTCTCTCATTTTTAAAGCTTGACATGAAGAGCCGAGGTTTGAGACTTGCTAAGGAGGACAGTATGAATGATGATAGACCCATACTGACTGCAAATAGTCATGGTGACAATATTTTGTGTAACACCCCTAAGTACTAAAGGTATCTATAACAAGTTAGTGGGGCTCAGAGCATTTCTCTGACTTTTGGAGGGACCGGGCCCTCGACCTAACAATTTGTAATTCCTAAAGTACTTAAGTCCCTTTCATCAATATTTACCCCTTCCTAAATTCGTTCATCCCCTTTAAAAGGTTTTCCTAATTAAAATCCCCATTTTACTTAGGGAAATTAAAATGTTCTATATACAAAACCCCTCACATATCATTAGCCTAAGGTATAAGTGTTGTATGATGAAATACATTTTCAAAGACATTTAACTTAGCGTACTTCATATTTCAAAGTCATATTAACTTTTAACTTGTATTATTATTTAATTCCCGAAAAGAATTACCCCTTACCCGTATTATTGTTAATAAATCCCAATAAATTATATATCCCACCCCGATGGTTAAATATAACCGTAAATCAAATAACAAACGGGATTAATTAGCTAATTTATAGTTAATTAAGAACCCAACCTCCTCGCCATGATAATGATAATTAATTAAGTCATCAGGATTAATTAATAACTCAGTTACCAATGAAATCATCCCCGATATGATTAAATCTTTTAATTAATATCGGGTCTGCCCCTGTTATATATCAGTCATGTCATTGCCCCGTCTAACGTCCGATCGGATCCTTCAGATCTGAAGACCCTCGCACATATCATGTGGGCCTTTTGTTCAACCTTTAGTGTGCGATGTGAGTGGTTTTGTGAACAGTGCCAATGCTACGTGTCAAGCAATGTATGGAATCGCTCGGCTCCCCCCAAATACCACTTTCCCTCCATAAGAGGTGCGATGAAACCCACTTACTACCTCCCGCTAATGACAAAATGTCAAGTCACCCCCCCTGACGTAACCCGTCCGTGTCATGAAACTCGCCAAAAAATTTGACTTTGCATAAAAACAAAGTTAATCCATTTTTCGTCCTTATTTTGAAAAACTCATGCATGCAGCCAATATATAGGAATTGACCAACTCATACCAAAATCATCAACCACCTTGAAAATTGTTGCCTGACGTCTCTCCAGTCCATGGAGTACTTCCAGTCAACCAGTACACCATTGCCAGTCGCCCAAATACAGGTATTGACCAGTTTCTCCCAGAAACCTTGTCAAATACTAAAATTCCACTGTAATTAAGTTGAAACCCAAAAATTCCAGGGTAATTTAATTGCTAGGCTTAAAATCAAAGACTCCCGGGACCTCTGTTTCACCTATTTTTTCACTCAAAAAGACCCATTTTCATCTCTGAATCCACAAGAATCAGAAATGGAAACCCCCATGGCCCTAAATTTTATGACAATTTCTACTCCCCATAGGGATCTAGACCACCTTCCCTTGGCCGATAAAGACTTCCAAAGTAAAGACATTGTTGGCATTATGGCACAGGGTTGGAGCTATGGCACAGGTGTTGTCCTTGATGGCAACTCTCTTTGGTAACAGATCTCAGTTCAGGATTTTAGAATGAAGGAAAAGACATATACCCAGGTTCATCTAGACGAAGATGCGTATACATGCGGGTTAGACGTTTCAAAGGCACGTATGCGTATACACGTACTTTCATGCAAGGAAAAGCGCGTATATGTTGGAGAACTTACCCTTGGTCCGTGGTAGTTAGTCCTTGGTATTTGAACCTATGGTTTTGGACCATGATACCTCGTCAGAAGTGTTGATCCCAAGTATTGGGTCCGTGGTATTGATGTATTATGGTTTTGGACCGTGGTATTGTGGAAGGCCTAAAACTATAAAAGAGGAAGGAGATCATGTGGCAAAGAATCATTTGAATTATTATTGAATATCTGATAAAGTGCGAGATCTGAAATATTGGTGATTAGCATTGTGGAGCAGATCTAGATCTGAATGAAGGAGGAACCTTAGCGCAAAGAAGGATAAGTTCTATTGATGGGTCATAATCTCTTGGCTTGAATGATAATATCTTTGCATGATTTTGATCTGTTATATATGGCGCATGCGTGATCTATAAATCTGATAATTTGGGTTAATTAGTGCCTGAATATTTGAAAGAGTGAATTATCTTTTGTAGATCTGTACGCAGGTTCAGTTCAGCTAAGGCGCGTATATACGCAGGTTCAGTGAAGGAAAACAATGTATACGCAAGTTGTTCCATACTCAGAAGCGTATACATGTAGGTTTCAGGCTATTAAAGTAGCGTATATATTTTGAGTTGTGATCTTGCTGCTTCTGTTTATTGCTGTAGTGTTCTAGGTTCAGATTTGGTGTGTGGTTACTGTTATTGTGATCTGGGTACAGTTGTCAGAGAAGTCTTTATTTTGATTCAGTTTTTGATTGGTGAGAAGGTGATTGGTTAATGCAGAAATTATTGATGTTTGATTGATGTTATTTGTGGATCCAGCCTGAAAATTTATGAAACGTGTTCCCTGAAATAAAGAGAAGGTTGTAGCCTTCTGTAGGCCAGCACCTACGTACTAGTATCTTGGCTAGTGCAAGAGCTAAGGGGGTTGTAGCTCCCTTCCAGGAGAAGCTAGAAAACAAGAGAGGGTTGTAGCTCTCTACAGGTTGCAGCCTGCGTACTGGTAAAGGACTGCACCAGTACAATTGTAAAAAGAAGTTTCTAATTAAAGAGAAGATAGAGACGAATTGCAGCAGGTGGTTTTCACCCACATTGGGTTTCCACCTTATATCTTGTGTTCTTGTGTATGATTGTCTTCTGCTCTATTTTTACTGTTCCTGGTTACTAGTTAATTGATTCTGATACACAGATTAACAATCAACATCTGACAGATAAAGTAAATTATAAGTTTGCATTGTATACGCGGTTTTATTTCGACATAGTTGCGTATATACGCGGGTTTAATTAGTTGAAGTAGCGTATATCATCTGAATTTGAAAAAGGGAATATTTGACTTAATAATACTGATTCACCCCCCCTCTCAGTATTATTTCCAACAATTGGAATCAGAGTAGGTCCTTTAGAAGAAGCTTGATCGCTTGAAGGAAGATCGTTCATCATGAGCAACTATGAGAGGGAAGCATCAATCAGGCCACCAATTTTTGATGGGACAAACTTCGTTTATTGGAAGGTAAGAGTTACTGCCTATCTTCAATCTCTTGGTACAGAAGTCTGGGATATCATAGATACAGGGTATGCTTTTCCATCAGCAACTCCTACAGATCCGGCTGAGAAGAAGAAATATGAAACAAATGCAAAGGCGGTCAATACTCTATTAGGATGCCTATCTCAATCAGAATTTGTCAAGGTAATGCAGTTTAAATCCACAAAAGAGATATGGGACAAGATTGTTCTGAGCTATGAAGGAGATGATCAGGTAAAACGAGCAAAACTTCAAACCCTCAGGATTCAGTATGAAAATTTTAGGATGTATAACGATGAAAGTGTGGCTAACTATTTTCTTCGTGTAGATGAGATTGTTAATTGTATGAAAAATTTGGGTGAAGAAATAAAAGAGGCTGTTGTGGTTGAAAAAGTTCTAAGATCTTTGTCCCCTAGGTTTGAATCTAAAGTTTCTGCAATAGAAGAAAAAAAGAATCTACAAAGCCTTAAAATGTCACAACTGCACGGAATTCTAACTGCTTATGAAATGAGGAAAGGAGGTCCATTAGACAGGACAGAAGCTGCCTTCAAGGCTTCAGGCAAAGGAGAGTAATATGAGTCAGGACACGTGTCAGAAGAAGAAGAAGAATCAAATTTTGTCAGAAATCTTCAACGGGGTACTGGACAGTTCCGAGGTAAGTTACCTTTCAAATGCTTTGCTTGTGGAAGAGTCGGTCACTATGCTGCCAAATGTCCTCACAAGGATAAGATTGACAAAGGGAAGGAACCTGTTAGATGGAACAAGAAACAAAATGCAACTAAGAAAAGTTACTACACTCATGAAGACAGTGATGGCCTATCAAATAGTGACGAAGATGAACGAGGTAATGATTATAAACTTTTAATGGCCTTTGAAGATGATGATTACATGGACACTATAGATGTAGATGGTTTTTATGAAGAGATTTCTCGACTCAAAATATGTTTAGAAGAAAAAGATATGATCATTGATACTCTGCAATTCCAACTTGATGAAAAAGAAAAATCTCTTAAGAAGTTAGAATGTGAAATTGTTGGCCTTAGAAAAGAAATTGAGAAAACAAAGGCTCTTAATCTTAAATTTGTTAAAGGATCTGAAACTCTGGATGAGATTATCAATGTACATCTTTCTCCACTAATCAAGACAGGTTTGGGTTATAAGAGAAACATCTCAAGCATCCACCTCAAGGAGTTATCTTGATGCAGCAAGGAGGAATGAGCAAAATCCCAATGGATATCACCAGGTAAAGCAGGGACGAATTACATTAAGAACAAACAAAGACTACCAGGTAAACCAAGGGCAATCCATCTTAAGGGTGAACAAAAGCTACAACCAGCCACAGGTAAAAACTTCTCAATTTGCTTCAAGAATGGATGACAATAGAAATTACAATAATTTGGCTGGTAGATTTGATAATCGCAGAAGTTTCTTCAATGGTCAATGTTTCTCTTGCCACAACTTGGTCACAAAGCAGCTCAATGTGTTGCTTATAAGACAATCATGACTAGAGAAGCTCAAAAACAAAGAAGTATGATTGGGATTACGAAAAGGACCTATAACAACTTTTTGGCCCTTGAAAATGAAATTGAATGTTCTATTTGTAATAACTGCGTTCATGAAGATTCTGAATGCAGGAGTAGGTTTTGGCAGACAAAGGAACAAGCCTCAAGCACCAGAACATGGAAAATAAATGAACCCAAAACAGAAAGATGTGGGATAGATTTTTATGCAGAAGGACAAGAAAATCTATGGTACATCGATAGCGGATGTTCGAAGCATATGACAGGTGATAAAGAAAAACTTGAATCATATACTGCTTTAGAAAAGGGAAAGAAAGTTTATTTTGGAAATGATACCCCTGCAGCCATAAAAGGAAAAGGCACTGCTCAGTTGAAAGAAAAGGTCAAAGCTGGAAATGTTTTGTATGTTGATGGCTTGAAGCATAATCTACTAAGTGTCAGTCAGATGTGCGATCAAGGAACAGAGGTAATATTTCGATCAAATGGATGTAGTGTTCGTGATCTTGATACAGGAAAAACAGTGATCAAAGGCAGAAGAACTCCAAATAATCTATACATATTTGAAGAAGGACAACAACAATGCTATTTGAGCAAGGATGATGAACATTGGTTATGGCACCGGAGGTTGGGGCATCTAAGCTTTTCACAAATAAGGAAAGCATGCAAATACCAGGCAGTTCGTGGTCTTCCAGATATCAAAATTCCAGACAACACCATATGAAAATCATGTCAGTTTGGTAAGCAAACCAGAACTAACTTCCCTGAGAAGGAAGGATCAGCCAGCAGGCCTCTTGAACTAGTCCATACAGATGTATGTGGTCCATTTAGGACAAGGTCACCTCGAGGAGAATAATACTTTATATTATTCATTGACGACTTCTCCAGGATGGTTTGGTTGGGACTTATGAAACACAAGGACGAAGCATTCTAAAAATTCAAATATTTCAAAGCCTTGGATGAAAACGAATCAGATCACAAAATTAAGTGCCTCAGGTCCGACAGAGGTGGGGAGTTTACCTCAAATGAATTTTTCGACTTCTGTGAAGAACATGGAATAAGAAGGGAATTCTCTACAGCTAGGACTCCTCAGCAAAATGGAGTGGTGGAAAGGATGAACAGAACGGTCCAACAAATGGCTTGTGCTATGCTTGATGAGTCTGGGACTCCCGCAACCTTCTGGGGTGAAGCTGCATTTGCTGCGGTTGTTATTCTCAACAAAACAAATGTCAGAGTGAACAGCACTCAAACTCCTCATGAGCTCTGGTATGGTGAGACTCCTTCGGTAAAGCATTTCAAAATTTTTGGGAGAAAATGCTATATTAAGAATACTGATGAACAGCATGGCAAACTTGAACCTTGAGCAGATGAAGGCATTCTCCTTGGTTATTCTCCCCACAGCAAAGCATATAAGTGTTACAATAAAAGACTTGGAAGAATTGTTGACAGCATTGATGTAGTGGTTGATGAAAAAGGATACATCCCTAGGCAAGTAAATCATGAAAATATCGAAGAGGATGAAGACTACTCTCCAAATCAGACAGATGATGAAGAAGAACCTCAAGAGGCACCTGAGGAGCAAATAAGGATAGAAGAGAAGACTCCATCCAGGTACATTCAGAAGAATCATCCAGAATCTCAGATTTTGGGGCAGAAAGAAGCAGGTGTACAAACAAAAAGAAAAATTGCAGAAGCCTCAAGCTATTTGGCATTGCTCTCCTCCACTGAACCACAAAATGTAAGAGAGGCATGCAAAGATGAATGCTGGGTCAAGGCGATGGATGAAGAACTTGAGCAGATCGAAAAGAACAACACTTGGGAGTTGGTTCCTAGACCAAAAGATAAGAATGTCATAGGGACAAAATGGATCTTCAAAAATAAGTTGAATGAAAATGGGGAAGTAATTAGAAACAAGGCCAGACTTGTGTGTAAAGGGTATGCTCAACAAGAAGGAATAGACTTTGAAGAAACTTTTGCTCCCATTGCTAGACTTGAGGCCATCCGAATGTTCCTTGCTCTCTCAAGCTTTCAGAAGTTCAAAGTTTTTCAAATGGACATGAAATCAGCCTTTCTGAATGGTGAATTAGAAGAAGAAGTGTACATTGAGCAACCAGATGGTTTCATCCTTGGGAATGATCCAAATCTTTTATGTAGACTAAAAAAGGCTCTCTATGGTCTTAAACAGGCTCCAAGGGCTCGGTACTACCATTTGGACAAATATCTTCATCAACAAGGTTTTTCAAAGGGATCAGCAGATAGCAATCTTTAGATAAAAATTGAAAATGACAAATTGCTAATACTTGTTGTGTATGTAGATGATATTATCTTTGGCAGCAATGAAGAAGCTATGAGTAAAAGCTTTTCCTTGGTGATGCAGAAAGAATTTGAAATATCTTTGCTTGGAGAACTGACATATTTTCTTTGTTTGCAAATCCAACAAAATGAAGGTGGTATCTTCTTGTCTCAAACCAAGTATCTCAAGTAGATTTTGAAGAAATATGGCATGGATGATGCAAAACCAGTATGTACCCCCATGGTCACAGGATGCAGCCTCAGTGCAAATGATGAATCAGCAGCAGTGCATCAACCAACCTACAGATCTATGATTGGAAGTCTACTTTATTTGACAGGTACCGGACCAGATATCATGCATGCAGTGGGAATAGTTGGAAGATTTCAGGCAAATCCAAAGGAAACTCATCTTCAGGCAGTCAAGAGAATCTTCAAGTACCTTAAAGGAACTCAAAACTATGGCTTATGGTATCCTAGAGATACAAATCTCACACTTCATGCTTACACAGATGCAGATTGGGCCGGAAGCGTGGATGACAGGAAGAGCACAAGTGGTGGTGCATTCTTTATGGGTTCCAGATTAGTATCTTGGTTCAGCAAGAAACAGAGTTCGATTGCTTTATCTACAGATGAAGCAGAATATGTGGCTGCTGCATCTTGCTGCACTCAACTTCTTTGGATGATACAGACCTTGCAGGATTTTCAAATCACTTGTACACCACCTATCTCCATCTTATGTGATAATACAAGTAAAATCAACATTTCAAAGAGCCCAGTCATGCATTCAAAGACCAAGCACATACCGATCAAGTATCACTTTCTCCGGGAACAAGTATTGGAACAAAAGGTCAAATTGGAGTATGTTCCTTCTAAGGAACAAGTTGCTGATATTCTCACCAAACCACTACCCAGGGAGACATTTGAATACCTCAGATAGAAGCTGGGAGTAGTTGATGCATCATCTTGCTATTAAATCGTGTCTGTTTCAGAGAAAAATAAGTGTACGCGAGTTGAATGAGGAAGATCTGCGTACATACGCCGATTTATGCAGATGCAGTCGCGTATATGGAGTTCTGAAGAAAATCAGCAAGGACAGACTCTGGTTGAAGAGAGTCTGATATGGGTCTGACAGAGACCATCTGGCACAGGTTCAGGGGGAGTAGATAATCTTCTAATAATGCATTGTTGGCATTATCTTAGAAGCTTTTGGTTCTAGTTCACAGCTGTTGTTGGTTTCAGGTAGAACAGAGGCAGAGGGAGAACATAAGGAAATCTTGGTTGTTGATCTAAATGATGATGGACAGATGCTGCTACTATCAGTTATTGGTGACTTTCATAAGTCTTGTTCTAGATATTTCATCTCTATGTCATGTATCTCTTTTGTGGTATCTCTTTTATGGTGTCAAGGTCATGTAATGGCCTATTTTGGTTCCCCCACTATGCCTGGGATGAACATGTAATGAACTAGGTTGTCATATGTAATTTTCTGATGTATCCCCACTTGGTTGGGTGATGGATGTATGTATTGAGTCTTTTGGTGATAGAAAGGTCTTTTATAATGTATAAGTCATGGTTCTTCTTGAAGAACATCTTTTGCAGATCTTGTCAGGGGGAGCATGGTCAGCACAGCAGGGCAAAAATTTCAGCATGTACTCAGGGGGAGCACAACCCTTTGCCCTTGATGACAAAGGGGGAGAATGACTTGAGGATTTTGGGTTGCCATCAAGTCCAAAGGGGGAGATTGTTGGCATTATGGCACAGGGTTGGAGCTATGGCACAGGTGTTGTCCTTGATGGCAACTCCCTTTGGTAAAATATCTCAGTTCAGGCTTTCAGAATGAAGGAAAAGACATACACAGGTTCATCTAGATGAAGACGCGTATACACGCGGGTTAGACATTTCAAAGGCGCGTATGCATATACACGCACTTTCATGCAAGGAAAAGCACGTATATGTTGGAGAACTTACCCTTGGTCCATGGTAATTAGTCCTTGGTATTTGAACCTATGGTTTTGGACCATGGTACCTTGTTAGAAGTGTTGATCCCAAGTATTGGGTCCGTGGTATTGATGTATTATGGTTTTGGACCGTGGTATTGTGGAAGGCCTAAAACTATAAAAGAGGAAGGAGATCATGTGGCAAAGAATCATCTGAATTATTATTGAATATCTGATAAAGTGCAAGATCTGAAATATTGGTGATTAGCATTATGGAGCAGATCTAGATCTGAATGAAGGAGGAACCTTAGCGCAAAGAAGGATAAGTTCTATTGATGGGTCATAATCTCTTGGCTTGAATGATAATATCTTTGCATGATTTTGATCTGTTATATATGGCGCATGCGTGATCTATAAATCTGATAATCTAGGTTAATCAGTGCCTGAATATTTGAAAGAGTGAATTATCTTTTGTAGATCTGTACGTAGGTTCAGTTCAGCTAAGGCGTGTATATACGCAGGTTCAATGAAGGAAAATAACATATACGTAGGTTTTTCCATACTCAGAAGCGTATACACGCAGGTTTCAGGCTATTAAAGTAGCGTATATATTTTGAGTTGTGATCTTGCTGCTTCTATTTATTGTTGTAGTGTTCTGGGTTCAGATTTGGTGTGTGGTTACTATTACTATGATCTGGGTACAGTTGTCAGAGAAGTGTTTATTTTGATTCAGTTTTTTATTGGTGAGAAGGTGATTGGTTAATGCAGAAATTCTTGATTTTTGATTGATGTTATTTGTGGATGCAGTCTGAAAATTTATGAAACGTGGTCCCTGAAAGAAAGAGAAGGTTGTAACCTTCTATAGGCCAACACCTACGTACTAGTATCTTGGCTAGTGCAAGAGCTAAGGGGGTTGTAGATCCCTTCCAGGAGAAGCTGGAAAACGAGAGAGGGTTGTAGCTCTCTGCAGGTTGTAGCCTGCGTACTGGTAAAGGAATGCACCAATACAATTGTAAAAAGAAGTTTCTAATTAAAGAGAAGATAGAGACGAATTGCAGCAGGTGGTTTTCACCCACATTGGGTTTCCACCTTATATCTTGTGTTCTTGTGTATGATTGTCTTCTGCTCTGTTTTTATTGTTCCTGTTACTAGTTAATTGATTCTGATACACAGATTAACAATCAACATCTGACAGATAAAGTAAATTATAAGTTTGCATTATATACGCGGTTTTATTTCGACATAGTTGCGTATATACGCAAGTTTAATAAGTTGAAGTAGCGTTTATCATTTGAATTTGAAAAAGGGAATATTTGACTTAATAACACTGATTCACCCCCCCTCTTAGTGTTATTTCCAATAGACATTAGTTTGGAAGAGTCCCCATTGAAATGTCATTGCAGATGCCGAGACAACTACCTAAATCATGCAAACAACATAGGTTTATGGGAATCCGATCTGCTAAAATACCAGTTTCCAAGTGTACATGTGTTCCCTGAAATAGTCCACTACTACCATGCCAAATATAAACCCACTATGAAAGTTGTAATGTCTGAAGATAATGAAATTTTGTTCAAAATCACACCTGAATCCATTAATGAGATGCTCCAGCTGCCAAATGAGGAAAACCTGACTCCACTCACTATTTCCGATTTACGGGAAAGATTCGCTAGGCTGTCCAGCGAAACAAAAACCCAAATCCTGCAAACCTTCATATTTGCAAAGAAATACATGCCCAAAAACCCTCCACCCTATTAGTGTCTATATCTTCATCCCTCCATCAGTGATCAAATTCTCTTGTTGCATTGCATGTTAGGTGTCTCACTCGATCAGTTGCATTCCATTAGGGTCATGGATCATCTGATGGTAGTGGCGTATTATATATTTTCCCTCATGTCCTTTACCTACTGGCCAATTTTCATACATCCAGATCATCTGCAGTCATTTTTTGTCTTTAAACTGCAAAAGTCATTTTTAGGGTTTTAGGTCTCATTAGGTCTAGGGTTTCGTCAATAAAGTCTTGTCAATGCTCAATAACAGTCAGCAGGCACATGAGGAGGTCAAATAAAGTCTCAGCAACAATAATTTCCATTATCACATGTTCAGTGGTTGATTTTTCCTCAAAACCTTGTTTTGAGGAAAAACAAAGTTTTTATGTTTTCATGTACAAATTTGATGTAATTTCATTTTTTCCCATATGTAATAATTTTAGAGGTAGCCCTGGTCACCTTGCCAAGCCTCTGCAACTCCACCACCTGCAAAACAAACAAAAAGTCAAAGCATTCAGTCCATCAAAGGCAAAAATAAAGCAAACTGCCAAAAAACAGAGTTTTAAAAGCAAGTGAAAATCAAACATTAGAAGAGTGGGTTTTCTTAAGTGCAAAATTAAAAGTCATTGCTATATAAAGTCTATTCATATCAAAGAAGACTCATTTGCATGCCAAAAGTGAAGGAGAGCAAGTCATTTGTGTTTTCAAGAGCCAAAGGAGCGATTTTGTGTTTAGAGGGTGAAAAACGCAGGTGCGGCGCACCTGGGTTAGAGCGCGGCGCACTCATCTAGCGCAGCGCACTGGGCGACAGTTGGCAGTGTAATTTTATAACAGGCGCGACGCATTGAGGCAGCGCGGCGCACCTGTGAGGTGGCGCGGTGCACAGGGCTACAAGGCCCGAATTCACTCACAACCTCTTCCAAACTCACAAAATTGCTAAATTCCTCATTATCCAAGTAAGTTAATACTCCCTCATGGCCAATGAATGAGTTTATCTTGGTGTTTATGGTGATTTAATGGGAAAAATTTGAAACCCTACCTCCTTGTATTGCTTGTTAAAAAACAATTGCATAGGGTTTACATATTGCATATTTTGCTGCTAAATTCCACTCCTAAGCATTTTCACTCCCTCACTCCCTCACTTCATTTTCTCCCTCCCTTTCATTCATATTTCCCATTCCATATTCCCCATATCCCTAAACTACTAACCCTAAATCCCTAATTCCACTATCCCAAACCCTAGTCAAATATCCCCAAACCCTAATTGCTATCCCAAAGCCTAAATATTATTCCCTAAACCCTTTCATTCCCCCAAAAACCTATCAGCAGCATTACCAAACCCCTCATACACATTCCCTCCATAGTCCCTCATACATTCATATCTTTGGCAGCAAAAACCTAAAGACACCATAAAATCTCTTCATACTCATTTGAGAAAACTCAAACATTGGCAAACATGGAGTCAGATTCTTCCTATGACAGAGATGAGGAAACAGTCAGTGACTCTTCTAGAGAAATGCATGCACCAAGAAGGCCTCACAAGAGTGGAAAACATAACCGGGAGGAGCCTACTTCACTTGCCGAGCTGTTGGCCTATCCTCTTGCTGTCACATGCTTCCAACACCAATCTTGCTATCAGTTTTGTGAGTTGGTGGAAAGAGTCAAATACCACCATGAGCTGGCAAGACTGTTTGTGCTCCATCTCCATGATGGCCAAGTCAATTTGGTAGGTGTGACATTCACCTTGACACCTGAGACTATTGCTCAAGCAACCGGTATTCCAAATGTAGGTGAGCAGTGGAATAAGAGACAGTTGGTAAACAGAGATCATTATGAGCCTTACATCAAGGCTGGTTTTCAGAGACATGTCAGTAGAGTTTTCCCATTCAAGTATCTACAGGACACATATGCTCCCTTGATGAAACTCATAATTAGATATTTCAGTTGTGAGGGCAGATTTTCTCGTCTGTACGCCTATCATATCAGATTTTTGATGCACTTTACTAGGGTGAGGATGATGAACCTCCCTATTTCATTTGCCGAAATATTGAGAAGATGACCACCTTAGTGCAAAGGAAGCCTCCTCATTAGTAGTATAACAACATTTATCACTTTGCACTAATCAAAATTGTGGTTTTGCATCAGCTTAGTTTATTGAATATCTCATGGGAGGATTTCATTGCACATGAGGTCTTTACAGGTCCTCAAGTACCCCCATCAGTTTTTCATGAGGCAAGAGAGCCTTCACATCAGCAGGAGGTTCATGAGACACAAACCACTAGTGTGCCAGTGTTTGTCACATACCAAAAGGGCACTAGGAGGTTGTTTGCAGTAGTGAAACGAGTACTATCTCCACCCGGGGTGGAAGGGGTCTCAGTTTCTCCATCAGCAGAGTAGGTATAGGACAAGGGTAAGCAGCCCTTGCATGATGAGGGACCTTCAAGAGGTCAAGAGGCAGATTTCATTCTCATTCAGGATGATGACATTGATTTGAGTTCAAAGCTCAAAGAGATCATTCGGGAGCAGCAAGATAACATTCAGCATTTGTCTCTCAACCTGGAAAGAGCCAAGTGGATTATCAACTATTTGGAGTAGAGGAACAAACAACTTGAGGATCAGCAAACCATCATGGAGCTCAAAAACATAAAGGCAAACTGGCAAGCTGCAAGAGGAGGAAGATCAAGTTGACAACACTTGAACAAGAAATTCAAGATGATCATGAATCTTGGCTTGAGAGGACAAATTTTCACTTGGAGAGGATGTTAGAGAAGGCCAACAGAGAGAAAAACATGTTAAGGAACATGGCATACCACTACTTGGCGAGAAACAAGGTGTGCAAAGCGAGAATCAGGATTTTGAAGGCCAAGTTGAAGAAAGCCATGAGGAAGAGAAAAGAGAAAGATAGACTCCAGATCTTGGCTGAGGCTTCCTTAGCCCAACACAACACCTAATGAGGAACACTCAGCCCAAATTTCAAGAAATTTGGGGAACTTTTTGCAATTTTGAAAATTTTGGCCTAAAAACAGGTTTTTCTGCCTGATGCGCCGCGCCACTTGGCGCGCGCTTTTGCTAGAGACCTCCTTTTGAGGAAAACTCAGAATTTTTGGATTTTTCATGGAAAAATATGAATTCCCTCACATGGCCAAGAAATTTTGACAGGTTTTGAGCTTCCAAAAAGGTCAAAAACACCTCAAAAATGACCTTTCTGCCCCTTTTTGGACACACAGGAAGCAGTGTTGGGAGAACTTAGTTTTGGAGGGGAAAATGAAGACCAAATTTAGAAATTCCACTTGTTCTGGAAAGTAGACAGGTAGACCTTTCCAACAAGCCCACTTGGAGAAAATTTGGTGCACAGGAAGGCCTCCAAAATTAGCTCCAAAGTAGCGTGGCGCATAGGGAAATCAGCACGGCGCACAGGATGAAATTTGCTCATTTTGGCCAAAAAACTCTATTTTTCGCCTAGTTTCTTCACAGTTTGACTTTTCTCTTTCTAATAGTCAAAATCATGATGTAATTTAATGTGACTTGATGGATTTTGATGTAATTATGCTAAATTTTCACTCATAGAGCTCGATTCATCATGAAAAAATAGTTTGCAACTGAATGAATCAGATTCCTAGATTTTAGAGGCATGATGTTCCACTACCTACTTTTCAGTTCTTAGTTTAGATCTTGTTGAAATAGATACGAAACTCATGAATTCAACCCCTAAAGCCTAGCATGAGTTGTTTGTTGCCTATATCTAGTAGTTTTTCAGTCATTTGTAAAGGTTGGACTCTTGTGAATGCTTTGAGCATTATTGTACATTCATTTTCAGCAGTTTGGCAAAGGAATTGACCAGGGTTTGCAACACTTTATGGGATTCTTGTGGCATCTTGATTTGGTATTGTGTTTCCTTCTATAATTTTTAGTTTACATGTGTTTTATGTATGCCATCATCTCTCTTTGCTCATCTTAACTAAATCAAACAAGGATAAAGGTAGAATACATTGAAATTGCAGTGCTCTACCTAGGGTTTGTTTAGTTATCTATGTTTTCAGCTGTTTGAAGAGGATCCCTGAGACTTTCATGCCCTCTCCAACTCCTCACCAGTCTAAAATATCTCCATCTCACTCAATTTGAAGTGCTAAACCATTTGCCTACCTCACCCCATAGAGATCTCTGCAAGACTGTGTCCATTCCCCAGACCCAAATTTGCCTTTCACATTTGAGCCAGCAAACCCATATTAAATTCAATCAAACACCTATGTACACATACCTAGCCTAAAATCAGTCTTAATATCAATCATCTCAAGATTTTTTGACCATATTTTCTGAGATTGACAAGGAGAGAGCCCTCTCCTGACCTGGTAGGGCTAGCTACCAAGTTAAGCGTGGTTTGATGTTACCCTAGATGTTTCCTTTCTCAACCTGAGGTAGATTTAGGCCCTAACACACCCTATATCACTACCATGTTTTCTTAGCTTGGGAGGGAAATTATCAACATGATTTCAGCTGTATTAGGTTTCACTACTAGTGAGTTTGTTGAGGAGATTGTTTTTGCCTACCTATCCATTTTCACTCCTGGTCAGCCTCCAGCAGTAAAATTTGATTATGCCAAGTTCATTGTTGAAAAGATGCATGATCAATTCATGAGATTTGAGAATGAAAGAGTGTTCAAGTACTCTTTAGTCTTGTATCACCTATTTATCTATTACCAAAGTGACAAATTCCCATTTCCTATACAAAATATTGATACCAAAGGTAACCCCAAGTCAGTCTTCTTCTAGACCCCTATGTTTCATAGCTCCAACACATACACAGAGCTTACAGATTTATTTGTACATCCAACAATCACATTGCTACTAGGACACCCTCCTCCTAGGATTAGTGATGATATAAAGAGAATTATCCAATTGTCAAAGCAATATAAGATAGGTGGCTGGTACTTGTACCATAATCACACTGAGATTAGAATCTATGGATGTGAGTTGCCTCCTTTCGAGCTACCCAAATATCTTCCCATGAGATTGTTTACCCTGGAGTAATATATGCAAATGATCAGCTCCGATGAAACCCATTTCACAAAGGAAAAGAAGAAAGCCCAACTGAGGATAAAGGATCACCTAGGTCCCTTTATTTGCAATAACAGAAGAGTAGGCATAGAAGCATAAAAAATCCTTGAGAGACTAAGACTGAAAAAGAGTTTCATCTGGACTTATGATCCACATAGTTTCATCTGTGATAGAATAATGAAACACAAATTGTCACCCTACCTCCATCACAGAATTCTTGAGATAGAATAATATGCCAACTAGAATGAATGGAGGGAAGGGACTTTGATAGAATGAGATAGTGATCAGGTTGAGGTTGATAATGTAATGAAAGATTTGGAGAAGAGACTTGACTTGGACTCTTTTGTACAGGTGCATACAAAGTCTTCCCAAAGGCTGGCTGAAACTTCTCAAAAGCAAATATCAGAAACCAGTGCTCCGACAGCTGAGCCTTCACAAGGACAATCACAGGAAACAAGTGCCCCTACATCAGGGCAACCACAAGCATCAGAACAGCCAGAGAAATTAGAGCAGCCTGAAATCTCTATAGAATTGGAACCACCACAGCCACATCCTGCTCAAACTAACATGGAGACTCCCCCAGTACTAGAGACTCCTTTAAATGAGGAAAGAAATTTGAAAAGAGAAAGGGAATTAGCTACCCCTTCTAGCAGACCCACAGATCAACCCTTTGCTAGGAGGCAAAGGTTAAATCCATATTCAAAGGAGAAATTCATCGGGAGACAATAGAAAGCATGAGGAAGGAAGGTACAGACAGTTTTCAAACATTCCCAACAGATGGGACACCTTCAAGTTCACAGAGGCAGGAACTAGAAAGACAACAGAGTACATATGTTTCATCCTTCAGGTCTTCTTCTGAGAAGATTATAGACCTAAAGGGTAGGTTTAAAGAAATCAAATCAAGGAATGAGCAACTTAAGGCACAAGCATATGCTCAGTACTTAAAGATGGCCCCTACAAACCAAACCAGATTGATGTCAGCCTTTGACATCAAAGAGGGCAAAATGCAGATGAGTTTCTTGAAACCCACAGTGCAACAGCCAAAATCCTTGGCAGATTACCTCAAAACTGATTTTGAGGTTTTGGCTAAAGACATCCACCCTATAGACCAGATTGAACTACACAAGCAAACGGGTGAGATGGTGTATTCAACTCTGACCAGCAAAGCAATGATGGCACATAGATTGCAAAATTCATTAAGCAATACTACAACTCAATTGCAGCTGGAGAAAGCCTCTTCACAGGCAAAGGACAATAGAATAAAATCATTGGAAGAGCTGGTAATTGAGTTGGGTCATGACCCAAAGGATGTGAAGGCAGCAGAAAGTTTAATCAAGAAAAAGAATGAAGACATAGCTGCACTTAGAAAACAGTTGAAGTTACCACCACTCATTCACCCTCAGACTGCTGAAGTGATAGAAAAGAAAAATGAAGAAGAACTTATGGACTTGGTCCTTAAGTTAAACAAACAACTGAAGGAAATAGAGCAAGAATTAGAGAAAGCAGTGCAGTCCAGGCAGAGTGAGTCGACCACACAGCCTCAAACTGTAGTGCCAATTGTTTCAACAGCAGTCCCTTCTACACTGGAAAATGTTTTAGCACCAAACATTCCTTTGGCAACAGCTGCACCCATAGAGGCAACAGGTACATCACAGGTAGGAACACCTACACAGAGCACAGAGGACTTGATTAAGTCAATGGAAGAAATGAAACTCCAAGTGACAGAGCTGTAGAAAGTGAAAAAGAAATTCACTGTCATGGAACAGAAATATGATTGGTCAAAGATAAATTATGCAGAGGAAAGAAGGAAAAATAAGAGCATGTCAGAGCAAATAAAAGAATTGTAGAAGGACCTGACATTTGATAGGCCTTTAGAAGAGATCAGAAATATATTGTGGACCAATATCATTGATTCCATCAATGATATTTGGTCATCCATTCAAATTATTTTTAAACAAATTGATTTGGTAAAGCTTGCTCTTGAAGAAATTGGAAAGACCAGAGAAGAGCTGGGTGGGAAACCCGAGGAAGCTATCAGATTAATAAATTTTCTAAACAGTAAAAATAGGCAATAATTGGAGCAACTAGACATTCAAGATAGGACTGCTACTATCCTTGAACTAAAGAAAGTTCTGACAAAAAGGAACTTAATGCAAGGCCTAGAGAGAAGATGTCAAAGTATGCAGGAGGATATAGATGAATTCATGAGAAAGTTTGACATCTTAAGGAGTAAATGACTCCCAAGTCCTTTAGTTATCAATGATAAACTAGTGGTTCAGCTCGACTACATTGATAAATTACATCACCTACCTAACAGTCAGGCTAGTTCATCTGCAGCCAAGTCATTGCCCACAGGGAAAGTTCTCTATGATGGTTTGGAGAACCTTTTCTTCATTGAGCATGAAGTGAAACACTTATTCACAGTCCAGCCTAATTTTGTAAAATATACTGAGGCTGATGAAATTTACAGGAAGTTGACAAGAACAAGAATACCAAGGGATGATTGGTGGACCAACATGACTGACATCCTATAAAATTACCATGGTAAACAATGAGGTAAATATAAATAATTACCATAGTAAATTTGGGTAAAAAGGATGAAAGCTGGAAAACAGGTAAAGTGTATCAGTTACAGGTGAAAGAGTATCAGTTAAAAAGATCAAATCAGATATCCAACACAGAGTTACTAGGGCAACAACAAGATGCAGATTCGTAGAGCATACCTCCAGCTCCTTCAACGAAAACAGGGACAACACAATCAGTTCACTTTCTGTTTCTATATTTGAGACCATCTGTCTCTATATTCATGTAAAAAGATATTTAGTTTTCCTAGAATAAATCTCATTTAGTTATGAGATATTTTGATGTAAATTTTGTATAAATACTTCCTTATTCGAAGTATTAGGTGTGGATTCTACAACATTTCTATAGACATTTTCTTCTGGAATTGAAGTGATATTGTACCAACATTTGTATAGCTTGCTCGATCAAGGAATAAAGCTAAGGTAGTTTACAGGATACTTATGTCAAACAGAAATCAAATAAGTATTCTATATCTCTTTTGCTTTACTGTTTCCCTTGTGTTTATTAATAATCATATGTGATTGCATGAAATCTGAATGATAAACGAAATAATGATATTTCAGAATTTTCTTTGCTGCAATCTGTTTTAAAAGTTTTATCTTCTCAATGTTTTCTACTACACTATCATAGTTAGGAAATTCTTGAATGCTCCCTTACTTCATGGCTTTTCCCTTTGGCTCAATTAAACAAAGAATTCTTAATTTCCCTTTGTTGATAGGCCTATTCTATTCCTCATTTTGACCCCGGTTAAGGGATTCTTGATTGCCCTTTCTCCCTAGTTAGACCATCTCATCCACTTGAACTTGATATTTGCCTTTTTTTTTACTACCTTGCCCTATGAGTTTCCCTTTAGTAAGTGATCTGATCCAGTTAAGCTAGTATTCGATTGACTCCATAACCCAATGGCTTGAAGGCCTTGCTCCATCCATCTATTCCCAGAATTCCACCACCCAACCAAAAATCCCCTACAAGCTTTCATAGCTAGCCTAATATATCACAAAACAAAGCTAACTCATAAAGGGAGAGCCCTCTTTGAGTATAGATTGGCTAGATTTTGTACTTAAATGATTGGTTTGTGGTTACCTCGGAGTGTCCCTTCTTTTGATAACTTAGAAGGGAAAATCTGAGTGATAACATATGGAGCAACCTTTAAATTCCTTGTTATACTGAGAAACTCATTGACTCTAGAGGCATTGTAGCAGTACCTCCAAGGATACTCCTTTGGCCAAGGAAATTCCCTGTTGATCCATGAAAAATAAACTCTCGTACAGTGGTCCTTACAAATATTGTGGGGATCATATGGATTGAAGTCCTTGGTGCCGAACTCAAATTTCACTATGTCCTTAGCCTCGACATTTGCAAATGAAGAGTGGGTCGTGGTGCTTTCTTCTTCCTAGGCAACATTGCTGACAACCCTGTAGAAATATGGTATGATACTTCTTGCATGATCAGTTTATTAGTGGCATATCTTGGTAAGACATGCAGCGGCCTCTATCCACTAAAAAATCTAATGAAGGTGCCACCTAGTGAGGCATACTAGTATGCAATGTCTATTATTGCCTCCATTTCTTCTCAGGACATGTAAGGTGGATCTTGTTCAAATAATCTTATATATAGGGATGATAAAGTGGTCAGCTATCCGTGCCATTACTCCTCGATAATTGCATTCTGAAAACAACTTGCAATAGATGTTCATGGCAGTCCCTTGTTGTTTCCATGTCTAGTTCATGCGAGGTTAATGTTTTTGTGCACATATTGCATCTAGTAAATATGCATACATATAGAACCTTGCTTGCTCATCCTTTGGCAGATTTTGAGCCTAGGCTACATGGGCCTTCAATTGTTGATCCAATAGATCCGACTAGTTGAATGACCTCCCATCATTCACCAACTGATCCAACAAGACTGCCCACCCTTTAGGAAATGTTTTTCTTCTCTATTGACCATGGATTCTATAAGCGAGGATAATCAAGATCTGGTAAGCCTTCCTAAGGGACTTTGTCTTATACACATGGGTGGGTGTCTGTCAAAACTTTGATGGCTCTTTCACCTAGTGCTTGAAAATGTATCTTGTGTTCAATTAACTGTGGGTGGAATAGAAAAGTGATTCCATGTGCTTCACTAGCTCAGGCAAGTGATACATCTGTTGAAAGTCTTCTTCCCTGAAGATGGCAAGCTTCAGACCGCTGGCAAAGCTCAATGTCATAGTCTATTCATCCATATGTGAGACAATCCAACTGAAGATGTCTGCACATGGGAAAACGGGATGCCCACATGCAACCTTCTATAACCTTGATTGTTGGATGCTAAGATAAACTTGTCAGTCCTCTAAATCTGCCTCAAAGTCCGTTGCAAAAGTGTCTTTGATATGTTGCCATGCTAGTGTTGTTCCCTTCTCTATAAACAACTGAGCATCAACGTAGAATGGTAAATCAATTGATGTCTACTCATTTGCTTCCCCATTACTTCTCTTGGTGGTTTCCTTTGATGCAACTCTCTTAGATGCCATGGTAACTGTGACTACTGGAGAATGCTTAACAACTGATGTAATTGTGGGACAAAGAGGACACTCATGGCAAGACAATGTCAGTTTAAAGCAAAAAAATTTCAAGGAAAGTCAAAGTAGCAAGTTAGGCACTATCTTGGAAGGATTGCACAAATTTTCTTGACAGGGGGTACTGGATGACTGTGGGAATTGTGAAGCCCCAACAGCCAAGGTGGAAGCTTGATGACTGGAACTGCATAATGTGTAGTTCAACCTGGGCAAAGGCCTGGGAGAGACTACACATTGTGCAGTCTCAGTGGCCAAGATGAGAGGATGGCTCCTGTAACTTTGTAGTGTGTAGTTAGAGCTAGCTTATACTGTGCACTATGCAATTCTAGAGGCTAATCCTGTGGCTTGATCCTCCAAATTGTGCAATGTCAGTTATGCAAAGTGAGATCCAACTAAGGGAAACCCAGATCTATCCAAGGGAATTGTGAAAACACAATCAGATTTGAGAGATTGTGTGAAGTGGAGTTTGGATCTGACTAATCATGGATAAATTCATCTGAAACAAGTGCAACATTTTATCAAACAGAAGGAAAACGAAGTAAGTGAGGACAGTCGCAGTAGTGACGACCATAGGTGCAAAAATAGGAAAACTAATGCGACACTTGGGAAAGGCAATATAAAACTTAAAAAAACACTTCTACAAGTTAAAACAAGTCAAAATGCCAAAAACCATGAAGCGAAACAATCAAAACAACACTCACACAAGTGAAATGACAAAAAGCGATAGAAAAGATGACAAAAGAAAATAACAGTAAAATTCACCCAGAAAAGTGACGATGATCCCTTAAAAGTTCCTTGATCTCTTCGGGAACGCTAGGGCTCTAAGATAGAATTCTCAAATGAGCTCTAAAGGCATCGGATAACTATAGGTGAGCAAATGAGGTTTTATTATGTGCATGCCTGAGATCAAGGACAAAAGTGACACTTGCTGGAAACTTATAAAAATAGCAACATGCCACCTTTGAGGAACTAATAATAGATCCCTACTTCCTAGGGATTATTTTTTCCCTTTAATTTTCTTTCTTTTCTAGGGGAAACTTTCCATGCATATTGTTGAGCAAGACTGCACAGTTCTGCGGAACTAGGCAACTTTCTGGCTAAGTGTGCACTGCGTAGTTTTTGAGCTTAGTGAGGGTTGCGTAGTTTATGGGCTCAGTGCTGGCATACCTTCCATGACTACGCAACTTATAAGCTCAAAGTTGACTTCCAATCTAATCTACTCAATTCTAATCATCAAGCATGACTTCCTTCCATGACTGCGCAGTTTCTGAGCTCAAGGTTGACTACTATTCTGAACTGCACAATTCTAATCATCAAGTTTGACTGCCTTCAAGGATTGTGTAGTTTATGGAGGCAAGCCCAGAATTGTTGTGTGTACCAAGTTAGGAGATCAACTTGTGACATCTAAGTGAGCAAACAAAATAAAAAATGAAAAGATAGGTCTCATTCGAAGCATGAATACCTGGATCAATGCAAGATGAGTTGTTGTAGATAACAAGGGAGGCTCCAAAATCAAAGCATAGGGAAAATTTTGGAGGGTCATTATAGCCGCTACAACACAACAAAGAAGAATAGGAAGAGGAAAATTAGAATGAAGAGCATGATGATGAACAAGAAGAATAAGGCGAGCCATTGTATCCATAAACCCCATCGAGGCATGTCCAAAAGAATAATCCATATATCCAAATTATTGGAGATAAGGAATCAAGATTTCAAACTAGAAGGAATCTTGTTGGCACAACAAGCCATGATAACTTAGCTTTGTTATCCTTGATGGAACCTCAAAAATTTTCTCAAGCTAGTCAAGATGAACATTAGGTTAAGGCTATGAATGAAGAACTATATTAAATTGAGAAGAATGAGACATGGGAGTATGTTCCAAGACCTAAGGACAAAAATGTGATTGGAACCAAGTGGGTCTACAAAAATAAGTTGAATGAATATGGAAAAGTAGTAAGGAACAAAGCAATACTTGTATGTAAAGGATATGCACAAGTCAAAGGTGTGGACTTCAAAGAAACATTTTCTCTAGTAGCCAAACTTGAAGCAATAAGAATTTTCTTGGCCTTTGCAAGCTTTAAGGGGTTTAAATTTTATCAGATGGATGTAAAATCAACATTTCTAAATGGATAACTACAAGAAGAAGTATATATTGAGAAACCAAAAGGATTTCAACTATCAGAAGACAAGGATTATGTGTGCATATTGAAGAGATACATGTATGGTCTAAAGTAGACACCTAGGTCCTAATACTCTAGATTGGATAAATATATTCATCAACAAGGATTCAAGAAAGGGGAAACAAACAATAGCGTTTACATCAAGACTAAAAATGATAATTTTATAATCATTGTTTTCTATGTGGATGACATAATTTTTGGAAGTGATGTTGAAACTATGAGAAAAACCTTTGCAGAAAACATGTAGAAAGAGTTTGAAATGTCTATGTTTGTGGAAATGTATTTCTTTCTAGGTTTTAAGGTTCATCAATAAAAAAAAGGTATATTTATTTCTCAAGCCATGTACCTTAAAGAAATATTAATGAAGTTTGGTATGGAAATTTGTACACCTATGAGAACTCCCTTGACAACAAGATGCAAGCTTAGTAAGGATGATGAATCTTCAGAAGCAAATCATACCATGTATAGGTCCATGTTTATCAACCTTCTTTACTTAACAACTTCAAGACCAGATATCATGCAAGTAGTAAGTATGGTGGGTAGATTTCAGTCAAGCCCAAAGTAAACTCATGTGAATATTTAGATATCCATAAGGCACCAAATATTATGGCTTGTTGTATCCAAGGGGCACATTCCTTTCTCCTAGGCCTTGTACATATGTTTATTGGGATGGTAGTGTTGTTGACCAGTGGGAGGGCCTTATTTTTAGGTAGTTATCTAGTCTTCTGGATAAAAAAGAAACAAACCTCCATTTCTCTATCCACAACTAATGCAGAATATATTACATCAACATCGTGTTGCACTCAAGTTCTATGGATGAAGCAAAATCTCAAGGATATTCAAGAAAATGTTGATGACCATATGCTCATCAACTGTGATAATATGAGTACTATCAATATATCTAAAAACCTTGTTATGTATTTCACAACAAAGCACATTCCTATCAAATACCATTTTCTTTGAGAATAGAATGCTAATAAAATTGTTAGGTTGGAATACATTCCAACAAAAGATAAAATTGAAAACGTATTTACCAAACCTATACCCAGAGAAAGTTTTGAATATCTCAAGTAAAAAATGGGTGTAATTTATTTTTCATGACGGGGAGTGGTTCAATAATTTCAGCTAAGAAGCATAGTGGTGACAGGGGGAGTTCAAGGAAAGAGTATGTATCAACACACAGGGATTATATTTCCTTTTCCATTGATGTCAAATGGGGATAATAAGAAGACATAAGGTAAAGAATAGTTAGAAAGCAGATTAGGGGAGTCTAGATAAATGACTAGCAGATATTTGGTGGTGTTTCCTTCAATGCAAAAAGGGGGATTGCTGAAAATATGTTGCCATTGATGTCGAATGCAGTGTCATTGATGCCAAATTCTAGCAGCATGGGAGATTGTTGAAAGTGTTATTTCATTATGAATAACATGATTGTCAAAGTTGTATTATGGATAACATATATTTGAAGGCATTTCTTCTCTATCTCCCTACCCCAATTGAGAATAAAAGTTATATGGTTGTGTAGTATGCTCTAAGACCTTTCCAAATTTATATGGAACTTTTCCTAACTCCCACAAACTTAGGAGAAATCTGGGTTCAAAGTGGATAGGCTAAAATGGATGATAAAAAGAAAACTTGTGTCAAAAAATCAAGCTTCTTGGGTAGATATGTTAATTTGGAAGCTCAGTGAAAAAATCCAACCATGGGATGAGATTCCTATATTCGAGAGGACCAATTTTTACTATTGAAACGATCAATTTGGAAAAGTGTATTTTTGAATTAAAAGGCCACATGTGCATATTTGATCAGGTCATCCCTAAAGAAAATTGGACACCCTTGGAAGGCTATACAAGTGAATTCAACCTCATTTGGACAACCATCTCAGATTAATCTTATATTTCCCTCTCTTGGTTTTGGATTGTGCGGGTCTGAGGAAGCTACACGAAGGAATGGGTTTGCATGAAGGTGAAATTGAAGAGTATGAAGCTCGCATCTCTATTTTACTATTTTGGGTCTCAGCTGAAGGAATGTCACATAGAAATTTTGGTTACAGCCACACGCTGGCTAGCTCATTTGTGTAGTTGAATACTTTTAACCACTAGCATAACACATCCTCCCTACGACTGGAAACTATGGTTTGGTTTTTCAGTTGACTGATTTTTTTGTTAGTTGACCGAAGTGTTCGGAAGTTGACTATAGACAGTGACATTTGACAATAGGAATCTGAAGCAGGGGTTTTGGTTATTAGTTTGGTTGGGTTCTGTTGTGCTATTCAGCAACCCCCCCCCCCCACATTTATTAATATAATAGCTAATATTATATTAATAAGTAGGGACCCTTGATAAAATCCTTCAAAAAACAGATTTAGCATTTAGACACTTTCTTTTAAATTTTTGGAATAAAGCAAGATATCAAGTCAAAACCCTTTGAAAGCTAGCAATACTCGCCTTTTCGCATACTGCTGGACCAAGTGTGTCAAAAGCCTTGTTCACAAGAAAAAATCATGAAAAGTGATCAAAAGGAATCACCACGCTTAACCTAGATATCATTAGGCTTTTTTCATTTCAAGCTAGGGCTTAAGGCATTTCCTATTAAAATAAAGCCTGTATCGAATATCGTCATTTGCAAAGGGTGCACCCTCACGAAGTATGTTGAAACATGCGAAATGCGATATTGCGATGATACGGTCAACCTTATTGCATCTCGTCAAAAAAACTTAAGAAAGGTTTGAAATCTTACGAACTAAGCGATGTTGCGAAATGCAATAAAAGCTCGGACCCGATTAAAGCCTATGTCATAAAGTAGCACTTAAGTTCGTTGTGCAATAAAAAATGCTTTATAAGGTAAAAAATTCCATCAAACAAGCTACGCTTTAAACAATAAAGAACACACCACTTATCTCGCATCTCACATCCCGCAAAAACCTAAGGAACTCTAAGAAAGCACACAATCAAATATGCGATAATGTGATTTGCGATATTGCATCGCAATCGCAAAATCAGCATTCTCGCAACTAAAGCTCGCCACCTTAAAAACTTTTCCTTCTCATCTTACGATGCAAAACATTAATGAGCAATGAAGGTAGCGATAAGGAACCGTTAGTGGATATTTAGTATGGGTTAATGGCATTAATGTTGAAAAGTGGCTCAACATGATACGATATCTTTTCATCTAAATTTAATTAAAACTCCTTTATTTTCACCTTTTCAAGGTTATCTGTATCATTTATCCTAATTTTCGTTCTTTCTTGTGTCTATTTGATAGCTTCTTCTTTGCTCCATTTCAAGAAAAATCCGTAAGAAGAGTCATTGGAAGAAATGGAAAAGAGGGGAAAGGCGGCTACGTATGAAAAGTTAGAAATGATCCCTCTTTTATCTGATACTACATGCAGCAGAGACAGAGGAACTTCAACATGGGAGGCCATGTATGATTTTTTAGAAGAGGAAAAACCAGGGCCGCTCGTACCAAAGGCCACGGTCGATGCTCATGATTCCTCTAACGCCTCCTACTTCGAGACATCATGCTCATTCCTACACCGCATAGTTGCAAGACCAAAGATAATCCCATACACAGATATGATCAAGTGGATAATTGATGTGGTGGACGTCTCAGACAGAGAATTCAAGAATCACAGGAAAGAGGTTATGGGATCTTTTTCAGCAGATAGCCTATATGACTAATGTATCATTTACCAGAGCCACAAAAGCTCTACAATAAACAGTTCCTCAAGAAATTTGCTAAAGAGAATGAAGACCCAGCAGATGTCACGTAGGCCTGGACAACAAGCGAAGGCAAGCTCAAACAGGATAAGATGGGTATGTATTCTACGACATCTATCTCTCCCCCTTATAGTTTCGCAGTAGCCGTGCTATGTAGATTGTTCTGTAAACCCAATAGCACCAAATTTTCCCTAGAATGGCTTCCATTAATAGATGCAGCTGTGAATGCAACGATAATGAATTGGGCTCAAATTTTATCTAATAATTTGGCAAAAGCCATTATGGAATATAGGAGAAAAAGAAGCCCCTCTATAAGGGTTTATCCCTCGTTCTTCATGAGCACTTTTGTAATGGATGCAATATTTTTTAGTTCTAAATTTCCCATTATGGGATGGAAGTGGATCGTGCAAGACCCGCTTCCTATCCATGTGTACCATAATATTTTGTGGGAGTCTCAGTTTCACCGTGGTTTCACCCCCATTTTTATAATATTTTTCAAGGAGTTATGCTATCGATCCATAAACAAGTCTACAACACAACCGCCCATAGGTTTTCAAAAGAAGCTTAAGTGGATATCTTGCCTATAGCTAGATGGTTTGGGGAGGAAACATTATATTAGAGTATTTTGGAGCATTTCTTCACCACATGTTCTCCCATACTATGTCCCTGACAAATTAATGGCCAGGGAGATAGCCTACCAAATGGCAGGGGAAGGTGGGTTGAGTAGAGGATTGAAAGAGCAGAAGAAGGCCATTTGGCCTACATTTCCATTGCAATGTGGTGCATTTGCGCTACATGATTTTGGACATGCATGCAAAGAAGCAGAGATCATGAAGTCTTTGAAATTAGCTACAATCCCAGGAAGGTAGTATGACCCAAATGGCACTGCTAAGGACTTCACTACTATGGTGAAATTAAAACCATTCACCCATGAGGAGGACGCCTTCGATGACCTTTTCCTACAAAAAGAAACATTTTCAGAAGTGACGCACATGGAATCACTAATTTTTATCCCAGGTGATGTTAAATATTTCCATTATACAGAAAAAGGAGATTATTAAAGGTCCAATTAGACCTACTACAGATTGAACCAATAAGGGAGCCAACTCCCAATGTAAGCTTGAAGGACAGCTCCAAAGAGAATTCCGAAGAAGAAACCAAAGAGAGATCTACTAATGAGTCAAATAACTTAGAGCACCAATCTCAAAATGGGGGAGGCAATAAAAATAAAGAGTTCGAAAGGGACACAGCTGGAACTACAAAGGAAATAGCCAAGAAAACCTCGGCAAAGAAACAGGCAGAAGTTCACTCTACATTGACTCAATCAGCAAAAACCCTAGTTATTGATTTGGAAAAGGAATGGGAACATTTCAACAAGAAGCTTCACACAGATGAACAAACATCTAAGATACAAACTCCTAAGAAAACACAGCACAAGTCAACTCAAGAAACAACAGTAGAAAAAACTGTAGGCACTTCGGATGTTGAGCTCATTCCTGCCACCTCCACTTTAGAAATTATTTTGAGAATTGAGGAAATTCCTCCACTAGATGTATTTTATAATCCTACCCACAAAGTTGTCATCAAGAGACGGAGGGAAAAAAGAAATTTAGACATTGCAGCTATTACGACTCCTGACAATGAACCAATGGAAATTGTATGGAAGGACTCACCCATTGACCCATATGAAAATCTCACAAAATTGTGGCATTTCACATGAGCCTATGCTACGACAACTATTGACAAAGCAACAGAGGTCCAAATGCTACTTAAAGAAAAGGAACAAATAATTCTATTGTTGGAACAACAATTAGCTCAGGAGAAATCCAATCAACAAGTAGAATTACAAGTAGCCCATATCTAGCAAGAATTTGAACAGATGCAAATACAACATCAGGTCAGCCTAGCAAAAAGAGATGCACGGATACAAGATATGACAGATAAGTATAAAGACAATCTACAAATCAATGAGTTCATAAAGGAAGCACTCAGTCTTAACTCCCAACTAATGCAATAGAAGGAAGTTCTTTGCTAAAAAATCTCGCAAATAAGTCCTTATTGCGAGATTAGTGATAAGCTAACAAGCCAAGTTGTCAACATGAGACTTGAGTATGACAAAATCCATAAAAATATTTCTGACTTTATCACCTGGAAAGAATCAGAAGATGGGAGAAAGGTTGATCTGCCAAAGCTAGAGGAATCACATAAAGACATCTTGTTCACATATTGGGATTCTCGGCTCAAGCAAGCGGAAAGGGCAACAACGATCGCAACAACAACAAAAAACAACATAATAGAAGCCATCAATGAAAATCTGCATGGTGCCAACCTAGTTACAGAATGCATACCAGGATTTCTTCCAAATGTCAAATAGTTAGAGCAGCAGTGGAGGCAAGCAGCGAAGGAAAAGGAGGAGGTAATCAGACAAATGAGCAAGCTAAACTAGGAAGCATATTGGCAGTTCTTAGTAAAACCATACAGCTAGTGGATGACCTTGAGATGCTTAACAACCTCCACACAAAAAATGGTGCCAGCGCTAACAGACACTATATTTTTTGGGCAGTTAAAATCTACAGTCGACTAACCGATGCAGCTCAAGCCTATGACAGATATTTGCAATATCAAAGATCAAATGCAAAGGAATTAGTGACTTAGTTTATTTTTATTTTAGTTTATTTTCGCATGATCTAAGGAAGGTTGTTTAAACCTCCTCAGCTATTTTTGTAATAATCTATTTTAGGATCTATACTTTAGTATTTAAACCTTATCAGAAAAATTCTATGAAACATTGCACTTCTGTGCTTTTGAGGAAGTTTTGATGGAATGAATGGAACATGATCTATTTTCTCTTAAATATCTAGCATGCTCTACTGAAATGCACTTTTGTACTCTTAGAATATGTTGGATTGATTGAAATTAGGTCAATATTGCTAAAGCACATGAGAAAGACCCGTCATATATGGTACTTTTATTTATGATCTTGTTTTATTTATGTAGCAGGCAATACTTCTTCTTTTAATTGTTTTATGTGTGAAAGTATGAATTATAGTTTAACATTATTGCACTTTTGTATGATGTTGGCTTTGAATTTATTCTGAATACATGAATTATTTTAAATGTGACATATCTTTCATAATCGTTTTGGCTAACTATTTATCCAAAACAATTACTGTTAAACGATTTCATTTCTTATTGCAGTTGAATGATCTTTATTACCAATTGTTGTAGGACATCATTATAGATCGCATATCGTATTTAATTCTCGGGTATATTTATATTTAAATAGTGTTTAAACTAGTATATATGTATGTGTTTAGTAGTTTAGATTAGATTACATTTAGCTTAATCATTCCCCCCATTACATCATATATCACCCCACCAACACTATCAAAATCTCTTTTGGGAAACTGGTCCCATTATCCCTAGTTGGAGCCACTACACTAAATAGAAAAGTAGTTGCTAACCAAGGTCTGGACTGGGTGGTTTCGCCCATGTTGTAGCAATGATTTTTGAGGCTTCAACAGGTTCATATTATGGATGTTCATTAGATTATTTTGATGGATAGGTTTATGATTGAAGATATGGATCATTATACTCTCTTTTGTTGAATTATTCAATGGCAATCTAACAAGAAGAATAATTTGAAAGGGTTTTCCCTATATTTGGTTTTTCCTAGTCTCCAACCAATCCTGATGTCTCTATGTGTGTATGATTTTATTCTATTGTTCCTTTATGTTCCGTTGCATTGATGATGATATTGTTCTTTCCACATAGTTTCATATGTTGTTGAATAATGATGTAAATTTGAATAATGTTATGGGGTGAATTTAATATGGATCATTAATGAAATGAAATTATCAAAGAAAAGAACAATATAACCCTAAGATCACCCCTATGAAGATACCTTTGATGGAAGCATGAGAATATGGAGGAGACGTAAAAGAATTCTAGGTTTTGAAGGAAACCTCGGGAAAATTGGTTATTAGGGTTTGAAGGATATTATGAGGTTACGGTTTGGAAGAAACCCTAGTTTATGGAAAACATTTGAGATATGAAATTTAGAAACCCTTGCATGACTAATGTGAAGATGCTCAAGCCCTAGAAGGGATAGTCTCTATTAGGCATGTTTGTTGATGAAGTTGATTGTAATTATGAAGGAAACATTGTCATATGGATAATGGATGGTAATGTCCCTTGAAGGTTGGTTCAAGAGGTATTTTATCTCCTCTTGTTAAAATATAAGTACCTTTTAGATTCATGTTACCTCTTTGTGATTTTAAACCTATTTGAGTTTATTTCTTTGTTTACTACTTATACTTCCTGCATGTATATGTGAGTATTTGGATACTTCTAACCTCTTGATGAGATATGATAAGTAGATCCTTCTTGAGGATCATCTGAGATATAGTAAAATATGGCTAGTGCAGGAGGAGAAGAGCTATAATTTCCCATGACAAGGAAGTTGACAAAGTGCTCCTGTTGCCAATGTCAAATAATAAGGCGCAAAGGTATTTGATGTAACCATCCCTCCCACATTCACCCACTTTCACTAGCCTGCCAAGGTAAACATGAGAGGAAGAGCTACTATGACATGACCCGACCTCCTATGTCCCATTAAGGAAGTGGGGCTGACAATTCAGGACAAACTGACATCTCACAACATCCTATAGGGGCTACATGACACTCATAGGTTGAGAAACCATCCCAGGTGGCTGAACCCTAAGTTGGACCCTTCCTTCTTTTCCCCAAGCCCTCAACTACACCCACAACAAGGTCTTTATTTGGTTGGAAGCCTCCAAATGCATGCATAAGTTTACATCCATGCAGTTGCAACCCAATTTTTCTAGTTAGGAGCATGTGATCCCGAGATCTGAGCCTAGATTCCAGTTCAACCTCCAGAACACTACCTAGAACTTCTTGTAACTTCTCAAAATCAATAATGGCATGACAACGATGCTAGACATACAAATTTGAAGGCAAAAATTTACCTAGACTGCCTAGAACATGACAATAATTTTGTCAAATATATTGAGAACATGTTATCTACAGGTCATGAATGCATATGTGAACATATGGGTTTGATGCTTATGTGAGAATCATCAAGAAGGTCTAATGCATTCTCAAAATAGTTTTAATAACATTTGTTAGCTCATGCATTCATTAACCATTCATAAGAAAATAAAACATATCAAGATCCATAGCTAGAACTTGTTATGGAGCCATACTTATATCTAGCATATAACCAGAATAATAACCGTGATAGAACAACCATCAAAGAAAAATAATAATAACAAGTACAAGTACTCATGAAATACAAGAGGAAAAGAGCTCTTACTAACATATGAAAAATCCAACCAAGTCTGGGACTTCCACATACCACGCGAGATAGATTGGGCTAAACCAAATATTACTTTTAGAAAATCACCCTCATGGCATATTCTAAGCATGAATGTGGGACTCAATACAAAAACAACCATGGCTTCCCAGATATTAAACTACCTCCACCCTCATGCTTTTGTAATCTTGCCAAAATCGATCAAGAGATCACAAAAGTAAACCAATACATAAACAACCAGGGCTTCCCAGAGAATAAACCACCTCCACCCTTAGGCTTTACCGCAATCCCACCAAAACCAATCAAGGGGTTACTAGGCCCAAAATAAGCTTGGATGCCTCAAAATTTCTTCACCAATACCTTGAGGAATTTTCCTGTCCCCACCCTTAGGCTTTATCATAATCTTGCCAAAACCGGTCAAGGGATTCCTTGGCCCTATGGGAATTTTCTAAAGACCACCTCACTCTGTTCCAAAACCATGCGAAAATCCAAAGCTCAACCAAATAAAATAACCCCATCACACCATGGCTATATGGAAATGGAAAGGAAAGGTTGAAACCAATGTCACACTTGGAAAAACCCATGCCAATGATAGTAATAGAACCAAATACACAAATGCATGTACCATGCATTCACAAACCAACTAGGAAATCATACACGAAACCTCCTACCTGCAAGTCTTCCTACTGAAGCTACTTGATCCAACTTTCCTTACTTATCCTTTGCTTCCATGTCCTTCCTTTTCTTTCCTTTCTCCAATGTTAGAGTTCTCCAAGAATTCTCTAAGTGTGCAAAAGTATGAGAGAATAGAGAGAGCTCCAAGCTAAAACTGACAAAAAGTTGTGAATTGATCCTCACAAGCCTTTTTATCATTGAGGTTTCTATTTTATTCAATTTCCTTTATGTTTCCTTTAGTTTCCCTCTCATGCAAACCTGTGACCTTTCGTCCCCCTTTTCTCCTAATTTCCTTTATTTTCATATATAAAATGTCAATTAATTCCTTTTTTCCTTTTCAATAACCTTTCCAATTTCCTTAGCCATAATAAACTGAAACGAAAACCCACTAGGATCATTTTCCCAACATTCAACTTGGAATATGTGTCCCATGACCTTGGTCTTATTTTTCCTTTATTAAATTTATTACATGAAATTTTAACCCGGCGTTGTTACAGACCCATCCCCCTTAGCGGAATACCATCCTCGGTGTTATATGAAACCTATAACTAACAAGACCATTGAATACCAAAACATATTGCCCATGGAGCTTTATAACTTATCTTGATGAAATATTTACAATGAATAACTTGTTAAAAATCAAAACAACATGACAAACATGACAATCATACCACCTATTGGAGCTTCACAACAAATCTCATTATTGTATTTACAAGAAAAACCATACATAAATATATACATATACCCAAAACGTGTTTGCCTCAACCCAAAAACAATGAAGGATACATAGCCTGCATCTGATCAACCATCTCCCATGTAGCTTAATCAGGTCCAAAGTGCTTCCACTACACTATAACTTGCTTGATTTCTCAGATCTAGAGCATGAGTTGTTTATGCTGCAATATGCACTGAGGTTCCAACTGAAATTATCTTTCTATATCCACCTGCAATACAGACTATTCAATCACATGATCAACATCCTTCACATATCTTTTAAGCAATGAAACATGGAAAACATAATGGACTTTCATTATTGGTGGTCGTGCAAGTCTATAGGCCACTGGTACAATCCTCTCAAGGATATCAAAAGGCATGCAATACCAAGGTTCCAACTTGGAACATGATCCAATCCTCAAGGAGCTCCTCTTTGGCTTGATGCACAAGTATACATGTTCCCCAACCTAAAACTCCTTAAATTTTCTATGTTGATCTGCATAACTCTTCTACCTATCCTATGTTTCCTCTAGATTCTTCTTAATAACTTGCATTTCATGTTCCATGTCATCCAACATGTTTGGTCCTATCAATACCCTATTCACTAGATCACTCCAGCTGATGGGAGAATTACAACTCTGCCCATAAATTGCCTCAAACAGACTCATCCTTAGTGACTTCTAAGACCAATTCTTGTAAGCAAACTCAACTAGTGGAAGATACTCCTCCCACTTCCTATGCTGATGCATAACATACATCCTCAACATGTCCTCCAAAATAATATTGACCCTCTCTGTATTTCCATCTATCTACAGATGATAAGATGTACTGAAGACAAATTTTGTACCCAAATCTACAAATAACTCCTTGCAAAACCTGGAAGTGAACTTGGCATCTCTATCAGATATAACATTCTTAGGAATACCATACAATCTCACTATCTTCCTGATGAAGAATTGAGCTACCTCACTAGCTAAATAAGTATACTTAACCATTATGAAGTGAGATACCTTTGTCAACTTATCAACCATAACCATGATGGAATCATGCTGTCTAGATTTCCTCAGAAAACCTGCAATGAAATCCATGGAAATGAGCTCCCATTTCCACTCTAGAATTGGAACCAGTTGTAGTAGACCACTTGGATGCTTTCACTCTACTTTTACCTGTTGAAAATCCAAACACTTGATGACGAACTCAACTACCTCTTTCTTCAAATTCGGCAAGTAGTAGAACTTCTTCATATTTTTTAGAGTATTTTAATATCCGGGGTGACCTGAATACAAATTAACATTAAATTCCCTCAATATAATGTTCTTGAGTTCACTATTGTCCGACACATAGATCCTATCCCTAAATATCACCAAACCATCTATCGTGAAATGATAATCTACATCCTATTCACCTATACCCTACTATTGTAACCTATGCCTAATCTCCCTATACCTATCATCCTACTGTCATGCATGTAAGATTTGATCCTTTAAACTGTCCCATATGAACTCATAGCTGCTATGTGATTCACCCACGTTCTTCTGCTGAGATCATCTACCACCCTATTCTCCTTTCCCTTAATGTACATGATCTCGAAGTCAAACTCACTAAGCATGCTAAACCATCTAGCATGCCTAGCATTTAGATTAGGTTGGTCAAACAAATACCGCAACCCACTATGATCACTCATCAACACAAGCCTCATGCCAAGAAGATAGTGCGTCCACATCTTCAATGCATGAATGATCATTGCCAACTCAAGATCGTTTGTCACACAATTCTACTCATGTTCACTCAGCTTCCTTGACTCGTAGCATACCTCATGTCCCTCCTACATCAAGACTCCACCAATTCCTCTCTTGAAAGCATTTGTACACACCATGAACTCTTTATCTGGATCTGTAATATTTAGAAGTAGAGCATTTGTAAGTAATTGCTTCAACTACTCAAAACTAGCTGCACATTATTTTGTCATTTCAAATTTCTTTCCTTTTCTCTATAATGATGTAATAGGATAAGAAATATGTTACAAGTTCATGATGAACCTCCTGTAAGAACCTACTAACCCCATGAATGACATAACCTCATCCACATTCCTAGGAGCTTCCGATTCCATGATATCTTTGATCTTTTCCAAGTCCACTGCCATGCCTTCCTTGGAAATAGCATGTCCCAAGTAATGTACCTCTGTCTGAAAGAAACTGCATTTACTAAACTTGGCATACAACTGATGTTCTCTTAGAAATCTCAATACTACTGCTAAGTGTTCTGCATGCTCTTCCTCACTCTTAGAATATATCAATATATCATCATTGAATACAATCACAAACTTGTAAAAATAAGGATGCAACACACTATTCATAAAACATATGAAAGTAGTTGGAGCATTAGTCAAACCAAAAGGAACCACAACAAACTCATAATTCCCATACTTGGTCCAAAAAGTAGTCTTGTATATGTCCTCTTCTTTGATGCGTACTTGGCGATATATTGATTTCAGATCAGTCTTCAAGAAAACTACTGCTCCCTTCAATTGATCAAACAAATCATCAATCCTCGACAAAGGGTACCTGTTCTTAATCATCACCTTGTTCAATTTCCTTTAGTCAATACACAACCTAAGAGTACCATCCTCCTTCTTCACAAAAAATATTGGTGCAACCCAAGGTGACACACTTGGCCTAATGTATTCCTTGTCAAGCATTTCCTTCAACTACAACTTTAGTTCCACCAAATCTAGAGTGCTCATCCTGTAAGGTGCATTTGATGTTGGTGTTTCTCTTGGTACCAACTAAATAGAAAATTCCACTTACCTATGAGGCAGAAACTCCGAAATCTTTGCTGGAAATGCATCCTAAAACTACTGCAAAACCAAATACCTCTTCAAGTCTTCTACATCCTCAACATCCTTAACTTTATTACTCAAAACATGCACTACGAACAATACACACACCTTTCCTGCAACTTCACTTTGCCTACATAGTTGTAACCATTCTCACCAATGTAGACTTCTTCTTACCTTGCAAGATCCTCTTCTCTCCATCATCATCCAAAGACTCAATAGCCTTCTCATTAAATTCCACCTTATTTCTTTGAAGGTACAACCAGTCCATAAGCAGAAGCATATTATATGATACCAATGAAAGTACATTCAGATGTGCTGATGTAGGCATACGATTCAGCTCAAATGCACAAGATCTTATCCAATGATGAACTCTTTTCTTAGTACATGTATCCAACTGCACCAACCAAGACTTTGCACACACTTCTTTTCTCAAACTACACTTATCCACCATGTTAGGATTAACATAACTATAATTAGATCTAGGGTCAATCAAAATAGAAAGAACTTGATCACAAAGCTTACCTTCCATCTCAATAATATATGCTTGGGTATCCATCTCCCTGTTATTAAATGTTGCATAGATCTGAGGAATTCTCTTTCCAATGTCCCAAACTATTTGAACCTCTTGAGCATTGTAGATATAAGGCCTGCCACCCTAATACAATGGACAATCCTTCTTGATATTATCCTTGCCACATATCCAACACTGCAACTATCTCCTACCATCACCTCTATTATACTTCTCTCTAGGCTACGGTCCATGTCCCTTCTCTACTGCATTAAACGTCTTGTAAGGAGCAACATTCTCTTTCTCACTTGTATCCTAAGGTCTTGTTCGCTTCAATGTCCATTTACCTTTTGTCTTATCATTCCCTCTCCAACCCTTCTTAGACTCGGTCTTACGCTTTGATTACTCACAACAATGCTTCAAATTTCCAATGACTTTTTCCAGCAACTGAGGCTCATCATGCTCAATTTGATCCTTAAATGATAATGGCAGTCCATTGATAAATCTCTAAGATTTTGTCTTCTCAAACTTAAGATACGACACATACCTCAACAACTCCAGGAACTTAGTTGTGTACTCCTCATATCTCATCAATCCCATCTTCAGCTCATATAACTCCTTGGAATTTCCATCATAGTACCTCTCTAACATGTACTTATTCCTGAAGAATCTCTTGAATTCATGCAAACTAAACTCCTTTATCTTGATGTCTCTGACATGCTTCATGGATTCCCACCAGGTGTTTTCGTTCCCTTTCAGGCTAAAAATAGATATTTTGGTCTTCATGTTCTCTGTATAGTCATGCACCTCAAATAACTTCTTAACTCCAAGTAACCATCCCTCTACATCTTTTGGTTTCTTCAACTATCCATCAAATGTAGGTGGCTTGGATTTTTTGAACTCATTCGGCAAATATCCCCTGTCACTCCTCGTGTAAGGATGATAGCGATGATGACCATGATACCTAACTGAACCAAAACTAGAGTAAAACCCACATCCACTACCTCTCCAATCAGGTGTATCCAATAATATTCCATCTATGACCATGTCATCTTTGTCCTACCTGTCACCACCATGAGACCTGCTACTAATGCACCATTAGTTTTTTCCGCTTGTCCATAACTGATCTGTGGCTGTACCCACCTCTGCAATTCTAACAAACTCTGAAGAATAATTACATTGACGTCTACTTATTTTTCTTGTGCCCTAGCAAGTATTTCCTGAGGCTGAATGGTTCTGTCATTATTTGCTTTGCAACTTCTAATTTATGCCTTTAAATTTCTAAAGGTGTCTTCTATGTCCAGAGAGTACCCCTCTCTTGGTTTCTCATCAGATCTATAAGGGGAGTCCCGTGAACCGTAATCCATCATTTTTCTAGTCATCTTTGATCCTCTTCTTCTTGCAAACATACCATGTTAGATAACCAAATATAAACATAATCAACATACCTCAGTGAAGTTCAGGGGAGGTTATCTCATCTGCAAAATCAATCCAGATTAGCATGATACATGTATATACATAATCATATCAATATATCAACATCATGCATGATAATACCAACTGCATACCATGACCTCATGCACAAAAACCATAACCATGACAATGCATGCATAACAACCATATAGACACTGACATGCATGCATGACAAACACATTCTGCCCATTTAGTCCAAGTATTTGAACCATGCTCTGATACCAATCTATAACCACCCCTCCCACATTTACCCACTTTCACCGGCATGCCAAGGTAAACATGAGAGGAAGAGATACTATGATATGACCCAAATTCCTAGGCCCCATTAAGGAATTGGGGATGACTACTGATGACAAACTGACATCTCACAACATCCTACAAGGGCTACAGGACACTCAGAGGCTAAGAAACCATACTAGGTGGCCAAAACCTAAGTTGGAACCCTCTTTCTTTCCCTTGGGCCCTCAACCTCACCCACAACAAGGCCTCCATGTGGTTGGAAGCCTCCAACTGCATGCACAATCTTACATCCATGCAGTTGCAACCTAGATTTTCCAATTAGGAGCATGTGGTCCTAAGATCTTAGCCTAGATTCCAGGCTCAGCCTCCATACCACTACCTAGAACTTCTTGTAACTTCTCAGAATCAATAATGACATGAAAAAAATGCATAAATTGACCTATATTTCCTAGAACATGACAAAATTTTCATAAAACATATTGAGAACATGTAATTTACAACTCATGAATGCATATCTGAAGATAGGGTTCTCATACATATCTGATAATCATCAAGAAGGTATAATTCCCTCTCATAATATCTGCAATAACATTTTTTAGGTCATGCATTCATTAGAAAATCAAACATATCAAGAGTCATAGCTAGAACCTATCATGGAACCATGCTTATAATCAACATATAACCAGAATAATAACCATGATAGAACAACCATCAAATCCACATAATAATAACAAGTACAAGTACTCATGAAATACAAGAGGAAAATAGCTCTTATTAACATATGCAAAAGCCAACCAAGTCAGGGACTTCCACACACCAGCCAACCATAGATTGGGTTGAACCATTTCTTTTAGCCAATCATCCACGTGCCATATTCCAAGCATAAATGTGGGAATCAAGACAAACAACGACGACTCCCTGGATATTAAACCACCTCTGCCCTCATGCTTCCGCGATCTTGCCAAAACCGGTCAAGAGATCACATAAACAACCTGGGCTTCCTAAAGATTAAACCACCTCCACCCTCATGCTTTACCACAATCCCGCCAAAACCGGTCAAGCAATTAAGAGGCCCAAAACAAGCTCGTATATCTCAGAATTTCTTCACCAATACCATGAGGAATTTGTTTATATCCACCCTTAGGTTTTATCGCAATCCTGCCAAAACCGGTCAATGGAATCCTATACCCTATGGGAATTTTCCTGAGACCACCTCACTCGGTTCCAAAACCATTTGGCAATCCAATTCTCAACCAAATAAAAGAATGCCATCACACCATGGCTATCCAAAAATGGAAAGGCAATTATGTAACCAATGTCACACCCAACAAAACATGTATCAATGAAAGAAAGAGAACCAAATACATAAATGCATGTACCATGCATTCACAAACTAGATAGGAAATCACACATGCAACCTGTTACTTGCAAGTCTTCCTGCTGAAGCTGCTTGATCCAACTTTTCTTACTTATACTTTGTTTTCCTTTACTTCCTTGCCCTTCCTTTGCTTTCATTTCTCCAATGTTAGAATACTCCAAGAATTCTCTAAGTGTGCAAGAGTATGAGAGAATAGAGAGAGCTCCAAGCTAAAATTGACAAAAATTTGTGAACCAATTCTCAGAAGCCTTTTTATCATTGATGCCTTTATTTTCTCCAATTTCCTCTATTTTTCCTTAAGTTTCACTTTCATGCAAACCTGTGACCTTTCATCTCCCCTTTCTCCTAATTTCCTTTATTTTCATAAATAAAATGTCAATTAATCCCTCGTTTCCTTTTCAATGCATTTACCAATTTCCTTAGCCATAATAAATTGAAATGAACACCCAGTAGGATGTTTTGCCCAACATTCAGCTTATCATATGTGTCCCATGACCTTGGTTTTATTTTTCCTTTATTAGATTTATTAAATGAAATTTTAACCTCGGGTTGTTACATTTGAATACTACAAGTTTTGTATGGTGTATTTTTTCGTTATGTTTTAGCTACAATATTGGATGGCAAGGTAAACCCTAAGGTATGATGAGAATGCTACCTTCAAAAATGGCTCATGCATGTCTATGAAAGCAAATTTGATTCATGATACTTATGATGAAAAGATGCACTTGGTGTTGGACAAGTATCTTACTTTCTAGACATGATGAATTTCTTGATTCCATAAAACTATTTAGAAACATTCATTTTTTATATATTGGCATACTTGGAAAAGTATCTTACATGACGAATTTCTAGATTTTATGAATCAAGCTAGATACATTTTTTTTATATATTGACTAGATACTATTGTTAATGCTTGTGATAAACATGATAACCATGATGATAGAAGTGTAATAGTAATATTATTTCTCAATATATCCTTATTTAACTTGGCTTAGTACTCATGACATATGGTAAAATTGGATGCCCTAATTTGGTGATTGAATGAATGTAAAAGTAGTGATGAAGTGATTATGATCCTTAAAGTATGATGAAGCACCTGTCAACTGCCATAATCATATGACTCTAATTTTTTATGAAACTCTGATGTCATGTTCATATGTAATGATGAAGTATTTGATGCTAACATGCTATCACTGTGATGAATATATGTTCTAGAACGTGATATAGTTTGATTCCATGATCTAACAATTCTACTGATGCATGGTAGTATTATAGACAGGCAGATGACTTGAATGATGATTACTGAAGTGGTTTCTCATTAAGAGGGAGAAAATCTTCATAAGATCCCTACACCTATTATCATTTTCATTAGATGTATAGAATATTCTTTATTATTGTTGTTTTCTGACATAAATAGACAAATATCTAATGTTGTTGGTTTGCAGCAGGTCCTGATCTATGAAAAGAGCTTTTCCTTAGTTTAAGCCCCAAATACATAGAAGCAAGCTTATAAGTGTGGTTATAGGCCTCCAGCCGCATGGAAGAAGGCTTAAGAGTGTGGTTATAGCTTCCCAACCACACAAAAGAAAGCCTATGGGTGTGTTTATGAATGTAGATCACAAAACCTAAAGTTGTATGCATAAAATTAGAAGTGCACCTAGAGTATGATAGACCTACAGATATGGAGCAAACACTAGAATGCCCTATGAGCAAGGGAGTTTGAATATTTGAGTTGCTAGAGAGAATGTGAATGTGTTGACTAAACTTGTGTTTGTAGGTGATCGGAATAGGCGTATCAATATGTCATTATGATTTAACTATTGAAGCTATTGTATGATAATATTTGATAATAGTTACAAGGGTTTGACAAGATTTGGCTGATCGGTATAGATGAGCAATGTTTTGGAGTTTTGACATGATGCTTCATATGATTTTGGCTTATGGATTGATTGAATTCATAGAGATGAAAAATTAGGGTTTTGACTTGATGACTAATGATTTGAATTTTAGTGCCTGATGTTGGCATTGATTCTCTATATTAACTTCATTGGATTTAGCACATTGGTTGTAGTACAAACTATTGAAGTATGTAGTAATTTCACAATGAATGGATGGAACTTATATGACTCATTCTTGGTATATGCATGAAACTTATATGACTTGTCCCTGATGTATCCATTCATATTTAGTGCAGAAATAATTCATGCTATGATCATAAGGATGGCTTGATAAAGTTAGAATGGATAACGCTTGGTAAATAAAAGGTTGTTGTAACTTGGTACTTGGATGTGAGCTCCACCTAACATTTAGTGAGAAAAGAATTTGTTATAGTGATATTAATGGAAATTTTTATGATTTTGTTATGGCATCTAAGATAAGTTGACTTATTTGTGTTGATCTCACAATATTGATTTATGTAAGGTTGAGCATTTTGGTTTGTTCAAGTGTTATGTTTGCAGAAAGCATTGTATGAAGCAAGTTTCTTGAGCCTGACATGTCTACATTTACAGTTACCTCGTGAAGCCAACAAGATGTGAAAATCCAAACCTCTACTTCAAAAGAAGTCCAAGGTATGGGTTTGATTTTTTTTTTATATACTAATGGTCTATTCTGGATAGGTAATGAGTCTCTGATTATCAAAGTAAGAGGGAGATGGCCTCTAAAGTTTGAAATGAAGAATCATGGCATGTTGAACTACTTTCAGAAGTTTGGAAAGGAAAATCTATATCGTGAAGCTATCAAATGTTTTGTGAATTTGGAAATGCAAATTCTTGAACGCTATCGATTGAATTTCAAGAAGTTAAGAAGAAAAATTGTTGAACCTGACTTGAAAACTGATAGTTGATTGAAGCATTGATGTTCCATATGAACACCCATTCGTATATATATATATATATATATATATATATATATATATATATATATATATATATATATATATATATATATATATATATATATATATTTCATAGAACAACCTGAATGGATTCATGATTGAGTCGCTTCACACACATTAAGGGGTGTCACCGAGCACCCCTCGAGATACTTGCATGGGACGAACAATTTTTGTTTTGGGATATTATTCATATGTTATGTGACTGCATGGATGTATTGATGTTGATTGGGATTGTTATTGATGCGATGAGAACATCTGGGTGTTTCTTTAGTATGATATCTTGCATGATATTTTTGGATAAGAAGTTTGTAGCGTTAAGCACAACGAAGGTTGGGTACGATGTTGCTAACATTGATGGTTGTGAGGCAGGATGAAGAAGCTCTTTGGAGAGATATTTGAGTAGGCTATGGATATGAAAGGGATACATTGTGATGACAAAGGTTTAGCTATGATTAGCAGAGAATTTCGTATATAGCTGGGACTAAGATGCCTTCATTGAGACAGTGCTATTGTACGAGACAAGATTAGACTTGTTGTTATTGCCTCTGTAAGAGGGAGGATGAATAAGGAAATTGTTGCTATTGAGACATGATGATTAAACCGATACCAAATATGATCATGATGATATGCTCATAACTACAAAGAACAAGACTTATCGATAACACTGAGCCAACTCTTCCCACCAGTGTGAGCTCCCAGGGTGAGGAATTGAGATGAAGGGCTCCTGGGGTTGAGGGATCTCTGGAAAATAGCGTCGTAGATGTTGCTCCCCTATATTTCAACCATAGGGTTGGAGATGTTATCTCCCTTATCTAGGTATTTGCAGACCACTTCATCTCAAAGAGCTACAAAAGAGCCACTTCTACAACCAAGGAAATTGATGAAAAGTTATGTAAGTTAAATTTTACTTTAATGGTCTTGATTTTGAAATAACACTTCTAATTCACAGACTAGTTAACCTTGGTGCATGAAGAGTAATTTTTTTTTAACTTATATCCTTCCATTCCTGCATAAAACCTTCCATTCCTACATAAACATTTCTATCCATGCATAAAAAAAACCCTTTCTATTTTACCATTTTCCTTCACCTATTTTTACCCTTCAAAGACAAAAAAGAGAACATCATTTTGAGCATAGCAGTTACAGATTAGTAGCTCTGGTTAAAAATGAAAGAAGATATTCATACAAGAGAAAAGTAGGGTGACTATTGTGGATAAAATATTTTTCTCTGCAAAACAAATAAAGGAAACTAGAGTTAATATGAGAACAACATTTGAATAAAGAAAAAACTTTGCAAAGGCAGCATTTCAAGGTCAGCTATAAGTCATGAATTCTGAAAAAGGAAGGGAGAATCCTCTATTTTTTACAAAAAGGCGACCATTACATAAAAGTGAAGAAGATGCTATGTTTTAAAATTACCTTAAAAATTATCATTTCAAAAATTATCTTTTAGAATGTAACACCCTCCTCCCACATCCACCCAAGTAACCATTCCAAACGGGGTAAACATGAGATGAGAGGCTACTATGATCAGATTTGACCTCCTATGTAACATTAAGGAAGTGGAATCTACGAAACATCACACACAGTCATCCAACATTAGCAGCAAAACCCTCAGGAGACATGTCATCCACTCAGACAGCTTGTCCTTGGGTCCCACTATTGTTCTAGATCTCTTAGGCCATAGTCGCTCTCATTCTATGAGAAATGGAGTGACCAACAACCTAAAGTCACTCTCACAGGCTTCTCTACCAAAAACTAGAGACCAAAATTTCCAGTTTTGTGCCAGCGACCTGAGGATTTAAGCCACTTTTTCAGGCCCAGAGCCCAGGCCACTGCCCAGAAAGGAGTGATAGCTTAGAATCAATAAAAATACATAGAAACAATGATGCAAAAGTAATAAGCTGAAAAAGACCATAACTAGACCCCTACTAGCTATGACATGAATTTCATCAAACATATCATCAACATGTAACCTACAGGTGTAAAAAACATAATTAATTGTAGGGATCTCATACTTATCTGAGAATCGTTATGAACCATTGTTCCCTCATGCCAATTGTTGCATTATCCTCTATTAAATCATAGACACATTATCTTCATATAGAAGTAAAAACATGATGAGAGTCGTACATAGTTGTTGTCACAAAATATACATATAAATAGCATAATAGAAACAGAAATGCCATAAACATATCATCCATCAAAATCCACATATACATCAATACATTTACACATGCAAATCAAGGAAATGAATTTCTCATTAATAAATGAAATGAACCAACTGGAGATGGGACTACCACGTTCCACCTGACCATAGATTGGCTGAGCCAAGTCTCTCTTCAGCCAATCACCCCCGTGCCATATTCCAATCTTGAATGTGGGACTCATAGAACACATCAAAACACCAATGAACATGGATGCCACCAGAGTTCTCCACCTACACTGTGAGGAATTTGAGTGCCTCCTAGTCTCTCATGGTTTACCGTGCATCCACAGTCTGGTCTCGGGATCACTAGGCCCTATACCGAGGCATACACTCCAGCCTTTACAGTGCATCCCATCCCAGGATCACTAGGCCCAATAGAGAGAAAATCCAACTCTTGGCTTTACTGTATATCCCGCAATTCACCGACAATGATTCCTAGGCCCATCGGGTCACACAATCTGGCTTTACTGCAACCCATAGTCCAGTTCAGGGGTTAATAGGCCACTGGATTCATGATCCTCTATCCGGTTCAAGAACCACTCAGACCATGTATTTGTCAATTCGGAGATCCACCCCACTCAATGTCGAATCCAATCTGGCCATCCCACATAAACTGAATGAGAGAACCCATCTCATTAAAGCTATCAAGAAATGGCAAGGCTAGGCTAAAAATACCATCACACCTGGAAAAACCCATTCCATGGTAGAAAATAAACACATTCACTCCCATGCATACCAAATCTAGAAAGGAAAATATACATGTAAGTTGATACTTGCAATGAAGCTTGTTGTAGCTGCTTGATCCTGCCTTTCCCTGGTTGATATTTTCTTCCTCTTGCATTCATTGTATTTCTTTCTCCAATGCCAAAGTGCTCCAAGAAACTCTAAGTGTCCAAGAGTGAGAGAGAGAGAGAATAATGGGAGAGCTCCAAAACTCAACTGACAAAAGGTTACACTGACCAAGCTTTCCAACTAATCCTCTAAAGTCTTTTTATCAGTGAAGCCTCTATTTTATTCCATTTCCATTATTTTCCATCATTTTACTCCTCACATGCAACCTATGACCTTTCATTTTCCTTTTCTCCCAATTTCCATTTTTTTCATAAATAAAATGACAATAAATGCCTCATGCCTTTCCAAAGCCTTAGCCATTTCCTTTGCCAATTTTCTTAGTCGTAAACAACCAAATGAACACCCACACCAAGATGTCCTCCCCAACATTCAGCTTGGAATACATGTCCCATCATCCATGGTATTTATATATTTTTACATGGAATTTTCACCAGAGTTGTTACATAGAAAAACATATGGAAAATGAGATCTAAAAGTTTGTATACAAAAGTCTATAGAAGAGGTTCAAAAGAAAAGTCATGAATTGATTTCATGATTGCATATTGATGGATAGAGTCTTCATACAAAATTTGCTGCATAAAAATGGTTAGGAGACAATATTGATTTATCATGCCAAAGAGTCAAAAGCTCATCCTCTTTCTCTCATGAAAGAGTCAAAATAAAAGGAATAGGATGAGGACAACCTCGTTCTTATCATAAAGACCTGGAATGCTATTGCAAGAAGTCAAGTTTGATTGATTGGCATTCATATAAAAAAGAAGGGATTTGATGGTTTTCATACAAGTTTGGAAATAATGCCAAATCATTATACAAACAGGGCAACCTTAGTATGATTGCACGCTAAGGTAACTGTCACAACAATAGACCAATCGTAGTTCAAACATGGTCAAATCGAATTGTAGTTTACAAGTTGTAGCATATGACACAAACATCAAATAATCATCAACCTACAGAAAAAACAATTATGGTAAGTATCCTTGGGAGTACATAATCTACAAAACGCTGAGTTCAATTCAGGAAATGAGATTGAGTTTAAGATCATCATCTTCAAAAATCATGGGAGTACAACATTTGAAAGAATGAGTACAAACAACAACCTGTTAGGAAACAAACATTGGAAGAGGGAAGTTTCGCGAGTTTAGAAACAAGAAAAATAAAAACAAGTTCGAAGCACACTCAGGAATTCGAACTATACACTCTTCGGGCAATCAAACCCTACACTCAATATCTCGAAGCTTCAAAGGAGAGATTTCAGGAATTGAAGAATGAAGCTACAAAAGGTAGAAGGTAAGAAATGAAAACCCAGGCTAAAATCAATTTGTTTATAGGATGTAAAAACATCCAGAAGGATCTGAAATCCGTTGAGGGAATTGGCTATAGAATAAAAAATTTAGGGCATAACAACTAGTGAAGGCCTCAAAGACTTAGACTTACCTCCATCTCAAGGTAAGAAATCCCGAGATTTTAGTACAAAAATCCTTACATAAAATAAAGTTTGAGTTTGAAGTCATGGTAGATCTCGTACTTTCAACGTGTCAACAGAGGGTTATATCAAATACCTCGTGGATTTGGGAATTAATTGGTTAGAAGCACATGCAATTAAGGACTCGAACTCTAGTTTGAATAAGCATATAAACACCTAACAAACTTGAAATCACATACGAAAAAGGGGTGGAAGTGGATATCATGTATTGGAGCCTGTCAAAGTCCATTTGCATGATAACAGGTTTTCATTGGCGCGGGGACATGACCATAGAACAAAGTGTTGATCATAGTGGTTTCATTATATGATAATAGTGGCATCAAGGGTTGAAAATAGTGGAATGATGATGCCATTGGTGACAACAACAGCATAAAGAATTCATTTTCAACATTCAAAATTAATGGTATGTAAATGATTTACCCTCTTTCAAAGAAAAGAATGGAACATTTTCTCAAACTTGAAAACATGTCCTCAACATGAAATCATTCCTAAATATTTCTGATATTTGTACACAGAATTTTTAGGAAATGATTAAAATATATAGAGAAGGCATAGACAAGGGTTTTCCATAAAAATTGCTTACCAATGAAGGACATTTAAAGGGCATTTTGAATAATTTCAAAGAATATAGTGGATACAGGGGGCAGTGATCAATTTTTATGCAATTTCTATTAATTCAATTCCTTGTTTTTTTTTAATTGTTTGAAGAAATTCCTACAAAATTTTATGAGAAATTTGAAAATTGCCTGATGAACAAAGTTCTCATATTTTTTTAGCCCAAAAATAGAGGCTTTGACCTAAAAATTAGAAATTAAAGGCAAGAAACAAAGTCTTCAAAGTCAAAAGATGGAACGTAGAATTGAACCAACATGGTTTCATACTAAAAAGTGGACAAAAGGAAATTGTACAAGAGCTTCAAAAGGCCATTTTACTTGGGATTTTGGGCAATTTTATTGGGTACAATAGAAAATTGACTAAGGCTTTTGTCACAAACTTTCATGATGGGATGACAGCCATAGGAGATTTGACTATCCCTATAACAGAGGATTAGATAGCTCATGCTACAGGATTTCCATAGACAGGAGAAAGTTATTACAAAGGAAAACATTTTAAAGAAAAAGGCTGGAATTATTTCTTGCAAAAATCTAGGAAGGGAACTTTCAATTGGAAAAATCGAGTTACAAGGGAATGGTTCCATGAACCATGGAGAGAGCTCACACTTATTGTTCAGAAATATCTTACGTATGACAAAAGATATAGTGTGGTGTATATGTATCACATAAAACTCCTTCAACATATCAGAGGGAATAATAATATAAACCTTCCCTATTTCTTTACAAAAAAAATTATTAAAAATGATTGAAGGTGTAAATGGGAAAATTGAGAAGAAGGAAACCAATTACTACCATCATGGATTGATAAAAATTCTCATTGAATACAGTTGAAGAACACAACAGAAACGTGGAGAAGGTTCTTGAGAAGAATAATTTCATGGAAAATCAAGAAGAAGAATAGTCACATTTAGCCTTGGATGCCAATGAACAGTGAATTTTCTGAAGAGAAATTATGTAATATTCTTCTTATCCTATGACAAGGTCAAAGAATAAACTGAGGTAGAAAGCCTCGAAAAATAAAAACCCTTTGTATCTTTTCTTAGAAAGTTTAGGAAGAAGGTGGCAGAAGAAGTCAAAATATCAGAAGAGCCCTATTTTGAGAATGAAAACACCATTAAACAAGAAAATTCTAAAGAATTTCCCATTGATGAAGCCATAAAAAACATCATGATCTTATTGAAGAATTGGAGAACCAGGCACAAGAAAAACTTAAAGAAATTGAGGAAGATAAGTGGTATGAAGATAATGAAAAAGAGGACTCATCCTCTTATTCAACATATGAAAAGTTGAGTAAGAAAATAAAAAATATCTCTAAGGAGACTTATGGAGAGACATCAAAGATTAATAAGGAGGATGCCAAAGAATTGGAAGAATTTAGGACAAAATCGCAGGTCACCAAAATAATGGAGAGGAACTTAAAAAAGGAAAATGATATGTATAAACAAAAAAACAAAAAAAATCACAAAAGAGATCAAGCAACTCAGAAAGAAAACCAAGAAACTTGAAACTCAGAATATTCTCATTTCCAAACAAGCATATAGATGGTTAAAGGAAAAAAAGCATTGGTAGTATAAGTATGAAAAATAGAAGGTGAAAAATGAAATTTACAAAAGGGGGGCAAGGAGCAAGAGGAAATTGACATACTCTTACAGGTAGCACAGGTTGAAGCATATACATTAATAGGCAAGGGAAAGAGGTCCAAGAGGACCAAGCAAGCATGAGGACATGCTTCCAGATCAACAAGGGGGAGTGTTAGCTCTCAATTTTGACTCTTTTTGCCACACCTATTACATCACTTTTTCCATCCTTATCATCCATTTTATATAATTTTCATAATGTTTTATATATTCTAATGAATACCAAGATAGCTAAACTGAGTCTTTTGATTTTTAAGTGTTTGAGTAAAAATTGAGCATTAAAGTCAAATTTAGGCAAAATCAAAAAGGCTTGTAATATCTCATTTAAAGTCATGTTTACAGGACACTCGAGTGCAAATAAAGGATATATTTTGAAACGATAGGAACCAAATATGGTGGAATACCTATTGGCCTGTTCCAAATCAATGAAAATGGGTTCAATCAACATTGGTCAAACTTGACCAGTCAACTAAGAAATCCCTTGATTTAGGGGTAGATTTAGGATTTTTTGGGATTTGTCCATATTTTATGCAACTAAAAGGATGAATAAGACACAAGATATGTAATAAGAATCTTTGTAGGTGGTTACAATAAACATAGAAATTCTTTTATACTTTTTAGCCTATATAAGCAAGGCTACCAACAACTATGAACATATATGATGGTGACAACTATTTTATGAATACAGTTTAAGATTGATACTTGCTTTCTTATTTTCTTGTGCATAATTTTATGTGTGATGTGAATGGATACTTGGTGTAGCTTATTTTTTTGAAGTGTACCAGGAAAAGATGGAGGCCCCCACGTTGGGCTAAGTACACTATTGTTTAATTATGTGCATAGATGAAAATGTATCTTAACATCTTCATTTTCTAAGTTAATATTGTGTTTATGTTTTAATTAATTGTGAATATTTATTGTATAAACTCACTTGCATGCCATGGCCATTTAGATAGTGAAAATAATTTGTTGAATAATTATTTTCAATAAAGAAGGACAAACTAGGTCTCTAAGTTAGAGCCTCTTCTTTGTTAACTAGGATTGAATTGAAATCAATATTCACTTTTTCCCCTACTTTCTTAGATTGGATTTATATGCTTTATTTATATTCTTTTTTAATTTAGATAAGTGAAATTGGTTTTGTTGAATGAAAAGAAGAAATAAGGTTTTGTTATCTAAAATTGAATAAGATCATTGTTCACTTTTTCATATGCTTTCATAGATTATATTTATATGCTTTCTTGCTTTAATAGAAAAGAGATTTGATAAAGCCTACTTTGATGAGTTTGATGAGACACTCTCATCATAAAGGTGTTCTATAAAAGGTCTTTATAGTTTTACATTTCAACAATTTATGCTTGTAGCTTTCCATTTTCATATTGTAGCATGCATTTATTCATTTTTTTAGTATCTAAGAAATTACTTTCTAAACTAGTTAGATCTAAGATCCATATACTTTGGTGTGTTTATGAGTTTACTATTGGGATAGGGTCCCCTGGGGTCAACTTTTGGTACTTACTTTTTGTATAATTGTAAATTCTCCATGATTTGTGGAAGAGAAGCGCAAAGGTAATAAGAGTTAAAGGGGCTTTAGTCCCTTAGGTTGTTAGGAGATAAGAAGTTTTGAGACCCGCCCATGGTTTGCAAACCATGGTATTGTAAAAGAAAGGATATATATATATATATATATATATATATATATATATATATATATATATATATATATATATATATATATATATATATATATATATCAGGGTCAGAGCGAGTCTAGGAAGTAACTCATTGATAGAAAATCATTGTATGGGCAAGTAAGCTAAGGCAGGAAAGTCTATTTCCTGTACTTAGGCAAAGGGGAAGGCTCTTGTAGCTGAGTGTGCAGAGACCCTGGTAAGTTCGCGAGCCCCTGCAACTGAGTGCACAGGGAAGAAGAGTCTATACTTGAAATAATACATCTAATAAAGATAGTTTTGATCCATAAATTTTGCATCTATGTATTTGTATTTACTTCTGCAGTTTCTGTATTTTCGCTCTGTATCTAAAATTATATGAATGAATGTGTATCTTGTGCGTGAAAGTAGTAGATCAATATGATTATTTATGTTATGAATTTTTAAAGACCTTTGCGAAGGTATAGATGTTACTTATGTGAATTACTATAATTACCTATGTCAAAATGGTTAGGGTTCGCGAAGACAGAACTAAGCCCTGAAACCCACAGGAACCCATCACACAGACCTCTGGATGTAGAAACCTAGTTTTGTCATCCCCCAATACTGCTTCAGGTGAGACTGCAACCTGCGCTACGTGGGTTGTTGCTGAAAGGACTAGAAGTTTAGGGTTTTTTTGGTTGGCACAACTAACTTTGAACCTGGGTCAGGGCCCATCAAGCCAACAAATGGTTCTGTTGCCGGGACTGGGATCTATCTAAGGAATGTGTGATAAGTGGTTCCCCACTAAGAAATAAATTGAAATGTGGATAGATTGGAAACTACATGCATTTGTAGCTTAGGAGAATAGGAATTCACGCATGTCGAAGGAAGAGTGGCTGAATAGATACCTATTCACAAACGAACACAAGATATTCTTCTGCTCTTTCCCCTGTGAATTGCATGAATGGTTGTCCAAATTGGTAGATAGTCAGGGTACGTGGAAGCTTGACGGACCTATTATCTGGACCCCAAAACTAGTGAAGTGCTTGGAGGCTTCAGAAAACAAAATCGCGTGGGTTTTCGACCACTGGATCGATAGTATTATGGGAGGATTCATTACTGAGTTCGTGATCGATATGTGCACCAGTTATAGTGAAGCAGAGCATAGGTTTTTCAAGGGGCCAAGAGGTAAGTACTTGAAATCCATGAAGACCTGGATTAAGATGTTATTGTGTGAAAAATGGGTTATTCCTTTAAATTGATGTTTGGGACTACACGAAGTGGGAGAGAATTCAGAAGAAATGTAGATTTAGGCTCTAAATACAGTCCATTGTTAGGATCGTCTGATAGTGACGATGAAGGTAATATTATGAGGACACGGAAAAGCACGTTGCAGATCGTGAGCCAAGGTTTCACATGGATACCTCATCCATCCACTCCACCTCTGCCTCCACCTCCACCCCTAACACCTACACCTTCACCTCCACCTCCATCATTTAACATGGAAAACACGATGAAGATGCATGCATTTAAGGGTTTGGGGACTGAAGACCCTGAGAACTTTTGGTTCATTGTAGATGTTGTAAGTAAGGCACAACAAATTACTGATGACAAAAATGAAGAAAGCACTGCTAGTCAGAGTGTTACATGACAGAGTGTTGATTTAGTATATCAAGTTTTTCTCAGGTAAACCCAACACGACTATGCCAAAAACCCAACAAGTGCTGAACAATGAGTTTAAGAAACCCAAATTACAACCCCAATCAGTAACAAAGTTCAAAGAAATCTAGCAGAGGATAAATGAGTCTGCATGGGACTTTGACCAAACACTAAATTGTCTAATTCAGCAGGCTAACATGATAATTAAAGACGATCAACATAGAGAATCGTATATTGCTTCACTCCTAGCTCATTTGAGATTGCCACTATTGTAACAGAAAATAGGAACACAATTTGAAGCCTTGGAGATAGCCATGTGACTGGAGGCTTCACCTGTGCAGGATACGAATATGGGGTTACAACAGGTTCAGTCACAACTAGCCAGCCTGCACATGGTGTTACAGAACCTTAAGAAGGGAAAGGAAGTGCAGCTCGAGGTGTGTGCAGAGGTTTGGTGCTTGAAGTGTAAAGGCTAGGGTCATGATAAGGACCATTTCCCAGTCTATCATAATTAACTATTGGGGGAGGTCTTGTCCCCCTGAAGCCAGAAAACACTGTCAGACCGAGCACAAGAATAGCCTTATGGTGTGCTATCTGTCAAATCTATAAGAAACACGCGACTGGTAATTGTCATCTCCTGTAGAATTTTGTAAAAACTATGCAACAATTGTCCTGCACTTTCTGTAAATTAGTCGGGCATGATGAGTGCAACTGTCGGAGCTATGAACTGATGATGGAACAGACCCCTATGTATAGGGTGCATGTGGAAAATCGGCCTCAAGATCAAGGTGTGTGATCCAGGTGGATATTGGTGGCCACCTGCCAAGTCCACCTGGACCCCCACCATTGTCTTTCTCAGCATTTTCAGTTTCCTTAATTGTAGCACAACTTACTATTTTTAGCAGTTTTTCGGGTCCTGAACTTTCGAAGCCGTTTTGAGGCCCTAAACGACGTTTTTTGGGGAATCCGGGGGCAACATGGGACATGGGTCCATGGAATGGACCAATGTTGCCCGTTCTAACAATGATAGTGCTCGGATAGATCTTTATAATGAGCTATTGTACGCGTCAAACGGAGATCATATGCCAAAGTTACGACCCCGGGAAGTTGATGTACCAATTTACCCCAAACGGGGCCCACAGTTTGGCGTTTCATCTCCTAGGGTTAGGTTTTGGAATGTTAAGGGTTTTCCATTGTTTCTCAACAATAAATAGGCCTTCGAACCTCATTGTAAGACAGTTCAGAGGCATGTAGCCATCACATCTCTTCTTAGAGATAAGCTACCATCGCCCTAGCTGGTTTATTTCCATTTCTGGTTGTAAGCATATTTCAGTATTTTCCATTAATGAAATGAAGTATTATTTCCACTGCATCTCTGTGTATATGGTTATCTCTGTAATTTGTTGCGTTCCTGTTTAAATCCGGATCAGTGGTATCAGAGCGGTCTGCTTTTTCTCTGTTTTTCTTTGCATGTCCCCAACAAGGTCGGGATATAAGGAGTTAGGGCTTGAACTGGTTGAACCTTTGCAAGACCAGCCTCGCAAATCCCGACGGCCTCCCATGGCGGACGAGAAGAAAGACGAGGGGGCAGGAGATCCCATCAAAATCTTGCTCGAAGAAGCCCTCGAGCGACAACGGAACGCGATGATGGACAGCTTTGCCCAGATCCTTCAGCGGCTACCCAGAAGCGGCGCATCGGCTTCCAGCAGCTACTCTGGAAACGCCACACCCTTTAAGGTACAAGTTAATTTTGAAATCCCCATATTCGAGGGTCAGATAGACGCAGATGCCGTAGATAAATGGTTAAATCTGCTAGAGGGTTATTTTTCTGTTCATGAATTTTCGAGTCGGGAAAAGATTGTTTTTGCTCTTCTCAAAGCAGCCCCCCACGTCAAGGACTGGTGGGAAACCTACTGCGAGCAGAAGGATGAAAGTACTGGCTCACTATTTTCAGCCGCACCCACCTGGGATTCGTTCCGGGATGCCATCAAGGAGCAGTACTACCCTGTCGGAAGCTATGAGGATGAATACATAAAGTGGACCACGCTGCGGCAGGGAAGGGACCAAGACGTGCCGGAGTTCACCAATCTTTTCCATACCCTTCGCACAAAGTTGGGTATCAAGGATTCAGAGCAACATTTGATACTCAAATACCGTGGCTGCCTGCACAAGTACATCCAGGAAGAAATACAATTCCTAAACATCCCCTCGCTCGGCGCAGCATACCGATATGCCGTCAAGGTCGAGCAGAAGTTTAAACAAAAGAAGCGAGACTTTGGATCTGCGAATCCAAAGCAGGGGAAAGGTGCCCCTAAACCACAGAACAAAGGACAAAGCCAAGGCGGGACAGCCCAAGACAACCAGCCGAAGCTGCAAGCAAAGAACAGCGCCGCGAAGCCGAGAAAGGACACTGGAAAATGGTGCGAGTTCCATAAGAGCTCCACTCACAACACAAGTGAGTGTCGGGCCAAGCAGTCACTGGTGGCTGAGCTAAAGGTTTCAGAATCAGATGCATGTTCCGACTCTGAGTCAGAACCCGATAAGGGGTATGAAAAAGGGAAGCAGATCATTGATGCGGATCCCAGCGCCACTGTTGCTACCGCAAAGATCCAGAAAAATGAACCCGAAGATCCAGAGGAGGAGGAGCGTCTCTTCCACTCCCAGATGTGGGTAAAGGGCTCCCCGATACAGTTCATTGTTGATAGCGGGAGTCAAAAGAACCTCATTTCGGCAGAGGTCGTGAAGCGGTTGGGCTTACCGACCACAGCACATCCACAACCATACACCATTGGGTGGCTTCACCAAGGACGAGATCTTCGCGTGAGCCAGCAGTGTCGCCTTCCATACAACATCAAGCCCTTCACGGATGAGGTATTGTGTGACATTGCTCCCCTTGAAGTTTGTGATGTATTACTAGGACAACCATACTTGTGGAAGCGACATGCTGTGTATGAATCAAGGCCCCGTGCTGTTATTATTACATTGGGAAATAAGTTGTTCAGGATACCAGAGGTAGCACCACCTGCCGCCATCTCTTTGATTACTGCAAAACAATGCAGTAAGATCATTTCCAAAACCAGGAAATTTGTTTTCCTGATGATACGCCCTCAAGGAAAGAAGAAGACAGTGGCCGCGGCCTCCAAACAGGGTCCCTCTGCACGACAACTACAGATGGACAAGATTGTGGAGGAGTACGAGGACATCTTCACCTCCCCGGCAGGGGTTCCTCTGCACTGTCAAGTCAAGCACTCCATCGATCTGACCCCAGGTGCGCCGCTACCCAATGGACCAATTTATCGGCGCTCCGTTCTGGAGAACAATGAAATCAAGAGGCAGATTCAGGAGCTCCTGCAGAAAGGTCACATCCGTCCGAGTTCATCGCCCTGTGGGAGCCCGATCGTGTTGGTACAGAAGAAGGATGGGACGTGGAGACTCTGTATTGACTATCGGGCGCTGAACAAGATCACTGTCCGTAATAGGTACCCGATCCCGCGGATTGATGACCTCCTAGACCAACTAAAGGGGGCGAAATATTTCAGCAAGATCGATCTGAAGTCAGGATATCACCAGGTACCAATCGAACCCTCCGATGTGTGGAAGACTGCCTTCAAATCCAAGGAGGGCCTCTTCGAATGGTTGGTCATGCCTTTCGGATTGACGAATGCTCCTGCAACCTTTATGAGGCTAATGGATGACATCTTGCGGCCATTCACCAACTCCTTTGTAGTAGTATACTTGGATGACATTCTGATCTTCAGCCAGAGTTGGGAAGAGCACCTCCACCACATCCGACAGGTTCTCCAAACACTGCGGCAACACAAGCTATGTGCCAATTTGGAGAAATGCACTTTTGGCATGACCCAGGTTCAGTATCTGGGATACATCATTGATGAACAGGGGGTGCATGTCGATCCAGCCAAGATCCAAGTCATTCGGGATTGGCCCTCTCCAACCACTCTAACAGAGCTCCGCAGCTTTCTAGGTCTTGCCAACTTCTACCGCAGGTTTGTGTTGGGGTTTTCTCATATTTCTTGGCCCTTGAGTCAAGTCACCAAGGGAGGGGCGAAAGCAAAATTCTTTTGGTCTGAATCTCAACAGAAGGCATTCAGGGAGTTGAAGGATCGCCTCTGCACGGCACCAGTGCTCGCGTTACCAGATTTACAACAACCATTTGAGGTCGAGACAGATGCCTCTGACTATGCTATTGGGGCAGTCCTTACTCAACATGGACATCCAGTGGCATATCACAGTGAAACACTTTCAGACACAGTCCGGAAGTACCCCACTTATGATAAAGAGATGTATTCCATTGTACAGGCCTGCCGACAATGGAAGCATTACATTTTGGGGAAGGAAACGGTCATCCACACAGACCACCGACCCCTGCAGTTCATACAGACCCAAGGGAAATTGCAGAATGATCGCCATCAGAAGTGGTCTACATACCTGCAACAGTTTCACTTGAATATCAAGTATAAAAAGGGCAGCACCAATAATGTTGCAGATTGCCTCAGTCGACCACCGATCATGGCGCTAACCACCGTGCTCAACTCTTGTGGGCACGAGACTTCTGATTGGCCACTTCTCTACAAAAGCGACCCAGAATTCGGCCACACATACCAGACACTCTTGGAGGGTCGGCATGTTGCAGATTTTCACCTCCAGGATGCCCTATTATGCCACCTCGGTCACCTTTGTGTTCCTTCAAGCGAGCGTGCCAAGATGATTTGGGAAGCACACTACAGTCGGGCTGCTGGGCATTTCGGGGTCGAGAAAACAGTGGCAGTACTGCAAAATTATTTCTATTGGCCGAATCTTCGACAGGATGTTGGGAAGTACATCCGATCATGTACTGCCTGTGCCATTGCCAAACCGACCATTAAGAAGCACAGCCTCTATACCCCGTTGCCTACCCCTAGTCGACCTTGGGAATCCATCTCCATGGATTACATGTCAGGCCTTCCTTCCACTAAGCATGGAAATGACTGTGTTTTTGTGGTCGTCGACAGGTTCTCGAAGATGGCCATTATGGTGGCCTGCAAGAAGAATATCACAGCAGAAGCCACTGCTAAACTCTTCTTTGAACGAGTGTGGGTGCACTTTGGGATCCCACAGTCTATCATCTCAGATCGGGACAGTCGGTTTCTCAGCACATTTTGGTCCAGTCTCTGGTCAATGCTGGACACCAAACTCACGAAGTCCACAGCCTTCCATCCTCAAACTGATGGCCAGACAGAGGTTGTCAATAGGATGATTGTGCACATTCTGCGCATGTATAACTCAAAGCATCCACGCACATGGGACGAGAGCCTCCCCTATGTTCACCACAGCTACAACCGAGCTCTTCACAGCTCCACTGGCCATAGCCCTTTTCAGGTGGGTTTGGGATTCCAGCCACTATGCCCCATTGATGTGGCCATGCCACTTGCAGCTACTCACATGAATTCAGCTCATGTCCAGTCCGAAACAGATAAGGCCACCAGCTTCATTGAGCGCATCCAACATATTCGCCAGCAGGTCCATGACATTCTTGAGAAATCAAATGCCAAGTACAAGCAGCGACATGATCAACATCGGGTGCCACACAAGTTTCAGGTGGGCGACAAAGTCTGGTTGCATTTGCAAAAGGAACGCCTTACTGGAGCCTATCGAAAATTGAGACCACTCCGATATGGTCCTTACACCATTACTAAGGCTATGGGAGACAATGCATTTGAGCTCAGCATTCCCCCATTCCTTGGCCTGCACCCAGTGTTCAATGTGGACCGCCTTCGGCCATACTTTCCACCATTGCTAGACACATCCGACATTGCAGAACAGCTCAAACCCACAGAATTAAATCCAGATTGCATGGAACAAGCTGCAACTGATCGGATCATGGACACACAGATCAAGAACACTCGCCAACAGAATATCCAACTGTATCGAGTTGTCAAAGCAGGCCAACTCCTTCAGCAGGGCAAGTGGCTCACCAGGGAACAAGTTCAGCAGAAGTTTCCTCATCTCATGGAGGAGCTCAACGCAATGGGGACCATTGCTTCCTAAGGGGGGAGGAATGATCCAGGTGGATATTGGTGGCCACCTGCCAAGCCCCACCATCGTCTTTCTCAGCATTTTCAGTTTCCTTAATTGTAGCACAACTTACTATTTTTAGCAGTTTTTCAGGTCCTGAACTTCCGGAGCCGTTTTGAGGCCCTAAACGACGTTTTTTGGGGAATCCGGGGGCAACATGGGTCCATGGAAATGTTGCCCGTTCTAACAATGATAGTGCTCGGATAGATCTTTCTAATGAGCTATTGTACGCGTCAAATGGAGATCATATGCCAAAGTTACGACCCCGGGAAGTTGATGTACCAATTTACCCCAAACGGGGCCCACAGTTTGGCGTTTCATCTCCTAGGGTTAGGTTTTGGAATGTTAAGGGTTTTCCATTGTTTCTCAACAATAAATAGGCCTTCGAGCCTCATTGTAAGACAGTTCAGAGGCATGTAGCCATCACATCTCTTCTCAGAGATAAGCTACCATCGCCCTAGCTGGTTTATTTCCATTTCTGGTTGTAAGCATATTTCAGTATTTTCCATTAATGAAATGAAGTATTATTTCCGTTGCATCTATGTGTATATGGTTATCTCTGTAATTTGTTGTGTTCCTGTTTAAATCCGGATCAGTGTGGGTGCAATGAGTGGAGGATTCTAAGGCCGAGGAAGAGGGTGAGGAAGAGGAGCTGGAAGGGGTCGCAGACAGGTTATTTGTAACAATTATGGAGAGACATGTCATTCTGCATGTGATTATCAGAACCCGATGCACCCCTCCCATCAGTATTGTCGGTAGTTTGACCATGTTATAGAAGATTTCCCTATACTAATAGCGAAGATGCAGGAAAAGAAAGCTCAAACACCTATGCAGAATATCCAAATGATGAGAGCGGAGCCTCGTGAAGAGGAGCCTAACATTAATATCATGACATGAAGTGGCATAGCCACTGGAGAAGATAAAGGGAAGAAGTCGGAGGCTGAAGGATGGGTACGCAAGGCTGCTGAGAAGGAAGTTGGATTCAATCTAAGTCGCGCAAAGGAAACCTTTATGGAAGCTAAAAAGAGCTTCGCAGAAGCTTCTACCTCAGGAAGTCAGGAGAAGCTTAGAGAAAACAATAGCGCACAAGAAGTAGACCCTTCGTTGTTAGCAACATTTTTTAAGACTTATATGAAGCTGCTACGGGATAGAGGGGCGGTAGAAGGGCTACAAGAGCTAATTAATAGGTGTACAGGTAAGATTAAAAATCCTCCAGAACAGTGCTTAGTACGCATTAGGGGAGTTTTGAAGTCTAAAATGGGCCTCCTAAGAAAAATGTACAACCAAAATAAACTTTATCAGAACCAATAGGATTCAAGATGATGATGTCAACCATGGGGGATGATTCACCATTTTTTGAGTAAAAAAGTAAAAAGATTAAAAAATAATAAAATAATAAAACTACATTTTCAACTCGTATTTTCAACTTATCTCCCTAAGGATTTACTCAAATTTCAAGCAGGAGTACTTGTTGGATGAAAAAATTAATTCCTCATCCAAGGAGTACCCATGTTGCATACTTCTGATGGACCCTGCTACACGAAAAATGAGAAATACATGAAAAATGTGATTGCAATCACGTTTTTCATGTATTTCTCATTTTTCGTGTAGCAGGGTCCATTGAAATTATGCAACATGGGTACTCCTTGGATGAGGAATATAATTATGCATTCAACAAGTGTTTCCACTCGAAATTTGAGTAAACCATAGGGAGATAAGTTGAAAAATTAGTTTCTTCTTTTCTCCCTCTAAAATTTGATGATGTAATCTAATATTACTTTATTATTTCCACTATTATTTTATAATTTCCTTAGGAGGCCCATGTTAGACCTCAAAACTCCCCTAATGCAAAGTGGGAAAAAGTAAGAAGCGAATAGGTTGTGAGATGAGACTAATTGCGAAATTGGTGAATGTGAGATGGATCAGGTAATCCTCGATCTAGGATCTGATGCAAATGTTATGTCGAAGAAAACATGGGAAACAATGGGGAGGTGTACGTTGCAATGGTCTCCTATCTAGCGACATATGGAAAACCAAAAAAAGATCATTCCTATGGAGCGGCTGTATGGGGTCACAGTATATATTGAAGGAGCAAGCGCCCTAGCTGACTTTGAAGTGATCGAGATAGTTGACGATAGTAACCCTTACCCTATGCTACTAGGCATTGATTGGGCCTTTGATATGGACACGATTATTAATCTTAAGAAGTGCAGAATGACATTCGAAAGAAAGGAGCTCTGAGTCATTGTTCCATTGGATCCAACTGAAGGTGTGCGATATACCGAACCAGTCCATGATTATGAGGAGGAGGACAATATTGATCAGATTTATAAGATCACTGCGCACGATGAGAACTAGATCAACCCTATAGTGGGTGGATGGATCACATGGGATAGGGATAGTTCCTGTACTTTAGATTCTAACTAAGAGATTGAGCATTGGCAGAACTGATTACACGAAGTCTCCTCGCTGCGTTATAACATGTTGATGAAATCGATCTGATGCATATCCACTGAGGTAAGGAATTTACCTTATTATGATGGGTTAGAAGATGTTAATTTTTTTTGGATAAGTTTGAAAGGGATGTGCCTGAAGAGCATCAGTTCCAAGCACTAAGTGTGGCACTGCGAGCTATGCCTGCCTGTTGGTGGGGTATGCATAAGGACAAATTTGCCTCTTGGAAAGAATACAGGTGAATGATGAAGCTAAGGTTTAGATATGCTAATACTCATATGATGGAGAAATACACAGGGAAGGATGATCCGTGCAAACATTTGGCGCAATGGACTAAGGCATGGGGAGAGGAACCACAGCCGAAATGGGTTCATATATTTTGTCACACTTTGGATACCATCCCAATGAATTGGTACCTGGAAACTGAGCTGTGGCATGGGACGTACAAATGGGATATCTTGAAGGAAATTTTCCTATTGACGTTTATATTTGAAGATGGATTTGAGTGCATTGATGAGGCACTCCAAGAAGTCAAAACTACGATATTTAAAATACCTAAGGAACCGATAGCATGGGTTCAACCTGATTGGAATACGCAACTGTGCCACATGCTGGAATGTTATAATGTGACTAGAGAAGAAAGCGAAGATGACCCCAGAAAAATTAGTATTCTCGAGTCCAAAAGACAATAGAGGTTGAGGAACCTAAGGTAGTAATCCCCGACATATCGGAACCTTTAAAGACTAAGTAGGTAAATATTGGATCGAACACACAACCAAACTTTTCTAGGATAGGTGACTATTGGGATGAAGATACAGTTGATAAGGTCGCAAAGTTATTGTGCGAGTATCAGGACTTGTTTCCCACTATTTTTTCTGATCTAAACGGGCTCGTAGGGGATTTGGGCGTTGTGAAGATTACTTTGAATCCGGATGCGAAGCCTGTAAAGTAGCACCCCTACCGATTAAATCCCAAATATAATGAAAAGGTACGCAAGGAGTTGGATACAATGCTGGAAGCTAGCATCATTGAACCTGTGGAGGAATCAAATTGGGTGATTCCCATGGTAGTCCAAGAAAAGAAGAAGCAGAATGAAATTCGCATATGTGTAGATTTGAGGAAGTTGAATGATGCGTGTGTCCATGACCCCTTCCCAATGTCATTTACAGATCAAGTGATGGAGAAATGGGGGAGGGTAGGAAGCCTGCTCATTCACTAATGGGTTCTCGAGGTACCATCAAGATCGAGCTGGAGGATCGAAGTAAGACCACCTTTGCGATGGAATGGGGTTTTTTTCAATATATGGTAATGCCTTTTGGCCTGAAGAATGTGCCTGCAATCTTTTACAGAGTGGTAATTGTGGCCTTTAAGGAATTTATCCACAAATTTTTAGAACTCTACTTTGATGATTGGACCGTGGTTGGGTTGGCCAAGCGCCATGTTTCTAGTTTGCACCGCATGTTGGATACTTGTCGAAGACATCAGATCGCCCTTAACCTGAAAAAGTGCATCTTCTACGTACCGTATGGAATATTGCTAGGTCATGTGGTTTGCAAGTAGGGCTTGATGGTAGACCCTGCTAAGATAGTTGTCATTGTTAATTTGGAGGCCCAAAAGAATGTAAAATAGTTGCGTGCAATGTTGGGCCATACCAGGTATTATAGGAAGTTCATCAAGGCATACACACAAATCAATGCGCCAATGGAGAGGTTGTTGAAGAAGGATGCAACATTCTGTTGGGACGAATATTTCCAAAGAATTTTAGACATTTTGAAGGAAAAAATGGTCACTGCGCCCATTCTGGTGTTCTCGGACTGGAAAAGGGATTTTCAAGTTCATGTGGATGCGTCTTGTATTGCGCTATGTGCAATTCTAACCCAACTAGGTGTAGACAATATCGACCATCCTATAACATTTGTGAGTAGGAAATTTTCAAAGGCAAAGAAGAACTACTCAACTAAAGAGTGATAAGGGTTAGTGATGGTGTATGTGCTACAGAAATTTCGGCACTATTTGTTAGGCACCACTTCAAAATGTATACAGACCATTCTGCTCTCAAATACCTAGTCAATAAGCCTGTGTTGGGGGGGAAGATTTGTAGATGGTTGTTTCTATTCCAGGAATATGATTTTGAGGTGATTGTGAAGCTCGCATGCCTAAATGATGGTCCTGATCACCTCTACAGGATTGAGGCTGGTGATGAGCCTACAAGTTTGGAAGAAGGGTTACCTAACACACAACTCTTTGTTGTTCATGTCACAGACGATCACTTCCCATATATAATTCAATTTTTGTCTACTGGAATAGCCCTAGAAGGATATTCGATGCAACAAAAGAAGGAATTGGTGGTCCATGTGACTGAATTCTCTGTGATTGCTGGATACTTATACAAAATGGGCTTTGATGAGATATTGTGTTGATATGTGCGCGACTGAATTTATGTTATGAAACCAGCTCAAGAAAAGATAGAAAAGATAGATCAACACCTTAGAATTCAGCCTCTTCGAGGGGGCAACCTCCTTTACATTACATAAATGAACAATTCTTGGATGATACAAATGACAAAACCTCCTTTCTATATATAGGAGTCTAAGGAGTCACAATATAATCCAGCCGACCTAACAATAATAATATAAAGCCACAAAAATAACAATAGAGGGATTCTATGGGGCACAGAAATAACAATATGGGGGTAATAGGGGCACAACAATATAAATAAGGGGTATAACTACAATAGTAATGGGGTAATCACTAGTATTATAGGGACCCAACATGCCCCTCTCCTTCAAAAAAGTGTTGTCCTCAACGCTTGAGTAGTTCTGGATACTTCTGCATAAAATTCTCATCCTCCCATGTGGAATCTTCAGCGGATAAGTTCTTCCACTTGATAAGATACTCTGAAATTGATCGATTTCGTAGCTGTCGAGTTCTTGTTTCTGTGACTGCTTCCGGTTCCAATATAATTTTTCCTTCCTCGTCAAGTTCTGGCAATATTGTTTGAATTGGGAGCTTGTCACCTATAACCTTCTTTAAACATGAAACATGGAAAACTGGGTGCAATCGAGAAGCTGCAGGAAGCTCCAATTTGTATGCCATAGTACCAATCTTTTGCAACACCTTGTACGGACCATAATACTTTGGTGATAATTTATTATCCTTCTTAGCTTGCTTTAGGGACATTTGCTTATATGGTTGTAGCCGTAGGAATACCCAATCACCTACATCAAAACTTCTTTCACTGCGATGTTGATCTGCCTGTTGTTTCATTCTATTTTGTGCCAACACGAGGTTATCCTTTAAGAGTTGGAGGACTTGTTGTTGATGTTCGATGTGATGTTCCACTGCCTGAACCTTAGAATTTTCTCTTAAATATGATGTGATGGATGGTGGTTGATACCCATAAAGTGCCATAAATGGGGTCATTTTTGTTGCTGTATGGAAGGAAGTGTTATACCACCATTCAGCCAGAGGCAACCATTTGACCCATTGTGTCTGTTTATCAGATACAAAGCAACGAAGATATCCTTCCAAACATTTGTTTACTATCTCAGTTTGCCCATCAGATTGAGGATGATAAGATGAGCTATGAGCTAACTGAGTACCAAGACAAGAAAATAATTCTGTCCAAAAATTTCCAGTGAAAATGGGATCTCTGTCACTTACAATAATCTTTGGGTTTCCATGTAGCTTTTGAACTGTTTCCATAAATGCAGTAGAAACTGTACTGGCTTTAAATGGATGTGATAATGCACAAAAGTGTGCATACTTGGTAAGTCTGTCAACTACCACCATGATGACACTCTTTCCCTCAGACTTGGGTAAACCTGTGATAAAATCCATTGAAACCTCCTCCCAACGTTGGCTTGGAATGGATAAAGGTTGTAATAGACCCGGTGTCTTAATTGTTTCAACTTTATTTTGTTGGCAAACCAAACATTCCGCCACAAACTTTTGAATATCTGATTTAAGGCCATCCCAAAAAAATTCCTTCTTAACCCTGTGGTAAGTTTTTAAAAATCCTGAGTGCCCTCCTAAGGGAGAAGTGTGCAATTCCATAAGAATCTTTTGTTTTAGCTGGGAATTCTTACAGAGGTATAAGCGATCTTTGTACCATAACGAATCATTTTGCCAGCTAAATGTATCAGAAGTACTGGAATCTTGTTGTAGCTTTCGAATAAGTGCCCACACTTCTTCGTCATTCTTCCATTCCTCCCTTGCTTCGTTTATCCAATCTGGTTGGATAATAGAAATGGCACACAACAATGCTTCCACATCCTCATCCTTTCTTGAGAGTGCATCTGCCACCACATTTTGCTTCCCTTTTTTGTAGATGATTTCAAAGTCATAACCCAACATCTTTGTGACCCACTTTTGTTGCTCTTCAGAGGATAATCTTTGTTCTAAAAAGTATTTAAGGCTATCATGATCCGTTTTTACCTTGAAGTGTCTTCCCATTAGGTAGGGTCGCCATTTCTTAAGTGCATGGAGTATTGCCAACATTTCCTTCTCATAAATAGCTTTGCTTAAAAACTTTCCCTTGATTGGACGACTTTCAAAAGCAATGGGTCTTTCATCTTGCATTAGAACAACACCAATTCCATTTCCTGAAGCATCACATTCCACAATAAAGGTTTTTGTGAAGTCCGGTGTAGCTAAGACCGGTGCTTGGCACATTGCCTCTTTAAGATGTTCAAAGGCCTTTGTTGCTTCCGGAGTCCATGAAAATGAATCTTTCTTCAATAATGTTGTTAGAGGTGCTGCTATTCTCCCATAATTCTTAACAAACTTGCGATAATACCCTGTCAACCCAAGAAATCCTCGCAGATGCTTTATGGATGTGGGGATTTTCCATTCCTTAATGGCTTTAATTTTGCTAGGGTCTACCTTAACTCCTTCATGAGATACAATATGACCCAAATATTCCACCTCCTGGACTCCAAAGAAACATTTGGATCTTTTTGCATATAATTGTTTCTCCTCCAATAGTTGTAGCACCCTGTCAACATGTTCAACATGATCCTTCCAAGACTTGCTGTAGATTAGTATATCATCAAAAAATACTAACACAAATTTTCTAAGGAATGGTTTGAAAATTGAATTCATCAAACCTTGAAATGTTGAAGGTGCATTGGTAAGGCCAAAAGGCATGACCAAAAATTCATAATGACCCTCATGAGTTCTAAATGCCGTTTTTGGAATGTCTTCAATCTTCATTCTGATTTGATGATATCCCGAACGAAGATCCAACTTGGTGAAGTAAATTGATCCATGCAATTCATCCAGTAATTCATCAATAACAGGAATGGGGAACTTATCTTTAATAGTGAGCTTGTTGAGCTCCCTATAATCTGGACACATGCGCCATGATCCATCCTTCTTGTGCACCAATACTACTGGAGCTGAGAAAGAACTTTGACTCGGTTGAATTATACCAGCCTCTAGCATTTCTGCAACCATACGTTCAATTTCACTTTTTTGGACATAGGGATATCTGTACGGCCTGATGTTTGGAGGAACACTTCCTGGAATCAGATGAATAGCATGATCATGATCACGCATAGGTGGGAGACCTTTGGGAGTCTCAAATACCTTGGAATGATTGTCCAAGACTTTTTGGAGATCTGGAGAAATAGATGATTCCAATGTGGAAACATCTAGCGAACATAATTGTGCAATTACACCTCTTTGCTCCTTTTTTAGAAGCTTTGTCATACCATTAGAGCTGATTATCTTTCCTGGTTTCCCTGCAATACCCCTTAATTCAACTTCCTTTCCTTCCGAAGAAAATTTGATGAAAAGTTCTTGAAAATTAAAAGCTATTGTACCCAAGGATTGTAGCCATTGGACTCCTAGTACAACATCAGCACCTCCCATTGGAATGGAAAGCATTGGGCTAGTCAATACATATTCTCCCATGGATAGCTTGATATTATGGCACTTTCCAGAGCAATTTATTGTTCCTCCATTTGCAATCATCACTTGACACTCTGGTGCTGGATATAGGAAGCAATTCAATTCTTTTGCTACCCTACAATGAATAAAATTGTGGGTGCTTCCTGAATCAATCAACACTATTACCTTTTTCTTCTTGATTTGTCCTTCTATCTTGATGGTTTGAGGAGTGGTAATTCCCGCCAATGCATTACAAGATATGGTCGGATTTATTTGTTCTTCATCTAGGCTTTGTTCCTGGAATATATCCTCTTCTTTTGACCTTTCTTGCTCCTTTTCTTCTTCCTCTTCACAATCTATGTAGAATAATTTCTTCTCAGCACACTTATGACCTTTTGTGTATTTGCTATCACAATTGTAACAAAGCCCTTTTGCTCTTTTTTCTTCCAATTGTTGTGGTGTCAACCTTGTAGGTTGTGGAAGACTATGGGCAACAACACTTCCATCTTTATAGTTGTGAATGGTATGCTTCCTAGTTGCCATAATTTTGCTTTCCATTTTTCTTGCTAACCTGAATGCCTTCTCTAATGAATCAGGTTCCCAAAGGCGCACATCATGTTGGATATTATCCTTTAAAGACCCTATGAACACATCAATCCTATGCTCCTCTGGAATATCTTTTACCCTTATGTTCAATTTTTGGAACTCCTCAATGTGCTCCATTATTGAACCCTTTTGTTTGAGACTTATCAATTGGCTAAAAAAAGTGTTGCTTTTTGTATCCTCATAATGTGCTATCAATTCTTCCGTAAAAATTGCCCAAGTGATAAATTGTTTACGAGAACAAAGCCATTGATACCATACAAACTGATTTGGTTCCAAATATAAAGTTGCCATACGTACCTTTTGTGTGTTTTGCACATTATTGAGATCGAAGAATTGCTCCATCTGTAATATCCATGTGGCGGGATCCTTGCCATCAAACTTCCTCATATCGATTTTTGGAACATGGTGAGTCTTCGATCCAACATTAGAGTCTATGGAATCATGATTAACATTTCTTTTGTTCTCATCATGAGTTTCCTTTACTACCTTTTCACCATTAGTGACCCTTTCTTGTAGCAAGTTCTTCAATTCTTCCATGTCTGTCTTCAAATCTATCTTCAAATTTACCATCGAATCCTCCATCTTAGCTTCCATGCCCTTTATCTTAGATTCCACGCCATTTACCTTAGATTCCACGCCACTTATCTTAGCTTCTGTTAGCTTTTGTGAGCGTGACATTTGTTGCACTTGTTCTTGTAATTTTGATATATCATGTAGCATTTCTTCCTCTTCTTCATGAGTCATGCTAGAGCTTTCAGGTTCCTTACTAGGTGTTTGCATTTTCTTTCCTCGGGGCATCAGTTACCGATAATAATGCTTTACTATGCCCTTTGAATTCCGTTAAACCAAGCTTAGATAAAAAATTAAAAAAAAAACTACACACCTTTTTTCACTTTATAGAAGCCTGATATTGAATCTGATGTATCTCTGTAATTTCGGATCATCCAGTTCTGAAATTGCTACCTGTAGTAGCCTTCTGTGTCCTCTTTCCAATGCCACAAGTCTGAGCCAAATTGGATTCTCCAAGGAAGAGTTATGTGAAATCTCCCACAGTGACTTGATTTTAGACTGGTTCAGTAGAGCGAAATTGTACGACGTGCCACGAGTCACTGTTTCAACCTTTGAATCTAAAACACACATACAAGAAACTACAGTCTGTCCTCTTTCTGTACCTTTTTACGAAATTTCAATCCGATCCTCAGAGAGAGAGTTATGACGATTTTCCCCAGGTCACCTGTTTTGAATGTAATTCAGGAGTCTGCAAAAAGGCCAACTTCCTCAGATCATATCTCCGAAAATATCGCGCGAAAAGCTCTGAAATTCGGACCCAAGGTTCAGCGCCAATTCTTCTCAAATGGGTGTTTTTTGCAACTTCTGAAACGTCACAGAAAAAAAGTTATAGCGAAAATTCCACGATGACCTGTTTGGAGCAGCGAAACCCTAGAATCCAAAGCTCTGATACCAAATGTTATGAAACCAGCTCAAGAAAAGATAGAAAAGATAGATCAACGCCTTAGAATTCAGCCTCTTCGAGGGGGCAACCTCCTTTACATTACATAAATGAACAATTCTTTGATGATACAAATGACAAAACCTCCTTTCTATATATAGGAGTCTAAGGAGTCACAGTATAATCCAGCCGACCTAACAATAATAATATAAAGCCACAAAAATAACAATAGAGGGATTCTATGGGGCACAGAAATAACAATATGGGGGTAATAGGGGCACAACAATATAAATAAGGGGTATAACTACAATAGTAATGGGGTAATCACTAGTATTATAGGGACCCAACAGAATTCTCTGTGATTGATGGATACTTATAAAAAATGGGCTTTGATGAGATATTGCACTGATATGTCCCAGAGTATGAACGACCAAGCATTCTGGCAGAAGTGCATGCAGGAGTAGCGAGAGGACATTATGTAAGCAAATCGATTGCATAGAAGATTCTGCATGCAAGGCTTTGGAGGCCAACAATGCATAAGGACTCAAAGACATATTGTAGGGTGTGCGATGTTGGTCAAAGGATGGGGCGACCATCGCCAAGGGATGAGTTTCTATTAAATCCATAAATAACCTTGCAGGTGTTTGATAAATGGGTGATAGACTTTGTGGATCCAATTCAGCCACTCGGGATAAAGACGGTGTGCGATACATTATTACAACAAATGAAGACTTGACACGGGGGGCAGAGGCACAACCAGTCAAGGAATGTAGTGCGACTACTGCTGTGATGCTCATCTTTGAGTTTATTTTGTCCCAGTTTGGTTGCCCTAAAATTTTAATGAGTGATAGGGGCACGCACTTTTTAAACAAAACAATCGTTGTGATGCTTGAGGAATTCCAGGTATATCATCAGAAGTGTGCACCATATCACCCTCAAGCTAATGGTACGGTAGTATCCTTCAACATAATCTTGGAGAATGCCTTGAACAGGGTTTGCAACGCGAAGCGTAATGACTGGGATGTGTGCATACCAACAGTCCTTTGGGCATATAGGACCACTTGTAAAAAGTTGACAAGCCAAACCCCTTTTCGACTGGTATATGGGCAGGAGGCTATAATTCCCATGGAATACATTGTGCCAAGTCTGCGGATTGCAACATTGACATATATGGTTGATCGTGATACTATGGAGGAGTGTCTCGTGCAACTGGTAGAATTGGAAGAAGATCATTTTCTAGCAGGATTTCATCAACATGTGCAAAAGGATCGTGAAAAGGCATGGCATGATCACCATATAAATCAGTGCACCTTCCAATTTAACGATCTGGTATTTCTATACAAAAACAAATTTATAAATTTCCGGGGAAGTTTCAAATGTATTGGCTAGGACCTTATGTCGTAAAAGAAATTATAGATGGTGGCATAGTTCATCTCTCAAAGCCGAATGGGGAATTGTTTCTAGGAAAAGTCAATGGCATTCGATTGAAGTTGTACAAGGGTTATCCTGCCCCTGTGCAATGACTATATGATGGTGAGATAGTCTTATTACTACAGGAAGCTACGAGGAAGTATGGGACTGTAAAATACACTGTCCAAAAGTGGGAAAGACGAAGCAAGAGGGTTGCATGATGGATGGAAGTAAGGCACAGAAGGGAGCTGCATTGAAGAAGTTGTGCCACAAGGCCTGGTACCACGCGGCCTGGTCGACAAATGACCATTGGAAGCACTGCAGATGATTGGATGGAAAATTTTCCATTGAAAGGAGTGGGGAAGACACATTTATGTCACATATCTTTGGAAATCTACTACCAAATATGCATTAATGATCGGAAATTGGAGGGAACGGTTGGATTCGAATTCAAAATCATCTATAAATATGGCCTGCTACCCCACATTCGAACACTTTTCTTCCTGAGAGTTTGTATTGAGATTTTTCACCTTGCCATGTGCCAAGTGTAGAACTATATGTCTGAGCCCAATTGGGAAGAGCTCTTTTCACGACCAGGGTTGGCTGATGTACCTGACTTTCTCCGAGAATGTTTTGTGGCCAGCATGACTACAACTCCCCTTGAGACGGAAGCAGCACCATCTGTCCCTGCAAGATTTCCGACTATGGCGCTTAGGTCTCTTAGACCTAAGCCTGATTTATCACAACCTTTTGCATCCAAGATGACAGATAAGAAGCAGAAGAAACCTCAGCAGGTCCTGGTGAGGCAGTCACCATTGAAAAACCCCACAGAAGTCTGCCAAAAGGGGAATATGGATTGATCACAATAGCCGACAGAGCCGAGGGATTTAAGTGAAGAAGAACTACGTGGAGGCATCGAGGAGATTGATGCTAAGGAGGGTGAGCTGATGACTCAGCTACCAAAGTATATCCCACTGTGCAAGGCCATAGCTAAAGTGCCTAAAGATCTAGACAATGCAAAATTCATGGTGACTACACCACTATTGCCGGAGAAGGTGGTGTTTGAGGGTGCGTTGTTGGCCTACATACCAACCCTAAAAATGGAGGATTGGGACTTAGGGGATCATGAGAAGTTCCCTCAGTTGGCACCAACCAAATACATGTCTAAGGTATATTATGAAGCATCAAAGGTTATGTGGTTGGAGCCGATGAAGTGGGTCGCTGGTGTTGGGGCCACAGGGCTCCTAAACATGCTCTAGGTGCCGCATTTTAGTCGCACCAACATAAAAACACTTTGTGTATGGAAATTGATCACTTTCATGCATGATGGGTGTCTCTGGCAGGGAGAACCCATCCTAGTCATGGACATGCTGATCCACCAGATCACCTTGTTGCCATATCAAGTCATGGATCTGGTTGAAGTGTTTGGAGAAAAAAAAACAGGAGAAGAAACTCGTAGACCATATGAAGAGCGATTTTGGTCTCATAAAGTACATGATATTCTATCTGCTCTATCACAGATCCTGCGGTGTAGTTTTCTGCATAGATATTGGCGTGCAAGATCATGCGTAAGTGTCGCGCAGACGAAGTTCCAGCACTAGCCATCTCTTTGGCTGCGTAGTGTGCTAAAGGAGTCCAGTACAATTTGGCTCAATACTTATGAAAAGAATTTTTGGAGAACTGTAGGGAGGCCCAAGATGAGGGAAAGGTGTTTCATTACGCTTGGTTGCTATTACTGATAGCATTGGTAGCATGGAAGACTCTGAACGACAATCTGTTTCCTTCTTAAGAGACAGACCTTCCAGAGGCAGCGAAGTTTGCTTTGCTTTGGGCTATAAAAGACCCTATGCAGAGATATTATAGGTCCTATTTGAAATGGATATGTAGACAGTCATTAGCTAGACGATGAGGTTATCACACACATTGTACACTAAATACGAGCCCCTCACTAAATTCAAGGCATATTTCCACAACCTGGATGTTTGTGCAAGGAGGGATCCCTGGAAGACATGGAACAAGTTTCCTTACTTGGTGGCTGAGGAAGACGTAGCACAGATCATGGGCATGTGGCCACATGAATGGTTAATCCCAGCAGATGTGAGCGCAGGTACAAGAAAGGTTGCAGAGGATACCACTGCATAGATGACAGTAGCAGAAAAATAGAAGAAAGCACATAAGGTTTTTGCCCGGGAGAAATTTGCGCAACAGAAAGAGGTTGTTGCAAGAGAAAAGGAAGTGACAGACAAAGCACGATCAACCCAAGCAATGACAAAGTCACATGCCACCATCACCATTGAAGAGTCTGATACACAAAAAACACTAGAACAAGAAGAAATAGAGGAAGAAGAGGATCGGGGCGTGGAGCAGGAAACCCCCTTCGTAGTAAAGAAGTGAAAGAGGCAGACATCCACGGGGCTGCGGAAGAAACAGAAGTCTGACCGATCAGCTGGGGTGACCCCTTTAGTCCTCACTGAAGGGGACTTAGATGAAATAAGTGATGTGGTTCACGACACGACCTCAAAAATTTGGGGCCACTTCGAGGAACAATACCAATAGGTGCTAGGAAAGTTTCAGCAAGACCTTTGTGAGTTGCAGGTCCAAATAGGTTGAGTACAGGCGAGCGTGGGACAGGTGAGCGGGCTGCAAGAGAGCTTGCATCAAGTGAGCACGTCAGTTCTGGATATGGAAGATAATTTGGATCTCTGTATATTTTAGTTACCAGATGGAGCCGTGCACACTGAGACAGAAGAAGCAATGACCCAACTACTACAGATGGTGAATCTGGGCTTAAAAATTATGGCACTCCCTATCTAGACCCTGCATGAGCTACACCAGGGGGCATCCGATGAATTACATATTAGGGAGAAGTGTGCGCTGCTGGTTATCAGTGAAGTAAAAATGAACAACCAATAGATATTTGAAGAAAAGGTGCATGCGCTAAAGGAGAAGGAGCAAATCACCACACGAAGCCAACAATTAGAAGCAGCCATTACACAGGTTTGAAATGAGCTACCAGAACTTAACATTTCAGCTGAGCAGAGGAGATTCAAAATCTTACCACAATAGTAAAGGAGTCTAAGGATGAAATTGACCGAGTCCGATTTGAACTGTAGTTACAGATATCAAAGTTGCAATTGAAGTTGTAGCCTACGACTCCTCCAGAGGTTTGAAAGTAGCGTAGAGATGCTATCAAAGAGGGCATGGCCACTTTAGAAGATGTAGTCAAGGGCTGCATAAAACTGTTTAAGCAGGCCATGGAGTTATGGACTTCACTACAGGAGGATCCGACTCTACAGAAGTTTGGCACGTACCTTAGGGAAAAGCAGAGGGAGTTCGATGAGATTCGATCGAATATGCGAACGCTAGCACCAGTATAACGATTCACGTGATTGTGGGAAGGAAAGCAGATACATAATGAAATTGATGAGTTGTGATGAAAGGAAGCTATTCTCACTACACGAACCTAGCCATGGAAAGAGGAGGCCATCCAGTTGACTCTCCTAGTATAGAGTAAACTTAAGGGCATGCAAAAAACTCAGAGGACCATGGGCCTCACAGTCAAAGGCCCAACTACTGAAAAATTAGTTGAGGAAGTGCAGTAGGCTGCTACGCAGGGAACAACGGATTTGCAGGTTTTGAAGTTGGAGTTTTGTGAACTCCAAGTGAATATCAAAGTGCCAATTGAGTGACTCGAGGATGAGTCACGAAATTGTGTTGGGGGCCTGTTGGGAATGGGTCACCTGGGGTCAACTTTTGGTACTTACATTTTTTATAGTTGTAAAGTCTCTGTGATTTGTGGAAGCGTAGCGTGAAGGTAATAAGAGTCAAAGGGGCTTTAGTCCCTTAGGTTGTTAGGAGATAATAAGTTTTGAGACTCACCCATGGTCCATAGACCATGGTATTGTAAAAGCAAAGGTATATATATAAGGGTCATAGCGAGTCTAGGAAGTAACTCATTGATAGAAAATCATGGTATAGGCAAGTAAGCTAAGGCAGGAAATTTGTTTCCTGTACTTAGGCAAAGGGGAAGGCTCCTACAACTGAGTGCATGGAGACCTTGGTAAGTTCTCAGGCTGAGTGCGTGGTCCCTTGCAACTGAGTGCATAGGGAAGAAGAGTTTGTACTTGAAAGAATACATCTAATAAAGACAGATTTGATCCATAAATTGTGCATTTGTGTATCTGTATTTACTTCTGCAGTTTCTATATTTTCTCTCTCTATCTAAAATTATATGAATGAATGCTTATCTTGTGCGTGAAAGTAGTAGATCAGTATGATTTAATTATGTTATGAATTTTTAAAGACCTTCACGAAGGTATAGATGTTGTTTATGTAAATTACTGTAATTATCTATGTCAAAAGGGTTAGGGTTCGCAAAGACAAAACAAAGCCCTGGAAGTCGTAGGAACTGATCACATAGACCTCTGGATGCAGAACCCTAGTTCTGTCATCCCCTAATACTACTTCGGGTGAGACTGCAACTTGCGCTATGTGGGTTGTTTCTGAAAGGGACAATAGTTTAGGGTTTTTTTGGTTGGCGCAACTAACTTTGAACCTGGGTCAGGGCCCATCAAGCCAACATTTATTAACCCAGATTGATATTAAAATACATGCTCTAGTTTACCTCAATAAATTAGACTTACAGTGAGCCCAAAGGTCTGAAATAAAGTGAGCACCTCTTTCACTAACAAATGTAGGTGAAATTTTCTCCACTACATTTCATTATCAATAAAGGGAGTCAAAAGAACCTTATATTAGCATAGGTCGTTAAGCAGTTGGGCCTACCAGAAACACCACACCCACAACCATACGCCATCGGATGGCTCCACCAAGGGAAAGATCTATGCATTAGCTAATAGTGTCATCTTCCCTATAGCATTAAGATTTTCAAGGTCGAGATATTGTGTGATGTTTCTTCCCTTGAAGTTTGTGATGTTTTGTTAGGCCAGTGATACTTGTGGAATTGTCATGATGTATATAAATCTAGACCTCATAATGTTATTATTACTTTGGGTAGAGAACTATAGAGGATAATAGAGGTCATATTTCCTACTTCCATTTCATTGATCTATGCTAAGTAATGAAGTAACGTCATCTCCTAGTCTTGGGAAAATTTTCTTCTACCAGATTCACTCTCAAAGTAAGGAGAAGATTGTGGCCACATCCATGGCCTCCACATAGGGCTCCTCCATGTAGCAGAGGAAAATGTATAAGTTCATGAAATAATATAGAGACATATTCTTGTCACCCATTGGGGTACCTTTGCATTTATTAGGTCAAGCATTTAATCCATATGACCCTCAATGCACCTCTACCTAATGGGTCAATATATTGTTTCTCTCTTATATAAAATGAGGAAATCAAGCGAAAAATCCAAGAGCTAATCCAAAAAGGGAACATATAACTGAGTTCCTCACCCTATGGAAGTCCAATTGTACTCGTGAAAAAGAAATAGGGGATCTGGAGAATTTGCAATGATTATTGGGCCCTGAACAAAATCATAGTCAGGAACCAATACCTAATTCCCTAGATTGAAAATATTCTTGAGAAGATCAAGGGGGTTAAGTACTTCAATCATATTGACTTGAATTTTGGATACAACCAAGTCCCAAAAGAACCAACTAATGTGTGGAAGATTGCTTTCAAGTCCAAGGAGGGTCTTTTTGAATGGTTGGTCAAGTCCTTTGGTTTGATGAATGCCCCAACAACTTTCATGAGGTTGATGGATGATATCTTGCAGCCTTTTACCAACTCTTATGTGGTTGTATATATGGATTATATCCTCATCTTTATCACGAATTGGTAAACATACTTGTAGCATATTCAACATATCCTTCACACTTTGCAGCTACATAAGCTATATGCTAACTTAGAAAAATTCTCCTTTGGCATGGATAAGGTCCAATGCCTAGGCAACATTGTTGATGAGTAAGGTATGCATGTGGAACCAACCAAGATCTAAGTCATTTAGGATTGGCCAACCCCAATGACTCTAACAAATATTTGCAACTTCTTATGCCTTGGTAACTTCTACCAAAGATTTGTGTTGAGGTTCTCTTATATCGCTTGGCCCTTAAGTCAAATGACCAAGGGTAGAGAAAAATAAAAGTTTTTTTGGTTTGAGTCACAACTGAGGGCATTCGATGAACTAAAACACAATCTTTGCTCTACACCAATCCTCACCCTGTCAAACCTACAAAAACCATTTGAGATTGAGATAGATGCCTCTGATTATGTTATTGGTGTAGTCCTTATTCAAGAAGGACACCTAGTGGCATATCACAATGAAACATTCTAATATTGTTTGAAGATACCCCATCTATGATAAGGAGATCTATTCCATCATGTAGGCTTATTGGAAATGGAAACTTTATATTATAAGGAAGGTGATGACCTTCCACATAGATCACATACCTCTTTATTTTATGTAGACACAAGGGAAGTTACAAAACTACCACAATCAGAAATGGTCCACACACTTACAACAATTTCATTTGAACATCAAATACAATAAGAGTAGCATCAAACATGTCATAGACTACCTCAGCTAGCCCCAAGTTATGGAATTGACCACAGTTCTCAACTCCTATGGGAACGAGAACTCTCAATGGCCACAAATAAACAATAGTGACTCAAAATTCACTACCACATACCAGATGCTGATGGCAGGAAAGAAAGATCCAAACCTCCACCTCCACTATGCATTGTTTTCCTACTTGGGACAACTTTGTGTTCCTTCAAGCAAGTATTTCAAGAATATATAGGAGGAACATTACAATCAGACAGTAGGGAAATTTGGTATGGAGAAGACAGTGGTAGTACTATAGAAGTATTTATATTTCTTGAATCTTTGATGGGATGTTGGCAAGTATATCAGGCCTAGAACCCTGTACACCATTACCAAACCAACCATAAATAAGCAAGGCTTGCAAACCCCTATACCTATCCCTAATCATCTTTGGGAATCCATCTTGATGGACTACATGGTTAGCCTTATTTCCACCAAGCATGGTAATGACTGTGGTTTTTATTGTTGATATATTTTCTAAGATGTCCATTCTAGTTTCTTGCAAGAAGAGTATCACAACATAATCCACTACCAATATCTTCTTCGAACGGATGTGGGTACATTTTAGGATCACACAGATAATCATATGAGATTGAAATAGTAGGTTTCTAAGTGAAATCTAGTTAATATTTTGACCATTATTGGATACAAAACTCACCAAATAAACTGCCTTCCACCCCTAAATTGATGGCTAAACAAAGATCGTCAACAGGATGAATGTGCACATTTTCTGCATGTACAACTCCAAGCATCTATGAACATGGGATGAGAGTCTCCCCTATGTTCGACATAACTACAAAACATCTCTCCATACCTTAACTATTCATAGCCCCTTTCAGGTGGGCCTGGGATTTTAACCATTGGGTCCCATTGATGTTGCGCTATCTCTTGCAACTACACAAGAAAAATATACACATGTTAAATCTAAAGCTGAAAAAGTTTCCAATTTTAGTGAAAATTTTTAGCACATCTGCTAACACAAATTCAGGTCCATGATATCTTGAAAAAATCCAATACTAAGTACAAACAATGCCATCATGAGCATCAGGTGCCACGTAAGTTTCAAGTGGGAGACAAGGTTTGGTTTAATTTGCAGAAGGAACATCTTGTAGGGGCCCATCGAAATCTTTGGCCACTCCACTATGGACCTTAAACTATCACCAAGGTTGTGGGTTACAACACTTTCGAGCTAAGTATCCCCCCCATCCTTGGCTTGCACCTAGTGTTTAATGTCAACTTCCTTTGACCATTCTTTCCATCATTGTTGAACACATAAAAAATTGCAGAGCACCTAACATTGGCAGAGCTCAATCCTGATTTCTTTCAATAGGTCACAATTTATTAGATTGTGGACACACAGATTAAGAGCACTCACCAATAGAGGATCCAACTAGATTAAGTTATCAAAGTAGGCCATGTCTTGCATCAAAGCAAGTGGATAACCAGGGGCCAAGTTCATAAAAATTTTCCCATATCTTGGAGGCACTCAACGCAATGGAGACCATTACTTCCTGTGGGGGAGTAATCATCTAGGTGGACATCGGTGGCCACCCACTTATTCCATTGGATCACAACATAGTTTTCTATATTGACAAGTTTTTTTTAACATTTTTTAGGTCCTAAAATTTTGGAACCATTTTGAGGAACTAAATAGATTTTTTTGGGAAATGAGTCGAAAAATGTAATTCTTGGATAGATCGTTCCAACAAGATATCATGTGCACCAAATGGATATCGAATACCAATGTTATGAACCCACAAAGTTGAAATTCCAACTTATCCCATCAAGGCCCATAAGCCTATGATGCTTCATCTCCTAGGGTTATGTTTTGGGTGTTTAGGGTTCCTCATTGCTTCTTTATGATAAAAATGCCTCTGAGCCTCATTGTAAGAGTGTTTCGTAAAGGTGTGTAGCCATCACATCTCTTCTCAAAGATAATCTTGTTGGAAACCTTGAGCACTACTAAGAGGGGGCCTGAATCAATAACGTGACTTATTCTCAATTTTTTCCTTTTATTTACTTTATTGATTCACACACTTGTTACCAGATTTAGATAGATCATAAGAAAGTAAATGATAGACATGTAAACATATAAGAAGCATGAACTAAAAGAAAAGCATGAAATCACAACCACAAAAATCATCATCACACATGAGACACAAGATTTTTGGTGGAAACACTTCCAAGAGAGAAATCAACCTTGATGTTTCTATGTTGCTTTGAATCTCTATTATGTCAAACAATTTGTCTTTTACATATATATTTGACTCCCATTAGCCTGGAGATTTGACCTCATATATAATAGGCCAACACAAATCAGCCAGGAGACTCAATTCTACTAATCAACTCATAAGACTTTGTTCTCACACGGATCTATGGACTACCATCCCCTAAAATCCACCATGATCAACAATCCTCACCCAAATGCAATTGAACTATCCCACTACCATTGGATGGAGAAACTGTTCCTTTTGCTAAAACTTCAAAATTGCTACTCCACTCTCATGAAGTCACTGCTCCTCTACTTTATGCAGATCTCTTTTCAGATATTTTCATACTGGATCCCAAGACGCTCTACTCAACTAGACTCAACTTTGTAATACAATCTCCAGTAGAAAAACACCAACGAAAAAAAAACAAACAAACAAACAAAAACAAAAACAAAAACAAAACAAAACAAAACAAAACAAAAAACAAAAAACAAAAAAAAAACAAAAAAAAACAAAAAACAAAAAACAAAAAACAAAAAACAAAAAACAAAAAACAAAAAACAAAAAACAAAAAACAAAAAACAAAAAACAAAAAACAAAAACAAAAACAAAAAAAAACAAAAAACAAAAAACAAAAAACAAAAACAAAAACAAAAAAAACAAAACAAAAAAACAAAACAAAACCACAAATAGCATGCTCTCAACTATAGAAAAATAGTGGCTCCAATACATCCATCAAATCTGTAACAACATAACCAACTAGAAAAAAAATACATCTCACACCTAGCCATAACATCAAAACCTCAATAAATCTGCAACAAAAAAAAAATCTGCCATATACACCAGTAGATCTACAAAACAAATGGATCAGTGACAAATATATGATACTACACTCTATCTCGTCTTACTCTAAAACTCTACTCCATAAACTGAAAATAATCTCTACTATAGCAACCTCAATTATTAATTAATATTGATGCACTGCTTCAACAATTTACTCCATTCACTGCCATTTGCACTCATACATTGAAGTATCTCTACTCACAACTAGGTATGAAGCATATTTCCTCTATGTATCCTTCTCTAACTCACTCTCACACTGAACCAACCATCACCCAGCTCCAAAATGAAGAATATAAAACATTAGGGGTGAATTCCACTTTTTCCCTGTGATCAAAAGTGCACAAAGTTGACGAAATCCAACCATAATCATCACTACTTGTGCACTAAAGGTTTTCACACACATTGGAGGAATTAATCAACCAATTCTGACCTTTACAAATTAATTTAGAAGCTTCTGGGAATTTCCATGTCGAAATACATCCATTGTGTGCGAGGAAGCCAAAGCATTTTTCGTGAAAAATATCAACCACACATAGAACTAGTTGATCTTGGTTGAAACTGCATGTATGGGCATGTATCCATGTGGTTGGATCCTTTCAACCTCATGCACAAGCATGCATGGGTGTGGCTAGGGCAGAGGATGGTCAAAACCCAAAAACTCCAACTTAGAACTACCTCCAACTTCTTTCTTACCTTCTCCAACTCTTGTACATGCCTCCAAACTTCTATCATAGCCTTTGACACCTCTGCAAATGGATCAAACTTGTCTCCTAAGTTCCACTATAAAGTTGACCTAAGGGCTAACAAAAGACAGTTGTCATGACTTCCAACAAGTCCTACACTCTCCACTAACACCTACACAAGCTGCAAGACATCTAAACAGATGTGTAACACCTCTTGCAAGACATTGTAGTACCTCAACAACATCCTCATAAGGCCAACAACTCAACCTCCATTTCCTGCACTAGGTCATGAACACCACTAGAAAATGAGAAACCATTAACCACACCACTACCATATTTCCATGATATAACTATTAATACATCACAAGGTTGCAATAACAACTGCAACCATACTGCAATGAAGGAATCTTCACATCAACTAAGATACACAGGGTTGACATTAATGCCAACATGTGCTAGCTTCTATCATGAAGCCAATGCCAACATTAGCTAGTTGCAACCATGAATACCATAATTCCAACAAAGCTACCACTATTCGAGCCAGTTTGTTTTCATTCTGCATGTATATAGTTTCAACATTTTCCATTTATTAATATAAGTCAAGTTTCATTGCATTTCTATATGTTCCCTACATAAATTTGGTTCGTCCACCAAAAAATTATAGATAGATCGATAACTAAGGGGAAAATAACTTTCCATGACACTGATGGGTATAAGAAACCCTCTTCTAAATCTCTGATAAACCATGTGTCTCATTGCACCAAAAAGGTCAAGCATCGATGGTGTTTAGCACACACTTATACTAAGGGGTGGGGTGTATGAATAAGAATAATTCATTTTTTACTTATTCAAGCATTCATGAACCATAATAAAACAACTACATATGTGATATAGAACATGGAACACAATATTTACGTGGAAACCCTTTTGGGAGAAAACCACAAAACTTATTTTTATAATTTTTTGTAGGAACCAAACTACCATTACAAATATTTGTAAGCACCAACCTACTATTACAAATATTTGTAGGCACCATCCTACTTGAGACATCAATCCCCATTGGTACAAAACCTAGTAGGCACCAAACTACTCTTCTAAATCTTCGTAGACTTCAATCTATAAGAGACACCAATGCCCACTTCCAAGCACGAACTTTAGCAAGAGAAACCAATCTCTTTATTTGTATGGTACCAACATGCATATAACTCCTTAAAAATCAAATGCTCACTAGAATACCAAATTCGCTTGCTACTTGTTCATATCTACCCATTGATGTGCCAAGTGAAATTCATGGTAAGTTTCCCAAAACTTGTTGATTTTTACCTCTTCCCAAGAGAAAACTTGTATAATGTGCTATGTGTCCAATTATCTATATCAGATTATAAAAATTTCACTTGATTTATTTCAATATATCCCCTTGGATATATAAAATTTTAACAATATGAAGTGTCCTAGAAAAATAATTATAGTTAAATTGCCATGATCACTCTTTTGAAATTGATTTTAGAATCATTGACAAACTCTAACTTAAACAATGTATCTACAAAATTCTAGTGACCAAGAGTATTAAATTTTTAAAGTTGTTTTGCCAATATTCTAAAAATTTAATGGTCCTCTTTGTGAATTATATCAAAAGTTCCAAGTTCATTTTTTTAAAACTGATTTCAAGACCATTCACAAACCCTAACTTCCATAGGGTATATTCTAAAACTATAGCAAACCATACTCTATTTTTTTAATGAAATGTACCTTGCAATTTCTTCTTTATCTAATCCAAATTTCATGGTCTGAAACATACCAAAAAGAAATTATAGCAAAAATACTAAAATTACTTGTTTGAACCAGATTTCAAGACCAATCACAAACCCTAAATTACATAATGTCTATATATGAAAGTATAGTGAACCAAAATATAAAATTTTAGCCATATTTCCTCCTTGATATCTCCTTAATATTTTCAAAATTTCACTATTTGAAGCATCCTAGGAAAAAAAAATGTTACAGTGAAAATTCCAAGATGACTCGTTCACTCCACAACTTACATTTTTACCCACACACTCTATCATTCCAATACTTTCTTCTTTTATACATTATCATAACCATTCATGAAAATATATGTTAATTCAAAAAAACATGTCAATTCATTAATTAAATAAGTAATTCTCCTTTTATTTCACTTTTCCAAATGGCAAATACCATGGGCTTCATAAACCATAGGTTTGAAACCACCATTTCACTTTTTATTTTGACTTACTTTTTTCAAGTGCACCCTCCTTTTAATATACTTGGACACACACACACAAATATACATACATACATACATACATACATACATACATACATACATACATACATACATACATACATATATATATATATATATATATATATATATATAATCCCTTTGACATCAATGACAATAATTTGTTAAAAAAATGGGAACTTGGGTAGATCCCTAATGAGCGTGTTGAGGTTGTAAACCTCCTATAGACATAGGATTCAGGAAAATTATCATTGAGGGATACCATTAGCACCATGGGATGAGTTCGTAACTAGTTATAGATCCCTGACTTGATCATGTTCATCATTTAATACCATGGCCTTAAACGACATGTTTTTGGAAAACACGAAAACATGAGTCTTAAAATTAGCATTTTCAATCAAAAGTTTTGGTCGTCGAATAGATATTTCTAATGAGATATCATGCATGTCAAATGGATACCATATGTCAAAGTTATGACCTCGGGAAGTTGATGTACCAATTTACCCCAACGAGGCCCACAAACTTTTGGTGTTTCATCTCCTAGGGTTAGGTTTTTGGATGTTTAGGGTTTTACATTATTTCTGAATAATAAATAGGCCTTCGAACCTCATTGTAACATAATCCAGAGGCATGTAGCTGCCACATCTCTTCTCATAGATAAGCTACCATTTCCCAAGATAGTTTATTTCCATTCTGCATGTAAGCATTTTTTAGTTCTTTGATATTAACGAAATGAAGATTTATTTTTGTTGCATCTCTGTTTTTATGTTTATATCTATATTTTGTTTCGTTCTTACATAAGCCTGGATCATTAAGCATGGAATAGTAATACATTTTCATTAGATCTATCATACCACTTAGATATTAGAAATAAAAAAACAAAACAAAACAAAACAAAATTGCTCGCAAGGTTACCATCTAGATTAAAGTCCAGAGATCCCAGTAATGCACCGGTAGCCCACAACTAATAATAAAGCTTAGGTACTTAGATAAAATCACTTAATTTATAAGTTACTATACTTAAGTTTCACCTTATATGTTCTATGAATATTGGCTTCACTATGTCTTCTTTATAAGGTTAAAGGATTACAACCATGAGGGATTTCATTCCCAAACACTGTGAAGGTTAGATAACTTGTGTATATATGGAAAGAACAAGACTCTATGGCCAAAACCAAGGATGTGGGGACAATTTATATTATATAAACAACTCCCATTATGGTTCAAGAGGATAAAAGCCTTTATTTCAACATACCAACAAGGTGATTTCAATTTCATAACTATTACACATATAACTTCACATAATCTTCTATAAATCATTGTTACTTCATTAGGTAATCTTCCATATTTATCATATCTAGACCATTCAATAGGAATATGTAGATCATACCCCTCATATAAGATCACAAAAGTTAACATAAAAATCATCTTGAACATGGAAAATTTAATTTACGACAAGAGGTATAAGATAGGTTCTCATATAAAATAATTATTCCAAGTTTATTAAATAGAAGGCATAAATTTCATTTATATTTACTAACATGACTCAATATGTAAGGGAATAATTATCGTGAGATAAATAATTATTACTTATATGGATTTGTTCAACACTAAAAACTAAACTCTGAAGGATCATTTTATACCCATCCATAGGCTCAACTACACATCATCTTTCTATAGTTGGCCACCCCTAGCCAAACCATGATACCACAAAGGGGAACATTGTCAACTCTTTAGTAAATTGGTTGGGTGAAGGAAACTCTCCTTCACAAAACATAAGATACTTAAATAAATCCTATACCTACTAACCCTAAGGTCTCCTTGATCTTAAAATACCTCTTAATTAGCTAGAAGTTTAAATATGGAAACCCCTTCATTGCTATATAGTCCCTTGGTGACTTCCTCACCCGTTGTTTATCATTCTTACCCATCACACATCAAGTCTCCACCTCCCTTGTGACTCTTGATCTTCCCTCATGTCTCTTGAGCTTCCATATGACTTTTATAATTCCTAAGAGACCTTTGAGCTTCTACATGACTCTTCACATTCTATGTGTGACCCTTGGGCTTCCACACATTTTACATTTTCAATTTTTTTCCAAAATACAATATTACATGTGGCAAAATACAATGACACATATGACTTTTATGGTGACACTTTGAGAAGCTATGACTTGACAATGGTGACATGGCACTTCATTGTAGTATATCAATGCCAAGCTTTTCTCCTTGTTGTTATCTTCACATCTTCATGATTGGTCTTGCTTGTTCTTCAAATTCATTCTCCAAGAGGCTAGTTAGGATATAGAGTCTTCCATATGATCTTGATATTCATTCTTCTATTGTGATATAGTGTCCCTTTATCTCTTTTCTTGATGATCTCTTTGTATCTTCAACTTCATCAGTGTCTTCTTGTAGCTTCTCTTTGACATCCTCCTTGAGCATCATCCTGTCATGTCAAGATAATAACACCTGCAAATGGAATTCACTCATGACAAGATGACATCAGTCCCAAAATATCCTAGTCTATCATGTTTCTCATGCAACATATTTACTGAGCTAGGAAAGTGTTCAATATTGAGGAGGAGACTAGGGATCACACAATGTGCAGTAGCATGAGGTAGGGAGTGAGGGTATAGGCTCTATAACTGTGTAGTGCACAATGGCTAAGAGACAGGGAGGCATGACTATGTAGTTAAGGAGGTAGGGATGACATGCTTGCTCATTGTGATTTCCTAGTGCAAAATTCTAAGAGGAAGGGCCAATACATTGCACAATTGCGCATTGCAGGGAGTCAGACATGACCAGACTATTGATTGAAAGTGTTTAGTCCGCAGTGGAGGAAATACCATTAGAGAAATTTTGAGGTATAAAATGGGACTCCTAAGGAATATTATAAAATAATAGTGGAAATAATAAAATAATATTATATTACCTCATCAAGTTTTGGAAGGAAAAAAGAAAAAAGTACTTTTTCAACTCATATTTTCAACTTATCTCCCTACGATTTTACTCAAATTTCAAGTGGGATCACTCATTGGATGTGGAATTTAATTTTTCATCCAAGGAGTACCCATGTTTCATACTTTCGATGGACCATAGTACATGAAAAATTTGAAATACATGAAAAAATGTGATTACAATCACATTATTTCATGTATTTCATATTTTTCGTCTATTGGGGCCATTGAAAGTATGCACATGGGTACTCCTTGGATGCAAAATTAAATTATGTATCCAACAAGCGATCCCACTTGAAATTTGAGTAAAATCATAGGGAGATATGTTGAAAAGTAGTTTTATTTTATTTTATTTTATTTTTTATCCTTTTACCTTTTTACTCCAAAAATGGTGAATCATACCCCATGGTTGACATAATCATATTAAATCCTATTGGTTCTTATAAATTTTATTTGTGTTGTAAATTTTCATTTTGAGACCCATTTTTTACCTCAAAATTTCTCAAATGCTGATCAAGGACTACCAAGTGGAAAAGAACAACCGATAGTGATTGGGCACAAGAACTATGCAATGCACAATTGATGGAGGCATTTCTTTGTGATTGTGCAACGCACAATTCTAGGAGGTAGAGGATTCTTGGTTGTTGCTTGTGACTGTGCAGTGCACAGTTCCAGGTGGAAGAGAGATAGGTGCTTGATTGGGTCAGTTGTGAAGATAGAAAACTCCAAGATTGACTAAGTGTATGATCACTAAGGTAAGGAGATGACACCAGAGCATGTAACGTGACTTGAACATGATCACACACTTATAAACAACCAACCACCTGACAACAAAAGAATCAACACCTAAAATCAACATGCATCCATTTAAACAACGACAAAATGACACTTACCTCCAAGTGTGACACTCAAGATACACTTTTTGACATAAGTGTCAACTACAACAAGAAAGTGTGCAATGTTGGCATTATGGCTAATGTGTTTTCCTTGATCGCAACCTGCTTGAAAAATATGTCCTTGATGTCAACATGGTTATAATATGATTATTATGGAACTAATGTAGATGTTAGGAATATCCGTATAGGTATTGCAAAAATGAGGAAGTATATTTGCAACCTTATTCAGGTTTCACTTGAGAAAAGATTGAAAGTATGAAGTTTGAAAAGTATATGCAACCCTTGTGAAGAAGTGTCATGTACATACATAGTATCTATGAACAAAAGTCATGTACATAATTTGAACCATGGAAAACAAGAAACCAAGAAGCATTACCAAGGTAATTTCCCATAGTATTATGTTGGTAACATCTATTTGATCCTATCAAACGAATACCAACAACATTACCAAGGGATTTTCCTGAGGTATTGGCAAAGGAAAAAGTTATATAAGGAGATGGAGATCAAGAATTTTTGTGTGTAATGAAATAGATTATTCATGTGTGATCTAATCTAGAACATGTGCACTATGGAGCAAGGAGAAGGAGCAGATATGAAAGATTTGAAGATGTATTGAATATATGCTTGATTGATTTGATTGTTGCAAAATGTTTGAATTGCTAACAATGAAATATTTGTGGTTAAAGTAGGGCTATGATATGAATGTGTTTGTAGAGATCTATGATTTTGATAGTGACGTATGAGCAATGTGTGTTGTGTTTGTAGAGATGATTTGATTCAATAATTTAAGATCGTTGTGCAAGTTTGCCTCAGGAATATTGCGTACATACGCAAATATTCTTCACATTAGTTGTGTATACATTCTGAGATAATCAATTTGATATTCATTATATTGAAATATGTACACAAGTTTTATACATGTGAAACACGTATATACACAGATCTGTTTAATGGAAGTCGTGTATATGTTCTAGGGTTTGTAATTTCTACTTGGTGATATTAGTTGATGATGTTTGTATTATTTGTTATTGTCTGTCAATGATGTCTTGATCTGGATGGTTTGTATCTGGAAGTGTTGATTGGATTGATTTGGCTATGGCCTAGTTTTCAGTGATTCAGTTGTAGTGATCAATATTTGTATTTGGTGATTGATTCAATGATCTGTGATTGGTTTAGTACTTGTATTCAGTGATTTAGTGGTTGGTTCAGTGGTACAGTGATTTAATTAATCAATGTTTCAGTATTCAATTATTTTGGATATGTACATAGGTTTTAGGCACATGAAGTGCATAGATATGTGGATATGTTTCATAACAATTGTGTATATATCATGAAGTCAATTTGATCAAGGTTTGCAATGGATGAACATTGGTTCTATGAAGAATACCTAGTATCTAATAGTGTGATTAATTAGAGAATGATTGAGCATAATCTTGATTTATTGATTGGTCTTGATTTGACCAGTTGTTGGTTGATTGGTAACCTAGGTTGATTCAATATTTAGTGATTCAGTTGCATTGGTGATTCAATTTGTTAGTGATTGATATTTAATGGTGATTTAGTGATTGTATTCATATTTTTTTGATCTAATATTTAGTTTAGTAACATTGATTTGGGCTTATTGCTGATGTGGGTCCAGTTTTAAAATATGATGAAAGGTGTCCTACATGTTTTGATGTGTATTTAAGATAGGTGGATCCAGTATGAAATATTGTGAAACAACATCCATTAGGTGCTGATGGTTGTAGCCTTCAGTGAGAGGGTAGGAGCTCCCTTCTGGTAGGAGCCGGTAAACAAGATTAGCGGGTTGTAGCTCCCTTCTAGTGGGTGTTGGAGAACGAGTGGAGGTTGTAGCCTCCTTCTTGTGGGTTCCTATGTGTTGGCAAGAGTTGGTGCCAGTAAAATACTATGATGTAATGAAGGATTTTTCATTATAATAAAAGAAGAAGACAAAGATGACAACAGTGGTAGTTTTCTCCCACATTAGGTTTTCGCCTAAAATATTGATGTTCTTATGTGTTGTTGTGTTGCTTATATGTCCTTTATCTACTCTTTGTTGCATATTGAATGTATAATGAATTAATAATGCAACATTAAAGTTAAAAAATTAATGGGAACTATGAAAAATAAGTAATATGGAAACACGTGGTTTTAATTCATTGAAGTCGGGGACACACATGAGTTGTCTAAACAACAAAAGTGTACAAAATTTTGAAATTTAAATTAAAAGTTAAAGTGAATTAAAAATATTGATTCACCCCCCACCCCTGGTATTTTTCCTAACAATTGGTATCAAAGCAGGTCACTCTGGTAAAGCTTAACCACTTGAGAGTGGATCAGGGACAATGAGAGAGAAGTAAAAGAAGAAGGAAACACAAACGAAGAGGTCAATCCAAGAAAGTAGTGATAGTGATTTATCTAATGTTTTGGCAATTTCTACATTTAGAGATCAAGGACAAAGTGTATTGAAAGATGTCAACAAATATTCAGATTCAGAAGCACCCCATTTTCTATTGATCAAGAAAGAAGATGATAGTGAAGATAGTGATCAATAATCATCTAGTATTGGATCTTGTTCATTTCCTTGTACATGTAGTGATGATGATAGTAAATCAAATGAAATTTCTCTCATGGGTAGAAGTGAAGATAATCATTTTTTTTTTCTTAAGCAAGAGTCGTGCCTTCTATTTCATTAAATCAAGCATAATTTACAAAATTTACACCAAGCCACCAAACTGTGTGGTCTTAGGCTTGCAAAGAGCGTGCTCGATAGAAACTAATCCCTCAACCCCAAAAAATCCTCTCCCAAACCAAAAGAGTACATACAAAAATAAACAACGGGAAACACCGGGTCCAGGAACCCTCCCCGCAAAAAGTTGCATCATCAAAAATCTAACATGCCTCTAAATCACAACTGTCCAAACTTCTTAAGAAAACCAACACCTGGGATCCTTTTTGCACCAAGAAGAAGCAAGAAGGATAACCCCCAGACCCCACCAAACAACAAGTTTAATCCCGATCATTGATCAGCCTAATCCCATCGAATGGTGGATTTTCATATCGCGTGGCTGAAGTGAACAAATATAGTGTGCGATGAGGGTGGTTTTAAGGTCCCACCCTCATCCACGCATCAAGAGATGAATGGAATCGCTGCCCAAAAAAGAAAACCGCCTTCAGCATGAAAGCGATGCGATCACACCAAAACCATTCTGGAAGCAGTTTTGTCTCCCGCCACTGAATAATGAGAAATGGTGTGGCCACGACAGGAGCCATTGTTTGTTACTGTCCACCCCCCTTCTGACCAAGATAACCTTGCATCCAACCCCTAAGATATTCAGGGAAGAGATTCCCATAGTTGAAGAGGCTGACCCTGACCTGTCAGACCAAGAGAGGGAATCTTGTTGTAATCTACTTATTGCGAATTAGCTTCCTTAGTTTTGTTCTTATACACCTCTTTGTCCTCTTCCTCCTGGTTTTTGCAAAGTTCTTTTAGGTTGCTAGGTGACATTGCGAGCCAATCCATCGAAAATTTGCTATCCTTACAGCTGAAACCTTGGTTGGCCAGAATATCAGCCAACTTGTTGGCCTTTCTACGCACATGGATAAATCTAAGTGTGCGTAGTCCCTGTAGATGTCCTTGAATTTTTTGGAGAACCTGTAATAACCTCCAATGTTTAGTTACTTTCTCCGGCCCTGTTCCATGACTAATTCTCTTGGCTGCGTTGATGACTAACTCTGAATCAACTTCTATTATTACATTTTTGCAATTGTTCTGTTTCAGAAATTCCAAACCTTGTTCCAAAGCCATTGATTCCGCCATGTTGTTGGTGGCTTTTCCTAGATGACCATAGAAGAGGGAGATGATGTTTCTATTTTCATTCCTAAGAACTCCTCCAAAGCCTACCATTCCCGGGTTGCCCTTTGAAGCCCCATCGATATTATACTTTAAAAATCCTTCCAAGGGAGGATTCCAGAAATCTTTAACCGGTTCCCTCATGTTTACTTCCTTGTCTATACCTTGTGGATTAATCCCCTGCATTCCTAACTACCTGAGAATTGATAACTTTGCTTCTGAAGGAGGATTTTTAGGGATATCCCTTACAGTAGTGCTGATTGTCTCCTTAAGTTGTTTTGGGATTTGTTCCACCAAACGAAGAGAGGAATTCTTCTCTTCTTTGAAGATTCTTCTGTTTCTCTCTTTGCACACATTCCATATGATGAAACTTGGCAATAGAGCCCAGGCAGAGTTAAGAACCTCATAATCCGAAAAATTATTCCTCCAATTGTTCAGGGTTTTAGTGATGCTTCCTTTGTCTCTATTATACTATTTGAAGATGGAGGCAAAAAAATCCCATAACCTGGAGGTGAAAATGTAGCTATTGAGAAGATGTTCGATGGTCTCCTCTTGGACTTCATAGAGCTAGAATTTGGAGGGTCCTAGCATACCTCTCTTCCTGATATCATCCCAGGTTAAGATTTTCCTATGGTGAACCAGCCACATAAAGAGTTTGATCTTCATCCAGCCCTTATGCCTCTGTAGCTTCCGCCAAGTTCTACCCGTAGCTTGGGATTCCAACCCAAGGAGAATACCTTTTGCTTCCTTAATGTTAAATTTTCCCTCTTTGTTGTTGCCCCATCTTAGTCGATCCTGCCCTTTAGTAACTAAAATCATCCTCTGATCCAACAACCTCTTAAGGGTCTCTGCTCTACTGTTCAAGGTCCTGTTCTCTCTACCATCTATTTTTTTCCATGTTCTCCATTTTTCTATATTGTGAGAATGCTCCCAAAAGTCCTTTACTTTCACTAATCCTTGGTTGTCTGTCTCTTGTTTGAGGCCCAAAAATTCCTCTCTCAAAAGAGTTGGTTCTTGTTGCCATTTTTCCTCCCAAAATAGAGCCAGCTATCCATCTCTGATTTCCCACAAACTGTTGTTTTGTACAACCTCTCTGTTCTCCCAGGCCTTGTTCCATATGGGAGAGCCCTTTATGTTTCCAGACATTCTTATGATATCATGAGAAAGCCAGGCACTGGCATATTTTTCCTTCCAGATGCTTGCCCATTGCGCCTTAGGATCCTTAACCCACCTCCACCAAAGTTTGACCCCTAAGACCTTACTTAGAATCTCTATATCATCCAATCCTAGGCCTCCTTCATTCTTGGGTTTACAAATCTTTTCCCATGAGACTAAAGCCCATTTTTTTCCTTGTTTCCTCTTTGTCCTAGAGAAAATCTCTTCGTATGTTTCTAAATTGCTGTAAAACTCCTTTTGGAGTTGGGAGAGCTGATAACATGAAGACATGGATAGCTTGGAGCACTGCCTTTGTGAGAACCAGTCTACCCGCCAGATTTAGAGACTTGATTGCCCATTTCCTGACCTTATCTTGCATCTTAATGATTAGTGGTTCCCATATGCTTTTGAGCATAGGTTTAGCCATTAGAGGAACTCCCAAATACTTAGAGGGGAGAGAGTCTCTTTGAAATCCAAGAATTTTGGATACATTTCTCTGGATGGCTATATGGGTATTAAAGAAAATTATTTTTGATTTGGAAAGATTAACTTCCATACCTGATGCCAAAGCAAATTCCTTCAAAATCCGTTTGTATGCTAGCACTTCCTTGATCGTGGGAATTCCCTGTAGCATGGTATCATCTACAAACTGTTGATGAGTCAGAACTTGACCATTCTCTGAAAGTTGGAGTCCTTGAATTTTTCCAGTTGCTCTAGAATGCTTAATGGACCACCCCAGCCCTTCCATCATGAGGACGAAGAGAAAAGGAGAGAGTGGATCTCCATGTCTAAGTCCTCTAAAAGGAAGAAAAATTTAAGAGGGGGAGCCATTAATTAAAATTGAAAAGCTGGAGGAAGTCACTAGGGCCATGACCCATCTGATCCAATTATGATCAAAACCAAATGCAGCAAGAACTTTCTTGATATAAGTCCAATTCACTTTATCATAGGCTTTGGCTATGTCCAATTGCATGATCATACCCAATTTCCTTTCACTAGTTAACGAGTGGACCACCTTGTGAGCTTGTATTATGTTATCTAGAATTTGTCTGCCTTCCACATAACCTGATTGTTCCCTCGAAACCAACGAAGGTAGCAAAGGTTTGAGTCTGTTGGCCACAACCTTGGAAATTATCTTATATACTACATTGCATAAAGCGATGGGTCTATACCTCTCTGGAGTTTTGTAATTATCCTGCTTTGGAATTAGGGAGATAAAGGAGGTATTGAGAGCTTTCAAAATAGTTCTATTTAGCCTAGAGTCTTCCACTACCCTTATAATATCCCCTTTGGCAATATCCCAACAATCTTTGAAGAAATCTACATTGAATCCATCCGGACCTGGAGCCTTACCATTTTGCATTTCCTTGAGGACCTCGTTGACCTCCTTTTTGGTTACAGGTCTGTTGAGATTACAGTTATCCTCTCTGGATACCAACTTGGGGATATGCTTAATGAGGTCCTTGATGAATGGAACCCTGTATAAAGTGTTTTCCTGAGCAATACCTCGGAAGTGCTTAACTAACACTACTTCTATTTCCTCATGAGATTGATGTATCTGCCCATTCGCATCCTTGATTGAAGAGATCTTGTTGTGAGTCCTATTTGCTATTGTGGATTTATGGAAAAATTTAGTATTTCGCTCTCCTTCTTTCAGCCATTGAACTCTTGATTTTTGTTTCCAAAAATTATCCTCTTTATTGCACAGATTTTCCCATTCTTGGTGATGTTTCTCTACTTGGTCATTTTTGTCCTTATCAAAGCCTTCCTTGATCAAAACTTGGTTGAGCTCCATAATTTTATTTTCCACCACTTTCTTTCCTGCAAAAATATTACCAAATTCATTCTTGTTCCAGACTTTAAGCTTCAGCTTGATGTGCTTTAATCTTTTGTGAAGCAGGAACATAGTTGATCCTGGAGTTTGCAAATCCTCTGCCCACCATTCTTCAATGTTGTTGAAGAATTCTGGGTGAGAAAGCCACATAATTTCAAATCTGAAAGGTCTATTTCTAGGGGTACCGTTGCCCTTGATTTCCATTTGAACTGGCCAGTGATCTGAACCTCCAAAGGGAAGAATTCCTGCTATTATTTCCTTGTCTAGAAGCATGAGATCCTCAGAGATCATGAATCTATCTAACTTGGAGGCTACCTGTGAGTCCCCTCCTCTTTTATTGTTCCATGTATAGAGGCCATTGTTTGTTTCAATATCAACAAGCTTCATGTTTTCTAAAAATATTTGGAAGGCTAAGGAATCTTTATTTAGAGCTCTTGTACCCCCTTTTTTCTCCAAGACAGATCTGATCATATTAAAGTCTCCTCCTAGGACCCAAGGTAGTCTTGCATGTCTGACTCGTAGATCCACTAAGGAATCTATGAACCTGATTTTATCATCTAACCTTTGAGAGCCATAAACATTCATAACTAGGTAAGTGTCCCTGTCTCCTACTGGTTTTATAACAACTGATAAATAATTCCTTGATGCCTCTGCATCAATTATTCCAATTTTTTGGGGATTCCAAAGAGTGAGGATACCCCCTGCTGTATTTTTTTCCTTAACTTCTAGAAACTCAAATCTACTGAGCCATTTACTATGGATTTTCCTTAATTTCTGAATGGAGCATTTTGTCTCTTGGACAAAAATTATATCCAGAGCTGCCTGTTTCATTCTATTATTCATCATTCTCTGTTTTCTCTTGCTACCAAGACCTCTAATATTCCAAGTTGTGAACTTCATAATTAAAGATTGGTAAAGGAGTAACTAGTTAGGTCTTTCATCTTACCTAAGTCCACCATAAGCTTGCCACATTCCATCAGTAGCTCGTTTTGTTTTTTCCTACCTCTTTTTTCCCCCTTGGATTTCTTGGTGCTAACCCTGGAGTCATTTTTACTGCTTTCACCCCTTCATTGCTCTATATTTCAATGTTGTTTACTCCCTCCAAACCTTTTGCCTGGGTTTTCCATAAGAATAACTACTGTATTCGATTGAGCTCTTCTTGTGGTAGTGATTCTACCCCGCCAGTTGTTCCCTGAGCCAAGAACCCTTCTAGATCCAGGTTTTCTCTATCAAGAATCTCCTGTAGCTCATTGTCCTCCATATCCATTTCACTCTGGGTCATCTCCTAGTCTATTTCCAACTCTGATTCATTCAGCATGATCCCCTTTTGTTTTTCGTTTTCCTGTGTTTGATCTCTTTCTTTTTCCTTTTCCTTCTTCTCGTAATCTTCATCCATTGCTTGATCTTCTATTGATATTTCTTCATCCTCTTCAAGAACTTGGAACTGGTTATGACTAACCTTTTGTCCTTCAGCTTGGTATTTCTTTGGCCCTTTTTTGCCACTTTTCCCTTTATAAACTACTTTGTGAAAGCTATCTGTGTCTTTCACTGTGTTTATTTTGCTTTTGTGCTCTGCTTTACTGAGGGGACAGTCTCTTAGAAGGTGCCCACGTTCATGACATCTGTGACATCTAAATGGAATATGTTCATAGTCGGCTGTTTGCACCCATTCCTCCTCAAAAACCTCCAAGATGACTTCATCCGGAAGAGCTCCAGATAGGTCCATCTCTACACAGATCCTAGCAAAAGAGGTGTATTTTCCCCTCCTTGTGGCTTCAGAGGCTTTGATAAACCGTCCTAATTTATTGCCTATGGCTGCAAGGGATTCAGTTTGCCAATAGTCAAGAGGTAGAGAATAGAGTCTTACCCAAACCAGAATTGAAGTAAAAGTTTCCCGCTCTGGAACAAAGTTCATCATCCATGGCCGCATATAGAGCCCTGCTACTGCATAGAAGTAGGGCCCGCCTTCAAACACTTTGTCTTTATCTTCAATGTTAGTGAACACCATAGTAAAGAATCCTTTGGACCCCAGATGTAGATCAATGCTTCCTTTGGGTTTCCAGTGGTATCTTATCCATGTTAGTAAAGCTTTTTCAGTGGGCCATAGCCCCATGAATTTGCATATGATTGTGTAAGTCTGCATGTGATCTCTGTGCTCCTGCAATGCTGGATCATATAAAACTACTCTAGGAGTAATTTCAGCTTTGGGTTTGCACTGACCCTTTTGTTTCTTGTCTTTTTTTCCCTGTATTTTGTCATTTTATTCCTTGTCTTTTGTGCCATCCTTTTCCTTCGATTTGGTACTGTCTGATTCCTCCTCCCTGTTTTTTCTTCCTTCCTCCTCGTCACTTCTTCCTTTTTTCGGAGGCTTCTTACCCTTGTTGGCCACCTCTTCCTTGTAGGAGGGAGTGGAGCTCCCTCCTCTGCGCCTATCCATGAAGAGAAACCTTCTATAGAAGACTGAAACCCTAGTCGCCTTTGCTACCCGCCTTCAGTGATGTTGTGTGTTGTCAACCGGTAGAAGTGAAGATGATCATTATGTAGAGAAATCAAATTAAAAATAATGGCTCTATAGGTAAATATTAAAAGGATTATAGATGAAAATAGATATCAACGAAAATTATTGCAAAAAATTGATGAAAAGGAGTGTGCCTACAAAGAAGATATTGTCACATTAAAAACCTGGTTGAAATAAGCAAAGAAAATTGAAGAAGAAATGATAAAGTAGTATAAGGAAAGGGAAGATCAATGTCAAAGTTTGGAGGATGAAGTAGCTTCATTAAAAAGTAAACTCAAAAATTTGCAGGAGGGAACAAAAAATGAAGAAGATGTAGCAATCAAGGAGCCTAGAGAAAGAACCAATTACTGTGAAGGACTAGAAGCAAAGATTATCTCTCTCAAATCCAATCTTGAAAAATCAAACAAGCGATATGAGGAAATATTTCAAGTATTTGAAGAAGAGGAAAATGAGCTTAGGGGAGAGATCATCGAGTTGAGAACTCATCTAGAAAAGAAAAAAGGAGAAAAATAGGTTAAGGTAAGTTAGAAGAAAAGAATAAGCAATTGAGATTTCATGATAGCTCTAAGATATTGGATAATCTTCTTAACAATTAAATATATCCCTCCGTTAAATCTGATTTTGCTTTCATGAAACTGCAAAAGGAGAATCCAATTCACAACATCGTGCAAGCAATTTTGAGGTTAACAAAGTAAACTCTGAAAATTTTGGTAAATAATTAAGAAGTCAACCAGACCAGCAATCGAGAAAAGTGATTTTTCAAAGGAAATCATTTGCTCCTATCAATAGAAATAACAATCCATTCTCTCCTCTTGACAATGACGTTGAATGTTTTATCTATCATAACTTTGAAAGATAAAGTGAGGATTGGCGTGAAGTAGAGGTGATGCTTCATATCCTTGATTTTTTTTTTTATTATTCAAACAAAGAAAACTTGGCTTTATCTCCACCCTTGGTAATTTGACCAACGAGAAAAGTAATATGAGAGTATCCAAACATGAAATAACAATAGAAGTTGGAAAGTCCTAGGAATCTTCAAAGATCTATCAAATTCATCAAGGTTGGGTAATCATCAATGACTTATATAGTGTAATTCACATTAAATAGAGTGCAAAACCTAAGAACACGAGAAAAAAAGATAGGGAAACTATTATCGGGAAAAGTGTTTATTTAGAACTGCTCTATCCCACTAAGGTGTGACAGCTACCTTAGAAACAAACAGAGAAAACTACTTTTGTATTCTTCTTTATGAACTATAAACAAAGAGGAATAGGATGAACCAACCTGTGTCTTGCGCTAGTCCTTTGATCCAATCTCTCTCTTCTTTGACAGTTTCCAGCTACCTGCTCCCTTACTTGCCCAGCTTCACCAAGTACCTGTAAGATCACAGAAGAAGGAAACTATACAAAGACATGGGTTTATATTCATAAATAACTTAGGATCAAATTTAAGTTAACCATACAAATGTAACAAGCATCAATGAAACACAAGCATGGAGAAGAAACTCAAATAGTTTTATTGATATAGAAGAAGATCCAGGAGGAGTTACAACCGATGATTCCTAACCCAGCATCAACCTCCCAGCAAAGAAGTCCCTTCTTCAACCCCAACAAAGCATAGATCACCCAATTCTCTGATATGTATCTCAAACCAACAACAATTCCTTACAATGTGCAAAATTCCAGCCTCTGGATCTCTGGGATGAGGGATCCATATATAGATGTATGCACGGAGGATGAGTCAGCTCATGATTTGATTAGTGGCTTCTCTCTGTCAGTTCTTACTTCCACTTGGAGACTGAAAGCCTCTTACTCATCCTTGGTCGAATTCAGTGAGGCAAGTGTCATTGGGAAAGATTCTGGAAGCTTCCATTGTCTCTCCACCTCGCAGAATGACACTGCCATTTGTCATTTCCCACTCAACGCACCCTGGTAGTGCTTTTAGGTGCGTTGCAACGCACCTAGCTAGTGGATTTAGGTGCTATGCAACGCACTTGGCTAGTGGAGCAGCTGAAATGATCCTGATTTGACTTATTTTGAGCAGTTTCTGGTGGAGAACTTCTGGGAGAAGCTGTAATTTGTTGACCTTGTTCCTTTAGGGGTTGGAACAACACTTTTAGGGACTTAGGAGCCCTTGGTTTATGGACATTTCATGCTTAGAGCTGTAAGGCACAAAAATGTCTATAACAGTTGCCCCCTAAAGTATGAGGCTGTTTATCGGGTGAAATGCTTTATTAGGAGGATCTGAAGTTCTTTCAATGCTGGGAGGAGACCTATAATAAGATACAATACAATACATTATCTTCGTACTGTTTTCATGATCTAGCTGAGGTGGGAATTCCCATGCTCAACTTTATAAATTCATTTTCATGTACATAGGACAGACAATCGTCTGATGGTAGACTGATGATTCTGATAGAGCCATCATCCTTTTGGTAGGATGATTATCTGTGCTGTAATGCTGTACATTTCAATGTCTTTATTTTCCTGAATATATATCGCATCTCGGATGGATGAAACTAGATCTGGGGTCTTCAATCTCATCCGATCTTCACTCGAGGTACAAGTCGATCCATGTGAGAAATGTTTTGAAGTCGAACATGGAAAGACATCGCTTGATTACCAGTCAATGATGTAAACTGTTAACAAGTGCGAGAGGAATCATCGATAATGATAATGACCCTCAAGGTACTGCAGTACAATTCACGTGGTTTGAATAAAGGACTTGGCGTCGAACACCACGCAAAATCTTTCGGTCGAAGGTCATTGATGTAAACCTGTCACCGGAAGTGAGAAACTTGCCATTGAGGCATGCAAGCTTCAAAGTACTGAATGGGGTGTTCCTAGATCAACTTCTTGGATAATGAGCTGATGTCGACAAGAAGTGATCCGTCATAGGAGGGCCTTAATGAATCCCACATCAATGACATGGAATGGAGCAAATGATTTTGATGGAGGTGAAAACGATCTGATGATATATGGTTCAGGGTGGCGGTCATGAAAGAATGGAGTATAATGTATGGTAGTGGGCGGGACACAGGTGGCCTTTCTGGATGACTTCTCTTGAACATGTCGGCGACACTTATGTGATGGATTGGTAGCATTAACCCCAAATGTGGATGGTATGGCGAGACCATGATGATGTGACTGGTGAATGAAACAACCCAACCCGACTCGGGGCACGGAGTGGAAGTGTCATGTTCAAGAGCGACTTGCTACCATTAAAGATTCTTTGAGTTTTCTTCCCAATTTTTCCCCAGTCATTGCTGACCAGTACCTCTTTATTTTTGTCAAGCTTGAGGAGGATAACATATGCTTGTTCTATAATTTTCCCTTCGGCCAAACCCATCGCTATGTTTTAACGAGCCTAGCGATAGTGAAACTCGTTCTCGTCTAAAGACAAGTTTGTCGCTATTAATCTTTTTAACGAGTCTAACGACAAAGATAACTCAGTCCTTTTCATTTTTAGAGAGTATGAAAAGGTACGTAAAGGTAACTCCAAAATTCCTTTTTCGTCATCTAATCCCTTAAGTCCGAAAAAGTATAAAACAATACAGAAGGGATGAATTTTCGATCGCTTTAACGAGCCGAACAAAACAAGCGCTCGATCTTTTTGTGCAATAATCCCTCAGGTCCAAAAATATTAAAATCTAGAGGAGGGATAGCACTTCCCGTCACTTTAACGAGCTAGAAGGCCAGAACTCGGCAATCTTTTCATATTTTACGAGTCAGAAAAGAGCTTAAAGAAGACTCGTCTTTTGAGGAACGAGTGATAAAATGGGTAGCAGCTGATTCCAGGTAAGGCTTGGAATTTTCCAATCACGGCAGTGTCACAAGGATGGCTAGTGAAATCACTCTTCACAGCTGTTCCTCAAAATGGGTAAACAATCAAATGGAGGTGAATGATCGGCCAATGGAAAAGTGGAGGTGACGGTGCAAACACGACCAAGGCTTTAATGGCTGAAATGCTACATTCACGGTGGTTATTTACCGAGGAATAGTTCATTTTTAACGAGCTTAAACGCGGGTGGAAACATTTGCTCGGTCCGGGTTTATTTTTTAACGAGCTTGAACCTCGCGGTAAACACTGCTCGATTAATCCAGTCATATGATAAGAATGTCTCATATAAAAACGGCAACTTTTAGATTTTTGCCCCACATCCTTTCTTTATGCAAGTTAGGTGACGACAAATCCTACGAGTTTAAAGGGTTAGAGGTCCTAAAAATTTAAAAAAAATAAATAGTCGCCCTTCGCTTGCACTCCAAAAGGTTTGCATGCCCCCAGGCATAAAACAGAGTTTCAAGGTTACCTCTACTTCTTTCTGTTAAAACATTTGTTTTACCGAGAGAGGCCTACCTCTTACAGGTTACCCAAAGATTGTTCCATTTATGGCGTAAACAGAACACTTCTTCGGCGATGTCTACCGAAATAAACAAAGGTGAGCGACTGTGCTCGCCAACTCACATAACTTCGACAAGAGAATCTTGTTCTAGAATAACCCCTCTTCCAATCCCGGACGGGGTACAGACTAGTCATATTCTCCCGCGGAAACCTACCCTATACCCGAAGTTTTCCTGCTGAAGCAGACCAGGATGCATGCCCCCTGGGTTTCAGTCATATCCCTCCGAATTACTCGCGCTCATCGGGAGGACGGACTGGAAATTGAGACATTTCTTGCGTGAAAAGACCATTTAGGGACGGTATATGACTATTTGCTATGCGCGATCCAGGAAATGAAAGCTGGTCCACGAGCTTGACCACTCTTCCTTCGTGCGGAAAACACATCACTCTAAAGAGTGAGGAGACAATTGCTTCCATGCAATAAATATAGTCTCGTCCAAGGAGTAGATTGTAATCTAAGGGTCCTTGAACTACCATTACGTTCATGCGAACTGTCTTCCTTCTCAATGTTATGGGTACATCGGGAAGGATCCCTAAAGGTCGATTGGTTCCTTTATCAAAGCCTGTCAGATTTCTCATTTCAGGCAAAAGCGATGGCGAACCAAGCGCTTTCCAAGCAGTCGAGGAAAGGATACTCACAGAAGCCCCCTCATCTATGATGGTACCAGCCATGACCATTCTATATATTTGAACGATAATTCAGAATGGTATGCTTGCTGGTAAACGGGGTCTGCCTAGTTGATTCCAATCGAAGGAGACAACTAGGTTGCTTGGAGGTGGGACCGAATAGACGGCTGGGTATGACTCTGACGAACTTCCTTCCTGCGGTAAAGGAACGGGAAAATTTCCCCCATGTTCGTCGGAGTCTGTGTTTATGAAGAGAATTTGGACGGTGTCATCCTTGTTCTCTTCAGTGACTGTATCATCTGAAGATGAAACCTCTGAAGGCAAGACCGGGTCAACTGCCACCTCGACCTTTTGACTTTCGTTTGGTATGGATCCAGATGGTTTATCTTCAATGATAGGCGCTTTAGCCGACCACTTGAGCGGGCCAGCTGGATTCTCAACTAGTGACGGACTCGGAAAGAGTTTTTTATATCCAGGAGGAAGTCGTAACAGTGAAACTGGACGATCATCCAAAACTCTTTTAGCTTCGTCTAAGAAGGGACAACAGTGGAGGGCATGATTGCCTTCGCACAGTTTACAAGGAAATCTAGCTTTCCCTTTTTGTCCTGGGGCTTCACTTTCACTAGTTGATGGTGTGCTTTCAACATGATCATCAGAGGTTGACGACACCGGGTTGTGCAAACGAGGAGACCAGTCTCTTAGTATCCGGGGGATGCAAGGACAATCTCTGTGAAGGTGGTCTCCTTTGCAAATGACACATGGCGATTTAGGCCTGGTCGGTGCAGTGTGTGGATTTTCATTAGACGACACTCGTTTTCCCCCATTCGCCTTTGGCTCCTTCTTCTTCTTCTCTTTCTTCTTCTTTTCCTTCTTTTCCTTAGGAACTTGAATTTTGGCTTTACCAGCCCCATCAAGCGAAGAGGAAGGAGGAGAGGAAGAATTAGAGGAGGTAGAAGGCTGATGGGCAACTCTGGACTCGTATAATTGCTGATTCGATTGTTCAGGAATAGTGGTGTTCTGAATGACAGAGGTTGAGAAGAGCCATACGGGCAAACCAATTGTCAGTCCTGGAAGTGACAATGTGGCCATATGGGGCGCACCAACATCTCCCCAAGAGAAGAAGGGACTAGGATTTCCACCAAGGGGAATTCCTTGGTTGGTAGGCTCCATTTTCTCAACCCAAGATCAACGCAGGAAAAGGGTATGAATATTCCGTTTCAAATAAATTTTAACACGCTTTGACACAACTTGTTTTTTCAGTTTTTAAGAGTCGAGAAAAAACAAAAGATGACTCTAGTATCCTTCGATTTTTAATGAGCCTGAAGTGACAAGTGCTCAGATGGACCTTTTCCGTTAAAGAGTCTGAAAAGGAACGAAAGGGACTGCTCTGGAGGTCTAGGTAGAGGGAGTACCAAACCAATCGCAAAACTGTAGAATACTTTTTACGGTACGGTAGTCAATCTTCCCGAATGCTATGTTCGGTGCATTGCGATCAGTAGGGCGGCCGACACGGCTTCCTATGGATAAAGGTTTTAAGCCTATAGGGGTCTCCCAATATATACTCGACGGTACGCGGGAGCACAAGTCCATACTGGCACTTATCATCTCAAAGTGGAGGAATCACCCAACCATCAATGAGGACAACAGTTACCAGGCTTTACGACGCCAGAATACGTCTCTAGCCTAGACCTCTAAATGTTGTGCGTTAAGTTCCAAAGCGTTGTTAGGTTCATTGAATTTATTTTAAGTTGATCTTTCTTATGAAGTTTGCCTTTTGGGTTCACCACGAGATGTAGATGTAATTCCTAAAATGCAATCTAAAGATGATAAACAAACTTTTATCTCTTTTCAGCAATGAAAATCCTAGCTACTAGGGGAAAAGAAAGATACAATCTTTTCGCAAAGAACAAAGAGCACACTGTAAATGCACTTTCCTAAATCAAGCCAAACAGACTGTCAATATGCAAATGCACATGCATGTATTTGTTTTTCACTTTCTTAATATTGATGCCTAAAAAGAAAGTTGATGTACAAATCTGAATTTGCTTTCAAGTGACAAACACAAACAAGCCTCTTTTCGAAATCAAAAGGTAGAGATGATTACGACACTTTATGATTTTGAAATAAATACTCGTTTCGACACTAGAAAGTCACAAATTCAAACCAAAGGAAAAAGTAAAAGCATAATCGACTATCAACAGCAAATAAATTCTATCCTATGATCAAAATCGACACTTGCGACAGATCTAAATCAAAGGAGGACATTACGACTATTCTACTTTTGCAATGGAAAACTGTAAACGACTCAACAAACACATAAAAACGTCTACAGTTATTTTATACAAATGAGGTGGAATATCAGTAAGGAAAAGGGGTTTGAAACAGTCCTATACTGATCACAGGCTGCAAAAATCAGAGACAAAACTGCAAAGAATGAAGCAAAGAACCTCAGCTGCACAAGGCTAGGCTGATCAGCGCACCTGTTACACAGAGAAACTGCATTGCAGCGTAGGTAGCCCTCTCGGGAAGTGCGTTGAAATGCAGAACCTCTTCACAGAGCCTACGCTGGGGCAGAAACAAGAATTCTATCCGGGTTCTGGGTCACGGTTTGCAGTTTAATCTTTGGTTTTTGGCCGAGTAAAAGCAATCAGTAATGCACAATCAGAGGTAGATCTAAAGGGGGGTCTAAGAGCTATCACAAGGGCAACCAGTTAGTCTATGAATCAGCTGTTCAAATCATAAACAGATCCAGTGAATGGATTGAAGCAGCAGATGTCTACTTTGCATTTGTTAACGACAAATGCAGTTCGATTGATACTTATAAGTTTATGAAACAAACAACAAGAGAAACACAAACAAACTAACTAGACACGATCCCCAGTGGAGTCGCCATTTTGTTATCGGGAAAAGTGTCTATTTAGAACTGCTCTATCCCATTAAGGTGTGATAGCTACCTTAGAAACAAACAGAGAAAACTACTTTTGTATTCTTCTTTATGAACTATAAACAAAGAGGAATAGGATGAACCAACCTGTGTCTTGCGCTAGTCCTTTGATCCAATCTCTCTCTTCTTTGACAGTTTCCAGCTACCTGCTCCCTTACTTGCCCAGCTTCACCAAGTACCTGTAAGATCACAGAAGAAGGAAACTATACAAAGACATGGGTTTATATTCATAAATAACTTAGGATCAGATTTAAGTTAACCATACATATGTAACAAGCATCAATGAAACACAAGCATGGAGAAGAAACTCAAATAGTTTTATTGATATACAAGAAGATCCAGGAGGAGTTACAACCGATGATTCCTAACCCAGCATCAACCTCCCAGCAAAGAAGTCCCTTCTTCAACCCAAACAAAGCATTGATCACCCAATTCTCTGATATGTATCTCAAACCAACAGCAATTCCTTACAATGTGCAAAATTCCAGCCTCTGGATCTCTGGGATGAGGGATCCATATATAGATGTATGCAAGGAGGATGAGTCAGCTCATGATTTGATTAGTGGCTTCTCTCTGTCAGTTCTTGCTTCCACTTGGAGACTGAAAGCCTCTTACTCATCCTTGGTCTGTCAGTTCTTGCTTCCACTTGGAGACTGAAAACCTCTTACTCATCCTTGGTCGAATTCAGTGAGGCAAGTGTCATTGGGAAAGATTCTGGAAGCTTCCATTGTCTCTCCACCTCGCGGAATGACACTGCCATTTGTCATTTCCCGCTCAACGCACCCTGGTAGTGCATTTAGGTGCGTTGCAACGCACCTAGCTAGTGGATTTAGGTGCTATGCAACGCACTTGGCTAGTGGAGCAGCTGAAATGATCCTGATTTGACTTATTCTGAGCAGTTTCTGGTGGAGAACTTCTGGGAGAAGCTGTAATTTGTTGACCTTGTTCCTTTAGGGGTTGGAACAACACTTTTAGGGACTTAGGAGCCCTTGGTTTATGGACATTTCATGCTTAGAGCTGTAAGGCACAAAAATGTCTATAACAGTTGCCCCCTAAAGTATGAGGCCGTTTATCGGGTGAAATGCTTTATTAGGAGGATCTGAAGTTCTTTCAATGTTGCCTACCTATATTACAGAAGAAGAAGAATTTGTGCGAAATTCCATCATACATCAAGATGAGAATTATATCTTATCGAATGAGGCAACACTTGAGGAAGAATCGGAGGAGTACCAAAGAGGATATCTCAATGCTTTTTCCGCTTAGCAGAGACAATTAAGAAACCGAGCTGTTCCCATAAATCCCATTCAGAAAAAGAAAGATACTTCAGCAAAAAATGATTCCCCACAGACAAAAGGAAAAGATATAATTGATCCCCCAGCAAGTCAATCATCTTCAGCGGATAAGGTAAATCAGCCACCAAGCATAATGAAGGACAAAGTCGAAAGAAGAGAAGTTTCGGCCAAAGAAGGTGAAAAAGTTTCAGCATTTAGTTTGGAGAATGAAATTTCAAAGCTGAAAGTTTCTATTCCATTGACTGAAATCATGAAAAACACTACCTACCGAGGTCAAATTTCAAAAATTCTGAATATTGATCCAATGCTTGACACGGTAAATGTAGAAGATGATCAGCCGGAATTAATTTTTGGGCCTGCTTTGAATGGTGAGTCTCCTGAAAATGATGTTCCTCCCTTCTATATCAGTTTGAGGTTGCACGAGTATATTTTACATAATGCTATGTTTGACTCGGGTGCTTCGCATAATTTGATGCCGAAAGCAATCATGGAAAGGCTGGGATTGGACATCACAAGAAAATATCATGATTTGTATTCATTTGATTCCAGCCGGGTAAAGTGTATCGGATTGATCAAGGACTTGGTGGTAAGCCTAGATCAAATTCCAGCTAAGAATGTCTTGATGGATGTGGTTGTGGCAGATATTCCTCCACGATTTGGTATGTTGCTTTCGAGATCTTGGGGAGCTAAGTTGAAAGGTACACTTCAGCTAAACTTTTCTTATGCTACAATTCCAGTCTTCGGTCAAATGAGAAAGTTATATCCGGAGAAAAAGATGAAATACGTGATAACTAGTAAAGAAAAGCCAGTAAATCATCCTGTAAATTATGTACATACAGATTTGGAGTCGTTTGTTTTGTTTGCTGATAATTTTAATGAGGTAGATAGTCAGTTAGTTCAAGCAGAAGATATACCAGAGATTACCGAAAATTTTCGAGAAGTTTTGCAAAAGGAAAGAGAAGAAAAGCCAGCTTCCATGGAGCAAACAGTTGAAGCTAATGGGCAGCAAGCAGAAAAAGCAGAGGCAACACATTTTCAGCACTTGGAGGAAGATGAAGATGGTCTTTGGACCATGGATTTCGATGGCGCTGTGGGCAGCGATGGTGCTGGTATTAGTGTGTGGATTCAAAGCCCCTTTTCTGCCCAAGACAAAGTCCCAAGCAAGGTGAGAGTGTGCTCTTATAAACTAGCATTTGATTGTTCAAATAATGAGGCGGAATATGAGGCTCTCATTGCTGGCCTTAAAATTCTTCAAAAGCTGAAAGCAAAGAAGATTGCAATCTATGGCGACTCCGAGTTGGTAATAAAGCAAGTGAAAGGTGAGTTCCAGGCCAAGCATCCTCGCATGAGAGCATATCGAAATGCTGTCCTAGATATTTTGAAACTATTTTCTGAGCATACATTGACGTGTGTGCCCCGCATACAAAATGGTGTTGTTGATGCATTGGCCAAAGCAGCAAGTAACCTAAAAATTCCAATGAATTCCAGCAACAAATTTGAGATTTATGTGAAGCACCGTCCTACAATTCCGGACAATCAAAGATGTTGGCAAGTCTTCCAGGATGATGAAGAAATCAAAGATTTTCTGCAGATTGAAGGTGAGTTTAAGGACATCTCCATAGATACAGAACCAGATGAGGTAAATCAAATGGATGTGCTGCAACTTAAGGATAATTTTATTCCTAAAGGATTGATTCCTTTGGAAGAGCTGTTTGATCAAGATGATGTGGCCCGCAAGCCGACATTGAGACCAACCGAAGAAGGTGTTGAGGAGGTAAATATTGGAGCAGCTGAGAATCCTAAGATGGTAAAATTATCTAAGTCATTGTCACCAAAGGTAAAGAAGCAGTATGTTAGATTGTTGTCTTCGTTTTCTAATGTCTTTGCATGGGATTATTCAGATCTGAAAACATATGATACTAATATCATTCAGCATACTATTCCTATAAAGCCAAATCAAAAGCCTTTCTGCCAAAAGTTGAGGAGAATCAATCCTAAATTGTTGCCATTGATAGAAAAAGAAGTGAATAGGTTGTACAAGTCTGGAATCATAGTACCTATCAGATTTTCCGATTGGATATCAAATTTGGTGCCCGTAAGAAAGAAGATCGGTGAGATCCGTTTATGCATTGACTTCAGAAATTTGAATAAGGTATCTTTAAAGGACAATTATCCGCTGCCCAAAATGGATCATATATTGCAGCGAGTAGTTGGAGCATCAAGAATGTCACTACTCGATGGCTATTCCGGGTACAATCAGATTTTGGTGCATGAAGATGATCATGATAAAACCGCATTCACTACTCCATGGGGTACATTTCATTATGCAAAAATGCCATTTGGCTTGAAAAATGCAGGTGCCACTTTTTAGCGTGCGATGGACATGGCTTTTGCCAATGAGAAAGATGTCTTTTTAGTTTTTTACCTTGATGATTTGACTGTATTTTCAAAATCTGATGAAGAACATTTATATCACTTGCAAATTGTTTTTCAAAAGTGCAGAAAATATGGTATTTCGCTGAATCCAAAGAAGAGTCTTTTCGCCATGAGTGAAGGCAAGCTCTTGGGTCACATTATTTCCAAAGATGGTATCCGTATAGATCCCACACGTGTTGAAGCTATTCAGCAACTTGAGCAGCCCCGGAACAAAAAAGAAATACAATCCTTTAATGGTAAGCTGAATTTTCTGCGTCGCTTCATTCCGAATCTTGCCGAGCACCTTAGAGAAATCACAAACATGCTGAAAAAGGACAGCCAGCTCAAGTGGACCAAAGAGGCGGTAAAATCTTTCAATTTGGTAAAGTTGATTTTATCTTCAGCCCCTACTCTAATCAGTCCGGATTACACACAAGATTTTATTTTGTTTTCATTTGCTTCTGAGCATACATTGGTAGCTGTACTAATGCAAAAGAGAGATGGAGTTGAGAAGCCTATTGCTTTTTTCAACCGTATTATCAGAGATGGAGCATTAAAGTATAACATCATTGAAAAACAAGCACTTGCACTTGTGAAGGCCCTGAAGGATTTCCGTATGTAAGTACTGCATTCACATATTATAGCTTATGTTCCTAACGCGGCAGTAAAGGATGTGTTGGTACAGACAGAACCGAAAGGAAGGCGGGGGAAATGGATTGCTGCATTATTAGAGTATGATCTGGATATTAAACCCACTAAGTTGATCAAAGGGCAAGGTCTTTCCAAGTTGATGGCTGAAACAAATCTACATGTCCTAGACATCAATTTGATAGCTGCCATGTCCGATGAAGATGAGGAGAATTCAGCACAACATGTATCTGACATCTTTATTTCTTCTCCTTGGTATGCTGATATTGTATATGTACTTCAAAATTTGTCTTCACCTCCCGGGATGCCTCGAAATAAAAGTAGGACATTGAAGTTGAAAGAAGCCGAGTTTTGCATCCTTAAATCTGCACTATATTGGAAAGACCCCAGTGGAATATTGCTGAATTGTTTGGTTGAGGAGGAAGCCAAAACAGTGGTGGAAGATTTTCATAAAGGTGACTGTGGGGGTCATTTGTTTTGGAAGACTACAGCAAATAAGATCCTAAGAGTAGGTTTTTATTGGCCTTCATTGTTTTCAGATGTATATAAAGCTGTTAAGAGTTGTCATGAGTGCCAAATATTTCAAGGAAAACAGAAATTGCAGCCATTGCCTCTCAAACCAATTGAAGTCAGCGCACCATTTCAACAGTGGGGCTTGGATTTTATCGGTGAGATTCATCTGGCATCGTCAGGACAGCATAGATGGATATTGACAGCCACAGATTACTTCACAAAATGGATTGAAGCCATTCCCACCTGGCAGGCTACAGATGCGGTAATTATTTCTTTCCTTGAAAGTAATATACTATCACATTTTGGCTGTCCAAGTAAGTTAATTACAGATAATGCAGCAGCATTTAAATCAAAGAGAATGGTTGATTTTTTCTATAAATACAACATCAGCTTGGGGCATTCTACCACCTACCATCCGCAAGGAAATGGGTTGGCAGAATCCTCAAATAAGTCCTTAGTAAATATTATTAAAAAATTGTTGGAAATCAATAAGAAGAGCTGGCATAAAAAGTTAGTGAATGCACTGTGGGCTGATAGGGTAAGTCATAAAAAGTCAATTGGCATGTCTCCTTTTGAGTTGGTGTACGGGGCAGATGCAGTGTTTCCTACGTCGCTTGCTATTCCAATAGTCAAATTGCTTCAAGAAATTGATAGTGACGAAAATCCCATGCAGAGGCGGATTAATCAAATGATTAATTTACAGCAGACATGGGAGGAGGTTCTTCACAATACTCTCAACTTGCAAGAGCGCATAAAGAAGATTTATGACAGGAAAGAAAAACCAGATGATTTTCAAATAGATGATGTGGTTTTGAAGTGAGATGCTCAGAATGAAGACAAAGGGAAGCACGGCAAATTTAATAATTTATGGAAGGGTCCCTATAAGATCACAGCATATCGTGGCCAAAATGCTTTTCTTCTCAAGGAAATGAACGGAGATGATTATCCCGGAGGGTCGATCAATGGTCGACTGCTGAAGAGGTACCATGTATGAGCATTTTTGTTCTTCTCACCATCATTGTATATACCGTTTTACTTCTGTTTTATCGCATGTGTGTGCTGATCTTTCATCCTCAGTCTGGGGCCCGTGGTGAAGGCTATAATTCTGAAGATGAAGATTAGTTGGTGTGAGGTTTGTCATGTTGTTTTTATCAGTCCATTTTCTGTCTAAAGTTGAGTTAGTTTGGGTCAAAGTTGTGTCCAATTTGTAGTCAGATGTCCAGTCAATAAAGCTGTCCAAGCTTAGGTCAAATATGTAAATAATGACTCCATTGCCCAATGGTTGGAAAACACTGGTCTGCTCTCCCAGAGGTCAAAGGTTCTTGGCATCTCCAAGGAGCTACCATCCCCATTGGAGCCAATGTTAGAGTCGGTCTAGTAGCCCTCCACCAGAGATCAAAACGTTTTGCATTTCATAATTAGGTGTCTCATCAGTGTGGTCATGTTGCATCCCGTTAGGCATGCCATAACCCTGGTGGAGAAGCTTATGTCTTTTATTCCCCTCTTGTTTGGCACTGCTGGATCATGTTTTCCTGAGTAAATAAAATCTTCACAAGGTCATTTCCCTGTTTTCAATGTCAAGGTCTTAGGTCTAGGGTTGCGTCAAGCTTTGTCTTGAGATGTCATAAAGGACCAGCAGGCCAGAGGGATGTCCGTCATAAAACATCATTTTGATAACTCTTATCATTGTACAGCTAATTTTTACCTTTTTTTCAAAAACCCTGTTTTTGAAGACAAAGGTCATTATCCATTTTTGTAAAAATTTGTAAAAAGCTAAAATTCTCCGAAAGTTGGCATGCAGCCTTGGTCTCCTTTGCCAAGACATCTCCGAAGCTATCCCTGCAAAAATTTTCAAGAGAAATCATCATTTCAACCAATCTATTTTGAAAAAGGAAACCAGAAGTCAGCAGCAATTAATTCAAAAAGTGTCATTTCAAAAACATTATAAAGTGGGTTTTGGGCAAATTAAATCTAAAAGTGAGCCTATAAAAGCCCCTCCCTCCTCATTGGTAACTCATTTTCCTCTCAACACTTCAAGAGAATACTTGTCAAGTCGATTTCAAAGTTCATTGGGCGAATTGAGCAATTACAGTGGCGCGCTACGCATCAGAGGAGGCGCGCTACGCGTTGGGGGCGCGCTACGCATCAGTGCACATTTTCCAGTGCTAAATAACTCAGGCGCTACGCGTTGGAGGCGCGCTACGCGTTGGGTTTCTTGCTCAGGAAATCGCTAGCAAGCCACCAAAACTACTTCTCTCTCAAAAAAATTTCAGCATTTAAACATTTCAAAACAGCAGTTCATTGAGTGCACAGTCAGCATTATTTTTCAGTCACTTGCCTCCAAAACCATGTCAGAAACTGAAACAGATTATGAGCAAAGTGATGACCGTGAATCAACACCAGAGGTAGAGGTGCCAAGGAGGCATCACATGGGTGGTAAAGGTGGTCAGCATGTCAGGGAGGAGCCCACCTCTTTGGCTTATCTACAAGCTTGTCCACTTGCAGCGTCATGTTTCCGATATCAATCATGCTATGAATATTGTGAGAGAATCTCCCAAATTCAACACCACAAGGAATTGGCCCGCTTGTTTGTCCTACATTTTCACAATGGGCATGTGAATCTTGCAGGAGTGGACTTCACATTGTCACCCGAGATTGTTGCTCAAGCAACAGGGATACCCAATATTGGAGAAGAGTGGAACAAGCGCCAACAGTTGGACAGATTTCATTATGAGCCATATATCAAACCTTTATATATGAGGCACCTAACTGGTGTTTTTCCCTTCAGATTCTTAAGATACGAGTATGCACCTTTGATGAGGATCATCATTCGCTATTTCACTTGCGAGGGCAGATTTTCACGTTTATATTCGTACCATATCCGTTTGTTGATGCATTTCACACAGGTACGAATGATGAACATTCCATTCTTCATGTGCCGAAATATAGAGAGGATGGTGCCCTTGGTGCAAAGAAAGAGCCCAACACAGCAACACAAGAGCATCTATCATTATGCACTGATCAAGATTGCGGTCATGCATCAGTTGGCACAACAGGGTATTCCATGGGAGGATTTCATTTCTTGTGACTTGTCCACAGTGCCACAGCCACCTCCTGAGGTTGTCCGTGATGAGGGAGGGCCTTCACATCAGTTTGATATTCCAGAGCCCGAGCATGTCAGCACTCCTCCTTATGTTACATATCAGAGAGGCCACAGGGTCTTATTTGCATCTGCACGGCGAGTATTATCTCCACATCAGGTGGAAGGGGTCTCGCCTTCTTCATCAGCACAGCGAGTGTTATCTCCACATCAGGTGGAAGGGGCCTCGCTTTTGATAGTAGCACAGGTACCAGAGAGAGGCAAGCAGCCCAAGATTGATGAGGGGCCATCAGGTGTTCTAGGCATAGATGTTGTTGACCTTGATATCATTTCTCATAGCCTGGAGTCAAAGGAGATCATCCAGCAACTAAGGGCTGAAAATGACTTGTTGCAGCAAAAATTGGAGATGGAAAATTGGACAATTACTTATTTAGAGCAGCGCAACAAGCAATTAAAGGATGAACACTCTCTTGATGAGTTGCGGAGGATCCATGAAGACCACAACTTGGCTCGCAAGAGACTCGGTGATTTGACACCCATTGAGCGAGAGGCTATGCTCATCCAGGTCAATACTCATTTGGAAAAGTTGCTGGCCAAGGCAAACACGGAAAAGGACATGCTCCGACACATGAAGAATCACTATTGGGCTCGAATGCATGTGTGTAAAGCAAGAATGAAGGTGCTCAAAGGACGGTTGGCGAAGGCACTAAAACAAAGGAAAAGGCCCAATCCCCTTCATATTTTGGCTGAGGCTTCCTTGGAGGAGCATGGTACTAAATGACACACCTTCAGCTCAAATTTCAAAGAATTTGGAGCAATTTTGGTCATTTTGGAATTTTTTGGTCAAAAAACAGGTTTTTGCCCTCAAGGCGTAGCGCGCTGCGCGCTACCCTGAAGATGGGCAAGTCCATTTCTCAAAAACTTAGCATTTTTGGATTTGTCATGACAAATTACACTTGCTCAGCAATTTCCAAGACATCTTATCAGGTTTTGAGCCCTCAAAAGGTCAAAAAACATGCAAAAAATGACTTTCTGCCACTTTTTGGACACACAGGAAACAGTCTTGGGAGGTTGCAATTTTGGAGGGGCAAATGGAAACCAAATTGATAAATTCCACTTGGGTTCGAAATTAGACATCTAGACCTTTCCAACAAGCCTACTTTTGCCTCATTTGGATGCCGGGAAGTGCCTCAAAAGTTGGCTCAAAGGCGCACTATGCGTTGAGAATTGGGGCACTACGCATCAGGGAAATTTGCCAGATTTTCACCTACAGCTCAGCAAAACGCAGATTTGACTAGTTTTGACTTTTTGGAGTGATTTTTCATCCTCCTTGATGTAATTGATGTAATTTTATGATTTCATGGCACTTATTTATCTCTTCTAGAAGATTCATTCATAAAAAGTCAAAAATTTAATGAATGAATTGGTTTCCTAGCTTATAGAGGCAAGTTGTTTTGACTGCCTAGATTTTAGTGCTCAATTTAGAATTGGTTGAAACAGCTCCTAGAAGGATGAGCTCGACCCCTAGAGGCAAGGAAAGGTGTTATTTTGCCTATATTATGTATTTTCTTAGTCATTTTCATGGTTGGAATCTTGAGGGATAAGCTTCTATTGTATTACACTTTGTATCTCTGCAATTTTGGCAAAGGAAAGACCAGGGTTTTGCAGCACTATTTGGGATTCCTGTGGTTATTTGTGTTGATGGTGTGCTTCTCTCATGTACTTGTAAGTGTGTTATGTGTATCATTTTCCCACTTCTCTTTTCTACACATTAAGTAAATGAAGTGTTAAGGTAGAATTCATAATTTATATGCTCTGCCTTTAAGTTTGCTTAATATCTATGTTTTCCTCTATCTAAAGAGAACTCTCGAAAGTTTCTTGCTCTCTTTAGCTCCTCACCGGACATTCCTATCCATTCACTTAAATCAAAGGAATCAAGACAATCTCCTACCTTGCCCCAAAAAGACCTCTGCAAAATCTGTGTCCCATCCCCGCACCCAAAATTGCTCTCCCCCTGTTTTCCACCAAAACCCTAAAAATCTGAAATCAAACCTTCTCAATCAGTTTACTAGCCTAAAATCAGTGTTCTTTATTGGTCATCTCCGCCCTTTGAAGACCTTTTGCCGAGATAGACCCGGAGAGATCCCTCTCCTGCCCCGTAGGGCTAGCTACGAGGCTAAGTGGTTTGATGTTGCCTTGGATTTTGTCTTTTTCAGCCTGAGGCCAAATTCAAGCGCTAACATATTGGCGACCATACTGGGGAGAACAAACTTGTTTGTGGATTGATGTGTTTGTTTCATAAGTCTTAGACGGAGCCTGAAGTTATGCCAGGTAGCCTTCGAAATGCTTTTTCTTTGCATAAGTGGAAGTAGATAAATGCTGCTTCAGTCAATCTCCATGAGCTTGTGAATACGGCCACTTCGATTGCATTTTACCCCAGTTCATTTGTAAACTCTAAACTTTTGGATGATTAGTTGAGAGTTTTCACAGGTTGATCGGTTATTTGTTCCTCGATATTCAAACTGGCTTCAGATTCTAAACATATATTCAAATCTCATTCATGTCCAGCTGTTTTTGAGTATCTTGAAGACATTGATTTTGACAAGAGTTTTGAGTTGTCCTTGTTCAAAACCAAATCTGAAAGTGCACTTGGTTCTCTAGTTCCCAACCCTGATTTTGCTGCTGCTCTTGAAATCGAGAGACATAATAAATTGGTTGAAAATTTCATCCTAAGACACCTTTAGACAGATATCCAAGTCACTAATCTTGCTGATTTCCTAGAAACTATATCTAGCAATATTGGATCTACTATCACGGCTTCAGTTCCGCACAAACAGACCAATCCTCCTTTTATTTCTATATCCCCTATAGTCACACATCCTGAATCAACAGTTAATTCTCCTTCCTCGTCACATACCGCTTCTCCTCTGCCTACACCTCCCTATACCCCTCATACTACATCTACACCTACTCCACCTGCTACTCCTAGACCCAATCTACCTAAAGCAATGGCTGCCCGGTTTGCTCCACTTGCTCTTCCTCAAAATCTGCATGATATGCCAGCTGATTATCAGAGTAAAATTTCCATGTTTGATGGCACTCCTCAGGGTGTTTCCGCTCAGCAGCATATAGACAAGATGACAACTTTCTTTGATCTATATGAGATAGATGAAGAGGATGTAACTATGCATTTGTTTGTACAAACATTCGATGGAGAAGTAAGAAAATGGTTCAGAGGTTTGACAGCTAGAAGTATACCCACATTGGAAGAACTTCAGAAGCAGTTTCTAGATCGATGGGAAATCAGAAAGGATCCACTTCAGATCAATGCTGAGTACAACAATCTCAAACGTAATCATGGTGAGTTGGTCCAAGATTACATTATCAGATTTAACACAGTTTATAATGCTATTCCAGATGATTTAAGGCCATTTAGAAAGTCAGCACTTCTTAAATTCCCGGATGGCTTTGATCCGGAGATGGCTTATTCATTGCGAGATAGAGATCCGCCTACCTTGGAGGATATGCAGAAAATTGCTGTTAGTGTTGAAGCGAATTTGAATGATAAGAGAGCAAGGATGAAAGCTGAAAAGCGAGTGACAATCAAAGAAGAAGCTTCTACATCAGATCAGCTCCTTCGCAAGGTAGCTACGTTGCTTGAAAATACTCATCTCAGCAAGCCGGAACCGCAGATCCGTAATCCTAATTTCCGAGGTCCACAGCAGCCACAATACAGAATCAAGCAGCGTGAAACTAGGGCACAAGAAACAGCAGTTCAGCAACAAGTAAAACCTCCGCTTCAGCAGAATTTTGTTAGCCAAGAATCTGAGGATGAAGGTGATACTATAGGAGAGGAAAATCACTTTTTTACTCCTGATGATCTGCCTACCTATATTACAGAAGAAGAAGAATTTGTGCGAAATTCCATCATACATCAAGATGAGAATTATATCCTATCGAATGAGGCAGCACTTGAGGAAGAATCGGAGGAGTACCAAAGAGGATATCTCAATGCTTTGTCCGCTCAACAAAGACAATTAAGAAACCGAGCTGTTCCCATAAATCCCATTCAGAAAAAGAAAGATACTTCAGCAAAAAATGATTCCCCACAGACAAAAGGAAAAGATATAATTGATCCCCCAGCAAGTCAATCATCTTCAGTGGATAAGGTAAATCAGCCACCAAGCATAATGAAGGATAAAGTCGAAAGAAGAGAAGTTCCGGCCAAAGAAGGTGAAAAAGTTTCAGCATTTAGTTTGGAGAATGAAATTTCAAAGCTGAAAGTGTCTATTCCATTGACTGAAATCATGAAAAACACTACCTACCGAGGTCAAATTTCCAAAATTCTGAATATTGATCCAATGCTTGACACGGTAAATGTAGAAGATGATCAGCCAGAATTAATTTTTGGGCCTGCTTTGAATGGTGAGTCTCCTGAAAATGATGTTCCTCCCTTCTATATCAGTTTGAGGTTGCACGAGTATATTTTACATAATGCTATGTTTGACTCGGGTGCTTCGCATAATTTGATGCCGAAAGCAATCATGGAAAGGCTGGGATTGGACATCACAAGGAAATATCATGATTTGTATTCATTTGATTCTAGTCGGATAAAGTGTATCAGATTGATCAAGGACTTGGTGGTAAGCCTAGATCAAATTCCAGCTAAGAATGTCTTGATGGATGTGGTTGTGGCAGATATTCCTCCACGATTTGGTATGTTGCTTTCGAGATCTTGGGGAGCTAAGTTGAAAGGTACACTTCAGCTAGACTTTTCTTATGCTACAATTCCAGTCTTCGGTCAAATGAGAAAGTTATATCGGGAGCAAAAGATGAAATACATGATAACTAGTAAAGAAAAGCCAGTAAATCATCCTGTAAATTATGTACATACAGATTTGGAGTCGTTTGTTTTGTTTGCTGATAATTTTAATGAGGTAGATAGTCAGTTAGTTCAAGCAGAAGATATACCAGAGATTACCGAAAATTTTCGAGAAGTTTTGCAAAAGGAAAGAGAAGAAAAGCCAGCTGCCATGGAGCAAACAGCTGAAGCTAATGGGCAGCAAGCAGAAAAAGCAGAGGCAACACATTTTCAGCACTTGGAGGAAGATGAAGATGGTCTTTGGACCATGGATTTCGATGGCGCTGTGGGCAGCGATGGTGCTGGTATTGGTGTGTGGATTCGAAGCCCCTTTTCTGCCCAAGACAAAGTCCCAAGCAAGGTGAGAGTGTGCTCTTATAAACTAGCATTTGATTGTTCAAATAATGAGGCGGAATATGAGGCTCTCATTGCTGGCCTTAAAATTCTTCGAAAGCTGAAAGCAAAGAAGATTGCAGTCTATGGCGACTCCGAGTTGGTAATAAAGCAAGTGAAAGGTGAGTTCCAGGCCAAGCATCCTCGCATGAGAGCATATCGAAATGTTGTCCTAGATATTTTGAAACTGTTTTCTGAGCATACTTTGACGTGTGTGCCCCGCATACAAAATGGTGTTGCTGATGCATTGGCCAAAGCAGCAAGTAACCTAAAAATTCCAATGAATTCCAGCAACAAATTTGAGATTTATGTGAAGCACCGTCCTACAGTTCCGGACAATCAAAGATGTTGGCAAGTCTTCCAGGATGATGAAGAAATCAAAGATTTTCTGCAGATTGAAGGTGAGTTTAAGGACATCTCCATAGATACAGAACCAGATGAGGTAAATCAAATGGATGTGCTGCAACTTAAGGATAATTTTATTCCTAAAGGATTGATTCCTTTGGAAGAGCTGTTTGATCAAGATGATGTGGCCCGCAAGCCGACATTGAGACCAACCGAAGAAGGTGTTGAGGAGGTAAATATTGGAGCAGCTGAGAATCCTAAGATGGTAAAATTATCTAAGTCATTGTCACCAAAGGTAAAGAAGCAGTATGTCAGATTGTTGTCTTCGTTTTCTAATGTCTTTGCATGGGATTATTCAGATCTGAAAACATATGATACTAATATCATTCAGCATACTATTCCTATAAATCCAAATCAAAAGCCTTTCCGCCAAAAGTTGAGGAGAATCAATCCTAAATTGCTGCCATTGATAGAAAAAGAAGTGAATAGGTTGTACAAGTCTAGAATCATAGTACCTATCAGATTTTCCGATTGGATATCAAATTTGGTGCCCGTAAGAAAGAAGACCGGTGAGATCCTTTTATGCATTGACTTCAGAAATTTGAATAAGGTATCTTTAAAGGACAATTATCCGCTGCCCAAAATGGATCATATATTGCAGCGAGTAGTTGGAGCATCAAGGATGTCACTACTCGATGGCTATTCCGGGTACAATTAGATTTTGGTGCATGAAGATGATCGTGATAAAACCGCATTCACTACTCCATGGGGTACATTTCATTATGCAAAAATGCCATTTGGCTTGAAAAATGCAGGTGCCACTTTTCAGCGTGCGATGGACATGGCTTTTGCCAATGAGAAAGATGTCTTTTTAGTTGTTTACCTTGATGATTTGACTGTATTTTCAAAATCTGATGAAGAACATTTATATCACTTGCAAATTGTTTTTCAAAAGTGCAGAAAATATGGTATTTCGCTGAATCCAAAGAAGAGTCTTTTCGCCATGAGTGAAGGCAAGCTCTTGGGTCACATTATTTCCAAAGATGGTATCCGTATAGATCCCGCACGTGTTGAAGCTATTCAACAACTTGAGCAGCCCCGGAACAAAAAAGAAATACAATCCTTTAATGGTAAGCTGAATTTTCTGCGTCGCTTCATACCGAATCTTGCTGAGCACCTTAGAGAAATCACAAACACGCTGAAAAAGGACAGCCAGCTCAAGTGGACCGAAGAGGCAGTAAAATCTTTCAATTTGGTAAAGTTGATTTTATCTTCAGCCCCTACTCTAATCAGTCCGGATTACACACAAGATTTTATTTTGTTTTCATTTGCTTCTGAGCATACATTGGCAGCTGTACTAATGCAAAAGAGAGATGGAGTTGAGAAGCCTATTGCTTTTTTCAGCCGTATTATCAGAGATGGAGCATTAAAGTATAACATCATTGAAAAACAAGCACTTGCACTTGTGAAGGCCCTGAAGGATTTCTGTATGTATGTACTGCATTCCCATATTATAGCTTATGTTCCTAACGCGGCAGTAAAGGATGTGTTGGTACAGACAGAACCGGAAGGAAGGCGGGGGAAATGGATTGCTGCATTATTAGAGTATGATCTAGAGATTAAACCCACTAAGTTGATCAAAGGGCAAGGTCTTTCCAAGTTGATGGCTGAAACAAATCTACATGTCCTAGACATCAATTTGATAGCTGCCATGTCCGATGAAGATGAGGAGAATTCAGCACAATAGGTATCTGACATCTTTATTTCTTCTCCTTGGTATACTGATATTGTATATGTACTTCAAAATTTGTCTTCACCTCCTGGGATGCCTCGAAATAAAAGTAGGACATTGAAGTTGAAAGCAACCAAGTTTTGCATCCTTAAATCTGCACTATATTGGAAAGACCCCAGTGGAATATTGCTGAATTGTTTGGTTGAGGAGGAAGCCAAAACAGTGGTGGAAGATTTTCATAAAGGTGACTGTGGGGGTCATTTGTTTTGGAAGACTACAGCAAATAAGATCCTAAGAGCAGGTTTTTATTGGCCTTCATTGTTTTCAGATGTATATAAAGCTGTTAAGAGTTGTCATGAGTGCCAAATATTTCAAGGAAAACAGAAATTGCAGCCATTGCCTCTCAAACCAATTGAAGTCAGCGCACCATTTCAGCAGTGGGGCTTGGATTTTATCGGTGACATTCATCTGGCATCATCAGGACAACATAGATGGATATTGACAGCCACAGATTACTTCACAAAATGGATTGAAGCCATTCCCACCCGGCAGGCTATAGATGCGGTAATTATTTCTTTCCTTGAAAGTAATATACTATCACGTTTTGGCTGTCCAAGTAAGTTAATTACAGATAATGCAGTAGCATTTAAATCAAAGAGAATGGTTGATTTTTGCTATAAATACAACATCAGCTTGGGGCATTCTACCGCCTACCATCCGCAAGGAAATGGGTTGGCAGAATCCTCAAATAAGTCCTTAGTAAATATTATTAAAAAATTGTTGGAAATCAATAAGGGCTGGCATAAAAAGTTAGTGAATGCACTGTGGGCTGATAGGGTAAGTCATAAAAAGTCAATTGGCATGTCTCTTTTTGAGCTGGTGTACGGGGCAGATGCAGTGTTTCCTACGTCGCTTGCTATTCCAATGGTCAAATTGCTTCAAGAAATTGATAGTGAGGAAGATCCCATGCAGAGGCGGATTAATCAAATGATTAATTTACAGCAGACACGGGAGGAGGTTCTTCACAATACTCTCAAGTTGCAAGAGCGCATAAAGAAGATTTATGACAGGAAAGAAAAACCAGATGATTTTCAAATAGATGATGTGGTTTTGAAGTGGGATGCTCGGAATGAAGACAAAGGGAAGCACGACAAATTTGATAATTTATGGAAGGGTCCCTATAAGATCGCAGCATATCATGGCCAAAATGCTTTTCTTCTCAAGGAAATGAACGGAGATGATTATCCCGGAGGGTCGATCAATGGTCGACTTCTGAAGAGGTACCATGTATGAGCATTTTTGTTCTTCTCACCATCATTGTATATACTGTTTTACTTCTGTTTTATCGCATGTGTGTGCTGATCTTTCATCCTCAGTCTGGGGCCCGTGGTGAAGGCTATAATTCTGAAGATGAAGATTAGTTGGTGTGAGGTTTTTCATGTTGTTTTTATCAGTCCATTTTCTGTCTAAAGTTGAGTTAGTTTGGGTCAAAGTTGTGTCCAATTTGTAGTCAGATGTCTAGTCAATAAAGTTGTCCAAGCTTAGGTCAAATATGTAAATAATGACTCCATTGCCCAATGGTTGGAAAACACTGGTCTGCTCTCCCAGAGGTCAGGTTCTTGGCATCTCCAAGGAGCTACCATCCCCATTGGAGCCAATGTTAGAGTCAGTTTAGTAGCCCTCCACTAGAGATCAAAACTCTTTGCATTTCATAATTAGGTGTCTCATCAGTGTGGTCATGTTGCATCCCGTTAGGCATGCCATAACCCTGGTGGAGAAGCTTATGCCTTTTATTCCCCTCTTGTTTGGCACTGCTGGATCATGTTTTCCTGAGTAAATAAAATCTTCACAAGGTCATTTCCCTGTTTTCAATGTCAAGGTCTTAGGTCTAGGGTTGAGTCAAGCTTTGTCTTGAGATGTCATAAAGGACCAGCAGGCCAGAGGGATGTCCGTCATAAAGCATCATTTTGATAACTCTTATCATTGTACAACTAATTTTTACCTTGTTTTCAAAAACCCTGTTTTTGAAGACAAAGGTCATTATCCATTTTTGTAAAAATTTGTAAAAAGTTCAAATTCTCCGAAAGTTGGCATGCAGCCTTGGTCTCCTTTGCCAAGACATCTTCGAAGCTATCCCTGCAAAAATTTTCAAGAGAAATCATCATTTCAACCAATCTATTTTGAAAAAGGAAACCAGAAGTCAGCAGCAATTAATTCAAAAAGTGTCATTTCAAAAACATTATAAAGAGGGTTTTGGGCCAATTAAATTCAAAAGTGAGCCTATAAAAGCCCCTCCCTCCTCATTGGTAACTCATTTGCCTCTCAACACTTCAAGAGAATGCTTGTCAAGTCGATTTCAAAGTTCATTGGGCGAATTGAGCAATTACAGTGGCGCGCTACGCATCAGAGGAGGTGCGCTACGCGTTGGGGGCGCGATATGCATCAGTGCGCATTTTCCAGTGCTAAATAACTCAGGCGCTACGCGTTGGAGGCGCGGTACGCATTAGGCTGGGCGTGCTACGCGTTGGGTTTCTTGCTCAGGAAATCGCCAGCAAGCCACCAAAACTACTTCTCTCTCAAAAAAATTTCAGCATTTAAACAAGTCAAAACAACAGTTCATTGAGTGCACAGTCAGCATTATTTTTCAGTCACTTGCCTCCAAAACCATGTCAGAAACTGAAACAAATTATGAGCAAAGTGATGACCATGAATCAACACCAGAGGTAGAGGTGCCAAGGAGGCATCACAGGGGTGGTAAAGGTGGTCAGCATGTCAGGGAGGAGCCCACCTCTTTGACTTATCTACAAGCTTGTCCACTTGCAGTGTCATGTTTCCGATATCAATCATGCTATGAATATTGTGAGAGAATCTCCCAAATTCAACACCACAAGGAATTGGCCCGCTTGTTTGTCCTACATTTGCACAATGGGCATGTGAATCTTGCAGGAGTGGACTTCACATTGTCACTCGAGATTGTTGCTCAAGCAACAGGGATACCCAATATTGGAGAAGAGTGGAACAAGCGCCAGCAATTGGACAAATTTCATTATGAGCCATATATCAAACCTGTATATATGAGGCACCTAACTAGTGTTTTTCCCTTCAGATTCTTAAGAGACGAGTATGCACCTTTGATGAGGATCATCATTCTCTATTTCACTTGCAAGGGCAGATTTTCACGTTTATATTCGTACCATATCCGTTTGTTGATGCATTTCACACGGGTACGAATGATGAAAATTCCATTCTTCATGTGCCGAAATATAGAGAGGATGGTGCCCTTGGTGCAAAGAAAGAGCCCAGCACAGCAACACAAGAGCATCTATCATTATGCACTGATCAAGATTGTGGTAATGCATCAGTTGGCACAATAGGGTATTCCATGGGAGGATTTCATTTATCGTGACTTGTTCATAGTGCCACAGCCACCTCCTGAGGTTGTCCGTGATGAGGGAGGGCCTTCACATCAGTTTGATATTCCAGAGCCCGAGCATGTCAGCACTCCTCTTTATGTTACATATCAGAGAGGCCACAGGGTCTTATTTGCATCTGCACGGCGAGTATTATCTCCACATCAGGTGGAAGGGGTCTTGCCTTCTTCATCAGCACAGCGAGTGTTATCTCCACATCAGGTGGAAGGGACCTTGCTTTCGACAGCAGCACAGGTACCAGAGAGAGGCAAGCAGCCCAAGATTGATGAGGGGCCATCAGGTGCTCCAGGCATAGATGTTGTTGACCTTGATATCATTTCTCCTAGCCTGGAGTCAAAGGAGATCATCTAGCAACTAAGGGCTGAAAATGACTTGTTGCAGCAAAAATTGGAGATGGAAAATTGGACAATTACTTATTTAGAGCAGCGCAACAAGCAATTAGAGGATGAACACTCTCTTGATGAGTTGCGGAGGATCCATGAAGACCGCAACTTGGCTCGCAAGAGACCCGGTGATTTGACACCCATTGAGCGAGAGGCTATGCTCATCCGGGTCAACAATCATTTGGAAAAGTTGCTGGCTAAGGCAAACACGGAAAAAGACATGCTCCGACACATGAAGAATCACTATTGGGCTCGAATGCATGTGTTTAAAGCAAGAATGAAGGTGCTCAAAGGACGGTTGGCCAAGGCACTAAAACGGAGGAAAAGGCCCGATCCCCTTCATATTTTGGCTGAGGCTTCCTTGGAGGAGCATGGTACTAAATGACACACCTTCAGCTCAAATTTCAGAGAATTTGGAGCAATTTTGGTCATTTTGGAATTTTTTGGTCAAAAAACAGGTTTTTGCCCTCAACGCGTAGCGCGCTGCGCGCTACTCTGAAGATGGGCAAGTCCATTTCTCAAAAACTCAGCATTTTTGGATTTTTCATGACAAATTACACTTTCCCAGAAATTGCCAAGACATTTCATTAGATTTTGAGCCCTCAGAAGGTCAAAAAACATGCAAAAAATGACTTTCTGCCACTTTTTGGACACACAGGAAACAGTCTTGGGAGATTGCAATTTTGGAGGGGCAAATGGACACAAAATTGAGAAATTCAACTTGGTTTGGAAAGTAGACATCCAGACCTTTCCAACAAGCCTATTTTTGCCTCATTTGGATGCCGTTAAGTGCCTCAAAAGTTGGCTCAAAGGCGCGCTACGCGTTGAGAATTGGGGCGCTACGCATCAGGGAAATTTGCCAGATTTTCACCTACAGCTCAGCAAAACGCAGATTTGACTAGTTTTGACTTTTTGGAGTGATTTTTCATCCTCCTTGATGTAATTGATGTAATTTTATGATGTCATGGCACTTATTTATCTCTTCTAGAAGATTCATTCATAAAAAGTCAAAAATTTAATGAATGAATTGGTTTCCTAGCTTATAGAGGCAAGTTGTTTTGACTGCCTAGATTTTAGTGCTCAGTTTAGAATTGGTTGAAACAGCTCCTAGAAGGATGAGCTCGACCCCTAGAGGAAAGGAAAGGTGTTAGTTTGCCTATATTATGTATTTTCTTAGTCATTTTCATGGTTGGAATCTTGAGGGATAAGCTTCTATTGTATTACACTTTGTATCTCTGCAATTTTGGCAAAGGAAAGACCAGGGTTTTGCAGCACTATTTGGGATTCCTGTGGTTATTTGTGTTGATGGTGTGCTTCTCTCATGTACTTGTAAGTGTGTTATGTGTATCATTTTCCCACTTCTCTTTTCTACACATTAAGTAAATGAAGTGTTAAGGTAGAATTCATAATTTATATGCTCTGCCTTTAAGTTTGCTTAATATCTATGTTTTCCTCTGTCTAAAGAGAACTCTCGAAAGTTTCTTGCTCTCTTTATCTCCTCACCGGTCATTCCTATCCATTCACTTAAATCAAAGGCATCAAGACAATCTCCTACCTTGCCCCAAAAAGACCTCTGCAAAAGCTGTTTCCCATCCCCGCACCCAAAATTGCTCTCCCCCTGTTTTCCACCAAAACCCTAAAAATCTGAAATCAAACCTTCTCAATCAGTTTACTAGCCTAAAATCAGTGTTCTTTATTGGTCATCTTCGCCCTTTGAAGACCTTTTGCCGAGATAGACTCGGAGAGAGCCCTCTCCTGCCCCGTAGGGCTAGCTACGAGGCTAAGTGGTTTGATGTTGCCTTGGATTTTGTCTTTTTCAGCCTGAGGCCAAATTCAAGCGCTAACACCTTGCACCATAAAAATAACAAGAAACCAATAATTACAATTCACTTTGAGGTGAAAATCTCCTTTTACAATGAATATAATGTTTAAGACAAGATTTGATGGTCCTAAGGCTAGGTATCCTTAGTATATATAGGGGTGACAAAGGGTACAATTATAATAAAATGGGACGATGAAAGGTTGTAGATTAAATAAGAATATAACCATAGAAATGTAATCATTCAATATCTAAGGCTTAATAATGGGTTTTAGGGTTAACATGGGGCCCCTTCTCTTCGAAAAGATGTTGTCCTCAACACTTGACTATTTGTGAGTGCTCCTACATGAAAAACTCAACTTCCCATGTTGACTCTTCCATGGGTAGTTTCTTACATTTGATGAAGTAATCAATAGTCTCTCAATTTCTCAGTCACCTAATTGTTGGGAATATTGTCTCATGGTGTTGGCATTGATGTCAACCTAGGATGTTTGCCTAAGGAGTTAGCTATGGAGACAATTGTTGTTGTCATTTAGGAGTTAGCTGAGGATCGATTGTGTTGGAATTGATGTCAACAAGTTTACAACTATTTTCATGATGATTACAGGTTTGATTGCATGTTAATGAGGTGTTCTAAGTGTTTGTAAAGACTCTACAGGCTTGGGATATGCTTACAAAGGAAGATGATCAAGTTGAGGAAGAGTTGGAGTAGTTGCAAGTGGTTTGGCTTGAGAATATAGGGTAACATGGGTTACATGAGGAGAAAAATCGTTACAATATAGGTGGTTAATGTCCTAGGGTGCGTTATAATGAACTTCCCAAAGGTACGAAAGCATTACCCCTTCTAGAGTGAATTTCTTGGATTTTGTGTGCTTTCTAATCATTTCCAAGGGCATTTTCCAAGGTATTTGCAAATGGTATTTGGTGGATAGAATCGACCTGAGTTACTCGTCATTCTAGAAGATGATATATTAAAAAATTATGAGACTTAATGGCTAGTATTGATTGTATCTTCCATCATTCATTAAAAGGTTGGAGCGTGTAATATAAGGGATTAGACAAAGCGAGAGTGTATGAGAGAGTGTGCTACAATATTACAAAGATGGAGTGCAGATCAGAGATAAGATTTAGAGCTCATGTTAGATGATGATGGAGTTGTAGTAGATCTATATGTATAACATTCTTATGCTTTAGATTGTTGATGCCATTTGATATTGATATGGAGAGGAGAGATATTGTTGTAGTTGTTGCAATAGAGACTTTAGATTAATGTCCAGTGTAATGACCGCTCCCACATTTACCTGCTTTCACGAGCTCGCCAAGGTAAACATGAGCTAAGTGTCACTATGATATGACCCAACCTCAAAGTTCGAGGTATGGAAGTGGGGCCTACAAACCGTAAGTAAACTACCATCCCCAGAGACTACTCATGACTCAAGAGCCTACCAACCACCCCAGATGATCAATCCATGACCTAGAACTCTTTTTCACTAGGTTTATTCACCGACTTCACCCATAAAACTTCATGCATATGGTTAGGAGGCTATAACCATAGCCACAAGCCTGTCTCCATGTCATTATGACCTAAAATCCCTCGTTTTGTGCATGCAGTCGTGATATCTATGCCACTTTTTTTCAGGATAGCCTCCAAATCACTGCCTAGAACTGCCTATAACTTTCCAGAATCATGACAATGATGATACAAATAATAAATAATCAAAACTTGAACAAGATATTGACCAATACATGCCTAATCCAAGATAGACATTTCGTCAAAAAGATAGTAAGCATGGAAGCTACATGTCATGAATGCATATTTGATCATAAACTTCTAAACTTCATTTGAAAATCAACAAGAAGGCTCAATGCCCTGTCAAGCTCTGCAACAACACTTGTTAGCCCATACATTCATTAATCATCCAGTAAATGATAAAATCATGAACAAGAGCCATATCTAGAGCATATAATATAACGATGCATATAACCAGCATATAACTAGAATAGAAACCATGACAAATCAACCATAAGATCACCATAATAACCAGTACAAGTGATCATACATCACAATAGGAAAATAAATCATATTAACATATATAAATTCCAACCAAGTTAGGGACTTCCACATACCACCTGACCATAGATTCGGTTGAACCAAATCACTCTTTCAGCCAATCACCCCCACGCCATATTCCAAGCATGAATGTGGGATCATAAGGGTTAAACCAAAATAGAACCAACCAAGGATTCTAGAGGCCAAACCAACTCAACACTAAACCACAGTGATTTCACATAACTAGTCCACAAATCACTAACATCCAATAGATTGGTCTCTTCCCAAGTTTTTCAAGGCTCCAAGGATTCCATCTCAACCCATAGCCTCTAGGGACCCAAGTTGTTACAGGGTTCCAGAGAACTACCATCTCAACCCATAGCCTCTAGGGACCCAAGTTGTTCCAAGGCTCCAAAGATCCTATCCTAACCCACAACCATATGGAACCTGAGAACCAATCAGAAAACCAAATGGGGAACCCACTACACCATGACTATCTAGGAAATGGCAAGGGAAGGATGAAACCACTATCAATCTAGGAAAATATCCATGCCAATGAAAACAAATGACCAAGGAACCACATGCATATACAATGCATCCAAAAACCAGCAAGGAAATTACACATGCAACCTATTACCTACAAAGTATCCCTGTTGTAGTTGTTGATCCAACCTTTTTTTCCTCTACCCACCAATTATTTTCTTGTCCTTTGCTTGTTTTCTCCAAGTCCAAGTGAATGCTATAATTCTCCAAGAATGCTCTAAGTGTGTAAGAGTATAATAGAACAAAGCTAAAACTGACAAAAAGTTATGAACTATTCCTTTGATGCCTTTTTATCATTGATGTCTCATTTTTTCTTCTTTTTTCTTCATTTTACCCTAATTTCCCTTGCATGCAATTTTTTTTCTCTTCACCTTCCTTTTCTCCTATTTTCCTTTATTAGTATACTTAAATATCATTCATTTCCCCTTTTCCTTTGTCAATTCCTTTACCAATTTCCATAACCATTAATAAACCACATGTGATGCCCACTATACTGTTTTCCCACCTTTCATCTTGGAATACATGTCCCATGACATTGGTTTTATTTTATTTACATGGAAAATCAAGTACCCCTCCCACTTAGGGGAACACCCTCCTCAGTGTTCTATGACGTTTATCACGAGTAAAAACATTTTTCCCGTGAAGCTTTATAACACAGCTCGATGTAGCATTTACATCATACCAAACTGCTGAAAAAATGTACACCATACTTCTTATTGGAGAATTATAACACAACTCATTGTTGTGTTTACAACATACTACTTATTGGAGCTTTATATTATAGCTCATTGCATTATTTATAGTACACATATGCATATATAAATATAAACCAAATCACATAAACCAAACACATTTGTTCAACTAGAAAATAAAGAAGGATACAAATCTTGCATCTAATTAGCCATCTCCAATGTAGCTTCATCAGGCCCAAATTTCTTCCACTGCACTTTAACTTTCTCTATTGCTCGGTTCTAGAGTATGAGTTGTTTCTACTGAAAAATGCACTGAGGTTCTAGATAGAAACGTCCCTCTAGTTCCATATGCAATACACATTAATCAATCACATGATAAACATCTTGGACATATCTCTTAATTAATGAAACATGGGAAACATCATGGAATTTCACTATTGGCCGCAGTGTAAGTTGGTATGCCACTGGTCCAATCCTCTCCAGGATCTCAAAAGGTCCACAATACCAAGGTGCCAGCTTTTCATAATGACCCAATCTTCAAGGATCTCCTCTTAGGCTTGATGCACAAGTAGACATGCTCCCCAACCAAAAACTCCTTGAATTCCTTATGCTTATCTGTATAACTCTTCTGCCTATCATGTGTTGCCTTCAAATTCCTTTTAATAACCTGCATCTCTTATTCCATCTCAACCAACATATTCAGGCCAATCAACACCTTGTTCACTGGATCAATCCAGCTGATAGGAGTTTTCCAACTCCACCCATAAATATCCTCAAATGGACTCATCCTCAAGGACTCATGATACCCATTGTTATATGCGAACTCTACTAGTGGAAGATACTCCTCCCACTTCCTCTGTTGATGGATGACATACATCCTCAACATACCCTCAATAATCTTGTTAACCCTCTTTGTTTGACCATCTGTCTACGGATGATAAGATGTGTTGAAAGCTAAGTCTGTCCCCAAGCCTGCAAACAACTCCTTCCAAAACCTGGAAGTGAACTTGACATCTTTGTCTGATATAATATTCTTGGGAACACCATGCAACCTCACTATCTCTCTGATGAAGATCTGAGCTACCTCACTAGCTAAATTAGTAGACTTCACTGCAATGAAGTGAGGTACCTTGCTCAACCTGTCAACCACGACCATGATGGAATCATGTTTTCTGGATGTCCTCCACAAACCTGTAATGAAGTCCATGGAAATGACCCCCCATTTCCATTTTGGAATTGGAAAATGTTGTAATAAACCAACCAGATGCTTACAATATGATTTCACCTACTAACAGTCTAAACATGTCATAACAAACTCAACCACCTCTTTCTTCAAGTTCAACCAATGATATAACTTCTTGACTGATGTCAAAGTATTTTGATATCCTAGGTGGCTTGAATATGGCTTGACATGAAACTCCCTAAAGATAAGCTTCTTGAGCTCATTTCTATCTGGCACATAAATATTGTTCCTGAATCTCACCAAGCCATCTGATGTGAGGTGATACTCGACATCTCTATCACCCTACTGCAACTTCTTCTTCAGCTACTGGTACATTTATCATACTTCCCTACGCGTAAGATTCACTCCTGCAAATATGTCCCATAAAATATCATAGCTGAAATATGGTTCAACTACACTCTCCTATTGAGAGAATTTGCAACTCTATTCTCCTTTCCTTTGATGTGTTGAAATATGTAACTAGGTCAGGTCTTCATAATGACATATGTAATCATTATTTTATGTATTTATTATAAAGAGAAAAATAAATTTATTATTTTCATTCTTGATGCATGGGTTTCATGCTCAAGGGGAATTTATTTTTATTTGGATTTATGCAGGAATGCAACAAAATATAGATATACACATAAACACAAAGATGCATCATAAATAAAACTTCATTTCATTAATATCAAAGACCTGAAATATGCTTATATATAGAAATGGAAATAAACTAGCTCGGATGATGGTAGCTTCTCTCTGAGAAGAGATGTGGTGGCCACATGCCTATGAAATATGTTACAATGAGACTTAGAGGCCTTTTTATTATTTAAAAACAGGGGAAAACCCTAAACAACCAAAACCCTAACCCCAGGAGATGGAACGCCAAGAGTTTATGGGCCCTGTTGGGGTTAGTTGGGTAGCCAACTTCCCGGGGTTGTAACATATTCATATTATCTTCGTTTGGTGCGTATGATACCTCATTAGAAATATCTCTATGAGTACTATAGTATTTTCTACATGCCCCTACTAATGGATATAAGTCTATTGTTGACCTCCCAAAAACGTCGTTTAGGGGGTCAAAACTGCTCCAGAAATTCAGGACCAGAAAAACTACTAAAAATAGTAAATGCTACTATGAAAAAGGAAACTAATGAAACCGAATGGAGGTCTAGGTGGAATAGGTGAGTGGCCACCAATATCCACCTAGATCATTCCTCCCTCCTTAGGAAGAAAAGGTCCCCATTGCTTGCAGAGCCTTTGCGAGGTGAGAAAATTTCTGTTGAGCATCGTCCTTGGTGAACCACTTAACTTGGTGAAGGAGTTGGTCCACTTTGACAACTAGATATAGTTGGATCCTTTGTTGGAAATTGTTCTTGATCTATATTTCCATGATTTGATCAGTTGTGGCATGTTCCATGCAGTACAGGTTTAATTCCATTGGTGTGAGTTGTTCTGCAATGTCGGATGTGTCCAACAATGGTGTAAAGTGTGGTTAAAGGCGACCCACATTGAATACTGGGTGTAGGCCAAGGAACAATGGAATGATGAGCTTGAAGGCATTGTACCCTATAGCCTTAATGATGGTGTATGGACCATATTAGAGCAGGCAAAGCTTGTGGTGAGGCCCAATGAGGTGTTCCTTTTGCAGATGTAGCCAAACTTTGTCACCCACCTGGAACTTTTGTGGAAAATGATGTTGATCATGTTGCTGCTTGTACTTAGCATTGGCTCTGTCCAATATGTCATGGAACTACTGGAGGATGTGCTAAATACACTTAATGAAGTTATTAGCCCTATCAACTTTGGACTAGATATGAGCTGAATCTACCTGAGTAGCTGCAAATGGGATGGCCACATTAATGGGACATAGTGGCTAGAATCCCAATCCCATCTAAAAGGGGTTGTGCCCAATTGAGCTATGGAACTCTCTGTTGTAGCTATGTTGGACATAAGGGAGGCTTTCATCCAATGTGTGTGGACGCTTCGAGTTGTACATACACAAAATGTGTACGATCATCTTGTTGACAACCTCTATTTGACCATCCGTTTGTGGGTGGAAAGTTGTGGACTTAATGAGCTTGGTATCAAACATCGACCAGAGAATTGAGCAAAATTTACTTAGGAATCTGCTGTCTTGATCTAAGATAATGGACTGTGGGATCCCAAAGTTTACCCACACTCGTTCAAAGAAGAGATTTGCAGTGGCTTCTTCTATGATACTCTTCTTGCAGGCTTCCAGAATGGCCATCTTAGAGAATCTGTTAACAACCACGAAAACGTGTTCATTGCCATGCTTAGTAGAAGGAAAGCTCGATATGTGATCCATGGTGATGGATTCCCAAGGTCGACTAGGAGTAGGTAGAGGAGTATATAAGCCTTTCTTCTTGATGGTCGGTTGGGAAATGATGCAGGCAGTGCAGGATCTAATGTACCTCCCAACATTCTGTCGAAGGTTCAACCAATAAAAATAATTTTGTAGTATTTCCATTGTTTTCTCTACCCCAAAATGTCTAGCAACCCGATTGTAGTGTGCCTCCCAAATCATCTTGGCACACTTACTTGAAGGAACACAGAGGTGTCCCATGTGGCATAATAGTGCATCTTGGAGGTGAGAATTTGGAACTTTCTTGTCTTCCAGGAGGGTCTAGTATGTGTTGCTGAATTTTGGATCGCTCTTGTAAAGATGTGGCTACCTCGCAGTCTCATGCCCACAAGGGTCGAGCACAGTGGTCAGTGCCATGACTAGCGGTTGGCTAAGGAAATCTATAACATGGTTGGTGTTTCCCTTCTTGTACTTAATTTTCAAATGGAATTGTTGTAAGTATGTAGAACATTTTGGATGGCGATATTTTTGCAACTTCCCCTGTGTCTATATGAATTGCAAGGGTCAGTGGTCTATGTGGATGATAGTTTCCTTCCCCATCATTGTCGACAGGCCTACACAATGGAGTATATATATTTGTCATAGGTGGGATACTTTCAAACTATGTATATAATTATCTCACTATGATATGCCACTCAATGCCCCTGTTGAGTAAGAACTGCACCAATAGCATAGTCGAAGGCATTTGTATCAATCTCAAATGGTTGTTACAGGTCTGGTAATGTTAGAACTAGTGCAGAGTAGAGGCGATGCTTCAACTAAGAAAACACATTTTGTTGGGATTCATACCAAAATAACTTTTCTTTCACTCCTACCTTGGTGACTTGACTCAAAGACCAAGTGATATGAGAGAAAAACAACACGAACTTATAGTAGAAGTTGGAAAGACCCAGAAAGATGCGGAGCTCTGTTAGAGTGGGAATTATATTTTGGTTGGGTCCACATGCACACCCCGGTCATCTATGATGTACCCTAGCTCAATAACCTAGGTCATACCAAAAGCGCATTTCTCCAAATTGGCACACAGCTTGTGTTGTTGTAGGGTTTGGAGGACCTATCAAATATGGTGGAGGTGCTCTTCCAAGCTCTAGTTGAATATATGAATGTCATCCAAATACACCAGCCTGAATGAGTTGATGAAGGGTCATAAGATGTCATCCATCAACCTCATGAAGGTTGTGGGGGCATTCGACAACCTCAAATGCATGACTAACCATTTGAAAAGGCCCTCCTTAGATTTGAAGGCAATCTTCCACACATCGAAGGGTTTGATCGATACCTGGTGATAACTAGACTTCAAGTCAATCTTTCTCAAATATTTCCCCCCTTGAGCTAGTCCATAAGGTCATCAATCTATGATATTGGATACCTATTCCAGACAGTGATCTTTTTCAACGCCCAATAGTTAATACAGAGTCTCCAGGTTCTGTCCTTCTTTTGTACCAACATGATCGAGCTCCCACAAGGTGATGAACTTGGTATGATATACCATTTCTACAACAGCTCCCTAATACACCTCTTGATTTCATCATTCTCTAGAATAGAGCGTCGATAGATCGGTCCATTGGGTAGCAACGTGCCCGAGGTCAAATCAATGGAGTACTTGACCTGACAGTGTAGAGGTACCCCTATGGGTGAGGTGAAGATGTCTTTGTACTCCTCCACAACCTTATCCATCTACTACTGATGTGCGGAAGAGCCTTGTCTGGAGGTCATGGCCACAATATTTTTCTTTCCCTGAGGGCAGATCATAAGGAAAACAAATTTCTTGGTCTAGGAAATGGCCTTACTTCATTGCTTCACAGTGATCAAAGAAATGGTGGTAGGCGGTGTTACCTCTGGTATCTTGTATAACTTATTACCCAAAGTAATAATAAAAATGTGATGCCTAGACTCATACACAACATGTCACTTCCATAAGTATGGTTGGCCTAATAAAACATCACAAACTTCAATAGGAGCAACATCACACAATACCCCATCTGTGGAGGGATTGATGCTATAGGGAAGGTGGCACTATTGGCTAATGCAAAGATCTCACCCTTGATGAAGCCTCCAGATGGTGTATGACTATGGGTTTTGTGTGGTCAATAGGCCCAACCACTTCATGACCTCTCCTAAAATTAGGCTCTTTTGTCTCCCGATGTCAACAATGAACTGCAGTGGAGAACCCTTCACCCACATCTATGAGTCAAAGAGATGCTCCCCCTCCTCTTGATCTTTGGGATCATCCTTCTGGATCTTGGTGGTGGCAATGGTGGCACTAGGCTCTGCATTGATAATATTATTCCCTTTGTCATTCCCCTTTTCGGTTTATGACTCAGAGTTGGAACATGCATATGATTCGAAAACCTTCAGCTCAACCACCAGTGACTACTTGGCTTGACACTCACTTGTGTTATGAGTGGGGCTCTTATGGAACTCACACCATTTCCCTATGTCCTTCTTTGTCTTCGTGGTGTTGTTATTTTCTTGCAGCTTCAATGGGTTGTCCTAGGTAACCCCGCCTTGGATTTATTCTTTGCCCTGTGGTTTGGGGGTGCCTTTCCCTTGCTTCGGATTAACAGCTCCAAAGTATCACTTCTTCTATTTAAATTTATGCTTGATATTAACAACGTATCGATAGGCATTGCCAAGTGAGGAGATGTCCAGGAACTCCATCTCATCTTGGATGTGCTTGTGTAGACACATGTGATACTTGAGTACCAAATTCTGCTTAGAATCCTTGATACCCATCTTCGTGCAAAGGGTATGGAAAACATTTGTGAACTCTAGCACATCTTGGTCCCTTCCCTGCCTCAACATGGTCCATTTTATGTATTTATTTTCATAGCCCCCGACAGGGTAATATTGTTCCTTGATGGTGTCTTAGAAAGAATTCCAAGTGGATGCGGCTGAAATAGTGAGGATTCCCTACATCCTTTCGTTCATAGTCAGTTTTCCACAAGTCCTTAACATGTGGGGCAGCTTTGAGGAGTGAAAAATTGATCTTTTCCTGATTGGAAAAATCATGAACTGAAAAATATCCTTCCAACAGATTTAACCATCTATCTATGACGTCTTCATCTATCCGGCCTTCAAATATGGGAATGTCAAAGTTAAATTGTCTCTTCAAAGGAGTGGCACCTCTAGAGTGGTTGTTGGATAAAGATGTGTTTCCTCTGGGTAAGCACCGAAGGATATGGTAAAAGTTATCCATCATCGCATTCCTTTTTCTCGAGGGCTTCCTCGAACAATATTTTGAAAGGATATCCTGCCCCCTCGTCTTTTTTTCTTCCACCATGGGATATCGTCGGGGTTTGCGAGGCTAGTCTTGCAAAAGTTCAACTAGTTGAGCCCTAAATCCTTATACACTGACCTCGTTGGGGACATGCAAATAAAAAAAAAGAAAGAGCAAACCACTCTCATACCACTGATCCAAATTTATGCAGGAACACTACAAAATATAGATATACACATAAACATAGAGATGCAACAAAAATCATTAGGGGAATTTTGAGGTCTAAAATGGGCCTCCTAAGAAAAATGTACAACCAATTTTAACTTTATAAGAACCAATAGGATTCAATATGATGATGTCAACCATGGGGGGTGATTCACCATTTTTGGAGTAAAAAAGTAAAAAGATTAAAAAATAATAAAATAACAAAACTACTTTTTCGACTCGTATTTTCAACTTATCTCTTGAAATTTTTATTCAAATTTTGAGCAGAAGTACTCATTGGATGGAAAAGTTTAATGCCTCATCCAAGGAGTTCCCATGTTGCATACTTTTGATTGACCCTACTACACGAAAAATGAGAAATACATGAAAAAACGTGATTGCAATCACATTTTTCATGTATTTTTCATTTTTCATGTATCAGGGTCCATCGAAAGTATGCAACATGGGTACTCCCTAGATGAGGAATCAAATTATTCATCCACCGAGTGTTTCCACTCGAAATTTGAGTAAACCCATAGGGAGATAAGTTGAAAATACGAGTTGCAAAAATAGTTTTTTTTTTGTTTTTCCCTCTAAAATTTAATGATGTAATCCAATCTTATTTTATTATTTCCTTTACTATTTTATAATTTCCTTAGGAAGCCCATTTTATACTTCAAAAATCACCTAATGAAAACTTCATTTCATTAATATTAAAGAATTGAAATATGTTTATATACAAAAGTGGAAATAAACTGGCTCGAGCAATGGTATCTTATCTCTGAGAAGAGATGTGGCGGATACATGCCTCTGAATTGTTTTAGAATGTGGCTCAAGGGAAATTTTTTTTATTGAACAACAAGGGAAAACTATAAACAACCAAAACCCTGACCATAGAAGATGGAATGCCAAGAGTTTGTGGGCCCCATTGGGGTTAGTTGGGCAACCAACTTCCCAGAGTTGTAACTTGGTCATATTATATTCATTTGGTGTGTACGATGATTCATTGGAAATATATATCTGAGTACTAAAATAATTTCCATAGGTCTCTACCTATGTCTATGGGCCTACTACAGAACCCAAAAAAACATCGTTTAGGGGGTCAAAACTGCTCTAGAAGTTGAGGGCCCGAAAAACTGCTAAAAATAGTAAATGCTTCAATAAACAAGGAAAATGATGAAACTGACTAGAGGTCTATGTGGAATACGCTGGTGACCACCAATATCCACCTGGATCATATTTTTAGTTCAAACACCCATTGAGTGCTTCTATGGATTGTCTTTGAGTCAAGTCATAAGAGGCATTGTCATTTATGAAAGACCCTTTCGGGCATGTTACATATTGTAAAGAAGAATTCATTTTAGTCAAATGAGAGTCAAAGATCCTCTAAGACCTTTTCATGGTGCCTCAAGCAAGTCGGTCTACATAAAATATCAAGTCTGCTTCAAGGAATAAATTCGTACCCCTAGAAAGCCTATAAATAAGAAGGAACTCGACCTCATTTAGATACACAAAAAGTAAGTTCAATCTCCTCAAGGAAGAAGTTGGAAAAGGACAAAAAAGAAGAATAAAATCAAGATCTACTTTTTTTGGTTTCTCTCTCTCTTTCTTGTGTTAAGGTTTCTAAAGTTGTTGGGCAAGTTGAACTGCTGGGAGGTTGTTAGGCAAGTCGAAGTGCTAGAAAGTTGTTGGGAAAGTTGAAGTGTTGGAAAGTTGTTGGGCAAGTCGAAGTGTTGGATAGTTTCTGACTGTTGGGTCAAAGTTGCAACTACTAGGTCAAAGTTGCAACTGACGGGTCAAAGTTGCAGAAGAAATTGTTGGGCCGAAGTTGTAGAAGAAACTATTGGGTCGAAGTTGAAGAAGAAACTATTGAGGTCGAAGTTGTTGAAGAATTTGTTGGAGTCAAATTTGTTGGAAATAAATCTCAACAAGGAGAAAGGTTGGCTTGGTCTTGGAGGGGTATTTGTCAAGGGTCTTAGGTCTTGTAATTTTTCATTTGAAGATTCTATAAGAAGAGAAGCATTCTTGTGGGTTTTCTTCTCAAGAGGAGAGATTTTGGCCTTAGTTAATTGCCTACATCTCTTGTCCTCTTGTATCATTATTCTTTATGATTTGGTATATGTGTGATGGTAAGAACACTAAATATAATCAAGATAAATAATACGTTAATTAAGTTAAGTAAAATTACATCACAAGAAGTTATAAAAGTTAGAGAAACCACATGATCTAGCTACCCTAGATTTCTCAACATGGTATCAAAGCTAAGGTGACAAGACAAGAAAAAGGTAGCTTGAAGAAGGACCATCAAAATAAGTATCAATAAAATTCAAGATATAAAAGGGACATCGCACCATCAAGAAGGGATACTCAAGGGACAAGTTCAAGGAAATCATCAAGAAGGACTAATCGTCTCATCATCTTGAAGGAAGACCATAGAGGACCTCAAAACCATAGCTCATCCAAAGAAGCATTCCACACTTAAATCATTCCTAGGAATCTCACACATTTTACAAATCATCATCTCAAGAAGAAGATCTCAAGGACCCCACCTCCACTCAAAGAAATAAGGACTACACATTGAATCATTTTGAAGTCTCTACATTCTAAGGAACCAAGAAGAAGCGTTGTCATCACCATCAAGGTGATATCCCTCTCATTAAAGCAAGGATCACATCTCAAGCATATTTGAAAAAGGACATTTCGATAAAAATCATTGTCATCTTCAAGAAAGCAAACATCATCATCAAAATCAAGAAGGCATCAAGTTGAAGATATCACCATCAAGAAGCATCTTCACTTGACAAGTAAGTACCTCTATATTTATGTCTAAATCTACTATCAAAATGACTTGATTTTGCAAGTAAAGAAATAAGTTGGTTGGGTCATCAAATTTCCTTGCATGGAAGAAGAGGACAGATTTGATCCTCATAGAAAATTAAGTCATTGGACATGTTAAGGGTTTAATTATCGAACCGCCAAAGGAATAAGATCAATCTCTAGCAAATTATATGAAGAGGGAAATAAGGACTCAAAGAATCATTATAGAATCAATCAAGGATTCTCTCATCCCTTATGTAGCAAAATTAGAAAAGTTGAAAGACATCTATGACAAGTTGGTAGAATTATTATCTGTAAGCATTGTAGGAGAAGTAATATCTTTGAGAATCAAGCTATATAAAGTTAAGGTATTAAAGGAATAAGTGATAGCCTCATATCTTATGAGGGTATCAGAAATATGAGACCAAGTGCGAGAGTTGGGAGAAATAATGTCTGATAAATAAATGACCACCGTGGTGCTCAATATGGAAACTTCATATCAAGAAGATATAGAAAGAAGGAACCCACCCCATTCAGTGAACTCTAGCCATTGTGTAAGTTTTAAGAAACAAGGTTGAAATAAAAAAGTGATGTAGGAACAAGCAAACAAGTTTAGGCATTTGCTGCCATGGCTAGGAGAAAAGGAAAGTTTCGGAAGTTTGGTCCTCAAAAAAATAAAAATATTGATATGTCAAAGACCCAATGCTATGCCTATCAGGAATATGGTAATTTCAAGAGAGATTGTCTGAAACTCAAGAAGGACAACAAGAAAAGGAAAGAAAGGAATGAAGCCCATGTTATTGAAGAAGTGGAAGAATCTGATAAGAAGAAATCAAAGAAGGAGGAAGTGAAAAATCTCTACTATGACTGAGATAATCTCCTTAACTTTTTTCTTTTCATATTTTGTGAAATATAGCTATCATGGTAGAAATCACTGTAAGTATGATAGGATGCATCAAATTAGGAGATGGCATCATATTAAAAGCATATGATTAAATAAAGAGCTCATGACATCATTCTAGAATCTTGAAAGGATAGCTAAAGTATAAGTCTAGATTGATGTAGTAGTCACAATAGAGAGGAAGTAGCTCTTGGTAACCTCATTGAAAACATAAGTAATAAGAAATTCATCTAGCACAGTATAAGATAGAAAGAACTCATCATACATCATCATCATTAGAAAGGATAATTTGAAGAATGAGGATAATCAAGGTCCTTCATTGGAGTCTTCATTAGAAGGTTCACCTCGACTTGGAAGAAGCAAGTGTCTCATTGAGAATTCCACCTTGTATGGGATTCATTGTTTAGAAGGATGATGGTATGGTGACAAAAGAATGCAGCATGTCAAAATGGTTGAAGAAATTTCAAGCAAGGAAAGGAAGCTGCCAAAGGAAGCCTAGATGGACAAAAAGAGAAAAGAGGTATGCATGTGTTTAATAAATTAAGTCATGTAATCATATAGTTTCATATAACATAGGTGAATGCTCTACCTCGTGAGCATGATCAAAGAAAAGGGATATGTTCCTTTGGAAAGATGCATGAAGGAATGGTTCACATATTGATAAAATATAGTCAACATAATTTGTCCTCATAATAATTTGAGGAGGTTGACAAGATGAAGGAACTATGTATAGAAGTTCTTAGGGTACAATATGTGAGGAAATGAAGAAAGATTCATGGAAAAGTTGCAACCATGGTCACTTAAGATAAAGAATCAACATCCAATGTCTAGATGAATATAGTATGACAACTCCATAGAGAAAGTATGAAGACTCTTATAAAGTTTGTAAAGGAAGGAGGCCCTTAACATTTAATGTCTTGGGGATGTGTTTATGAAAGTGTGGGATGTCGCAACCAAGAAGATGTCATGATCAAAGGCCATCACAAAAGGTAACTTTTGTTTTATGTTCATTTTTTTTTAACAACAACTGGATCGGTTGATACAGGGCTACTGAAAGAAAGTTCTAGATGTCACCTACAACTAGCACTCATGTTGTTAGATGGAATATCCTAAAGGAAACATGATTTGGAAGAGGTAGTTGTATGAAGAAAATCCAGATCTGTATTGGAAGATCACTTTCTGATGAAAATAAGGATGACATGACTATTAATTCAATCTTATGGTTCGTTGAAATAAAGTGATGGATGGTTGATATCCTACGAAGAAGAACTAGAAGATGAAGTGCATGACATCGAAAGGAGGAGCTCTACTAGCAGTTGATAGTACAATGAGCTCCACCAAAGAGAATTTGTTGAACAAGTCCCTAGTTAAGAGGGAGATTGGGTATATTCCTTATATAGGAATGATTTGGTCTTCCCTGGTTAAGAGGGAGTAGCAAATATGGTTCTCTACTTCATATGCCATGCACTAGAATAGGACTAATAGTCATAAGTCTTAGTGAAGGCCATGAGGAGAGATAGACACATCATTCTTGTCTTCATATTGTGAAGAAACAATGGAGGATTGGGTAAGCATATGAGACTAATTCCAATACTCTTTGAGGATGAGGTAGGGCATCCAAGATAAGAGTAGTTGAAGAGGAAAATCCTTAAGGATGTGTTATTCCAAGATAGGAATTATCCTAAAATGACATACCATGTGAACAGATGGGTGGGGTATGTTCCTTAAGAGACAATGATGATGGTGTTTTTTATTCATTGGTCTCACCAACACTATGATCTGATATTATGGAGAGATAGAGTCATTAGTCAAGGCCTTTCTATGTGATAATGTTGGTTGATATGATAAGATGCTCTGGTATAAGCTGATAAGATAGCTTATGAGATGGCTTACCAACCCGACTCTTCTTATGAGAATTCTTAAGTTTGAGAATGTCCAAGTACCTTTCACGGATTATGAATACCTACCTAGTTAAGAGGGAGTGTTGAAATATGTAACTAGGTTTGGTCTTCATAATGACATATGTAATCATGATTTTACATATTTAATGTAAAGATAAAATAAATTTATTATTGTCATTCTTGAGGCATGGGTTTCATGCTCAAGGGAAACTTATTTTTTGGGCAAGAATCCATTGAGTGCTTCTAGGGCTTTCCTTTGAGTCAACAAAGTCATAAAAGCCATTCTCATGTATGAAAGACCCTTTCAGGCATGTTACATATTGTAAAGAAAAAATATTTGACTCAAATTAGAGTCAAAGACCCTCCAAGACCTTGTCATGGTGCCTAAAGAAAGTCAACCTACATAAAAGATCAAGTCGACTTCAAGGAAGTAATTCATACCCCTAGAAAGCCTATAAATAAGAAGGAACTTGACCTCATTTGGGTACAAAACAAGCAAGTTCGATCTCCTCAAGGAAGAAGCTGGAAAAGGACAAAAAAGAAAAAGAAAAGAAAGATTGAAGTTTTTGGGTTTCTCTCTCTCTTTCTTGTGTTAAGGTTTCTAAATTTGTTGGGAAATTCAAAGTGCTAGGAAGTTGTTGGGCAAGTCAAAGTTCTGGAAAGTTGTTGGGCAAGTCTAAGTGTTAGAAATTTGCTCGAAAATTCAAAGTGTTGGATAGTTGCTGACTGTTTGTGTTGGTGCACTAAGATGATATTATAAATCAATCTTAATCCTACATTAATATGTCAACTTGGGATTCGCCTATCTATTTGAAGGTTGTAAGCATTGTTTGTGTGATAACAATCAGAGATTGAAATGCAGGTAATTAATCCTAACTAATCGTTGCAGAAATAAAAAATCTCTTAACAACTCATTAACTCTTAGAAATGCAGATCAAGAATTATTCTATAATTCAAAATCGGAAAGATAAATCACTTGCAAACCAAAACAAAGATCTTAATCCAATGTCCTAATACAAGAGAGGAAATCAACCTGAATAATGAAATCCATGTGCATTAAAGGAGACTATTCAAATCATGCTAATTACGAAGAATATTCAAAGCTAGAAGTAAATGTAGAAAGCATATACGAAGAGGGAACAAAAATCATATACAAACTTACTTTTTGTAAATAGAACGATATTAATTGAGCTATATGATTTACTCTAACTCAACCTAGAGAAGAAACATCAACATAAATCTTGACAGTAAAATGTAAATAGCATAATACAAGGAGCAATGGATCTTCAAGCGACTAAGCCCAAAGCCCCTAGAAGAAAACTGCTATCGAAACTCAACACACGAATTTAATGGAAAACTTCGTGTTTCAATAACCGTCAAAAAAATTACAAAATCACTTCAACTCCTTAAAGCTCAGTCTGCATTCGCAGTCTTGATGGAATTCTACACATTAAAAAGTTACAAAGTTACTTTATTTTTGATTTACTAGCGTTATATATTCTATGAACTGCTAGAAAAATCAGAGCTTATCCTGAGGATCAGAAGATCCTCAGGATTTCTCGACTGAACAATCGGATTTCCACAACAATCTCGTATTTTTCCTCTTCCTTTAGCGTGGTTTGCATAACTATAATTAATGACATCTCCCTTTCTTGGCACTGTCGTCTTATCCAAAAGGAACATCAGTTGTCCAATCCAGTCAACTTGTGCATAAACAAGCGGAAACTTAGGCTTTTGATACTAAAAACATGTAATTCATCCAACACTACTTTCTATTTTCTTTTCACGGTTTTTCTTCGAGAATGTGCTCAAGATGAGAGTAAATTCATGGAAAACCATATGATTAATTAAGAAAATGAGGAGGAAAAACATACCTTTTTCACAACCCAACATACTCCCCAACTTACCTTTTTGCATGTCCTCATGCAATAAGATAATTAAGATGCAACTGAGTCAGAGAATAGGCACGATATGTTTCTTCCTTGTAGACTCGAAAACCATTTTTTCTTTTAAGTATTGTGAAGGCTCGACCTTCCTGATGTTATGATAGTTCATAATTACACCGATACCCATCAAGAGGATACCAAATGATAGGGATTCTGTAGCGACATCCAATCCAAGTAGGACCCTAACTTAGGACAAGGTTACCATAACAGGCGAGTCTAGCTGCATCTGTAGTGAAGTTCCTATAACCAAAAGGTTCTCGATTTCTGACACTATTGGGAGAGGTTGTCCATCTTTTCTTTGTAGTCAGGAGAGATGCTTCTCTAATGTCTTCAAAATATTCCAAACCCGACTTGATAGTGTTTGTGTGGATGGGGCCCAAGGTGGACACAACTCCTTCTTTTTCCATAAATATCTTATGTTGTACCCAGAGTTGCAGGGGCAGTGTAGGTTCACCTCTTATCCAAAGTTCCATTCCACTTTCTCTCATCTGGAAAGCATCATGAGCCTTAGCCCATTTGATATGGTTTTTAGCGTAGGCAAGGAAAGACTAGAACTGGACATCCCCAAGGAAGGGGCTCGGATTGGCATCCCTGTAATCTTCCAAGAAAAAATTGTGCAAATATAATTCACATATGAAATGTTTTATATCCTCAGTCTGTGTTTGATAGCATTTAATAAAATCAGGAGTATATTTAAACTCAAAGGGTTGACCAGCTCTAATGGCCTTAAATTTTAATAGTAAATATCGTTTGAGTATAAAAATTGTATAGTTCATAGCAAGCAACCTTCAAGCTAGTGCATCTAAATAAACATAACAAATAATTTTGATTTTTTCCACAACTTTCTGATATTGTCCTTGTAGTTCCTCCACTTTCTTTCGTTCTGCTCTAAGGTTGGCATAGGTTTCATCCTCTGTTGTGGTCAAGTCATTAAATTTTTTCAATAACTCCTGATATTTCTTCAAAGGCACAACTTCCTGTTGATGCTGCAGTAGTACTTGTTGTAATTCTGCCAGCTTTTTCCTCAGTTTTCAAATAATAGCCTCTACTACCAAGGGGATATAAGGAGGTATATCCTCTGTCTAAGTAGTCTTACTACCAGTTTCTATTGACTCTGTTTGAATGGCTACTTCTGTTGTTACCACAGGAACACAAGGGTCTGTTTGAACAACTACTTCTACTGTTGACATAGGGAAACAAAGATTTGTCTGCAGATCTGTTTGAGTGGTTGTTTCTATCAATTCCACAGAAGAACAAAAATTTGTTTGAGTTTCTACGGAACTAGTACAAATATCCTCAGTCTATGTCCCTGTCGGACAGGTACTAATGTTTTCCATTTGAGTCCAAGTGGAATTAAGAGAATTCCCACTCTGGGTTCCGATTAATTTCGACTCCATTTCTTTCCTATGAATTTTCTTAAAGTCTCTTAGCCACTTTCTAAGCTGCTTAATTTTTCTTTTCAGCTTCTTATTTTCTTTATCCATCAATTCCAACCTATGATCATCTTACCTCTTTACTCTTACAATAGGTTTCTTTACTGGGGAAGAAGGCCCAGCAATAACATTCTAAAAAATAGGGGCAGTTTCAAAATTGTCCGGCTCACGTTCGAGTTAGACATGGAAAATTTCAGGGGCTAATATTCGCCGAGTGGGCTAATTTCCATGATTTTTCCACAAAAAAGATTCGCCAATTTCCAATTTTTATAAAAGATGATTCTCCCAAATTTTAGAATATAAAATTATTTTACCTTAAAAATTACCAACATTATATAGGGAGTATATATAAAATCATTATAAATTTGAATAATTTTACAAATATATCAATAAACATTTTATAGTTTGCATATTAGGGATTAGTGAGATTCGCCAATATTTTTAAACTTCAAGAAAAATTTTCATCCTTAAAATTTTCCTTGGTTAGACTATGTCTCCTGAATTGGCTTCTGACTCATCAGCATTGTCGGGGTTTGGTTCAAGGCTATATATCCAGAATTAGCTTCCGTCTCCTCATCATTATCAGGGTTTTGTTTGAGTGGGGTTGTATCCCCTGAATTAAATCCAGGCTCCTCAATGTTATTAGGGTTTTTCTCAAGTGAGGTTATATCTCTTGAATTATCCCCAGGCTCGTGTGTTTTAGCAGCAGAAAAATCCTTCCCTTTCAATTCTTGCATTTAGCTTTTATTTTCAGAAGAGGGTAATGTCTTTGTATGGTGAGAAACATGAGGAGAAGAGGAAGGGATAGGAGTATGTTCTTGTAAATTCTCAAATTGGCCCAGCTCCTCAAAGAGAGTTCCCAAATTTTCTAAGACTCGAGCCACCTCTTCTTCATAATCCCGAGGAAAAGCAACTTGTTGCTTATCAGGGGATCCATGGGATGGTCCCACCTCATCTATGGCTAAACTAATGCTTCTCCATTGGGCAGTCCGCTCAAACCGTCTTTATTTAATAGGAATAGATGTCAAAAGAGGGGCTTTCCTTTTTCATCCCCTTTTTGGAGCTTGTATCTACATGGTATGATGTTCTTCCTCAGGTTGGGTGTTTTCAGGAATTCCTTCCAGGGGTAGTGCATCAGAGCTTATAAAATTGTCCCTGTTTACTGTAACTAAGTTAATTCCTTGATGACCACTAATTTAATTATACCATGATGACTAATTGTGGTCTGCAGGTTCCTGGACTTCCTTACTCTACTAGTAACTGCATGTAATAACATATTCAGGAAAAATGGAAAATTAATTACTATTTTATACTTTAATGCGGCTAACAATTTAAGGTGTTGAGGTCTTAAGACATCACGGAAACCATCACATGTGATATATTTATGAATGACTTTTTCCAATTCATGCCATGGTTTGCTCAGGGATGTAGGACATATATCTTTTCCTTTCTGCACTAACTCCTTGCGAGGATCTTTGAATAATTCTACAATTTCATGAAATATTGTGTGCTTTTTGACCCAATTTATGCCTTCATGGGGAGGCTTGTCACCTCTACCATAATGGCTTCAGTTACTGCTATGGTCCTGCCTTTGACAATTGTGCTCGCATTCTATAAATTTTGCAAGAATTCCAGAGCAATGTCATCATTAAACCCTTGCAGTTGAGTAAGATATTGTGCCCATCCTGCACATTCTAAGATATCTCAGTCTTGCATGGTGATTTGTAACAGCGTAGGCTCACTGCGAACAGAGGTGCCACCCATATCTATTATTTCCTGAGGACAATATGAAAACCTGCATGCACTATTGGATCCACAAATCTCGTAATCAAACATAAATTTCATGCAAGAGTATAAATAATAGAAACTAAGTATAGATTCTCGATAATAATATCCTATCATATCGATAGGTATGGTGGTTGTTCATTAATTGTGCACCTTCACATTGTAATAATATATGACCATCCCCCTCTAATGAAAAAAGGGCGAACATGACCTGTGAAGCATGTGGACAGGAAAGAGAGCATGCGACATCATTATTACAACAAAAAGTGGTGAGAACAGTTAGAAAGTCAGAATTGAATGCAATAAATGCAAATTGTTCGATTGGTCAGAGAGGATTCTGAGAAATAAAGAGTACGAAATTTACATCATGGAAAGAGATTTAATTTTTGGAGTATTTTAGATGAAATCTGATGAGGCGCTATTTTAAATTTTTGATTGCTAATGTTGGATGATCGGATAAAGTTGACGTGGTTCATGTAATATACATATGCCACCCATACTAGTTATTAAAGATGTAATCACAAATCAAATGTTTTTTCTCCCTTTTTATCTAGTAAAGAATAACTAAGGACATAATAAAAGTTTGGCAAATTCAAAGTATACTTCAATACCATATGTAGAGCCATTGCTTCTAGCAAGCATCCATAGCCTCGACAGGGTTTCCTTTTAACCAAAAAATGAGCTAGTATCTCGAACTTAAAAAATGATTTCCATTTTAAAAAGGACATTGTTCTGGCGTGATGACCAGATAGTAACAATGCCACTCATCGAATCATAACAATGTGAATAGGTTAGCTCGTGATGAGACCTCATATCCTTGGACATTACCCTGGTGTGGTAGCCATAATGGGAATGTCACTTATGTTACTTTCCTGTGATCGTGGTAGGTTGGCTCGTGATGAGACCCCCCATCCCCTTTGTTTTTAAGCTTAATTTTGTATTGTTGTGTTTCTTCTCTTTTTTTGTTTAGAAGTTAGGGGAGGCTCATCAACTCCTTAAGAGTCTGGGATGTTGTAAGAAGTAAAAACAATGCCAAGGATAAATATGCCTTAGATTCTCCATCATATTTATTGAGGAAATCACCATTTGAATGTGTAGTAAAAGAAAACTAGTATGGTGGGGATAGATCATGAACAATTTATAATGTACCCGAAAAATAGACATAAGCAGGAATATTCATGGATAGAGCATGTCAGACAAAAAAATATATATATACACCAAAAAGGCTAAGAATCATGATGATTTAGAGATTACCGATTTTAAAGATTTAGATCGAACTCATAACCAAAAGGAATAACCAGCATGGAATGATAGTAATGAGAACAACAATAATTCATGGTGATGGATCAACAATTTTTTCTTTTTCATTAAAGGGGACACCAAATGTTTCATTCGCAGAGGGGACAACAGTTGTTCTTTGGAAAATGGAACAACAATGGTTTCTTTGAGAAGGGAACAACAATTGTTTCTTCGAGAAGGGAACTGCAACTGTGCCTTCGTGAAGGGAACAACAATTGTTTCTTCAAAAAGGGAACAACAACTGTTTATTCGAGAATGGAACAACAACAATTTATTTGGAAAGGGAACAACAACTGTTTCTTTGAGAAGGGAAAAACAATTGTTTCTTCGAGAAGGGGACCGAAATTGTGCCTTCAAGAAGGGAACAACAACTGTGATGAAGGAACAACAACTGTGCTTTAAGGAAAAAAAGACCGATTATAAACAATGTTTGTATCAAAATTCCAGCGTACTAAATAAGAAAAAAAAGAATAAAATTTATCAACTATTTTCAATAGAAAATATGTACATTATTTACAATATGAGAAGAAAAAAAAAATCATGCAAATGAAGTTGTTGGGTTACCATCCCCTGCAGCTATGATTTGGAGAGTGGGATCATTACTTATCGTCTGACCGAAAGATTCCTTTGTGAGTGGTTGGTGATAAAGTTGCAACTGATGTCCATTCACTAGAAAGGAAGCACCAAACCCGTCAATGGTGATTAAAGTTATGGTGCCATTGTTATGTACTTCTTGAATCTCATAAGGGCCAAGCCACCTTGTCTGTAGTTTCCTTGGGAATTCCTGAAATCTGGAGTCATAGAGGAGCACCCAATCACCTTTTTGAAATGATTTCTTTTTAATAAGCCTATCATGCCACTTGGCCCTCTGTTGTTGAATAATTGTTGCACACTGCAGGGCAAGTAAGCGTGCTTCATCTAGCTCATTTAATTGCTGGAGTCATTGTGTTTGGGCTTCTGTAAGATCCAGTCCAACCTCCTGGGCTGTCCTAAGAGTCTTTATCTCAAACTATATTGGGAAGATTGGTTATTTGCTGAAAACAAGTTAGTAGGGGGAGTATCTAGTAGTATTGTGCCATGTTGTGCGATAGGCCCACAAGGCTTCTAGAAGTTAAGCGACCCAGTTTCGTCGATTTGATGAGAATATCTTAGTCAAGATTGCTTCTATGACTTTTTTGGTGCTCTCTATCTATCCATTTTCCTGTGGGTGATACAAAGATGTAACTCGATGTTTAATGTGATGATTTTGCAGTGTGGATGAGATTTTATGTCATATAAACTACGATCCTCCATCGGTTATCACCTCCCTTGGTAAGCCATATCGTATGAACAGTTCAAAAAGAAAATTAATCACTGTTTCTTCTACGACCCGTGGTAAGGCTATTATTTCTACCCATTTAGTTACATAATCTATGGAAACTAGTATATAGACCTTTTGATTTGATGGCGGATTAAAGGGCCCAACAAAGTCAATCACCCATCTTTCAAAGGGTTCCACCACCAACTATGGCTGCAATGGCATTTCATCAGCCTGGCTAGGACGACCCATCCTTTGGCAGCTATCACAAGCTTGAACATATTTCTTTGCATCTTTGAATAAGGTGGGCCAATAATAGCCCATCTGAAGCATCTTTTGTCTGATTCCGCGGTCTGTGAATTATCTGCGACAAGGCTCGTCATGACAGGCTTTCAGGATGTCATAGACCTCATCTTCTCGAATGCACCTTCGAATCTGTAAATTGGATCCAGTGTGGAAAAGATACCCGCCAATCCATGAAAATTAGGCACTACGTTGGACAATCAACTTCCTTTCCTTGGGCGACAAATGGGCTGGTAACTTCCTGACTGCTAGATAATTTGCTACATTCGCATAACAAGTTGCTTTAATCGTTACAACGAATAGGTGCTCGTCTGGACACTGATCATCTACTGATAACAGATCTTTCGTCGTAGGTACCCGAGATAGGAGGTCTGCAACAGGATTTTATTTTCCTAGCCGGTCCTTTATGGATATATCGAACTCCTATTGTAGCAACAACCATCCAGTTACTCACCCATTAGTGATTGGTTTGTTGGCCAAGTACTTGATGGGAGAGTGGCCAGTATATAGAAATACTGGATAGCTTGTTATATAATGTCTAAACTTACTGAAAGCATTTATAGTAGCTACAAATTAGTTTTCAATTACTGTGTAATTTAACTCAGTGGGGGTAAGGTTTTTTGTAATATAATAGATAGCATAGGGTTTCCTGTCCTCTTCTTGTCCAAGTACAACACCTATAGTTGTGTCTGATGTGTTTGTAGAGATATGGAAAGGTAACTCCCAGTTTGGTCCTCATAATACTGGTGCAGTTAAAATCAACTTCTTCAGATCTACAAAGACAACATCACATTTGTTAGACCAATTAAATTAACCATTACGAGTTAAGACATACAAAGGTGCAACAATTTTTGAAAATTTCTCAATAAATCTACAGTAGTATGATGCATATCCAATGAAACTACATACCTCGGTCTAGGTGCTTGTTGTAGGGAAAAGTATCCGATTCGGATGACCCTATCCCACTCTAAGGGTGATAGTACCTCAGCAACAACTGTAAAGAAAACTACTTAAGGTTTACTTCTTTATGAAAGCAAGAGAGAATGAAGAAATGCACTAACCGTTGCCTTGCGCTTAATGTCGAATCCAAACTCTTCTCTTTGCTTGCTTGCTCCCAGCTCCTTGCTCTTTTGCTGGCCCAGCTACAATGAGATCCTGCAAAATAACAAAGAAGGAAACTACAAGAAGCATGCAATCATAACTGATTCAAGGATTAGCATAAATCAAATATACAATTATCACAATACATCATTGAAACAAGTGCATATAGAAGAACCTCAATAGCTTTTATTAATGGAAGAAGTAAAGTTCTGAGAGTGTTACAACCATTGAAGGCCCCAATCCAGCAACACCTCCCAGCAGAAAGAATTTCTCCTCTTCACCTCCTTCAAGCAATCACCCAACAGTTCTATAGTGAAACCAACAGCATATCATTACTTTGCACAAAATTCCAGCCTCCTGAGCTCATAGGAGAGAGCTCAATATATAGATGAATTGAGAAAGGATGAGTCAGCTTGCAACTGATGTGTAGCTGCCTTGTGTCCTCTCTCTCTTCAGTTGATCTTCAGTTCTTGAGTCCACTTGGAGAACCTTGCTTCCACTTGGAGAAACAAAGCCTCTGACTCATCACAAGGCGAAATCCCTGATCGAAGTGTCATTTTTGGAAGATTCCAGAGCAATGACTCAGTGTGCCACTTGTCCCATCTCGCTCAGCACAGGTGGCCTTTGTTCTACCTGCTTTGCAACGCAGGTACACCATGGAGGAGTTGAGTTTCAGCGCAGAAGCCTAGTGGAGCACCTGCTTTGATTTCAGGATTGCTTGTTTTTGAGTGTTTTCAGGTGGAGAACTGATCTGAGAGCTGTTGGTTTGCTGACCTTGTTCCTCTAGGGGTAGGAACATCATGTTTAGGGACTTTGGATCCCTTGGATTATTGACAATTCATGCCTGATGCTGCAAGGCACAAAATTGTCTATAACAGATGCCCCCTAAAGTATGAGGTCGTTTATCGGGTGAAATGCTTTATTAGGAGGATCCGAAGTTCATTCAATCTGCTGAGAAGTGTCCTGTAATAAGATACAATACAATACATTATTTTTCATACTTTTTCATGATCTAGCTGAGGCGGGCATTCCCATGCTCAGCTTTATAAATTCATTTTGGTACATAGCACAGACGATCGTCTGATGATAGACTGATAATTCTCTGTTGAAATTATCATCCTTTGAGAAGGATGATCATCTGCTGCAATGATGTACATATCAAATGTCTTTATATCCCGAATATATATCGCAGCCCGGATGGATGAAACTAGATCCGGGGTCTTCAATCTCTTCCGATCTTCACTCGATGTACAAGTCGATCCATGTGAGAATTTCTTGAAGTCGAACATGGAAAGACATCGCTTGATTACCGGTCAATGATGTAAACCGTTAACAAGCGCGAGAGGAATCACCGATAAGGATGATGACCCTCAAGGTACGGCAGTACAATTCACATGGTGGGAATAAAGGACTTGGCGTCGACCACCATGCAAAATCTTCTGGTCGAAGGTCATTGATGTATACCTGTCGCCGGAAGTGAGAAACTTGCCATTGAGGCATGCAAGCTTCAAAGTACTGAAGGGGTTGTTCCTAGATCAACTCCTTGGATAATGAGCTGATGTCGACAAGGAGCGATCCGTCAAAGGAGGGCCTTAATGAATCCCACATCATTGACACGGAACGGAGCTAGTGATTGTGATGAGGTGAAAACAAACTGTGATGTATGATTCAGGGTGGCAGTCATGAAATGGATGAAGGACAATGTATGGCAGTGGATGGGACACGGTTGACTCTTTGCAGAACGACATCTCTTGAACATATAACGACACTGATGTGATGGATCGGTAGCATTACCCCAACTATGGATGGTGTGGCGAGGACCATGGTGATGAGACCGGTGAATGAAACAACCCAACCCGATGTGATACGGAGGACAAAGTGTCATGTTCAAGAGCGACTTGCTACCATTAAAGCTGTGAGGTTCTCCCAATTTTTCCCCAGTCATTGCTGACCAGTACCTCTTTATTTTTATCAAGCTTGAGGAGGATAACATATGCTTGTTCTATAACCTGCCCTTCGGGCAAGCCCATCGCTATGTTTTAACGAGCCTAGCGATAGGGAAACTCATTCTCTTCTAAAGACAAGTTTGTCGCTATCTAATGAATCTAACGAGTCTAACGACAAGGATAACTCGGTCCTTTTCATTTTTAGAGAGTCTAAAAAGGCACATAAATTCAACTCCAGAATTCCTTTTTCGTCATCTAATCCCTTAAGTCCGAAAAAGTATAAAACAATACAGAAGGGATGAATTTTCGATTGCTTTAACGAGCCGAACAATACAAGCGCTCGATCTTTTTGTGTAATAATCCCTCAGGTCCAAAAAGATTAAAATCTAGAGGAGGGATAGCTCTTCCGGTCGTTTAACGAGCTGGAAGGCCAAAACTCGGCAAACTTTTCATATTTTACGAGTCAGGAGAAAAGAGCTCAAAGAAGACTCGTCTTTTGAGGAACGAGTGATAAACAGGGATAGCAGCAGATTCCAGGTACAGGTTGGAATTTTCCAATCACGGCAGTGTCACAAGGATGGCTAAGTGAAATCACTCTTCGCAGCTGTTCCTCAAAATGGGTAAACAAACATATGGAGATGAATGATTGGCCAAATGAACGGATGGAGGTGATGACATATAAACACGACCAATGGCTTTTAATATGGCTGTCAAAGGTTACATTTACCAAGGTTATTTACCGGGCTGGGTTCGTTTTTTAACGAGCTTGAACACTGCTCAACCTTATGTTTATTTTTTAACGAGCATGAACTATGTGCGAAAACTGCTCGGATCTTGCGTTTATTTTTTAACGAGCATGAACTGTGTGCTAAAACTGCTCGATGATGGATGCCCCCAGCATAATAATGCAGACGGGGCGTATGCCCCCTAAACTTTTAAGGGGACATTTCATTTTTTAATGAGGTTGACATCGTAAAGAACTATCCTCTTGACTTTTAGATCCATTAAAAATAGAAGGCTTCATATTCCATTGCACCCATCTCCGCAAGATTACTTGGCGGTGGCGGGGCAAAAGTGCCCATTAAAGAAGGGCCTTTTAGGAAAATTACTCCGATATATTGGAGAGGATGATTGCCTCCATGGATCGTTGGAATGCTTCTTGTATTGGATGGCGGCACAACTTCTGTCGAAGTTGTTGTCGAACTACCTGATTGACCTTTTCTCTCGCCATTCAACAACTGTGAATTCCCATAGCTTTTGTCTAATGTTGAAATTAAAGCATCATCTTGGCGCTTAAAACTTGACAACATCATAACTTGTGATGGGGAAGCATTTCCACTATCAACCAGATTCTGACTTGGATCGGGAAATGGATCAGTCAACACAGCTGGAGTATGCGAATTCTTCACGAATCTTTTAAACTCAGCTTTGTACGGGCAGTCTGCCGTCCAGTGATCCTCGTCACATATGTGACACCCCCCAGGTGGTTTCTCCTCTCTATGAGGAGTTTTTCGAGGAGATGACTTTCTTCGATCTTTCTTCCCTTTGTCTTGCTTCTTCTTGCTTCCTGGTTGATTGGTTTCTTTGCCCTTATCTGTCGATATGGCATTTACTTCCGAAGCAAGAATTTCTTCATGCGCATTTTGATTCGAATCCTTACGGGCCTTCTTTTGATTGGTCCTTTTCGGATTCGTGTTTGCCGTGCCAATCACGCCATTGCCAGCATGAGAGTCACTATTTGATTTAGGAGGAGGAGGGATTGAGAATTCTGGTCTAGGGGCGTCTGGTATTTTGTCATAGAGCGTGCCGGACTGAGTATATACTAAGTCCAAATATTGTGCATGAGCAATAACCTGCTCTTCTGTTACGACTCCCCCCTTTGCCACATCTTCCGTTATGGCCGGAAGTAACGACTTTATAAACCACTCAGCTAAAAGCTGATCAGGAACGTATGTTTTAACCATCCTTCGTCGACGTCGCCACTCATGTATATGATCTGATATATGAGTTGCGGTTGTCTGTTTGAAGTTAGTCAATATCTCTATTCCCGTTTCATACCTTATCGGTAATTGAAAGTGGGTTAAAAATGTCATGGCAAGGGAGCTAAAATTGTCGAACGAAGCTCTTGGCAATTCTATATACCATTTCGCCGCTGGACCTGTCAATGTCCTCTGAAAGAGGCGAAGCCTTATCGAATCATCATTTAAAGTGTTCGACGAACACCATAGATGAAATGTCATCACATGATTCGACGGGTCTTCACCTGGATTTCCATTGAATTTAGGAATGTCGGATGGGAGTTTGTGCGGGATCACTAGCCACCATGGGGCGTAAGCAATTGGATCATTGGTTAACCGATGTAAATCAGGCAACTCTAAAGTCGCCACGAATGGTAACTGTTGATTCAAGTTAGGGGAAGCGTATCCAGGGTACGATGGAATCGCCTGAACAGTTGGTCTTTGCATACCAGCATAATGGAGTTGATGTTGGTATGACTGATACGGTTGATGGACTTGACCACCATAAAGTGGTTGATTTTGACCATTCTGGATATATGGTTGTCCAGTATTCGCAAAGATTTGCTGTTCAGAACCTTGGTACACTTGTTGGAATTGTGGCTGTTGGTATTGCACTATCCACGGTTGCGATACCATGGGTTGTTGTGCTATACTAACCATTGGACCAAGATGTGGGGTGATTGTACCCGATTGTACTTGTGTCGCCCCACCAGTAGGCGATTGTGGTTGGGTCGCAGGGTCAAGGGGCTGTTGCATGAGAACCTAAGAAATCTGAGGTTGACATACAACAGGCATCGTTTGAACTTGCGACACGGTTACAATAGCCGGTGTAGTTGGGATGTTTGTCACAGGTACACACTGTTGCATAGAATATACAACTCTTGGTGGTTGGGATAGCATAGGTACCCAACTACTCGTTGCAATTCCACCATAACTTGAATAAGGTTGAGAACTCCCGTATGGGTACCCTCCCGGAGGGGGTAATGAAAGGGCGTACTGCCCCCCATACGGTGGTAATCCAGAACTCAAGGCAATTGATTGTCCTGGAGGACTGGATGGCCTAATTTGATTCCCAAAAGGGTCAATTTGTTGAGTCTCACCATAAGAGTTACCAGACATTACTCCGGAACAAACAGGAACAGACCATACTGCCGAGATAGTCCCTTGGTGGACTCCTTCTAGCGACTGAGAGCTAGTTGGGACAGATGGTATACCGACGAACATTGTTGGATTTGCAGCAGGTAATTCTGTCGTCGCCGTGTCATTTGACACAGTCCTAGATGTCGACGGTTGTTCAGACATTTTGAGTCTATCCAATTGATTGCCTAGTGATTCTACAGGAACTTCCACTGGTGATGGACAAACTTCTGTTGTAGCAGGAAATAGAGTGACCCCTACTCCAAAATGAGTTGGAGTGGATACTTGCGGTTCCTCTATAATTTCCTCTATCGCAATCAGACCAGGTGGAAGAGGAAGACCGTCAGGTCCGTAATAGATTTCCGGTGCCGAAGAAGGGGTTTTATCAACAGCGACAGATGTTTGAGGAACAAAACTCTCTGGACCAGTTACAGATGGAACTGGTTCAGTTATACAAGTATTTGCCCCCAGACTAGGATCAGTATTACTGTCCTTCTGCGGCGGTTGAACTTCTTCTATAGAGGCAGGGTTTCCGGAAATGTTTGGAGTAACCAGAATCTCAGATGTTGTTGGAACACTTGTTCTAACTTTTAAAGGAGATTTTGAACTGGTTCGACGAGCTCGCTTTGCTCGGATCGTTTTCGACTCCGGAGACAAAGACGGTTGACTCGCAAGCCTCCGCGAACGACGGATATTCAATTGACTTTCTTCCACGATTGCGGATTACTCGATCCACTAAAATATAAAGGGGAAAAATTGTGTTTCCGATTTGAATGAATTTTATTAGACACTTTTAAACATAACTTTGCTTTTTCATGTTTTAAGAGTCGAGAAAAAGCTAAAGATGACTCTAGTCTCCTTCGATGTATTAACGAGCCCGAAGTGACAAATGCTCGGTTGGACTTTTTCAGTTATAGAGTTTGAAAAAGGCCAAAAGAAACTGCTCTGGAGATCTGGGCAGAGGGTGTGCCAAACCTTTCGCAAAACCACGGAATACGTTTTACGGTACGTGTGGTCAATCTTCGTGAATGCTGTGTTCACTGCATTGCGATCAGTAGGGCGGCCGACACGGCTTCCTAAAGATAAAGGATATATGCCTATAGGGGTCTCCCAATATATACTCGACGGTACATGGGAGCACAAGTCCGTATTAGTGCCACCGACTCTTAGGAGGAATCACCCACCTTCGTAGAGATCGACAGTCACTACGTTTAACGACGCCGGAACACGTCTCTAGCTTAGACCTCTATGTGTTTGCGTTATGTTTCAATGCGTTGTTAGGTTCATTCAGTATATTTTAAGTTGATCTTTTTAAAGTTTGCCTTTCAAGGTTCACCACGAGATGTATATGACAAAAATCCTAAATGCAGCCTAAGATGAGAAGCAAGCTTTTTCAAATCTTTTTGACTGATGAAAATCTTAACTACTGAGGGAGAAGAAAGGCAAATCTTTTCACACAGTTCATACAGCACAAACTAATGCACTTTCTCCTAAATCATCATGCAAATCTTTTTCAAATGAAAAATGCACAATGCATGTATTTTCTTTTCCCTTTCTTAATGTTGATGTATTACAAAAAGAAAGTTGTTATTTAACTTTGATTTCGATTTAAAGCGAAAACAAACAAGCTTGTCCAAAATCAAAAGACACATTAAGATTTACTTGTTTAATCACTGGAAATACATGAAATCAAACCATAATGACGAAAGTAAAAAGACTAATCAGCTATGGACAACAAACAAGCTAACTCTTTAGACCAGCAAAATGCCTAACACAGGTTCAGATCTAAGAGGCCAAAGCAAGACTAGTTCACTTTCGTTATGGGAAATTGTAAATGATGTAAGAAATACAAAAGAACAAGTACAATTTCATTATATAACAGAGGCAGAATGATGGCAAGTAAGGTTGGTTTCAGAATAGGTACAAGACTGGTAACTGGCTGCAAAATCTATAGTGAAAACAGGCAAGAAAAAGGGAGGAAACCCCAAATGCACAAGGCAAAATTGGGCCAACGCAGGTGCTGCACAGCCAGTTTGGCTCTCAGCGCAGGTAGCCCCTTCGGGACCTGCGTTGCAAAGCAGGTAGCCTGTGTACTACCTGCTTTGGAAAACGAAAGTTGCGTTTTCACAGTTTCCGGGTCACAATTTTCTCAAAAATTCACAGTTTTTGCTCAAATCAGAAGCTATCAGTCAAGCACACACTAAGGGATGACAAGGAAGATGAAAAGCTATCACTAAGAGCTTACAAGGATCCTTGTAGATCAGCTCTTCAAATCATGAACATGCTCAGAAATGAGCTAGAGTAGCTGCCCTCTACTTCGCTTTTGATATAGTCAAAAGCTTTTCGATTTGGTACTCTTTTGTTCAGAAAATGAATAGCAAAATACTACAAACAATCAAACAGATACGATCCCCAGCGGAGTCGCCGGTTTGTTGTAGGGAAAAGTATCCGATTCGGATGACCCTATCCCACTCTAAGGGTGATAGTACCTCAGCAACAACTGTAAAGAAAACTACTTAAGGTTTACTTCTTTATGAAAGCAAGAGAGAATGAAGAAATGCACTAACCGTTGCCTTGCGCTTAATGTCGAATCCAAACTCTTCTCTTTGCTTGCTTGCTCCCAGCTCCTTGCTCTTTTGCTGGCCCAGCTACAATGAGATCCTGCAAAATAACAAAGAAGGAAACTACAAGAAGCATGCAATCATAACTGATTCAAGGATTAGCATAAATCAAATATACAATTATCACAATACATCATTGAAACAAGTGCATATAGAAGAACCTCAATAGCTTTTATTAATGGAAGAAGTAAAGTTCTGAGAGTGTTACAACCATTGAAGGCCCCAATCCAGCAACACCTCCTAGCAGAAAGAATTTCTCCTCTTCACCTCCTTCAAGCAATCACCCAACAGTTCTATAGTGAAACCAACAGCATATCATTACTTTGCACAAAATTCCAGCCTCCTGAGCTCATAGGAGAGAGCTCAATATATAGATGAATTGAGAAAGGATGAGTCAGCTTGCAACTGATGTGTAGCTGCCTTGTGTCCTCTCTCTCTTCAGTTGATCTTCAGTTCTTGAGTCCACTTGGAGAACCTTGCTTCCACTTGGAGAAACAAAGCCTCTGACTCATCACAAGGCGAAATCCCTGATCCAAGTGTCATTTTTGGAAGATTCCAGAGCAATGACTCAGTGTGCCACTTGTCCCATCTCGCTCAGCGCAGGTGGCCTTTGTTCTACCTGCTTTGCAACGCAGGTACACCATGGAGGAGTTGAGTTTCAGCGCAGAAGCCTAGTGGAGCACCTGCTTTGATTTCAGGATTGCTTGTTTTTGAGTGTTTTCAGGTGGAGAACTGATCTGAGAGCTGTTGGTTTGCTGACCTTGTTCCTCTAGGGGTAGGAAAATCATGTTTAGGGACTTTGGATCCCTTGGATTATTGACAATTCATGCCTGATGCTGCAAGGCACAAAATTGTCTATAACAGTGCTGGGTGTGGCTAGTGTAAGGATTACCTCTATTTTCGTTGGATCTACCAGTATTCTTGCCGTAGAGATGTAGTTTCCCAAAACCACACCTTTGGTCATCATCATATGACACTTTACATTTCTTAAGCATAACCTGGTGGCAATGCATCATTCAAGTACCATTTCCAGATTTCGTAAGTCCTGCTCAAAATCACTTCCATAGGGGGTGAAATCGTCCATATAAATTTCAAGTCCTTCGTTGATCAGATCAAAAAAATGCTCAATATTTCTCTCTGAAATGTGGTTGGGGAATTGCATAAACCAAAGGGTAAAACTCTGTATGCAAACATACCCCAAGGGCAGGTAAACATGTTTTTGTCCTGGTCTTTAGGGGCGATCTGGATCTGATTATAGCCGCTGAAGCCATTGAGGAAGGAAAAAAATTGTTTCCCTACTAAGGTGTCGAGAACTTGATCAATGAAAGGAAGAGGGAAATGGTCCTTCTGGGTGGCTTTATTTAGTTCTTTGTAGTCCACGCAGATTCACCATTTCCCATTTTTCTTGGGAATGACTACCAACGGGGAGACCCACTGACTATTTGAGATAGGATAAATAAAATTTACATCTAGCAACTTTTGCAGTTCCTCTTTCACAATATCTCTGAGGTGAGGATTCAACCTTCTTTGGGGCTGCCGAATGGTGCGAGCATCCTTCTCAATGTAGATATGATGGGTACACAACTGGGGATCTATACCTTTCATGTCTAAGTATTCCCAGGCAAAAGCTTCTTTATATTTCCGAAGTACTTGAATAAACCTTTGTTGTTGATCACTGTCCAAGTTACCGTTAATGTTAAGAATTTTTCCTGGTTCAATCTCAATTGGCCTGCTGTTATAAACAATAGTTGTGGGTATATGCTGATCATCTGTGTCCCTCGAGGGATCTCCCTGTGCTTCATAATCGAGGATGGATTTTAATACTTGGCATGTCAGATTATTCATGGAAACTGGTCTATTAATGAAGTTGTTAATCCCATCATCCTCTGTCTGATTCTTAAATTCAAGAGCTTCTTCCAATGTGAGAGGAGAGTGTATGTTTTCTTCCAATTATTTGGGTGGGTGTAACTAAGTATTTATAATAGGTAGACTTGGTTTAGATGGGGGATACAAAACAAGATTCTTCACAACATTTCCTTGTGTAATAGTCATGCTACCTACATGACATCCTATATAAGCATCTGTTGTTGCTAACCAAGATCGACCCAATATCAAAGGACATCCATCTAGCCTACTTCTTGGGTTAATGACTAGAAAGTCCACAGGATATTCCCAGGAATCAACAAAAATAGTCACATCTTGTAAGGTTCCTTCAAGTCTAACTATTGATCTGTTGGCAAGTTCTAATAAGGTTGAGGTGGGTTCCAATGCTGTAATGCCCAGAACCCTGCAGGTTTCAGTAGTCAAAATATTAATGGTTGCTCCAAGATCTACTAGTGTGTTTGGAAAGGTGCAGCCTTGTATCTGAATGGTTACTATAGGATTCCCTGGGTCTTCATATTTAATCAATGCTTGTTTACCCAAAAGCAAGTCAGATAAAGTTCCTACCACATGCACTATTGGTGGGTTTTTCAATTTCCTTCCAAGGCTTCTTCCCACATAATTCCTTAATTGTTTTTGCATAAATTGGGATGTCTTGTATGGCCCAGAGGAGTAGAATATTTATACACAATTTTTCAATTCCCCTAAGTTATCAAAATTAGGATAGAGAGCAGTTTTAGCCATTGCTAGTCTCTCAAGGAATGGGGGAGAATAAATTATAATTTTATCGGAATTTTGTTGCTTGACTGTGTCTTCTCCCTATTTTATTTCCATAGCAATCACAGTCGAAGGATTTATTGTGGGTTGTTTTTCATTTTTAGTTTCTTTGTTTTCTTCTATGGAAATAATGCACCCTGACCTTAGCCAAAGCTCATTGCATTCTATTGGTTCTATGTCATTATCTGAATTCTCAAGGATTTGTACATATTGGACCGGTCTATTATTAGGTTTCTAATTTGGTTGAGCTAGTAGTTGGGGGCATATTGAAGGACGAGGGTTCTGAAATGTACCAGACAATGTGGGCTGAGGTTGAGAACCCGCTCCCATGGGTAAATTTTTCATCCCCATAGGGCGCTACTAGTTTTGAGGCCAATTTAGGTTCTGTGAAGTGGAAGCAGCCCACTGTGAAGGGTAAGGATTACTAGCTGAATTTTTCCAGAAGGGGGCATATCATTGTGGATTTGGCTAGCCAGCTCCTAGGAAGGGTTGGTTTGGCCAAGGTGACATGGAATACTATTGGGATTTCCAGGTAGAGAAGGGTGGTTGACCTTTCCATGTTGTTCCAGGATTTTGCTATTGATTATATTGCATAGGAAAGAACAAAGACAGGTCTTGTGGCATACCTGAGGGTCGTGCTTGCCATTGTCAATGTTGTGCCATTAAGTATGTTGGCTCTATTCCTTCTTCAGCTTCTTTGAACACTTCTTTTAATCTGAGAAGCGATGGACATTGATCCATTGCATGGTCCATGTTACATATAGAGCACATCTGAATCATGTCCAAAGGACATTCTCTTTAACTATGCTTCTTTCGACAATGTGGGTAGAATATGGTTAGCGTTTGTTCTACCTAAGCTTCTCTTTGTCTGGCATGTAAGACATCTAACTGTGTATTCAGTGTGCCTAAGATATATGTCTTGAAATCTTCCAAGAGGTTTTCGATCTCCGTTCTCGTCACACCTTTGCTGGAAGGTCTGCTTCCTCTAGTCATGGAGTCTCAGCTTCCTAGCCCAATGTGCTTGCTACCCCTTGAACACCTAATACACAATTAGAAAGTTTCATCATAGTCTTATTGATAAATGTCACCTTTCCCCATCAGATTAAATTTTCTACCCATTCTTCTCTCATTCCCTTTATTAAAATGGCTTTCAAGACTGCTTTTGGTAATGTGGAGTGGGGGGATCTCTACAAATTACACTGAAACCATTTGACGTATTCCTCTAATGTTTCATTATCCTTTGCAGATGTTTTGAAGATTTCATCTTTTAGATTCCTAATCCTATAGTAGTATTAGTATTTGGTGAGAAAAGGATTTTTCATGTCGTCCCATGAGTTAATGGTACTTCCACCCAAACCCATAAACCATCGCAATGATGATCCCTTTAAGGTGGAGGGGAACAAGTTCAATCTTTAAGGATCAGTGATGTAATCATAACCTCAGCATAGGACATCAAACTCAAATAAAAAAACATCCAGATCCTCTGAGGTCATCACGTGAAATGTTGGGATATTTTGTAAAGGAATAGCTTTCATTGGGCATTGGCTACTGGGTCAACGATAAGGTATTCCAACATCGAGGTCTGAACTTGAGGTGGTTGATTCGCCATTTGGTCAAAGATGTGCCAATAATATTCAGGGATTTCCTAGTCAGGTGGTGTTATCTGGGTGGATGGAGTATTCAAAAGTCGAAGGGGCTTTACTACACTACTCAGATCTAGGATATTATGTACTTCTTTTTCATCCAGGATCATAGGAGATCCTAATTCAAATGGTTGTGGATCTGCCTTAGCAACTCCACTGGTTTCTCTCTCTCCTTATTTCAAATTACATGATTTTCCCTCTTGTGAAGGACCAAAGTATTGATTATTTGTATTTTGGAAACTTTGCTCAGATCCTTTAGTTTTCCTATGGATCTTGGCATAAGTTACAGTTGGTGATTCTGTTGCTTAAGGGATCAAAGTAGAGCCCTTTCTAGATACTGTTTGGGGTCCTACTGACACCTAAGATTCAACTCTCCAAATTATTTCATCTATAAAGGTTGGTCTCCCAAGGGTCATTGATCCCTAGGCTTTGGTGGTTTTTGGTATTGATTTCTGATCTATTGGTATATTTTTTCTCCTAGTCATTCATTCCTATGCAACCTCTTCATATCTACTAAGAGCAGGCACTAGGAACAATATTTTTTATTTTCTGTGTACATAGGTTGTTACCTCCCATTTTCAATACCCAATTATCTTCGAAGACACAAATTAACTATTATCTTGACAACCTCCCTGACAACGACGCCAAAATGTTGGTGCACTAAGATGACTTTATAAATCAATCTTAATCCTACATTAATATGTCAACCTAGGATTCATCTGTCTATTTCAAGGTTGTAAGCATTTCCTGTGCGATAAGAATCAAAGATTGAAATGCAGGTAATTAATCCTAACTAATCGTTGCATAAATAAACAATCTCTTAACAACTCATTAAATCTTAGAAATGCAGATCAAGAATTATTCTATAATTCAAAATTAGAAATATAAATCACCTGCAAACTAAAACAAAGATCTTAATCCAATGTCCTAATGCAAGAGAGGAAATCAACCTGAATAATCAAATCCACGCACATTAAAGGATACTATTCAAATCATAGTAATTACAAAGAATATTTAAAGCTAGAAGTAATTTCATAAAGCATATACTAAGAGGGAACAACAATCATATACAAACTTAATATCTGTAAATAGAACGATATTAATTGAGCTATATGATTTACTCTAACTCAACCTAGAGAAGAAACATCAACATAAATCTTGACGGTAAAACGCAAATAGAATAATACAAAGAGAAGTGGATCTTCCAGTGACCGGGCCCAAAGCCTCTAGAAAAAATCCGCTATCGAAACTCAATACATAGATTTAATGGAAAACTTCGATTCTTTCATTAACTGTCAAAATAATTACAAAATCACTTCAACTCCTTAAAGTTCAATCTTCATACGTAGTCTTGCTGGAATTTTACAAATTACAAAGTTACAAAGTTACTTTAATTTTGATTTACTAGCATTATATATTCTATGAACTTCTAGCAAAATCAGAGCTTATCCTAAGGATTAGAAGATCCTCAGGATTGCTCGGCTGAACAATCAGATTTCCACATCAATCCCGTATTTTTCCTCTGCCTTTAGCGTGGTTCGCATAGCTGTAATTAACAACATCTCCCTTTCTTGGCACTGTCATCTTATCCAAAAGGAATAGCAGTTGTCAAGTCTAGTCAACCTGCACATAAACAAGTGGAAACTTAGGGTTTTGATACTAAAAACATGTAATTTGTCCAACACTACTTTCTATTTTCTTTTCACGGTCTTTCTTATGGAATGTGCTCAAGACAAGAGTAAATTCATGGAAAACCATATGATTAATTAAGAAAATGAGGAGGAAAAACATACCTTTTTCATGACATAATAGTTGGGTCAAAGTTGCAACTGATGGGTCAAAGCTTCAATAGTTGGATTGAAGTTACAACTGATGGGTCAAAGTTGCAACAGTTGGGTTGAAGTTGTAGAAGAAATTGTTGGGTCAAAGTTGCAGAAGAAATTGTTGCATCGAAGTTGCAGAAGAAATTGTTGAGGTTGAAGTTGCTAAAGAAGTTGTTGGAGTCAAAATTGTTGGAAAGAATGATCATCAAGGTGAAAGGATGACTTTGTCTTGAAGGGATCTTTTTCAAGGGTCTTAGGTCTTGAAATTTGTCATTTGAAGATTCTATAAGAAGAGAAGAATTCTTGTGGGTTTTCCTCTCAAGAGGAGAGGTTTTGGCCCTAAATGATCACCTACATGTCATGTCCTCTTGTCTCATTGTTCTTTATTGTTTGGTAGTTTTTTCGTGATAATAACACTAAATATAATCAAGAGGAAGATGAAGCTAATTAGGTTAATTAAAAATGCATCAAAATCAATTATCAAGGTTAGATAAATCACCTAATCTAGCTGCCCTATATTTCTCAACATGATGTACCTGTTATCAAATTCAAACTCACTGAGATTAGGAAACCATCTATCTTGCCTGGAATTCATATTGGGTTGGTCAAACAAGCACCTTAGTCAATTTCGATCACTCATTAGAACAAACCTCTTTCCAAGGAGATAATGTCTCCACATCTTGAATGCATGAATGATAGTTTCCAACTCAAGATCATGAGTCACATAGTTCTTATGATGCTCATTTAGCTTCCTTGATTCATAGAAAACTACCTACCCTTCCTGCATTAGGAATCCACCAAATCCTTCCTTGCAAACATCTGCACAAAACACAAACTTCTTATCAAGACCTGAAATCTTCAAAACTGGAGCATTTGCAAGCAAATACTTCAACTGCTCAAAACTATTTTCACACTCCTCAAGCCATTCAAAAATATTTCATTTTCTCCACAAAAATGTAATAAGATAGCTAATCCTTGAGAAGTTCCTGATGAGTTTCCTGTAATAAATTGATAGTCCCATGAATGATATGACCTCCTCCACATTCCTCGGAGTTTGCTACTCCATAATAGCTTTAATATTTTCTGGGTCCACTGTTAACCCCTCATTGGAAACAACATGTCCCAAGTATTTAATCTGAGACTAAAATAAACTATACTTGTTAAACTTGGAATACAACTAATGCTATATCAATGATCTCAATGTTATTGTCAGGTGCTCTGCATGATCTTTCTCATTCTTCGAATATACCAATATATCATCAACAAAAACTATCACAAAATTTTCCAGGTAATGGCACAACACACTATTAATCAAACACATGAAGGTAGTTGGAGCATTAGTAAGGCCAAAATGAACCACCACATACTCATAATGTCCATACCTTGTACATAATGCAGTCTTGTAAATTTCTTCTTATTTGATGCACACCAAACGATGTCTTGATCTAGAATTAATCTTTGAAAACATTTTTTCTCCCTTTAGTTGATTAAACAAATCATCAATCCACGATAATGGATACCTTCTCTTGATATTCACCTTGTTCAAATGTCAGTAATCAATGCACAATATAAGAGTACCATCCTTATTCCTTACAAACAATACTAGTGCACCCCAAGGCGACACACTTGGATTTATATACCCCTTATCAAGCATTTCCTTTAGTTGCAACTTCAATTCCACCAAATCTAGAGTACTCATTCTATATGGTGCCTTATGTACTAGTATTGCTCCTAACATCAACTCAATAGAAAATTTCACCCCTCTATGAGGAGGAAAATCTGGAATCTTTGCAAGAAACAAATCCTGAAACTGCTACAAAACAGGATACCTCTTCAAGACTTGACCATCCTCATCTTCCTTCCCTCTGTCACTTGAAATATGGAATACAAACAATACACATCCCTTCCTGCAACTACGCTTTTCCTGCATTGCTATAATCATTCTCAGTGGTATAGGCTTCCCTGCAAAATTTTCCTTTCCCCATCATCATCTAGACACTCAATAGCCTTGGCATAGCAATCTACCTTGGTCTTGTGAATGAATAGTCAATCCATGACCAAAACATATTATATGATCCCATAGGAAGCACATTTAGATGTGTTGATGTAGGCATACCATTAAGCTCAAATGCACAATATGTCACCTAATGATGAATGCTTCTCTTGGTCCATGTATACAACTACACCAACCAAGATTCTACATGCACTTATTTACTAAAGCAACACTTATACACCAATTCAGGATTGATATAACTATGATTCGATCCATGATCAATCAAAATAGAAACAAATTGATCACAAAGTTACCTTCCATATTGATAATGGATTCATGATGATCAACCTTCCTATTTTCAACTGATGCATATATATGAGGAATACTCTAACCAACATCTTCAACTATATGTGCCTCCTGAGCACTGTAAATATGAGGCTTGCCACCTTGGTACGATGGGTATTCACTCCTGCAATTCTCTCCACCATAAGTACAACACCTCAAAGGTTTCCTGCCAACACCTTTATTATGTTCCTAAGGCTGAGATCCATGTCCTTTCTTAACTACATTGAACTTCTTATAAGATGCCACATTCTCATTGTCACCTACATCGTAAGGTCTTCCTTGCTTCTAAGGACACTTCCCTTTAGTCTTTTCATTACCTTTCCAATCTTACTTAGGCTCAAACTTGAACTTAGACTACTCATAGAAATGCTTCAGCTTCCTGATGACTTCCTCCAATGATCGAGGCCCATCATATTCAATATGATGTTTAAATGCTAAAGGCAATCCATGGATGAACCTTTGGACTTTGGTATTCTCATCCTTGAGGTAGGGCACATACCTCAACAACTCCAAAAACTTGTTCATGTACTCTTCATTTGTTATGGAACCCATCTTGATCTCATAGAACTCCTTGGCCTTTCCATCATAATATCTCCCAGATAAGTACTTTTCCTAAAGAGTCTTTTAAACTCATTCCAACTCATCTCCTCTACCCTGTTTCCTCTAACATGATTCACATCTTCCCACCAGATATTTCATTTTCCCTTGAGACTAAAGATAATTATATTTTCTTTCATATTGTCTAAATAATAATGCGACCTGAAGAACTTCTTCATCCCAAGTAGCCATGTTTTTGCATCTTCTAATTTAATCACTTCCCCATCAAAAGTAGGAGGCTTGGCTTTCTTAAAATCTTCTAGAAAGTACCCCCTCTCACTCCTCCTATAAGGATGTTGACAGTAATGATGATGATGTCTCTCAGAACTAGATCTGGAATAAAATCCATGTGTGCTAGCCCACCTTCCAAGTGTATCCAAAGATCTACCACCTCTAACTATATAATCTATGTCCAACCTATGTCCTCTATGGGAACTTTTTCCATATGCCCCATTTGTATTTTTTTCTTGTCCCTAACTAATCCCTTATTGTCCTTGCTTCTGCAAATATGAAAGGCTCTGAAGGATGAATGCATTAAACTTTGCTTGCTTTTCCTGAGCTCTGGAAAGCCTTTCATGTAGCTCAATTAGCCTATTATTATCTGCCTTGCAACTTCTGATCTCTGCCTTCAAACTTCTATATGTATCTATTAAATCAGGAGAGTAATCTTATCCTTGCCACCCAACTGACCTTTCCCATTCCATAGAATTCACACTAGGCCTGTAAGGGGAGTCATGTGAACTGTATTCCACCATTATTTTCTTCATCTTTGATCTTCTATCTCCTACAAAAATGTCATTTTAGATAAAACAAATAGAGACATAATCAAAATCATACCTCAGTGTATTTTAGGGGAGGCTATCTCTTCTACACAATCAATCCATATTAGCATGATACATATACATAATAACATCAACATATCAACATCATGCATCATAACAAAAAACCATCACAATGCACACATAAAAATATGCATTTTATCCCATCCATCCCAAGTGTTTGAACCTAGAAGCTAAAATATGGTATCAGATATCACTGAAAGAGAAGGGAACCCACTCTAATACCACCTTGTAATGACCCCTACCACATTTACCCACTTTCACAATCTCTTTAGGGTAAACATGAGTTGAGTGTCACTATTATATGGCCCAAACTCCAAGTTCCAGTTATGGAAGTGGGGCCTACAAACTAGAAGTAAAATAATATCCCCCAAGACACTACTAATCACTCAATAGCCTACCAACCACCCTAGGTGATCAATCCCTAAGCTAAAACTCTTTTTTCACTAGGCTTATTCCCTAACCAAACCCATAACACTTCATTCATGTGGTTGGGAGGCTATAATTGCACTCACAAGCTTGTCTTCATGTGGTTATGACCCAAAATCCCTTGTTCTATGCATGCATCCATGAGATCTATGCAACTTTTTTAGGCTAGACTCCATACCACTACCTAGAACTACTTGTAACTTTCCATAATCATGAAAATGATGATAAAAATGCTAATCAATCAAAATTTTAAAACATCTTAACCAGTACATGCCTAATTCAATATAGGAATTTCGTCAAACAAATAGTAAACATGGAAGCTACAGGTCATGAATGTATATTTGATCATAAAATTCTGAACTTCATCTAAAATTCACCAAGAAGGCTTAATTCCCTCTCAAGCTAGCTGCAACAACACTTTTTAGCCCATACATTCATCAACCATCCAGTAACTTATCAAATCATCAAAAAGAGCCATAGCTAGAGAACATAATAGAACCATGTATATAACCAACATATAACAAAAATAGAAACCATGAAAAATCATCCATAAGATCACCATAATAACCAGTACAAGTGCTCATAAATTGCAATAGAAAAATAGATCATATTAACATATGAAAATTCCAACCAAGTCAAGGACTTCCACGTACCACCCGACCATAGATTGGGTTGAACCAAATCTCTCTTTCAGTCAATCGCCGCCATGCCATATTCCAAGCATGAATGTGGGGATCATAAGGGTTAAACCAAAATAGAACCAACCAGGGCTTCTAGAGGTCAACCCACCTCAACCATAAACCACAATGATTCCATATAACCAATCCAAAAATCACTAACATTGTTGGGATAGGGTCCCCTGGGTTAGATTGGGGTTAAGATAACCCAAATTTTCGTACAATTTTGTAAATAATGTAAAGTCTCTGCGATTTGTGGATGTCGAGGGTGTAGATGAATAGGATTAAAAGGGGCTTAGCCCCTTGTTTTATGTAAAGTTTTGAGTCAGTTTTGAGATCACCCATGATCTACGGTGATGGCATTGTATGAAAAAGTCTATAAATAGTGAGTCTTAGTGGAAGGAAGTAGTAATGAAGAATGGAAAAATGAAGAAGAAGTAGAAGGAAAAAAAGGAATTGGGTCTAAGGCAGGAAGGATCTACTTCTTGCACTTAGAAAAGGAAAAAAAGGCTCCGTAGCTGAGTGCGCAGAGGCCTAGGTAGAGTCTGTAACTGAGTGCACAGACCCCTGCAGCTATGTGTGCAGGGAAGTTTTGAGTCTGTAATTTGTGAATTGAGATCAATAAAGACGAGTTTCTGAATTATTGTGTATTTATGTTCATATCTATTTATGCTATGTGCCATTGATGAATCACTTGTCTTATGAATTATTGATTGAATTCTATGTGATTCTCTTGAATAAGTCTTAATAATGTACACAATGCATGTTTAAATACATTCATGCAGACTCTAATTACTCCTTTTATGTTTATTAATAACTTAAGTGGATCTACATGAACATCATGTTATATTTTTTTCGGATGCGTGTAAGTAACTAAATCTACTGTTAGAGGTCTACAAGGACTGATCATAGACCTTTGCAAAGGTCTGAAGGATTTTTAACAGGGTTGTGGTAAGGTTCCCTAAGGGTTTACCGATCTACACGAAGGTAGATCCAAGGCGTTGGAAGGCATCACACTAGTCTCTGGATGCATAAACTTGGTTCTTGCATCCCCCCATACTGCTTCTGGTGAGACTGCAGCCTATGCTACGCAGGTTGTTGTTGAAAGGGCTAGTATTGTAGGGTTTTGTTGGTTGGCACAACTAACTTCAAACCTGGGTCAGGACCCCCTAAGCCAAGAAATGGTTTCATTGCTAGGACCAGGATCTGCTTGAAAGAGATGTGTGATGTTGCATCATTGGAATATGACCAAGAAATAAATTGAAAAGTGGTTGGATTGGAAGATTCACGAGTTCGCGACGCAAGAAAACATGAATCCACACCTATCAAAGGAAGGGTGGTTGAAAAAGTATCTGTATACAGAGATACATGAGATCTTCTTCTGCACCTTCCCCATTGAACTATATGAGTGGTTAACCGAATTGACAGACTATCAAGGAAGGTGGAAGCTCGATAATCCTATAGTGTGGACTCCAGAATTAGTGCGACGACTAGAAGCCTCTGAAAACAAGATTGCGTAGGTTGTTGATCTTTGGCTCAATCAAATTCTAGGAGGTTTTGTTATAGAATTTATAGTTGATACCTTAGTTAGCTATAGTGAAGCGAAGTGAAGATTCTTCAAAGGACCTCGAGGTAAGTATTTAATATCATTGAATACTTGGATTAAGATGTTGTTATGTGAAAAACAGGTGATGCCATTACCTTGATGTTCGGAGCTATGTGAAGTGGAAGATTCTATAGAAGTCATGAAGGATCAGGACCAGAGTATAGTCCCCTCATTGGACCCCCTTCAAGTGATGATGAAGGGGTGGGGCAGACTATGCTGCACAACGTCATTCAACTAATTACTTAGGGGATTCCCATAAAAAATCATCCATCCACCTCCACCAAACACACCTTCGCCCACCCCTCCACCTCCACCTCCACCCTTCAATATAGAGAATGCTGTGAAAATGCCAATCTTCAAGGGCATAGGAAGTGAATATCCAGATAAGTTCTGGTTTGTTGCAAAAATTGTATGGAAAGCAAAACAAATTACTGATGATAATATAAAGAAGGAACAGTTAGTTACCGCTTTGCAAGATTGTGTGATAACTTGGTACATTAAGTATTGTTCAGATAATTGCTTGCATCGCTAGCAGAGACTAAGACAACTTTAAACAAAGAGTTTAGTAAGCATAAGTTTGACTCCCAGTCCATAATTAGATTTAAAGAAATCATGATGACAATCGATGAGACGGCTTGGGAATTTGATCAAAGGTTGAAGTGTCAAATCAGAGAGGCTAACATGCAGATCACAAATAGCCAGCATCGTGAATGGTTTATAGCGTCGCTTTTGCCCCACTTGAGAATTTATTTGTCACAACAGAAGATAGAAACATAGGCAGAGGCCTTGGAGATCGCAATGAGGTTGCAGGCATCACCTATTTAGGATACGAACCTAGGAGTACAACAAATCCACTCACAATTAGCAAGCTTGCACCTAGAATTATAGAGTTTGAAGAAAGACAAAGAGACTAACCCTGAAGTACACGCAAAATTTATGATGTTTGGAGTGCAAGGGCCATGGGAATGATAAATACCATTGTCTCGTGTACGTGAATTATATTACAGGAGGGGGGCCAATTCCCTTGAAGCCAAAAGCCCCAGCAGGGCTGAGCATGGGGGCTACACTGTGTTGCACTATTTCTCAAGTTACTAGGAAAAATGTGACGAACAACTGCCATTTACTTCAGATGTTCATCCAGACACCCGAATAGTTGTTCTGTAACTTTTGCAATATGTGGGCCACGATGGAAGCCACTATCAAAGCTATGAATTGATGATGGAAAGAACACCTACGTACTGTATGCAAGCAAAAACTCAGCCTCTAGATCAAGGCACCGGAGGAGAAAGGGGAGGTTATCAGGGTCGAGGATGGGGCTGCAGAGGAGGAGGACCTAGTAGAGGTCATGGTCAGATTATCTGGTACAAATGTGGACAGTCAAGGCACTATGCGCGAGAGTGCCAGAATCCTACACATCCATCATGTCAATACTGTAGACAGTTTGATCATACTATAGAAGAATGCTCGGTGCTGATATCTAAAATATAAGAGAAGAAAACGCAGCCTTAGTAGCCTACGCAGAACTCTCAAATGATGAGGGTTGAGCCCCGTGAAGAAGAATAAAGCATTAATAATGTGTTAAGAAGTGGAATGACGACTAACACTAATAAAGCTAAATAGCTTGAAGAAGAAGGATGGGTATGCAAAGCGTCAAAGAAAGAAGCCAGCTTTGATTTGGATCGCACTAAGGAAACATTTATGGAAGCTAAGAAGAGCTTCTCTGAGGCCTCCACCTTAGGAAGCTAGGACAAGGTACAAGAAATCAGCGCACCCGCAAAGGTTCATCCTTATGTACTCACTATGTTTTTGGAAACTTGCATGAAGCTTCTGTGTGATAGAAAAGTTTTGGAAGGCTTGCAGGAATTAATAAATAAATGTGCCAGCAAAGAGAAAGTCCTTGATGGACACCATGCGATTAGAAAAATTGGCAAGCATAAGGCACTGACAAGGCGAGAAATGAGGCTAACCACGTAGATAGGAGAGTATGAAATGGATCAGATCATCTTGGATCTAGGGTCCGATGTGAACATCTTACTGAAACAGACATGGGAAATAATGGGGATACCTGTGCTACAATGGTCTCCAATTCAGCTTAGAATGGTGAACCAACAGAAAATCATCCCCATGGGACAGCTATATGAAGTAACAATCGATATTGAAGGTGCGAGTGTAGTAGTTGACTTTGAAGTTATAGAAATTTTTGATGACAGTAATCCCTACCCCGCGCTCCTGGGAATTGAAGAAAAGAATGATGTCATTTGAAACAAAGTCACTTCGGGTTATATTGCCTCTGGACCCTGCAGAAGTGATGCGCTATACTGAACTAGTCTATGATTATGAACAAAGTGATGATGAACTAGATCAAATATACAAGATAACAATGCGAGATCAGGACTGGATTAATCCAACGATGAATGGAGGGATTTCGTGGGACTGGGAGAGTTCTTGCACCTATGATTTAGACGAGGAATTAGAGCATTGTAAAAATCACTTGCACAAAGTATCTACATTGCGCTACAATATGATGACAAAGTCATTGCGCTGTGTTTCGTAGGAGGTAAGGAAATTACCTTAATATGATGGTTTAACTGACGTAGATCTGTTTTTGGATGAATTTGAGCACAAAGTCCCTAAGGACCACTGCTTCCAAGCATTAGAGTTGGCATTGTGTGCTACGCTTTCACGATGGTGGGGTACGCATAAGGATATTTTTGCTGGATGGCAAGGTTACAGAAGAATGATGAAGCTACTGTTCGAGCGGGTTAACACCAGAATGAATGAGAAGTATAATGGAAGAGATGATATGTGCGATCACCTAGAAAAGTGGATAAAGAGTGGGGAATAGAACCGCAGCCAAAATGGGTACACATATTTTTTCATACCTTGGATACCATCCTCATCAACTGGTATCTTGAAATAGACCCAAAGTTCATGAAAAATGGAAATTACTGGGATGATGCTACAATCGATAAATTTGTTGAATTATTCCCGCGATACCAGGATCTTTTTCCAACTAAGTTTTCAAACCTAAAAGGCATAATCGGTGATTTGGGCATTATGAAGATCAAACTGAAACCAGAAGAAAAGCCTATTAAAAAGAGGCATTATCACCTTAATCCTAAGTATAAGGAAAAGGTTCGCTAGGAGCTGGATAAGATGCTGGAGGCAGGCATCATAGAACCTATTGAAGAATCTGACTGGGTGAGCCCAATGGTGGTTCAAGAAAATAAACAAAAGGGTGAGATAAGGATCTTTGTAGATCTACAGAAGCTTAATGATGTGTGTGTTCATGATCCATTTCCGACGTTGTTCACAGATGAAGTTCTAGACAATGTTGGAGGGTAGGAGGCCTATTCCTTTACTGACAGGTTTTCAGGGTATCATCAAATCAAGATCGCACCAAAGGATAGAAGAAAAACAACCTTCGCAATGGAGTGGGGTTGTTTTTAGTACACTGTGATTCCATTTGGACTAAAGAATGCGCCTGCGATATTTTCCCATGTAGTCATCGCAACGTTCAAGGAGTTCATTCATAAGTTTCTGGAGGTATAATTTGATGATTGAAGATGTTTGGATTAGTGAAATTCCATGTAACAAGTCTGCACCTAATGTTGGATACATGTCACAGATACCAGATTGTGCTCAATTTGAAAAAATGCATATTTTGTGTTCCATTTGGGATCTTGCTAGGTCATGTGTGCAAGCAAGGATTGATGGTGGACCCTTCAAATATTGCGGTGATTGTGAACTTGGAGGCCCCTAGGAACATTAAACAGTTGTGCACAACACTGGGACATATGGGATACTATCAGAAATTTATTAAAGCTTATGCTCAAATAACTGTGCCCATATTAGTATTTCTTTATTGGGAAAAGGAGTTTCATGTGCATGTGGATGCTTCTTGCATTGCATTGGGTGCAGTACTAACACAAACCGGTGAAGGAGAAATGGACCACCCTATAGCCTTCTCAAATAGGAAGTTATCGAAGGCCGATAAAAACTATCCAACAATCGAGCGTGAAGTATTAGCCATGGTGTACGCACTGCAAAAATTCAGGCATTATCTGTTAGGAGGACATTTCAAGATATATACAAATCATTTTGCCTTGAAATACCTGGTCAACAAGCCTGTGTTTGGGGGGAAGATCTGCAAATGGTTTCTATTATTTCAAGAATATGAATTTGAAGTCATTGTGAAGCCGGGAAGGTTAAATGTTGGACTTGACCATCTGTCGTGAATTGAAACAGGAGAAGAACCTAATAATTTGGAGGAAGGGTTCCCAGATGTGCAAACCTTTGCGGTGCATGTAGCGAATGACCACTTTGTAGACATTATTCACTTCTTAACTATGGGGATGGCACTAGAAGGATATACAAGTCAACAGAAGAAGGAATTAGTAGTATGCGCAACCGATTTTTCAGTCATTGTGGGACATTTGTATAAAATGGGTGAAGATGAAATATTGCGAAGATATGTGCCGGACTTTGAGTGGGAAAACATCCTTGATGAAGCTCATGGAGGCGGTAGGGGAGGCCATTATGCAGGTAAGGCAACTACGCAGAAGATCTTGCGCACAGGTCTATGGTGGCCAACATTACACAAGGATTCCAAGGCAATTGTAAGGCATGTGATGCATGTCAAAGAACTGGCAGACCATCACATAGCGATGGGTTACCACTACATCCTCAGGTGTCCTTGCAGGCATTTCAGAAGTGGGGCATTTATTTTTCTTGGCCAATTCAGCACCCTAGGAAGAAAATGGGTGCGCGTTATATTATCATTGCGACGAAATATCTAACTAGATCAGCGAAAGCACAACCATCAAGGATTGTATAGGGGCTATGGCTATAAAATTCCTGTTTGAGTATGTCTTAACCAGATTTGGATGTTTGAAAGTGTTGATGGGTGACAGGGGTATGCACTTCCTAAATGAAACAATCAATGCGTTGACTGAGGAGTTTCAAGTCTACCATCAAAAGAGTATGCCATATCACACACAAGCGAACGGAACTGTTGAAGCCTTTAACAAAATTTTGGAGAACACACTGATGAAGATCTACAACGCATAGAAGAATGACTAGGATGTATGTGTACCTGTAGTACTCTAGGCTTATAGGACTACCTGTATGAAACTGACAGGGAAAAAATCTATTCAAATTAGTATATGGGGTCGAAGCCGTAATGCCGATGGAGTACATTATGCCTAGTCTACGCATTGCAGCATTAACAGATATGGCAGATCGCGAGGCCTTGGAGGAACAGCTCACGTAGCTAATGGAGCTCGAAGAGGACCAATTCTTAGTAGGATTCCATCAAAAAGTAGAGAAGGAACACGAAAAATCATGGCATGATTGCCACATCAAACTTCACAAAATCCAGGTAAATGACCTTATCCTGTTATATGATAGTAAATTCACTAAATTTCTGGGTAAATTCCAGATGCATTGGTTAGGGACATATATTGTCAAAGGGATTACAAATGGGGGCGCAGTTCAGCTCGCGAAACTAAATGGGGAAACCTTCTCGGGAAGAGTGAATGGGAGCTGATTGAAGTTGTATACAAGGGATCCTGTGTAATGACTATATGGAAGCAGGATAGTCTTAGTGCTCCGAGAAGTTGCAAGAGAGCGCAGGACTATAAACTACACTACCTGGTGTGAAGGACAAAGCAGCGAGCATGCTGCGTGGAGAATTATGAATATGCAACCAATGAAGCTGCACTTAGGATGCTACACCAAAAGGGAAGGTACCCCTCAGTGCAGTAGGAAAATGGCTGTTGGAGTTACTGTTCATGACTTGATGGCTCGAAGATAGTTAAGTGGAGCAGGGTGGTGGAAATTAAGGCAAAAATATTTGAAGATCTTCCGCTAAAACAACATTTATTGTTAGACGTTGGGGCGAACAGTCGGATTATAATTCCAAAACACCTATAAATTACATGTACTGGTCCAACAGAGAACACTTTGCGCTCTAAGATTTGTTGCTAAATTTCATTGTTTGTCACCTATGAGCCGCACATTCTAGGAAGAATTTCTGTCACAAGCAAATGTCTCTCTCGTAGTCTGTGAATTAATCATGGAGAGAATTATTTCCACTAACCCAGCCGAAGCCCTGAGTTCAGAAGTAGCTATGTCCAATGCACCAGGACCAAAAGTGTTGAGTGTCAAAGCAACGTCTGCGGTGCCCCCAGTGCCAAGGTCACCTAGGTTGAAACAAACTGAGATGAAAGACAAACAACCTGCAATGAAAGAAAAGCCACCAGTAGCGAAGGAAAAGCAGAAGAAGCTAGTGTCAGTGCACGCATCACCAAGGAAGCATACCGAAACATAGGCAAAGTAGAAGAAAGATAAGAAGCCAGAGACAGTAGTGGACCTGGAGATGGAAGAATCCATAGGAATAGAGGATATCGATGCTGAAGGAGTGGAACCCATGACAAGACTACCTAAGTATATCCCTCCACAGAAGGGAAAAGTAAAGGTCATGAAGGACCTGTTGTGCTCTACAACAACCCCCCATTTCATATCATTTCTACTTATAAACATTAACGTATGAAATGGGTCCCTTTAAAATTTGATTTGGTATCAATGCTATTATAATCCAAAAAAGTCCAAAAAATGAATAAGTGCACTTTATAAAACTTTATGGGCAAAACCTTAAAAGAAATCATGTAATGATTTATCATTGCGATAAAGTGATCGCAAGATCGCATATCGCAATGACACATGAATTATAATTAAACACCCCAAAGTTTTTCGCCGATGTGCATTCGGCGCATTTGGCGATCGGCGACACGCTACCATAATTGTGATGTTCCCGAAGACTTGTCCCGATGCGATGCGCAATCGGGAGTCGGGTATCGCGGCAATCTTACCCAAGTCTTATCGCGCTCAAAGCTTTTCGCCGATGCGATATCGCATTCGGTGATCGGTGATATCCAATACACGCCATTAAAGCACACTAATTATATCCCCGATTGCGATCCGATAAAGCGTGGTTTTCAAGAGAAGAGCCGTTAAGTGATGGGATGGCACAATTCAATTGTAATAAAGGCTTGATTTCTCACGCAATCCTTCATCCACGCTCAACCGCCAAAACGTCCATTGCATGCTTAAGTGAATCGTTCACCCGAATAACGATATAATGGGCATTTAAGAAATGACGGATTGAAAACGGCTAATTAATAAGATCATGTCTTAAAATCTTTTCACGGATTGTATACGCGCCCATTTTAAAAGCTAAATCTTTTAGTTACGCATCTATTCATATGTGTTGTATCACTTAAAGAGTTTTTCATTGCTATCTCTGTGTATTACGCCCAATTGCCTCCTTGTGCAGAATTCATTCACAGAAGCTAGACCAGAAAAGATGGGAAAGAAGTCCAAGAAGACTGCAGGTGCTTCCGCAACACCATCTGCGGGACAAGCGGCCGCAAACAAGAAGAAGGGACTGATTTCCGATACCACATGCACGGGGCTCACCAGAGTGACTTGGCAGGGCACTTATAACCTAATTGAAGCTGAGCAACCAGAAAAGATAGTGTCGCAAGCTAGTGTGGACTTACTCAAGAAGTCTGATGCAACTCTCAAAGATTTGGCCAACTCTTTCCTTCACAGGATAGCGGCCAGAGATCAAATTCTTCCTTATACAGATGTTGTGCGATGGGCGATTGAAGAAATCCCCATTTTGGACAGAACTTTTAATACAAGAGATGGGAGGATTTTCGGGTCATTCAAGCCAGAAGACCTAAGGCAAATGTATCATTTGCCTGAACCTGAGAAAATATATAACAAAGACTTCTTGGAGAAGTTCGCAAGCGAGAATGAGATCGAATCTGAACCTATCAAGGATTGGAGGCAAAATCCCAACAAACACAAGCACGAATCCTCCGGTAGGTACTCTGTCGATTCTTTAGCTTCTCCTTATTGTTATGCGGGGATTATGATGTGTAGGCTATGGGGATTGCATGATTCTGCCAATTTTACCATTGAAATGGTTCCTTTAATGGAGGCAGCAGTAAACAGTTGGATTATGGATTGGGCTACTATCCTTTCGGATAAATTAGCAGTAGCTGTTCGTGATTTTAGGTCTCAGTCTGTTGTTTCAGAAAGGAAAATGCCCCCGTTCTACTATAGTGCATATATCCTAGACACTCTTTGTTTCAATTCCGAATTTCCTGTTCTCGGGTGGAGGTGGACTGCACAGGACCCTTCACCCATTCATATATATCATCAAAAATTGTGGAAGTCTTCTTATAAAGACCACCTGTATCAAATCTGTAATGGTTTCATGGTGCCCATTTACTATTCCATTTTTTATAAACCCATTTCAAAAATTTCCTATCTAGCTTCCTTTGATTTACCGGCAGTAGCAAGTTGGTTTGGAGAAGAAAATTTCACCTATATCAGAGTTTTCGGCAGCAAAGCCGACCCACATGTTCTTCCTCTTTATGTTCGAGATAAGCTGCTAGCAAGGGAGATTGCATATCAGATCATGGCTGAGAGTACTACATAGACTCTCAAAATAGAAAAGAAGAGAGGATGGCCATCTTTTCCCTTCAGATGTGGCGTTTATACTCTGCATGATCTTAAACATGCAGAAAAGGAAGCCACGAAGCTCCAGTCTTTAACGTTGGCCACGATCCCAAACAGACCATACGACCCAAAAAAGACTGCTTACAATGCATTAGAGCAGGCCAAGTTAACAAGGTTTGAGCATCAGAAGGATATGTTTGATGACTTGTTCATTGCCGCTGAGACAATTGTTCATGTTAAAGAACTCGCTAGGATGCGATATAACGATGTGGGATTAACTGAGTTCAATAAACTCAGAGAACAGAGGTTGCAAACTCTGCCTCTGCATTTACTGGCAACATCCCCAGCAACATCATCAAGCCGACCTGTTCAAGAACAGGAGGAGCAGCAGAAGAAGCAACAGGAAGAGAAGCAGAAGCAAACCACCAATGTAGACACTACTATAGACCCCAATTTATTACAAGAATGGCAGCAATTTCACTCCATCATCAGTGGATTGGAATGTTCAAAAAATGGGGATACCTCTAAGACAGGTGATACTCAGGATGTTACCTCTCCTCAGGTTCTAAGTGGAACCAGCGGCCCACCAAGTTCAAAAGAAGTTGAAGTTATTCCAAAAGACCCCTCCGACCAGGTTATTCTACAGATAGAAGACATTCCGCCATTGGATGTTTTCTACAGCCCAAAACACAGGGCAGTTGTAAGGCGGTCAAGGAAGAGACGAAGGATTGATCAACCTTCTATCTTCCCCGAACAAATGGTCACGGGTAATGTAGTATGGAAGGAGGAATTGGATCCCTCCGATGACTTAACAAAGCTATCACAGTATGCAGGCGCTTATTCGGCGGCAACAATTGACAAAGCATCGGAGGTGAGCCTTCTATTGAAGAATAAGGATCAAGAAATCCTTGCGTTACAGGCAGAATTGGTTGAAACAAGGCAAAAAGGAGCACAAGCTGAAGAACAGTTGCTGGCGCAACAGCAAGAGAACAATCAGTTGACTCAGCAATTGCAAGCGGAAAGGTAAAGGATCGATCAGGATGCGATCCAGAAACAAAAGGAATTGTCGGAGGCATTGGAGAATTTGAAATTGGCGAATGAGCAAATGATAAAGACCAAAGACGAGCAGATTACTCAAATGTCATCGCAGCTAGAAAAAATGAAGGGTGCATCGCAGGTAAAAGAGTTTAAGACAGAGGCATTATTGATAAACAATGCGTTGATAGCTCAGGTCAGACTCTTATGTCAACAGATGGATCAGGCTGAGTCCCTATGCGAGCTAACTACAGCGATAAATCAACAGGTAGAAAAGGCCAGGACTGAACTAGATCAAGCAGACGAAGCCATTACTGCACATCTTGACTGGCAAGATACTGATTTGGGAAAAGCAGCAAAATTGCCCAGGATTAATGAAACACAGAATGGCATACTCAAGTGATGAAGGCAGAAAGGGCGGCTTCAAGATGTAAAACAACCGCCAGCAATCTAGTGGATCTAGTCAATAACACTCTTTACCTGGCCAATATGATTTCTCAATGTACACCGGGAAAGATGACAACTCCAAATGCATTAGAGTTAACATGCTACCGTGAATTAGAAGAAAAAGGAAGATTAATCGCTGGAGTTAAAACCTTATCCTTAGATGCATATTGGCTCTTTTTTATCAAGCCACATACATAGAGATCTGCCCTAAAGTGCCTTACAGACGCAATCGGGTGTATAATTTCCGATATCCAAGATGCCACCTACGCTGCACAGCTCAGTTCGCGCCTCAACAAACCTCCGGAAGTTGAGCCGATGCTTGAAATTAATCAACTCAGATTCAAAGGAAAGCAGCCGACTTAATGAGTCACCCTCCCGCTTGCCAGATCGCCAGCCAAAACAGGATCAAAAGTTATTGATACCAGCTTAGTAGGATTTCTGTTTAAGTAGATATTTAAATTAGATTATGTATTTATAGACCCTTTCATTGTTTTGGAAAGGGTCGTAAAATTTTGTAACAGACTTAAGGGCTGAAGTTTGCACTACTGTGCTTCAGCCTATATTCTTTTGTGAAACTCGACCAATGGTTCTTAATTTAATGGGAAAGCTGTTTTATGCAATTGCGCACTATTGTCTATTGTTTAGAATGCTTTCTGAGTTGAAGGAAGGACTGCGACGTAGCGATTAATATTTGGGAGTGTTAAGCAGCTTACATGGTACTTTTATCTGCATCTGTATTCATTCCTCTTATATAAATTACTGTGTTATTACTTCTTGCTATTATTGAATACATGCAATGCGCTATAACAACAAATCTCTATCTCAGCCCACTATTAGATGTTTTGTGATTTGCATTTCTTTTAATCATGTATGTAACAATGATATAAATGATAGTGTAGTAATTTCGCTATTATCGCTTTGTGTAACTATTTATGCACAGCAATCTTGAGCAATTTAATATCTACGTTTGAGGACAGAGTCATCTATATGCCTGTCTGAAAGCCTAGATCATCAAACGCTACACTTTAGAGATCGATAAAACCCCGGGGTAGATTATAGTTATTATATTCCTGCCTATAGTTGTAGTTATTTGCTTATCACTAGCATAATCTATAAGTCGCTCATCCATCCCATTTTTATCCATTTTTGGGAAACTGGTCCCATTATCCCCAGTTGGAGCCACTATTCCAAACGGAAAAGGAGTTGTACTAAGGTCCGGACCGGGTGGTTTCCCCTATGTTGTTGCAGCGATTTTCGAGGCCTCAACATAATTGGCGCTAGAAGGAGGGCCTCAACTGTGAATGGCACATAAGTCCAAACCTATAAGCCATTCCAAGAGTATTTCCCCCTCCGAATCCCCTCGACCTTCCCATTTGCATACTGGTTCGCCGGTATCCAAACAAGGAGAAGGGGAATCAACTACCACTGCTCAAACCCATCATACCACAGAACAATTAAGTCTTGAATCACCTGAAGTCCAGTCTCTAATCCATAAACTTCAGAGCTTCTCGATTTCACCACAGAAATCTGAGGTATCAGAAAGCAGTGCGACTTCGCAGTTCAATCTCACTCACCCTCTCACCAGACTTCAGAGCGAAAAACTCAGTATTGAACCCACTGAGTTTCCTTTACGTAAAAGGAAAAGGGCAAAGAAAATTACTGAAGGATCTGATAGTGAAGAGCTCTCATCTACGTCCTCCATTGCATTTTCCCCTCTGCGAGGTCAACCATCCACTCCCCCATTACAAATTGTCGTTCATCAGGGATCAGAAGCCTCAATATCCCAACCTATTCACTCCTCATCTTTGATCCCTTCCCATACATCTGGAATCCCAACAGTAGTGTCAACCACTGTCGCTATCATAATGGCAGACCCATGGACTAGGCCAGGTGCAGTCAACATGCCTGCACCATTGCATGATCTACCAGATGCTCCCGAAAAATGGCTGCCTAAATTTAATCCAGATGACGGAACCCAGGCTGAAGAACACATTAACAATTTTATGTTAGCAGTTAACTTAAAAGGAGTGACAGAGCAAGATGTTGTTGTAAGACTCTTCCCCTACACCTTACAAGGATCAGCAGGATCCTGGTATTTTTCCTTACCTTCTGGTTCAATTACCAGTTGGAACACATGCCAAGAGCAGTTTCTTACCAAATATGGAGATGATAGGTCCTTAGCTACTTTAATAAACGACCTCTCCAATCTGAGAATAGAGCACAGGGAACCAATAAAGGAGTTTAATGCCAGATTTAATAAACTCCTGAATAAAATCCCTACCGCTTCTAAACCAAGTGAACAAATCCGAAGCGAATGGTATATTACTGCCCTACCTGCCAACATAGCTATTTTTGTGGACAGGGCTGGGAAACCTACCTTAGCTGAAAACATGAGAGAAGCACTTGCTGTTGAAAAGCGCATCAATGCTCTAGAAAAGAAAGCTGCTTTGGAAGATAGAAAAGCTAAAAAAGTCTCATTTAAATAAGATTCCAAGAAGAAAACCCCAAAGGACCCGTATGACATGGAAGGTTTACAAAAGGTCCTTAAAACGTTGTCTAACGAAATGGTCGAGATAAAGAAGCAGGTGGCCGAAACCTCAAACAAAAGACCATTTAGAACTTATAATAAAACTGAATCAAAGCCGCCCAATGTTATATCTAACGCAGATTCAGAGCAAGAAGAAGAGGAAGAGGAAACAACCTCACAAACCGATGATGAAGAAGAAGTAGCTGAATGCCACGGAATGTGGGATTTTATACTCCCAAACTCTGATACCGAGAATGAAGAAGAAGCCTTTCCGGTCACTACAAGAAGTAAAAGTACTTCTGAACCTGCTCAGGCAACTTCAAAGAAGAGGAGCGCAGGTGCTGCCACAACAAAGGAAAAAGTTCTCCCAAAGAAGTCGCCTGTAGTAGTTCCCCAAAACCAGCCTTTAACTTCTAATTCTCCTTCAACATCCAAAACATTAGTGGTATCTGATTCAATGGAATATAATATTGTTGATGATATGAAGAAAACTAAGGCAAATATAACTATGTTTGAGCTTAGTAAATTAAAGCATCAACAAAAATTACTTCTTAAGGAATTGAACGTTGTTCCCTCTACTCCCCTTCCCAGTGCAAGAGCTGCCAACGATTCAGGCCAACCTCCTGCAGGTATGGTTGAAGCTACCGATTCAGTTCTAATTGGAGATAAATCGAATTCTCACACTCCACCCTTCCTGCTGACTTACGAGATTTATAACAGAAACCTGCACAACTGTTTAATTGATTCAGGGGCATCATCTAATATAATGCCAGCTTCAGTTTGCTCTAAACTGAACATTGAACCCCAGAAGTCTGCTATTCATATTGTACAGTTGGACAGGACCAAGGTGCAGGTTGTGGGAGAAATTAATTCTGTAACCATCAGGTTGTCTGCCGATCCCAGGATTGTACAAAGGATAGATATCCTAATTGCCGACATACCTGAATTCTATGGTTTAATTTTGAGCAGAGATTGGTCCGAAAAACTGCATGGGTATATTTCCACAGATTGGTCACATATGTGGCTTCCCTACAAGGGAAAGCCAAATCAAATAAGGATCGATCGAGAGAAGCATATGACCCACACAGTTACTGAATTTGAGCAAGAAAACCAACCTGTGGCATTCAACAACAACATTTTTGGGAACTATTCGTCAGAATCATTCTTTGGCAACTTTTTTGCCCAACCATCTCCTTTTTCAGTCAATCATTTTACATCTCAGATTGAAAATTTTTCACAAACTGATAAGTCCAGATGTTTTAATGAAGCTGAGAAAAATGTAAATATTTTTGTTAATACTCCTTTATTTTGGTCTTTATATTTTGATGGCTCTAAGTCCAGTGAAGGCTCAGGAGCAGGTTGCATTTTGGTTAGTCCGCAAGGAGAAAAGACAATGCTGTCTTGTAGGTTAGAATTTGAGTGCACTAATAACACAGCCGAATATGAAGCTTTAGTCCAGGGATTATATAAAGCAATCGGCCTTGAAGTACGATATCTAAAAGTATTCGGCGATTCGGAAATCATTGTCAAACAGGTGAGGAATGCAATTCATTGTCTTTCAAGTCACCTCAAGCATTATCAATCGCTAGTACAGGATCTTACCTCACACTTTTCAGCATTCAACATTTCTTCCATTCCTAGGTCACAAAATTCGGCAGCCGACCTACTAGCCAATGTAGCTTCTAAGCTTCTACCTTCTGAAGACTACAGCCTTGATAGATTTTCTGTAGAATTACTTTTTAGGCCTTCAATTCCTGACAATGTCACTAATTGGAGAGTATTTAACCATGACCAAGATATCTTGCAGTTTCTAACTTCGGAAAAATCCTATGACAATCAAGTTATTGAGGAAGATGATCATGATCTACAGATGAAACAAACGCCTCAAGAAAATTCAATTCCCAAACCAGTGGTGAAGCTTGAAGACCTTTATGATATCAAAGACAGGTTTAAACCTGTAATTAATGCAAAGCTTCAAAGTTCTACCCTTAGGTTTGAATTGATAAATCTAGGCACTGACGATGCTCCTCAAAACATCAATTTAGGAATAGGACTTTCCCAGGAAGAAAAGGAAGCATTTATTAAACTATTAAGAAAAAACAAACAGGTCTTTGCTTGGAAGTATGATGACTTGAAGACATATGATACATCTATTATCCAGCATACCATTCCTATGCTTCCTGATCAGAAACCGATTCAGCAAAAGTTAAGAAAAATACATCCAAATTTGGAGAGCCAGATAAAGTCGGAGCTTAACAAGCTCTTGAAAGCCAAGATTATTTTTCCAGTCCGACATTCAAACTGGGTCTCTAATATGGTGCCAGTCAGAAAGAAAAATGGCGACATTCGAATCTGTATTGATTTCAGGAACTTAAATAAAGCGAGCTTGAAAGATAATTTCCCATTACCTACTATGGAGCAAATCCTCCAATCAGTAGCAGGCTCTGAATTGATGTCCTTTCTTGATGGATTCTCAGGATATAACCAAGTTTTGGTTCATCCTGATGATCAACTTAAAACCACATTCAGAACAAAATGGGGGACATACGCATATCAGAAAATGCCTTTTGGACTCATAAATGCAGGAGCGACATTCCAAAGAGCCATGGATATAGCCTTTAAAGGGTTGATTAATCGATCAGTAGTCATCTATCTAGACGATATTACTGTATATTCTAAAAAGAGATATAATCATTTGCATGACTTAAATCAAATCTTTCAGCGATGCAAAAGATATGGTATTTCTCTGAACCCAAAGAAGTCTTTCTTTGCTCTTGATCAAGGAAAACTCTTAGGCTTTATAGTATCCAAAGATGGCATTTATATTGATCTTGATCGGATCAAGGAAATTTCTGAAATCCCTTTCCCACACAATAAAAAGTCGATGCAGTCATTTTTGGGCCAGATCAATTTTGTTAAACGATTCGTTCCGGATTTTTCTCAAATTGTATTACCACTTTAAACAATGATCAAGAAGAATTCAGTCTTCAAGTGGGGATCAGAAGAAAAGCAAGCTTTTGATGATATCAAGCAATCAATAATCAATGCCCCAGCCTTGAATACTCCCAATTTTTCTAATCATTTTACATTGTATACTGTTGCGTCCGATGTATCTTATGCTGCAGTTCTCACGCAGCCAAATGCTCACAATTTAGAGGCACCAATATCATTTTTCAGTTCAAATCTTCAGGGTGCCGAATTAAATTATTCCGATGTAGAAAAACAAGCCTTTGATGTATTTAAAGCGGTCAAACATTATAGACCCTTTCTTTTAAAAACCCATACAAAAATAATAGTTCCTTTCCCAGCAGTTAGGCAACTATTAATCCAGAAAGAGCTGGGTGAAAAAAGGGCAAATTGGGTCACAGCGCTTCAAGAATATGACCTAGATATTAAGCCAACAAAGATTGTTAGGGGCCAAGGTTTTTGCAGGATATTGGCGGGAGCATCCAACATTCCAGAATCAAGCGATGCAGATCAAACTCAAGAAATTAATCAGATAAGTGTTATTGATTCTGGATCTCAATATGCCGATTTAATCTTTTATCTAAAGAATGGTTATGCACCTCCGAATTTGTCTTACAAAAACAAAAGGGCCATTAGATTAAAAGCAAAGAATTTTACAATCATTGATGATGTGCTTTTTAGACAGAATTACGATTCTATCTTGTTAAGATGCCTTGAAAAACCTGAAGCCCAAAAGGTTTTGCAGGAGCTACATGACGGACCAGCAGGAGGAAATTTCGAAGCTGACACAACAGCTCACAAAATTATTCGTGCTGGTTACTATTGGCCTACTTTGTTTAAAGATGCTCACGAGTACGTAAGGAAATGTCTAAATTGTCAAACTGCTAGCGGAAGACAACGTAAATCAGCTTTCCCCTTGCAACCAATCAACATTGAACAGCCATTTGAGCAATGGGGATTGGATATTATTGGGGAGATTACTCCAGCATCTTCCAAACAGCATAAGTATATCCTTACTGCTACCGACTACTTCACAAAGTGGGTTGAGGCAATCCCTTTAAAGACAACAAACTCTGAAGCAATCATTGAATTCATAGATCAATTCATCATTACCAGGTTTGGTGTCCCAAATGCTCTTGTTTTTGATAATGCATCTTACTTTTCAGGCAATGCTATGTTTGATTTCGCTATTAAAAGAGGATTTAAGTTAAAATATTCTGCTAATTATTATCCTCAAGGAAATGGTTTAGCAGAATCTACTAATAAGAATCTGATTAAAATTATTAAGCGAACTATCGAACAAAATCAGAGGAATTGGCATAAATCCTTAGTGTTCGCATTATGGGCTGATAGGATAACACATAAAGCTTCTATTGAAACTTCTCCATTTAATCTTGTCTATGGAAAAGAAGCAATCTTACCCACAAATCTTATCCTTCCTTCTTTAGCCCTAGTGCAGTTCATTGAGGAAACTCCTTCCTCTTCTATTCAGCTCAGACATGACCAGATCCTAAAATTAGAAGAGGAAAGAGAAAAAGCCAAGGTTACTCATGCCAAACACCAGCAAGTCATCAAAGCAGCTTTTGATTTAGCCTCATCCAGTTCAAAGCAGTTCCAAGTCGGTGATTTAGTTCTGAAATGGGACAAAGCCCATGAGGACAAGGGTAAGCACTCTAAGTTCCAGAAGTTGTGGCTTGGACCATTTCAGATCTGTGAGAAGATAGGCCATTCAACCTTTATATTGCAAGATTTAGCAGGTTCGAGAGATTCTCTCCCTGTTAATGGCCTTGTCTTGAAGAAATTCTTTCACTGAGGAGGTAACCCCTTCTCCTTTCATTTCAGTAGGATTTTTAATAGTTTGTAGGATTTTAAGAAATAAGGTTGTGAGATGTCTTCCATTGACCTTTTGCTGTATTTAAAAAGTTGTCCCACAGAATGAATATGAACATTTGCTTTTAAAATGATAGAATTTTTAATCAAAAAGGATAATTTCTAAGAAATTAGATGTCTTTGTATTCTGAAATCACAATTCAAATTTTTGTCAACTCCTCTCAAATCATAGAAATATTGTAAACCATTTTCTGTTTTTCAAATTGGTCTCTAAAGGTTATCCATACTAAGATAGGAATCAATCCAATCTCAGCATCTTCAACTCTTACTCTGTCATCCATTACTCTTAAGAAGAAGATTGTTCACCCCATTCACTCAAGTTTATGATTTTTCAGAGTGTAATTCTAAAATATAAGATATTTAAGATAAGAGGTCTTATTACAAGCCTGCTTACCACGATCATCGAGAAACAGTTTATCTGACATTACCAATACTGCAAACCAAAACAGGGTAATGGCTTGAAATTTCAAGACAAGGGGTCTCATCACGAGCCAGCTTGTTCAGCTAAGCTGCTATCAGTGAGTGGCATTGTCAAACAGCTGGCCACCAAACCAGGACAATGGCTTTTTATCTTATCATTGACAGAAAAGAAAAAGGAAATGAAATACAAAATATGTAAAAAATATTTTGAATTCATTCTGTTAATCACACTCTTAATTGGATGGGACAGTGGGCAATCACATGGTTAAAAGGTATCCCTGTCGAAACTATAGATGTTTGCTGGCAGCAGAGGCTCTACCTGTGACAGATGAGTTTACTATAAAAGGCTGATTTGGAAAGGTATTCTATTTTATCATTACAAACCAATAAAGACCTATTTCAAAGCTTAGAATGTTTTTATTTTCATAGAAAAGAGGGAGTCAACAAAATAGTTTCATTTTTCTCAGAATATATTGAAATCTAGTTATATTAGAAATTTCCCCATTGATTGAAACTCTATTTTTGAAAAAGCTTAAGTGTTTCTATTTTTGAAAGAGATAACTGGTTCTTCCAGCGAATCGCCAATTGTTGTGCTCTACAACAACCCCCCATTTCATATCATTTCTACTTATAAACATTAACGTATGAAATGGGTCCCTTTAAAATTTGATTTGGTATCAATGCTATTATAATCCAAAAAAGTCCAAAAAATGAATAAGTGCACTTTATAAAACTTTATGGGCAAAACCTTAAAAGAAATCATGTAATGATTTATCATTGCGATAAAGCGATCGCAAGATCGCATATCGCAATGACACATGAATTATAATTAAACACCCCAAAGTTTTTCGCCGATGCGCATTCGGCGCATTCGGCGATCGGCGATCGGCGACACGCTACCACAATTGTGATGTTCCCGAAGACTTGTCCCGATGCGATGCGCAATCGGGAGTCGGGTATCGCGGCAATCTTACCCAAGTCTTATCGCGCTCAAAGCTTTTCGCCGATGCGATATCGCATTCGGTGATCGGTGATATCCAATACACGCCATTAAAGCACACTAATTATATCCCCGATTGCGATCCGATAAAGCGCGGTTTTCAAGAGAAGAGCCGTTAAGTGATGGGATGGCACAATTCAATTGTAATAAAGGCTTGATTTCTCACGCAATCCTTCATCCACGCTCAACCGCCAAAACGTCCATTGCATGCTTAAGTGAATCGTTCACCCGAATAACGATATAATGGGCATTTAAGAAATGACGGATTGAAAACGGCTAATTAATAAGATCATGTCTTAAAATCTTTTCACGGATTGTATACGCGCCCATTTTAAAAGCTAAATCTTTTAGTTACGCATCTATTCATATGTGTTGTATCACTTAAAGAGTTTTTCATTGCTATCTCTGTGTATTACGCCCAGTTGCCTCCTTGTGCAAAATTCATTCACAGAAGCTAGACCAGAAAAGATGGGAAAGAAGTCCAAGAAGACTGCAGGTGCTTCCGCAACACCATCTGCGGGACAAGCGGCCGCAAACAAGAAGAAGGGACTGATTTCCAATACCACATGCACGGGGCTCACCAGAGTGACTTGGCAGGGCACTTATAACCTAATTGAAGCTGAGCAACAAGAAAAGATAGTGTCGCAAGCTATTGTGGACTTGCTCAAGAAGTCTGATGCAACTCTCAAAGATTTGGCCGACTCTTTCCTTCACAGGATAGCGGCCAGAGATCAAATTCTTCCTTATATAGATGTTGTGCGATGGGCGATTGAAGAAATCCCCATTTTGGACAGAACTTTTAATACAAGAGATGGGAGGATTTTCGGGTCATTCAAGCCAGAAGACCTAAGGCAAATGTATCATTTGCCTGAACCTGAGAAAATATATAACAAAGACTTCTTGGATAAGTTCGCAAGCAAGAATGAGATCGAATCTGAACCTATCAAGGATTGGAGGCAAAATCCCAACAAACACAAGCACGAATCCTCCGGTAGGTACTCTGTCGATTCTTTAGCTTCTCCTTATTGTTATGCGGGGATTATGATGTGTAGGCTATGGGGATTGCATGATTCTGCCAATTTTACCATTGAAATGGTTCCTTTAATGGAGGCAGCAGTAAACAGTTGGATTATGGATTGGGCTACTATCCTTTCGGATAAATTAGCAGTAGCTGTTCGTGATTTTAGGTCTCAGTCTGTTGTTTCAGAAAGGAAAATGCCCCCGTTCTACTATAGTGCATATATCCTAGACACTCTTTGTTTCAATTCCGAATTTCCTGTTCTCGGGTGGAGGTGGACTGCACAGGACCCTTCACCCATTCATATATATCATCAAAAATTGTGGAAGTCTTCTTATAAAGACCACCTGTATCAAATCTGTAATGGTTTCATGGTGCCCATTTACTATTCCATTTTTTATAAACCCATTTCAAAAATTTCCTATCTAGCTTCCTTTGATTTACCAGCAGTAGCAAGTTGGTTTGGAGAAGAAAATTTCACCTATATCAGAGTTTTCGGCAGCAAAGCCGACCCACATGTTCTTCCTCTTTATGTTCTAGATAAGCTGCTAGCAAGGGAGATTGCATATCAGATCATGGCTGAGAGTACTACACAGACTCTCAAAATAGAAAAGAAGAGAGGATGGCCATCTTTTCCCTTCAGATGTGGCGTTTATACTCTGCATGATCTTAAACATGCAGAAAAGGAAGCCACGAAGCTCCAGTCTTTAACGCTGGCCACGATCCCAAACAGACCATACGACCCAAAAAAGACTGCTTACAATGCATTAGAGCAGGCCAAGTTAACAAGGTTTGAGCATCAGAAGGATATGTTTGATGACTTGTTCATTGCCGCTGAGACAATTGGTCATGTTAAAGAACTCGCTAGGATGCGATATAACGATGTGGGATTAACTGAGTTCAATAAACTCAGAGAACAGAGGTTGCAAACTCTGCCTCTGCATTTACTGGCAACATCCCCAGCAACATCATCAAGCCGACCTGTTCAAGAACAGGAGGAGCAGCAGAAGAAGCAACAGGAAGAGAAGCAGAAGCAAACCACCAATGTAGACACTACTATAGACCCCAATTTATTACAAGAATGGCAGCAATTTCACTCCATTATCAGTGGATTGGAATGTTCAAAAAATGGGGATACCTCTAAGACAAGTGATACTCAGGATGTTACCTCTCCTCAGGTTCTAAGCGGAACCAGCGGCCCACCAAGTTCAAAAGAAGTTGAAGTTATTCCAAAAGACCCCTCCGACCAGGTTATTCTACAGATAGAAGACATTCCGCCATTGGATGTTTTCTACAGCCCAAAACACAGGGCAGTTGTAAGGCGGTCAAGGAAGAGACGAAGGATTGATCAACCTTCTATCTTCCCCGAACAAACGGTCACGGGTAATGTAGTATGGAAGGAGGAATTGGATCCCTCCGATGACTTAACAAAGCTATCACAGTATGCAGGCGCTTATTCGGCGGCAACAATTGACAAAGCATCGGAGGTGAGCCTTCTATTGAAGAATAAGGATCAAGAAATCCTTGCGTTACAGGCAGAATTGGTTGAAACAAGGCAAAAAGTAGCACAAGCTGAAGAACAGTTGCTGGCGCAACAGCAAGAGAACAATCAGTTGACTCAGCAATTGCAAGCGGAAAGGCAAAGGATCGATCAGGATGCGATCCAGAAACAAAAGGAATTGTCGGAGGCATTGGAGAATTTGAAAGTGGCGAATGAGCAAATGATAAAGACCAAAGACGAGCAGATTGCTCAAATGTCATCGCAGCTAGAAAAAATGAAGGGTGCATCGCAGGTAAAAGAGTTTAAGACAGAGGCATTATTGATAAACAATGCGTTGATAGCTCAGGTCAGACTCTTATGTCAACAGATGGATCAGGCTGAGTCCCTATGTGAGCTAACTACAGCGATAAATCAACAGGTAGAAAAGGCCAGGACTGAACTAGATCAAGCGGACGAAGCCATTACTGCACATCTTGACTGGCAAGATACTGATTTGGGAAAAGCAGCAAAATTGCCCAGGATTAATGAAACACAGAAAGATATTCTTTTCACAGAATGGCATACTCAAGTGATGAAGGCAGAAAGGGCGGCTTCAAGATGTAAAACAACCGCCAGCAATCTAGTGGATCTAGTCAATAACACTCTTTACCTGGCCAATATGATTTCTCAATGTACACCGGGAAAGATGACAACTCCAAATGCATTAGAGCTAACATGCTACCCTGAATTAGAAGAAAAAGGAAGATTAATCGCTGGAGTTAAAACCTTATCCTTAGATGCATATTGGCTCTTTTTGATCAAGCCACATACACAGAGATCTGCCCTAAAGTGCCTTACAGACGCAATCGGGTGTATAATTCCCGATATCCAAGATGCCACCTACGCTGCACAGCTCAGTTCGCGCCTCAACAAACCTCCGAAAGTTGAGCCGATGCTTGAAATTAATCAACTCAGATTCAAAGGAAAGCAGCCGACTTAATGAGTCACCCTCCCGCTTGCCAGATCGCCAGCCAAAACAGGATCAAAAGTTATTGATACCAGCTTAGTAGGATTTCTGTTTAAGTAGATATTTAAATTAGATTATGTATTTATAGACCCTTTCATTGTTTTGGAAAGGGTCGTAAAATTTTGTAACAGACTTAAGGGCTGAAGTTTGCACTACTGTGCTTCAGCCCATATTCTTTTGTGAAACTCGACCAATGGTTCTTAATTTAATGGGAAATCTGTTTTATGCAATTGCGCACTATTGTCTGTTGTTTGGAATGCTTTCTGAGTTGAAGGAAGGACTGCGACGTAGCGATTAATATTTGGGAGTGTTAAGCAACTTACATGGTACTTTTATCTGCATCTGTATTCATTCCTCTTATATAAATTGCCGTGTTATTACTTCTTGCTATTATTGAATACATGCAATGCGCTATAACAACAAATCTCTATCTCAGCCCACTATTAGATGTTTTGTGATTTGCATTTCTTTTAATCATGTATGTAACAATGATATAAATGATAGTGTAGTAATTTCGCTGTTATCGCTTTGTGTAACTATTTATGCACAGCAATCTTGAGCAATTTAATATCTACGTTTGAGGACAGAGTCATTTATATGCCTGTCTGAAAGCCTAGATCATCAAACGCTACACTTTAGAGATCGATAAAACCCTGGGGTAGATTATAGTTATTATATTCCTGCCTATAGTTGTAGTTATTCGCTTATCACTAGCATAATCTATAAGTCGCTCATCCATCCCATTTTTATCCATTTTTGGGAAACTGGTCCCATTATCCCCAGTCGGAGCCACTATTCCAAACGGAAAAGGAGCTGTACTAAGGTCTGGACCGGGTGGTTTCCCCTATGTTGTTGCAGCGATTTTCGAGGCCTCAACAGGACCCTAATACCGAGAAGTTTACGGTATCCATGTCCCTGCTCCCTGAGTAGGTCCCCTCTGAAGGCCCTTAGTTCGTGCAGATCCCATTGCTAAAAATGGAGGATTGGGACCTCGTGGACCATGCTAAATTCCCACATTTGGCCATGGATAAATATATGTGGAAGGTCTATTACGAAGAAACGAGTGTTACAGCTTTGGAGACAATGGACTAGGTCCGAGGTGTCGAGCAATTAGGGTTTCTCAATCTACTGTTGGTACCACATTTTCACCGCACCCCCATTAATATAATCGGTGTGCACTAGCTCCTTACACTGGTGCATGATGGGTGCTTATGGCTAGGAGCGCCTATTCCCATAACAGACATGTTGATTCACAAAATCATGTGGCTACCCTACAAATGCATCAACCTTACCAAGGAGTTTGGAGGGAAGACTAGAGAGAAAGATATTGCAGACAAAATGAAGAAGTATTACAGCCTCCTCAAGAAGTCGCAAGGGTATTCCATTCTTTCCATAACAGACCAGGAAATTCAATTCACTACCTAGATTTTAGAAGGGAAGGTTATGAGAAAATGTCATGCGAATGAAGTTCCGATGCCAGTAGTTTCCCTTGCTGCATAGTGCATGAAAGGCGTACAATTTAATTGGGCAAGGTACCTTTTGTCAGGAGTTATTAGCGAACTGCCGAGAAGCCCAAGAAGAAACCAAGTCGTTCCACTATTCTTGGTTGTTGCTGTCAATTGTGCTCATTCTATGGAGATTTTCAGAGGATAGCCAATTTCCTCCGCTCGAGGAAGGATTGCCGAAGGCAGCGCAATTCGCTTCCTTATGGTCTACAAAGGATGTCGCATGGATTAGAGAGACAAATATATTTTGGAATCTTGTGGAAATGGATCTCCATATGGCAATCAATCAGCGTCCAAGGTTGTCCCGAACCTTGTTCATGTAGCTGTCAGCCTACGAAGTGTTCAAGGCTGACTTCCATAGACTCTATATCCAAGCACAAATGCATCCAGAGCATAAATGGCACCAGTTACCCTATTTGGTGTCAAAAACAGATGTGCAGGAGGTCATAGGATTATGGCCTACAGAGTGGTGTGCCCCATTAGAAGTAGATGTTGGAACAAGCATGGGAGCGGGAAATTCTTTTGCGCAGAAAAGAAAGGAGGCAACTAAACAAGTTGCATGTACCCTAGCAGAACAAATAAATAAGGAAGTTGCAGAAAAGGCTCACATGGAGCAAGAATGCATCATTAAGGAGCAAGTAGAGCAAGAGCAACATGATTCACAGATAGGTGATAAGTCACCTTTGCTAGAGACAGACGCAGAAGAGATTTTAGGACAAAGCGAAGACGATGCTGAGGGGAATAACACCCCCTTCATTTTGAAATGACATGGCACAAAGAAACATGGTTGAATGCGAAAGCAGAAATATGATAGAACACGGGTTGATCCCAAGGTATTAACAAAGAGTGATCTCGATGAGATTGATGATAAAATTTTGGACATCGCCACAGAAATGCTCCAGTAGTTTAAGCAACAATACATGCAGATGCTTGGGGGCATCCAGAAGGATCTGCGTGATTTGTAGCTCCAAGCAGCCAGGATCCAGGAAGATGTTGTGAAAGAAAGTGATGCGCAAGCCAGTTTGGCACGAGGAAAGAATATAGTTGCGAAGCTAGCCTAGCTGCAGGACGTGTGAGCCTTCCCTTTACCTGAGGGGTTAGTCCATGCAAAAATAGATGAACAACGCGCGATGATTCACAAAGTCACAAACATGGGACTGAACCTTGTTGCATTATCACTTGATCCTTTACATGCATTACATCAAGGGATCGTGGAAGAGCTCAGGATCAGATAACAACGACCACTCACCGTCGTCAGTGAGTTTAAAGTCAACAGTCAGCAACTATTCGTTGAAAAGATGTAGACTCTGAAGGAAAAGGAGGCCCTACAGGCACATAATTCATGTCTGGAGTCAGCAGTAGTGGAGGCATGTAAGGTAGTTCCTAAACTTCACATCTTGGAGGATGCATAGTCGGAAGCGAAAATCAGAAAATTAGCCGTTGGTGTGCGTGAGGCTAAAGCAAAAGTTGGACGAGTAACTTTTGAGTTCAATATGAAGATTGCAGAGCTGCAGCTAAAGTTATAGCCCATGACTCCAACGGAGCAGCGTGGAGTCGCAATTCAAGAGGGCATGGCTACCTTGGATATCACAGTCACTGACTGTGCAACATTGTTTCATCAAGCTATGGAGCTATTGACCAATCTGCAGGAGGATTTGAACCTACAAAAATTAAACACAGAGGTACGAGAGATGAAATGCCAACATAATGATGTCAGGGCAACTGTGCGCACCCTAGCTCTAGCACAGCACCTTGCCAAGTTACAGGAAGGAAAGAAACTACTAACATAGGTAGAGGAAACTCAGAAGAAAGAGGCCTTACTAAAAGTCAAGATGAAGCCTTGGTTGAATAAGGCTTATTAGATCATGCTCTCCATTCAAGATAATCTTAAGGGAATACAACAGATGTAGTAGACGATGAGGTTAGCAGTAGAAGGACCAGCCACTAAAAACTTGGTCGAAGAGGTTCAACAGGCAGCGGCACAAAGCGATGCTGAAGTTGCAGTGATCTAGGTGGAGCTGGGGGATCTTCGCAAAAAGATCTCGGTGCTAGTAGAGTGACTCGAGGGTGAGTCATGATCTTTGTGTTGGTGGCCTATTAGGATGGGGTCCCCTAAGTTAGATTGGGGTTAATATAACCCAAATTTTGGTACAATTTTGTAAATAATGTAAAGTCTCCGTGATTTGTGGATGCGGAGCACATAGATGAATAGGATTCAAAGGGTCTTAACCTCTTTTTTTATGTAAAGTTTTGAGTTAGTTTTAAGATTCACCCATGGTCCATGGACCATGGAATTGTATGAAAAAAGTCTATAAATAGTGAGTCTTAGTGGAAGGAAGTAGTAGCGAAGAACGAAAAAACAAATAAGTAGAAGGAAGCAAGGGAATTGGGTCTAACGTAGGAAGGCTATGCTTCATGCGCTTAGAAAGGGAAAGAAATGCTCCATAACTAAGTGCACAGAGGCCTAGGTGGAGTTTGCAGATGAGTGCACAGACCCCTGCAGTTGTGTGCACAGGGCAGTTTTGAGTCTGTAATTTGTGAATTGAGATAAATAAAGACAAGTTTCTGAAGAATTATTGTGTATTTCTATTCATATCTATTTATGCTATGTGCCATTGATGAATGACTTGTCCAATGAATTATTGATTGAACGTTATGTGATTCTCTTGAATAAGTCTTAATAATGTACGCAATGCATGTTTAAATACATTTGCAAAGACTCTAGTGACTCATTTTATGTTTATTAATAGCTTAAGTGGATTTGCATGAACATCATGTTATACTGCTTTCTGATGCACGTAAGTAGCTAAATCTATTGTTAAAGGTCTGCAATGACTGATCATAGACCTTCGCGAAGGTTTGAAGGACGTTTAACAGAGTTTCACTAAGGTTCCCTAAGGGTTTACCGATCTACGTGAATGCAGATCCAAGGCATTGGAAGACATAACACTAATCTTTGAATGTAGAAACTTGGTTCTTGCATCCCCCCATACTGCTTCGGGTGAGACTACAGCTTGCGCTACATGGGTTGTTTCTAAAAGTGCCAGTAGTGTAGGGTTTTTTTAGTTGGCACAACTAACTCCGAACCTAGGCCAAGATACCCTAAGCCAATAAACATCCACCAGATTGGTCTCTTCCCAACTTGTCCAGCGCTCTAGGGATTCCATCTCAACCCACAACCTCTAGGAACCCACGCTGTTCCAAGGCTCCAAAGATCATATCCCAACCCACAGCTATATGGAACCTACGAACCAATCAAAAAACCAAATGGGGAACCCACTACACCATGGTTATCTAGGAAATGGAAAGGAAATGTTGCAACCACTTTCACTCCAAGAAAATATCCATGCAAATGACAAAAAATGACCAAGGAACCACATGCATATACCATGCATCCAAAAACCAGCAAGGAAATCGCACATGAAACATGTTACCTGCAAAGTATCCCTGTTGTAGTTGTTGATCCAACCTTCTCTTATGTTGCCCACCAATTCCTTGCTTGTCCTTCGCTTTATTTCTCCAAGTCCAAGTGAATGCTAAAATGCTCCAAGAATGTTCTAAGTGTGAAAGAGTATAAGAGAGCAAAGCTAAAATTAACAAAAAGTTGTGAATTGTTTCTCTTATTCCTTTTTATCATTGATGTCTCATTTTTTCTTCATTTTTGTTCATTTTTCCCCTTATTTCCCTTGCATGCAAATTTGTGTCTCTTCACCTTCCTTTTCTCCTATTTTCCTTTATTTTCATAATTAAATGCCATTTATTGCCTCTTTTCCTTTGTCAATTCCTTTGCCAACTACATAGCCATTAATAAACCACAAGTGATACCCACTATAATCTTTTCCCACCATTCAACTTGGAATATGTGTCCCATGACCTTGGTTTTATTTTATTTATATGGAAAATCAACCAGGGGTTGTTACATTCAAATTGTTGACATGTTTTTTGCATGGATTATATTAGAGAGATTACTATTGTAGCATTAGTGTGTGAGTTTTGTATGCCTACTAAAGTTTTGTTAGGGATGGTTGAGTGTGTTGTATATATTGTAGATCATAGATCATATTGTTTCTTGTGATTGGTGTTGCAGAAATTTGTATATGTTGCCATGGACATATTTGTTTATTGCTATTATCATCTGCAGATGAGGTTGGGTTGAGGTATTGGTTGAGATTGTTTTGTGGATATTGATTGTGTTGGAGAGAATTTTGTTGCAACTGATTGTATTTAGTTGATGATATTAGTGTATGTTGTGAGTCCAGTGTGAAAATTGGATGAAACGAGGCTCAGGACTGTGTTGATTTGAGGATATGGGACATAACTTAAAATATATTAAATGAGGTCCATGAGATGCACTTGAAGGTTGGGACCTTTAGTGAGCAAGCGGTGGCTTGTGTATTCATGGTATGGCAACATCCATCAGGTAGTGACCTGAGAACTTGGGAGCATTGGCTTTCATCTAGTTGTGGTTTAATAATGTTTTGTGGATAAATTCCTTCTACATACAGAAGTAATCTCCCTAGACCTAGTGGCTTAGCCTAGAAATAACCAAGACAAAATTGTGATGCTTTCCTTATAGATGTTTGAAATATTGGAAGAAAACCTACTTGGAATCCAATGCAAGCTTCCTCCTTCTCTTTACTTTTTAGCTCTAGTTCCAACTCCAATTTCTATAAATGGAACCCACAAATCATCCAAAACAAGCAAGGGAACCATTTGTACAAAATAGCATATACAAACAACTCTAAATAAGAAGTCAAGGATTCATGTTCTACATATGCATGAATAAGAAATATTGTATAGGAGAAACAATGCACTTTTATATTAATAATGGTAGGACAAGATTACAACCCTTGCAAGCCTTGACCTTGTGAACCTCTCCCAACTATCTTGTCCTTCCTTTTCCACAATGGTAAGCCTTCAATCACACATAAATCACATGGATGGATTATGGACCTCTAGACACAAATGAGCAGCATAAGGGGATAATCAAAGTCTCCAAAATCCAACCCAAACTGTATGGTAGAGGTTGCATTTGTAGGGTAAATGAGGTGGTTTTGGATTTACCATTCTAGGGCTTAGATCCACATTAGAGTGAGGTAGCTTTTAGGAGATAAGAGATAAGACCTTGATAGTAGGATTTCAAGATCTGATCCAACAATAAATAGTTAAAACCACTTTCGAAGCTTATAGAGAGAGAAAATTCAAAATTAATTTTTATTTTTCCTCATTTTGAGGTGTTCATTGCACTTTTTGGGAAAGCAACCTGCACTTACCAGCACAAGTTTCATGTGTGAAAACTACGCCATCGTAGATTGTCTGAAAGACAAGTGCGTTGATCCAAAAAATTACGGGTTTTAACCAATGTAATCCAAGATTCTTGCAACTTCTGGAAAGGGAATGATTTTGGCTTTATAGGGGATGATTGCAAAGTGTCAATGGATGTTGATAGATCCATGTTCAAGGCCATTTGTTTGGATGCAAAAAAAATGACCTATAACAACTTACCCCCTAAAGTACAAAGCCAGGAGATATGGTTGAGGACTAAATTGATTTACCATGTGAAAGTTATGGATCAAGAATTGAATGGTTAAGATCACCAATTGACTGTTACAATAAATTATCATCATGATATCACTATTGAGGTAGGCATACCCATACCTAATGTATAATCTAGTTTACATGTATAATGATCAAAGTCACATCCATTCATGACATATTATGGACCCGTGCTCGGATGACTCTTTATATGACCATAGCCATCATACTTTGTAGATATTGTATGAATCCTGAAATCATATCTTGGATAGATGAAACTAGATCTGGCGTCTTCTACCTCGTCACTCAATAATACGAGTCTAACCAGGTAAATAGATGTGTTGGAATTGAAAATGGTAGACACCATCTGGTTACTTGGCAATGATAAAAGTCGCTAACAAATGTGATAGGAACCACCATTAATGAAAATGGCCCTCAAGGTACTATGCACAATCTATGATGTGTGGATAAATGAGTTGAAGTTGAGCACCCCATAAAATCTTCTAGTCAAAGGCCAATGACGAGAACCCATCGTCGAAAGCGAGGAAACTATCCATTGAGGCGTGAAAGTCCCAAGGCAATAAACAGAGTTTCTAAGTCATTTTCCTAGATAATGTGTTGATGTCAATATGAAGTGACCCATCGTAAAAGAACCTTAATGTATCCCCCATCAATGACATGAAATTAGTATCAAGATTTGAGACATAATATGATGACTCGAAGCTGGTTCAGGTGCGGAAAACATGAAAGAAGGCTAAAGGTATTGTAGAAGATGCCAACTGAGAGTGGACTTCTCTTGAACATATTGATGACACTTTTATGGAGTTGGCAGCATTAACTCAAGGCTTGTCATGAAGGATTTCAATGAGGTATGATCATTAGAGAGGCAAGTGGATTCCCCAACCCAAAGTAGTCATGAAGGTGAATGAGTGTCATGTTCAAGAGCGACTTGATGCCATAAATAGGTTTCATGTAATATTTCCCCAATTTTCCCACCATTTTTGGTAAGTACATCTTTATTTTTTTACAAGATTAAGGAGGATAACATATGCTTGACCTGTAAGCTCATCCTTTGGATGATTCCTTCCATGTATTTTTAACAAACCTTGGGAAGGAGTGGTTCAGTCTCATCATGCTTGATGAGTCCTATGTTGTTTATAATTTACAAATCCAACGAAGGGGAAACTCAGCCTCTTTTTAATATTTAGAGAGATTGAAAAAGAGGTGAAAAAGAAACCTCTAAGAGGTTCCTTGTCATAAATTTAGTCCCTTGGGCCCGAAAAGGCATAAAACAATACCTAGGAGAAAATTTTAGCCATATTTGATTAAAGTATTCCTTTTTCGTAAATACTCCATCCAATTTGAAAAAGTGTTAAACTTATACTAGGAAGACATCCTTTCATTTATTTTAACATCTCGAAAGAGACAAGTGCTCGATACCACTCATCACAGTGATTCCTTCAGGAAAGGGTAAAACACCAAGTAAAGTGAATGATCTGCCAAGAAAATGGTGATGATGGAATGAGAAAACCAAGGCTCATCTTGTAGAAATAGACTGATAAAAAGTGGAAATAATTAAGGGATAAAGTGTGGAATCCTTCTAGGGTAAAGGTAGAAACATGACAAAGAAGAGGACAAGAGGCTCAAATTCTAGGTCTTGATAGGTCAAAAGGAGGGATTTTGAAAACATAATAAAATGACCACATAGATACTAAGACGATATAAAGGTGATATACAAGGGCATCCATGATCAAGTAGGCTCTACCATCAAGCTACGATGTGCATAGATGGAGAACTAATTTCACAACTTGATGGGGTTGAAACTAAGGCACAATGATGGCAAACCAAGACTAAGCTCAGAATAGGTTTCATTTCTAAACAAGCTTGAAACATATAAAAACTATGATTGGAAGTGGTTTCATTTTTAAACAATCTTGAAATAGAGAAAAACTATGCTTGAGATAAGTATATTTCCCGCAACATAACGGTAGAGGCAGGCCACCCTAGCTTCATTCTATCCACCAACTCTTCTCATGGACCCAGATAGATTGTTAGTTACTGATAGAAATATATTCACTAGGAAGGAAGGAAGAGGATCTTGTGATATGGGAGGATGAAATGAAGGTGACACAGAAAAAGAACTACGCTCACAGGTTCATTTCATTTTAATGCAAGCTTGAAACAATAAAAGAACTATGCTCAGAAACTATTTACCTTGACCATAGATCCTAAGAGGCCAAGGCTCCAAGAGGAATACATGTCAAGGGCTTGATCATGGATTCCAAGAGGTTTTCATCAGATGGAAAAAAAATTCTCTGGAAAGTATCAAGGGATCCAATAGGGGTAGGAAGATTAGGCTCCAATTTTCCCAGTTAATTATTTATCATATCACCTGTTGGATCTGACTTAAAATAAGTCGAGCAAATAGTTAGAGGCTCTTCTTCATTAGTAGGTGTAGGCATGTAACATGTTTCCACATAATTAACTTGTGGTGAGGGGTTTACCACTTGCATATTATGAACATTTAGGAAAGTTGGATGGTTAGCAGTCAAATCAAGACCAGAAAATGAAAGATGGTCAATAGTCACAATTTTTCCATCATATGGGAAAGACATCACTCGAAAAAGTGTGGATGTGACAATGTTCATAGTATAAACATAGCCTCACCCAAGGAGAAAATCGAAATCCAAGGGGCCTTGGACTACCATAACATTAATACAAACAAATTTTCCTTCTAAGGTAATAGGCAGCTGAGGAAGTATTCTTAAGGGTTCACTGATTCTTCTATTAAAAGCCAATAGATTCTAAGTAATGGACACAAGTTGAGGGGAACCTAAAGCTTTCCAAGCAGTTGAGGATATAATGTTAATAGAAGCTCCTTTTCCTATAATAGTGCAATATATGTTCGTATCATAAGACTTCACCATGACTTGGAAAGGCATGTAATAAGGGAAGTGAGCTTTTTTTAGTTGAATCCAATCAAAGGAAATGGCCTCATTACTTGGAGGGGATTTTGTGAGAATGGGAGAAATTCCCACTTGTTTAGTGGGATCCGATGTAACAAAAACTTAAGCAGTATGAACTTCACTCTCAAAGGGGAGAGTACGATCGACTACAGATTGAATCAATTTGACTACGTTCTCAACCAATGATTGGTTGGAAAAGGACTCATGGGATTCACGCTCAGGGAGAGTGGGATTGACTGAAAATGGAGTCGAATCAATCACTTCATAAACTAATGAAGGATTGGGGGAAAGTTTATGGTAACTAGTTGGAAGTTGTTGTTGAGAAAAAATAATGTTTTCCAACACTTTGGAGGCTTCAGACATAAGAGGGAAAAGGTAATTTTTATGACTCCCTTGACATAACCTACAGGGAAACCTAACTTTACCCTTTTTCCCGAGAACCTTATTAGCACTAGTTGACCATTTGTCACTATAATGTTCTCCATAGGTTGATGACAAGGGTCGATGTGAGACTATGGACCACACTTCTAATATCTAGGTAATGTCAGGGAAATCCATAAAAAGGTAGTCACCCTTACAAATATTGCAAGGGAATTTTACTTTACGAGGCTTGTTAGATTTTTTCCTGATATTAGCTACATTTATAGCGATGGTTCTTTGAATGCCCCCTTGGTTATTTTTCTTCTTCTTCTTGTTCCTTTTCTTCTTCTTCTTATTCTCCTAGTTACTAGCATCAAAACTTTCACCATCCGAGGAAGAAAAAATAGAAGAAGAAACAATGGGCAAAGAGGATGCCATATCACACACAAGCGAACGGAACTGTCGAAGCCTTTAACAAAATTTTGGAGAACACGCTGATGAAGATCTGCAACGCATAGTAGAATGACTGGGATGTACGCGTACCTTCAGTACTCTAGGCTTATAGGACTAATTGTAAGAAACTGAGAGGGAAAAATTTGTTCAAATTAGTATATGGGGTCGAAGCCGTAATCCCGATGGAGTACATTGTGCCTAGTCTGTGCATTGTCGTTGTTGGTATCTAAATTTGACTGACCATTCCACTTCAAATTCATCTTTTAACCATCATTCTTGGCGATTTAACGTTTATTATTCAACAATAATCCTTAGAAACTAAGTCATATGTTGTCATTTTTGTTATTTTAATCTTGGGATTAATATTTGAAATTTTTATATTTAAATGACATTTTTCAGAAAAATCACAGGAAGTTGTAACAACTTGTGATTGCTTTATTGATTGACATGTTGTAGCATAGGTGGGAAAATTCGAAGACTATGGGCATAAAGTAAAATGTACAAGGATGGTGAAACAACTATTCGTTTTCAGTTTTGGAGAAAACAAGTGTCCAGTCAAAGCTGGTCAAACCCAGCCACTTCATCACTTTTTCCTGATTTTTGTGCACAAGATATTTTCCAGTTTTAGAATTTTTGCATAAATGGAGGAACAGACCTAAATTCGACCTCCTTGGGATGTAATTAATAGAATATTGTTAGTATTAGATGGAGAAACAATAGTTGTTTTTGTTAGAAGATTCACGATAAATAACCCATATGGGAAAACTATGTTTTAGAATGGTTTTTATGAACATATGAGAAGACAGCTTGTGTATCTTTGATTCCAGACTTAATACAAACTTCTTCAACAATTTTATGTCTCAAGATTTAGTAGCTACACTCTTCTGAATCATCTCCTAGTGTGCTTGTGGAGTGCTGAAGGGCCCTCATCACTTTGCTGGTACACTTTATCTTTACTCTGTTTTTCCTACTAGCTGCAAATTCGAATTTAGCAATTAATCATTTCATGTTCAGAGTTAAAATTATGTTAGTAGAATTATCAGTTAAAGATAACCTAAATTTGTTGTGAAGAGAGAGCCTTGTAAGAGGATTCAACTAATCTTGATCTTGGAATTGATATCTGAATGTTGCTGACATTCAACTTCCAGATTTGTTTGCTAGCTTTAATTTTGAAGAATAGTTCTAGTTTTATTTTTGAAGTGATTTAAGAATGGAGTTTTAAAATTCAATTTTCAGTTTGGTAAATGATTCTTGTAAGAGGTCTAACTGATATTGGTTTATAACACTGCTTATCTTATTCACTGTGTGATTTAAATTGAAATTACTTTGGACTGTTGTGATTGTACAAATTCTTTGAAGCAATATTCTTGTAAGGGAATGTAGGATTATAGTCAATCATCAACACTCTGCTTTTGTTAGTCTGCAACTAGAATTCCATAGGATTTGTTTCTCTTAGATTGATGTTTAAATGATTTAAAAGGATAATAAAGGATCTTTTGTAGAAAGCATTGTTAATTTAGTCCATTAGGTAGCCGTTAGAATTTTAGAGCCTTCTAGATCTATATATTTTAGGTAAGCACCTCTAAGTGTACTTTCCTGGGTTGATAAAAGAATTAAGAGCTTAACTTGCCTTGGTAAGTTGGGACCAAACATTTTGGCACCGTTTCCGGGGAGGTGCAACTAGAAAGACTAAAAAAAATAAAAAATAAAAAATCAACAAAACAACAAAAACATAGAATTAAATTTAAATTTCAGTCATGCTTATTTATGTCTAGGTTTAGGGATGAAAAAGGCAGATTTAAAAGAAACCCCCCAACAACTAATCCACCATTAGGAGCAGAGTCATTAGAAAGGATTGAATACACAACTCCAATAGGAAAGGTTACAGCAGCACAACTTGAGGAAAAAGTGAAATCAGGCCAAAGACTCACCCTTATTGAAAGACAAATTCTAATAGCCCACGAATCAAAGAGAAGAAATCTACTTGAAACTTCTACAGTAGTGAAATCTGAAGGGAGTAGCACAAAAATCCAACAACCTAGTCCTGAAGAAATTTTTCTTCAAGAACTAAAACAAGAAGAAGAGGCAGAAACCTTAGATAAATCACAAATTATGATGGCTGAAGAGGGAGGAGGATCTAGAGGACCTACACCTGAACAACTGAGAGAATATGAGAGACAAATGGAAGAAAGGAGAAGAAGAAGGGAGAATGAAGCAAAACAAAACAATGATACTCTATTTGGAGGAAATCAAAATCCGCCAGAAATAGAGGAATCCACATTTAAATTTCCAATTCAAGATAGAGGAGAGCAAATGGATGAGGAAATTAAAATGAAAAACATACCACCATCTGTACTACCAAATTTCTATGGGATGGCATCTGAAGACCCAGACTCATTTTTATTCGAATTTGACATAGTATGCCGAACCTATGGATATACCGATGATGCTCATAGACTTCACCTTTTTCCTGCTACCTTAAAAGCAATAGCACTTAGGTGGTTTATGGGATTAGGTGAACATTCAATCACTAGTTGGGATGATATGAGAAAATTCTTTCTGAAAAAAGTATCAACCTTATTGTCAATCAAAAGATTCCAAAGATGAAATCTTTGCAATGACTCAACAAGAAGACGAGACCTTAGAGGAATACTTAGAAAGATTCTCATACAATCTACAAAAATCAAAACATAGGACTATGTCAATTGAGCTTATTCGAACAATCTTTCTTAAAGGCATCCAGGATGAGTATTTAGATGATCTTAATCTCATGGGTAAAGGGGACGTTTCCAACTTACCTTTTGAGGAGATTGCCGAATTATGCCAAAAGTACTCTAGGAGTAGGACAAGAAGTAAAAGAGCCATGACATCAAAAATCACAAAATCAGCTACAGGAAACATAACTAGAGCTGAACTAGGCAACTTATTTGAGGATTTCAAAACAGACCTTATGAGTACTTTGGGAAACCAAATAGATACCTTGAAAACAAAGAAAAGACAAGATGAAAAAGAACTAGAATTATCTATATATTGTCCCAAATGCAGGAAGAAACATGCTTTGAAAGAATGTCCCTTAGACAACGTGCAAATTTGTGGGTTTTGTACAGACAACCATGACACTAAAGACTGTACAAAGATGAAAATTTTGCAGAATTACAATTTGGAAGCTAGTGCAGAAATGGAAAACATGTATTTCATGGGAGCTAGAAGACCATGGCAACCAAGACCCCCAGGTATGTATCAAAATCCAAATGCAGCAAATTATAACATGCCTGTTCAAAACTCTTGGAATGTTCCTATGCCATGGCAAAACTGGCCTAACCAACAACAGCAAACATTCCCACAACAAGGATGGAGAGGATATTCTTTTCCTCAACAATTTGCTCAACAACAATCCCAGCCATATCAACAATTTGCTCAACAACAATCCCAACCATATCAACCATATTCCCAACATTATCAGTCACAATATTCTCAGCCATACCCACAACAATACCCTCCGCAACCAGTACCTTATCAACAACAAAATCCTCAACAAGCATTACCTGCTCCCCCACAAATAAATTCACCTCAGCTACAACTACCATCCAACCAACCACCTCGACCCACACAGTTACCAGCTCAGCCCATAGCTAACCCAAACAACCGAATAGACAGACCAACTTATAGCGTAGATGAGGGACCTTCATACCCAACTCTACCATTGCAAAACATCGAACTAAGGTCAGGTCGAACATTGCAAAAAGAACCTTCCCCTGCTCAAACATAGTTACAACAAGAAAAACAAAAAGAGGAAGAAGAAAATCAACAACGTAGCAAACAAACTGAACCAATACAAAACAATTTGGAACAAAATCAACAAATCAAAACACTCCAACCACCTCCATTTCCAGAACGATTACTTCAACCAAGATCACCCACACCATTGCCACAATTTGATGTTCTTGATGAATTGAGGAATGTATATATCAAAATTCCATTACTCCAGGCAATCAAGGATATCCCGATTTATACCAAAGCAATCAAAGAACTATGTCTCAAGAAACCTGCAAAGAAAAGATTTGACCCAAAAACAATACATGTCATAGGTAACTTAGCAGGCTTGATGTCAAATATTATTTCAATGGAGAAATATGTCGACCTAGGCATACCAAGAGTCACGACCATTATCAACAAAATTTCAATTCCAAACACTTTGATAGATTTAGGAGCTACAATAAACGTTATGACATTAGACACAATGAAAACTTTGCAGCTAACAAAATTGCAGACAACCCCAATTGTTTTGGAATTAGCTGATCGTTCTAAAGTCATTCCTGAGGGGGTGCTAGAGGATATAATTGTCTCACTAGATTCTTGGGAGTATCCAGTCGATTTCTTGGTACTCCAGCCCAAATCAAACTTAGGAGGACATCCGATTATACTTGGCAGACCCTGGTTGGCAACTGCTGATGCATTTATTGGATGTAGATCTGGTAATATGATCATTTCTAGAGGGATAGAACGAAAACAACTTACCTTGTACCCATCAGCACAAGCCCCAACTATAACACATAACTTATGGCTTGATGACAAGTACAATGATCAGGAAGAAATATACTCTGTGCTAAGCATAAACCAAATGTATGATATTGAGGAAAACAACAATGCAAATTTAGTGGAAATGTTTATTTCCCAACCTGAGGTTTCGGAAGAGTTGAGAAATGAACAATACATTACTGCAGATTATATGTTGGCACAAAGTTTTCAAGAAACCTGTACGATGTACTCATTGAAAGCAATATTTGATGAAATTTTTCCAATCAATTCCATTACAAATACACAAAGCAAGACTATAGAAATCAGTCCCGGAAAAACATTGAACATTGGGGCATTTCTAGAGACATCTCAAGAACAAAAACTGATTCATTTGTTGAACAAATACCAAAAAGCATTCGCTTGGGACTACACAGATATGCAAGGAATTCACCCAGAAACCTGCACTCACCACATTTATATGGACACTAGCATTCAGCCACTAAGGCAGCCACAAAGGAGAATGAACCCTATGCTTAAAGAAATTGTCAGAGATGAATTGCAAAAGTTGTTAAAAGTAAAATTCATATATCCCATTTTTGACAGCCAATGGGTATCACCACTAGTAATAGTACCCAAGAAAAATGGTAAGTGGTGAGTTTGTGTTGACTACAGAGAGCTAAACAAAGCCACCCTTAAAGACTATTTCCCATTGCCATTTATTGACCAAGTATTGGATACTTTAGCTGGGAAAAAGTCATTTTCCTTCTTAGATGGCTTTAGCAGGTACAACCAGATCAACATAGCCTTAGGAGACCAAGATAAAACAACATTTACCTATCCTTGGGGAACATATGCTTACAACGTGTTACCATTTGGCCTGTGTAATGCTCCAGCAACATTTCAGAGAGCAGTATTAGCTATTTTTGCAGATCTGGTCCATGAATGTGTTGAGGTATATATGGACGATTTTTCAGTATATGGTGACTCCTTTGACCACTCTTTGCAAAATCTTGAAAAAGTTTTACAACGATGTATAGAAACAAACTTGTCCTTAAGCAACGAAAAATGTTATATGATGGTGAATGAAGGAATAGTCTTAGGGCATCATATCTCATCCAAAGGAATTGAAGTAGATCAAACCAAAATACAAATCATTGTTGAATTGCCAATTCCAACAAATCAAAAAGATGTAAGAAGTTTTCTTGGTTATGCAAGCTATTATAGGTGATTTATTGAAAATTTTAGTAAAATAGCTTTGCCTTTGTTTAAACTTCTTGCCAAGGATGTAACTTTTGATTGGAATGGTAATTGTCAAATTGCTTTTGATAAGCTCAAAGAAAAATTATCCACTGCTCCAGTTTTGAGAGGACCTAATTGGACACTACCTTTTCATATCTCAACTGATGCATCTGACACTGCAGTGGGGGCTTCATTAGGCCAAAAAGAAGATGGTTCAACATATGCCATCTATTTCATTAGCAAGAATTTGACACCTGTAGAATTTAATTACATAGTTACAGAAAAGGAAATGCTTGCAATAATACATGCAGTGAACAAATTTCGCCACTACATAACTGGATATGAGGTCCTAGTTCACACTGATCACTTTGCCATTCGATATTTAATGAACAAACCTATTATTAATGGCAAGATCACCAGGTGGTTACTCTTATTGCAGGAATTCAATATCACCATACTGGATAGACCCTGAAAAGAAAACCAGGTAGCAGACTACTTTTCTAGACTTCAAAATCCAGGTGAAACTGTCCAAGTTGAAGATTCATTTCCTGATGAACATTTGTTTGCAATTTCAGTTTCAACACCATGGTATGCTGATTTAGCTAACTACTTGTCCACAGGAAAAGTGCCACCATCATTCAACTCAAAGGAAAAGAAAAGGTTGATCAAACAAAGCACAAGATACTCATGGATTAATGGTGATTTATTTTACACTGGTTATGACATGATTATTAGGAGATGCATTAGAGAGGATGAAATAATTGATGTACTAACCTCTTGCCATGATCAACCTTGTGGTGGCCATTTTGCAGCAAAGAGGACAACGCACAAAATTCTTAGCCTTGGCTATTATTGGCCATCAATTTTTAAAGACACAAAGAAGTATGTAAGAAGTTGTGACAACTTCCAGTGCATGGGATGACCAACTACCTCTGACGAAATGCCACTCCAGCCGCAAGTGCATCTAGAGCCATTTGAAAAATGGGCTCTTGATTTTATCGGTCCCATCAATCCACCATCCAAAGGTAAGAAGTACATTCTTGTGTGTACCGACTATGTCACTAAATGGGCTGAAGCAAAGGCACTGGTGAGGGCAACTGAACAAACAGTGGTCAATTTCCTATTTGAAGAAATTTTTGTTAGATATGGAGTGCCTAGAGAGATAGTCATAGACCAAGGGACTCAATTCACATCAAGACTGGTTCAAGAAATAACAGAGAAGTACCAAATCAAGCATAGAAGAAGCATGCCCTATCATCCACAGGCCAACAACCAAGTGGAGTCTACAAACAAAACATTAGAAGGCATCATGACAAAAACAGTGGCCACAAATAGGAAGAATTGGGCAGACAAGCTCAATGAAGCACTTTGGGCATATAAGATTACTTGGAAAGATACAATAGGGTTCTCACCCTACCAGCTAGTCTATGGTAAAGAGGTCATGCTGCCAATAGAATTCCAAATACACACATATAAATTGGCAGCAGACCTAGGGATGGACCTTTCAGAAGCTCAGCAAGAAAGGATCATGCAGTTAAACCAGCTTGATGAAATGAGACAAGAGGTTGTGCAAAGGACAACAATGATTCAGTAGCAAAGAAGACAATGGCATGACAAGATGATTAAGAAGAAGGAATTTCAAATTGGCGACTGGGCATTGCTCTTCGATTCCAAATTTAAGGATCATAAGGCTAAATTCACTACTCACTAGATGGGGCCTTATGAAATCCTTGAAATCTTTGAGAATGGATCAGTCAAAGTAACATCAATAGACCAAGAAGGACAGACATATCTTGTCAATGGACACAGGCTTCGAATCTACCATAAGCCTATTGACAGAGAAGATTTTATGAGAATTGTTTCACAGGAAAAGGAAGTACAGCTACTACAACAGTCAGCTGTAATATCCAAACCTTAATTTGTTTTGATTTCAGAATATAAAATATAAAAATATATCATAAAAAAAAACATTAAAAAACAACAAAAATAATAATGTTTAGCTATGAAAACCAGATAAGGCATAGTCTAAACATGAATTCCTGTGAGAAAACCAAGAAATTGGCTTGCAAGAATTCTTAGTTTTTAAATTTTGAAGTACAAGAATCAAAAAGGAAAAGTCATTTTAAATCTTAAAGAGCAAAGGACGGGAGAAGGAAGCCTGAACTTGTTCATGCTTTCCTATTTCCTATCTTCAGCAGAAAAAGGTTTGTCTTCATTTTCAGCAAGATTATCAGAACATATCTCAGAAGGGACCTGTATCATTCATTCTTCTGAAGGGACCTGTTATCATTCAATTCTCAGCAAGGGACCTGTTATCATTCATTCTTTAGAAGGGACCTGTTATCATTCAATTCTCAGCAAAGGACCTGCATTCATAACTTCTCAGAAAAGACCTGTTCAGAAGAAAATTTGTCATCATTTTAAGGTAAAGGCTCTGTTTTGAGTACATTTTTACAATGGGATCTGTTCAAAGGAAAATTACATCAGCAACAAGAAATATTACATTCAAGATGAAGAAAATCACAAAGAAGAGGCTAGCAACAAGAAATTCAAGAGAAGACTGGAACTTTAAGCAGACAAACATTTTATGGACACCATTACATTCTGCCAAACAGCAAGCTCCAACACAGAGATATTAAAGGGCTGTAAGAATTGTCATTTTAAGTATTTAATTTCTTTTATTAATTTCAAATTTTTGATGATGAATTGTGATAATTATTGATTTTAGTTTCTAAATACCTAGCCTATCCTATATCATTCATTCTTTTATCCTAAGTCCTACCCTTTTACCTACACCCTGTAACTATAACCATTTCCTATTTTACCTTGTAACTATAACCATTTCCTATTTCTGAACATATATTCCTATTTGTATATATCATATTCCTTAATCCTGTATAAACAATTTTAATCAACCCATAGTCATGGATACCAACAGACCTATCTAAACTAAGACTGATTGCATACTTAAGGATTGAATTTTCAAAGAGCTCAAGTCATAAAACAGAGGATTTATCAGCTACAGTGCAGGGCATGAAGGATTTACGAAATTTGTATGGTTTTCAACCTACAAATTTCATTTTTAAAGCACGAAATGACTAAGGGTAAGTGATCAAAAGATTTGCGGTCCAATCAACAAGTCATCATAATTAATACTCTCATAATCTGAAGACCGTAAAATAGGACACCAAAGGTTATCATTTGAATATGAGCCATTATAGCCATTTACGCTGCCAGGACTCCATAGACATCATAGCAACTTACGCTGCCAGGACTTCATAGCTATCATAGCCATTTATGTTGTCAGGACTCCATACCCATCATAGCAATTTACGCTGCCAGGACCTTGGAAACATCATAAACACCTGCGTGCAAGTCATTTCACCGCTGCCAGGATTCCAAAGATATCATTAAAAACCCTTGAGACAGGCTGCGTGGAGAAATTTGGGATTTAATACATAAGCAGGCCGTGAACGAAGGAAGAAAATGCATTCCCTGTAGAAAACGCTTGCCCTGAAGGTTAAACGTTGGTTTTATAAAACAAATAGTGTTTTATGCGTATGTTGACAATAACACTGTCAACATACGTAGGCACGACATTCACCAGAATTAAACTGAGGGAGATTTCGGCTTTATTGGCAGCGTCCTCCAGGGGTTACGCATACAAATTGGGCCCAGGTAGTTGATTTACCATAAACTCTGGTAAAAAAAAAAAAATGTTTGTTTTATAGCAAGAAGGACTGCAGTCATTTTTTTTTACAGTATGGTAGAATTTTTTTACAAACTGTAAATTCCTTTCAAATACAGGATAACAACATAGTTTTTCCTTTCCTCTTATGGAAAATCGGGCAGAACCATTACAGTTTGACCCTTCCAGATATCATAAAGATTGTGTAGAGATACTTAGGGAAAAATGTTGGCTGTCATTTTTAGAAAAACACAGTGGGCATAACAAGCAAACAACAAAAGAATTTGCTTCTTCATTTAATGGGGAGAGGGTAGCTGTAGGCAACCTGTCATTTAGGGTCTCGGAGGACACCATTGCTCAAGCAATTGGTATAAGCCCAGAAGGAGAAAAATATTTTAAAACCAAACAATTTAAGGAGAAAACATGGGCACCTTTTATATCCAGGTCAAGATTATCAGCAGTTGATTGGAAATCAGGGATCCCTAGAAGCTGGTTAATCCATCCATGGGATGAGATGGTTTATATAATTCAAAAATTTATAACTTGTGAAGGTAGATTCTGTGTTGTATTCCTCTATCATATTAAGTTGTTGATGCATCTGAGAGGAGATTGTACTATAAGTCTGCCCTATTTTCTTTTACAAAGCCTGACAAAAATGTCTAAGACTATGCAGAAGCAAAGGAAGAATAAGGATACAAGTTTACATCATTTTGGCTTGATAAAAATTTTGATTGAAGCTGAATTACAAAAGATAGGTATAACATGGGAAAAATTCTTGATCACTAATGACTTTGTCACTGATGAGGAACAGAGAGAGTCACAAGAAGGACAACAAAATTTACAGGAGCAACAACATGTAGAACTAGTGATTGATGTAGATGCCATAGAGGAAAAATTTTCAGAATTTAGACAAAGCAATTCCATTCCATCCACCAGTAGTGTCAAGACAAGAAGGATGGTGAGAGAAGATGCTGAAAAAGCCAACCAAGACAAAATTTTTACTGCTTACACAAGAAAATCCAGGAAAAGAAAGTTTGGCCAGCAAAGGAAAGTTTTGGAGGAGGATGATGTCCTACAACAAGCACAATATGACTATGTACAGGGATTGGAAGATAAAGACAAAGAAACAGAGCAACAGAAACAACAGGTTTCAGGTAAAAAGAAAAGAAGATTGGAGAAAAAGGTTGAGAGGTTACAACAAGAGCTCAAGGAATCAGAAGTGTTAGAAAGAGTAATAAAAGCAGAAAATGAGGCACTTAAAATACAAAGCAAAAAGCTTCAAGCAGAGAATGAAAAACTGAAGAAGAAAGTCAAGAAACTCTCAACCTATAAAGTACAAATTTGTAGAAAGGCCTACAAACTTTACCAACAGAAGAAAGAAATTAAGACAAAGTATCAAATCCTGATAACAGAACATGAAGCACAAATGAAGATAAATGCTCTACTTGAAGCAGCAGAGGTAGAGGTAGCAGCAGAAGACAACACTTGACAGGTTAGGACTTGGTTGCATGAGGACATGCAAATTCTTAGGTTCGGGAGGATGTTGGTATCTAAATTTGACTAACCATTCCACTTCAAATTCATCTTTTAACCATCATTCTTGGCCATTTAACCTTTATTATTCAACAATAATCCTTAGAAACTAAGTCATATGTTGTCATTTTCGTTATTTTAAGCTTGGGATTAATATTTGAAATTTTTATATTTAAATGACATTTTTCAGAAAAATCACAGGAAGTTGTAACAACCTGTGATTGCTTTATTGATTGACATGTTGCAGCACAGGTGGGAAAATTCGAAGACTATGGGCATAAAGTACAATGTACAAGGATGGTGAAACAACTATTCATTTTCAGTTTTGGAGAAAACAAGTGTCCAGTCAAAGCTGGTCAAACCCAGCCACTTCATCACTTTTTCCTGATTTTTGTGCACAAGATATTTTCCAGTTTTAGAATTTTTGCATAAATGGAGGAACAGACCTAAATTCGACCTCCTTGGGATGTAATTAATAGAATATTTTTAGTATTATATGGAGAAACAATAGTTGTTTTTGTTAGAAGATTCACGATAAATAACCCATATGGGAAAACTATGTTTTAGAATGGTTTTTATGAACATATGAGAAGACAACTTGTGTATCTTTGATTCCAGACTTAATACAAACTTCTTCAGCAATTTTATGTCTCAAGATTTAGTAGCTACACTCTTCTGAATCATCTCCTAGTGTGCTTGTGGAGTGCTGAAGGGCCCTCATCACTTTGCTGGTACACTTTATCTTTACTCTGTTTTTCCTACTAGCTGCAAATTCGAATTTAGCAGTTAATCATTTCATGTTCAGAGTTAAAGTTATGTTAGCAGAATTATCAGTTAAAGAGAACTTGAATTTGTTGTGAAGAGAGAGCCTTGTAAGAGGATTCAACTAATCTTGATCTTGGAATTGATATTTGAATGCTGCTGACATTCAACTTCCAGATTTGTTTGCTAGCTTTAATTTTGAAGAATAGTTCTAGTTTTATTTCTGAAGTGATTTAAGAATGGAGTTTTAAAATTCAATTTTTAGTTTGGTAAATGATTCTTGTAAGAGGTCTAACTGATATTGGTTTATAACACTGCTTATCTTATTCACTGTGTGATTTAAATTGAAATTACTTTGGACTATTGTGATTGTACAAATTCTTTGAAGCAATATTCTTGTAAGGGAATGTAGGATTACAATCAATCATCAACACTCTGCTTTTGTTATTCTGCAACTAGAATTCCATAGGATTTGTTTCTCTTAGATTGATGTTTAAATGATTTAAAAGGATAATAAAGGATCTTTTGTAGAAAGCACTGTTAATTTAGTACATTAGGTAGCCATTAGAATTTTAGAGCCTTCTAGATCTATATATTTTAGGTAAGCACCTCTAAGTGTACTTTCCTGGGTTGATAAAAGAATTAAGAGCTTAACTTGCCTTGGTAAGTTGGGACCAAACAACAGCTTTAACAGATATGGCAGATCACGAGGCCTTGGAGGAACGACTCGCACAGCTAATGGAGCTCGAAGAGGACCGATTCTTAGCAGGATTCCATCAACAAGTAGAGAAAGAACACGAAAAATCATGGCATGATTGCCACATCAAGCTTCACACAATCTAGGTAAATGACTTTATCCTGTTATATGATAGTAAATTCACTAAATTTCTGGGTAAATTCCAGATGCATTGGTTAGGGCTAGATATTGTCAAAGGGATTACAAATGGGAGCGCAGTTCAGCTCATGAAACTAATTGGGGAACCCTTCTCGGGAAGAGTGAATGGGAGCTGATTGAAGTTGTATACAGGGGATCCTGTGTAATGACTATATGGAAGAAGGATAGTCTTAGTGCTCCAGGAAGTTGCAAGAGAGTGCAGGACTATAAACTACACTATCTGGTGTGAAGGAAAAAGCAGCGAGCATGCTGCGCGGAGAATGACAAAGATGCAACCAGTGAAGTTGTGCTTAGGATGTTGCGCCAAAAGGGAAGGTACCCCTCAGCGTAGCAAGAAATGGCTGTTGGAGTTACTATTCATGACTTGATGGCTTGAAGACGGTTAAGTGGAGCAGGGTGGTGGAAATTAAGGCAAAAATATTTGAAGATCTTCTGCCAAAACAACATTTATTATTAGACGTTGGGGGGAACAGTCAGATTAGAATTCCAAACCCCCTATAAATTACATGTGCTGGTCCAACAGAGAACACTTTGCGTTCTAAGATTTGTTGCTAAATTCTGTTTTTTGTCGCCTATGAGCCAAGCATTCTGGGAAGAATTTCTGTCATAAGCAAACGTCTCTCCCGTAGTCTGCGAATTAATTATGGAGAGAATGATTGCCACTAACCCAGCTGAAGCCCTGAGTTCAGAAGTAGCTATGTCCAACACACCAGGACCAAAAGTGTCGAGTGTTAAGGCCACACCTGCGGTGCCCCCAGCGCCAAGGTCGCCTAGGCTGAAACAAACTGAGACGAAAGACAAACAACCTGCAATGAAAGAAAAGCCACCAGCAGTGAAGGAAAAGCAAAAGAAGCTAGTGTCAATGCACACATCACCAAGGAAGCATACCAAAACATAGGCAAAGCAAAAGAAAGATAAGAAGCCAGAGACAATAGTGGACCTGGAGGCGGAAGAATCCACAGGAATAGAGGATATTGATGCTGAAGGAGTGGAACCCATGACGAGACTACCTAAGTATATCCCTCCACAGAAGGGAAAAGAAAAGGTCATGAAGGACCCTAATACCGAGAAGTTTACGATATCCACGCCCCTACTGCCTGAGCAGGTCCCCTCTGAAGGCCCTCAACTCACACAGATCCCATTGTTAAAAATGGAGGATTGGGACCTCGTGGACCATGCTAAATTCCCACATTTGGCCATGGATAAATATATGTGGAAGGTCTATTATGAAGAAACGAGTGTTACAGCTTTGGAGACGATGGACTAGGTCTGAGGTGTCAAGCAATTAGGGTTTCTCAATCTGTTGTTGGTACCACATTTTCACTACACCCCCATTAATACAATCCGTGTGCACTAGCTCCTTACATTAGTGCATGATGGGTGCTTATGGCTAGGAGCGCCTATCCCCATAACAGACATGTTGATTCACAAAATCATGTGGCTGCCCTACAAATGCATCAACCTTACCAAGGAGTTTGGAGTGAAGACTAGAGAGAAAGATATTGCAGACGAAATGAAGAAGTATTACAGCCTCCTCAATAAGTCACAAGGGTATTCCATTCTTTCCATAACAGACCAAGAAATTCAATTTACTGCCTATATTTTAGAAGGGAAGGTTATGAGAAAATGTTGTGCGAATGAAGTTTCGATGCCAGTAGTTTCCCTTGCTGCACAGTGCATGAAAGGCGTACAATTTAATTGGGAAAGGTACCTTTTGTCAGGAGTTCTTAGTGAACTGCCGAGAAGCCCAAGAAGAAACCAAGTCATTCCACTATGCTTGGCTTTTGCTGTCAATTGTGCTCGTTCCATGGAGATTGTCAGAGGATAGTCAATTTCCTCCGCTTGAGGAAGGATTGCCGGAGGCAGTGAAATTCGCCTCCTTATGGTCTACAAAGGATGCCGTGTGGATTACAGAGACAAATATATTTTGGAATCTTGTGGAAATGGATCTCCATATGGCAATCAATCAGCATGCAAGGTTGTCTCGAACCTTGTTCATGTAGTTGTCAGCCTACACGGTGTTCTAGGCTGACTTCCACAGAGTCTATATCCAAGCACAAACGGATCCAGAGTAGAAATGGCATCAGTTACCCTATTTGGTGTCAGAAACAGATGTGCAGGAGGTCATAGGATTATGGCCTAGAGAGAGGTGTACCCCGTCAGAAGTAGATGTTGGAACAAGCACGGGAGCGGGAAATTATTTTGTGCAGAAAAGAAAGGAGGCAACTAAACAAGTTGCATGTACCCTAGCAGAACATATAAATAAGGAAGCTGCAAAAAAGGCTCACATGGAGCAAGAATGTGTTGTTAAGGAGCAGGTGGAGCAAGAGCAGCACGATTCACAGACAGGTGATAAGTCACCTTTGCTAGAGACAGACGCAGAAGAGATTTTAGGACAAAGCGACAGTGATGTTGACGGGAATAACACCCCCTTCATTTTGAAACGATGTGGCACAAAGAAACATGGTGGAACGAGAAAGCAAAAATATGATAGAACACGGGTTGATCCCATGGTATTAACAGAAAGCGATCTCGATGAGATTGATGATAAAATTTTGGACATCACCACAAAAGTGCTATAGTAATTTAAGAAACAATACATGCAGATGCTTGGGGGCATCCAGAAGGATCTATGTGAGTTGTAGCTCCAAGAAGCCAGGATCCAGGAAGATGTTGTGAAAGAAAGCGACGTGCAAGCCAGTTTGGCATGAGGAAAGAATATAGTTGTGAAGCTGGCCTGGCCGCAGGACGTTTGAGCCTTCCCCTTATCTCAGGGGTTAGTCCATGCAAAAATAGATGAAAAACGTGTGATGATTCACAAAGTCACAAACATGGGACTAAACCTTGTTGCACTGTCACTTGAGTCTTTACATGCATTACATCAGGGGATCGTGGAAGAGCTCAAGATTATAGAACAATGACCACTCACTGCCGTCAGTGAGTTTAAAGTCAACAATCAGTAACTGTTCATTGAAAAGATGCAGGCTCTGAAGGAAAAGGAGGCCCTACGGGAACATAATTCATGTCTAGAGTCAGCAGTAGTGGAGGCATGTAAGGCAGTTCCTGAACTGCACATCTCGGAGGATGCACAATCGAAAGCAAAAATTAGAAAATTAGTCGTTGGTGTGCGTGAGGCTAAAGCAGAAGTTGGACGAGTAACTTTTGAGTTCAACGTGAAGATTGCAGAGCTGTAATTAAATTTATAGTCCACGACTCCAATGGAGCAGCGTGGAGTCGCAATTCAAGAGGGCATGGCTACCTTGGATATCACAGTCACTGACTGTGCGACATTGTTTGATCAAACTATGGAGCTGTTGACCACTCTGCAGGAGGATGCGAACCTGCAAAAATTAAACACAGAGGTACAGGAGATGAAATGCCAATATAATGAGGTCAGGGTGATTGCACACACCCTAGCTCTAGCACAGCGCCTTTCCAAGTTATAGGAAGGAAAGAAACTACTAACACATGTAGAGGAAACTCAGAAGAAAGAGGCCTTACTAAAAGTCAAGATGAAGCCTTGGTTGAATAAGTTTTATTAGATCACGCTCTCCATTCAAGATAATCTTAAGGGACTACAACAGATGTAGTAGATGATGAGGTTAGCAGTAGAAGGACCAGCCACTAAAAACTTGGTCGAAGAGGTTCAACAGGCAGCAGCAAAAAGCAATGCTGAAGTTGGAGTGATCTAGATGGAGCTGGGGGATCTTTGCAAAAAGATCGCGGTGCTAGCAGAGTGACTCGAGGGCGAGTCATGATCTTTGTGTTGGTGGCCTATTAGGATGGGGTCCCTTGGGTTATATTGGGGTTAATATAACCCAAATTTTGGTACAATTTTGTAAATAATGTAAAGTCTCCATGATTTGTGGATGCAGAGCGCATAGATGAATAAGATTCAAAGGGTCTTAACCCATTTTTTTATGTAAAGTTTTGAGTCGGTTTTGAGATTCACCCATGGTCCACGAACCATGGAATTGTATGAAAAAATTCTATAAATAGTGAGTCTTAGTGGAAGAAAGTAGTAGCGAAGAACGAAAAAACGAAGAAGTAGAAGGAAGAAAGGGCACTGGGTCTAACATAGGAAGGCTATGCTTCATGTGCTTAGAAAGGGAAAGAAATTCTCCATAACTGAGTGCACAGAGGCCTAGGTAGAGTCTGCAGCTGAGTGCACAGACCCTTGCAGTTGTGTGCGCAGGGCAGTTTTGAGTTTGTAATCTGTGAATTGAGATCAATAAAGACAAGTTTCTGAAGAATTATTGTGTATTTCTATTCATATCTATTTATGCTATGTGCCATTGATGAATGACTTGTATTATGAATTATTGATTGAATGTTATGTGATTCTCTTGAATAAGTCTTAATAATGTACGCAATGCATGTTTAAATACATTCGCAAAAAATCTGGTGACTGCTTTTATGTTTATTAATAGCTTAAGTGGATCTACGTGGACATCATGTTATATTACTTTCGGATGCATGTAAGTAGCTAAATCTATTGTTAAAGGTCTGTAATGACTGATCACAGACCTTCGTGAAGGTTTGAAGGATGTTTAATAGAGTTTCACTAAGGTGCCCTAAGGGTTTACCGATCTGCGTGAATGCAAATCCAAGGCATTGGAAGACATCACACTAGTCTTTGGATGTAGAAACTTGGTTCTTGCATCCCCCCATACTGCTTTAGGTGAGACTACAGCTTGCACTACGTGGGTTTTTTATGAAAGGGCCAGTAGTGTAGGGTCTTTTTGGTTGGCACAACTAACTCTGAACCTGGAACAGGACACCCTAAGCCAACAAACATCCACCAGATTGGTCTCTTCCCAACTTGTCCAGGGCTCTAGGTATTCCATCTGAACCCACAACCTCTAGGAACCCAAGCTGTTCCAAGGTTCCAAAGATCATATCCCAACCCACAGCTATATGGAACCTACAAACCAATCAGAAAACCAAATGGGGAACCCACTACACCATGGTTATCTAGGAAATGGAAAGGAAAGGTTGAAACCACTTTCACTCCAAGAAAATATCCATGCAAATGAAAACAAATGACCAAGGAACCACATGCATATAACATGCATCCAAAAACTAGCAAGGAAATCGCACATGCAACATGTTACCTGCTAAGTATCCCTGTTGTAGCTATTGATCCAACCTTCTCTTATGTTGCCCACCAATTCCTTGCTTGTCCTTCACTTTATTTCTCCAAGTCCAAGTGAATGCTAAAATGCTTCAAGAATGTTCTAAGTGTGAAAGAGTATAAGAGAGCAAAGCTAAAATTAACAAAAAGTTGCGAATTGTTTCTCTTATTCCTTTTTATCGTTGATGTCTCTTTTTTTCTTCATTTTTGTTCATTTTTCCCCTTATTTCCCTTGCATGCAAATTTGTGTCTCTTCACCTTCCTTTTCTCCTATTTTCCTTTATTTTCATAATTAAATGCCATTTATTGCCTCTTTTCCTTTGTCAATTCCTTTGCCAATTACATAGCCATTAAAACCACAAGTGATACCCACTATAATCTTTTCCCACCATTCAACTTGGAATATGTGTCCCATGACCTTGGTTTTATTTTTTTTATATGGGAAATCAACTAGGGGTTGTTACATTCAATTTTTTGACATGTTTTTTGCATGGATTATATTAGAGAGATTACTACTGTAGCATTAGTGTGTGATTTTTGTATGCCCACTAAAATTTTGTTAGGGATGGTTGAGTGTGTTGTAGATATTGTAGATCATAGATCATATTGTTGCTTGTGATTGGTGTTGCAGAAATTTGTATATGTCGCCATGGACATATTTGTCTGTAGCTATTATCATCTGCAGATGAGGTTGGGTTGATGTATTGGTTGAGATTGTTTTGTGGATATTGATTGTGTTGGAGAGAATTGTGTTGCAAGTGATTGTATTTAGTTGATGATATTAGTGTATGTTGTGAGTCTAGTGTGAAAATTCGATGAAATGAGGCTCAGGACTGTGTTGATTTGAGGATATGGGACATAACTTAAAATAGATTAAATGAGGTCCATGAGATGCACTTGAAGGTTGGGACCTTTAGTGAGCAAGAGGTGGCTTGCGTATTCATGGTGTGGAAACATCCATTAGGTAGTTACCTGAGAACTTGGGAGCATTGGCTTTCATCTAGTTGTGGTTTAATAATGTTTTATGGATAAATTCCTTCTGCATACAGAAGTAATCTCTCTAGACCTAGTGGCTTAGCCTAGAAATAACCAAGACAAAATTGTGATGCTTTCCTTATAGATGTTTGAAATATTGGAAGAAAACCTACTTCGAATCCAATGCAAGCTTCCTCCTTCTCTTTACTTTTTAGCTCCAGTGCCAACTCCAATTTCTATAAGTGGAAGCCACAAATCATCCAAAACAAGCAAGGGAACAATTTGTACAAAATAGCATATACAAACATCTCTAAACAAGAAGTCAAGGATTCATGTTCTACATATGCATGAATAAGACATATTGTATAGGAGAAACAATGCACTTTTGTATTAATAATGGTAGGAAAATATTACAACCCTTGCAAGCCTTGACCTTGTGAATCTCTCCCAACTATCTTGTCCTTCCTTTTCCATAATGGTAAGCCTTCAATCACACATAAAACACATGGATGGATTATCGACCTCTAGACACAAATGAGCAGCATAAGGGGATAATTAAAGTCTCCAAAAGCCAACCCAAACTGTATGGTAGAGGTTGCATTTGTAGGGTAAATGAGGTGGTTTTGGATTTACCATTCTAGGGCTTAGATCCACATTATAGGGAGGTAACTTATAGGAGATAAGAGATAAGACCTTGATAGTAGGATTTCAAGATCTGATCCAACAATAAATTGTTAAAACCACTTTTGAAGCTAATAGAGAGAGAAAATTCAAAATTAATTTTTATTTTTCCTCATTTCGAGGTGTTCATCGCACTTTTTGGGAAGGAAACCTGCACTTACCAACACAAGTTTCATGTGTGAAAACTATGCCATCGCAGGTTGTCTGAAAGACAAGTGCGTTGATCCAAAAAATTATGGGTTTTATCCAATGTAATCCAAGATTCTTGCAACTTCTAGGAAGGGAATGATTTTGGCTTTGTAGGGGATGATTACAAAGTGACAATGGATGATGATAAATCCATGTTCAGGGACATTTGTTTGGATACGAAAAAATGACCTATAACAGGTTACCCCCTAAAGTACAAAGCCAGGAGATATGGTTGAGGACTAAATTGATTTACCATGTGAAAGTTATGGATCAAGAATCGAATGGTTAAGACCACCAATTGACTATTACAATAAATTATCATCATGATATCACTATTGAGGTAGGCATACCCATACTCAACGTATAATCTAGTTTACATGTATAATGATCAAAGTCACATCCATTCATGACATATTATGGACCCGTGCTTGGATGACTCTTTATATTACCATAGCCATCATACTTTGTAGATATTGTATGAATCCCGAAATTGTATCTTGGATGGATGAAACTAGATCTGGGGTCTTCTACCTCGTCACTCAATAATACGAGTCTAACCAGTTAAATAGATGTGTTGGAATTGAGAATGGTAGACACCATCTGATTACTTGGGAATGATGAAAGTCGTTGACAAATGTGATAGGAACCACCGTTAATGAAAATGTCCCTCAAGGTACTAAGCACAATCTATGATGTGTGGATAGATGAGTTGAAGTCAAGCACCCCACAAAATCTTCTAATCGAAGGCCAATGACGAGAACCCATCATTGAAAGCAAGGAAACTTTCCATTGAGGGATGAAATTCCCAAGCCAAGAAACAGAGTTTCTAAGTCATTTTCCTAGATAATGTGTTGATGTCGATATGAAGTGACCCATCGTAAAAGAGCCTTAATGTATCCCCCATCAATGACATGAAATTAGTATCAAGATTTGAGACATAATATGATGACTCAAATCTAGTTCAGGGGCGGAAAACACGAAAGAAGGCTAAAGGTATTGTAGCAGATGCCAACTGAGAGTGCACTTCTCTTGAACATATTGGTGACACTTTTATGGAGTTGGCAGCATTAACTCAAGGCTTGTCATGAAGTCTTTCAATGAGGTGTGATCATTAGAGAGGCAAGTGGATTCCCCAACCCAAAGTAGTCATGAAGGTGAATGAGTGCCATGTTCAAGAGCGACTTGATGCCGTAAATAGGTTTCATGTAATATTTCCCCAATTTCCCCACCATTTTTGGTAAGTATCTCTTTATTTTTTTACAAGCTTAAGGAGGATAACATATGCTTGACCTGTAAGCTCATCCTTTGGATGATTCCTTCCATGTTTTTTTAACACACCTTGGGAAGGAGTGGTTTAGTCTCATTGTGCTTGACGAGTCCTATGTTGTTTATAATTTACAAATCCAATGAAGGGGAAACTTGGCCTCTTTTTAATATTTAGAGAGCTTGAAAAAGAGGTGAAAAAGAAAACTCTTAGAGGTTCCTTGTCATAAACTTAGTCCCTTGGGCCCAAAAAGGCATAAAACAATACCTAGGAGAACATTTTAGCCATATTTGATTAAAGTATTCCTTTTTCGTAAATACATCATCCAATTTGAAAAAGTGTTAAACTTATACTAGGCAGACATCCTTTCATTTATTTTAACATCTCGAAAGAGACAAGTGCTCGATAATATTTTCATATTTTGGGAGTCTAAAAAGAGCTTAAAGAAGACTCATCTTAGAGGAATGAGTGGTCTAAATGGTGACGACCAGTTTCGATCATGATGGAACTTCTTAAAACATGTAGAGGTCAAGAGGTAGGAAAATAAGACCACTCATCACAGTGATTCCTTCAGGAAAGGGTAAAACACCAAGTGAAAGTGAATGATCAACCAAGCAGATGGTGATGATGGAATGAGAAAACCAAGGCTCATCTTGTAGAAATAGACTGATAAAAAGTGGAAATCATTAAGGGATAAAGTGTGGAATCCTTCTAGGGTAAATGTAGAAACATGACAAAGAATAGGACAAGAGGCTCAAATTCTAGGTCTTGATAGGTCAAAAGGAGGGATTCTAAAAAGATAATAAAAGTGACCACATATGTACTAAGACGATAAAAAGGTGATATACGAGGGCATCCATGATCAGGTAGGCTCTACCATCAAGCTACGATGTGCATAGATGGAGAATTAATTTCACAACTTGATGGGGTTGAAACTAAGGCACAATGATGGCAAACCAAGACTAAGCTCAGAATAGGTTTCATTTCTAAACAAGCTTGAAACATATAAAAACTATGATTGAAAGTGGTTTCATTTTTAAACAATCTTGAAATAGAGAAAAACTATGCTTGAGATAAGTATATTTCCCGCAACATAACGGTAGAGGCAGGCCACCCTAGCTTCATTCTATCCACCAACTCTTCTCATGGACCCAGATAGACTGTTAGTTACTAATAGAAATATATTCACTAGGAAGGAAGGAAGAGGATCTTGTGATATGGGAGGATGAAATGAAGGTGACACGGAAAAAGAACTACGCTCATAAGTTCATTTCATTTTAATGCAAGCTTGAAACAATAAAATAACTATCCTCAGAAACTATTTACCTTGACCATGGATCCTAAGAGGCCAAGGCTCTAGGAGGAATACATGTCAAGGGCTTGATCATGGCTTCCAAGAGGTTTTCATTAGATGGAAAAAAAATTCTCTGGAAAGTATCAAGGGATCCAATAGGGGTAGGAAGATTAGGCTCCAATTTTCCTAGTTAATTATTTATCATATCACCTATTGGATCTGACTTAAAATAAGACGAGCAAATAGTTAGAGGCTCTTCTTCATCAGTAGGTGTAGGCATGTAACATGTTGCCACATAATTAACCCGTGGTGAGGGGGATACCACTTGCATATTATGAATTTAGGGAAGTTGGATGGGTAGCAGTCAAATCAAGACCAGCGAATGAAAGATGGTCAATAGTCACAAATTTTCCATCATATGGGAAAGACATCACTAGAAAAAGTGTGGATGTGACAATGTTCATAGTATAAACATAGCCTCACCCAAGGAGAAAATCGAAATCCAAGGGGTCTTCGACTACCATAACATTAATACAAACAAATTTTTCTTCTAAGGTAATAGGCAGCTGAGGAAGGATTCTTAAGGGTTCACTGGTTCTTCTGTTAAAAGCCAAAAGATTCTAAGTAATGGACACAAGTTGAGGGGAACCTAAAGCTTTCCAAGTAGTCGAGGATATAATGTTAATAGAAGCTCCTTTGCCTATAATAGTGTAATATATATTTGTATCATAAGACTTCACCATGACTTGGAAAGGTATGTAAAAAGGGAGATGAGCCTTTTTCAGTTAAATCCAATCAAAGGAAATGACCTCATTACTTGGAGGGGATTTTGTGAGAATGGGAGAAATTCCCACTTGTTTAGTGGGATCTAATGTAACAAGAACTTAAGCAGTATGAACTTCACTCTCAAAGGGGAGAGTACAAACGACTATAGATTGAATCAATTCGACTATGTTCTCAACCAATGATTGGCTGGAAAAGGACTCATGGGATTCACACTCAGGGAGATTGGGATTGACTGAAAATGGAGTTGAATCAATCACTTCATAAACTAATGGAGGATTGGGGGAAAGTTTATGGTAACGAGTTGGAAGTTGTTGTTGAGAAAAAATAATGTTTTCCAACACTTTGGAGGCTTCAGACATATGAGGGAAAGGGTAATTTTTATGACTCCCTTGACATAACCTACGGGGAAACCTAACTTTACCCTTCTTCCCGAGAACCTTATTAGCCCTAGTTGACCATTTATCACTATAATGTTCTCCATATATTGATGACAATGGTCGATGTGAGACTATGGACCACACTTCTAATATCTCGGTAATGTCAGGGAAATCCATAAAAAGGTAGTCACCCTTACAAATATTGCAAGGGAATTTTACTTTATGAGGCTTGTTAGATTTTTTTCCGATATTAGCTACATTTGTAGTGATGGTTCTTTGAATGCCCCCTTGGTTATTTTTCTTCTTCTTGTTGTTCCTTTTCTTCTTCTTCTTAGTCTCCTAGTTACTAGCATCAAGACTTTCACCATCCGAGGAAGAAAAAACAGAAGAAGGAACAATGGGCAAAGAAGGAAAAGGGTCAACTTGAGGTTGGTTTTGTTTAGGTGGAGGACTTGGTTGTGGAGCAGTTTGGACATTCAGAACTGAGGAGGTTGAAAACAACCATACTGGTAAACCCATGGTTAATCAAGGAAGGGAAAATGTAGCCTTGTAAGGAGCATCAATAATTCCAAAAGGAGGAAAAGGACCAGGATTCCCGTCAAAGGGGTTTCCTTGATTGATAGACTCTGAAACTATTTCCATCAGACTCAACATAAGGTCTACTAAGGACTAAAAAGTTATAATTCAATCAAAGAAATAGTAACAGTGAAAAGGGTCACTAGTTATGAAGGGATTACCAGGTCACTATAAACTACAATATATCGTTAGGTACGTACAAGAAATCTCCTCGAATATTGTGTTTGGTGTATCATAATGGCAAGATGGTCAACTTGATTACCTAGGGATGGTCGCATCCTAATGGGGACTTCCAATATATACCCATAGGTATATGGAAATTCAGTTTGTGGTAGTTTTGTCTAATGCATAACCATATGATGGGGACATTCCTATATACTCGTTGTATGTGGAAATTCAGCCTATATACCAAAAGTTACATGGAAGAAAAATCCAATATACTCTGATGTACATGGAAAACCAACCATCCTCGGGATGTAATGATGACAAGTAACGACAACCCCTATGTTTAGAGACGTCGAAACACGTCTTCTAGCCTATACCATTAAATGTGTCTTTAATGTTTCAAATTCTCCTTAGGTTAATTGATTAATTTTAATGTTTATCTTTATTAAATTTTAATTTTCAAGGATCGAACCGATTTCACCTCAACTCCTAAAATGCAACTAACATGAAAAATGAGCTATTTTCATTCAATGAAGATCTAACTAAACAAGGGAAGAAGTTTCAAACAATGATGCAAAAAATGATAACTTCCAAAACAAGATCTTGCAATTTACTATTCCAATTCAAAAGTTAAAATCCCTAATGCATGAGAATATGATATTTTTTCTATTTCTTTCAATTTTCATTATAAAGGAAAAATGAAAAATATGACTAGATTATTGAATAAAAACAAATTCAATCAGATTGTTATTGTAATGAACAATAACCAAGAATGGTAATAAAACCCTAATTGACACGAATAATAAAGAAGAAGAAAACTCTTATCAAAAAGGAAATCACACTCAATTTCACACAAGTTGCTAACTTTACAGAGACCTTGCACATATCAGAGACTCAAGAAGACACTACAAATAAAACAAAATTCAAAGCAAGGCAGGGGAAATGCAAATTTTTTGCACTTATAGGATCATGACAGGTAGTATATGGAAACCAATGTGATTCATCACACTTATAGAATGGGACATGTGTGTTGGGTCGCTATGTCTCAGAAGAAAAAGTGTGATGGGATTAATTCTACTCAAAACATGTAAATCAAACCTTAACCAAGCTTGAAATTAAGCTTTCCTAAGTCTAATGATAGTCTAGAAAAGATAAAAAGTGTCAATTTCAAAGGTCCTAAAATACTAGGCAAAGAAGACCACTAAAGAACATCTTGTTCCCCAGTGGAGTCGCCAAGTTGTTTTGTGGATAAAATCCTTCTAAGGACATAAGAAATCTCCCTAGACCTAGTGGCTTAGCCTAGAAACAACCAAGAAAAAACTGCAATGCTTTCCTAAAGATGTTTAAAATATGGGAAGAAAACTTACTTGGAATCCAATGCAAGTTTCCTCCTTCTCTTTACTTGTTAGCTCCAACTCCAACTCCAATTTCTATAAGTTGAACATGAAAATCATCCAAAATAAACAAGAGAACCAAATATACAAAATAACATATACAAACAACTCTAAATAATAAGTCAAGGATTCATGTTCTACATATGCATAAATAATACATACTATATAGGAGAAACAATGCACTTTTGTATTAATAATGGAAGGAAAATATTACAACCCTTGTAGGCCTTGACCTCGTGAATCTATCCCAACTATCTTGTCCTTCCTTTGCCATAATGGTAACCCTTCAATCAAATCTAAATCACAAGGATGGATTATGGACCTCTAGACATAAATGAGTAGCATAAGGGCATAATCAAAGTCTCCAAAAGCCAACCCAAACTCTATGGTAGAGGCTGCATTTATAGGGAAAATGAGGTGGTTTTGGATATACCATTCTAAGGCTTAGAGCCACATTAGAGGGAGGTAAGTTCTAGGAGATAAGAGATAAGACCTCAATAGTAGGATTTCGAGATCTAATCCAATAGTAAATAGTTGAAACCACTTCTGAAGCTTCTAGAGAGAGAAACTTCAAAATTAATTTTTATTTTTCCTCATTTCCAAGTGTTCATCACACCTTTTGGGAAAGAAACCTATGCTAACCAATGCATATTGCATGTTTTCAAAATACGCCATCGCATGTTGTCTTAAAGACAAGTGTGTTGATCCAAAAAATTATGGTTTTTAACCAATGTAATCGAAGATTCTTGTAACTTATGGAAAGGTAATGATTTTGGCTTTGAAAGGGATGATTGAAAAGTGTCAATGGATGATGATATATCTAGGTTCAAGGCCATTTGTTTGGATGCAACAAAATGACATGTAACACATAGTCCAATGGTGGTTGGGCGAGACTTATTGGGAGTGGTAGCTTCTAGTAGGTGGTGGACTACAAAGTTTAGGGAGTGGTGGCTTCCTTTAGATGGTGGCCTGCAAATTTCATAAAGGTAGTTGCATAGAGTGAGTAGTGACTCGTGTGATCAGCAAGTTGTGGCGTGCACACATGTGGTGACTACTTTCAAAGGAAAGGGGCCATTTTATTGACCTATCTGTAACATGGACACATACACCATGAACCATCCATTTTTATAGCCATCACGATTGGCAAAGAGAAATTATTATGCGTAGGTTGAATGATGCAAGCCTCTAACATTTCTTGAATCATAGGCTAAACATAACTCTTTTGTGCATATGGATACTTGTGAGAAATATTGTTAGATGGTACAATTCAAGGTTGAAAATGAATATCATGGTCCTGATCTCAAGTAGGTGGAAGACACCTACACATCTATCCAAATAACTTGGAATGATTGTTGATAATTTTTTGGAGATCCGCTAGAGCAAAGGATATAGATACTTGAACATCTAATGAACACAATTGGGAAATTACATAAATTTGTCCCTATTTTAGCAATTTTTTCATGTTATTAGAGTTTATCACTTTACAAGGTTTCCCTTGGAGATCTCTAAGCTCATTGTCCTTTCCTTATAAAGAAAACATTATGAAAAGATATTGAAAATTAAAGTCCAATGTTCCCAATGATTGTAACCAATGGACACCTAATACAACCATCAACACCACCCATTTACATTGCAATATCCAAAAAATAGTTCACCATATTGATCTTAATACTATGGCACTTCCTTGAACAATTTATGGTACCTCAATCTACATTCATTACTTGAAATTATGGTGTTGGATATGTTAGAGTCGGTCTAGTAGCCCTCCATCAGCGATCAAAGCTCTTTGCATTTGCATAAGTAGGTGTCTCATCAGTGTCATCTCATTGCATTCCATTAGGCATGCCATAACCCTGATGGAGGAGCTGGTGTCTTTATTCCCCTCTTGGCACTGCTGGATCAAGTTGTTTCAGTCAATAAACTCTTTCAAGGTTTCTTGTCTTGTCTTGAGGTCAAAAGTCCTAGGTCTAGGGTTTAGGTCCAATTTGTCTTTGAGGTCATGTCTTTAAAAGTCAATAAATGCCCAGCAGGCTAGAGGGATGACTATCAAAGTTTTTCTTCAAAGGATTTCATCTTGTACAGCTAATTTTTTACCTTGGATTTAAAAACCCTGTTTTTAAAGACAAGGTCATTTTTTCATTTTTGTAAAAATTGTAAAAATTCAAAATTCTTCGAAAGTCAGCATGCAGCCCTAGTCCCCTTTGCCAATATTCCTCAGAAGCTATCCCTGCAAAAATTTTCAAGAAAAAGCATCAGTTCAACCAATTTCAAGACAAAAGGAAACCATAAAGTCAGCAGCATTTAAATTTTGAAAAAGTGTCAAGTTAAAAACATTAGAAAGAGGGTTTGAGGGGAAATTAATTTAAATCAAGCCTATAAAGCCCCTCTCTCCCTCCATTTGATCATCATTTGCCTCAAAGCAATAGTGAAAAGCGATTTGGAGAGAAATTGGGTGAAATTGTAGACAGAGCCCGCGCGCGACCTGTCAAGACCTGCGCGCGACGTGTTGGGCAGGCGCGACGTGTCAAGGGGGTCATAGCAGTTGGGAAAAAACACTGGCGCGACGTGTTGGGTGCGCGCGACCTGTCAAGACCAGCTCGCGACGTGTTGGGAATTCATCCACAAAAAAATTCCCTGTAAACTGCCAAACGATCCCAAAATTCTTCAAGATTGCAAGTAGGCCTCTGATCATCAAAGTATTTTGCTTGATAAAGAAAAATGAGCATGGGAAATGTGTTTTAATGCCATCAAGTTGAAATGAGAAGTTCATGTATATTTGCTTTAAAAATGTCAAAATGCAAGTAGAGATAGGGTTTTGTTTTGCTGCTCTCAAGGTCATCCCTTTCACTCCCATTTTTTCCCCCACATCCCAACCATCTCCCTTATCATTTTTACCTAATCTCCCTACCAAAAAATATCAAAGGCCCAACATCCTGCCCATATCCCTAAAATCCAATAATATAACCTTAAACCCTACTTCCCATAAAATCTTTGCAAATGATAATGGTATGATGTTGTATATGTCATGATTCCTTCCCTTAATTCCCTTTTTCATGTATTTTCCCTAATTCCCCTTAGAAGTCTCCCTTCACTAACATCTCCCTTGTGCTATTTGTCCCCTTGAAGCATCATTTCAAACAGGGAAAAACAGCAGGTCATTTGAGCAGAAGTAGCAGTACATTTCAGCCACTTTGCTCTTGAAACCATGTCAAAAACCGAAACCGACTATGAGCAAAGTGATGACCGTAAGTCAACACCAGAAGTTGAGGTACAAAGGAGGCCTCACAGGGGTGGTAAGAGTGGTCACCATGTGAGAGAGGAGCCCACCTCTTTGACCTATTTTCAGGCTTGTCCACTTGCAGTCACATGTTTCCGCCACCTCTCATGTTATGAATTTTGCGAGAGGATTTCTCAAATTCAGCACCATAGGGAATTGGTCCGCTTGTTTGTTTTGCATCTGCATGATGGGCATGTAAATCTTGCAGGGGTGGATTTTTTATTGTCATCTGAAATTATTGCTCAAGCAACAGGGATACCCAATGTGGGAGAAGAGTGGAACAAGCACAAACTATTGGACAGATTTTAGTATGAGCCCTACATTAAACCTGCCTACATGAGGTACATGACTGGTGTATTTCCTTTCAGATTTTTGAGGGATGAGTATGCTCCCTTGATGAGGCTCATCATGCGCTATTTCACCTGTGAGGGCAGATTTTCATGTTTGTATTCGTACCATATTCGCTTGTTGATGCATTTCACACGGGTACGGATGATGAACATACCATTTTTCATGTGCTGGAATATTGAGAAGATGGTGCCCTTGGTGCAGAGAAAGAGCCCAGCACAGCAACACAGGAGTGTCTATCATTATGGTTTGATCCAGCTTGTGGTCATACATCAGTTGGCTCAGCAGGGTATCACATGGGAGGATTTTATCTCTCGAGATTTTTTCACAGCATCAGCATCATCACCCCCTGAGGTTGTTCATGAGGAGGGAGGGCCTTCACAGCAGCATGATATTCCTGAGACCAGACATGTCAGCTCCCCTCCATGGGTCACATATCAGAAAGGCCACAGGGCCTTATTTGCATCAGCTAGGTGAGTATTATCTCCACACCAGGTGGAAGGGGTCTCGCCTTCTTCATCAGCACCGCGAGTGTTATCTCCACACCAGGTGGAAGGGGCCTCGCTTCCGACAGCAGCACAGGGACAGGAGAGAGGCAAGAAGCCCAATATTGATGAGGGGCCATTAGGTGATCCAGGCATAGATGTTGTTGACCTTGATATCAGTTCTCCTAGCCTAGAGCCCAAGGAGATCATCCAGCACCTAAGGGCTGAAAATGACTCGTTGCAGCAAAGATTGGAAATGGCAAATTGGACAATCACCTACTTAGAGCAGCGCAACAAGCAACTTGAAGAGGAGAACACTCTTGATGAGTTGCGGAGGATCCATGAAGACCGCAACTTGGCTCGTAAGAGACCCGGTGATTTGGTACCCGTTGAGCGAGAGGCTATGCTTCTCCAGGTCAATGCTCATTTGGAGAGGTTGTTGGCCAAGGCCAACAAAGATAAGGACTTGCTCTGGAACATGAAGAACCACTATTGGGCTCGAATGCACGTATGCAAAGCAAGAATGAAGGTGCTCCAAAGACGGTTGGCCAAAGCACTAAAACGACGGAAAAGGCCCGATCCCCTCCACATCTTGGATGAGGCTTCCTTGAAGGAGCATGATACTAAATGACTTAACTTCAGCACAAATTTCAAAAAAATTGAGCATTTTTGGTCACTTGTGAATTTTTGGGCAAAAAACAGGTTTTCTCCACCAACACGTCGTGCGCCGCGCGCGACCTTTTCGATGGGCAACTCCATTTCGGGAAAACTCAGAATTTTTGGATTTTTCATGCAAAGATACACCTGCTCAGCAATTACCAAGAGATTTCATCAAATTTTGAGCCTCCAGAAGGTCAAAAAAAAGCAAAAAATGACTTTCTGCCACCTTTTTGACACACAAGAAGTAGTCTTGGGAGATTGCAATTTTGGAGGGGAAAATGGCCACCAAATTCAGAAATTCCACTTGGGTTGAAAAGTAGACATCCAGACCTTTCCAACAAGCCCACTTTTGCCTCATTTGGACACTTGGAAGTGCCTCAAAAGAAGCTCCAAAGGCGCGCGATGTGTTCGGGATCAGGGCGCGACGTGTTGGGCAGTTTTCACAGAAATTCACCTACAGCTCAGCAAAACACAGTTTTGACTGGATTTGACTTTTTGGAGTAGATTTTGATCCTCCTTTTTGTAAATGATGTAATTTTATGATATTTTTACACTTATTTATCTCTTCTCGAAGATTCATTCATGAGATAGGCAAAAATTTAATGAATGAATTGGTTTCCTAGCTTATAGAGGCAAGTTGTTTTGACTGCCTAGTTTTCAGTGCTCAGTTTAGAATTGGTTGAAACAGCTCCTAGGATAGTGAGCTCGACCCCTAGAGGCAAGGAAAGATGTTAGATTGCCTATATTATGTACTTTCTTGGTCATTTTCATTGTTGGACTCTTGAGGGAGAAAGCTCTATTGTATTACTCATTGTATCTCTGCAATTTTGGCAAAGGAAGAAAGACCAGGGTTTTGCAGTCCTTTTTGGGATTCCTGTGGTTACATGTATTGATGGTGTGTTTCTCTTTGTACTTGTAAGTTTTTTATGTGAATCATCTCCTTACTTTTCCTTCTGCAAATTAGGCAAATGAAGTGTTAAAGTAGAATTCATGATTGCCATGCTCTGCTTTTAAGTTTGCTTAATATTTATGTTTTCATCTGTCTAAAGAGAAATCTTGAAGGTTTCTTGCTCTCTTTAGCCCCTCACCGGTCATTCCTATCCATTCACTTAATTCAAAGGCATCAATACAGTCTCCTACCTTGCCCCAAAGAACCCCCTGCAAAAACTGTGTCCAATCCCCGCACCCAAAATTGCCTTTCCCCGATTTTCCACCAAAATCCTAAAACTTCCCAATTCAAACCATTTATTAGTTTACTAGCCTAAAATCAGTGTTTCCTTATTGGTTATCTCGCCCGTTGAAGATCTTTACCGAGATAGACCGGAGAGAGCCCTCTCCTGCCCCGTAGGGCTAGCTACGAGGCTAAGTGGTTTGATGTTGCCTTGAAGTTTACCTTTCTCAGCCTGAGGTGAAATTTCAAGCGCTAACAGGATATACAAAGAAATTAAGAATTTTTTTCATTTATTATTGATGAAGTTATGGGCACTACCTAAATCAATCAATATTGTTGCCTTATATATATATATATATATATATATATATATATATATATATCCTTCCAAAAGAAGCTTCTCCATGGTATTCATGGACTTTTATATTTCTTCCTTGTTTTCATTCATCTTCTTTTCCATTTCATCCACATTTCTCTTTTTTCAAGGTTTTCTTGAGAACCTTGTAAATCCACATTTTTTAACAAACTAATATCCATTTCATTAACTTTGTTCTATATTTGGGAGAACCTAAATTCTAAGTCTTCACTTTTTTCATGAGTTTGTTGGAAATATATAGTGATATTGAGAGGGGGGTTCAATCAATATCACTTAGATTTAAATTATTTTACTTTTATTAATCTTAAAAATAAAATCCCATCACATAATCAATCACCAATGTAATGCATAACATTGAGATTAAAATGACAATTCAAACATGAAGAAGAAAAACTTGATTGCTTTTCAAATAGTCTTGTGAGGAAACCAATCCTCTATAAGCACTAACTTACAAAAAAATCAGGGTCCAATCTATAATTTAAGAAAATGAGGACACTAATCCTCTGTAAGTGTCAAATTACAACAAATTTTAGGCTTAGTAAGTTTTAAAAAAAAAAGGTCTACCCTCCTAGCAGCATGTACCCAAACCAATATAGATATCGACCTCTAAATTGAGCTTAACCTCCAACCAAAAAAAACTTGTCCTTCCAACAGACTCAACCTCAATAAAAATAGGTCTTGACCTCCAAGGGGGTTGAACTCGAACTCTTCTAAATAGAACTCAACCTTAATTAAACCAAAACCAAATCAGATAAAAAAGGCTTCAAAAAGTGTGCCAAAAATCCTTCTACGACTAAGAAAATACTTCACAAAAGACTTCTCCGAGTTGGCTTCACTTCACTTAATGGTTCATAAGATATGAACCTCAAATCCACTCCTCCTACTCACTAAAACTGAACGAAAATTGGTTGAGAGTTGGCTAGAAATGCTCCTCATGCCTATTTATAGTGCATTTTGGGTCTATGGTAGGGTTGACTTGTCCATTGGTTGGGCTAACTTGTGCAACTAGCAGGTTGTATAATGAATATTCAAAAAATCATGTATCATCAACTATGAGGAGTTAGAATGCATGCCATATATCATTGGAATAGTATCAAAATATGATATTTGACTATGTAACTTGCAAATAACAGTATGTGTAATGAATATTCAAAAAATTATTTATCCTCAACCGTGAGGAATTAGAAGGTAGGCCATATATCGTTGGAATGGTATCAAAATATGTTATTTGACTATGTAACTTTATATTTCATTTGGACATCCTTTGACATCAATAAAAACCATTTTCAATAGATTATTGGATAAGCCTTGAGGAGAATTAATTGGCATAGAAAAATTCTTTGGAGGCATAGTAATAATACTTCTATTTATCCTAACTTTCATTCTCCAAATACAGATAAAAACTATATATTCTAATCAAAATTTGTGTCATTTATAAGTTATGTTATTTTAAAACCTTAATTTGGAGAAAAATATAAATCGATAACCTTTTTATTGATAAATATATGTTGAAAAATGCAGTAAGAAATTCTCAATTTGATTTTGCCTTCATTAAATTGAGAAAAAATGAATTTCCACATCAACAAACAACTTGGATGTAATTAAATTGTCTGAGATGGCTTGTGTCACCCAGTTTACTGAGTAAATTTGAGTTGGAGGAGTTAGAGTTCATTTAAGCATGTGTGATTGTTAATTTGTAGCAATCAAGGTTAGTTATCTCAGGTTGTTTTCAATTAAACTAGTTATAAATATTGAAGGAACTAGTGAAACATCAGTTAGGTAGTGGGACTTTAGTCAAACTCAGTGATAATCTAGTTAACTGATCAATCAACCCAAAATATCTAGTGCATGCAAATAATTCAAGTTCCTCGGGCTTGGTGGAGATTCCAAGGCAATGTAACATTAGTTGTAGACAAGACTTGAGTGTACAGGTGTTATATGCAATCAGATGATCAACCTAAGGAATTGCGCAATCCATTGGAGAAATTCCTAAATAATAGGGGCCTAATTTCTCAAGGAAAAATGCAAGGAAATAGGAGCTCAAGTAGAGAAAAAACTTGATCAATTCTGGGTCATATCCTTTCAGTGGGTAGAGAGATAGGTTATGAACTTACAAGTTGTGCTCAGTTGAGCAAAGAAATTGTAATACATCTATATTCATCATATTAATGCAAGCAGGCATTGGGGTTTTTAGCAAATTTATTTCCACATGAAAAATACTATTTAAATGTGTGTGATTTCATATTGCATGTCTAAAATTTTTGTTCTAAATTGTGAATTGATGTCCGCAAAACAATAGAGTAGGTTTGTGTCTTGTGATTTTGATTAAAACTTTGTGAGAAGTTGCAAATATACACCATAATTTCTACATGGTATCAGAGAAGGATTCACATTAGACCATATATTTTGAAGTTGTTTACCAGGAGGTTCGAATTTGGAGATCATTGTAGCGGGATTTCTTCAGAATTGAGAAGATAGCCTTCAATGGACTGAGGGTAGAGTATGCCTTGGAAGGAACCTCTAATTTTGTTGCATGGAAGGATCCAATGGAGGTGGTATTGGATGACAATGGATTGCTAGAATATATCAAGACAGATGTTGAAAAACCACTAGAATTTGATTCCCAAAACCTTGCTTAGTGGAAGAAAGATATAGCCAAGGTGAGGAGAATAATCTTAGAGGGAGTACGGGATCACATTGTCTCAAATCTCCATGGAAAAGAAACTTTGTTTGCAATGTGGAAAGCACTGACAGAATTATTCGAGAATAATAGTGACCATAGGAAGCCAACGCTCAAGGATAAACTTTGAAGTATCAAGATGAAAAAGAATGATACTATTTCGTAGTATCTGGGCAAGTTCACACAATTTTGTGATGAACTTGGTGGGGTTGGTGTAAATGTTCTTGAAGAAGACTTGGTAATCCTATACCTTCTGGGCCTTCCCAAGAGCTGGCATAGCTATCAAGATTCGGTGAACAGGAGGGAAGAACTACTGAATTGGGAGCGCTTATGGTCCAATTTGGTACAAGAGGAAATAAGGCAGAATACCAGAGATGGGACTTCATCCAAGGGAGAGGATGAAGAAAAAATTGCATTGGATGGAAAGGAAAAGAAGGGAAAAGGGAAGAAATCTCAACCCAAACCAGAGTCCAACCAAAAGGGCAAGAAGAAATATTTGTCAAAAAAATAAATGCTTCCATTGTCATGAATTCAAGCACTATGCCATGAAATGCCCACACAAAAAGGAAAGAATTAAGTCCTCAGGAGGAGTAGCAGTTGAAGCCTTGGCTTCACGGTTTAAGCTTGAATTTACCCTTATCGCATGCATGGCCAACACAGTGAAGGGGAGAATTTGGTACTTGCACTCAGGTGCCTCGTTCCAGATGACAGAGTGTAGAGACCTTTTCAGTGACTTGGAAGAAAAAGATTTGCGGATGCACATCGAGATGGGGGATGAAGGAAGGTACAGTCACCTTTCAGAAGGAATCATGCTACCCCCTCAAGCTCAAGGAATTCATGTTCGTTTTTGCTAAGAAATTTACCCGAGAACACAAATTAATTACGAAGAATTACTGAGAGAAACAAATATAAAAATAACCAGCAACAACCATAAACACATAAACACAAATGTTTATCCAGGAAAACCCCAAATTCGGGGAAAAACCCAACCTAATAAGATCTCATTAGCATTGGCCAAAACCCTGGCCAATCCGACCAAGTGAGCCTTCACCGCTCACCTCCAGGTCTTGCATTACAGTGAAGTCCTTCCAGCCTTTTATAAGCTCCATTACATATAATACCACGGGCAGAATATTATGGGTGCACAATACCATGTGCCCCAAAACCATCACTATTTAACCTGGTCAACTTTGACTCTATCCCGAGTCAACTTTATCTAACAATTCCCCCCTTAAACTTGACTTGGGGTTCCTTAATTAACTCCAACCAAACCTGCTAAGTGAAACAATCCTGCTCACTCTAGCTCTTACCCCCCTTAGAGTTTTTACCCGGGGTATTGTTAACCCGACATCCCCCCTATCACCTAGGTCTAACCCAAACTTTACCAGTGATCACCGAGGGGTACACATGCCTTACCAGGTCTTATAGTAGTATGCCCATTTACATGCAATAATTTTGACTTTATTAATTTTTTATTTTTTTTGTTTATTGCTACTGCGATTCTGATCCATCATCTCTCAATTTGATTTGCTCAAAAACTTCTATCAAACCGCACCAACTGCGAGCCTGAGAACCTAGTAGATTCTAGCACCGGTGGCCTCACATAGCAGAAAACGAACAATTTTCGAAGCCGCATGAACAATTTTCTTCTGCTAAGCTTCTTGAAATAGTCGCATGAATCCCGAAGAATTTGTTAGCATGTTCCAAACTGGTAAATATCACAAATGCACTCCAATCCCTGGCAGTTACAACACTATCTTCCACACATTCTCCTCGAGGTTCTTCCACGTACGATTGTTCCACCATTATTTTCCAGACCCAGATCTGTAAAAAAGGTTGCATTGATCTCATCAGGCACTATAAACCCCTGGCATCAAAGAATCCCTTTGAAACCAATATCTAGCTCTGATACCAGTTGTTAAGAAATTTACCCGAGAACAGAAATTAATTACAGAGAATTACTGAGAGAAACAAATATAAAAATAACCAGCAACAACCATAAACACATAAACACAAATGTTTATCTAGGAAAACCCCAAATCCGGGGAAAAACCCAACCTAACAAGATCTCATTAGCATTGGCCAAAACCCTGGCCTAAAGAAAAATCTCATCTTTGTTGCAGTTTTGGAAGACTGTGGTTATGATGTGATCTTCAGAAAAAGAAAGGAATTCCTGAGACACACAGCCACGGGACAAGTGAAGCTGATCGGGGTTCGTGTGAAGAACCTGTATAAGCCAAATGTGGAATACTGTGCTACATTAAGCACAAAGGCGAAGAAGGTGTAGATCCGCGATGTCAGTGAACTTTAGCATAGAAGAATTATCCATTTGCATCATAGTGCCCTAAATATTATGCAGTATATAACCACGAGCCTCCCCAAAGGATCACTTGAGCAACAATATGTATGCAAAGGATGTACTTCGGGGAAGTACACAAAATACACATTCCATGATCGAGAAAAAAAAACGCATGAAGTCCTAGAAATGATCCACTCTTATGTATATGGACCTTTCTCGACAGCCTCCACTACCAGACACAAATATTTTGTCATTTTTATTGATGACTCCTCACGAAAGTGTTGGTTCTTCTTCATGTGGAAGAAATATGATATATTCTCCAACTTTGTAGAATTCAAGGCACTGGTTGAGAAAGAAACCAGTAATAAGGTGAATGCTCAAGAGCGATAATGGAGGTGAGTACATGTCAAATGAATCTAAAAAAAAATGTGCAAAAGAAGGCATTCGATGAGAGTTAACAACACCCCAAAACCCACAACAGAATGGGGTGGTTGGGAAAAAGAACCATAGCGTTCTAGGAGCTATGAGGGCGATGTTGCATGACCAAGGCCTACCTCTACACTTGTGGGCTGAGGCATGCAACACAACAATATATGTGCAAAACTAGAGGGCATGATTACACTAGAGGAGACTTTCTCAGGGAGAAATTCGAATGTGTCACACTTCAGGATTTTCGGAGCCTCTATTTACTGCCATGTCTCCAAAGAATCAAGGAAGAAGCTAGATCTAACAATTAAATTGGACGTATTTATGGGTTACATAGAAACTCCTCACAATTACTGTGTGTACTTTCCATCCCTCATAATGAGAGTTATATGAAGGCATGCAGAATTTGATGAGGAGAAAGTGATGTGGTGCTTTCTTGAGAGGGAGCTTTAGATCCTACCAAAATAGGAGATTTTAGCTCCAAAGGAGGAGCCTTAAGAAAATTTTGGAGAAACACAAATTGAGGAGAAGAGAGTGGAGACAACCACTCAAGCAGAACCATCCAGAGAAGGTATTAAAAGAACCGGGGATGCTGAGAGACTTGTGCAGGATGTGAGGGAGAATGTGGTTTCTCCTTCAAATTTGTGCAAGCAGAGAAGGTCACTAGATCGGTACACTAGCTACATGGATTTAATGACTGAGGTTGTAGATATTTACCTTTCCTCTTTCAAGGAAACAATAGAGAAACATGTGTGAGTTGATGAAACGGTGGAGGAATACAAATCCATTTTAAAGAACAATGTTTGGGAAGTGGTCCCAAGACCAACATATAAATCAATTATGGGTTCGTGATGGATTGTCAAGGTAAAGCAGGAAGCAAACGGAAGAATATATAAGTACAAGGCTAGATTTGTGGCCAAGGGGCACTCTCAAGTTGAAGGGATTGAATATGAGGAGACCTCTTCTCCTATAGCAAGGTACTCATCCATTAGATCAATTCTTGCTCTAGCAGTGCAGATGGGGCGGAAGATCCACCAAATGGATGTAAAAACAACACTACTCTTGGAGTTATTGATGAGGAGGTGTACATCAAGCAACCAAAATGATTTAATACTTTTTTATCGATATTCTCATGTGTACAGAATCAAGCGAGCATTGTACAGTCTCGAACAAGCACCCAATGCTTGGTACACCAGGACTGATAGTTATCTCACTAGTTTGGACTTCACAAAAAGTAAAGCAAATGAAAACCTCTATCATATCTTCGTGGAAGGTAAATTGTTGACTATTTTCTTATATTTTGATGACTTCATTTTAATTCGTGATGAATAGTTGATCAGATCTTGCAAGGAGGAGCTTGTAAGAGAATTTGAAATGAAGAACCTGGGTCTCATGCACTACTTCCTCGACTTGGAAGTATGGCAAGGCAATGGGGAATTGTTTGTCTCTCAAGGAAAGTATGCAACTGAGATACTACATAGGTTTTGCATGGAGAGTCACAAACCCATGGAGATACCTCTAGCGACCAACTAGAGGAAGGAGGATGTCATTGTTGGAAATAATACTGAGAGGGGGTGTGAATCAGTATTATCAAATTCTTTTAATAAATCTTCCTTATTTGTTCTTTGAATTATTTTTGCATGTCAGTACCATAAAATAATGAGCATGAACAAAGAAAACAGATAGTCACACCAAAGAACACAAGATGTAAGGTGGAAACCCAATGTGGGTTAAAACCACTTGCTGCAATATGTCTCTATCTTCTTTCAAATTAGAAACTCCTTTTACAATGGTTTTGTACTGGTGCAGTCCTTTACCAGTACGCAGGCTGCAACCTGTAGAGAGCTACAACTCTCTCTCGTTTTCCAGTCTCTCTTGGAAGGGAGCTACAACCCCCTACTTCTTTTCTTACAAGGACCACTTTTCATAAATTTTCAAACTAGATCCATAAGCATCAAATGATCATCAAGTATAAGAAAATCACCCAGTCAACTGTAGTAACCAGATCAACAATAATAGAACCAAACCCAGAACACCTTATCAACAGAAAAATACAGCCAAACAAAATGTCTTAAGACAGATATGCAGTTTTTCTTTCTCTAGTCTGCGTGCGTACGCACTTCACCTTCTGCTCCCCTGCATATACCCGCAGAGACCCTTCTGCCGCACTGCGTGTCCACGCACTGTTTCTTCAACCGCGCTGCTTATTGTTACTGCAGGTACGCACCCAGAGACACTATTGCGCCGCGTACTATTGCTGCAGGTACACGCCCAGAGATACTATCGCGCCGCGTATAGTTACTGTGCGTACGCACCTGAACCTTCGTCGCTCTACGTACCCACGCAGTTCTCCTGTTTCTGCTCTGCGTACCCACGCAGATCTCCTGTTTCTACTCTGCGTACCCACGCAGATCTTCTGTTTCTGCTCTGCGTACCCACGCTACTCTCCTGTTAAACACCTGCGTACTTCTGATTAGGGCCGAATAGGCAGTCCACCAGAGTGGCACAGATGCTCAGACGCCCAGATCTGATCATGCGCTCAAGAGATCACCCTTCACAGATTCACTTTCAACTTTATATAGATCAAGCTTTTAAGACCATAACCCAATATTTCAGATCTTAAGATATTCTATTGCAAAAGATACTTAGCCAAGAGATCTCCTTTGCTTTATATAGGCAAGCTCCTCCTAAAATCATGGATCAATACCACGAGCCAAAACCATAATAACACAAATACCATCGACTAAATACCAAGGGTTAAACATAAGAAACCCCACGTGTGCTTTTCTCTGCCTTGAAATGAGTGCACTGGGGGTACGCACCTCCTGAACGGCTGACCTGCGTGTCTGGCCGCGGTCCCTTCACGGTGTACCTGCGGGTATGCACCTTCTGAACTGATCTCCTACGTACTTCTTAATTTTCAACATATTGAGAGCCTTGCCACGGGAGTTGCCATCAAGTACAACATCTGTAACATATAGCCATACCAGAAACATAATGCCAACAATCTCCCCCTTTGGACTTGATGGCAACCTTACAAACTTCAGCGTCATTCTCCCCCTTTGACATCAAGGGCAAAGGGTTATGCTCCCCCTAAGAACATGCTCCCCCTGAATATGAACCAGATCTGCAGCGAAGAACCATAATCCACCATGAAAGAGATAGAGACATATTGCAGCTACTTCCATGAGCTCCTTCTGTACATCCTCCATAATGCCAACAATGCATTATATGCTCCCCCTGAACCTGTACCATCAATCTTCAACCAATCAGCCACCCAGCACATGTATGCATATACAACCATCAATCAGAAGAGGTTCAGTAATAAGATGATGCATCAACAACCCCCAGCTTTTGCCTGAGGTATTCAAAAGTGTCCCTGGGCAATGGTTTGGTGAGTATATCAGCAACTTGTTCCTTAGAAGGAACATACTCCAACTTGACCTTCTATTCAAGCACTTGTTCCCGAAGAAAATGATACTTGATTGGTATGTGCTTGGTTTTTGAATGCATGACAGGATTCTTTGAGATGCTGATTGCACTTGTGTTATCACATAAGATGGGGATAGGTGGTGTACAAGTGATTTGAAAATCCTGCAGAGTCTGCATCATCCAAAGAAGTTGAGTGCAACAAGGTGCATCAGCAACATATTCCGCTTCAGCTGTAGACAAGGCAATCGAACTCTGTTTCTTGCTGAACCAAGATACCAGTCTAGAACCCATAAAGAACGCACCACCACTTGTGCTTTTCCTGTCATCCACGCTTCCGGCCCAGTCTGCATCTGTATAAGCATGAAGTATGAGATCTGTATCTCTAGGATACCATAAGCCATAATTTTGAGTCCCTTGAAGATATTTGAAAATTCTCTTCACTGCCTAAAGATGAGTCTCCTTCGGATTTGCCTGAAATCTTCCAACTATTCCAACTGCATGCATGATGTCCGGTCGGGTACCTGTCAAATAAAGTAAACTTCCAATCATAGATCTGTAGGTTGGTTGATGTACTGCTGCAGATTCATCATTTGCACTGAGGCTACATCCTGTGACCATGGGTGTACATACTGGTTTTGCATCTTGCATGCCATATTTCTTCAAAATCTGTTTGAGATACTTGGTTTGAGATAAAAAGATTCCTCCTTTCTTTTGTTGGATGTGCAAACCGAGGAAATATGTCAGTTCTCCCAGCAAGGACATTTCAAATTCTTTCTGCATGACCAAGGCAAAGCTTTGACTCATAGCTTCTTCATTGCTGCCAAAAATAATGTCATCTACATACACAACAAGTATTAGCAATTTGTCATTTTCAACTTTTATATAAAGATTGCTATCTGCTGATCCTTTTGAAAAACCTTGTTGATGAAGATATTTGTCCAAACGGTAGTACGAAGCCCTTGGAGCTTGTTTGAGACCATAGAGAGCCTTTTTCAATCTGCATACAAGATTTGGATCATTTCCAAGAATGAACCCATCTGGCTGCTCAATGTATACTTCTTCTTCCAAGTCTCCATTCAAGAAGGCTGATTTCACGTCCATTTGAAATACTTTGAAGTTTTGAAAACTTGAGAGAGCAAGGAACATTCGGATGGCTTCAAGTCTTGCAACAGGAGCAAAGGTTTCTTCAAAGTCTATTCCTTCTTGCTACACATACCCTTTACAAACAAGTCTAGCCTTGTTTCTAATTACTTCTCCATTTTCATTCAATTTATTTTTGAAGACCCATTTTGTTCCGATAACATTCTTATCCTTTGGTCTAGGAACTAGCTCCCAAGTGTTGTTCTTTTTGATCTGCTCAAGTTCTTCATCCATTGCTTTCACCCAACATTCATCTTTGCATGCCTCTTTCACATTCTGTGGTTCAGTAGAGGAGAGTAATGCCAAATAGCTTGAGGCTTCTGCAACTGTTCTTCTTGTTTGTACACCTGCTTCTTTCTGCCCCATAATCTGAGATTCTGGATGATTCTTCTGAACATATCTGGATGGAGTCTTTTCTTCTATTCTTGTCTGCTCCTCTGGTTCTTCTTGAGGTTCTTCCTGAGGTTCTTCATCATTCTGTCGTTGAGGGTAGCCTTCATCTTCTTCGATGTCTTCATGATGTACTTGCCTAGGAATGTATCCCTTCTCATCAATCACTACATCAATGTTGTCAACAATTCTGCCAAGTCTTTTATTGTAGCACTTGTATGCTTTGCTATGTGGAGAGTAACCAAGAAGAATACCTTCATCTGCTCTAGGTTCAAGTTTGCCAAGCTGCTCATCAGTATTCTTAATATAGCATTTGCTCCCAAAGATTTTGAAGTGCTTTACCGAAGGAGTCTTACCACTCCAGAGCTCATGAGGAGTTTGAGTGTTGTTCACCCGAACATTTGTCTTGTTGAGAATAACAACCGCAGCATGTGCAGCTTCACCCCAGAAGGTTGCGGGAGTTCCTGACTCATCAAGCATAGCACGAGCCATTTGTTGGACTGTTCCGTTCATTCTTTCCACAACTCCATTTTGATGAGGAGTTCTAGCTGTAGAGAATTCTCTTCTTATCCCATGTTCTTCACAGAAATCGAAAAATTCATTTGAGGTAAACTCCCCACCTCTGTCAAATCTGAGGCACTTAATTTTGTGACCCGATTCATTTTCAACCAAGTCTTTGAAGGATTTGAATTTTTCGAATGCTTCATCTTTGTGCTTCATAAGTCCTAACCAGACAAACCTGGAGAAATCGTCAATGAATAATATCAAGTATTCTTCTCCTCGAGGTGTTCTTTTCCTGAATGGACCACATGTATCTGTATGTACTAGCTCAAGAGGCATGCTAGCTGATCCTTCCTTCTCTGGAAAGTTAGTTATGGTTTGTTTTCCAAACTGACATGATTTGCATATGGTGTTGTCAGGAATTTTGATATCTGGAAGATCGCGAACTACCTGATATTTGCATGCTTTCCTTATTTGTGAAAAGCTTATATGCCCCAACCTCCGATGCCATAACCAGTGCTCATCATCCTTGCTCAGATAGCATTGTTGTTGTCCTTCTTCAAATATGTACAGATTATTTGGAGTTCTTTTGCCTTTGATCACTGTTTTACCTGTATCAAGATCACGAACAAGACATCCATTTGATCTGAATATCACCTCGGTTCTTTGATCACACATCTGGCTGACACTTAGAATATTATGCTTCAATCCATCAACATACAAAACATTTCCAGCCTTGACCTTTTCTTTTAACTGGGGAATTCCTTTTCCTTTTATAGTTGCAGGAGTATCATTTCCAAAAGAAACTTTCTTTCCTTTTTCTAGAGCAGAATATGACTCAAGTTTTTCTTTATCACCTGTCATATGCTTCGAACATCCACTATCAATGTACCATAGATTTTCCTGTCCCTCTGCATAAAATGCTATCCCACATCTTTCTGTTTGTGGTTCCTTTATTCTCCATGTTTTGGTGCTTGAGGCTTGTTCCTTTTTCTGTTGAAACCTGCTTCTGCATTCAGAATCTTCATGACCAAAGTTATTGCAAATAGAACATTCTACTTCATTTTCAAGAGCCGAAAAGTTGTTATAGGTCCTTTTTGTAATCCCGGTCATACTTCTTTGTTTTTGAGCTTCTCTAGTCATGATTGTTTTATATGCAACACATTGAGTTGCTTTGTGACCAAAGTTATGACAAGAGAAACATTGTCCATTGAAGAAACTTCTGCGGTTATCAAATCTACCGGCCAAGTGATTGTAATCTCTATTGTCATTCATTCTTGAACCAAATTGAGAAGCTTTTACCTGTGGCTGGTTGTAGCTTTTGTTCACTCTTAAGACGGATTGCCCCTGATATTCTTTGTTTGCAATTCGTCCCTACTTTACCTGATAGTCTCCATTGTGCTTTTGCTCATTCCTTTTTGCTGCATCAAGATAACTTTTTGAAGTGGATGCTTGAGAAGTTTCTCCATTATAGCCCAGACCTGTCTTGTTTAGAGGAGAACGCTGCACATTGATAATCTCATCCAGAGTTTCAGATCCTTTGACAAACTTAAGATTAATAGCTTTTGTTTTCTCAATCTCTTTTCTAAGAGCAACAATTTCACCTTCTAATTTTTCAAGATTTTTTTCTTTTTCATCAATTTGAAATTGTAGAGTATCAATGATCATATTCTTTTCTTCTATACATCTCTTGAGTCTAGTAATTTCTTCAAAAAGGTTATCCACATCTATAGCATCCATATAATCATCATCTTCAAATGCCATTAACAGTTTATATTCATTACCTTGTTCATCTTCATCACTATTTGATAGACCATCACTATCTTCATGAGTGTAGTAGCTTTTCTTATTTGTATCTTGTTTCTTGTTCCATCTAGCAGGTTCCTTTCCTTTATCCTTATAAGGACATTTTGCAGCATAATGACCTACTCTTCCACAAGCAAAGCATTTAAAAGGTAACTTACCTCTGAACCTTCCAGAACCCCTTTGAAGATTTCTGACAAAATTTGATTCTTCTTCTTCTTCTTCTGGTACGTGACTTGCTTCATAATAATCTCCTTTGCCTGATGCCTTGAAAGCAACTTCTCTTCTGTTTGATGGACCTCCCTTTCTCATTTCATAAGCAGTTAGAATTCCATGTAGCTGAGACATAGTAAGAATTCGTAGATTTTCTTTTTCTTCTATTGCAGATACTTTAGATTCAAACTTGGGGGACAATGATCTTAGAACCTTTTCAACCACAATGGCCTCTTTTATTTCTTCACCCAAATTTTTCATGCAATTAACAATCTCATCAACTCGAAGAAAATAGTTAGCCATACTTTCATCATTATACATCCTAAGATTCTCATACTAAATCCTAAGAGTTTGAAGTTTAGCACGCTTTACCTGTTCATCTCCTTCGTAGCTCAAGACAATCTTGTCCCATATTTCTTTTGCGGATTTATATTGCATAACCTTTACGAATTCTGTTTGAGATAAGCATCCCAGCAATGTATTGACTGCTTTAGCATTTGTTTCATATTTCTTCTTTTCGTCCGCATCTGTAGGTGTAGCTGAAGGAAAAGCGTAGCCTGTATCTATGATATCCCAAACTTCTGTACCAAGAGATTGAAGATAGGCAGTAACTCTTACCTTCCAATAATTGAAGTTTGTCCCATCAAAAATTGGTGGCCTGATTGATGCTTCCCTCTCGTAGTTGCTCATGATGAATGATCTTCCTTCAAGCAATCAAGCTTCTCCGAAGGACCTGCTCTGATACCAATTGTTGGAAATAATACTGAGAGGGGGGGTGAATCAATATTATCAAATTCTTTTAATAAATCTTCCTTATTTGTTCTTTGAATTATTTTTGCATGTCAGTACCATAAAATAATGAGCATGAACAAAGAAAACAGATAGTCACACCAAAGAACACAAGATGTAAGGTGGAAACCCAATGTGGGTGAAAACCACCTGCTGCAATATGTCTCTATCTTCTTTCAAATTAGAAACTCCTTTTACAATGGTTTTGTACTGGTGCAGTCCTTTACCAGTACGCAGGCTGCAACCTGCAGAAAGCTACAACTCTCTCTCGTTTTCCAGTCTCTCCTGGAAGGGAGCTACAACCCCCTACTTCTTTTCTTACAAGGACCACTTTTCATAAATTTTCAAACTGGATCCATAAGCATCAAATGATCATCAAGTATAAGAAAATCACCCAGTCAACTGTAGTAACCAGATCAACAATAATAGAACCAAACCCAGAACACCTTATCAACAGAAAAATACAGCCAAACAAAATGTCTTAAGACAGATACGCAGTTTTTCTTTCTCTGGTCTGCGTGCGTACGCACTTCACCTTCTGCTCCCCTGCGTATACCCGCAGAGACCCTTCTGCCGCACTGCGTGTCCACGCACTGTTTCTTCAACCGCGCTGCTTACTGTTACTGCAGGTACGCACCCAGAGACACTATTGCACCGTGTACTATTGCTGCAGGTACGCGCCCAGAGATACTATCACGCCGCGTACAGTTACTGTGCGTACGCACCTGAACCTTCGTCGCTCTGTGTACCCACGCAGTTCTCCTGCTTCTACTCTGCGTACCCACGCAGATCTCCTGTTTCTGCTCTGCATACCCATGCAGATCTTCTATTTCTGCTCTGCGTACCCACGCTGCTCTCCTGTTAAACAACTACGTACTTCTGATTAGGGCCGAATAGGCAGTCCACCAGAGTGGCACAGATGCTCAGACGCCCAGATCTGAACATGCGCTCGAGAGATCACCCTTCACAGATTCACTTTCAACTTTATATAGATCAAGCTTTTAAGACCATAACCCAATATTTCAGATCTTAAGATATTCTATTGCAAAAGATACTTAGCTAAGAGATCTCCTTTGCTTTATATAGGCAAGCTCCTCCTAAAATCATGGATCAATACCACGAGCCAAAACCATAATAACACAAATACCGTCGGCTAAATACCAAGGGTTAAACATAAGAAACCCCACGTGTGCTTTTCTCTGCCTTGAAATGAGTGCACTGGGGGTACGCACCTCCTGAACGGCTGACCTACGTGTCTGGCCGCGGTCCCTTCACGGTGTACCTGCGGGTATGCACCTTCTGAACTGATCTCCTGCGTACTTCTTAATTTTCAACATATTGAGAGCCTTGCCACGGGAGTTGCCATCAAGTACAACATTTGTAACATATAGCCATACCAGAAACATAATGCCAACAGTCATTTCAAGTAAGGAAGTGGATGCTAACATTTATCGAAAGCTAGTGGGTTCACTGATGTACCTTGTGAATGCACAACCATATATGTGCTATGTAGTCAACCAGCTGAGCCAACCTATGGTTAGGCCAACCAAATTATTTTGGAAGGAAGTTAAGCATGTCTTACAATACCTCAGAGGAACTACCTAGTTTGGACTATGGTGCAGATGGATAGAGGGAGTGAATTTTTGTGGCTTCACAGGTGTAGATTGGGCGAGGATCCCATCAGACCAAAAAATTACATCAGGTGGAATTTTCAATGTTGGGTCGGCAACGGTTTCCTGGTACATAAGGAAGCAAAGATCTAGGGTGCTCAACTCAGTAGACACATAATACATGGCTGCAAGTCAACCAACATGTGAGGCTATCTGAATGAGAAATATACTTATTGAATTGTCTTGCCAAATCATGGATCCAATTGTGATCTACTATGATAATCAGAGTTTCATCAAGCTCTCTAAGAATATTTTTTTTACAATCAATCCAAGAATATAGATATTCGGTATCACCATTTACAAGATTGTGTGTAGAGGTGAATAATGTTGTTGCAGTACATTCTGATAGAGGAACAAGATGCTGACATTTTGACAAAGGGATTTTCAAGAGGGAAGTTCAAGTTCCATAAATACAGTATAGGGGTGGTTGATAATCCCTTTCTTGATGAGAGGGAGTGTTTAAAAATGCAGCAAGAAATTCTCAATTTGATTTTCCCTTGATTAAATTGATACAATTTGAATTTCCACGTGTTGTAGCAAGCAACAACCCCCCCATTTTTACTTAGTTTCTAATAAATAGTGGGGACCCTTTTTATTTTACTAAATTCAAATTAAAATTATTTTTCTTTTGTTAAATAAAAGGACAATAGGGAAATAATTTAGTAAGCACACTTGAAAATATTTTTATACACATTAAGTTATTTCCTTTATTGAAATGAATGTCAAATGGGGTTCATTATCGGAGCTAATTTTAAATATGTTATGAAATGGTAAAGCTATGATTGGCTCACTCTTCAAAGATTACTTTATACTTTAAGTGATTCCATTAGGTCATTCTCTATATCAGAACTTTTCATTTCGTAAGTTTTATTTTAAAAATGTTACGAAAGGATTTTGCTTCAAAACCCGACTCCCCGATGCTTTTATTTAATATTTAAAGACTTATTTATATCGGGACTTCTTATATCATAAGTGAAATTAAACTGGACCTCTGAAAATATTCCCAATGTTATATTATCAAAACCTTTTTATATCAAAACCTTTTTAAAGAATGATCTGAAATAACATCTTCAAAATTGTAACGCCCAAGGCCCTTTTATGCTTTAAGTATTCTAGTTCGAGCGATTTCTTTTCGGAACTATGCATTTTGGAAATACTATTTTATAACACTTCCAAAAACTCTTTATATATCAGGGATACCCATTTCGGGACTTTTCATTATCGAAGCCTTTTGTATTTTGGAGCTTCTCATTTAAGAGGATCGCAATATCATAAGTCCATTCTAAATTACTCTCTGATATTCCACTCCAAATCTAATGTGGCATCCTTCACATGGTTTCTCGTTGTTTTGCTTAATGAATTTAAATGTAGTTTTAATTATCACGAAAGCATAAACATTTACATTTAATTTTCTTTGGTATTTTCAATTTGTTCCAAAAGGGAATTTTATTGTAAAGTTAAATTTTAAACTAGCGCTTATATGTTGCTAAGTATTGTCTTTGCTAATTCCTTGTGCATGTCCATTACAGGGAAACTTTTATTATCGAAATTATGAATAGATGAAGAAGGGAGGGATAGCTAAGAAAAAATCTCCACCGCAATGACCTTCTATCCCATTTTTGGAAGAAATTGATGAAAACATTCTAGGAGCAGGTTTATTCTCTGACATTGTTTGCACAAAAGATGTTTGGATTTCCTCCTGGGAAGCAATTTATCAGTACTTTGAAGATGAAGGACCTAAAGTTACAAAGAGAAAATTTACAACAAACGACACAGTGCCTGTTTCTGAAAATACTCCAAGCGATGCAGCCAATTATATTCTTCATAGAATTCTTGTGAGACCCAGATTAATTCCCTATACAGATATGGTCTTCTTGGTTATTGAGAACTTCAATATTTTAGAAAGGCATATATAGACATCGAAAGGAACTAATATAGGTTCTTTTGAAAACAAATATTTGCAAAATATGTATCATCTGTTGAGGCCACAATGCATATATAATAGGCAGTATGTTGAAGCATTTGTAAAGGAAAACAAACATCCATCAGAGAAAATTAGACAGTGGTGAAAAGAACCTAACAAGCATAAAGCTAAGGAGTCTGGTAAGTACTCAATTGATTCCCTTGCTCCTCGATTTTTGCAAGTGGCATCTATGATGTGTCGGTTGCATGCACAACCCAATGTGTCGAAATTCCCTGATGATTGGGTTCCTTTAAGTGATGGTGCGACTAAAGGTTTTATTTTTTATTGAGCCACCATATTCTCTGATAATTTAGCCTCTCATATCCTATAATTTAGGCAAAGAAGAAGTATCTCATAGAATAAAGTTCCTCATTTCTATATGTCAGCATATATCATGGATTCCCTTTGTTTTATAACGGATTTCCCAGCCATGGGTTGGAAATGGACTATTCAGGACCCGAAGCCCATTCATATCTATCACGATATCCTATGGGAGTCCAAGTATTATGAGCATTTCTATCACATTTGTCATAGAGTGATAATTCCAATTTTTGAAGCCATCTTTGAATCTCGTCCTCCTCGAATGTCTTAGGAAGCCATGGACGACCTTAAAAAAGTCAGAAACTAGTTCAAGGAAGAGTCATTTACTTATATCAGAGTTTATGGTAGCTTGGCTCATCCTCATGTCTTACCCTTATATATTATTGATAAATTGATAAGCAAAGAGGTTGCATACCAAATAGTGGGTTATGGCATCATGAAAGTATTGAAAGAATCTAATAAAAAGGCATGGCCTGTGTTCCCAGCTAATTTTGGCATATTTTCATTGGCTAATTATCACCATGCAGAGAAAGAGATTCTGAACATACTAGCTCTCAAGTTGTCTACTATTCCAAATAGACAATATGATCCTACTTTTGTGGTTAAAAATTTCATTACTTCTAATAGTCTCAGAAAGTTTTCCCATGAGGTAGATAAGCTAGATAACTTGTTTGAATGATCTTCTTCTTATGGGGTAGTGTTAAAGCGAGCAGAAGAACAATTGCCCCCAGAGGAAAATATTCAATTTGAACAACACAAAGCTTCCATATTAGAAAATATTCCTTTGAATTTGTTACAGTTGACTCAAGAAAAGGTCTCAGTTTCAAACTTTCAGTTTGACAGTTCTTCACAATCAATTGTGTCTCCTCAACCAGATGTTGTTGTGATTTCTTCCACATCTCAAGCAGAAGAATTTATTTTTAATCCCAAATTGGATGAAGTATGGAAAGAGTTTAGCCAAACTCTTAATTCAAATATCAATGAACCTCAGACTATAAAGACTTCACTGCAAGGTAATGTTCAGGATAGTTTTAAGAATTCGAAGCAGAGTACCAAAAAAAATGAAGTTACTGATAAGTCTCACATTGAAGTTATTCCTACTTTTTCTAACCCAGAGATTGTTCTGAATATTGAAGAGATTCCTCCCTTGGAAATTTTCTACAGTCCTCAACACAAGGTTGTGGTAAAAATGGAAAGAAAGGAAAGAAAATTGGATCAATCGTAGGCATCAGTGTCCAACAATCTTTACTCTTTTGAAGTCCTATGGAAAGGGTCTACTGCAACACCAACATAAGAGTTGGGGAAACTGACTCAATTCACTGGTGCTTATGCTTCAGTAACCATTGATAAGGTTGTAGAGTTTCAAGAACTTATGAAGGAAAAAGAGGAAAGAATCATCTTGTTGGAGTAGCCTATTGAGGTTGAGAAATAGAAAATCAATGAGAAATGGCAGAACCAAGTGATAGAGTTACAACAAAAGTTTGATTCACTTAAGGTACAATACAATAAAGAGTTGTAGAATAGAGATGATCAGATCAAGGAAATGCAGAAGAAAATAGAACAATTTCATGTCAGTCCTCAACTGACATAATTCAAAAAGGAAGCTAAAGAATTAAATTCTCTTTTCAGGCATCAAAAAAATTCTTCTGCAATAAACTTGTGATAATTCAAGATCAGTGTAAAGTTGTAGATTACCTTGTGGATCAATTATTTAATATGAAAATTTATTTTGAAGAAATGAATGAAAAGATTTATGATTTTCTCACTTTGCAGGAAGGTGAAAAGGGTAGATCCTCTAATCTACCAAAGATTGATGAGGCTCAGAAGATCATAATTTTTAGAGAATGGGAAATCAGAATGAAGCAGGTTGAAGCAACTGTAAACAAGGCCCAAAATCTTGCCATCTCAATGATTGAATTAGTCAACGATATTTTTCTACATTCTAATATCATTCCTAATTGCGTCGATTATACTCTTCCAAACACCAATATTTTATCTAAGATGTGGCATGAGCACAACAAGAAAATGGTCTCGATGATTGATCAATTGTCCAAAGTTTGTCTTGATCATCATTGGCAGTTTCTAGTGAAGCCTCATAGCTAATGGTTATTCCTCCAACGCCTATCCAATGTCACCAAGAAGATGCGTCCATCCTTGAAGAATGTTTTTTTACAGGTCATATGAGGATCAAGCCCAAACATCCACCGAAGCTTACCAGTTTGTTAGATATTTACAAATTGTGACACCTAACTATTGGACAGCCTTCTCCCTAAGCTTAGAAAGTTGTTGCAATTATTTCCTAATTAGTACACAATTGTCGTTTATGTTGAAAAGTTTTTATAATAGTTTAATTTTTTCCTTCATACTAAAACTATAAATTCCATCTCCGAGATGGAGAAGGGGTTCTGAATTTTTGCAAGAACATACTTAAATTGCACTATTGTATTTAAGTTTTTCTTAATATTAAGTTGAACCACTGACATTTCCATAATGAGCAGAGCTACAATGTATTAGGTACTACTATCCTATTTATCTATGTATTTGTTTTGAATGAAATTGTTTTATGTTATTCTTCACATATATGTGTGTAAGTCAATCTTTCATGGCCACTATTGATATGCTTGATTGAAATTTGATCTATATTGTGAGAAACGAGATCTCAAACATATGTGATGTTATAAAAAATTAATTTAATTAACTATTTAATTAAATTAATTTTCTTTAATTAATTTAATATCATGATTGCATAATGATCTATATTGTTGTGTTAATTGTGACATCTTTGTAGCACATATGTCATCAACTTACCCGGGTATAATATTAAATTATAGTAGTTCTTATTTTGGTAACTAATACAAATTAGAATATATTATCACCTTCCATCCCAATCCATATAATTTTTCTTAAGGGAAACTAGTCCCATAATTCCAGTTGGAGCCACCATTCCAAACGGAAAAGGGTATAATTTAGGATCCCGAACAGGTGGTTTTCCCCAATGTTTATGAAGTCATTTTGGACTATGAACATTTTTGGCACTAGAAGGAGGGCCAATTGACTATGAATGGCAAGAAAGTCTCATTCTAAAACTAGAGGTCATTCTAAGAGTCACTCACCCTCAAAGTCTCCTCCAACTTCCAGATCACATTTTAAGTCCCATGATTCTAGATCTAAAGTTGTGGAACCATCTTTTAAATATCCTAGCCTGATTGCGAAACCAATTGATGAAACTTCCATGCCTCTTCCACTTAGCCTTCAGAAGCTCCTGAACTTCAAACTTTAATACAAAAATTGGAAGGAATTTCCATTTTAGGAGAACAAACCACTCAAACAGAAATTTCTGATGATAGTGTCACTTCATCACTAAAGTCTTCTAGAATTCTTACTAGATCACAAAGTGAGAAGCTTGGAGTTAAACCTTTTGAATTTCCATTAACGACCTATAAGAAAAAGAAACATATTTCTGGTATTGAGTCTTCAGCTAGTGATAACATTTCATCTTCTCCACCTCATACTCCCTCTATTCAACCGATTTCTTCTCAACCTACTTTACCTTCTTCTTATCACCCTTTGTCATCTTCTTCCACTCATATTCCTCCTCCATAATTAACCAATGCTATTGTTGTCAGTAGTACTATAGGGGCAACTTCTTCAAGTTTTAATACTTCAACAACCCCTACATCAAGTACAACTAGTTTTGGACTTATTATTATTCCAAGAATGGAAAATAGACAAAATAAACCATGGAACAATCTAGGAGCAGTTGCAAAGACACCTCCCCTACACCCTCTTCCTAAACATCCAGAGAGATGGTTGCCAAAATATAACCCAGATGATGTTTTAACTGCAAAGGAAAATCTTCACAATTTTATGTTGGAAATCAACCTTAACGGGGTTTCTGAAGAGGATGTGGTTTATAGACTATTTCCTTGTACATTTGAAGGATCAGCAGGGTCTTGGTATTTTTCCATGCCAGCTGGATCAATTATCGATTGGGACACATTCGAAGAGAAGTTCCTTAAAAAAATTGTGGATAATAGAATGATTGCTACTTTGATTAATGATATATCAAATCTTAAAGCTTCCCCAAATGAGAAAATCAAATATTTTAATTCAAGTTTAATAAATTATTGAATAAAATCCAAACTGCATCTAGACTTGGTGTTGATGTTCAGATTGAAAGGTATATTAGCGCCCTACCTTCAAATATTGCAATGTTCATTGACAAAGCTTAAAAGATTTTACTTGCGGATAATATGAAAGAAGCTCTGGCTGTCGAAAAAAGGGTATCAGCCCTTAAGAAGAAATTTGTTGTAGAAGAAATAAAATAAGCAAAAAAGGTTAACTTTCAAAGAAGAACCCAAGAAGAAAGCTTTGAAAGATCCTTTTGATATGGAAGGTTTGCAGAAAGTCCTTAAAACTATGTCTCATGAGATAGTAGAGCTTGAAAAGAAGGTTATTAAAACTTCAAGGAGATATTATAGATCATTTAAGAGGAATCAACCTCCCCAACCTCAACCACCTGCTCAAATATCTAATGCAGACTCAGATGAAGGAGATGAAGAAAAAGGAACAACATCAGCTAAAGAAATAGAGGAAGAATAAATAGTGGAATCTCATGGCTCGTGGGATTATATCCTCACCACTTTTAAGAATGAGGCAGAAGAAGAAGCTCTTCCAATTAGTACCTGAATTTAAGGATCCACACATACCACACAACAAGAAAAAATCATAAAAGTCCCAATAACTCGACCAAGGAGAAAGGTACGTCTAAAAAACCTTATAATCAGTCCATTGATCCTACTCCGAGTACATCTAAATCACCTTCTTCTTCTTCTTCATCATCAAAGACTTTAATAGTTTATTATGCCATTGAATACAACATAGTAGAGGATATGAAAAATACCAAAGAAAATATTTCCTTATATGAGGTTAGTAAATTAAAACAACATCAGAAGTTATTACTAAATGAGTTAAATGTTGTTCTTGCATCCCTGTTGCCCTCAATTTTTGTTACTTCTAAAGTCTCAAAAGGAAAAAATAAACCACCTCATGTCCCCTCAGATAAATTGGATTCTTCTGATGCAATCTTGATTGGAGAGAGATCTAATTCCCCTACTCCTTTTCTTTTACTTTTGAATTTTTTAACAAAAAATTTCATAATTGTCTAGTAGATTCGGGTGCTTCTTCAAATATCATGCCTTATTCGGTATAATTAAAATTAAATATAACACCCCAAAAAATGTTGTGTAAATTGTTCAGCTGGATAGAACAAAAAGTCAAAGTTTTGGGAGAGATGAATGATGTCTTGATTAGAATATATTCCAATTCAAAAGTATTTCAGATCATTGATATCTTGGTGGTTGATATCCCTGAATTTTATGGCCTTATTTTAAGCAGAGATTGGTCTGAAAAGTTACATGGCTATTTCACAATAGATTGGTCTCCTCTTTGGCTCCCTTACAATGGTAAACCAAATCATATTAGAGTTGATAGGGGAAAACATATGAAGTATTATGTAACTGATCTAGATGAAGAGAATGAACCTATAACTTTTACAAATAATATTTTGGGAAATTATTCTTCAAAATATTTCTTTGGAAGTTTTCCTACCCAATGTTCTCCTTTTCCTCTTGATTATGTTTCTTCACAAATTGAAATTTTTTCACAAACAAACTCATCAAGGTGTATCAATATTGTAGAATATTTTGTAAATAAGTCTAATGATTTTTTGGACACTCTATTTTGACGGATCGAAGTCCAATGATGGTGCAGGATTTGGATGTATACTTGTAAGCCAAAATGGAGAGAAAATCATGCTTTCTTCCATGTTAGAGTTTCAATGCACCAATAATGTAGTTGAATACAAAGTGCTTGTCCAAGGTTTGCAAAAAGATATTAGTCTTGATGTGAAATACCTCAGTTTTTGGTGATTCTGAATTTTTTATCAAACAGGTAACAAATAACATCCATTGTCTTTCTAATCACCTAAAGTACTATCAATCCTTGATTCAAGACTTGACTTCACATTTCATGGAATTTAATATAAATCCAATCCCCATAACTCAAAATGTCAGTGAAAACCTTTTGGGTAGCATTTCTTCTAAACTCATTCCTCCTGAGGACTTCAGTCCAGATAGATTTTCTATAGAATTGATATTTTGTCCTTTTATCCCCGATAACATCACTAACTGGCGAGTGTTTAATGATGATTTTGATATTCTAAGGCTTTTTACTTTAGAATGAACTTACACATACCAAATTAGAGATGAATATGAACATGATAGGTAGCTTAATAAGTCCTCCGATGAAAATTCATTACCAAAACCTGTGGTAAAGTTAGAGGATTTGTATGACTTGAAAGATAGATTCAAGAAACCAACCAATTGTAAACTCCAGATAACACTTTAAGGTTTGAACTCATCAATTTAGGGCTTGAGTAGAAGCATTAAAACATTAATTTAGGACTCGGACTCTCTCCTGATGAAAGGATCGCTTTTATTCATTTATTAAGGAGATACAAATACATTTTTTCCTTCGAGTTACGATGACTTGAAAACATATGACACTTCTATAATTCAACATACTATACCCATGTTGCCTGATATAAAACCAATTCAACAAAAACTTAGAAAAAATCACCCCAATCTTTAAACACAAATTAAGACTGAGCTGAATAAATTTATTAAGGCTAAAACCATTTTTCTGGTCAGACATTCCAAGTGGGTGTCAAACCTCGTTCTAGTTAGAAAGAAAAAATGGGATATCAGAATTGGTATTGATTTTAGAAATTTGAATAGAGCATCTAAAAAGGATAACATTCCTCTACCTCTGATGGAACAAATCTTATAATTTGTTGCAAGTTCTGAGCTTATATCATTTTTATATGGTTTCTCTGGTTATAACCAGATTCTTGTTCACCCTACAGACAGATTAAAGATGACATTCAGAACCAAATGGGGAACCTACGCTTATCAAAAAATCCCTTTTGGCCTAATTAATGTTAGAGAAATGTTCCAAAGAGCTATGGATATTCCTTAAAATTTTTGATTAATAAATCAGTAGTTGTTTATTTAGAAGATATCACAATCTATTCAATGAAAATAAGCAATCATCTACATGACTTAAAGTAGATCTTTGAAAGGTGCAGGAAATTTGGAATATCTCTAAATCCTAAAAAATAATTCTTTGATCTAAGTGAAGGAAAATTTTTAGGATTTATTGTTCCAAAAGATGAAATCACTATAGACCCGGAAAGAGTCAAAGTCACCTCAGAAATTCCCTTGCCTCATAATAAGAAGTCGATGCAATCTTTCCTAGGGAAAATTAATTTCGTTAAATGTTTTGTTCCTGAATTTTCACAGATTGTCATGACTCTTCAGAGCATGATTAAAAAGAAGGAAAATTATAAATGGAGATAAGATGAGAAAACATCTTTTGAATCTATTAAACAAGTTATATTAATGCTCCTTCATTATCGTCTCCTGATTATTCTAGATATTTTGTTATGTATATTTTTTCCTTCGATCATTCTTACACATCATTTTTTACTCAACAAAATCTAGAACAAGTTGAAGCTCCTATTACTTTCTATAGTTCCACATTACAAGGAGAATAATTAAATTACTCAGAAGTTGAAAAACAAGCTTTTGCAGTCTTTAAATCAATTAAACATTTTAGACCTTTTTCTCTTAAAATCACATACAAAAGTAATTGTACCTTTTCCAGCTGTGAGACAATTACTTATTAAAAAAGAATTAGGAGAAAAGAGAGCCAACTGGGTCACAGCTTTATAGGAATATGACCTTGAAATTAAACCAGCTAAAATTGTTAGAGGTCAAGGTTTTTGCAGGTTGGTAGTCAGTGCATCTAAGAATACATCTGAAGTTGATTTAGGTAATAACATTGAAGTATTAGAGGTATGTCTTGTTGATACCAAATCTCAATATGTTGATTTGATTTTCTATTTAAAGAACATATATGCACCAATTGAACTTAATTTCAAAAATAAAAAATAAAAAACATTGAGACTGAAAGTGAATTAATATCAACTTGTAAATGATGTTTTGTTCAGAAAAAAAAAACTATGATTTTGTCCTTCTTAGATGTCTAGAAAAACCTAAAGTTGAAAAGGTGTTGCAGTAATTGCATGATGGACCAGTTGGTGTACATTATAGTGGAGATACTATTTTTCATAAAATCCTCCACAATGGATACTCCTGGCCAACTCTAATTAAGGATACACATGCATATGTGAGAAAATGAAAAATCTTCCAAACCTCTTCCAGGAGGGAAAAGAAAGCAACCTTGCCTTTACAACCAGTCAATATTGAACAACCCTTCGAACAGTGGGGGTTAGACATCATAGGTGAGATTTTTCCACATTATTCTAAGCAACATAGATACATTCTTACTGCTGCTGGTTATTTTACTAAGTGGGTGGATGCAATGCCTTTAAAGGTCGTCAATTCTGAGGTTGTTATTGATTTTATTAATCAACACATTATTACTAGGTTTGGCCTTCCTATTTCTCTTATTTTTTATAATGCTTCATACTTCTCTCGAAATGTAATTACTAAATTTGCACTAAAAAGGGGTTTTAAAATTAAATATTCTTCAAATTATTATCCCCAAGGGAATGGATTAGTAGAATCCACAAACAAAAACCTCTTTAGAATTATAAAGCGAACTAGAGATGAAGATAAAAATAATTGTCATAAAACTTTAATTTTTTCTCTATGGGCCAATAGAATAACTCACAAATATTCCTTAGGGACCTCACTTTACTATCTAGTTTATGGAAAAGAAGTTGTGTTTCCCCCTAATGTATCTTTACCTTCATTAGCCCTAGTGAAATTCATTGAAGAACAACCCTGCTCTTCCTTTCAATTAAGACTGTCCCAAGTATTGAAATTATAAGAAGGGGGAGATAAGGCAAAGCATATTCATGCCAAACATCAAAACACTATCAATTCATGGTTCGATGCAAGTTCAGTTGGGAATAAAGCTTTTGAAGTTAGAGATCTTGTTCTGAAATGGGACAAAGCCCATGAGGAGAAAGGTAAACATACAAAGTTCCAAAAACTTTGGCTTGGACCATTTCAAGTTGTGATAAAACTTGGTCCATCTACTTTTATTCTTCAATATTTATAGGGTAGGAAAGAACCCCTCCTCGTAAATGGGCTAATCCTTAAAAAATATTTTCTTGAGAACTCATGCTATTTTGTAAATATGTAAATAATCATATGTATAAACCGATGTGTATTTAGGTTAGTTTTGTTGAATGTTACTCTCTTGACTTTGTATTTGGGCTTTTATATTTATATTCTCTAATCATTTTATGAAATTCATATAAAATGAAAATTATTAAGAAAATGATTGTCGTGCTATTTTTCAGTATTTCATAAATATAATAATCTTTGATTTTATTAGTCCCATTGTTTTGTGAACTATTCATAACCTGAATCTCTAAAAAGACTATTTTGTCTCATGACTAGTCATATTTTAGAACAGTTAATGAAATAATTAAAGACTATGAAAAATATTTAACATCTTATGACTCTTACTGTCATCCACAACTCTTAAGGAGAAGATTTACCTCCCCATCCACTAATCAAATATTTTTAGAGTGTAATTCAAAAATATTAAACTTGAAAGATAAGGGGTCTCATTAAGAGCCAACTTACCATGATCATGGGGAACTAATGGTATTGACATTATCATATCTAGTCACCAAGCCAAGATAATGGCTTATAGTTAAAAGTTGTAAGACAAGAGGTATCATCACGAGTCGGCTTGTTCAATATCATTAATACTTGTGGATGGCATCGTCAACATCTGGTTACCAAGCCAGGACAATGGCATTCAAGGAAATGAAAGAGCTAAAAATATGAACTAAATGTCTCTAAAATATGTTATAGTGGATGGTATACTGCTATTTCTTGGTTAAATGGTAACCCTGTAGAGACTATGGACGCTTGCTAGCAATAGTAGTGCTACCAGTGACAACAGAGTCTATCTTAATGCAAAACTTCAAATAGTATTTATTTCATCATTATAACTAATATTATAAAATGGATGTCAGAGATAAATAAAGTCTTTCATACTAACAGGTTGTGAAGTTTGCAAGTAATGAATTTTAATTTATTAAGAGAAATTTTTATCAGAAATCTGAATTCCAACATTCTAATCTTTTCATTTTCATTCCTTTCTTTTAAAATTTCATTAATTTATTCAGAGATAATTGTTTCTCCTAGTGCATCAGAAATTGTTGTAGCGAACAACAACCCCCCATTTTTTCTTTGTTTCTAATAAATAATGGGGACCCTTTTTATTTTACTAAATTTGAATTAAAAGTATTTTTATTTTGTTAAATAAAATGACAATAGGCAACTAAGTTAGTAAGCGAATTTGAAAATATTTTTATAAACCTTAAGTTATTTCCTTTAGTAGAACAAATGTCATTGGAGTTCATTATCAGAGCTAATTTTAAATATGTTAAAAAATGGTAAAGCTTAGATGGGCTCACTCTTCAAATATTAATTTATACTTTAAGTGATGTCATTGGGTCATTCTCTATATCAGAACCTTTCATTTTGTAAGTTCTATTTTAAAAATGTTACGAAAGGCTTTTGCTTCAGAACCCGACTCCCCGATACTTTTCTTTAATATTTAAATAATTCTTTCTATCGGGACTTCCAATATCGTAAGTGAAATTAGTAAGTGAAATTAAACTGAACCTCTGAAAATATTCCCGATGTTGTATTATCAGAACCTTTTTATATCGGAACATTTTTATATCTGAACCTTTTTAAAGAATGATCTAAAATGACATCTCTGAAATTGTAACGCCCAAGGCCCTTTTATGTTTTAAGTATTCTTCTTTGGGAAATTTCCTTTCAAAACTACGCATTTCAGAAACATTATTTTATAACACTTCCAAACAATATTTATATATCGAGCATACTCATTTCGAGACTTTTCATTATTGGAGCCTTTTGTATTTTGGAGCTTCTCATTTCGGAGGATCGAAATATCGTAAGTCCATTCTAAATTTCTCTCTGATATTTCACTCCCGAAATATGACGTGGCATCCTTCACATGGTTTCCCGTTGTTTCATAATTTAAATGTAGTTTTAATGATCTCGAAAGCATACACATTTACATTTAATTTTCTTTGGTATTTTCAATTCATTCAAAAATGAATTTTTATTTTAAAGTTAAGTTTTAAACTAGCGCTTATATGTTGCTAAGTAGTGTCTCTATTAATTCCCCGTGCTTGTCTATTACAAGTAAACTCTGATTCTTGGCATTACGAAGAGATGAAGAAGGGAGGGAAAGATAAGAAAAAATCTCCATTACAACAACCTTCTGGCCCATTTGTGGAAGAAATTGATGTAAAGTTTCCAGGAGTAGGTTTATTCTCTAACACTGTTTGCACAGGAAATGTTGGGCTTTCCTCCTGGGAAACAATTTATCAATACTTTGAAGATGAAGGACTTGAAGTTATAGAGATAAAAGTTACAGTAGACAAAACCATGCTTGTTTTTGAAAATACTCCAAGAGATGCATCCAATTCTTTTCTTCATAGAATTGTTACGAGACCCAGATTAATTCCCTATATATATATGGTCCACTGGTTGTTGAGAACTTGAATATTTCAATAATACATATACAAACATCGAAGGGAAATAAGATAGGTTCTTTCTCCTATAAATATTTTCAAAATATGTATCATTTTCCAAGGCTACAACGCCTATATAATAAATAGTAAGTTGAAGCATTTGTAAAGGAAAACAGACACCCATTAGAGAAAATTAGAGAGTGGTGAAAATACCCTAACAATCATAAAGTTGAGGAGTCTGATAAGTACTCAATTCATCCCCTTACTCCTCCATTTCCGTAAGTGGAAGATATGAATTTCGGTTACATGCACAACCCAATGTGTCGAAATTCCATGATGATTGGGTGCCTTTAATTGATGGTTCCGCTGAAGGTTTTACTTTGATTGGGCCACCATACTCTATGATAATTTAGCTTCTCATATCCTAGAATTTAGGTGAGGTAGAAGTATCTCAGAGAATAAAGTTCCTCCTTTCTATATGTCAACATATATCATTGATGGCCATTGTTTTACAATGGATTTTCCGACCATAGGGTGGAAATGGATTATTCAGGACCCAAATCCCATTGAAATCTATCATGATATCCTATGGGAGTCCAAGTATTCAGATAATTTCTATCAATTTTTTCACAGAGTGATAATTCCAATTTATGAAGCCAACTTTGAATCTCGTCTTCCTCAAATGTCTTAGGAAGCCATAGATGACCTTCAATAAGTCAGACACTAGTTCAAGGAAGATTCATTTACTTATAAAAAAGTTTATGGTAGCTTGGATCATCCTCATGTCTTACCCCTATATATTCTTGATAAATTGATAAGTAGAGGTGTTGCATACCAAACAATGGGTTATGGCATCATGAAAGTATTGAAAGAAACTAATAAAAAGGCATGGCCCATGTTCCCAGCTAAGTTTTACATATTTGTATTGGCTAATTATTGCCATGCAGAAAAAGAGATTATGGCCATACTAGCTCTCAAGTTGTCTACTATTCCGAATAGACACTATGATCCTATTTATGTGGTTAAAATTTTCACTGCTTCTCAGAATCTCAAACAATATTCCCATGAGGTAGATAAGCTATATGACTTGTTTGAACAATATTCCTCTTATGCAGTAGTGTTTAGGCGAGCAGAAGAACAATTGTCCCAAGAGGAAAAGATTAAGTTTGAAAAATATAGAGCTTCCAGAATAGAAATTTTTCCTCTGATTTTGTTATAGTTTGCTCAAGAAAAATTCTCAGTTTCAAATGTTCATCTTGGTAGTTCTTCTCAATCAGTTGTGCCTCCTCAATCACAGGTAGTCGTGATTTCTTCCACATATGAGGCAAAAGAATTTCTTTTTAATCCTAAATTGGATGAAGTTGAGCCAAACTCTTAATTCAAAGACTGATGAACTTCATATTGTAAATAATTCACAACAAGGTAATGTTCAAGATACTTCTAAGAATTTTGAGCAGAGTACGAAAACAAAGGAAGTTACTGATAAGTATCACATTGAGGTTATTCATGCTTTTCTACCTCGGAGGTTGTTGTGAATATTGAAGAGATTCCTCCCTTGGACATTTTCTACAGTCCTCAACACAAGTTTGTGGTAAAAAGGGAAAGAAAGAAAAGAAAATTGGATCAATCATAGGCATTAGTGTCCAACAATCTCTCCTCTTTTGAAGTCCTATGGAAAGGATCTACTACACCAACAGAAGAGTGGGGAATCTAATTCAATTCACTGGTGCTTATGATTTAATGACCATTGATAAGTCTATAGAGGTTCGAGAAATTCTAAAGGAAAAAGAGGAAAGGGTCATCTTGCTGGAGTAGTCTCTTGAGGTTGAGAAACAGAAAATCAATGAGTAATGGAAGAACCAAGTGAAAGTGTTACAATATATGTTTGATTCACTGAAGGTACAATATGATAAATAGTTGAAAATTAGAGATGATCAGATCAAGGAAATGCAAAAGAAAATAGAACAATTGCATGTCAGTACTCAACAAACAAAATTCAAGAAGGAAGCTAAATAATTAAATGCTCTTCTCGGGAAGCAACAAAAAGTCTTCTGCAATAAACTTGTGATAATTCACGATCAGTGTAAAGTTGCAAATTACCTTGTGGATCAATTGTTGAATATGAAAAATTATTTTGAATAAATGAATGAAAATCTTTTTGATTTTCTCACTTGGGAGGAAATTGAAGAAGGTAGATATGTTAATGTACCAAATATTGATGAGGTTCAAAAGATCATAATTTTCAGAGAATGGGAAATTAGAATGAAGCAGTTTGAAGTAGCTGTAAATGAGGTCCAAATCTTGCCATCTCAATGATTGAATCATTCAACGATATTTTGCTACAGTACAATATCATTCCTAATTGCCCTGAAGATACTCTTCCATACACCAAGATGTTAACTAAGACGTGACATGAACACAACAAGAAAATGGCTGAGATTATTAATCAATTGTTCAAAGTTAGTCTTGATCATCATTGGTAGTTTCTAGTGAAGCCTCATAGCCAATTGTTAGTCCTCTGATGCATGTCCAACATCACCATGCAGATGCGGCCATCCTTGAAGAATGTTATTTTTATAGGTCAGATGAGGATCAAGCCCAAGAATCCACTGGAGCTTACCAGTTTGTTAGATATTTACAAATTGCGACAACTGACTGTTGGATAGTATTCTCCCTAAGCTTAGAAAGTTGTTGCAATTATTTCCTTATTAGTCCACTATTTTTGTTTATGTTGAAAAGTTGTTAGAATATTTTATTTTTGTCCTTTGTACTAAGACTATAAATTCCCTCTCTGAGATGGTGAAGGGGTTTTGAATTTTTGCAAGAACATACTTAAATTCCACTCTTGTATTTAAGTTTTTCTTAATATTAAGTTGAACCATTGGAATTTCCATAATGAGCAGAGCTACAGTGTATTGGGTACTGCTATCCTATTTATCTATGTATTTTCTTTGAATGGAATTGTTTTATGTTATTTTTTTGCTAAAGCAAGAGTCGTGCCTTCTATATCATTAAATCAAACAAAATTTACAATATATACTCATTTCCACTATACTGCATGGTCTAAGGCAAAATAGGAGAATGTCCGACTGAATCCAAGCCCTCAAACCCCAAAAAGTACCCGCCCAACCCTTTTGAGTACAAACAAAAATAAGTAACGGGAATCACAGGGCACGTGAACCCTCCCCACCTATAGCCGCGCCAACAAAAACCTAACCTGCCTCTTAATCGCTGCCGTCCAATCTTCTTTTATAATCTGATGTCGGAGATACATATCGCACCATGAAGAAGCAATATGATTAACCCCCGAACCCCACCAAACTACTCGCTCAATCCAAATCGCTGATCGGCCTTTCTAAATCGGACAACGGAGTTGAATATTGCACGGCTAAAGTGATTGAACTTTAGTGTGCGATGAGGGTGGTTTTCAGACCCAGCCCTCATCCATGTGTCATGAGTTGTATGGCATCGTTGCCAAATTTTCAAAACCACCTTCAGTTTGAAAGCAGTGCGATCGCTCCGAAACCACTTGGGAAGCGGTTTTGTCTCCTGCCACTGGAAAATTGGGAAATGTTGCCACCAAAATGGATGTCGTCGATTATTACTTTCAACCTCTCTCCTGACTGAGAAAACCTTGCGCCAGACTTCGGGGATTTTCAGGGTTGAGATTACCATGGCTGCAAAGGTTGACCCTCGCTAGTCTTCCACCATATACCTGTCTGACCAAAATTGTGATTCTTGCAGAAATCTACTCATTGAGAATTGGCTTCCTTAGTTTTGTTCTTATACACTTCTTTGTCCTCTTCCGCCTGGTTATGGCAAAGTTCTGTTAGGTTGCTCTGCGACATTGCGAGCCAATCCATTGAAATTTTTCTATCCTTACAGCTGACACCTTGGTTGGTGTAACGAATAAAATATATATAAATAATATAAATATAAATAATAAAGATAAATCATAAATAATAATTAGTTAAGCTAGTAATTAGGCTGAAGAGGCATGTTTCTCCAATGTTATCAAAATATCTTTTACTTTTAAAATACCATGGGCTATTACCATGGGTTGTTTTTAAAACCTCCTGTAAAAAGTAATATTTACCTTTCACGTAAGAGCTTTTGTATCCTTGTTTTTTCTTTAACTTTTAAAATACCATGGGTTGTTTTTAAAACCTCTGTTAAAATGTTCTCCACATAAAAATTAAAACGTATTCCTTTTGTTTTTTGTTTTTGTTCTTTTTTTCCTTTAACTTTTTAAAATACCATGGGCACTAGTTTCTAAAACCACGGGCAATTACCATTGGTTTCTAAAATCACGGACTTCTCCACGTAAAATTTTTTAAATATAATTTATTATGCACTTTTTATCAATAATGTAAAACCTTTATATATATATATATATATATATATATATATATATATATATATATATATATATATATATATATATATATTACTTTTTTTTGTTTGTTGAGAATATATTATTTCCTTTCCTCTTTTTTTTGTTTATATATCCTTCTTCTTTATTCTTTATTATTATTATTATTTTCAATAGTAGCAAATGGCCAAAGACCTAAAAAATGGAGAATCTTCAATGTGTGGTGAAACGCTTCAATTATGACACGACAAGGTTGATGATAGGTTTATAGCCAAAGGCCTGGTGATCAGCCAAACGTGGCTCTGATACCAAATGAAGTGAACAAAGTTCCTTCTACAAATTAATTACTCCAAAAGACTTGGAATATCAAATTATCCATTAAGGATATAAATATTAAATAATAAAATGAATAAGAATGATAATGAATTACAATGAGAACGAGAGGCTTGCTTATATACTAAGCAAGTGTCTCTTCATGAAGAGTCCTGTCTTATTAGACATGCCTCTTCAGCCTAATTACTAGCTTAACTAATTATTATTTATGATTTATCTTTATTATTTATATTTATATATATTTTATTCTTTACAGTTGGCTAGAATGTCCGCCAATTTGTTGGCCTTTCTACGCACATGGATGAATCTAAGTGTGCGTAGTCCCTGAAGATGTCCCTGAATTTTATGGAGAACTCGTATTAACCTCCAGTGTTTTGTAACTTTTTCTAGCTCTGTTCCATGACTAATTCTCTTGGTCGCGTTGATGACTAACTCTGAATCAGCTTCTATTATCACATTTTGGCAGTTGTCCTATTTCATAAATTCTAAGCATTGCTCCAAATCCATTAGTTCCACCATGTTGTTGGTGGCTTTTCTTAAATGAACATGGAAGATGGAGATAATGCTTCCGGTTTCATCTCGAAGAACTCCTCCAAAGCCTGCCATACCCGGGTTACCTTTTGAAGCTCCATCGATGTTATACTTTAAAAAACCTTTTGGGGGAGGAATCCAAAATTCTTTAACCATTTCCCTCATGATTATTTTCCTATATAGACCTTGTGGAATGAGCCCCTGCATGCCTAATTGCCTGAGAATTGTTAACTCTGCTTTTGAGGGAGGATTTTTGGGGAGATCCCTTACTGTGGTGCTCATTGTCTCCTTAAGCTGCTTCAAGATCTGCTCCAACAGGCGAAGAGAGGAATTCTTCTCTTCTTTGAAGATTCTTTTGTTTCTTTCTTTCCACACATTCCATATAATGAAACTTGGCAAAAGAGCCCAGGCAGAGTTAAGAACTTCATAATCCGAAAACTTATTCCTCCAATTGTTTAGGGTGCTAGTGATACTTTCTTTGTCTCTATCGGATCTCTTAAAGATGGTGGCAAAAATATCCCATAACCTAGAGGTGAAAATGCAGCTATTGAGAAGATGTTCCATAGTATCCTCTTGGGCTTCACAGAGCTGGCATCTGGAGGGTCCCAGCATACCCCTCTTTCTAATATTATCCTAGGTTAAGATTTTCCTATGGTGAACCAGCCACATAAAGAGTTTGATCTTCATCCAGCCTTTGTGCCTCCATAGCTTCTGCCAAGTTCTATCCGAAGCTTGGGATTCCAACCCAAGGAGAATACCTTTTGCTTCCTTAATATTAAAGTTGCCCTCTTTGTTGTTACCCCATATTAGTTGATCCTGCCCTTCACTAACTAAAATCATCCTCTGATCCAATATCCTCTTAAGGGTCTCTGCTCTACTGTTGAGGGTTCTGTCCTCTCTGCCATCTATTTTTCTCCAAGTTCTCCATTTTCCTGTATTGTGAGAATGCTCCCAAAAGTCCTTTACCTTCACTAATCCTTGGTTGTCTGTCTCATGCTTGAGGCCCAAAAATTCCTCTTTCAATAGTGTTGGTTCTTGTTGCCATTTGTCCTCCCAGAATAGTTCCAGATCTCCCTCTCTGATTTCCCAGAAACTGTTTTTTTGAACCACCCCTCTATTCTCCCAGGCCTTGTTCCATATGGGAGAGCCCTTCATGTTTCCAGACATTCTTATGATATCAGAAGAAAGCCAAGCACTGGCATATTTTTCCTTCCAGATGCTTTCCCATTGGGCCTTAGGATCCTTAACCCATCGCCACCAAATTTTGGCCCCTAGAACCTTACTGAGAATCTCTAGATCATCCAATCCTAGGCCTCCTTGGTTCTTGGGTTTACATATCTTCTCCCATGAAACTAAAGCCCATTTTTTCCTTGTTTCCTATTTGCCCCAAAGAAAATCTCTTTGGATATTTCTAAATTTTTGTAAGACTCCTTTTGGAGCTGGGAGAGCTGATAGCATAAAAACTGGGATAGCTTGGAGCACTGCCTTTGTAAGAACCAGTCTACCAGCCAGATTTAAGGACCTGATTGCCCATTTCTTGACCTTATCTTGCATCTTAATGATTAACGGTTCCCATATGTTCTTTTTTAAAGGCTTAGCCGTTAGAGGAACTCCCAAATACATAGAGGGGAGGGATTCTCTTTGAAAGCCCAGAATTCTGGAGACATTTCTCTGAATGGCTATATGGGTGTTAAAGAAAAATATTTTTGATTTGGAAAGATTAACTTCCATACCTGATGCCATAGCAAAGTCATTCAAAATTTGTTTGTATGCTAGCGCTTCCTTGACTGTGGTAATTCCGTGTAACATGGTATCATCTACAAACTGTTGATGAGTCAAAACTTGACCATTCTCCGCAAGTTGGAGTCCTTGAATTTTTCCCATTACTCTAGCATGCTTAATGGACCACCCTAGCCCTTCCATCATGAGGATGAAGAGAAAAGGAGAGAGCGAATCTCCCTATCTGAGTCCTCTAGAAGGAAGAAAAATTTCAGAGGGAGAACCATTAACTAAAATTGAAAAGCTAGAGGAAGTCACAAGGGCCATGACCCATCTGACCCAATTATGATCAAAACCAAACACGGTAAGAACTTTCTTGATATATGTCCAGTTCACTTTATCATACGCTTTGGCTATGTCCAATTGCATGATCATACCTTCTTTCCTTTTACTAGTTAACGAGTGGACCACCTCGTGAGCTTGAATGATGTTATCTAGAATTTGTTTGCCTTCCACATAACCCGATTGTTCCCCTGAAACAAGCGTAGGCAGCAAAGGTTTGAGTCTGTTGGCCACAACCTTGGAAATTATCTTGTAAACTACATTGCATAAAGCGATGGGCCTATACCTCTCTGGCGTTTGAGCATTATCCTATTTTGGAATTAGGGAGATAAAGGAGGTATTGAGAGCTTTCAAAATAGTTCTATTCAACCTGGAATCTTCCACTACCCTTAAAATATCCTTTTTGACAATATTCCAACAAGCTTTGAAGAAATCCACATTGAATCCATCCGGGCCTGGAGCCTTGCCATTTTGAATTTCCTTGAGGACCTCACTGACCTCCTTTTCAGTTACAAGTCTGTTGAGATTACAATTATCCTCTCTGGATACCAACTTAGGGATATGTTTAGTGAGGTACTTGATGAAAGGTTCCCTTACTAAAGTGTTTTCCTGGGCAATACCTCGGAAGTGCTTAACTAACACTGCTTCTATTTCCTCATGGGATTGATGTATCTACCCATCCTCATCCTTGATCGAGGAGATCTTGTTGTGAGTCCTATTTGCTATGGTGGATCTATGGAAAAAATTAGTGTTACACTCTCCTTCTTTTAGCCATTGAACTCTTGATTTTTGTTTCCAAAAAATTTCCTCTTGTTTACACAACTTTTCCCATTCTTGATGATGTTTCTCTACTTGATCATTTTTGTGCTTATCAAAGCCTTCCTTGAACAAAGCTTGGTTGAGATCCAGAATTTTATTTTCCACATATTTCTTTCCTGCAAAAATATTACCAAATTCATTCTTGTTCCAGGCTTTTAGCTTCAGCTTGATGTGCTTTAATCGTTTGTGTAGCAGGAACATTGTTGATCCCTGAGTCTACAAATCCTCCACCCACCATTTTTCAATGTTGTTGATGAATTTTGGGTGAGAAAGCCAAATATTTTCAAATCTGAAAGGTCTATTTTTTGGGGTACCTATGCCCTTGATCTCCATTTGAACCGGCCAATGATCTAAGCCTCCAAAAGGAAGAATTCCTACTATTATTTCCTTGTCTAGAAGCATGAGATCCTCAGAGATCATGAATCTATCTAACTTGGAGGCTACCTAGGAATCCCCTCATCTTTTATTATTCCATGTGCAGAGGCCATTGTTTTTCTCAATATCAACAAGCTTCATATTTTCTGAAAATATTTGGAAGGCTAAGGAATCTTTATTTAGAGTTCTGTACCCCCTTTTTTCTCGGAGAGAGTCTAATCATATTGAAGTCCCCTCCTATGACCCAAGGTAATCCTGCATGTCTGACCTGAAGATCCACCAAGGATTCTATAAACCTGATTTTTTCATCTAACCTTTGAGGGCCATAAACATTCGTAGCTAGATAAGTGTCCTTGTCTCCTACAGGTTGTATAACCACTGATAAATAATTCCTTGATGCCTTCGCATCAATTATTCCAATTTTTTGGGGATTCTAAAGAGTGAGTATGCCCCCTGCTGTATTTTTTGGTTTAACTTCTAGAAACTCAAATCTACTAAGCCATTTAATATGGATTTGCCTTAATTTTTGAATGGAGCATTTTGTTTCTTGGACAAAAATTATATCTAGAGTTGCCTGTTTCATTCTATTATTCAGCATTCTTTGTTTTCTCTTGCTGCCTAGACATCTAATATTCCAAGTTGTGAACTTCATAATTAAAGTAAATGAGTAACTGGTTAGATCTTTCATCTTACCTAAGTCTACCATAAGCTTTCCAAATTCCATCAGTAGCTCGTTCTACTTTTTCCTGCCTCTTTTTTCCTGGATTTTTTGGTGCTAACCCCGGAGTCATTTTTACTGCTTTCACCTCTTCATTACTTTGTCTTTCAATGTTGTTTACTCCCTCCAAACCCTTTGCCTGAGTTTTCCATAAGAATAACTGTTGTATTCGATTGAACTCTTCTTGTGGTAGTGATTCTACCTCGCCAGTTGTTCCCTGAATCAAGAACCCTTCCAGATCAAGGTTTTCTCTGTCAAGAATCTCCTGTAGCTCATTGTCCTCCATTTCCATCTCACTCTAGGCCATTTCCTGATCCATTTCCAACTCTGATTCACTCAGCATGATCCCTTTCTATTTTTCATTTTCCTGTGTCTGATCTCGTTCTTCTTCCTTCTCCTTCTTCTCATAACCTTCATTCATTACTTGATCTTCTACCGATCTTTCTTCATCCTCTTCAAGAACTTGGAACTGATTCTGACTAACCTTTTTTCCTTCTTTTTGCTGTTGCTTTGGCCCTTTTTTGCCACTTTTTCCTTTATGAACTACTTTATGAAAGATTTATGTGTCTTTCATTGTGTTAGTTTTTCTTTTGTTCTCTGCTTTACTGAGGGGGCAATCGCTTAGAAGGTGCCCATGTTCATGGCATCTACGACATCTAAATGGAATATGCTCGTAGTCGATTGTCTGCACCCATTCCTCATCAAAAACCTCCAAGATGACCTCATCCAAAAGAGCTCTGGATAGATCCATCTCCACACAGATCCTTGCAAAGGAGGTATATTTTCCCCTCCTTATGGCTTTAGAAGCTTTGACAAACCGTCCTAATTTATTTCCTATGGTAGCTACCAATTCTATTTGCTAATAATCAAGAGGTATAGAATAGAGTCTTACCCAAACTGGGATTGAAGTAAAAGTTTCCCACTCCGGTACGAAGTTCATCATCCATGGCCGCATATAGAGCCCTGCTGCTGCATAGAAGTAGGGCTCGCCTTCAAACACTCTGTCTTTATCTTCAATATTAGTGAACACCACAATAAAGAATCCCTTGGACCCCAAATGAAGATCAATGCTCCCTTTAGGCTTCCAGTTGTATCTGATCCATGTTTGTAAAGCCTTTTCAGTGGGCCATAGCCCCATGAATTTGCATATCATTACATAAGTCTACATGTGATCCCTGTGCACCTACAACGCTAGATCATTTAAAAGTACTCTAGGAGTGATTTCAGTTTTGGGTTTGCACGGTCCCTTCTGATTTGTGTCTTTTGTTACCTATTTTTTGTCATTTTCCTCCTTGTCTTTTGTGCCATCATTCTCCTTCGATTTGGTACTTTCTGTTTCCTCTTCCCTGTTTCTTCTTCCTTCCTCAACATTACCTCTGCCTTTTGCCAAAGGTTTCTTGCCCTTGTTGGCCACCACATCCTTGTAGGAGGGAGTGGATCTCCCTCCTCTCCACCCATCCATGGAGAAAAACCTCTTCAGTAAACTGAAACCCTATTCGCCTTCGCTACGCTCCATATCAACCACCTACATTCACCTTAGTAAATTCTTTTAATAAACACTTAAAATCTTGTTTTATGTTATTGTTCACATATATGTGTGTAATTCAATCTTTCATGGTTACTATTGATATGCTTGATTTAAATTTTCTTTATAATGTGAGCAACGAGATCTCAAACATATGTGATGTTATAACAAATTAATTTAATTCACTATTTAATTAAATTAATTTTATTTAATTGAGTTAATATCATGATTACATAATGATCTATATTGTTGTGTTAATTGTGACATATTTGGATCACATATGTCATCAACTTACCTGGGTATAATAGTAAATTATAGGAGTTCTTATTTTGGTAACTAATACAAACTAGAATATATTATCACTTTCCATCCCACTCCATATAATATTTCTTAAGGGAAATTGTTCCCATAATTCCCTTCAGAGCCACCATTCCAAACGGAAAAGGGTCTAATTTAGGATCCTGACCGAGTGGTTTTCCCCAATATTGATGAAATCATTTTAGACTATCAACACCACATCAGGAAACAAATTGGATATAGTTAACTTGTGTGACATGGTTTGTGTCACCTAGTTTACTCAGTAAATTCGAGTTGGAGGAGTTAGAGTGCATTTAAGTATGTGTGATTTCTAATTTGTAGCAATCAAGGTCATTCATCTCAAGTTAGTGTTAGTTAAACTATTTCTAACTGTTGAAGGAACTAGTGGAAGGTCAGGTAAGCAGTGGGACATGTATCAACTTAAGCATTAAAAAGAGACATGTACTATGTATATGCATTCATAATAAAGAATTTAAAAGGGAGCACATAAAGTCACACAAGAAGAACCTCAAATATCCCTGTAACTTCCTCTTTCATTATTTTCGGCAGCATTACATCAATACATTTGGCTTAGAAGCCGCATTGGAAAAATAAAAACTAGCAATGCAAGGCAATACATGACCAGGAGAGTACAGAATCATGCGAGCTCAATCGGATCTGTGGTAGAATTTTGGTACACTTCATTCTTGTTTCCCCCCCCCTCCTGAATTTTCCTTCAGCCTTTTCAAACACTTCGCTTGCTTTGACTTATGCTTCTCCCTTAGATGCTCCATCATTTCCTTTTCGAATACCTCTATTCCTAGGCTATGGCTACTTCTTCGACTTTCAATGAACATTCCAGCTTTGCTGTGACTGCATGTTCGATGATTTCCCTAGCCAATCCTCCACAACAGCCATACTTTTGTGGATTCTTTATCCTTCCTCGGTTTCCTTCTCCACGACTTCCCACTGGTAAACTTTGGTCAAAATTTGGTTAACCATCAAAACATGAAAAAAATATATTTCCAAAACGAAGGACCCAGCAGGCCCTGACCAGTCCATTTCCTTGTCCCCGAGTCAATAATTTTTTGGCATTGTTAGTGCTTCCTTTTGTTGTGGTGCCCCTACTAGTGCTTCTCCTTCTTTCCTTGTTCCTTCAAATGAAGGACCCAACTCTAGAATGGACTCAATGGTTGTGTTCTTGAACTATGTGTACTCAGTGAATTTTGCGTGCCATGAACCTGTGATAGTGCTTACTTGATCGATGAACTATGTTGTGAGGTCAGTTGTTGGTTGAGCATGGCATGTCAACGAGAGTGCATTCCATTGAGTTTTCTTCTTCCTCATTGATCCACTATAACTTCTGAAAGTGACCCTCGGCGGGTGGCTTGAGGTCACAAAGAAAACACTTAGTCTTGTTCAATTTTTCCTTGATTTGTTGAATCTGACTTTCGAGGGAATCATCATGTGCTAGGAACTCATGTTGCTAGTTGTGGTCTTTGTTTGCCATGGCTTGGTTGAATAATTGATTAGCATTTTGGTGTAGGGGGTAAATCGACTGATTTTTCTTGGCAATGCAATTGGACCAGTCTCAAACTTGTGCTAGGAGTCAATTTAGCTTCCCCCATAGCCTGGATGATAGAGGCTTTCAGAGAGTTCGCTTCAATTATTTTCTCCTCGATCTCTTTGGCATATTGGGATGCTGGATTTGGTAGCGCCCTTTGAGTGGTGTAAATGGTTCGTTTGAGCTGTCTGTTTTTCAAGACAAGCTTGGTGCAGGCTACTTTGATGTGATCGTAACATTCTAAGAGAGTGCAGGCTAAAAAGTATTATGGTCCATATGTGACTATCTCAGCAACCGAGGGCCAGAGATCCCAAAACTTTGCACTTATTTCGTCAAAATGGTTTTGTAAAGTTTGCTTCTTTTGAAGAATGTGATCTCATTCCGTTGCAATGGAAATAATTTGTTTTTGTTGCTTCTCATGTTTAGCTTCCATAGCATAATGAAACGCCTCTTCTTAGCGTGCATCTAGTTGAATGAAAGTAAACAATTTCGACGACGACCAAATCTGGAGGTCATTAGGGGTCATAGTAGTGGGTTTGGGGAATCGACTCTGTAATGGTTGGTAGTTGGTAACTGATTTCTTAGGTTTCCCTTGGGGTGAGGTTTCTCATTGCAAGGGCTCAGTAGTGTGAGGACTAATATGTTTTGGGATGGATTGCGGTGGTGGAAAGGAGGCAAGTTTGAAGGATAGGGGCAAGGCGTGTATGTTTCTGTTCCTGGGTTCTCAGAGATGATAGGCTGACTATTTTTCATGAATGGGCTAATCCCTAGTAGTAAATATAACGAAGGTGTTTTGTAGGGGGAACTATGAATGCCTCATTGGTAGTTTCCGTAATGTGTTGGATTACAAAGCCTACCTCCATTTATGTTTTGGCCCCAAGAAGATTTCTGGATGTAGGAATGTATGAGATGGTGGCTGAGGTGGAGGTTGTTCGAGGGGATGGATTGTGAAACCTTGGGGATATGGCAAATGTGGATGGTGGATTGTATTCAGTGATGGGCATGTTGGTGTGAGATTGGGGTTCCTCGCCAATAATATTAACAACTTGTGAAGAGGTCACTTTAGTCAGTTTTTTCAGAATTGATGGTGGCCTCATGGAAAGTGGGCAAGTATTCCCGATGCTAGGTTCGGTGTGAGAATGGGGGCCCACTGAGGGAATTGAAGTAATTGTTGGGCTGCGGGTCAAAGAAAAAAATGGACTAGAACTAATAAACTCATAAAAGGAAGGGAAAGGAATTATTGATGCCCCGAGATCCTCCAGAGTATTGTGAAAAGACATCATCTTGGTCTCGAGGTTTTTGATGATTGGATTGAATGTTTCTTTGGCCAGTCACTTCCAGGAGGCAGAAGGGGTTTCTCCAGGAAGTGACTTAGGCAACATCCCTTCAAACAAATATGTCATATTCTCATCCTGAATTTCTCCAGCAACTCCAGGCTAGGACAATAATTCGGTATGGAATGCCTCCTCTAATAGAAAAAAAAGTTGATCACGCGTCTTAAACATGTTTGGGTTGATGCACTTAGGCCACGCCCAAGTGATATCATGGCTTACACCAAACCATATATATTTGAGTATTCATCTAGGAGTGATAGTTGGATTTTATGTCGGGCGTTGGTGACATCCAAAATTTTCTGGTACCATCCAGCAAAAGAAGCCTCATTAATTTCCTTGTTGTTGGGATCCCCGAAGGTCCACCATGGTAAATGTATGAGTGCAAGGGGTTGATCCTTGGCAACCACTACCATTTCTCTACATTTTTGTGGGCACCAGTTCCACATAGCTAAGGAGATAACAAGATATACATATATAAAATAATTTCTCTATTGTAGACATCCTCCTAGGCTTCAAAGAGCTCAGTCAACAGAAAATTGCACCAATCTAATTGTGCACCCTACACACAAGCTTCCACGACTGAGATAGTGTCCAAGTTGCGTTCGCCCCTTGAGAAATGGCACATGAGCTTTCCAGAAATCATATAGCAGGAGAACTTGATGGTGGTCTTGTTAATTGGTTCAATAAGGACTCCCTTACCACCACATTGAGTCTCATACTTATTGTAGTATTTATCATCGCCCATCTTCTTTCCCAACTTGGAAGTATTCTATAATGAAGATGACATGATAGCTCTTACAACAGATAGTCCAATGAGTCTTTGAATGTCACTGGCATGTATGGGGTATTCCTTTTCAAGCTAGAGAGAAACCACATGCATTTGGATGATGAGAAATTTGGTACATTGCATCGTTGTTCCCCTTATGTCGAACACTGGAAAACCTCACAAGTTTAGTAGTGTCAACCTTTGTAGGCCTCTGAAATCCTCTTTGATTCTTGATGCCTAGATTCCATCTAATTTTGCAATAGCTTCTATATAAAATTCACTCTTGAGCAATGGGAAATGGAAAGAGGTTGAGAGTTCATTGTCCATAAGTGCAACCTTGTCATTTTTTCCATAGAGAGGGACAATTTTGGTGACTCTTAAGTCTGGTTTAGATGATGGAATGAATATTACAGCCTTAGTCATGGTTGCATTATGATGACTATACACAACAAACATAGGTGGCTTGAATTTGGGTTGAGGACCGGGGAAATTTGACACATAATCCAGAATGGGAAATTCAACCACCTATGCTTACTGATGAGGAATTTATCATTTCCATGCAAATTAAATAGAAACACCCAACATGATTTTTTTTTATTAGACTACTTAACTAATTAATATGTTAACTTTCCATACTCGATTCAAATCATTGAAATAATGATGATTGTGACCTCGACTTGACCCAAATAATGCGAAGACTAAAAAGAGATGTGGGGATGATGGTAAATTATGATGACATGATGGTAGGTTCCTAAAAGTTAATGAACGGATCATGCTAGGGATACTACTTGAGAGATTTAGCCCAACTTCAAACTGATGTAGGGAATCATTATTAATTATTACGATAAGATGATTTACATGTGTGACTCCCCGACCATAAGCAGTTACGGAGGGATGCACTCGATGTAAACCTACAGAAACCTATGAATATAATCCTCGAAGGCATCAATTATAATCCTCGAAAACACTTGCAATGCATTCTTGAGTCCAAAAGGATTAACATGGTAGGCATAGGATCCCCATTTGGCCTTGAATGTGGTTTTCTTCTTATCCTCTTCTAAAATATAGAATTGGTGGTACTTAGACAATCCGTATGTAAATGAGTAAGCTCCATTTCCTGCCACATTGTCTAGGACCTCGTCGTTGAAAGGGGTGGGGAATGAGTCATGAACACAAGCATTGTTTAGACTCCTATAATCCCATATTTCCTTAGAGTATTTTTTGTTCTGTATAACAATTGGATTTACCCGCACAGCCTCGGAAACTAGGAAGATAATTCTTGTTGCCAATATTTTGTCTGTTTCCTTCTTCTCATTCTCTTTGACCCTCGGGTTCAATCTATACGGTTGATGATTCACTAGCCTTGCATTATGTTTAAGCATAACCTTCATCTCCCCTAGCTCCCCCTTAATCCCCTTAAGCTCTGCAGCAAATGAAGGGACTAGGTATTCATATTCTCTTAGGATATCGAAGGTTTCCTTTGTACTCTAATCATCCCAGTAATCTCAATCGAAGCTAATTTTGAATTCTCGTCAATGTCAATATTGTGTTTCCGTAACTTCTGAGGTAGTAATTTCGGACCATCAGTCACAAACCCATATTCAACACGTCACTCCCCTTCAGATTCCTTAAATGTCAGATGCCTTAATTCCTCTAAATCATCTCCATCACGCTCCAAGTCTATCTTTTCGCAAGCCATTGCTTCATGGAATCTGGATTCATATATTTGATCAAAGGTGTTTTGGTCTATGCAACCCACAGTCAACTATCCTACCGACATCAAAATCATTTTGATAGCTTGCAAAGCAACTTTTATCCTATCAACATCATCGGTGAAGGAAAAATCACTAACAAACCCCGTTACTATACGGTCCCACTCATCGGTCTGTCTTCTTATTTCTTCATTCACATACCATGCCTTTGGAAATGTCCCCAGGGTGTGGACAAAGTTGTGCACCCACAAGTTCTCTGGAAGTCCTTCTTTGATCCATCGGGCCTTAGAGTCATACAAGTGTTTCTAACAGTCAATTCTCCCCCAACACTTAACAAAATTGGTCAAGTAACCCTATGAATACCCAAATTTGGCCACCAATGTTGTCTTAACCTCCTACCACTCTATGAGATGGTTGTGGTGAGATACCCACCACCTTTCTGAGATGGTTGCATCAAATTTTCTAATAAAATCAGTAACAAAATCCATGACATTAAAAATAGGAAATTCTTGTACCTCAGTACCAACCTAGTTGATACAGTGGATTGTGGCGCAATGCCCGGTGTTGATCTCATGTCCACCCCATTTTCAGCCATCCCATGCAACCTTAGATACAACTTCAGAGCTCTGAACACTTCTTCAGTTGATTGATCCTCTTGCTATAGGATTAATATAGTCTTCTGTTTTTCCCAATGTTAGTCGATATAACTATTCCAACAACTCAGGTTCTTATTTATCATTCGTTGGCTTTTTGAACCTCAAATCTTGATATGGATCTAGGGGTTGGTTCACCCTAACTCCCTCCACTTCAAATCAATTACTATGTAATTTTCAAAGGCCCAGTTTATTCCTTGAAATGTCAGATAGGGGTCTCTATCTCCCATAATGTCTATTACCTCGAAGTTAGCGTGAGTCTTTACCCCTATTATGTTGACCACTACATCCTCCAAAAATACCATGGGGAGGATAAAATATTGTTTCAACATGAGTAACTAAATTGGAGAGAACGGTAGCTTAGGCCTTACCAAGGCTTCCCAGGTTTTCCTTAGTAGGATATTCACATATGAGCCTAATTCTACTATTGTATCTTTTATCTACAAGCCTGAAATCTGTGCATCAATCCAAAACTCTGTTCCTGTTCTCTTCTTCTTCCTATGCACCTGTATAGAGTGTCTTTCGAGTAGATTAGGGGAAATGAGTCTTTCCCCAGCCACCCCATCCTTGACAACAACTTTAAGATTTTCCTACAATTGTCCAAGAATTTGCTCGTCATTCACAATATGCATAAACAACCTAAAACATTCAGTGATAGGTTTGGAATTATGTTGCAAGAGGTTCAAACTTCTGGCTTTTGAAGGTTTCGGTTGTTCTCCTTGGAGATCAAAGGTTGGAGTCAATTTATTAAATATCTGCGACCTCTTTGTAATATTGCTTATGCTAGATGGAATCATACAAGTTCCATTAGGGGATTTTTGATGTCTAAAATTAGCCTCCTAAGGAAATTATAAAATAATAGTGGAAATAATAAAATAATATTAGATTACATCATCAAATTTTAGAGGGAAATATATATATATATATATATATATATATATATATATATATATATATATATATATATATACAACTTATCTTCCTATGCGTTTACTCAAATTTCAAGAGGAAACACTCATTAGATGCATAATTTGATTCCTCATCCAAGGAGTACACATTTTGCATACTTTCGATGGACCCTGCTACACGAAAAATGAGAAATACATGAAAAACGTGATTACAATCACATTTTTTCATGTATTTCTCATTTTTCGTGTAGCAGGGTCCATCGAAAGTGTTCAACATGGGTACTCCTTGGATAAGGAATTAAATTTTGCATCATACTCCCGCTCGTAATTTGAGTAAAACTTTAGGGAGATAAGTTGAAACTACGAGTTGAAAAAGTAGTTTTATTATTTTATTATTTTTTAATCTTTTTACTTTTTTACTTCAAAAATGGTGAATCATCCCCCATGGTTGACATCATCATCTTGAATCCTATTGGTTCTTATAAAGTTTATTTTGGTTGTACATTTTCCTTAGGATGCCCAATTTAGACCTCAAAATTTGCCTAATGTTTGGTGAGGTCGGCTTTATAATTATGGGTTGTTCCATGGCTCCCAAGTCAATGCTAATATTCTTCCCTCCCTGGGTGACTATATTAATATTTGAACAGAGAGTTGTGTCGGGTTCCCTTGGTTTGGAATTAAATAAATTTTCTCCCCTTTGGCAGTTATTCTCTTCCATCTGGCAATTAGCTTTGGACAGTCTCCCATTGCATGTGTGTTTACCCTACACTGAGAGCACCAGGGTCTTCTGGGCATCAGAAAATCTCTTGAAACAAGCCTTTCTTTATCACAATTGTAACAGTGGATTAAACATTTACCTCTTGTTCTTCCCCCCTTTGGTCCTTCACCTCCTCTTCCTCGAGGATCTTCATTGCTCATGTAAGAAAAATGGTCCAATCAGTCGACTAAGGCATCTAATTCCCTACACTAATCAGTTTGGTGAGTAGGTGATCCACAAAACTCATAGAAAACATTATTTGAGACATTTGAATACTTTTATAAAAGTGGACAGAGGTGAGGGAGATGCCCATAGGTTCTGAAATTTTCATAATATTTACTTGGAGTTGCACCCTAATGGTTAGGAAAAGCATGGAACTACGTGCGGCCTACATATAACCCTTGCGTACCAACTTGTATAACTCTGGCGGCGAGTAAAGATGTAGAGGGCCCCGTCGGTATGAAGGGAGTGCTCAGGCCTCTCAATCATGGACACTCTATGGAATGATTCCTATCGACATGGAAGTTGGTACACCATATGTGTGGTTTCGACGGTCGCACTGACTGCATGTCCCTTAACTTCTTTTTCATATCAACAATATGATGTTGTAGTCATATGAGAGTAGAATCGTTGGAGACCATTCCTCCTCGATGTTTATATGGGTATCCTATCATGGCCTCGATTTCAATCTTATGTTCTAGGGCATCCTACAGAGTATCAATCTTCTATTGAGTCAATGGTGTGAGGGTGCCTTGATAAACAAATCTCGTTGATGATTAGGGTAAATATGGTAGCTTAGCTTTCCAATGGCATCCTTAAATATTTGCATCATCTCCTAGGTGGTTTTACCATCCCTCTTCTCAATTTCCCATGGTTCTGATAGTCCTTGTTGGTTAGCCTGAGGGATTTTAAATTGTTGGACAAATTCCTCTCGGACCTCATCTATCAATAGACTCAGTTGTAGTGCGACCACTTGATGAACCATCTCAGGGCTCTATCTCAAAGAGTGGTATGGAATTCAATAAAATTCATGGCATCTAGAGTTGGCAAGCTCTCCATATGGCCTCGCATAGGAACCAATGTTTTTCGACATCCTCATTCCATTTCCTAGAGAATTCAAGATATCTCATAAAGGATCCCATCATGTTACCATCCATACACGGTTGAACTGACAAAACGAGTACAAATCCTTAAGAACCCAGTTCTGACCATCCTTGGGGACCCAAACTGAAATTACTATTTCTACCAATTGAGGGACCAACCTTGTAGGGAGTGTGTACATTGTGGACCTTAATAAATTTAACTAGCTTAGACAAAAATTGACCTGGTTTGTTATAAAGTAACAGGGAAAGGATGGGGGAGGTACTAATTGAGTTGTTGGGCAATGAATCACTACTCGTGGGAGACACATCATTCTCATAAAACAATATTATCATAGTGAAATGCATGTCATCATCTAGGCTTTCCTAAGAGCCTGTAGGGCCTAATCCATCTGGCATTCCCATCTCTATTGGCAGGATGAAATCTCTATTGCTTTTCTGAGCCTCTGCCACTATGGTGATATCATCCTCTATTGGACTAGGTTTCACTCTAGCATCACCCCCATCACACTGCAATTTCACCTGAATTCCTTCTCCTTCTTGTACCTCTGGATTGATTAACACTTCTCCTGCTTGTTGTAGCTCCTTTTGCCATCTATAGATCTCCTGAAAAGGTTTTTCCCATGATTCTTCACCTATGTGCACTCTCCTTTGTGCTCTTAGATCTCTAGTCTTCCAGGATTCATCTACATCTATTTCTCCAATATTTTCATCCCTCCTAGCCATGTAGCATTCCTCCCCTTAGGCCCTTCCCCCAATACCAAACATTTAAGCTACCATGGGTGGGCCCTGGAACATAAATAATTATCTTCTACCATTAGAACTTTAATCTACAATGGGATTTCCTTTAGCAGTCTCCCTCGCAACCCTAATTTGAATATAGCCTCAACCTTAGAGACACATTGATGGTCCTCCGCAACAAACTTGATAATGTACCCTTCTAGAGTGGTCTGCACCTAGAAGTCAACAACTCACATCAAATCTATGTCAATCTGATGTAATTCAACAAGAGCGGCTTGGTTCCAAGTATGAGGAGATCAACTCTAGCCGTTGGTATTTTGTTTTATCTGTAGCCTTCACAACCAATTGTAGAGATCCTTTACGAACTTGCACTAGAAGATCTTGTATTGATTACTTACAGGTTTTTCGTACTTAATTTCTTCACTCAGCCGCTTCACACTTTTATGACGGATTTGTGCTTGTTGAGAGGCAAACCACTCTACTTGTGTTGGCTTTGTGGGGCCTGGCCCAGGTTCAGCGTTAGTTAGCCAAACAAATCCCTACACTACTGGCCCTTTCGGCATTAGCTAGCGGAGCATGAACTGAAGTCTCACCCAAAGCATTATGGGGGGATGCTGGAACCAAGTTTCCACACCCTAAGATGGTCGTGATGTCGATTTATACCCTTTGTTCCTACTTTCATGCAGCTCACTAAGCTTTAGGGCTCTGTCAGTCTAGCCCTTTATTCCGCCCTTCAGTACCTCCGCGAAGGTGTATGATTGACCTTCGTGTAGCCTTAACCCGCGGTCCAGGTACTTTACGCTACTATGACAGCAAATTGTACAAGTTCCCAAGTTATCTTATGTGTTTTACTTATCTTACTAAACAATCATAGTTAGCACCGTGTAAACAGATATTCTTACTTGCGTTCAATTAACCAATATAATCACATATATTCGTGCATCACATAAACATTGTAAATTAAACCCAAAACACAATATAACCAGATGCAGTAACAGGAAATAAATACACAGAATTTGCAGAATACTTCTCTTTATTGATATATTTAGTTTAATACAGAATCTATCCACCTTGCACACACAACTGCAGGGGTTCGTGCACTCAGCTGCAGACTTCCACCCTAGGCCTCTGTGCACTCAGCTGCAGAGCCTCTACCTATGCTAAGACCCAAAACACTTAGACTTCTCTACTAAGACTCTTGAACTTGTCTACTTCTAACTTCCTCCAAAACTACTTAGAGCTTACTTACTTGGCTCCTTTTTTATATAATCCCATGGTCCGTAGACCATGGGTGGATCTTTACAGCCGACTTTACACTTTACAAAATAAGGGTGAACAACCCTTTATGAATCTTGACACCTTCACGCTCCGTGACCACAAAATGCGAATACTTTACAACTTTATTACAAAAGTTGTCCCAAAACATGGGCTTTTAGCCCCAAAATTGTCCTTAGGGGAACTCGTTCCCAAAAATCCCCCAACACAAACATGTTGACTCGCCCTCGAGTCACTCTACAGGTGCGGAGAGCTTGGTGTGAAAACCTCCCAGCTCGACCTGTTAAACCGCAACCTTGGCAGTGCACTGTGTGGTCACCTGCTTCACTTCTTCAACCAACTGCTCTGTCGTTGGTCCTGAACTGTCAGCCTAAAGCTCCTGCTGAGTTGCTTGCATATGAGAAAGATTGCCTTCAATAAAGGTTGTGACCAAATAAGCCTCATCCAACCAGGGCTTCAAGCGCACCTTCAACACTGCCTCCTTGTGTTGCGCTGCATCTACTTGTTCTTTCAATTACTTGGCCTCCTGTAACTTTGCTAGTCTTTGTGTGAGAGTGACAGTACGCACTATACCTTTTACTTCTTCACAGCACTGCTGCAGTTCTTGTGCTTCTGTCTTCAGCCGTTGTATATTAGGGTCCTCCTACAGGCTCGTCAGGACCTCGAACAACTGTTTAAAAAGTTGTGTGCAATCTGATATAGCACTGTCTAATGTTGTTATCACCTCTGTGACAGTGGTTGCTCACTACTCCTTTACTTCTGGCAGAGTTGAAGGCTGGGCCTTCAACTATAGATCTACAATCTGTAGGCTCAACTCCAGCTGAACCCTAGCCAACTTTGTGTGAGTGTCGCACGCCCCTGTAGCAAGTTTGCGGATGCACACCTTGACCGGTTCTTCCTCAGGAATGGCCAACTCCGGGACCATTCGACATGCCTCCTCGATGACCTGAACTATGCGCTTGTTTCTTTATTTTACCTCAGTCACGGTGGTGATGGCAGCGTCTCGATGTAGGTCCATATGTTCATTATTAATCCTCTGCTCACTAATCACCTGCAAAGCGCAGTGTTTGCAGGCCCTCAGCTCCATGATCACTCCATCCTGCAATAGGTGGAGCACCTCGCCAGGGAGCACTGCCAAGTTCAAGCCCACTCTCTTGAGGGTGTTAACAGTGGGCCTATCAACTTCATTCTCTGTGGTTAGTTCTCCATCTGGTAGCACTATTGCATTGGAGACCTTTGCACGTCGCATCTCGGCAGCTTCTGAAGTGTTGATAGTGAGGCTGGTGGACACCATTCTAGCCTGTGATGTGTGGGTCTGCAGCTCCTGCAGACTTGTCTGGATGGCCCCCAAGAGTAGTTGTTGCTATTGCTTGAACTGTTGTAGTGCCTCCGTAGTGACATCCCGCACCATGTCTCCCATGTCATGCAAATCGCCATCTGTGAGGGTAATTGGGTGCAGCAACGCCTTAGTGGCCTAGGATTTATTCCTCGACCCCACTTTCTCTTGCTCCCTTCAACGCTTAATGCGGTCCGACATCATCTACTGGTCCATGCCATGCTACTCTATTTTCTCATTTGTTTCTTCCTCTGTCTCAAAGCCACGCTTTGTCTTGCATGTCTACTTTTCCGTCTGCTGGATGGCATCACGCTCTGTCTGGGCCTTGTCAGTGGCCTCTTTCTTCCTCTTCTTGGCCCGCTATGACATCTTGAGCTTGGCCTCCTCATTTTTGCGCTACGCAGTGGACTTGCTCTCCCCCACCGCCAAGTCTGAGGTAGTGCGCCACTCTTTCAGCCAATGATCAAGTACTGCACCAATTGCATCATCTGTTGCCAAGTAAGGCAAGTCATACCATGTCTACGCAGGGTCCTTCTATGCCCTGATCAACACATGGTGAAAGTCTGCCTTGAACTCTGCGTACCCCTGTAGGTTGGCAAACACAGTAGGTGACAACTGTGATTTGCGATTGATAGCCATGCAGATGTTCATTTCCATCAAGATCCAAAATATCTTGTTATCTTTGATGTGCTGAGCATTCTTGGTCACCCACAGTGAAGCGTACTTCACTACTTCTGGTAGGTTCGGTGCGACTAAGCGGAATTAACTATCTTCTGACAGCTCCTAGGCTACCAGTACAATAGAAAGCAAGAGACATGCATAGTGGAAATTCTTGCTGAGCTCCTATGCCTCACAGTAGTTCACAAGGAACTCACCACAGAGATAGTGCGCCCAGTTGAACTGGACTCTGGTGCATTGGGCTCCAAGAGGAACGACTAGTGCCGACACTTCATCTGTGTGACACTTCCTCATAACCTTTCTTGCCAAAATATGTGTGGCCACCTTAACTACAGGGTCACTGATACTTGAGATGGCATAGCCTCGAGGCTTCTTTATGAGCTTGAATTTCTCCTTCATGGCCTCCATGAGGGCTTGCTTACCACCTTTTCCACCAAACATGATGGCCAGATTTTCCCCTATGTAGGGCAGCCACATGATCCTATGGATCAGTCTATCGGTGATGGGTATTGACTCCTCCAGCCACAGACACGCATCATGCACCAAGCATAGAAGCTGCTTGATGATCAATACTGTAATGGGGGTGCAATTGTAGTGCGGCACCCATAGCAGGTTGAGCAAACCTACCTTTCCTACTCCCTTGAGCCACTTTTGCAGTTCCAATGCAATCATCCCAGTGGTTGTGTCAATAATGCGGTGCATTAGCTACTATGTCGCTAAGTGCAGGAAATTCTCATGGCCAACTAAGTCCCAATCTTCTAGTTTTAACAAAGGAACCCGCCCCAAGCGCGGTCCTTCAAAGACAATCTTGTCCGGTAGTAGAGGGGTTTACAAGGGGACCTTGCTCTCGTGAATGTACTTTGGCACCTTGGTCTTGCCCTTGCGTGAAGGGACATACTCGGGCAACTCAGTGATAGGGTTGGCACCCTGGACTTCAACTTCCTCCACTTCTACCCCTAAGTCCTCATCATCCATCAAGATGTCCTCAATTTCTTCCTCTTCTGACTCCAGGTTAATGACTTTGCCCTTGTCCTATGCGGTGGGCTTTTCCTTCGGTGGGTTTCTTCTCGGTGATGCACGCACCAGTATCGCAACCTGCTTGCCCTTCTTATCCTTCGCACTCTCCTTGGTTGGGGTCGGCTTCGGTCTAGGTGTCTATGGTGATTTGGGAACTTCAGCTAATACCTTGGCAACCTTTGGAGTAGCTCCCTCTGCCTCCCTAACAACTTCCGGCACAAATCCCTCGGCTATCACTGCTTCCCCAATATCTACGATTTCTGCCAGTGTCTACATGACATTATTCAATAGTTCTTGTGTCTCCTTTTGTAATTGCTCAAATGCCAAACTCGCTATCAGAGCTTTAAAGAATTCACAGTTCATGTGCGCTTGAGAGCTCAATAACTCAATTCTCAAAATGCCAAGTGTTTTTCGCTGGGAAGCCACTTGTAATTTATAGGGCATTTTGAATTCAAATCCGACTGTTCCCCCCACATTCAATTCATTAATGCCAGATTGGCGACAGATTTCCAAGGATATTACCCATAAATTTTGTCTTAAATGTCGGCCGCCCGCTTGATTTGGCTTCATTCCTACCGTCAAATCATGAACAGTGACTTTAACAGTCACTTTCTGGCTGACCTATGTGATTTCTCCCTGGGTAGCGCAGCTCCATTTGCATTGTTGCGAACCCTGTAACATTTCCTCGCTCCACACAATCCTCCAATCATGTAGTTCCCCAACCTGGGAAGTGTAGTTTATAGTCCCGCGCCTCCTTTCATCTGCCTGGAGCGCTAAGACTATGCTACCCTCATATAGTCACCTGGCCAGATCACTGGTGTATGGCTTCAATCGGCTGCCATTCACCTTTCCTGGGAAGGGATCTCCATTCAATTTAACCAACTGAACTGCTCCATCGTCAGTAATCTCCTTAATGACATAGGGCCCTAACCAATGCATTCTGAATTTCCCTGGAAATTTTTCAAACTTGCTATCATATAACAAAACCATATCATTTACTTTAAAGGTGTGTAGCTTAATGTGTCGATCATGCCATGCTTTTTCGCGCTGTTTTTGGACCTGTCGGTGAAATCCAGCTAGAAATCTCTCTTCCTCAAGCTCAGCCAGTTGTGCGAGCCTCTCTTCCAGGGCTCTGCGATCCTTCATACCCATGAGTGTCGCTATGTGCATGCTAGGCACAATGTATTCCATGGGCATCACTACTTCAACACCATATACCAACCTAAAGGGTGTCTTTCCAGTCAACTTTTTGCATGTCATCCGATAGGACCATAGTACTACGAGTATGCATAGGTCCCAATCACTTCACTAAGCATTGCAAACCTTGGTCAGTGCGTTCTCCAGAACCTTATTGAATGCTTCCACCATCTCATTAGCCTGTGGGTGATAAGGCATTCTTTTCTAGTGATATACCGGAAATTCCTCCATCAGCGTGATAATCGTCTCATTCAGAAAGTGCGTACCACGAACACTCATCAAAATATTTGGACACCAAAATCACGTCAATACATACTCAAAGAGGAACTTCACAGTGATCGCACCTGTGCAATCCTTCACAGGCTGTGTCTCTGCCCATCGAGTCAAATACTCAGTCACGGTGATAATGTACCGTGCTCCCGTCTTCTTCCCTTGGGGTTGAATGGGTCCCACAAAATCTATTGCCCATTTCTCAAGAGGTTGTAACGTCATCTGTGGGTTAAGAGGCAACTCATCTCTTCGCAATGACATGCGAGTCCTTTGACACACATCACACCCCTTGCATTAAGATTTCGAACCCTAGTGGAGGGTTGGCCAGCACAACTGTTATCGGGAAATCTAGTGTCCACTCGGAGCTGCTAGTCCCACTAAGACTGGTAGCTAACTTAGAAACAAACAAACTAAAACTACTTTCGTTTTCCTTTATGAGAAGTAGATAAGAGGGGAATGAAGGACACTAACCTCAGTGTTGCGCTTGGTTCCTTGCTCGGTTCCTCTCCCTTCTGATAGATCCTTGCCGCTTCTCCTTCGTCTACCCAGCTTCAAAGAGCACCTGTGGAATCAAAGCAGCATAATGCTATTGAAGAACAAAGATCTACAATCATAAACAATATAGGACCAGATATATATTGACCACACAAATGCATATATCATCAAACATACAAGAATGTGGAGGAAAACTTGAATAGCTTTATTAATATCAAGAATAGCAAAGAGGATTACAACCAATTGTTTAGACCCAACGCCATCCTCCAGCATGAAAGCCCTTCTTTCACCTCATGAAAAGCTTAGATCACCAAACGCTATGATATTCCACCAAGAAACCAACAACACTTCCTTACAAGATACAAAATTCCAGCCTCAGGATCTCTGGGATGAGGGATCCATATATAGATGATTGCAGGGGGTGAGGCGGTTTCTGGGATTTTGATTAGTGTCCTCTCTCTGATAGTTCTTGATTCCACTTGGAGATTCATGATCTCTTACTCATCCCTGGGCGAATTCAGAGAGGCAAGTGTCATAGGAGAAGTTTCTGGAAGATTCCATGACGATCCACCTTGCAAACTGTCTCTGCCATTTATCTGCTCTCGTCCATCGCACCCTATAGAAGGGATTTTCAGTATGCGTCGCACCCTTTTTCACTGAGCAGGTGCGATGCATCGCACCCTCTGCACTGGGCAATCTGTATGGTCCAGCTTTGACCAGTTCTGAACAGTTTTCTGTGGAGAACTTCTGGGAGATGATGTAATCAGCTGACCTTGTTCCTTTAGGGTATGAAACAACACTTTTAGGGACTTAGGAGCCTTTGGTTTATGGACATGTATGATTGGGGTTGCAGTGCCCAAAAATGTCTATAACAACAACCCTGCACGTAGAATCTTCTGCGCAGTCGCCCTTCTTGCATAATGCCCTCCCGCGGTGCCCCCATGAGCGTCTGCAAGGATACTACTCCTTTCAAACTCTGGTACATATCATCGTAATACTTCATCAGATCCCATTTTGTATAGATGTCTGGAAATGACAGAAAAGTCTACCATGCGTACCACTAACTCCTTCTGTTGGACGGTGTAACCTTCCAAGGCATTTCCTATCGTTAGGAAGTGTATGATGTCTTCAAAGTTACCATCCACGACATGTACTACAAATAGATGCACATCAGGTAATCCCTCCTCCAAATTAGTGGGCTCTTCCCCCGTTTTGATGCATGACAGATGGTCTAGTATCATGTTCAGTTGTCCAGGCTTCACAATAACTTCAAAATCATACTCCTGGAACAAAAACAACCACCTACAGATTCTCCCCCCCAACGCAGGCTTATTGACCAAGTATTTCAACACAGAATGATCCATATACATCCTAAAATGTCCACCTAGCAAATAGCGTCTAAACTTCTGGAGCATGTACACCATGGCTGACCCTTCGCGCTCGGTGATGGAATAGTTCTTCTCAGCTTTGGATAACCTCCTGCTTGCGAATGCTATAGGATGGTCAAATTCTCCTCCGCTATCCTGTGTCAGTACTACTCCCAGTGCTCAAGAAGCCTTATCCCATTTGGCCAAGTGTGTGCGCAGATCATCCTTCCCATCATATTTTTCTGTCATTCGTACCTTCAGCTTCCCAAAGCGTGTTCTCATCATCCTCCTACACTCGCGCGAATCATCAAAGCTACCCTTGTGTGTACCCCACCATCTTGTGGGCGTAATGCGCAGTGCCCAGTCCAAAGCCTGGAATCACTGATTTTGTGGTACCTCCCTCTCAAATGCATCCAAAAATACATCTACATCATTCAGGCCATCGTAAGTGGGAAGATCTCTTACCTCTGACGATACATAGCGTATCGACCAGGTCATCATATTACAGCTTAGCGTGGTTACTTCATGTAGTCAATTTTGCCAGTGCTCTAATTATTAATGAAAGTCTGAGGTGTAGGAACTTTCGCGATCCCATGTAATTCATCCATCCGCTGTCAGATTCACCCAATCTTGGTCTCGCACTGTTATCTTATATATACAGTCCAAATTTTCATCACTTTCGTAATCACGGACAGGTTCAGTATAGTGTGATCCTTTAGTAGGATCTAGGGGTACTATTACGCAGAGTGATTTCTTCTCAAATATCATCTTTTGCTTCTTTAGGTTGATTACCCTGTTCATGTCAGTAGCCCAATAAATGCCAAGGAGCACAGGGTAGGGGTTGTTGTCATCCATAATTTCTATCACTTCAAAGTTAGCCAATGCGCTTGCACCTTCAATATCTATAGTCACTCCTTGCAGCCGTCCCATGGGGATGATCTTCTGCTGATTTGCCATCCTTAACTAAATCAGAGACCACTGCAGCGCAGGTCTCCCCATTCGCTCCCAAGTCTGCTTTGGTAAAACATTCACGTCTAACCCCATATCCAAAATAACCTGATCCATTTCATATTCTCCTATCTGCGCGGTCAGTCTCATCTCTCGTCCTATCCTTTCTTTATGATTACCAATCTTACGTACCATGCCTAGTTCACCCATAGTGTTTTTGCAGCAAATGACAGTTATCCGTCATATGTTTCCCTGCTACCTGACATATAGTGCACCACAACACAGGCCCTGCGCTCGGTCCTGCTTGGGCTTCTAGCTTTAAAGGCATCGATCCTCCTCCTGCAATATAGTTCACAAAGACCGGGCAATGGTCTTTGTCATGACCCTGACCTTTACATTTCAGGCACCATACCTCTTCATGCACCTCTGGTCAAACTATTCTGTCTTGCTTCAAAATTTTCATTTCGGGCAAATATTTTGCAACTGTGCATGGATCTGTTGAACCCCCAGATTCAGATCTTGCATCGAAATTTCATGCAGTCTTATGGCAATCTCCAAGGCCTCTATCTGACTCGTAATCTTTTGTTGTGATAATGCAACCCTTAGGTGAGGCAGGAGTGAAGCCACGAACCATTCACGGTGTTGTCCATCTATTAGTTTCATATTAACTTCGTGGATTTTACACTTCAACCTCTGATACAATTCCCAAGGTGTCTCACCTGCTTTCATCGCAATTTCCTTGAACCCTAAAATCGATTGTGCCTCAGATTTAGGCCTACTGAACTCTTTATTCAACGCGGTCTGGATCTCTTCCAACCCAGAATTTGGGTTATCATTAAAGTACTTGATGGACCAAGTTAGCGCGCAATCCTGCAAAGCACTAACCAAAGTTACCTTCTTCATGTGATCATCTGTGATGCCCTGAGCTTCCCATATAGCTTTCATGACGAACCAAAATTGGTATGGGTCCTCATTTCCCAAGCCCTTAAACCAAGGTAGATTCACTAAATTTTCCATGTTGAACTACGGTGGAGGTGGTGGTGGTATGGGTGAAGTCGTAGGTGACAGTGGTGAAGTTGGAGGTGGTGTAGGTGGAGGTGGAAATCATAGGAATGCCTATCTTATTAACTAAATTGCACTTCATAAAGAAGCCTGTGCTACTCCCTCTTCATCACCCAACGATGGTGAGATCAATGGGATATATTCAAGACCCTTTCTTCCTTCACTTCTGTAAGTCTTTCCACTTCGTGTAGCTCCAAACATCAAGGTAGCTACATAACCTGTTTTTCACACAATAGCATCTTAATCCAGGTATTTAAAGACTTCAAGTACTTACCTCGCAGACCTTTGAAAAAACGTCACTCCACCTCGCTATAACTAACCAAGGTATCGACTGCTAATTCAGTCACAAATCCTCCTATGATGTGATCAATCCAATGATCGACAACACAGACAATCTTATCCTCAGAGGCTTCCAGTCTGTGTACTAGCTCCGAGGTCCAAACAATAGGACTGTCAAGTTTCCACCTTCCTTGGCTATCCACTAGCTTCGCGATCCACTCGTATAACTCAATCGGAAAGGAACAGAAGAAGATCTCATGGATTTCCGTATACAAGTACCTATCCAGCCACTATTCCTTTGTCAACTATGGTTTTCTGTTCTCCTGTGCCGTGAATTTGTGGATCTTCCTGTCCAACCAGTCTTCAATCTCTTTCTTAGCTGGATTCCAGTGATAGGACATCACACATCTCTCATGTAGATTTTGGTCCCGGCAACAGAACCATTTGTTGGCTTTGTGGGGCATGACCCAGGTTCAGTGTTAGTTAGCCAAACAAATCCCTACACTACTAGCCCTTTCGGCATCAGCCTGCGGAGTGCAGACCGAAGTCTCACCTAAAGCAGTATGGGGGGATGCTGGAACCAAGTTTCCACACCCTGAGATGGTCATGATGTTGGTTTATGCCCTCTATTCCTACTTTCACGCAAGTCACTAAGCTTTAGGGCTCTGTTAGTCTAGCCCTTTATTTTTCCCTTGAGTACCTCAGTGAAGGTGTACGATTGACCTTCGCGTAGCCTTAACCCATGGTCCAGGTACTTTCATGCTACTATCACAGCATATTGTACATGTTCCCAAGTTATCTTAAGTGTTTTACCTTTGTGCACTCAGCTGCAGAGCCTCTACCTACGCTAAGACCTTAAACACTTAGAATTCTCTACCAAGACTCCAGAACTTGTCTACTTCTAACTTCCTCCAAAACTACTTAGAGCTTACTTAGCTCCTTTTTTATACAATCCCATGGTTTGCAGACCATGGGTGGATCTTTACATCCGACTTTATACTTTACAAAATAAGGGTGGACAACCCTTTATGACTCTTGACACCTTCTCACTTCGCGACCACAAAATGCAGAGACTTTACAACTTTATTACAAAATTTGTCCCAAACATGGGCTTTTAGCCCCAAAACTGTCCTTGGGGGAACCCGTTCCCAACAACGTGTTCATGCCACAAATCTTGCAGATCCTTCTTAAAGATCCTCGACACCTTATTCCAGACCCCTTTAGAAATTTTTAGGTCCCAGCAATGGGACCATTTGTTGGTGAAAAATGGTGGTCAGGTCAAGAACTTGGGTTTAGGAAAAGGGGCCAACAAAGGGTCTTTCATAGGCTAGCATAGCGCTAATATTCTCACCTTACTTAAGAATAATAAGGAGTCTCACCCAAGGTGAACCATGACCTTACTTGTTTGAGGGGTTGGAACCAAGTGTCAGGAGAAATCACATGAAAACTACCAATACTCATTAAACACAGAACCAAGACATTGAATATACAATCATAGTAGCTTAAACATTAAAAAGGGACATGTACTACCATTTCTGGGAAAATTAGTGTCTTGTCGAAAGATTAACCCTCTAGGTTTGGCAACTACCCTAGAAACAACAGTTTAAAGCAATTCAATGATTTTTCCTATGTGTAATAGATAAGAGAAAGATAATGGAACCAACCTGGAACTTCCGCTTAATCCCTTGCTTGATCTCTCTCTCCTTTGGCAGATCTTGCAACTCCTCCCCATACTTAACACACTTGGAGAGTACCTGCACAAGTACAGCAACAAAGAACCATCAAAGCATCATGATCTATTACAACATAAACATTATAGAATCAGATATATAATGAACAAATGATAGCATTCACAATTGCACAATCATATGGGAGAAAACTTGAAGAGCTTTATTAATAGAAAGGAGAATTACAACCCAGTTGTCTGATCTAGCGCCATCCTCCCAGCTTCAATCCTTCTTCACCTCATGAAATAGCAAGATCACACCAACAAGAATACAATGCTCTCTCCTCAATTACAAACTATCAGCACTTACTTGCAATTCACAACATTCCAGCCTTCTGATCTCTTGGATGGGAGATCCTTTTATAGATGTTTGCAAGGGTGTGAGTCATCCATGGGGTTTGATTAGTGTCATTCCACTTGTTACAATTGGTTCCACAAGAGAGGGGAATTGGAGATGCTTTCCTAATCCCCTCGGTCATCCTTAGGCGAATTTAGAGAGGCAAGTGGCACAAGAGAAGTTTCTAGAAGATTCCATGAGCAACCAACTAACAAACTATCCTAGAAATTTGTCCATCCTTGCCCATCGCACCCTATAGAAGGCCTAAATAGTATGCATTGTACCCTGATAGTGTACCAGTCAGTATGCATCACAGTTTATTAGTGGAGCAGTTAGTATGGTCCAATTTAGGCTTTTTCTGGATGATTTCTGAAGTGGAGCTTCTAGGGAATGATGCCTTCAGATGACTAAGTTCCTTTAGGGTATGAAACAACTCTTTTAGGAGTTGATGAGCCCTAGTTTATTGACATATAAATTTGGGGTTGATGTGCCCAAATATGTCTATAATAGTTGCCCCCTAAAGCATGAGGTCGTAAATATTCATGTCGTGTGAAATGCTTTATCATGAGGATCCGAAGTTTCAAACTGGAAGGTGACCTGCATAAGTTACAATACAATACATCATCATAATATGATTTTCATGATCTAGCTGAGGGAGGCATTCCCATGCTCGGCTTTATAAATTTTCATTTCATGTACATAAATTAGATAGTCGTCTGCAGATACAGACTGGTGATTCTACAGATATAGAGTCATCATCCATGATTAGGATGACCATCCGTGTAGAGCCTTTGTACATTTGATGTTTTGCATCCCTGAATATATCGCAGCCCGGATGGATGAAACTAGATCCGGGGTCTTCAAACTCGTTCAACCTTCACTCGATGTACAAGTTAAACCATGTGAAGAGATGTTTTGAAGTCGAACATGGAAAGACATCACCTGATTACCAGCCAATGATGTAAGCCATTAACAGACACAAGAGGAATCACCGATAATGATAATGATCCTCAAGGTACTACAGTACAATTCACGCAGTGTGAATACATGATCTGATGTCGAACACCACGCAAAATCTTGCGGTCGAAGGCCATTGATGTCAACCTGTCGCCGGAAGTGAGAAACTTGCTATTGATGTATGCAAGCTTCAAAGCACTGAAAGGGTTGTTTCTAAGTCAACTTCTTGGATAATGAACTGATGTTGACAAGAAGCGACTCGTCATAGGAGGGCCTTGATGTATCCCACATCTACAACACGAAACGAAGCAAATGATTTCTGGAGGTGAAAATGAACTGACGACACAAGGTTCAGGAATGGTGGTCATGAAAAAGAATAAAGGTTGGAGGTATTGCAGTGTATGAGACATTAACTAGATGGCTTTTCAACTAGATGACTTCTCTTGAACATGTTGGCGACACTGAGATGAATTGGTAGCGTTAACCTGAAAAGATGGATGGTATGAACGACCAATGGTATGATGACCGGTGAACGGAATAACCCAACCCAACTCAATCATGGATATGAAGTGAAAGTGTCATGTTCAAGAGCGACTTGCTACCATAAATTCTTCAAGTTTTTCCCTTTTTCCCTAGTCATTGCTAACCAGTACCTCTTTATTTTTGTCAAGCTTGAGGAGGATAACATATGCTTGTTCTATAATTCGCCCTTCGGGAAAACCTGTCGCTATTTAATGTTTTAACAAGTCTAGCAACAGTGAAACTCAATCTTGTCTAGATGGACAAGTTTGTTGTTATTATTTAAATGAGTTTAACGACAAAGATAAATCGGTCCTTTTCATGTTTAGAGAGTTTGAAAAGGGACGAAAAGAAAACTCCATAAGTTCCTTTTCGTAAAATAATCCCTCAGGTCCAAAAAAGGATAAAATAATACAGGAGGGATGACATTTCCATTACTTTAACAAGCTGGAAAGGACAAGTGCTCGACAATATTTTCATGTTTAGCGAGTCTGAAAAGCATTTAAAGAGGACTCTTTTTTGAGGAATGAGTGGTGTCTAGGGTAGCAATTGGTTCTGGTGACGTTGGAACTTCTCAAAACATGTTGATTTATGTGAAGAGGTTGGCTAATAAGACCACTCATTGCAACTGTTCCTCAAAAAGGGTAAAACAACCAAGTGAAAGCTATGATTGGCCAAAGAGATGGTCGTGATGAGATGAAAACAACCAAGGCTCAAAAAGGCTGACAGGATGGCAATCACAAGGGTTAAAATTTGAAAATGGGTTCATTTTTAGACAAGCTTGAACCATGGGGAACTATGCTTGGATTCGGTTTCATGTTTACACAAGCTTGAAATGAAAAAATATTCCTGAATTGGTTTACATGCCCCCAGCATGATGAAAAGGAGAGTCTTCTATAACCAGATGGAAGTCATTGCAGTGAAGCAGGACGGTTATCCAACACCTTTCTGGCTTCATCCAGATAGACAAAGGTGAATGGGGTGATTCCCTTCACATAACCTACAGGGAAATTTAACTTTTACCATTAGGTGCATGCCCCCTAAGCTTCATTACATTCACCTAAGTAGACTATTCATGGCTATCAAGTGGATGGAATGAAGGTTCTTTTACGAGATCAAGTGAAAGACTCAACTTGGAACTTTTCTCCAGGGGTCCTTGTTTCATTTTTTAATGAGCTTGACATAAGGCAAGGAAATCTGCTTAGATTCCTTGTTTCATTTTTTAACAAGCTTAACACAAGACAAGAAATATGCTCATTGGCCTGTTTCATTTTTTAACGAGGTTGACACAGTAAAAGAACTGTCCTCGGAGACCCTTGGTTTCATTTTTTAACGAGGTTGACACAAGACAATGAACCATCCTCAGACTCCGATCACGACTCGTAAGTGGTCATGAAGGATAGATTTAATTCCAATGCCCTCGGTACATAATGTACAACATCACTGATTTGATCATCAGTCGATGTAGGTATGGAACAAGTTGCCACATAATTAACTCGTGGCAGGGATGATACCATTGGTATAAATGGACCACTTAGGGATGATGGTTGACTAGGAGCTATATTTGGACCAGGAAATGAAAGCTGGTCAACAGTGACAATTTTGCCTTCATGTGGGAAACAAATCACTCGAAAGAGCGTTGAAACAATAGCTCCCAAGTGACAAACATAGTCACGCCCATGAAGTAAATTGTAATCTAAAGGTCCTAGGACTACCATCACATTCAGATAAACGGTTTTCCCTCCCAAAGTAATAGGTAACTTAGGAAGGATCCCTAATGGTCGACTGGTTCCTTTATTAAAGCCCAACAAATTCTGTGTAACAGGCACAAGCAGTGGCGAACCAAGCACTTGCCAAGAAGTTGTGGAAAGGATACTCACTAATGCACCTTCGTATATAATAGTGTTAGATACAATCATTTTACAAACTTGTACTATGATCTGGAAAGGCACATAAGAAGGAAGGCGAGATCCTGCTAGTCGATTCCAATCAAAGGAGGTGACTAGACTACCTGGGGGGGGTACCATAGAAGCGGGAGAATTAACCCCTTGAGTTACGAGAACTAGAGGGTTTTCCTCCTATCTTGATTGAACAAGTGGACTGCCCTCAAACTCATTTGGATCTGAGGAAACAAAAATAACTTGAGCGATATCATTTTCACTCTCTTTGGGAAAGGTATGATTAGCTGAAGGTGAAATCGAGTCAACCGTTACCTCGACCTGTTGATTTTTATCGGGTATAGACTCATAGGATTCACTTTCAAAGAGAGTGGTTTCAATCGATGGTTGATTTTGGTTAGTCGGTTCATCAACTAGCAAAGGATTCAGGGAGAGTTTCCTGTAACCAGATGGAAGTCGCTACAAAGAAGCAGGACGGTTATCCAACACTCTTTTGGCTTCATCCAAATAGGGACAAAGGTGAAAGGGGTGATTACCTTCACATAACCTATAGGGAAACTTGACTTTTCCCTTGTGTCCATGAACTTTCCTATCACTAGTTGATGGTGTGTTACCAAAATGATCTTCAGAGGTCTATGACATGGGATGGTGTGAACGGGAAGACCATTCTTTCAAGATTCAAGGAAAGTAAGGACAATGTCGATGAAAATGGTCTCCCGCACAAATTATGCATGGATATTTGACTTTGTGAGGCTTAATGGATGGATTTTCATCAGATGTTGCATTCAGAGCAATGGTTGCTTGGTTGCGTCCTTGCTGAATTAGCTTCTTCTTCTTTTTCTTCCCTTTCTTCTTCTTCTAAGTAGCCACCTGGTTACTAGTACCAATACTTTCACCAAGCGAAGAGGAATAAGGGGAGGGAGAAACAAACGAGAAAGAAGGCAAAGGGTCAACTTTAGGATCAACTGGAGGTTGATTTTGTCCAGTTGGAGGTGTACTCGATTGTGAAGAAATCACAACATTTTGAACCAAAGAGGTTGAAAACAGCCATACTGGCAGGCCAATGGTAAATCCCGAAAGGGACAATGTAGCCATATAAGGAGCACCAATATTTCTGAAAGAAGGAAAAGGACTAGGATTCCCTTCAAAAGGGATTCCTTGATCAGTGGACTCCAAATTTGTCGCCATATGTCTCAACCTAAGATCAACTAAGGAATAGGGATGTTATTTGCGATTAATTAATTTTAACGACACTTTAGACGCAACTTTGCTTTTTCAGTTTTAAAGAGTCGAGAAAAATCTAAAGATGACTCTAGTCACCTTCGATTTTTAATGAGCCTGAAAGGACAAGTGCTCAGATAAACATTTTCTTTTAGAGAGCCGAAAAGGAACGAAAGTGACTACTCTAGAAAATATAGACAAAGGGATTACCAAATCAATCGCAAAACTACAATATACACCTTGGTGATAAATTAAAGAGAAATTACCAAGGACTTATGTACAACAGTCAATCTTCTCAAATGCTATGTTCAATGCATTGCGATCAATAAGGCGGCAGACTCAGTTTCCCATGGATAAAGGATTTAAGCCTATTGTGGTCTCCCAATATATACGTGACGGTACAGGGAGCACAAGTCCGTGCTAGCACTTGTCGTATCAAAGAGGAGGAATCACCCAACCTTCAATGAAAACAATAGCCACTAGTTTTAATGACGCCAGAACACGTCACTAGCCTAGACCTCTAGATATGTTGCGTTAAGTTCCAAAGCGTTGTTAGGTTCATTGAAATTCATTTTAAAGTTGATCTTGTTTAGAGCTTGCCTTTCAATGGTTCACCGCGTAATGATGATTTGAAATTCCTAAGATGCAATCTACAATGATAAACAATCTTTGTTTATTTGAGCAATGAAAATCCTAGCTACTAAGGGAAGAACATAACAATGCTTTTAAACAAAGAGCAAAGAGCACACACTAGTGCATTTCCCTAAATCATATTTTCACACATAAATCAAAAAATGATAAATGCAAATGCATGTATTTGTTTTCGTTCTCCTTAATGTGAAAGATGCAAAAAGGAAAACTAAATGCAGCAAAAATCTGAAATATTTCACTCAAAATGACATTTTTGACAATTTCTTATTCATAAGGGAAAAGAAGACTCAAAATGACACTTTCAATTTTGAATAAAAATGCTTTCTACACTTTGAATGTAAACAAATCAAATCAAATACATCAAGAAAAGTTTGATCGATTATCATGGGAAGGAAGAATTTACGACACTTCTCTTTTTGACAAAAAATGATAAGTACGACACTTTTTGTATCAAAGCGACAAATAGACTAAAACAACTTTTCGACAAAGGATTGTAAATGAGGAACAAATACACAAAAACATTCACTAATCCTAATGTAATCGAGGCTGATCTAGGTGATGCAAGTAAGATTTAGTGAAGAGGTATTGTTCATTTGCAGCAAAACAACCAAACAAAACTGAAAACAGTTCAAAAACCATCAATTTCTAGATGGAAAAAGAGTTTAGTCAATCATCGCACCTAGGCTTCACAGAAATTGAGATGCATTGCACTTTTTACACTCGGGAGGTTCTATGCATACTGAGTCACAGTGGAAGACAGTGCGATGGTCTAGGGAGTGCAACTGAAAAGGTTTTTGGCTCAAATGTGGAGCATTTTTCAATGAATTAAGTTGGGTTTTGATGAACAATGATGAGAAAAGTATGACGAAATGTCTTGAGAGGTTACTGAGCTACCAAAAGGGCATCTAGATGTGCTTGCAAGTCAAATGTTTAACTCATAAACTAAACCAAAGATTGACTGAAGCAGCATTCATCTACTATGCAATCGCAGAGCAAGAGCAATTCGAAAGCTACCTGGCTAGCTTCAAACTCTGTCTATAGTTTATAAAATTGAACATAAAACAAACAATAACAACAAACAAACATCTGTTCATTCCCCACTGGAGTCGCCAATTTGTTTATGGGAAAATTAGTGTCTTATCGAACGACTAACCCTCTAGGTTTGGTAGCTACCCTAGAAACAACAGTTTAAAGCAATTCAATGATTTTTCCTATGTGTAACAGATAAGAGAAAGAAAGTGGAACCAACCTGGAACTTCTGCTTAATCCCTTGCTTGATCTCTCCCTTCTTTGGCAGATCCTGCAACTCCTCCCCGTACTTAACACGCTTGGAGAGTACCTGCACAAGTACAGCAACAAAGAACCATCAAAGCATCGTGATCTATTACAACGTAAACATTACAGAATCAGATATATAATGAACAAATGATAGCCTTCACAATTGCACAATCATATGGGAGAAAACTTGAAGAGATTTACTAATAGAAAGGAGAATTACAACCCGGTTGTCTGATCCAGTGCCATCCTCCCAGCTTCAATCCTTCTTCACCTCATGAAATAGCAAGATCACACCAACAAGAATACAATGCTCTCTCCTCAATTACAAACTATTAGCACTTACTTGCAATTCACAACATTCCAGCCTTTTGATCTCTTGGATGGGAGACCCTTTTATAGATGTTTGCAAGGGTGTGAGTCATCCATGGGGTTTAGTTAGTGTCATTACACTTGTTACAATTGGTTCCACAAGAGAGGGGAATTGGATATGGTTTCATAATCCCCTCGTTCATCCTTGGGTGAATTCAGAGAGGCAAGTGGCACAAGAGAAGTTTCTAGAAGATTCCATGAGCAACCAACCAACAAGCTGTCCTGGAAATTTGTCCATCCTCACCCATCACACTCTATAGAAGGCCTAAACAGTATGCATCACACCCTGACAGTGTACCAGTCAATATGCATAACAATTTATCAATGGAGCAGTCAGTATGGTCCAATTTAGGCTCTTTCTGGATGATTTTTGAAGTGGAGCTTTTGGGGAATGATGCACTTAGATGACTAAGTTCCTTTAGGGTATGAAAAACTCTTTTAGGGGTTGATGAGCCCTAGTTTATTGACATATAAGTTTGGGGTTGATGTGCCCAAATATGTCTATAACAAATACGCATATGCATTCATAATAAAAAATCTAAAAGGGAGCACATAACGTCACATAAGAAGGCTTTCAAATATCCCAACAACTTCCTCTTTCATTAGTTTCGGTAGCATTACATCAATACGTTCGGCTCAGAAGCCTCATCAAAAAAATAGAGACTAGCAATACAAGATAATACATGACCAGAAGAGTACAAAATCGTGTGGGCTCAATAGGCTTTGCGACAACATTTTGGTACACTTATCACTTCTCCTCTCCCTCCAAATGTCTCCTTCAGCCTTTTTAAACACTTCGTGTAATAGCCCTGGTCAATAATCCATGTAATAAAGTTAAAAAGTAAAACATAAGACCAAGGTCATGGGACACATATTCCAATCTGAATGTTGGGCAAAAACATCCTAGTTGGGGTCACTTCGGTTTATTAATGGCTAAGAAAATTGGAAAAGGCAATGGCAAAGGCAAGAGGCATTAATTGGCATTTTATTTATGAAAATAAAGGAAAATAGGAGAAAAGGAAGGTGAAGAATCACAAAGTTGTATGAGGAGGAAATTGAAGGAAAAATAGAGGTAATAGAAGAAAATAGAGGCCTCAATGATAAAAAGGCTTATGAGGATTAGTTCATAGGCTTTTTCCATTGTTAGACTTTTTTCAGTTCTATGGTGGAGCTCTCTCTTCTATTCTCTCTCTCTCATACTCTTGGACACTTATAGTTTTCTTGGATCACTCTTGGATGAGTGCGTAATACTTGGGAATTGGAGAAAGAAGGAAAAATAAGAGCAGGAAAGGGAAAGATGACATCGGGATCAATAACTACAACACGTTTTGCTTGCAAGTACCAAGTTGCATGTATCATTTCCTTGCTAGTTTTGGCATGCATGGCACATGCATGAGGTTTCTTGGTCATGATATGTCATTGGAATGGAGGATTTCTTGGGTTGACAGTGGTTTTTCCTAGCCTTTCCATTTCCTAGATAGCCATGGTGTTGTGGGTTTCTTCCCTTTTTCTCTGTTTAGTTCTCATGTTCCTTTAGCTGTGGGTTGAGTTACTAGTTCCTAGATCCTTGATTGGACAAACGCTATGGAAGCCCTATAACATCTTGGGTTGAGTTACTAGTCCTAGAAGCCTTGTTTGGATAAACACTCTGGAGCCCTTGGTGGGTTGAGTTACTAGTCCTATAATCCCTGGATGGACAAACTCTCTGGAACCCGATAGTAGCTATGGGTTGAGTTACTAGTCTTGGAAGCCTTCAATGGAACAAATGCTCTAGATCCCTAGAAAACTTGGGTAGAGACTGGTCTGGTCATGGTTAGTAATGTCTGACTGTGAGGTGGAATCATTTGTTGAGGGTTGAGGTGGTTTGGCCTCTGGAAGCCCTGGTTAGGTTTGTTTGATTTGTTTCATGATATCCCACATTCATGCTTGGAATATGGCGCAGGGGTGATTGGTTGAAAGAGAGATTTGGTTCAGTCTAATCTATGGTCGGGTGGTACATGGAAGTCCTTGACTTGGATCGATTTGCGTATGATAATAAGAGCCCCTTTCCTTCGGTATTTTATGAGTATATGGGATTGATATTATATGGCTTTAATGGTTGTTTCCTCATTGATATATCTCAGGTTATTTGTTAGTTATAAGTATGTTTTATGACAATGATGATATATGTCTCTCATCATGTTTTGGTTAGTATATGAAATGTTAGTGAATGAATGACCTAATAGATAACAATTGTTGGGCATGGAATCCCCCCAAGGCATGTTTTGGGGCTCAAAGCCCAAGTTTTGACCAAATTTTGTTGTAAAGCTCCACGAATTGTGGGCACGGGGCGCGAAAGTATAATAGAGTCACAAGGTTGTTTGCCCTAGTTTTGTAATATAATGTCAGTTGGATAAACCTACGGACCATGGGATTGTATAAATAGAGCGAGGCTCTAAGTGTAAAATAGAGATAATGGTAGAGAAGAATAACAAGTCTAAGTGATTGAGTCACAAGGATAAAGTGTGTCTTTGGGTCATAGAGTAGGAGAAAGGCTCTGCAACTGAGTGCGCGGACCCCTACAGCTGAGTGCATAGGGCGAAATCGAGTCTGTAGCCAAGGAATGAATTAATAAAGAGAAGTTTTATCATAATTCTGAATTTCTTTTCTTGGGTTAACGAATGATTGATATAATTTTCAAATATATTGTTTATTTACTGTGCGCACCTGTATGAATGGTTTATATTGTTAAGTATACTTAAAGCACTCAAGTAGGCAAAGTTAATTAACTAACTTTGGAATACCATTGAGGTCTTGGGTAATAACGCAAAGCGCGATGTTCAAACCCTCGGTAGGGATGCGCAACGGTAATATATCAAGCTGTGAGGTACGGGAAGGTGCGTGTAGCAACTTGCATGCAAGGTCAAACCGTGGACCATTTGAACTCATCAGACATCTCCAGGGTGTGGAAACCTGGTTTTAGCACCCTCCCATACTACTTTGGGTGAGACCTCAGTCTACACTCCGTGGACTGTTGCCGAAAGGGCCAGTAGTATCAAGATTTGTTTAGCTAACTCAACTCTGAACCCAGGTCAGGCCCCAATAAGCCAACAAATGGTTTCATTGCCGAGACCAGGATCTGCATAAGAAATGTATGATGTCATATCACTGGAATCTGACAAAGAAAGGAATTGAAGAGTGGTTAGACAGGAAGATTCACAAGTTCGCGGCACAGGAAAATAGGAATCCGCGATTATCGAAGGAAGAGTGGTTAGATTGCTACTTATATACGAAAATCCACAAAATTTTCTTTGCATCCTTCCCCTTCGAGTTGTATGAGTGGATCACGAAGCTAGTAGACAGACAAGGAAGGTGTAGGCTCGACAAAACTATTGTGTGGACTCCAAATTTGGTGCGTAGACTAGAAGCATCAGAAGATAAGATCGCGCGCATTGTGGATCACTGGCTTGATCGAATCATAGGAGGATTTATCACCGAGTTCGCGGTAGATACTTCAGTCAGCTATAGCGAGGTAGAATGACACTTCCTCAAAGGACCGCGAGGTAAGTACGTTAAATCTTTGAACACTTGGATTAAGATGCTACTGTGTGAAAAGTGGGTTATGCGAATAAATTGATGTTTAGGGCTATGTGAAGTGGGAGGATCTATAGAAACGAAGGTAGCGCAGAACTAGAAACTAGCCCCTTGATTTCACCTCCGTGAGAAAGTGAGGAAGAGCTCGTGAAGGTCTCACCAAGAAGTGCGATCAGTTTGATAAGGCGGTGAATTCTGCGCATACCACTTCCACCTACACCACTGCTAGTCTCACCATCTTCACCATCATCTTTTCCCACACCACCTCCGCCACCATCACAGTTCAATATGGCAAGCACGATAAAACTGTCGGTGTTCAAAGGAGTAGGGAATGAAGATTCAGACTAGTTTTGGTTCATGGTAAAGGTTGTATGGGAAGCGCAGGGAGTCACAGATGACAATATAAAGAAAGCAACACTGGTCAATGCTTTGCAGGATCGCGCATTGACATGGTACATTAAGCATTCCAATGACAACCCAAGCTACACTAAATAGGGAATTTAGCATGCCAAAATCAGGGACACAGTCGATTATTGGATTTAAGGAAATCGCGATGCTTCCAGGAGAAACCCCCTGGGAGCTAGATCAGAGACTGAAGGGTATGATTCGTGAAGCCAACATGACCTTGACGGATGGGCAACACTGCGCATGGTTTGTAGCGTCACTAACGCCGCATCTAAGGAATGTGCTATCACAGCAGAAGCTATCCACTTAGGACGAGGCCTTGGAGATCGCAATGAGACTGCACGAGACCCCAATACAAGATCCTAACCTGGGATTTAAACAGATCCACATGTAGCTGAAAAACTTGTGTGTTGAGATGCAAAGTTTTAAACAAGATAGGACATCTCGCCCAGAAGTGCGCGAGGAGGTATGGTGCATAAAGTGCAAGGGCTAGGGACATGACAAGGACCATTGTCCAGTCTTCATGAACTATCTGGCGAGAGGAGGACCAATGCCATTGAGACCAAAGGCACAATCAAGACGGAGCACGACACTTGCATTATGGTGCGTGATTTGTCAAATAGGAGGAAAGCATGCTACAGATAACTGCGATTTATTACAAAAGTATACGCAAAATTCCCAGCAATTGTTCTGTAATTTCTATAGGTCAGTAGGCCACAATGAGCGCACTTGTAGAAGTTATGAACTCATGATGGTGCACACTATATTTCATGGGCACGGACAAGGTCGAGGTGGAATGGGACCAAGAAGAGGTTGCGGCCAGCTGATTTGTTACAATTGTGGAGGGTCAGGTGTTATGAAACCAACTCAAGAAAAAGATAGAAAATATAGATCAACGCCTTAGAATTCAGCCTCTTCGAGGGGGCAACCTCCTTTACATTACATAAATGAACAATTCTTGGATGATACAAATGAAAAGACCTCCTTTCTATATATAGGAGTCTAAGGGGTCATAACATAATTAGAGCCGACATAACAATAATAATGTAAGGGCACAATAATAACAATAGTGGGCTTCTATGGGGCACAATAGTAACAATATGGGCACTACATGGGTACATTAATATAATAAGTGGGTTGTACTAATAACAATAAGGGGTTACACTAGTAGTATGGGGGCCTAGCATGCCCCTCTCCTTCAAAAAGCGTTGTCCTCAAAACTTGAGTAGTTCTTGATGCTTTTGTATAAAATTCTTGTCCTCCCATGTGGAATCTTCAGCGGGTAAGTTCTTCCACTTAATGAGATACTCTGAAATTGATCGATTTTGTAGCTGTCAGGTTTTTGTTTCTGTGACTGCTCCAAGTTCCAATATGATTTTTCCTTCCTCTTCAATTTCTGGAAATATTGTTTGAATTGGGATCTTTTGCAACTTTTAAATAAGTGGCCATACTTCTTCGTCCTTCTTCCATTCATCCCTTGCTTCGTTTATCCAATCTGGTTGGATAATAGAAATAGTACAAAACAATGCTTCCACATCCTCATCCTTGAAGAGTCTTCCCATTCGGTAAGGTCGCCATTTTTTAAGTGCATGTAGTATTGCAAACATTTCCTTCTCATAAATAGCTTGCTTGAGATGTAGCAGTAAAAATACCCAATCACCTACATCAAAACATTTTTCACTACGATGTTGATCTACCTGTTGTTTCGTTTGATTTTGCACCGAAGTGGCGTTATCCTTTAAAAGTTGGAGAACTTGTTGTTGATGCTCGATGTGATCTTTCATTGCTTGAATCTTTTTCTTCTTGATATGTCCTTCTATCTCTAGAGTTTGAGGAGTGGCAATTTCTTCCAATCCTTTACAATATATGGTCGGATTCATTTCTTGATGCTCGATGTGATCTTTCACTTCTTGAACATTTTTCTTCTTGATATGTCCTTCTATCTTGATAGTTGGAGGAGTGGTAATTTCGACCAATGAATTACAAGATATGGTTGGATTTATTTCTTCTTTCTCGATGTGATCTTTGACTTCTTGCACCTTTTTCTTCTTGATATGTCCTTCTATCTTGAGAGTTTGAGGAGTGGTAATTCTTGCCAATGTTTTACAAGATATGGTTTGATTCATTTCTTCTTTCTTTGGGGTGGGGTCCTGGCGTATATCCTCTTCTTTTGATGTTTCTTGATACTTTTCTTCCTCCTCTTCATATTCTATGTAAAATAATTTCTTCTTAGCACACTTATGACCTTTATTGCATTTGCTATCACAATTGTAACAAAGCCCTTTTTCTCTTTTTTCTTCCAATTTTTGTGGTGTAACCCTTGTAGGTTGTGGAAGGCTAGGAGAAACAACACTTCCATCTTTATAGTTGTGAGGGGTATGCTTCCTGGTTTCCATAATTTTGCTTTCCACTATGTCACAAAACCCTTTTACTATTTCCAATTGTTGTGGTGTTGCTCTAAAGAAGGTGTTGCTCTTTGTATCCTCATAATGTGCTACCATTTCCTCCATGAAAATTGACCATGTAACAAGTTGTTTACGAGAACAAAGCCCTTCATACCATAAAAATTGATCCGGTTCTAAATATGAAGATGCAATACATACCTTTTGTAATAGTGGTACACCATGTAGATCAAAATATTGCTCCATCTGAAGTACCAATTTACCGGATCCTTGCCATCAAACTTCCTCATCTTGCTTTTTCTTGATTTTAGGAGCTCGATATTGAAATGATTGTAACTTTGTACTTTCTGATCTTTAAGTTCTGAAATTATGACCTGTAGTAGCCCTCTGCGTCCTCTTTCCAATGCCACCAATCTGATCCAAATTGTATTCTCCAAGAAAGAATTATGCACAATCTCCCAAGATGACCTGATTATAGACCTTTCCAGAAGAGCAAACTTGTATGAAGTGCCATGTGTCACTGTTTCGACATTTGGATCTGAAAAAGATATAGAAGAAACTACAGCCTGTCCTATTTTTTTAACTTCTTACGAAATTTCAATCCGATGCTCAGAGAGAAAGTTATGATGATTTTCCCCAGGTCACATTTTTGGAATGTAATTCAGGAGTCTGCAAAAATACCAACTTCCTCAGATCATATCTCCGAAAATATAGCGCAAAAATCTCTGAAATTCGGATCCAAGATTTAGCGTGATTTCTTCTCAAATGGGTTTTTTCTTTAGCTTCTGAAACATCACAGAAAAAAAGTTATAGCGAAAATTCCACGATGAACTGTTTGGAGCAACGAAACCCTAGAATCCAAAGCTCTAATACCAAATGTTATGAAACCAGCTCAATAAAAAGATAGAAAATATAGATCAACGCCTTATAATTCAGCCTCTTCGAGGGGGCAACCTCCTTTACATTACATAAATGAACAATTCATGGATGATACAAATGAAAAGACCTCCTTTCTATATATAGGAGACTAAGGGGTCATAACATAATTAGAGCCGACATAACAATAATAATGTAAGGGCACAATAATAACAATAGTGGGCTACTATGGGGCACAATAGTAACAATATGGGCACTACATGGGTACATTAATATAATAAGTGGGTTGTACTAATAACAATAAGGGGTTACACTTGTAGTATGGGGGCCTAACACCAGGGCATTATGCCCGCGATTATACAAATCCGACGAGAGCATCATGCTTATATTGTACCTCGTTTGATCATGAGACGGAGGACTACCCCATGCTAATAGTGAGGTTGTGCAATAAAGGAACACTCCAACCTCCCTCGACTCAGAACCTGCAAATGATGAGGTCTAAGCTCCGAAGTGGTGTCACGACATGAGATGACAAAGGCAAGCAGCCCGAAGAGAGTGCCTGGGTTCGAAAGGCTCCAACAAAGGAACCCGAATTTGATTTGGAGCGTGCTAAGAAGACATTCATGGAAGCTAAGAAGAGCTTTGTGGAGGCCTCCACTTCAGGTAGTAAAGACAAACTGGAACCAGAAATGGACCCACCAATGCTCACTACCTTTCTGGGGACATGCATGAAGCTACTGCGTGACAGCAAGGCTATGAAGGGGCTACAAGAACTCATAACTAGATGTGATGGGACCGCGCTAGGAGAACTGCACGTAGTCCAAAAGCTCGGGAAGCACACAACACGAACAAGAAGAGAGATGAGATTGACGTGCAAATTGGAGAATATGAAATGGATCAAGTGATTTTGGATCTAGGATCGGATGCGAACGTCCTACCAAAGAAGGCATGGGAGTGCATGGGAAGACCTGTGTTGCAATGGTATCTTATTCAATTGCGAATGGTGAATCAGCAAAAGATCCTACCTATGGGAAGATTGCAGGGAATAATGGTAGATATCGAAGGTACGAGCGTGCTTGCAGATTTCGAAGTGATAGAGATTGTTGATGACAACAATCCCTATCTCGCGCTACTGGGAATAGATTGGGTCACTGACATGAATGGAATGATAAATCTAAAGAAGCGTAAGATGATTTTTGAGAAAAAGTCACTGTGCGTAGTGGTACCTTTAGACCCTGTGGAAGGATCGTGCTACACAGAGCCGGTGCGCGACTACAATAGCGACGACAATCTAGATTGTATTTACAAGATAACCAAGCGAGAGTGGGATTGGGTGAATCCAACAACAGATGGCAGGATTTCGTGGGAGCGCAAAAGCTCCCGCACCTCAGATTCGGACAAAGAGATAGAACGATGGCAGAACCAGTTACACGAGGTAACCACGCTCAATTGCAACATGATGAAAAGTTCGCTCCACTGTGTGGCAACAGAGGTAAGAGATCTGCCTATGTATGATAGTTGACAGAGGTGGATGATTTCCTAAAAAAATTTGAAAAAGAAGTGCCGGAATAGCAGCGGTTCGATGCTCTGAGATGGGTACTGCGCACTACGCCCGCAAGGTTGTGGGGTACGCACCAGCAGAATTTTGAGGACTAGCGGGAATGCAGAAGGATGATGTGCATGTGGTTTGGGACACCTCAGATGTGGCTAACAGATAAATATGATGGACGGGATGATCCACGTGCACACCTTGCGAAATGGACCAAGTTCTACAGGGAAGAGCCACAACCTGAATGGGTGCATCTGTTTTGTCATACCCTGGATATCATACCCATGAATTGGTATACTGAGATGGAGCTCTGCCATGGCATGAGCAAATGGGATATCTTGCGCGAAGGATTCCTGTTAACCTTCACGTTTGAGGATCGTTGGTGGGATACTGTGGATGATGTGATCCAAGCAGTAAAAGCAGCTATCTTTAGAATACCCCAGGAGCCAATAGAAGCACTTCAACTGGAATGGGTGACCTAGCTGAGTTGGGCGCTGGAGTGTTACAATGTAAATATTGAGGAGGATGATGAGGATCCACTAAAAATCAACATTCCAGAAACTGAAGGCTACTGCGAGGTTCAAGGACCATTGATTGAAGATCCTGACATCACTGTGCCACTAAAAACGAAGTAGGTAAACATTGGGATGGAGGCTGAACCGAAGTATGCAATGCTTGGTGACTATTGGGATGATTCCATGGTGGAAAGGTCATTGATTTACTTCGCGAGTACCAAGAATTATTCCCAACCAAGATTACGGACTTAAGGGGGATTGTTGGCGATTTAGGGATGATGAAGATAACCCTAAAACCCGACGCAAAGCCAGTTAAGCAAAGGCCTTATTGCTTGAATCCGAAGTACAAGGAAAAGGTCCGTGTAGAGCTAGACAAAATGCTCACAACCGGAATTATTGAGCTGATGGAAGAGTCCGACTGGGTGAGCCCTATGGTAGTGCAGGAGGAAAATCAGAAGGGTGAGATAAGAATATGCGTGGACCTCAAGAAGTTGAATGGTGCCTGTGTACATGACCTATTCCCAACCCCATTCATAGATGAAGTATTAGAAAATGTTGGTGGGCAAGAAGCATATTCTTTCACCGATGGGTTCTCAGGGTACCACCAGATCAAAATCATGTCGGAGGACAGGAGAAAGATCACCTTTGCCACTAAATTGAGCTGCTTTCAATACAATGTCATGTTGATGGAGTATATTGTACCTAGTCTGTGCATAGCAGTGCTCATAGGTATGACAGACCGCGAAGCTCTGGAAGAAAGGCTCACGCAATTAGAAGAACTTGAGGAGGAATGGTTCTTGGTTGGTTTTCATCAGCATGAAAAGACCTGGCATGATCGCCACATTAAGTTGTGCACCTTCAAGGTAAATGACTTAGTGCTGTTGTATGACAGTAAGTTTGAAAAATTCTCGGGAAAGTTCAGAATGCATTGGTTGGGACCATACGTGGTTAAGGAGGTCACAAATGGAGGCACAGTATAGCTAGTCAAACTAAATGGAGAGCCTTTCCCAGGAAAAGTGAATGGTAGCTGCTTGAAGCCCTACACGGGTGGCCCAGCTATCTGACTAACCGGCAGAAGCACAGTCTTCGCACTCCAAGGATCCAGAAAAAGGCATGGGACTATAAAAAAATGCAAGGGATACTGACACAGATGCAGAGAAGCAGTTCAAACACAGAGGTCTTGGAACAGCGTATGCAGCAAATCCAGCAAGCAGCAGCTCAGTGCGCTGCTGACCTCTGCGCAGTTCAAGAACAGTTGGAGGGACTCCGTGCCAAGATCCCAGCGCTGACAAAGTGACTCGAGGGCGAGTCACGATGTTTTTGTTGGGGGCCTGTTGGGCATGGAATCCCCCCAAGGCATGTTTTGGGGCTCAAAACCCAAGTTTTGACCAAATTTTGTTGTAAAGCTCCTCGAATTGCGGGTGTAGGGCGCAGAAGTATAATAGAATCACAAGGTTGCCCACCCTAGTTTTGTAATATAATGTCAGCTGGATAGACCTACCCATGGTCCACGGACCATGGGATTGTATAAATAGAGAGAGGCTCTAAGTGTAAAAGAGAGATAATGGTAGAGAAGAATAACAAGTCTAAGTGATTGAGTCACAAGGGTAAAGTGTGTCTTTGGGTCGTAGAGTAGGAGAAGGCTCTACAGCTGAGTGCACAGAGGCCTAGTAGTCTGCAGCTGAGTGTGTGGACCCCTGCAGTTGAGTGCGCAGGGCGTAATCGAGTCGATAACAAAGGAAGGAATTAATAAAGAGAAGTTTTATCATAATTTTGTGTTTTTGTTCTTGGGTTAACGAATGATTGATATAATTTGCAAATATACTATTTATTTACTGCAGGCACCTGTATGAATGGTCTATATTGTTAAATATACTTAAAGCACTCAAGTACGCAAAGTTAATTAACTAACGTTGGAATACCATTGAGGTCTTGGGTAATAACACAGAGCGCGATGTTCAGCCCCTCGGTAGCACTACACGAAGGCAATATATCAAGCTACGAGGTACGGGAAAGTGCGCGTAGCAACTTGCGTGCAGGGTCAAACCGCAGACCACTTGAACTCATCAGACATCTCCAGGGTGCGGAAACCTGGTTCTAGCACCCTCCCATACTACTTTGAGTGAGACCTTAGTCCGCGCTTCGCGGACTATTGCTAAAAGGGCCAGTAGTACCAGGATTTGTTTGGCTAACTTAACTCTGAACCTGGGTCAAGCCCCAATAAGCCAACAATAATGCAGCTATTGTGAGGAGATATCATTCCTCTTTGACGATTCTCAGATAAGTATGATATCCATATGCTTAGATATGTTGTTATGGCCTATAGATTACCTATTCTCAATATGTTTGACAAAATGCCCGTCATGGCTAGTAGGGATCGGATTAATTCCTTGTTCAAGTGTTTGCATTAGTATCCTTGTTTTGATGAAATTTGTCATTTCTGGAAGTTTCATGAATTTTTTGACATTGGCCTGAGTCCTCGCCCTAACAAAGTGCCATAGAATTTGGGGTCATTGGCACAAACATTCCTGAAAAAGGCCACAGTTGCATGGATGCCTTGATGTGGGAGAGACCGGAGGGTCCCAATTGCATGCATGCCTTGTCATGGGAGTGATTGAGGATCTAGGGCAGTGAAAATGCAAGTTGTCTCAAGGATTGGTCACCTGGAAGGGTTGGTTGGCTCTAGAAGGTTTTGTAGCATGTGTGGAAGGTAAGATTGGTCTTGTCATGTTGGATCCACTTCCTCAACTGCACTTGGGGAGTTGAATCATATCATAGTAACTCTTCATCACATGTTTACCCTAGTGGACTGATTAGGTTGGGTAAATGTGGGAGGAAGGTGTTATAGAGTGGTGTCAAAGCGGGTTCCATTCTATTTGGGTGGTGTTTGGTTTCTATTCTCTTTTGTTAATATATGATACCATAGAGTGGTATAATAGCATGGTTCAACACTTGGACTGGAAGGGAAGAATCTATTTTCCATGCATGTGTGAAGGATGTATATGTGCTTGTTATGTATGCATGGTGATGGTCATTGTTATATTTGTGTTGTCATGTAGAAGTTGATGAGGTTGTTGTTGGGATGTGTTTGTCATGAATGCCTATCAGTTGTATATGCTTTTTTTATGCATGTCAATGTCTATATGTTGTTATGCATGCATTGTCATGGTCATGGTTATGCATTTATAGTAGGTAAGAGATGCATTTTGATGGTCATTGTTTTGGTCTTGTGTCATCATGATGTTATTGGCATGTTATGATGTCGATGTGTTGGCTGAGATAGAGCAGGAGATGTAGATCACTAGAGCGAGTTACAACACTTGATATCAGGGTAAGAGAAGATACTCATATAGGTTTGTATGTTGGGTATGCAGGTGTATTGATTAATGGTTGTTATAAGCATTAGGGTTATGTATATGTTTGTCAGTCAATGGTTATTATGGTTACATGTATGGTAGATGTTAGTCAATCATTGTGATCATATGTACATGCATCAATTAGTCATGAAGCATATTAACTTGTTGTTATATGTATCGTGGTCATATGAATGATGGTTATGGTAATTGTACTTAAGATCTTTATTTTATATGTATCGTGCTAATATAGATTGTTCTATGCATATTATTGTGGTTATGATACTCAAGTATGAGTCAATATAATTGTAATATTGTGTCGTAATAATATGGACTGAATTGTGCAAATGCGATAGCCTCCCCTAAGATACATTGAGTTGATATGTACTTGAGTGAAAGTGGGTGCTAGTTTTAGTATTATGACATGGCTGTTAGTCTTGGTAAAGGTTGATTTCAAATTCATAGAGATAACGCATTGATTTTTGGGACATGCGACTGACATGTGTGAACAGTTGGAGGGAAAAAAACATGGTATTAGCATGACAAGGTAATAATTGATGTGTTTATGTTGTTGGAAATAATACTGGGGAGGGGGTGAATCAGTATTAGTCAAGTCAATAATATTTTTCTTTTCATACTCAAATTTATATACGCTACTTCAATGAAGGCAACCCGCGTGTACACGCAACTGTGTTTAAAGAAACTAGCGTATATCCAGCAAACTTATGATTCAATTAATTCATCATATGTTGATGTTTACTCTATGCATCAGTACTTTATTAAACATTAAATAGTAACCATGTGCAGTTAATAACATAATGAACCATCACACATAAGCAACACACATGAACACCAAGATTTAAGGTGGAAACCTAATGTGGGTGAAAACCACCTACTGTTGTCATCTCTATCTTCTTTTAATAATAAGAAAAATTGTTTACAACATTGTACTGGTGTAGACTCATACTAGTACACAGGCTTCTACTGGCAGAAGGTTACTACCTTCTCTCGTTTTCCAGCTTCTACTGGAAGGGAGCTACAACCCCCTAGCTCTTGTACTAGCCAATATGTTTACTAGTACATAGACGTCGACCTACAGAAGGCTACAAACTTCTTTCTTCCTCTAGGGACCACGTTTCATAAATTTTCAGACTGGATGCTCCTGGTACACAACAATACACATGAAGGCCTCATTTCATCTAATTTTCATACAGGACCCATTATCAACATTGAAGCTCAAAATAAGTCACCACTGCACTACAACCATCAAATACATCTGCATTAACCAATCATTGAAACTCAATCATAAATCTCTGAATCACCCACAACTGAATCACTGAAAGCCCATCGTCACTGAAGAAAATCACAATCAATCAATCTGAACATTCAATATACTGTCATCAAAACACAGTCACCAAAACACAGAGCAAAACCCAGAATTCTGCAACAACAGCCAAATCCAACTGTAACTTCAAATATCATATTACATAATGTATACGCTACTTAGATGGGTTGAACCTGCATGTATACGTGCTTTTATCAAATCCAACCAGTGCATATGTCTGCAAATATTAATACATAATTTTGCAGCTATTCCAGACCCTAGTCATACCCAGATCATAACATTTACAGAATCAACACATGCGTCAGTATTCAGATCTAGACTATACATGATCAAACCATATAATGATAATTCATTTCAAGCATTAAGATCCTGATCCATCATTAGATCTTATCCCTCATCAACCGCTAAGGTTCATCCTTGGTTCAGATCAAACAAAGCACCATAAGCCGATAACCTGCATACTAGATCTCACACTTCATCAGATATTCAATACTTGCACACCTTGGCCTAATGATCTTCTCCTGCTTATATAGTTTTAGTCCTTTCTCAATACCATGGACCAAAACCACTTGGGACCAATACCTTGGACCAAATACCTAGGGTCAATACCTCGAACCAAATACCTTGGACCAAATACCTCGAACCAAAAACTTACTTTTCCAACATGTATGCACTTTTCCTCTTGTGAAAGTGCGTGTATATGTTATACACTTCTTTTGTTATGTAAAGTTGCATGTATACGCAGTTTGGACAAGGTGAACTTACGTATACCTCTCTTTCTTCATTCTTTGGAGTCTGATCTGTAATCCTTTACTGTTAACCTATTGTACTATGAACTATCATCTCAGAGAGTTGCCATTGTACATTACTTCTGAACTGATTCCTTTGAACTGCCCTAAATTTTGTCACATCTGTAAACACAACTGTCATGCATTCTGTCACATCTGATATCTCTTCTGTAGATTGATCTAGTTACCATATACAAGTGAGTTGTTTTGCTACAAGTGGGTTGCCATCAAGTACAGCACATGCATCATAATGCCAACAATCTCCCCCTTTGGACTTGATGGCAACCATGTTGGTGTTGATTAACGCAAGCTATAGAAACTGTTAGAGATAACAAGCAACACCAAAATACTCTCCCCCTTTGACATCAAGGGCAAAGGGCAGACCAAGATATTCTCCCCCTTTGATATCAAGGGCAATGGGCTGACCAAAAAAAGACTTTCATATCTGAATAGCTGAATATAAACATTGATCATGCTCCCCCTAAGCACATGATGAATTCTCTGATTAAACTCCCCCCTTTGTACATGCTGAGATGTACTATATCATCCATGCTCCCCCTGAGCACATGCAGAGTTTGCAAATATTTTCCAAATGAATACCATGACTCTATAACTCAATTAAGTGACTCTGACCTTCTTATCACCAATGACTCATACATATATCAATCTCCCAACCAAGTGGGGATATACCGAATTTGACCCATCCTCCCAACCAAGTGGGAATATACATGACTAAAATATAGCAATTATTGCATCATCCTTCCCATGCATAATGGAGTTACAAATTACATCATATGATCAAAAAGGACTCATCAAAAGACTAAGACAGATGGAGACAAATTATTACATCATGGGTCTTTATATGACCTTTACATCGAATGATATACATGACATTTATAACAGAGACCAAATTTCTAAAAAAGACCATGATAGTCATCAGCAACTATCATACACCTTGTATGATCTGCTCCATAAGCATCTGTCAACAACATCCAGACCAGTAACCTGTATATGTCCATCATTAGCTCCCAAGATATGACAGTGTAAATATCATCAACCTATGACAAAGTATGTCTGCATATAGATATCAACTCATCCTCTTGATCTCATCAAGATCAACTTGCTTCGTTTCCTTAGTAGAAAGAGCCTTATCATAACCTTCCATGAATCAACTAAGCATATGTCATATCTCTAAGTGGTAGCACAAAATCATTCACATCATATCATATGTATGTGAAAAAACCATAGACATCATCTATGATCATAACATCATTATCAAGAAATGCATGATCTTTCCACAACAACCTTCACTATATCATCCATGTATCATCACTAGGGAACATCCCACATCAAATAAGCATCAACCATGATAATCAACGTATGTGAGTATCAACCTATCATCATAAGGTAAGAACTCATCATCATTATGTGTCTAAGTAAGCCATGTCTTCGACTATCCATGTCTTCAAATAGCTATGTCTTCATGTGACCTGCAATAACTCCATTCTCTTGGCCAACCAACAATATTTATCAATATGCAACTTAAGTAATCATTCATGTATCCAACATAATTTGTATCCATCAATTATGTATCTAGCAAACTATGCGCTCATGGTCATTTGTCAAGATTTTTGATATCATCATCAACAACAATCCTCAACCATGTGAGAGCCAAGAACTATAAGAATCCTGCATCATAATTGCATGCATCTTTGAAGGCATGATAAAAGTGGCATAAATGAGTTGAGTGGCTCATCATCAAATAATGAAGTTGTGTACTCAAGCTTTGTACTTCTCCTTGTCCTTATGAAGATCACCATGCGAGCAACATATATGTACTATATACATCATCAAAAAGTCAATCACAATCATCCATAAATATGATCTAAAAAACCAACTATGTGACCCCAAGCAATACAAGTATCATCTGAGATTTCATCATGGGAAACTCATAGCATGACATATCGTTAAAACACTTTAACCACATAAGTATCATCACCATTGATAAGAGTCATTGTGTATCAAAGACTTCTAAACATAATGCCAACAATGCATTATTAGAAGCATAGCAAATTTTCCCACTCAACCTGTGCCCCCTATTCACTATCAGATTTGATCATTGCATATATCATTAAGAAATATCAAGGCATTATCAAAGATCAGATATACATCAAGTTATCAACAACTTGTGAGGAAAAACACTTCTAAATAACATCCACAGACTGTAGTCATCTATCATCATGACAGAAAAGATAACTGATAATTTTTTGAACCATATCAAACCAATTTTTCTGAGTCTGTCCTACTACATTTTTCTCAAACCATATATACGCTATTGTGCAGCTTTGAACTCACGTATATACGCGACTTGTCTTCATGAAACTTGTGTATGAGATTTAGAACATTGAAGTTTCATACTTTCGACTTCCCCTGAGTCTATCATGTCTATACATTGTGCCATGCCACATTTTTCTGACTGTACTTCCTTCTTCTTCCATATCTTTGAGTGTGATGATGTTTTCCCCTTTTGGTATGGTTCCCGAAATTTCCTCCTGCATTCCTTTGCTATATGTCCAAACTTGTTACATGCATAAAATCTTACATGTTTCATATTTCTTCTATAGCAGTCAATGGCTTTGTGACCAAACATATTGCAAGAGAAACAATATCCCTTAAAGTACCTGGAAGATGATGATATTTCTTTGTGATGGTCTTGAACCATTCTACTTCCGCATCTCGCTGCAACATGTCCAAGATTATGACATATAAAACATTCAACACTATTCATTTGAGGAAATAACTGACTATCACTTCCACAATTAGGAGTAAAAGATTTTCTTTGAAGAATTTCTTTCCTTGGTTGTTGATGGGGTTGACCTCTAATCTCCTTGTTGAGCATTTTAGATTTTGCACTAGAGTTCCTTGTCTAATTTTGTGAGCTAGATTTACCTTCAACAGATTCATGGAAACCAAGACCAGTTTTGATGGCAGGAGACCTTTGACTACTAAGAATATCATCCAAGATCTTAGTACTATCTTGAAATCGTAAAAGCTGATCCTTTTCTTCTAATTTACCTTTTAGTATATTTACCTCAACCTGATATTGCTCTTCCTTTTCAAGATATTGCTTCTTCATGATTTCTTCAACTTTTCTTCCTTCTTCCATCTGTTGCCTTAATACAAGAACTTTGTTTACTTGCCTTTCAAGAGCTTGGAGTAGTTCTTCATTCTACTTATTTGATTTTTCAAGATCTTCCTTTAGAGAGAGTATCTTAGCTTCAAGACTTTCATAGTAACAGGATCTATCTTTGAGCTTCTTGATTGTTGTGCTCCTTTTATTTACTTCATTTCTTAGTGATGTCACTTCATCCTGCAGCATTTGACATTAATCTTCATTTTCCTTGAATTGCTTCCTTACTTTGTTTCCTTCCTCTAGTTGAGCTTTTAGTTTGGTAGCTTCTTCTTTGAAGGCACACTCCCTTTTGTTCAATAGATCTTGTTGATCTCTAATTTTGTCTCTGAGCCTTTTAAATTATACCTCTATTTGATATCTTTCTCTCTCACCCATAAGAGAAAATTCAGTTGTTTCAATTTCACTTTCATCATCTTCAAATGGACAGAGAAATGTATCACCAGAGGATAATAAATTCATATCTAATAGTTCTTTTGCATGTTCATCTTCATTTTGAGGTGATTCTGAATCTGAAGAGTTGCTTCCACATAATCCACAATCCACTCTCCCACTGTCATAGTTCCTTTGAGATGTCTTCTTCTTCTGAGGAGCTTTCTTCTTTAACTTCTTTCCCATTTTTCTACGGATCTCCTTCAAGCGATCAAGCTTCTACCAAAGGACCTGATCTGATACCAATTTTTGGAAATAAGAGGGGGGGGGGGGGAATCAGTATTAGTCAAGTCAATAATATTTTTCTTTTCATACTCAAATTTAAATATGCTACTTCAATGAAGGTAACCCGCGTGTACATGCAACTGTTTTTAAAGAAACTAGCGTATATCCAGCAAACTTATGATTCAGTTAATTCATCATATGTTGATCTTTAATCTATGCATCAGTACTTTATTAAACATTAAACAGTAACCATGTGCAGTTAATAACAGAATGAACCATCACATATAAGCAACACACATGAACACCAAGTTTTAAGGTGGAAACCCAATGTGGGTGAAAACCACCTGCTGTTGTCATCTCTGTCTTTATTTAATAATAAGAAAATTTGTTCACAACATTGTACTAGTGCAGACTCATACCAGTACGCAGGCTTCTACCTGCAGAAGGTTACTGCCTTCTCTCATTTTCCAGCTTCTACTGGAAGGGAGCTACAACCCCCTAGCTCTTGTACTAGTCGATATGTTTACTAGTTGTCATGGCGGAAAAAGTCGTTTGTGCGGACACAACTGACCTCCCTAGGAGTCTAAACTCTCTAGCGACAAACAAGACAAAATGGAGTGATCTTTCTCTAAATATACCTTTTAAAACACGAAAACTACAAGTGTTTAGGCTTACCTTATTCCAAAACGCTGTTGTTGTAGTCCGTCCTTGCCGATCCGAATGAGCTCCTCCTTCAAGTCAATTCCTGCAACCACAAACAATCAAACAATTACCAAGCACTTGCATTTCATATAATAAAACATATATTCAACATGCAGACCAAGGAACACATGAAATAACTCATTAACACAAGCTATTGAGAAAAATAAACCAGTTTGTATTAATAACGAAACAAAGAAACTCTTACAACCTGGCCTTGGTGTTGTGCAAGTTCCTCCCAGGGTCCATCAAGGGTTTTCCTCTACTTTGACAAAGCTCACCCACTTCCAAGTAGAATCAAGCAAAGACAATCTCTCCTCACAAGGTTCTAAATGGGAGTCCTAATTCCTGCAGCATTTACCCAAAGAAAATGTATAGCTCCAACCTCCCCTCCCTCTGGCTCAATGTCTTTATTTATAGTGCTGTAAAGAGGTTATTCAGGTCCACCATCAATGGGATAATCCCCCTCTTTGGGTGGGATAGCTCCCTTATTGATGGGATAAGTTCCCCCTTAATAGAGATACATGAACCAACTGGAGGCGCATCCAATTCATCAAACCGACCTCTAGAAAGTTCTAGAAGTAACCACAAGTAACTTTTTTAAGATGAAACTCGCGCATTTTGCCTTTTACAGAAGGACGCACCTGTCCCTTAACATACAGAGCGTCCAAGGACGCACCTTTTGTGAACATGGTCAGCGTCCCCGCAGGTAAGGCTAGAGAGAACCTGCGACCCCAGAGATAAACATATTTTTTACAAGACTTTCTCTCTTCTTTGAGTTTGAGATGGATAGCAGAGGCATAAGACTTGCCTAAGAGGGTAGCATGACTGTTGATTTGAGCCATACTAACTGTAAGTGGTCATGGTGACATTTTTTAGTGTAACAGATTGCCCCCTAAAGTGCGAAGCCTGGAATAGATTAGGGTTTTGTAATTCTAGGAAGGGTGAAGCGCTTTATCATTTCAAGGATTGTCTTGTGGATGACCTGGTTGGAACCTGCAATTTTCAACACAAAATACATGTATAAGATTATATCATCACTGAGGTAGGCATTCCCATACTCAGATTCAAAACTTTAACTAATGGACTAACTATTCTGATACAGGAATGATCTTGCAGTACATCATTTTTTTATAGACTTTTGTAGACACAGTATGGACGCAGCCATCTATTTATGATTAGTCTACATAGATAATGAATACAAAACTCCTCGCAGCCTGGATGGTAGAAACTAGATCCAGGGTCTTCACTTCTACTTCCCGAATTGGTACGATTCTAGCCATGTGATTAAATGATTTGATGTCGAACATGTTAGAAACCACTTGATTACCAGTCGATGATGTAAACTGTTAACAAGCGTGAGAGAGACCACCAGTAATGTCAATGGTTCTCAAAGTACCAAGTACAACCCGTGAAATGTGAATAGATGTTTTGATGTCGAACATTTCACGGAATCCTTTGATCGAAATTCAATGATGTAAACTGACGTCAAAGGCGAGAAACCTGCCATTGATGCATGCAGACTTCAAGGTACTGTCGATTCCTAAGTCATCTTTCTAGATAATGTGCTGATGTCGATAGAAAGCGACCCGTTGCAGGCAAGCCCGCAACACGAAATCATTGTTCAAATTGAAGAAATGTTGCTGTAAGGACTGACTCAGGGATGGTCAAATGGATGACAAGTATTTTGCAGATGAAAGTTTTGCTTGCAGACCTCTTGAACACATAACGACACGACAGATGGCTTGGTGACGAATAACTCAAAGTTAATCCCCGGAACCCGGTTAAAGACTTTCAAAGTGGTTTGATCAACTGTGAGGTAAAAGATTTCCCAACCCAGGTGAATGAAAAAGTGTCGTGTTCAAGAGTGGTAATAAAGTTTCTTTTGAGACAAAAGGTAACAAACAGGTTCATTCTTCTCTCTTTTCCCCCACCATTTCTGGCAAGTACCTCTTTATTTTTAACAAGCTTGAGGAGGATAACATATGCTTGATTATAAGCTCATCCTTCGGACGAGTCCAACCTAGTTTAAATTCGAACCCTAGGAAGGAGTGGTTCGTTCCTGTTTGTAATTGAACAGGTCCTCTACTGTAAAAGTTTAACGAGCCCAGTATAGGAGAAACTCGGCGTTTTTCAATTTTAGAGAGTCTAAAAAAACTAAAGGAGACTCCACGTTGAACTTTTTCGTACATTTGTGTCCCTCAAGCCCGAAAAAGTATAAAATAATACCTGGGGGAACCGCTTGATCTTGCGACCAAGGAGTACTTTCATAATAGTGTCGTTGACCTGAAAAGTAAAAAGCGATCAAGGACACGTCGTTTTATTTCCTTATCGAGTTTGAAACGACAAAAACCCGGCAATCTTTTCCTGATTTTGCGGTCAGAAAAGAGCTAAAAGGGGACCGTCTTTTAATTCCATTTTAACGAGTGTAAAAGAAACGCTCGGCAATCTTTTCATGTTTTAGGAGTCTGAAAAGGGCTTAAAAGAGAACTCCAAGGTTTCACTTTTTCGTAAGTTTTAACGAGTTCGAAAAAGGGATAAAAATGTACTCATGGTTTTCACTTTTTCGTAAGTTTTAACGAGTTCGAAAAAATGATAAAAATGTACTCATATGGCCGACTTTCAATTTAATTTACGAGTAGGAAAAGATGGAAAGATCTCGGCATTTTCATTTGTTTTACGAGAATGAAAGATAGCAAAATAATCTCGGTATTTTCATGAGTTTAACGAGTCTTGAAAATAACTGAAATTGACTCGAGATAGGTTTCATTTTTACAAAAGCTTGAAACAGAGAAAAACTATGCTTCAAAGTAGTTTCATTTTTTACAAGCTTGAAACAGAGAGAAAACTGTGCTTGATGCCCCCTAAGCGTAACTGCTAGAGCGCATACCCCCCCAGCTTCATTTCATTCAACCAGTTGGATGAAATTAAGGTTCAGTTACGAGATCATTTGAAAGACTCGACCTAAAACTGTAAGAAAATTATGCAAAAACTGAAATAACTAACCTAAATATACAACTTAACATTTACGAGATCTAGTCAAACTCTCGACTCAAGTAGGGGAGGATTTGTTTCATTTTTTAACGAGCTTGACACAGGAAAAGAACTATGCTCGGATTCAGTTTCATGTTTATGCAAGCTTGAAACGAAAAACTATGCTTGTTATAAGTTCACATGCCCCCAACATAAAGATGCAAACCAAGGTACATGCCCCCCAAGCTTCATTGCATTCAATGAGGTGGATGGAATGAAGCTTTACTTTCAAGATCTTGGAAAGAATTGTGGGAGTTGTTTCATTTTTTAGTGAGCTTGACACAAGACAAGGAACTATGCTCATAACTACTCTCTACAATCTACCTAACAAAAACTTAACTCTAAAAACCTTGATTCATTTTTTAACGAGCTTGACACAAGACAAGGAACTATGCTCAAAAAGTTCGCATGCCCCCAGCATAATGATGCGAAATGAGGTACATGCCCCCCAGGCTTCATTGCATTCAACCGACTGGATGAAATGAAGGTTTACTTTCAATATTTAACTTGAAAAGGGAGTTGTTTCATTTTTAAGGAGGTTGACACAAGAAAAGAACTATCCTCATACCTGATTCATTTTTTTAACGAGGTTGACTCAGTAACAGGAACTGTCCTCATACCTGATTCATTTTTTAATGAGGTTGATTCAGTAACAGGAACTGTCCTCATACCTGATTCATTTTTAATGAGGTTGACTCAGTAACAGGAACTGTCCTCAAAACCCTACTTTCTACAATCTACTTACATAACCTAACCTTGTTTCATTTTTTAACGAGCTTGACACAAGACAAGGAACTGTGCTCTAAAATCCTTGATTCATTTTTTAATGAGCTTGACACAAGACAAGGAACTATGCTCATGACTACGCTCTACAATCTACCTATTTAACCTACCCTTGTTTCATTTTTTAAAGAGCTTGACACAAGACAAGGAACTATGCTCAAGAAGTTCACATGCCCCTAGCATAATGATGCAAAGCAAGGTACATGCCCCCCAGGCTTCATTGCATTCAACCGGCTGGATGAAATGAAGGTTTACTTTCAATATTTAACTTGAAAAGGGAGTTGTTTCATTTTTAAGGAGGTTGACACAAGAAAAGAACTATCCTCAAAACCCTTGTTTCATTTTTTAAACGAGCTTGACACAAGATAAGGAAGTATGCTCATAACTACTCTCTACAATCTACCTACATATCCTAAAATCTAGCTGATTCATTTTTTAATGAGGTTGACTCAGTAAAAGAACTATCCTCATGCTCACTGATTCATTTTTTAACGAGGTTGACACAGTAAAAGAACTATCCTCGCAGCTGATTCATTTTTTAACGAGGTTGACACAGTAAAAGGAACTTTCCTCACTAGCCTGTTTCATTTTTTAACGAGGTTGATACAGGAAAAAACTATCCTCGTACACCCTATTTCATTTTTTAACGAGGTTGACATAGTAAAAGGAACTTTCCTCGTACCATCCAATTTCATTTTTTAATGAGGTTGAGAGAGGAACAAACTATCCTCGTACTCACTGATCATGGCTTCCAACTGGAGGAAAGACATGTCAATGGACACACCTTGATCATGGCTTCCAAGAGGTCTTCATCCGAAGGAAGAATACTTCTTGGGAAGGAACACATGTCAAGGGACTCAAAAGGGATAAGAACATCGTGTTCAAGTAATCCCATAGAGTTTTCCATGTCAATTACCGGAGCTAAATCAAAGGAAGATGAGCAAACAGTGAGAGGCTCACTTACATCGGTAACTGAAATCATGGGACCGGTTGCCACATAATTAACCCGTGGCAGGGTAGATACCACTTTAGAATCAGGAACATTTAGGGGTGTCATATTATTGGTAGTTGAAAAAAGACTAGGGAACGAAAGCTGGTCTACAGTCACAATACTGCCATTGTGAGGGAAAGACATCACGCGAAAGAGTGTTGATACGACAGCTTTCATTGCATAAACATAGTCTCGCCCAAGGAGTAAATTGAAATCCAAGGGACCTCGAACTACCATAAGATCAACACAAACAGTTTTACCTTCCAAGGTAATAGAAAACTTAGGAAGGATCCCTAAAGGTTCACTAATTGTTCTGTTAAAAGCTTTCAGATTCTGTGTAATAGGCGCAAGCTGAGGGGAACCCAAAGCTTTCCAAACAGCTGAGGATAAAATACTAACAGAAGCACCTTCATCTACCTGAGTACGATGTATGTCCCTACCACCAGCCTTGACAATGATTTGGAAAGGGATGGAAGAAGGAAGACGAGGTTCTGTCAGTCTATTCCAATCAAAGGAAAAGACCTCAGTACTTGGAGGGGGTTCTGTAGAAACAGGTGAAATGCCCCCCGGCATAGAAGAATCCGATGTAACAAGAAGAACATCAGCGGTATGAAATTTACTCTCGAAAAGGAGAGTGTGATCGACCGAATGTGAAATTGAATCGACCACTTGATCAACTAATGGATCATCAACCTGAGTGACATGAGTTTCACTCTCCAATGGGAGAGTGTGATCGACTGTACTTGAATTTAGATCAATCACTCCGTCAGTTGACGGCAGGTTGGGAGAAAGTTTACGGTAACCAGTTGGAAATTCTTGCTGTGGAATAGCAAGTTTTTCCAACAATGTTGAGGCTTCATCCATGTGAGGGCAAATGTGAGTTTGATGACTCCCTTTGCATAACTTACAAGGAAACCTAACTTTACCCTTTTTCCCAGGAACCTGACTATCACTGGTTGATGGATCAACAGAAAGTTGATGAGATTTTTCTGACCATACTTCCAAGACCTTTGGAATACCAGGACAATTGACAAGGAAGTGGTCACCCTTACAAAGCCTGCAAGGGTATTTGGGTTTACGGTGCATGTCGGAGTTTTCCTCAACACAACTAACACTTACAGCCATGGTTGGTTGGTTGACGTCTTGTTTATCTTGCTTCTTCTTCTTCTTCTTCTTCTTCCCTTTCTTCTTCTTCTTAGCCTCCTGGTTACTAGCATCAAGGCTTTTACCAGGCGAAGAGGAAGAAATGGAGGAAGAAAAATTAGGCGAAGAAGGTAAAGGGTCAACAGAAGGTTGGTGATGTTGAGATGGGGAACTCTGTTGAAGTGAAGCATCCGGTTGAGATGGAACAATTGGAGTACTTTGGGCCAACGAAGTTGAAAATAACCATATCGGTAATCCTATTGTAAATCCAGGTAATGACAAAGTAGCCATATAAGGAGGACCAACATTTCCAAAGTAAGGAAAAGTACTAGGATTCTCATTGGGAGGGGTTCCTAGGTTGATAAATTCCGGAACATTTGCCATTATATTCAACTTCAGTGAATTTTATTAACAATTTAAAACTAAAATTAACAATTCAAAATTCACACTTAACAACTAAAATTCACAATTCACACCTATGGTCTCTAAAAGTAAAAACAAACAAATTAACACGCGCTATCAAATCTAGGAGTCAAACCACACACAAACAGTAAGCTCTCCGGACCGAAAACACTAGTTGGTGATGAAGCCCAACCTCGCAGAATTCAGTACAGAAATGGCAGGTGGAACAGTTACCCCGGCAACCTGCTTAATGAATAGACCGGCACAAGTTCCTCCACTTTAACCGTCTCGAAGTGAAGTGAACCCCCCGGAAAATCCAAGTGAGTATAACCGACGTCTGCTCCAGGTACAGTGGGACCTTCCCTCCACCGTCACCTCGGTAGAACCCTAAAGATTATGGTCACTAAGGTCACCAACAGTAACAAATACACCTGGGGGAACAGTCTAAACTCCGACAGCACGCAAGGGCAGAGTAGCAAGCTCAATCCCCTTACCGGCTCCTTGACAACAATCCAAGGTTTACCGATAAGTGACCCCTGGCTCCTCGACAATGGTTAATCCGAGGTTTACCGTTTGTAATACGTACTGTCTGGCGTCGTTCCCAACGAGGGGGGAATGATTCCCTCACTGGTTCGGACACAAGCTCGTGCTTCTCCTTTAAGAGGAGCTTTCCCAGAGTGCAATTGAAACAATTGGATTTATTCTACTCAAGATAAACTATCTGTTTGGTTTTGTAGTCTTGGAGAGTTAAGTACTCACCTACTCCAAGACCCTAGCCTAAGCTATGTTGGTGTTTCAGAGCCCTAGAAATGTAAAAATTACTAGATGAATTTTAATTAAGCGCTGTGTTATTAAGGCTGTTATTACTCAAATGGGTAAATGGAGATGAAACCAATGGTGTTATGACCCGACTCAACTGAATGCAATCGAATATGATAATGCAATCCTTTCAATTCGATGAATCCTAACTAGAGTAAGGAGAGAGTTTCCATTCACTTCCAACAATGCAAAAAATTGATCATTAAGAGAAAATTTAACAAATTCTCTAATGCACTAATTTCATCAAGAAAAACTAATGCAAATCAATTCCAAACCAATTTTTATTTTTATTTTTGTGTAAATTCAAATCAAAGAAAGCTGATCTAAATCTACGATTGATTTTTCAGAATGTAAACTATGCAATTGTAATCTATGCACAATTCACATGAAAAGTATGCAAATGTAATCTATGCACATTTTTCATTCATATTCTGAAACTGAGAACTCTAATTATGCAAATGTGATCTATGCAAGAGAATTCTCAAACACAAGATGATTCTAATGTAATCTAAGAACCAATCAAGTGCAGGTCGAGAAAATTGGGTGAGAGTTCCAAAGATCAAAACATAAAAACACTCAAAGGCAAGAGTTGCAAAAACAAAAGCAAAAAGATGCAAAATTGTGAAAAGACTGAGAGAAACCTCCAAGTAATGACCAAAGGAAATCAAATTAAGAATTTCTCAAAAAAGAGACTCAAAACACCCAATTGATGAAAGCTAAAAGTAGGAATGCTAATGAAACAAGTTCAGGTGAAAATTTTTGACAGGGTACTAAAGGATCTGGGCAGAAAACACTAAGAAAAAACAAAATCTAAAAGCAATTAAAGCAAAAAATGGACTTTTCCTAAATTTTACAGGAAGACGCAGGCGACCCGTTATAACAGGTGCGGGCCCGCTCTGTGCAAACGGCAACAGCGCGTCCAAAGACGCACTGTGCAGTACTCAGAGGGTGCGTCCTTCTGGAAAAGTTGAGAAAACCCAAATCTAACTAAATCTAAAGCTAAGCCACCCAAATACTAATTCTCACAGTCAAAAACCAGAAAATAAAAGTGATTTTCACAGAGCAAAGTTCACACAAAGGAAAAGACTCTCTCATTAATGGATTCCCCAGCGGAGTCGCCAATTTGTCATGGCGGAAAAATTCGTTTGTGCGGACACAACTGACCTCCCTAGGAGTCTAAACTCTCTAGCGACAAACAAGACAAAATGGAGTGATCTTTCTCTAAATATACCTTTTAAAACATGAAAACTACAAGTGTTTAGGCTTACCTTATTCCAAAACGCTGTTGTTGTAGTCCGTCCTTGCCGATCCGGATGAGCTCCTCCTTCAAGTCAATTCCTGCAACCACAAACAATCAAACAATTACCAAGCACTTGCATTTCATATAATAAAACATATATTCAACATGCAGACCAAGGAACACATGAAATAACTCATTAACACAAGCTATTGAGAAAAATAAACCAGTTTGTATTAATAACGAAACAAAGAAACTCTTACAACCTGGCCTTGGTGTTGTGCAAGTTCCTCCCAGGGTCCATCAAGGGTTTTCCTCTACTTTGACAAAGCTCACCCACTTCCAAGTAGAATCAAGCAAAGACAATCTCTCCTCACAAGGTTCTAAATGGGAGTCCTAATTCCTGCAGCATTTACCCAAAGAAAATGTATAGCTCCAACCTCCCCTCCCTCTGGCTCAATGTCTTTATTTATAGTGCTGTAAAGAGGTTATTCAGGTCCACCATCAATGGGATAATCCCCCTCTTTGGGTGGGATAGCTCCCTTATTGATGGGATAAGTTCCCCCTTAATAGAGATACATGAACCAACTGGAGGCGCATCCAATTCATCAAACCGACCTCTAGAAAGTTCTAGAAGTAACCACAAGTAACTTTTTTAAGATGAAACTCGCGCATTTTGCCTTTTACAGAAGGACGCACCTGTCCCTTAACATACAGAGCGTCCAAGGACGCACCTTTTGTGAACATGGTCAGCGTCCCCGCAGGTAAGGCTAGAGAGAACCTGCGACCCCAGAGATAAACATATTTTTTACAAGACTTTCTCTCTTCTTTGAGTTTGAGATGGATAGCAGAGGCATAAGACTTGCCTAAGAGGGTAGCATGACTGTTGATTTGAGCCATACTAACTGTAAGTGGTCATGGTGACATTTTTTAGTGTAACACTAGTACGTAGGCGCTAACCTACAGAAGGCTACAACATTCTTTCTTCCTCCAGGGACCACGTTTCATAAATTTTCAGACTGGATGCTCCTGGTACACAACAATACACATGAAGGCCTTGTTTCGTCTAATTTTCATATTGGACCCATTATCAACATTGAAGCTCAAAATAAATCACCACTGCACTACAACCATCAAATACATCAGCATTAACCAATCATTGAAACTCAATCATAAATCTCTGAATCACCGACAAATGAATCACTGAAAGCCCATCGTCATTGAAGCAAATCACAATCAATCAATCTGAACATTTAGTATACTGTCATCAAAACACAGTCACCGGAACACAAAGTAGAACCTAGAATTCTGCAACAATAGCCAGATCAAACTGTAACTTCAAATATCATATTACATAATGTATATGCTACTTAGATGTGTGGAACTACATGTATATGTGCTTTTATCAAAGCCAACCAACGTATATGTCTGCAAATATTAATACCTGATTTTGCAGCTATTCTAGACCCCAGTTATACCCAGATCATAATATTTACAGAATCAACACATGCATCAGTATTCAGACCTAGACTATACATGATCAAACCATATAATGATAATTCATTTCAAGCTTTAATATCTCGATCCATCGTTAGATATTATACCTCATCAACCGCTAAGGTTTGTCCTTGGTTCAGATCAAACAAAGCACCATAAGCCGATAACCTGCATACTACATATCATACTTCATCAGATATTCAATACTTGCATGCCCTGGTCTAATGATCTTCTCCTCCTTATATAGTTTTAGTCCTTTCTCAATACCATGGACCAAAACCACTTAGGACCAAATACCTAGGGTCAATACCTTAGACCAAATACCTTGGACCAATACCTTGGATCAAAATACTTTGGACCAAATACCTCGGACCAAAAACTTAGTTTTCCAACATGTACGCGCTTTTCCTCTTGTGAAAGTGTGTGTATACGTTATACTCTTCTTTTTTTATGTAAACCTGTGTGTATACGTAGCGTGGACAAGGTGAACTTGCATATACCTCCCTTTCTTCATTCTTTGGAGTCTGATCTGCAATCCTTTATTGTTAACCTGTTGTAGTATGAACTGTCATCTAAGAGAGTTGCCATTGTACATTACTTTTGAACTGATTCCTTTGAACTGCTCTACATTTTGTCACATCTGTAAAGACAACTGCCATGCATTCTATCATATCTGATATCTCTTTTGTAGATTCATCTAGTTACCATATACAAGTGAGTTGTTCTACTACAAGTGGGTTACCATCAAGTACAACACATGCATCATAATGCCAACAATATCCCCCTTTGGGCTTGATGGCAACCATGTTGGTGTTGATTACTGCAAGCTGTAGAAACTGTTAGAGATAACAAGCAACACCAAAATGCTCTCCCCCTTTGACATCAAGGGCAAAGGGCGGACAAAGATATTCTCCCCCTTTGATATCAAGGGCAATGGGCTGACCAAAAAAAGACTTTCATATCTAAATAGTTGAATATAAACATTGATCATGCTCCCCCTAAGCACATGATGAATTCTATGATTAAACTCCCCCTTTGTACATGCTGAGATGTACTATATCATCCATTCTCCCCCTAAGCACATGCAAAGTCTACAAATATTTTCCAAATGAATAACATGACTCTATAACTCAATTAAGTGACTCTGACCTTCTTATCACCAATGACTCACACATATATCAATCTACCAACCAAGTGGGGATATACTGAATTTGACTCATCCTCCCAACCAAGTGGGGATATACATGACTAAAATATAGCAATTATTGCATCATCCTTCCCGTGCATAGTGGGGTTACAAATTACATCATATGATCAAAAAGGACTCATCAAAAGACTACGACATACAGAGACAAATTATTACATCATGGTTCTTTATATGACACTTACATCGAATGATATACATGACATTTATCACATAGACCAAATTTCTAAACAAGACCATGATAGTCATCAGCAACTATCATACATCATGTATGATCTTCTCCATAAGCATTTGTCAACAACATCCAAACCAGCAACCTGTATATGTCCATCATTAGTTCCAAAGATATGACAGTGTAAATATCATCAACCCATGACAAAGTATGTCTGCATATAGATATCAACTCATCCTCTTGATCTCATCAAGATCAATTTGCTTCATTTCCTTAGTAGAAATAACCTTATCATAACCTTCCATGAATCAACTAAGCATATGTCATATCTCCAAGCGGTAGCACAAAATCATTCACATCATATCATATGTATGTGAAAACACCATAGACATCATCTATGATCATAACATCATTATCAAGAACTGCATGCTCTTTCCACAAGACCCTTGACTATATCATCCATGTATCATCACTAGGGAACATCCCACATCTGATAAGCATTAACCATGATAATCAACATATGTGAGTATCAACCTATCATCATAAGGTAAGAACTCATCATCATTATGTGTCTAAGTAAGCCATGTCTTCGACTATAAATGTCTTCATGTTACTTGCAATAACTCCATTCTCTTGATCAACCAACAATATTTATCAATATGCAACTTAAGTAATTATTCATGTATACAATATAATGTGTATCCATCAAATAATTAATCTAGCAAACTATGAGCTCATGGTCATTTGTCAAGATTTCTGATATCATCAATAGCAACAACCATCAATCATGTGAGAGCCAAGAACTATAAGAATCTTGCATCATAACTGCATGCATCTTTGAAGGTATGATGATAACGGCATAAACGAGATGAGTGGCTCATCATCAAATAATGAAGTTGTGTACTCAAGCTTTTTACTTCTCCTTGTCCTTATGAAGATTGCCATGTGAGCAACATATATGTACTATATGCATCATCAAAAAGTCAATAAAAATCATCCATAAATATGATCTGAAAAACCAACTATGTGACCCCAAGCAATACAAGTATCATTTGAGATTTCATCATGGGAAACTCATAGCATGACGTATCGTTAAAACACTTTAACCACATAAGCATCATCACCATTGATAAGAGTCATTGTGTATCAAATACTTCTAAACATAATGCCAACACTGCATTATTAGAAGCATAGCAAATACTCCCCCTGAACCTATGCCACCTGTTAACTATTAGACCTAATCATTGCATATATCATTAAGAAATATCAAGGCATTATCATGTATCAGATAGACATAAAGTTATCAACAACTTGTGAGGAAAAACACTTCTAAATAACATCCACAAGCTGTAGTCATCTATCATCATGAAAGAAAAGATAACTGATAATTTTTTGAATCATATCAAATCAGTTTTTCTGAGTCCGTCCTACTGCATTTTTCTCAAACCACATATACGCGACTGTGCAGCTTCGACTCGCGTATATATCCGACTTGTCTTCATGAAACTTGTGTATGAGATTTAGAACATTGAAGTTTCATACTTTCGGCTTCCCCTGAGTCTGTCATGTCTATACACTGTACCATGCCACATTTTTCTAACTGTACTTCCTTCTTCTTCCATATCTTCGAGTGTGATGATTTTTTCTCCTTTTGGTATGGTTCCTCAAATTTTCTCCTACATTCCTTTGCTATATGTCCAAACTTGTTACATGCATTGTTGGCATTTTGGCACAGGTGTGGCGCTATGGCACAGGTGTTGTCCTTGATGGCAACTCTCTTTGGTGACAGATCTCAGTTCAGATGCTCAGAATGAAGGAAATCTTTTATACACAGGTACACCTTGAAGAAGTCGCGTATACACGCGGGTTATACGTTCCGAAGTCGCATATGCGTATACACGCACTTTTATGCACATAAAAGCGCGTACATGGTGGGAAACTTACCTTTGGTCCGTGGTTGTTAGTCCTTGGAATTTGAACCCATGGTTGTGGACCAGTGTATCTCATCAGAAGAGTTGACCCCATGTTTTGGCCCTTGGTATTGTTTATTATGGTTTTGGCCCGTGGTATTGTGCAAGGCCTATAACTATAAAAGAGGAAGAAGATAATGTGGCAAGGAATAATCTGATTCATTGAATATCTGATATCGTGCTAGATCTGGAATAGGTGTGATCAGGTTATGGTGTAGATCTAGATCTGAAAAGGAGGAACCTAAGCGCTAGAAGGATAAGGGCTATTGATGGATCAAAATCTCAAGGCTTGAACATTGGTATCTCTGTATAATTTTGATCTATTTGGCGCTCTCTTGATCTATAAATATGAGTTAACTAATGTCTGAATGCTTAAAAGAATAAATTATCCTTTATAGATCTATACGCAGGTTCAGTAAATTGCAGGTGCGTATACACGCTTTTTCTGTTAATAAAAAAGCGTATACGCAGGTTGGTTGTGGCACAGACGCGTATACTCACAGGCTGATGAATAGTGAAGTAGCGTATATATCTTGATTTATGTTATAGTTTCTTTTGTTTTATTGCTGCAGTGCTCTGGGTTCAGAATTGGTGTTTGATTACAGTTACTGTGATCTGCGTACAGTGGTCAGAGAAGTGCTTATTTGTTTCGACCTTTGATTGATGAAAAGGAGTTTGGGTTATGGAGAAATTCTTGATGTTTGATTGATGTTACTTGTGGATCCAGTTTGAAAATTAATGAAACGAGGTCCCTGAAAGCAAAGAGAAGGTTGCAGCCTTCTGCAGGTAGGAGCCTGCGTACTAGTATCTCAAGCTAGTACAAGAACTAAGGGGGTTGGAGTTCCCTTCCAGGAAAGCTGGAAAACAAGAGAGAGTTGTAGCTCTCTGCAGGTTGCAGCCTGCATACTGGTAAAGTCTGCTCCAGTACAAGACATTGTAAAGAGAAGTTTCTAATTAAAAGAAGATAGAGACGAATTGCAGCAGGAGGTTTTCACCCACATTGGGTTTCCTCCTTATATCTTTTGTTCTTGTGTGTGACTGTGTTCTGCTCTGTTTCACTGTTTCTTGTACTGTTTATGTGCATCTGAATCACAGATTAATAACTGACATCTGAAAGATAATTCAAATTATAAGTCTGCTTTATATACGCGAGTTTCTTTATCTGTAGTTGCGTATATACGTGGTTTTTATTAACTGAAGTAGCGTATATCATCTGGAATTTAAAAAGGAAATATTTGGCTTGATAATACTGATTCACCCCCCCCCCCCCTCTCAGTATTATTTCCAACAATTGGTATCAGAGCAGGTCCTTCTGAAACAGCTTGATCGCTTGAAGGAAGATCTTTCATCATGAGCAACTACGAGAGGGAAGCATCAATCAGGCCACCGGTTTTTGATGGGACAAACTTCGTATATTGGAAGGTAAGAGTTACTGCCTATCTTCAATCTTTGGGTACAGAAGTCTGGGATATCATAGATACAGGATATACTTTTCCTGCAGCAACTCCTACAGATTCGGCTGAGAAGAAGAAATATGAAACAAATGCAAAGGCGGTCAATACTCTATTGGGATGTCTGTCGCAATCTGAATTTGTCAAAGTTATGCAGTATAAATCCGCAAAAGAAATATGGGACAAGATTGTTCTGAGCTATGAAGGAGATGATCAGGTAAAAAGAGCAAAACTCCAAACCCTCAGGATTCAGTATGAAAATCTCAAGATGTATAACGATGAAAGTGTGGCTAACTATTTTCTTCGTGTGGATGAGATTGTTAATTGCATGAAAAATTTGGGTGAAGAAATAAAAGAGGTTGTTGTGGTTGAAAAATTTCTAATATCTTTGTCACCTAGGTTTGAATCTAAAGTTTCTGCTATAGAAGAAAAGGAGAATCTACAACATCTTAAAATGTCACAACTACATGGAATTCTAACTGCTTATGAAATGAGGAAAGGAGGTCCATCTGACAGGAGAGAAGTTGCCTTCAAGGCTTCAGGCAAAGGAGAGTACTATGAATCAGGACATGGGTCAGAAGAAGAAGAAGAATCAAATTTTGTCAAAAATCTTCAAAGGGGTGCTGGACGATTCCGAGGTAAGTTACCTTTCAAGTGCTTTGCTTGTGGAAGAGTAGGTCACTATGCTGCCAAGTGTCCTCATAAAGATAAGATTGACAAAGGAAAGGAACCTGTTAGATGGAACAAGAAACAGAATCCAAATAAGAAAAGCTATTACACTCATGAAGATAGTGATGGACTCTCAAATAGTGATGAAGATGAACGAGGTAATGAGTATAAACTTTTAATGGCTTTTGAAGATGATGAGTACATGGATGTTATAGATGTAGAGGGTTTTTATAATGAAATGTCTGATCTCAAAGTTTTCTTAGAAGAGAAAAGTGCAATTATTGATTCTCTACAATGTCAACTAGCTGAAAGGGAAAAACATCTTGAAAAATTGGAATGTGAAATTGTTTGTCTTAGAAAGGAGATTGAGAAAACAAAAGCTATTAATCTTAAATTTGTTAAAGGATCTGAAACTCTGGATGAGATTATCAATGTGCAGCGTTCTCCACTAATCAAGACAGGTCTGGGATATAATGGAGAAACATCTCAAACATCCACATCCAAAAGTTATCGTGATGCTGCAAGGAGGAGCGAGCAAAGGTCTAATAGAAATCACCAGGTAAATCAAGGACAATTTACCTCAAGAACAAACAAAGACTATCAAGAAAATCGGGGGCAAGCTACCTTAAGGAAAAATAGAAGCTACAATCAGCCACAGGTAAAATCTTCTCAATTTGCCTCAAGAATGGATGTCAGTAGAAACTACAATCGGTTGGATGATAGATTTGATAATCGCAGGAGTTTCTTCAATGGCCAATGTTTCTCTTGTCATAATTTTGGTCACAAAGTAGCTCAATGTGTTGCCTATAAAACAATCATGACTAGAGAAGCCCAAAAACAAAGGAATATGACTGGAATCACGAAAAGGACCTATAACAACTTTTCGGCCCTTGAAAATGAAGTTGAATGTTCTATTTGTAATAACTTTGGTCATGAAGACTCTGAATGCAGGAGCAGGTTTTGGAAGACAACTCAGAAGGAACAAACCTCAAGTGCCAGAACATGGAGAATGAAGGAACCACAACCAGAAAGATGTGGGATAGCCTTTTATGCAGAAGGACAGGAAAATCTATGGTATATCGACAGCGGATGTTCAAAGCATATGACAGGGGATAAAGAAAAACTTGAATCATATACTGCACTAGAAAAAGGGAAGAAGGTTTCTTTTGGAAACGATTCCCCTGCAGCCATAAAAGGAAAAGGTACTGCTCAGTTGAAAGAAAAGGTCAAAGCTGGAAATGTGTTCTATGTTGATGGATTGAAGCATAATCTTCTGAGTGTCGGTCAGATGTGCGATCAAGGAACCGAGGTAATATTTAGATCAAATGGATGTCGTGTTCGCGATCTTGATACAGGTGAAACAGTGATCAAAGGTAGAAGAACTCCAAATAATCTATACATATTTGAAGAAGTACAACAACAATGCTATTTGAGCAAGGATGATGAACACTGGTTATGGCACCGAAGGTTGGGGCATCTAAGCTTTTCACAAATAAGGAAAGCATGTAAATACCAGGCAGTTCGTGGTCTTCTAGATATCAAAATTCCAGACAACACCATATGCAAATCATGTCAGTTTGGTAAGAAAACCAGAACTAACTTTCCTGAGAAGGAAGGATCAGCTAGCAGGCCTCTTGAGCTAGTTCATACAGATGTATGTGGTCCATCTAAGAAAAGGTCACCTCAAGGAGAAGAATACTTTATATTATTCATTGATGACTTTTCCAGGATGGTTTGGATAGGACTGATGAAGCATAAAGATGAAGCGTTCGAAAAATTCAAATCTTTCAAAGCATTGGTTGAAAACGAATCAGATCGCAAAATTAAATGCATCAGGTCTGATAGAGGTGGGGAGTTTACCTCAAATGAGTTTTTCGATTTCTGTGAAGAACATGGAATAAGAAGGGAATTCTCTACAGCTAGGACTCCTCAACAAAATGGAGTAGTGGAAAGAATGAACAGAACGGTTCAACAAATGGCTCGTGCTATGCTTGATGAGTCTCGAACTCCCGCAACCTTCTAGGGTGAAGCGGCTTATGCTGCGGTGGTTATTCTCAACAAAACAAATGTCCGGGTAAATAGCACTCAAACTCCTCATGAGCTTTGGTATGGTGAGACTCCCTCGGTAAAACATTTCAAAATTTTTGGAAGCAAATGCTACATTAAGAATAATGATGAACATCTTGGCAAGTTTGAACCTAGAGCTGATGAAGGAATTCTTCTTGGTTATTCTCCCCACAGTAAAGCATATATATGTTACAATAAAAGACTTGGAAGAATTGTTGGCAAGTAAATTATGAAAATATAGAAGAAGATGAAGACTACTCTCCAAATCAAACTGATGATGAAGAAGAACCTCAAGAGGCACCAGTAGAATAGATAAGGATAGAAGAGAAGACTCCATCCAGGTATGTGCAGAAGAATCATCCAGAATCTCAGATTTTGGGGCAGAAAGAAGCAAGTGTACAAACTAGAAGAACAATTGCAAAGGCCTCAAGCTATTTGGCATTGCTCTCCTCCACTGAACCACAAAATGTAAAAGAAGCGTGCAAAGATGAATGTTGGGTCAAGGCAATGGATGAAGAACTCGAGCAGATCGAAAAGAACAACACTTGGGAGTTGGTCCCTAGACCAAAAGATAAGAATGTCATACGAAATAAATGGATCTTTAAGAACAAGTTGAATGAAAATGGGGAAGTTATTAGAAACAAGGCCAGGCTTGTTTGCAAAGGGTATACTCAATAGGAAGGAATAGACTTTGAAGAAACTTTTGCTCCCGTAGCTAGACTTGAGGCCATCAGAATGTTCCTTGCCCTCTCTAGCTTTCAAAAATTCAAAGTATTTCAAATGGACGTGAAATCAGCCTTTTTGAATGGAGACTTAGAAGAAGAAGTGTACATTGAGCAACCAGATGGCTTTATCCTTGGAAATGATCCAAATCTTGTATGCAGACTTAAAAAGGATCTCTATGGGCTTAAACAAGCTCCAAGGGATTGGTACTATCGGTTGGACAAATACCTTCATCAACAAGGTTTTTCAAAAGGATCAGCAGATAGCAATCTCTATATAAAAATTGAAAATAACAAATTGCTAATACTTGTTGTGTATGTAGATGATATTGTCTTTGGAAGCAATGAAGAAGCTATGAGTCAAAGCTTTGCCTTGGTGATGCAGAAAGAATTCGAAATGTCATTACTTGGAGAATTGACATGTTTTCTTGGATTGCAAATCCAACAAAATGAAGGCGGTATTTTCTCGTCTCAAACCAAGTACCTCAGTATGTACCCCCATGGTTACAGGATGCAGCCTTAGTGCAAATGATGAATCAGCAGTAGTGCATCAACCAACCTATAGATCCATGATTGGAAGCTTGCTTTATTTGACAGGTACCCGACCAGATATTATGCATGTAGTGGGAATAGTTGGAAGGTTTCAAGCAAATCCAAAAGAAACTCATCTTCAGGCAGTAAAGAGAATCTTCAAGTACCTTCAAGGAACTCAAAACTATGGCTTATGGTATCCTAGAGATACAGATCTCACACTTCATGCTTACACAGATGCAGATTGGGCCGGAAGCGTGGATGATAGGAAGAGCACAAGTGGCGGTGTGTTCTTTATGGGTTCCAGATTAGTATCTTGGTTCAGCAAGAAACAGAGTTCGATTGCTTTATCTACAGCTGAAGCGGAATATGTGGCTGCTGCATCTTGTTGCACACAACTCCTTTGGATGATGCAAACCTTGCAGGATTTTCAAATCACTTGTACTCCACCTGTCTCTATCTTATGTGATAATACCAGTGCAATAAGAATTTCAAAGAACCCAATCATGCATTCAAAGACCAAGCACATACCGATCAAGTATCACTTTCTCCGGGAACAAGTGTTGGAACAAAAGGTCAAATTGGAGTATGTTCCTTCTAAGGAACAAGTTGCTGATATTCTCACCAAACCACTGCCCAGGGAAACGTTTGAATATCTCAGACAGAAGCTGGGAGTCGTTGATGCTTCATCCTGCTGTTGAAGCTTGTCTGTTCCAAAGAAAAGTTGGTGTACGCGGGTTGGATGAGGGGTATCCGCGTACATACGCTGATTTATGCAGGTGCAGTCGCGTATATGGAGTTCTGAAGAAAATCAGCAAGGGCAGACTCTGTTTGAAGAGAGTCTGAGATGGGTTTGTCAGATACCATCAGGCACAGGTTCAGGGGGAGCAGTTAATCTTCTAATAATGCATTGTTGGCATTACCTTAGAAGTTCTTGGTTCTAGTACTCAAGCTGTTTTGGTTCAGGTGGATCAGCTGCAGAAAGGAGATCAGAAGGAGAACATGATTGTTGTCATCTACCGTGATTGTCAGCGTTGCTGATAATTGTTATTGGTGATTTGCATAGTCCTGATATTTCGTCTCTATGTCATGTATATCTTTTTCTTATCAAGGTCATGTAACGGCCTATTTTGGTTTCCCCACTATGCCTGGGATGATTGATGTGATAGGTTGTCATATGTAAATTTCTGATGTATCCCCACTTGGTTGGGTGATGGTTGTATGTATTGAGTCTTTCGGTAGGAAGGTCTTTTATGAGGTATAAGTCATGGTTCTTCTTGAAGAACATCTTTTTGCAGATCTTGCCTACAGTCAGGGGGAGCATGTTCAACACAGCAGAGCAGAGATATCAGCATGTACTCAGGGGGAGCACAACCCTTTTCCCTTGATGACAAAGGGGGAGAATGACTTTAAGGATCTTGGGGTTGCCATCAAGTCCAAAGGGGGAGATTGTTGGCATTTTGGCACAGGTGTGGCGCTATGGCACAGGTGTTGTCCTTGATGGCAACTCTCTTTGGTGACAAATCTCAGTTCAGATGCTCAGAATGAAGGAAATCTTTTATACGCAGGTACACCTTGAATAAGTCGCGTATACACGCGGGTTATACGTTCCGAAGTCGCGTATGCGTATACACGCACTTTTATGCACATAAAAGTGCGTATATGGTGGGAAACTTACCTTTGGTCTGTGGTTGTTAGTCCTTGGAATTTGAACCCATGGTTGTGGACCATTGTATCTCGTCAGAAGAGTTGACCCTAGGTTTTGGGCCCTTGGTATTGTTTATTATGGTTTTGGCCCGTGGTATTGTGTAAGGCCTATAACTATAAAAGAGGAAGGAGATCATGTGGCAAGGAATAATCTAATTCATTAAATATCTGATATCGTGCTAGATCTGGAATAGGTGTGATCGGATTATGGTGCAAATCTAGATCTGAAAAGGAGGAACCTAAGCGCTAGAAGGATAAGAGCTATATTGATGGATCAAAATCTCAAGGCTTGAACATTGGTATCTCTGTATAATTTTGATCTATTTAGTGCTCTCTTGATCTATAAATCTGGGTTAACTAATGTCTGAATGCTTAAAAGAATAAATTATCCTTTATAGATCTATACACAGGTTCAGTAAATTGCAGGTGCGTATACACGCTTTTTCTGTTAATAAAAGAAGCGTATACGCAGGTTGGTTGTGGCACAGACGCATATACTCGCAGGCTGATGAATAATGAAGTAGCGTATATATCTTGATTTATGTTCTAGCTACTTTTGTTTTATTACTACAGTGCTCTGGGTTCAGAATTGGTGTTTGATTACAGTTACTGTGATCTGGGTACAGTGGTCAGAGAAGTGCTTATTTGTTTCGGCCTTTGATTGATGAAAAGGAGTTTGGGTTATGCAGAAATTCTTGATGTTTGATTGATGTTACTTTTGGATCCAGTTTGAAAATTAATGAAACAAGGTCCCTGAAAGCAAAGAGAAGGTTGCAGCCTTCTGCAGGTAGGAGCCTGCGTACTAGTATCTCAAGCTAGTACAAGAACTAAGGGGGTTGGAGCTCCCTTCCAGGAAAGCTGGAAAACGAGAGAGAGTTGTAGCTCTCTGCAGGTTGTAGCCTGCGTACTGGTAAAGTCTGCTCCAGTACAAGACATTGTAAAGAGAAGTTTCTAATTAAAAGAAGATAGAGACGAATTGCAGTAGGAGGTTTTCACCCACATTGGGTTTCCTCCTTATATCTTGTGTTCTTGTGTGTGACTGTTTTCTGCTCTGTTTCACTGTTTCTGGTACTGTTTATGTGCATCTGAATCATAGATTAATAACTGACATCTGAAAGATAATTCAAATTATAAGTCTGCTTTATATACGCGAGTTTCTTTATCTGTAGTTGCGTATATACGCGGTTTTTATTAATTGAAGTAGCGTATATCATCTGGAATTTAAGAAGGAAATATTTGGCTTGATAATACTGATTCACACCCCCCCCCCCCTCTTAGTATTATTTCCAGCATGCATAACATCTTACATGTTTCATATTTCTTCTATAACAATCAATGGCTTTGTGACCAAACATATTGCAAGAGAAACAATATCCCTTAAAGTACTTAGAAGCTAATGATATTTTTGTGTGATGGTCTTGAACCATTCTACTTCTGCATCTTGCTGCAACATGTACAAGATTATGACATATAAAACATTCAACATTATTCATTTGAGGAAATAACCGACTATCACTTCCACAGTTAGGAGTAAAGGATTTTCTTTGAAGAATTTCTTTCCTTGGTTGTTGATGGGGTTGACCTCTAATCTCCTTGTTGAGCATTTCAGATTTTACATTAGAGTTCCTTGTCTCATTTTTTGATCTAGATTTACCTTCAACAGATTCATGAAAACCAAGACCAATTTTGATGGCTGGAGACCTTTGACTACTAAGAATATCATCCAAGATCTTAGTACTATCTTGAAATCATAAAAGCTTATCCTTTTCTTCTAATTTACCTTTTAGTATATTTACCTCAACCTGATATTGTTCTTCCTTTTTAAGATACTGCTTCTTCATGATTTCTTCAACTTTTCTTCCTTCTTCCATCTGTTGCCTTAATACAAGAACTTCGTTTTCTTGTTTTTCAAGAGCGTGGAGTAGTTCGTCATTCTGCTTATTTGATTTTTCAAGATCTCTTTTAGAGAGAGGATCTTAACTTCAAGACTTTCATAGTAACTGGATCTATCTTTGAGTTTCTTGATTGTTGTGCTCCTTTTATTTACTTCATTTCTTAATGATGTCACTTCATCCTGCAGCATTTGACATTGATCTTCCTTTTCCTTGAATTGCTTCCTTACTTTGTTTCCTTCCTCTAGTTGAGCTTTTAGTTTGGTAGCTTATTCTTTGAAGGCACACTCCCTTTTGTTCAATAGATCTTGTTGATCTCTAATTTTTTCTGTGAGCCTTTTAAATTCTGCCTCTATTTGATATCTTTCTCTCTCACCCATAAGACCACATTCAGTTGTTTCGCTGTCACTTTCATCATCTTCAAATGGGCACAGAAATGTATCACCAGAGGATAATAAATTCATACCTGATAGTTCTTTTGCGTGTTCATCTTCATTTTGAGGTGATTATGAATCTGAAGAGTTGCTTCCACATAATCCCCAATTGACTCTCCCACTGTCATAGTTCCTTTGAGATGTCTTCCTCTTCTGAGGCACTTTCTTCTTTAGCTTCTTTCCCATTGTTCTACGGATCTCCTTCAAGCGATCAAGCTTCCACCAAAGGACCTGCTCTAATACCAATTGTTGGAAATAATACTGAGAGGGGGGGGGTGAATCAGTATTATTCAAGTCAATAATTGTTTTCTTTTCATACTCAAATTTATATATTCTACTTCAATTAAGGTAACCCGCGTGTACACGCAATTGTTTATAAAGCAACTAGTGTATATCTGGCAAATTTATGATTCAGCTAATTCATCATATGTTGATCTTTAATCTGTGCATCAATATTTTATTAAACATTAAATAGTAACCATGTGCAGTTAATAACAGAATGAACCATCACACATAAGAAACACACATGAACACCAAGATTTAAGTTGGAAACCCAATGTGGGTGAAAACCACCTGCTGCTATCATCACTGTCTTTTTTAATAATAAGAAAATCTATTTACGACGTTGTACTGGTGTAGACTCATACCAGTACGTAGGCTTCTACCTGCAAAAGGTTACTACCTTCGCTCGTTTTCCAGCTTCTACTGGAAGGGAGCTACAACACCCTAGCTCTTGTACTAGCCGATATGTTTACTAGTATGTAGGCACCAACCTACAGAAAGCTACAACCTTCTTTCTTCCTCCAGGGACCACGTTTCATAAATTTTCAGACTGGATGCTCCTGGTACAAAACAATACACATGAAGGCCTCGTTTCATCTAATTTTCATACTGGACCTATTATCAACATTGAAGCTCAAAATAAATCACCACTGCACTACAACCATCAAATACATCAGTATTAACCAATCATTGAAACTCAATCATAAATCTCTGAATCACCCAAAACTGAATCACTGAAAGTCCATCGTCACTGAAGCAAATCACAATCAATCAATGTGAACATTCAGTATACTGTCATCAAAACATAGTCACCAGAACACAGAGAAAAACCCAGAATTCTGCAAAAACAACAAGATCGAACTGTAACTTCAAATATCATATTACATAATGTATACGCTACTTAGATGTGTTGAACCTACGTGTATACACGCTTTTACCAAATCCAACCAGCGTATATGTCTGCAAATATTAATACATAATTTTGTAGCTATTCCAGACACCAGCCATACCCAAATCATAACATTTACAGAATCAACACATGCGTCAGTATTCGGATCTAGACTATAAATGATCAAACCATATAATGATAATTCATTTCAAGCATTAAGATCCTGATCCGTCGTTAGATCTTATCCCTCATCAACCGCTAAGGTTCATCCTTGGTTCAGATAACATAAAGCACCATAAGCGGATAACCTACATACTAGATCTCACACTTCATCAGATATTCAATACTTGCACACCTTGGCCTAATGATCTTCTCCTCCTTATATAGTTTTAGTCCTTTCTCAATACCATGGACCAAAACCACTTAGGACCAATAGCTTGGACCAAATACTTAGGGTCAATAACTCGGACCAAATACCTTGGACCAATACCTTGGATCAAAAAACCTTGGACCAAATACTTCGGACCAAAAACTTAGTTTCCCAACATGTACGCACTTTTCCTCTTGTGAAACTACGTGTATACGTTATACAATACTTTTATTATGTAAACCTGCGTGTATACGCAGCTTGGACAAGGTGAACATGCGTATACCTCTCTTTCTTCATTCTTTGGTGTCTGATCTGTAATCCTTTACTATTAACCTATTGTACTGTGTACTATCATCTAAGAGAGTTGCCATTGTACGTTACTTCTGAACTGATTCCTTTGAACTGCCCTGCATTTTGTCACATCTGTAAACACAACTGTCATGCATTCTGTCACATCTGATATATCTTCTATAGATTCATCTAGTTACCATATACAAGTGAGTTGTTCTACTACAAGTGGGTTGCCATCAAGTACAACACATGCATCATAATGCCAACAATCTCCCCCTTTGGACTTGATGGCAACCATGTTGGTGTTGATTACCGCAAGTTGTAGAAACTGTTAGAGATAACAAGCAACACCAAAATACTCTCCCCCTTTGACATCAAGGGCAAAGGGCAGACCAAGATATTCTCCCCCTTTGATATCAAGGGCAACAAGATGACCAAAAAAGGAATTTCATGTCTGAACAGCTGAATATAAACATTGATCATGCTCCCCCCAAGCACATGATGAATTCTTTGATTAAACTCCCCCTTTGTACATGCTGAGATGTACTATATCATCCATGCTCCCCCTGAGCACATGCAGAGTCTACAAATATTTTCCAAATGAATAACATGACTCTATAACTCAATTAAGTGACTCTGACCTTTTTATCACTAATGAATCATACATATATCAATCTCCCAACCAAGTGGGGATATACAAAATTTGACTCATCCTCCCAACAAAGTGGGCATATACATGACTAAAATATAGCAAATATTGTATCATCCTTCCCATGCATAGTGGCGTTACAAATTACATCATATGATCAAAAGTACTCATCAAAAGACTACGACAGACAAAGAAAAATTATTACATCATGGGTCTTTATATGACCTTTACATCAAATGATATACATGACCTTTATAACATAGACCAAATTTCTAAACAAGACCATGATAGTCATCAGCAACTATCATACACCATGTTTGATATGCTCCATAAGCATTTGTCGACAGTATTCAGACCAGCAACCTGTATATGTCCATCATTAGTTCCCAAGATATGACAGTGTATATATCATCAACCCGTGATAAAGTATGTCTGCATATAGATATCAACTCATCCTCTTGATCTCATCAAGATCAACTTGCTTCATTTCCTTAGTAGAAAGAGTCTTATCATAACCTTCCATGAATCAACTAAGCATATGTCATATCTCCAAGCGGTAGCACAAAATCATTCACATCATATCATATGTATGTGAAAACACCATAGACATCATCTATGATCATAACATCATTATCAAGAATTGCATGATCTTTCCACAACAACCTTCACTATATCATTCATGTATCATCACTAGGGAACATCCCACATCTAATAAGCATCAACCATGATAATCAACATATGTGAGTATCAACCTATCATCATAAGGTAAGAACTCATCATCATTATGTTTCTAAGTAAGCCATGTCTTTGAATATCCATGTCTTCAAATAGCTATGTCTTCATGTGACCTATAATAACTCCATTCTCTTGGCCAACCACCAATATTTATCAATATGCAACTTAAGTAATTATTCATGTATCCAACATAATGTTTATCCATTAATTATGTATCTAGCAAACTATGAACTCAAGTTCATTTGTCAAGATTTTTGCTATCATCAATAGGAACAATCCTCAACCATGTGAGAGCCAAGAAATATAAGAATCTTGCATCATAACTACATGCATCTTTGAAGGTATAATGACAACAACATAAACGAGATGAGTGGCTCATCATCAAATAATGAAGGTGTGTACTCAAGATTTGTACTTCTCCTTGTCCTTATGAAGATCACCATGTGAGCAACATATATGTACTATATTCATCATCAAAAAGTCAATCACAACCATACATAAATATGATCTGAAAAACCAACTATGTGACCCCAAGCAATACAAGTATCATCTGAGATTTCATCATGGGAAACTCATAGCATGACGTATCGTTAAAACACTTTAACCACATAAGCATCATCACCATTGATAAGAGTCATTGTGTATCAAATACCTCTAAACATAATGCCAACAATGCATTATTAGAATCACAGCAAATTCTCCCCCTGAACCTATTCCACCTGTTCACTATTAGATCTGATCATTGCATATATCATTAAGAAATATCAAGGCATTATCATACATCAGATATACATCAATTTATCAACAACTTGTGAGGAAAAACACTTCTAAATAACATCCACAGACTGTAGTCATCTATCATCATGACAGAAAAGATAATTGATAATTTTTTGAATCATATCAAATCAGTTTTTCTGAGTCTGTCCTACTGCATTTTTCTCAAACCACATATACGCGATTGTGCAGTTTCGAACTCACGTATATATCCAACTTGCCTTCATGAAACTTGTGTATGAGATTTAGAACATTGAAGTTTCATACTTTCAGCTTCCCCTAAGTCTATCATGTCTGTACACTGTACCATGCCACATTTTTTTGATTGTACTTCCTTCTTCTTCCATATCTTCAAGCGTGATGATGTTTTCTCCTTTTGGTATGGTTCCTGAAATTTCCTCCTGCATTCCTTTGCTATATGTCCAAACTTGTTACATGCATATCATCTTACATGTTTCACATTTCTTCTATAGCAGTCAATGGCTTTGTGACCAAACATATTACAAGAGAAACAATGTCCCTTAAAGTACCTGGAAGCTGATGATATTTCTTTGTGATGGTCTTGAACCATTTTACTTCCGCATCTTGCTGCAACATGTCCAAGATTATGACATATAAAACATTCAACATTATTCATTTGAGGAAATAACCGACTATCACTTCCACAGTTAGGAGTAAAGGATTTTCTTTGAAGAATTTATTTCCTTGGTTGTTGATGGGGTTGACCTCTAATCTCCTTGTTGAGCATTTCAGATTTTACATTAGAGTTCCTTGTCTCATTTTGTGAGCTAGATTTACCTTCAATAGATTCATGAAAACCAAGACCAGTTTTGATGGCAGGAGACATTTGACTACTAAGAATATCATCCAAGATCTTAGAAATATCTTGAAATCGTAAAAGCTTATCCTTTTCTTCTAATTTACCTTTTAGTATATTTACCTCAACCTGATATTGCTCTTCCTTTTCAAGATACTGGTTCTTCATTATTTCTTCATCTTTTCTTCCTTCTTCCATCTATTGCCTTAATACAAGAACTTTGTTTTCTTGTTTTTCAAGAGCTTGGAGTAGTTCTTCATTTTGCTTATTTGATTTTTCAAGATCTTCTTTTAGAGAGAGGATCTTAGCTTCAAGACTTTCATAGTAACTAGATCTATCTTTGAGTTTCTTGATTGTTGTGTTGCTTTTATTTACTTCATTTCTTAGTGATGTCACTTCATCTTGCAGCATTTGACATTGATCTTCCTTTTCCTTGAATTGCTTCCTTACTTTGTTTCCTTCCTCTAGCTGAGCTTTTAGTTTGGTAGCTTCTTCTTTGAAGGCACACTCCCTTTTTTTCAATAGATCTTGTTGATCTCTAATTTTGTCTCTGAGCCTTTTAAATTCTACCTCTATTTGATATCTTTCTCTCTCACCCATAAGAGCAAATTCATTTGTTTCGTTCTCACTTTCATCATCTTCAAATGGACAGAGAAATGTAGCACCAGAGGATAATAAATTCATACTTGATAGTTATTTTGCGTGTTCATCTTCATTTTGAGGTGATTCTGAATCTGAAGAGTTGCTTCCACATAATCCCCAATTGACTTTCCCACTGTCATAGTTCCTTTGAGATGTCTTCTTCTTTTGAGGCGCTTTCTTCTTTAGCTTCTTTCCCATTGTTCTACAAATCTCCTTCAAGCGATCAAGCTTCTACCAAAGGACCTGCTCTGATACCAATTGTTGGAAATAATATTGAGGGGGGGGGGGGGGGGGGGGGGGTGAATCAGTATTAGTCAAGTCAATAATATTTTTCTTTTCATACTCAAATTTATATACGCTACTTCAATGAAGGTAACCCGCGTGTACACGCAACTATTTTTAAAGCAACTAGCGTATATCCAACAAACTTATGGTTCAGTTAATTCATCATATGTTGATCTTTAATCTGTGCATCAGTACTTTATTAAACATTAAACAGTAACCATGTGCAGTTAATAACAGAATGAACCAACACACATGAACACCAAGATTTAAGGTGGAAACCTAATGTGGGTGAAAACCACCTACTGTTGTCATCTCTATCTTCTTTTAATAATAAGAAAATCTGTTTACAACATTGTACTAGTGCATACTCATACCAGTACGCAGGCTTCTACCTGCAAAAGGTTACTACCTTCTCTCGTTTTCCAACTTCTACTGGAAGGGAGCTACAACCCCCTAGCTCTTGTACTAGCCGATATGTTTACTAGTACGTAGGCACCGACCTATAGAAGGCTACAACCTTCTTTCTTCATCCAGGGACCACGTTTCATAAATTTTCAGACTAGATGCTCGTGGTACACAACAATACACATGAAGGCCTTGTTTCATCTAATTTTCATACTAGACCCATTATCAACATTGAAGCTCAAAATAAATCACCACTGCACTACAACCATCAAATACATCTGCATTAACCAATCATTGAAACTCAATCATAAATCTCTGAATCACCCACAACTGAATCACTGAAATCCCATCGTCACTGAAGCAAATCACAATCAATCAATCTAAACATTCAATATATTGTCATCAAAACACAGTCACCAGAACATAGAGCAGAACCCAGAATTCTGTAACAATAGCCAGATCCAACTGTAACTTCAAATATCATATTACATAATGTATACGCTTCTTAGATGTGTTGAAGCTGCGTGTATATGCACTTTTATCAAAGCCAACCAGCGTATATGTCTACAAATATTAATACATAATTTTGCAACTATTCTAGACCCTAGTCATACCCAAATCATAACATTTACAAAATCAACAAATGCGTCAGTATTCAGATCTAGACTATACAAAACCATATAATGATAATTCATTTCAAGCATTAAGATCCTGATCCATCGTTAGATATTATCCCTCATCAACCGCTAAGGTTCATCCTTGGTTTAGATCAAACAAAGCACTATAAGCTGATAACCTGTATACTAGATCTCACACTTCATCAAATATTCAATACTTGCACCATGGCCTAATGATCTTCTCCTCCTTATATAGTTTTAGTCCTTCCTTAATACCATGGACCAAAACCAAATAGGACCAATACCTTGGACCAAATACCTAGGGTCAATACCTCGGACCAAATACCTTGGACCAATACGTTGGATCAAAATACCTTGGACCAAATACCTCAAACCAAAAACTTAGTTTTCCAATATGTACGCACTTTTCCTCTTGTGAAAGTGCGTGTATACATTATACGCTTCTTTTGTTCTATAAACCTACGTGTATACGCATCTTTGACAAGGTGAACTTGCATATACCTCTCTTTCTTCATTCTTTTGAGTATGATCTGTAATCCTTTACTGTTAGCCTATTGTACTGTGAACTGTCATCTGAGAGAGTTACCATTGTACATTACTTCTAAACTAATTCCTTTGAACTACCCTGCATTTTGTCACATCTGTAAACACAATTGTCATGCATTCTGTCACATCTGATATCTCTTCTGTAGATTCATCTAGTTACCATATACAAGTGAGTTGTTCTGCTACAAGTGGGTTGACATCAAGTACAACACATGCATCATAATGCCAACATATATAACTAACAATTGGGTTATATGATAGTTCATAATAAGATTCAATTGTAGCAAGGTAAAAGGTAAAAGAAAGGAGTTGGGTGAGAATTCCTTTGGCTATGTTTGGAATTCGCAATTCCAAACGAATGAGTGCTTTGCATATAGGAAGTCTTCTTAACCTTGATTTTGTCTAACATTATGTGGATATGTGTTATATTCATGAACATGTATTTGATAGATATAACAGTTTGTTTCCTAGTTACAGTTGGATTTTTCAAGGAATTGGAGTCCCTTGAGAGTTGATATATGTATGCATTCAATTACAAGGCAATATGCTTGGCACAACAAGGTAAGGTAATCAGTTTATTGTTACATTTATATACGCACCGATAGTTATGTGTTTATGGCAATATGATGAAGGGATTGCATGGAAAAACAGACTTCCATGAAATCTGAAGTAGGATCATGTTTAGATTTCCCTTAGAAGCATTGGGAACCCATGGGGATTGAGTCATTGTGTTTGTTGCTAGTTTTGTGCTTTTGGTCTTTTGTGATTTGTTTGCGCTTTATTTGCAGTTTTGTTTATGTATGGTGTATGACCATACCACTTTGTTTGTGGTGTCATATTTTTATTGGTTTCTCATGATTTTTTCTTCTTGGTTGCCTTTTGTTCTTACCTTTTTTTGTTTTTAGGGTCTTGGGAATTGGCTGGAAAGAAGGAAGTTAATGGAGCTCAGGGAGAGCTAAATGAAACCTGACAGGTAATGTAAGACCCAGATGAAGCTCTGTGCATGTATAAGGGTATTTGAAGGCAAGAGTATGACAAATAATTGGATTGGTTGGTTCCATTGAGGTAAATGGATAGTGGTATGACAACCACGAGAAAAGTAATCATGAAAGGTAAAGTAAATAGATTTGAGGCATTAGATGCCTTAGCTAAGTTGGGAGTTGTTTTTCTCAATGTTGTGCATGCATTGCATGGATAAAGGGAGTTCTCGTCACCTTGACCTTATGATATTTGGTAATTATGTTGTGATTATGATTATATTGATGTCTATATATGTATGTATGTCATTGTCTGATAGGGTTGACAGGGATCATGATTGTTTTATGCTAATGTGTATATGTATATATGAATTTCATTGTTTGACAGGGTTTTCAGGGATAATTCTTGTCAAGGAAATATTACTTATGCATGTGAATGACATGAAAAGGTTCTTGTTTTATGAGGAATCAAGTGGGAAGAGTAGCCCTGGAAAATATACAAGGTCAGTATTATGTGGATATGAATTGATATTATATGCTTGTATTATGCCTATGTTTATGTTATGGACAGGCAATGGTGAGGGATACATTAAGGGAATGAAAGTAGTGTGATCTACAACATGGATAGTGGAAAGACACTGGAAGTAAGGTTGCTTGGTAGAGTCTGTGTGTGGTCTCTGGATGTGCATTACTATTGTTGTGTATCTGTTGTATATGTTGTACCTATAGCTTTGTGTGCATGTTGCATCTGTGGCACTATGTATATATGGTACTGCGTATGTGTTGGATATGTGGTGCTATTTACATATGGTGTTGTGTATAGGTTGTTTGTGTAGTGATATGTACATATGGTGTTGTGTGCATGTTGGCTATGCGGTGCTATGTACATATGATTCTTTGTGCACGTTGCATAACTGGTGTTGTATACATATGGTGTGGTGTGCATGTTGTACAGATGATGCTATGTACATGTGGTGTTGTGTGTATGATTATAAATGTGGTGTTGTGTGCGTGTGGTGTCGTGTACATGTTGTACATGGGTTTCTATGTGTAGGTGGGGTTGTGTACATGTTGTGCATGTGATTTTGTGTACATGTTGTGCATGTGGTTTTGTGTACATATGGCATTGTGTACATGTTGTTCATCTGGTGTTGTGTTCATGTGGGGTTGTGTACATATTGTGTAGGTGGTGTTGTGTACATGTTTTGCAAGTGGTTCCATGTACATGTGGTGTTGTGTACATGTTGCGCAGGTGGTGTTGTGTACATGTGATGCTACGTACATGTTGTACATGTGGTATTGTGTGCATGTTGTACATGTTGTTTTGTGTTCATGTGGTACTACATATGTGCTTTCCGTAGTCATGGTGTCATGACATGGGCATTCATTGTGTTGTACTTTATGTATGTATATGTATTGTGTTGTGATGCACACCGGGTGCACGTGTATGTGTTGTGTTGTACATCGGGTGTAGGTGTATGTGGTGTGTTGTATGCAAGGTGTAAGTGCATGTATTGCATGATGTTTTATGTTGTGTGTATATGTATGTGATTGAAGATAAGAAAAGGCACTAGGTGTTTGTCAGTTGTGGCATCTAACCTGGTGTGTGTACAGAAAGAACAAAGGTAAAAGAAAGGACCGATTAAAGGATAAGTAGCAATATTTTATTTCAGTTTTATTATGCATTTGATCTATGATTCTGGTTTATGATGATTGTATGCGATTCATGATTTTCATATATGATAGTTGAGTTTTGAGCTAACCAGATGTGGTATGTTTATACATGATGATTTGATAAAACAACTAGTTTGACTTGTCGTGACAGGAAGCAAACAAAATTGAAAGTGTACCTTATTGAAAAGCCACCAATGAGGTATGATTTGAATTTATTTGAATTTATTTTGAATCTAATGACAATTATGTGCTTGGTACAAGAGAGCATGAAAACTCTTGATTGGGTGGTTGAAACTGACTACAAGAATTAGTCGCAGCAACAAAAAGGAATTCAAATAGGAAACAGTATGTTGGTAAAACACTTCAAGAGCCGGGCCATTGTGGAACATTGGTAACCAATAGTGTCCATTGATGGCCATGAGCATGTTATGACCAATATGATGGTTTTGAGGCAGGGATATGCCTTAGTTTTTGGACCTCCCGATGTGAGGAAACCTTACCAAGGGAGGGGTTGTCCAAGGGACTATGTAGCAGAGAAGGGGATGCCTGCAGAACTTGGAAGGTGTGTGACTGCATGGAAGGGGGTGACAGGATTTCCCGAGGGACTGTGTAGCAGAGAAGGGAAGGTGGGGGATGGATTTGTTTTGGTCATTAACATTGCTAGATGTAATCAGATGCACATTAGGAGTGTTCCTTGAAAAAATAAGTTGATAATTGTTCACTGAGAGGACAAGTGGTGTGGGATTGTAGCGCTATGCATTGGATGCAGATTTGATTTTGACAATGGATTCTGGACTTCCTCGGAAGGAGGTGAATCCTAGTATTACTTTGAGGGTGGAGGTGTGAACCTCTGGATTCCCTTGTTGTGGATGCAAACATCATATCCTTTTATTTTTTGGCTAAGAAAATGTGCATATGTGTGTAAATGTATATTATTCTAAATATTGTATCAATCTGGATTTATAAAGCTTCATAAACAATATGAGTATTTTCTAGTTGTAGAAAATGTGAATGAGAGTATATGTGGTTGTTATTGTAAATATCGTAATGAGTTGTGTTATAAAGCTCCAATAAACGGTATCATTGTCATGTTTTCAATAGAGGTCATTATGAATATTGCAACAAGAAATCTTATAAATCTCCATGGGCAGTATGTTTTATTTTTAGTAGTTTGCTAGTTTATAGGTGTCATTGAACACCAAGGACGATGTTTCCCTAATGGGGAGGGTTCTGTAATATCCCTGGTCAATAATCCATGTGATAAAGTTAATAAAGGCTAAAATAAGACCAAGGTCATGGGACACATATTCCAAGATGAATGTTGGGAAAAAACATCCTAGTGGGGTGTCACTTCAGTTTATTAATGGCTAAGGAAATTGGCAAAGGAAATATCAAATGCAAGAGGCATTAATTAGCATTTTTTTAATGAAAATAAAGGAAAATAGGAGAAAAATAAGGTGAAGAGTCACAAAGTTGCATGAGGAGGAAATTGAAGGAAGAATAGAGGAAAATGAAGAAAATAGAGGCCTCAATGATAAAAAGGCTTATGAGGATCAGTTCATAGGATTTTGTCAGTGTTAGACTTTTGTTAGTTCTATTGTGGAGATCTCTCTTCTATTCTCTATCTCTCATACTCTTGGACACTTAGAGTTTTCTTGGAGCACTCTTGGAGGAGTGTGGTATACTTGGGAATTAGAGAAAGAAGGCAAAAGAATAGAAGGAAAGTGCAAGAGGACATCGATATTCGCAGCTATAGTGGGTTTTTCTTGTAGGTACCGAGTTGCATGTATTATTTCCTTGCTAGTTTTGGCATGCATGGCACATGCATGTGGTTTCTTGGTCATGATCTATCATTTGCATGGAGGATTTCCTGGATTGACAATGGTTTTTCCTAGCCTTGCCATTTCTTGGATAGCCATGGTGTTATGGGTTTCTTTCCTTTTGTTTTGATTGTTGGTTCTCATGTTCCTTTGGTTGTGGTTTGAGTTACTAGTTCCTAGAGCCTTGGTTAGAAAAATGTTATGGAATCCCTGTAACAACTTAGGTTGAGTTACTAGGCCTGGAAGCCTTGGTTAGAAAAATGCTCTAGAGCCCTTGGTGGGTTGAGTTACTGCTCCAGGAAGCCCTAGTTGGACAAACGCTCTGGAGACCGACAATAATTGTGGGTTGAGTTACTAGTCCTAAAAGCCTTGGTTGGAACAAACACTCTGGATCCCTGAACAACTTGGGTAGAGACCGATATGGTGATGGTTAGTGATTTCTGACCATGAGGTGGAATCACTGGTTGAGGGTTGAGATGGTTTTTCCTTTGGAAGCCCTGGTTGGGGTTTGTTTTATTTGTTTCATGAGATCCCACATTCATGCTTGGAATATGGTGTGCGGGTGATTGACTGAAACAAATATTTTGTTCATCCAAATCTGTGGTCGGGTGGTACGTGGAAGTACCTAACTTGATTGGATTTTTATATGATTATAAAATCCATTTTCTTTGGTATTTTATGAGTATGTGTTCTTGATATTATATGGATTTAATGGTTGTTTCCTCATTGATATATCTCTGGTTATTTGATGGTTATACGCATGTTTTATGACAATGATGATATATGGCTCTCATCATGTCTTGGTTAGTATAAGAAATTTTAGTGAATGAATGACCTAATAGATAACAATGCAACTATTGTGAGGAGATACCAGTCCTCTTTGACAATTCTCAAATAAGTATGAGATCCTTATGCTCAGATCTATTGTTGTGACCTAAAGATTACATGTTTGTGATATGTTTGACGAAATGTCTATCATGGCTACAAGGGGTCAAATCAAGTCCTTGTTCAAGTGTTTGCATTATTATCCTTGTTTCGAGCACATTTGTCATTTCTGGAATTTTCGTGAAGTTCTGGGCAGTGGCCTGAGTCCTGGCCCTGAAAAAGTGGCACAAAATCTGGGGTCACTGGCACAGAACTTCCTAAAAAAGGCCACAGTTGCATGAATGCCTCATTGTGGGAGGATTGGAGGGTCCCAGTTGCATGCATTCCTTGTCATGGGAGTGACTGAGGCTATATGGAATTGAAAAATGAAGTTGTCTCAGGGGTTGGTCACCTGGGAGGGTTTGTTGGCTCTTGAAGGTTCTGTAGCATGTGTGTAAGGTTAGATTGGTATTGTCATGTCGATTCCACTTCCTTAACTGTACTTGGGCATTTGAATCGTATCATAATAACTCTTCATCACATGTTTACCTTGGTGGACTGGTTAGCTTAGGTAAATGTGGAAGGAGGGTGTTACGCTTCACTCACTTGGACTATTTCTTCTTTGTCGAATGCTCCGCCCTTTCCTTTTCGACTACCTCATTTTCTTGGTTGTAGCTACTTCCTTGGTTGTTAATGAATATTCCATCTCGGATGTGACTGCATGTGCCTTGATTTCCTTGGTCGATCCTCCACAATTGCCAAATTTCTACAGATTCTTTCTCCTTCCTCAACTACCTTCTCCGCAACTTCCCACCGGTCAACTTTGGTCAAAATGTTGTCAACTGTCAAAACATGGCAAAACTCTATTTCCAAAATGAAGGGCCCAACAACAATATTTCTTTTATACCTCTTCCTAAGGCATCACATTCCAAGATAATAGCCTTATTGAAGTCAGACATTGTTAATACTAGAGTAGTGTGCAAGGTTTTGTTTAAAGCGATGAATGTATGTGTGGCTTCCTCACTCCATACAAAAGCATTCTTCTTAATGAATAAAGTTAGGGGAGCAGTAATGTTTCCATAATTTTTCACAATTTTCCTATAATAGCCTATAATTCCTAAGAATCACCTCAAGGTATTCAATATTTGGGATGTGCTCAATCTTGCATATCCTCCACTTTCTTGGGATCAACTTGTACTCCTTCTTTAATCACAATGTGTGATATATTGAACTTAAGGGGCCCAAAAAGAACATTTGGATCTGTTCACAAATAATTGGTTGTATCTCAAGAGTTACAAGAACTTCTCAACATGCTTTATATGTGATTCCCCATGCTTTACTAAAAATCAAGAAATCATCAAGGAAGATCAACACAAAATTGCATAGGAATGGTTTGAAAGCCTTGTTAAAGGGACTTTGAAAAGTGGTTGGAGCATTACAAATACTGATAAGGAATCACTAGAAACTCATAATTACCTTCATGTGTTCTAAAATATGTCTATGGGATGTCTCCCTCTTCCATCTTGATATGATGGTACCTTGAACATAAATCAAGCTTAGTGAATTTTTTTCTCCATGAAGTTTGTCGAGAAGATCGTCAATAATTGGGATGGGAATTTTTTCCTTGATTTTCAACTTATTGACATCCCTAAAATAAAGACACATGCACCATGTTCCTTCCCTCTTTAACACCATGACTACTAGTGATAGGTAAGGGATTGTATTGGGATATATGACCCCTTCTTACAACAATTCCTTAATGATATTTTCTATTTCATTTTTTCATGCAAAAGGGTGTCTATAAGAACATAAATTTGTTGTTTAACTTCCTAGAGTTAGGAGAATTCCATGGTCTTACTCTCCTTGAGAAGGGGTTAAACCATTTTATGTCTTGAACACTTGATAATGTTTGTTAAGGATAAGCTACAAATATGTGGATTTTTCTGTCATATGATCCATAACTTGTATGCCATTAAATTAAGAAATAATTCTAGAGTGGCCTTTCTTTAATAGCTTCTCCATATTATGAGACTTGACTATTTCAAAAGAGCCTGCTTCAAGGCCTTGAAGGGTGTGTGCATGTTCCTTTTTAGTGAAACTCATACAAACTTCTTTGAGAACCATTATGACTCATCCAAACATATGTAGTCATTCTTCCCCAATACTATATGACAACCACCCATGGAAATGGCCAATACATACGGTTTCAAGTTGATAATCTACCACCTAGAGTTTGACATTTTCACATCTGACCCCATATTTCATCAGACCTCCACCAGTGATCATGATTTGAAAGTTGTGCATTATATCCATAAAACAATGGGTTGTGTTTGCAAGTCACTTGTGAGTGAAATTTTGAATACTACCATTATCAACTAGGAGTATAAATTTTTAGTTCTTGATGTAGTTATGACTTTCAATGTTTGAGAGGTTGAAATGTCCAATAATACATTCCAGTAGATTTGGGGTTACTCAAGAGGAAATGATGGTTCAATAATATATGTTTGATTATGAGTTTTGGTGTCTTCAAATTGTAATAATTATTTGAATTTTGAGGTAAAAATGGGCCTCAAAACAAACTATGTACTAACGAAATCAACTTTAAATGAACTAATAAGATTCAAGATTATGATGTTATCACGAGGGTAAATAGTCTTCGAGGGAAAATAAGAAAACTAATTTGTTTTTAATTATATTTTTTTCTTATATCATCATAGGTTTACTCCTATTTCAATTCTAGGGCATCCCAACAAGTACCCACTCTACATACTTTTGAGTAGATCCACACCACAAAAATTGAAAATACATGAAAAAAAACATATTTCTTGGAAGAAACATGTTTTCTTCATGTATTTTCATTTTTTTCATTGTGTGTCTACTCAAAAGAATGCAAAGTGGGTACGCATTGGATGTAGAATTTAATTCAACATCCAAAGGGTGCCTACACTTGACATTTGAGTAAACCTATAAGGAGATAAGATGAAAACGCAATTTTAAAAAGTAGTCTTCTTTCTTTTGTTTTAAAAATTCATCTCTTATTTTCTTATTTAACTGTTATTTTAGTGTTTTCATTATGAGGCTCATTTTGACCTCAAAATTCCCCTAATGGTTGGAATCTCTTTAGTAGTTATGACTTCCATCAAGTGCTAAGTACTATATCAATTTGGAAATATTTTTGTTCTTTACACTAATAAACAAAGTTCAATATCACACAAAATATTCAAAATTTCTAGAATATAAAGAAATGCATTTGAACAATATATAAATATTATATAAGTAATTAATAGTAGAAAATATGATTACGAGATTACAATTGGGGTCTTGTATATATACCTAAGTGGGAGTGCTTTTTCATAACAAGTCATGTCCTTTTGGGACATGTCCTCTTATAATTATTAATTATATTGTATTAATTGTTATTATTGTTTATATTTATTTTATACATGTTTATGTTCATGACAATTTTTCCCCTTTAGAAATTCTTTATCCTTAAAGCATATTAATGAAAAGGATTTATACCTATACTTTAATGTCTTTGCATGATCTTGATATTGTCATGTTTGATGATACTAGACAATATGAAATTTTGAGCATTGAGTAGAATTATCAAATTATAACATAATTTGACCATCCTAATCTAATCCTCTATGGACTTGATAATGTTGGCATCAATATTCTTGAGAAGATACATTAATTATTTTCCTTTTTATTTATGTTGATACATTGACTGGTTAATGTAATTTCTCTTGTGATTAGCATGCCAATAAGGTGTCTTGGTAGTGCTTCATTCCTTTGATTCTAGAGTTTTATTTTCTCTATGCATTGATGTTGCATCATTAATTGTTGAGATTTTATAAGTAGGTACACTCAGAATTTCTATCATTTTTACTGTAATATCTAAGTATGTTTTTACTTCAATTGGATTGACATTTTTTTGTGTCATAAGATTAATGGGGTCTGTATTAGTTCTCTTCTCCTCAACTTGGAAATTTTTACATGAAGACTTTTATGATTCATAACCTTGGACTTCTTGACTTGTGCAAGTAATTTCTGAATATGATGTTTTCAATGAGAAATTTCTTCATTTTTAACTAAGATAAATTCATCAAATTCTTTTTTTCATCCTTGATATTTAATTTTGATATTCTTGAAGAATCACCTTCAAGATATCTTTAAATTATTCTAATGAAGGTATTATTGATTCTAACTTCATTATGATTTCTTATAATTTCATCATCTTCTTCTTATATAAAAACATCAAAAACTTCTTCATATTTAAGATGTTTTGGAAATCAGGAGACTTTATAATTTAATTTAGATAAATTATCCATATTAATTGCTTATGAATTTAGTTAGATTATTATTCATTTTTTATTCAGATTATTTCATCAAACAATTACCATAACATGAACATGAAGATCACAAAAACGAAAGAAAACAAGTTATAGGCTCCAAGACAAGGAAAATCCCTCTAAGGGGAATACCCATAAAATATTTTCTTATAGAATCAGATCAAATGAGATATCCAAGACCCAACCAACCCTCTAGATTCCATGTTGAACCTTCCTTTTTGTACAACAAAACCATCATCAAGAGACCAAAAACAATAGATGCAACAAGACAAAACTTCCATAAATTTTATGCTCAAGAAGAAAGACTTCGACCCTCCACTTCATTTCTATTCTCATTATGATATTTAAGACCAAATCCATCAAGTGTGTGTCCAAAATGAGCTCCATCTTCCCTCTATTTATAGAATTCATAAGGGGTGTGAATAAACACATCCATTGGGGCAAGGTTGACTTGACATGTAGGTTGACTCAACACATAGAGGAGTTTCTGGCCCAAAATTACAAATTTAAAAAATTAATTTTCTTTTTCTTTTACAATAGGTCCAAATAGGACTTTAACTCAAAAACCTAAAATCATGAAGACCATTCTTGTCTAGAAAAATAATAATAACTTTTTATTTTTCCTTTTACATAAAATACATAATAGTACAAATTATGAAGACCGAAACTAGTTACATTCTCCAACACTCCCTCTTAACTAGGGAGGTATTCATAATTGTACACTGGGTACGAGGATACTCTCAAACTAAAATATTCTCATAAGAAGAGTTGGATTGATAAGCCATCTTTAAGCATCAACATCATAACCGGCATTGTCAACATAGTAAGGCCTTAACTGAAAAGCTCTACTCATATCATAGCATAATGTTGGGAGGCTTTACATGAGACACCACACTGCCTCTTAAGGCACATAGCCCATTGGGATTTTCACTAGGTATGTCCTTTTAGGACTATTCTTATCTTGGATTACCCATCCTCAAAGAATTTAAGTCACCTTCTACCACTCTTATCTTGGATACTTGTCCAGTCCTCAAAGAGTGTCGATCCACTTCCTAGCTTGGATTCTCTATCCTCAAGGAGTATCAGTCTCATATGCTTATCCAATTGATCCAGGTGGATATTGGTGGCCACCCGCATATTCCACTTGGACCCCCACCATTGTTTCTTTCAATTTTCAGTTTCCTTATTTGTAGCACAATTTACTATTTTTGACAGTTTTTTGGGTCCTGGACTTCCGGAGCCATTTTGAGGCCCTAAACGATGTTTTTTTGGGAAAACTGGTACAAACATGGGAAGTTGTAGTCGTCGGACATATATTCTTAATGAGGTATTGTGTGCGTCAAACAGAGATCGTATGCCAAAGTTACGACCCCAGGAAGTTGATGTACAAATTTACCCAAACGGGGCCCATAGTTTGGTGCTTCATCTCCTAGGGTTAGGTTTTTGGATGTTTAGGGTTTTCCATTGTTTCTCAATAATAAATAGGACTTCGAGCCTCATTGTAACATAGAGTTCAGAGGCATATAGCCACCACATCTCTTCTCAAAGATAAGCTACCATCACCCGAGCTAGTATTATTTCCATTATGTTTGTAAGCATATTTCAGTATTTGATATTAATGAAATGAAGTGTTATTTCTACTGCATCTTTTTATTTATGGTTATATATGTAATTTGTTGGATTCCCATTTAAATCCGGATCAATGGTATTAGAGCGGTCTTCTCTTTCTCTGTTTTTCTTTGCATGTCTCCAATGTGGTTGGGATATAAGGAGTTAGGGCTCGATCTGGTTGAACCTTTGCAAGATCAGCCTCGCAAACCTCGAAAGGCTGCCCATGGGGGAAGAAAAGAAAGACGAGGGGGCAGGAGATCCAATCAAAATATTTCTTGAGGAGGCCCTTGAGAAACAAAGGAACTCGATGATGGATAACTTTTCCCAGATCCTTAAACAGTTACCCACTGGCGGTGCATCCACATCCAGCAGCCACTCTAGAGGCTCCACTCCTTTTAAGGTACAAGTAAACTTTGAAATTCCCATATTCGAGGACCAAATAGATGCAAACGCCGTAGATAAATGGTTAAATCTACTAGAAGGATATTTTTCTATTCATGATTTTTCCAGCCGAGAAAATATTACTTTTGCTCTTCTCAAAGCAGCCCCCCACGTCAAGGACTGGTGGGAAACCTACTATGAGAAGAAGGATGAAAGTACGACCTCACTTTTTTTAGTCACACACACTTGGAATTCATTCTGGGATGCCATCAAGGAGCAATACTACCCTGTTGGTAGCTATGAAGATAAATACATAAAGTGGACAATGCTGCCGCAGGGAAGGGACCAAGATGTGCTAGAGTTTACCAATGTTTTTCATACCCTTTGCATGAAGTTGGGTATCAAGGATTCTGAGAAACATTTGGTACTCAAGTATCATGGTTGCCTACACAGGTACATCCAGGACAAGATGGAGTTCCTCAACACCTCCTCTCTCTACACGGTGTACCGATACACTATCAATATCGAGCAGAAGTTTAAACAGAAGAAGCGAGACTTTGGATCTATGAAACCAAAGCAAGGGAAAGGTGCCCCCAAAGCGCAGAATAAAGGACAAAGCTAAGGCGTGGTGACCCAAGGCAGCCCGCCAAAGCCATAAGAAAATAACAACACTATGAAGCCGAAGAAGGACATTGGAAAGTTGTGCGAGTTCCATAAGAGATCCAATCACAACACAAGTGAGTGTCAAGCCAAGAAGTCACTAGTGGCCGAGTTGAAGGCTTCGGAATCAGACGCATTTTTTGACTCTCAGTCAAAACCCAAAAAGGGGAATGACAAAGGGAAGAAGATTATCGATGTGGATTCAAATGCCCCCATTACCACCACGAAGATCCAGAAGGAGGAACCCGAAGATCCAGAGGAGGAGGAGCGCCTCTTCCACTCCCAGATGTGGGTAAAGGGTTCCCCTCTATAGTTCATTGTCAACAGCAGGAGCCAAAAGAACCTCATTGCGGCAGAGGTCATGAAGCGATTGGGCTTACTGACAACAGCACACCCACAATCATATAATATCAGGTGGCTTCACCAAGGATGAGATATTTGCGTGAGCCAGTAGTGCCGCCTTCCATGCAGCATCAAGCATTTCACGGATGAGGTCTTATGTGACATTGCTCCCCTTGATGTTTTTGATGTATTATTAGGCCAACCATACTTGTGGAAGTGACATAATATGTATGAGTCAAGGCCTCCTTTGTTATTGTTACTTTGGGAAATAAGTTGTACAGGATACCGGAGGTAGCACCGTGTACCACCATCTCTTTGGTTACTGCAAAACAATGCAGTAAGCTCATTTCCAAAACTGGGAAATTTGTTTTCCTGATGATATGCCCTCAAGGAAAGAAGTAGATGGTGGCCACGACCTCCAGACAGGTCCCCTCTGCACGACAACAATAAATGGACAAGGTCATGGATGAGTACGAGGACATCTTCACCTCCCCTGTAGGGGTGCCTCTGCATTGTCAGGTCAAGAACTCCATCGATCTGACCCCAGGTGCGTCGTTTCCCAATGGACCAATCTATCGATGATCCCTTCTGGAGAACGACAAAATCAAGAGACAGATTAAGGAGTTGCTACATAAAGGTCACATTCAGTCGAGTTCATTGCACTATGGGAGCCTGATCGTGTAGGTACAGAAGAAGGATGGGACTTGGAGACTCTGTATTGACTATCGGGCACTGAACAAGATGACTGTTCGGAATACGTACCCGATCCCATGGATTGATGACCTTCTGGACCAACTCAAGGGGGCAAAATATTTCAGCAATATCGACTTGAAGTCCGGATATCAACAGGTACCAATCGAACCCTCCGATGTGTGGACGATTGCCTTCAAAGCCAAGGAGGGCCTTTTCAAATGGTTGGTTATTCCTTTGGGGTTGACGAATGCTCCTACAACCTTCATGAGGTTGATGGATGACATCTTGCAGCCATTCACCAACTCATTTGTAGTGGTATACTTGGATGACATCCTGTTCTTCAACCAGAGTTGGGAAGAGCACCTCCACCACATCCGGCAGGTTCTCCAAACACTACGGCAACACAAGCTGTGTGCTAATTTGGTGAAATTCACTTTTTTCATGACCCAGGCTCAATATCTAGGATACATTATTGATGAATGGGGGGTGCATGTGGATCCAGCCAAGATTCGAGTCATTCAGGATTGGCCAACCCCAACCACTCTGACAGAGCTCTGTAGCTTTCTGGGTCTTTCCAATTTCTACCGCAGGTTCGTGTTGGGATTCTCTCATATCACTTGGCCCTTGACTCAAGTCACCAAAGGAGGAGTGAAAGAAAAATTCTTTTGGTCTGAATCTCAACAGAAGGCATTCGCAGAGTTGAAACATCGCCACTTCTTTGCATCAATGCTCACTTTACCAGACTTGCAAAAGCCATTTGATATTGAGAAAGACACCTCTGACTATGTTATTGGGGCAATCCTTACTCAATAAGGGCATCCAATGGCATATCACAATGAGACACTTTCAGACACAATCTGGAAGTATCCCACTTATGACAAAGACATGTATTCCATTGTGTAGGCTTGCTAACAATGGAAGCATTACATTTTGGGGAAGGAAATGGTCATCCACGTAGACCACCGACCCTTGCAGTTCATACAGACACAAGGGAAGTTTCAGAATGATCGGCATCAGAAGTGGTCCACATACCTACAACAGTTCCATTTGAATATCAAGTACAAGAAGGGTAGCACCAATAATGTTGTAGACTGGCTCAACCGACCACCAATCATGGCGTTAACCACCGTGCTCAACTCTTGTGGGCACGAGACTTTTGATTGGCCACTTCTCTACAAAAGCGACCCAGAATTCAAGCCACACATACCAGACGCTCTTGGAGGGTTAGCAAGTTCCATATTTTCACCTCCAGGATGCCCTACTATGCCACCTGGGACATCTTTGTGTTCCTTTAAGCGAGAGAGCCAAGATGATTTGGGAAGCGCACTAAAGGCGGGCCGCTGGGCATTTTGGGGTCAAGAAAATAATGGCAGTACTACAAAAGTATTTCTATTGGCCAAATATTTGATAGGATGTTGGGAAGTACATCAGATCCTACACTACCTGCACCATTGCCAAATCGACCATCAAGAAGCAAGGCCTCGATACTCCATTTCCTACCCCTATTCGACCTTGGGAATCCATATCCATGGATTACATGTCAAGCCTTCCTTCTACTAAGCATGGAAACAACTGTGTTTTTGTGGTCGTCAACAGATTCTCAAAGATTGCCATTATGGCGGCCTGCAAGAAGAATATCAGAGCAGAAGCCACTGCTAAACTCTTCTTTAAATGAGTGTGGGTACACTTTGGGATCCCACAGTCTATCATCTCAGATCGAGACATCAGGTTCCTCAGTACATTTTGGTCCAGTCTCTAGTCGATGTTGGACACCAAGCTCACTAAGTCCACAACTTTCCATCCCCAAACTGATGCCCAGATAAAGGTTGTCAACAAGATGATTATACACATTCTGCGCATGTACAACTCAAAGCATCCATGCACATGGGATGAGAGCCTCCCCTATGTCCATCACAGCTATAACCGGGCTCTCCACAGCTCGACTAGCCACATCCCTTTTCAGGTGGAATTGGGATTCTAGCCACTATGTCCCATTGATGTGGCCATACCATTTGCAGCTACTCAGGAAAATTCAACTCATGTCCAGTTGGAAACCGATAAGGAAAATAGCTTCATTAAGCACATCCAACATATCCGCCAGTAGGTCCATGAAATTCTGGAGAAATAAAATTCCAAGTACAAGCAACGACACGATCAACATCGGGTGCCACACAAGTTTCAGGTGGGCGACAAAGTCTGGTTGCATTTGCAGAAGGAACGCCTTACCGGAGTCTATCGGAAAATCAGACCACTCTGATATGGTCCTTAAACCATTACCAAGGTCGTGGGAGACAATGCATTTGATCTCACAATTCCCCCATTCCTTGGCTTGCACCTAGTGTTCAATGTGGATCACCTTCGACCATACTTCCCACCATTGTTGGACACATCAGACATTACAAAACAACTCACGCCTATAGAGTTAAATCTAGATTGCATGGAAAAAGCCACAACTAATTGGATCATAGACAGATAGATTAAGAACACTTGACAACAAAGGATCCAACTATATTGAGTTGTCAAAGCAGGTCAACTCCTTCACCAGAGCAAGTGGCTCACCAGGGACCAAGTTCAGCAGAAGTTTCCTCATCTCATGGAGGAAATCAACACAATGGGGACCATTGCTTCCTAAGGGGGGAGGAATGATCCAAGTGGATATTGGTGGCCACCCACCTATTCCACTTTGACCCCCACCATTGTTTCTTTCAGTTTTTTAGTTTCCTTATTGGTAGCACAATTTATTATTTTTAGCAGTTTTTCAGGTCTTGAACTTTCAAAGCCTTTTTGAGGCCCTAAACAACGTTTTTTTGGGAAAATACCAACATGGGTCATAGACCCATGTTGGTCACGCAAAAGTTTTATTCCTCGGATAGATCTTTCTAATGAGGTATTGTGCACGTCAAACAGAGATCGTATGCCAAAGTTACGACCCTGGGAAGTTGATGTACCAATTTACCCAAACAGGGCCCATAGTTTGGTGCTTCATCTCTTAGGGTTAGATTTTTGGATGTTTAGGGTTTTCCATTGTTTCTCAATAATAAATAGGCCTTTGAGCCTCATTGTAACACAGAGTTCAGAGGCACGTAGCCACCACATCTCTTCTTAGATATAAGCTACCATCGCCTAAGCTAGTCTTATTTCCATTCTGTTTGTAAGCATATTTTAGTATTTGATATTAATGAAATGAAGTGTTATTTTTATTACATCTTTGTATTTATGGTTATATCTGTAATTTTTTGTGTTCATATTTAAATCCAAATCACCAATCCTCCATTCTCCCTACCATGGCCTTCACTAGATGTATGGTTGTTAGTCTTGGCCCAGTGCATAACACATTATAGAAGAGAATATAATGTCTATCATCATCATTCTCTCTCAACTAGGGAGGAGATCATTTGTTCCTTTTTAATCAAGGAATAGATCCAAGCTCCCTCTCAAGTATATAGGAGATTCAATATTACTTTTTAATTAGGGATATATAGCCACAAGCTCTTAGCTCATCTCATTAATGCAACATCTCCTAGTACTTTCATGGATATCTTCAAATGTAGTTGCAAAGGTTCCTTTCTCACATCACTTCACATTATGCTTGAGCTTTGACCTTCCTGAATGGAGTCAAACTCTTTCTTCAATCTAAGACAAGGTTATAGCCATCAACCTTCCACATCACTTTCCTGAGCCAATGTAGAGATAGTCATAATCATCAGAAAGTGAACCTATTCATCATAATTTAGTTATCCTTCATATTTATACCTCCTTCTTTCCAGGATGGTGTAAACATGTTTTTCATATCCCTTTTTAGAGAATTTCCAAAGTCACTCACTCAATTCAAGTATTCGTTAGATTGAGTTTAAACCAATCCTGTTCTAGATATATTTCTACAACATTCTTCCTCGTATCCCAATCATATCCAACCAGATAATCAAGTCATAAATATTAGAATTATCTCATCATGATGGTCCTTCGTTAATATTTTGGTTTCTACAACATGTTCCTTCTAGAGATCAACATCCTTCCTCATTTCATTTCTTTAGAATCCATCTCCAAGGTAGCAATCAATGTTATGAACCAATTAGCAAGGTTATTTATCATATTCATCAAAGTCTTCATAGATTTTCCTTGGAATAGCCATTTTCGACCTTCTTATTTTCTTCAAGAGACCACATCAGATGTTGATCATGTCATCATGCCACCACATAGAAGAGTTCAAGACATTCTACGCTTATGTCTCCATGCATAAACCAATCTCATATTTTCCAAATTACAATTTCCTCTTGTCAAGGCACCATGTCAAATATTGGTACTCACTCCTTCTAAATTCAACATTCCTTATCATGTCCATTCTCCATATTGCAACAAGGTTCATATAACGTGTTCCTGTAATGAACTCATCAACTAGAAGCTTCAAAATAATGTCCATCAAGGTCCTTACAATTTCCTCTTTTAACCATGCTCATCATTTTCAAGTATTCATAAACAAGCATGAGTGTTGCTTTGATTTTTTTCTCCCTTCCTTCTCATATTGCTTTCTTCATTATGTGCCTACAATTATTAATAACAAGTACAACCAAGAAAAAATTTACAAAGACAAGAGCATGATTCCAATTCTATTAAACTAGGGTTTTCATGATTTCTCAAAAGTGTGCATCTAGGGTTTTGGTTACAAACCCAATATACCATGACCTAACCTTTATAAGGATTTTTACTTTCAATGGAAACATCTAGTCTTAGGGTTTTAACTTCAAGTCCTAGGTTTTATCCAAATCAACCCTTATAAGGGTTTTATCATATACCCTTATTATCCTTTCAAAAATTACAAACCCTAGATATTATTTTCCAAGATCTAAGGTTTCTTTAGAGTGAACAATCAATTAGGGTTTGGGTTTTCACTTTTGATATGGTTTTCTAATCCAAATCACATCTAGGATTGATGAACCCTAGATACCAAAAGTATTCAAGAATGTAAGATCTACAAACCCTATATTTTTATCATGCAAAGTATGTTGCAAAAAAAAACTAATGAATTTCATCTTAGGATCATGACATTACTCTCTCTAGTAACTATGCAGACCCTTTATCCATCAGAAATTGTATAAAAACTATACATACTTCATAGAAAAAGACCACATACCTTTATCTTTCATGATTACTAGAATCTAATTCATTCAAACTACATTTGGTTCCAAAGAATTTTGTCCTTTACTTCTAGTCACAGCTTTAGGCCATAGTATACTTTCTTCCTACTTCCAAAGGATTACTATCACTATTGAAATTTAGAGAGCCATCACATTTTCCATAAGATATCATCTCTAAATCTACAACTTCTGTTAGTACCTAAATCTACCTCATGCTGAGAAAAGTAGGATCTAGTGTAACATCAAACCACGCTTAACCTGGTAGCTAGCCCTACTAGGTCGGGAGAGGGCTCTCTCCTTGTCAATCTCAGAAAAGATGGCCAATGAAGCTTTGAGATGACTAATGTAATGACTGATTTTAGGCTAGGTATATGTTCAGAAGAGTTTTAATTGAATTTGATGATGTTTTTTTGGCTTAAATGTGAAAGGAAGATTTGGGTCCGGGGAATGAGGTTCAGTTTTGCAGAGATCTCTATGGGGCAAGGTAGGCAAGTGGTTTGGTACTTCAAATTGAGTGAGATGGAGATATTTTAGACTGGTGAGGAGTTGAAGAGGCCATGAAAGTCTCAGGGATCCTCTTCAAACAACTGAAAACATAGATAACTAAACAAACCCTAGGTAGAGCACTGCACTTTCAATGTATTCTACCTTTATCCTTGTTTGATTTAGTTAAGATGAAGCAAAGAGAGATAATGTCATACATAAAACACATGTAAACTTAAAATTACAGAAAAAAAACACAATACCAAATCAATATTCCACAAGAATCCCATAAAGTGTTGCAAACCCTGGTCTATTCCTTTGCCAAACTGTTGAAATGAGTATACAATGAAGCTCCAAGCTTTCCCAAAAGTCCAACCCTTGCCAATGACTGAAAAATTACAAGATATAGGCAACCAACAACTCATCCTAGCCTCTAAGGCTCGAGCTCACAATTTTAGGAGCTGTTCCAACAAAATCTAAACTAGGAACTAAAAAGTAAGCAGTGGAACAACGTGCTTCTAAAAACTAGGAAACTGATTCATTCAGTTGCAAACTACCTTTTGATGGATGAATCTACCTCTATGAGTGAAAATTTAGCATAATTACATCAAAATCCATCAGTTCACATTAAATTACATCATGAGTTTGACTATTAGAAAGAGAAAAGTCAAACGGTGAAGAAACTAGGCTAAAAACAGAGTTTTTTGGCCAAAAATGAGCAAATTTCCTCCTATGCGTCGCGCTGATTTCCCTATGTGTAACGCCTTTTTGCAGCTGATTTTGGAGGCCTTCCTGATGTTCAAATTTTCTCCAAGTGGGCTAGTTGGAAAGGTCTGCCTATCTACTTTCCAAAAACAGTGGAATTTTTGAATTTGGCCTCCATTTGCCCTTCCAAAAATGAGTTCTCCCAACACTGCTTCCTATGTGTCCAAAAAACGGCAGAAAGGACATTTTGAGGTGTTTTTGACCTTTTTGGAAGCTCAAAACCTGTCAAAATTTCTTATTCATTTGTGGGCATTCATATCTTTCCATGAAAAATCCAGAAATTCTGAGTTTTCCTCAAAAGGAGGTCCCTAGCAAAAGCGCGCGCCAGGTGGCGCGGCGCATCAGGTAGAAAAACCTATTTTTTAAGCCAAAAATTTCAAAATTGCAAAAAGTGTCCCAAATTTCTTGAAATTTGGGCTGAGTGTCCTTCATCAAGTGCTGTTTTGGGCCAAGGAAGCCTCAGCCAAAATCTGAAGTCTATCTTGCTCTTTTCGCTTCCTCGATGCCTTCTTCAACTTGGCCTTCAAAATCTTGATTCTTGCTTTGCACACCTTGTTTCTCACCAAGTAATGATGGGCCATGTGCCTCAACATAGTTTTCTCTCTGTTGGCCTTCTCTAGCATATTTTCCAAGTGGATATTTTCCCTCTCAAGCCAAGATTCACGATCAGCATTGATTTCTTGTTCAAGTGATGTGAGCTTGACTTTCCTCCTTTTGGCAGCTTGCCGGTTTTCTCATATGTTTTGTAGCTCCATAATAGTTTGCTGATCTTCTAGCTGCTTGTTCCTCTACTCCAAATAATTAATGATCCACTTGGCTCTATCCAAGTTGAGAGACAAATGTTGAATGTCATCTTGTTGCTCCTGAATGATCTCTCTAAGCTTTGAGCTTTGTGAGCCCAAATCGGTGTCGTCATCCTGAATAAGAATGAAATCCAAGGATAATTTTAGGGGCGAATGTTCGCCCTTTGGCGAAATTAAGGGGTTTTAAATTTTTAGTGGGCGAATATTTTGTATCATAGTACATTTTTACAAATCACCTCAAATAGCCCACCTTATTTTAAGGGAGAGGGTAAAAAAGGTAAATTTAGCCCTTGAAATTAGGAGTTACAACCTTCTATTCGCCCATTTTCAAGAATAGGTTTTATTTAAGTGAATCCATTCGCCCATTTTCAAGAATAGGTTTTATTTAAGTGAATCCTATGGGCCAAATACCATATTTATAAAAGAGGTATGGTAAATTAATAAAAATATAAATAAATGAGAGGTATGGTAAATAAATAAAACATTTTTTATATTTACTCCATAAGTCACTTGGTGTAAACAAATAAAAATATAAGTAAAGTGGAGGTATGGCAAATAAATAAAACGTCTTTTTATACTTACTCAAAAGGTATGGTAAATACCATGGTATTCATTTGAGCAAGGTATGGTAAATAAGTAAATAAACTGCCAAGATCTTACAAGATTTTATAATTGAGTAAAATATTCGCCATGCCTGGTGAGAGATTCGCCAAAAAATTATATATACATATTATATTATTGATAAAATCGCCTTCCATTTTTCCTATATACCATGGAGATTCGCCCATTTATTATATTTATAAATTTAGGGGGGGTTCTTAAAATTTTCCCTGATGAAATCTATCTCCTGCCCTCCTGAAGCCCCCTCATCATGTAATGGCCACTTTCCCTTGTCCTGTACCTACTCTGTTGATGGAGGAAACGAGACCCCTTCCACCTCGGGTGGAGATAATACTTGTTTTGCCGCTGCAAACAACCTTCTAGTGCCCTTTTGATAGGTGACAAACACTGGCACACTAGTGGTTTGTGTCTCATGAATCTCCTGCTGATGTGAAGGTCCTCTTGTCTCATGAAAAACTGTTGGGGTACTTGAGGACCTGTGAAGACCTCATGTGAAATGAAATCCTCCCATGAGATGTTCTGTAAACCAAGCTAATGCAAGACCACAATTTTTAATAGTGCAAAATGATATATATTATTATAATGCTGTTGAGGAGGCTTCCTATGCACTAAGGTGGTCATCTTCTCAATGTTTCGGCAAATAAAATAGGGGAGATTCATCTTTCTCACCCTAGTGAAGTGCATCAACAATTTGATGTGATAGGCATATAGGCGAGAAAACCGGACCTCACAGCTGAAAATTGAATTATGAGTTTCATCAAGGGAGCATATGTGTCCTTTAGATATCTGAAGGGAAAAACTCTACTGAGATGCCTCTGATAACCAGCATTGATGTAAGGCTCATAATGCTCTCTATCAATCTGCTGCATTTTATTCCACTGCTCACCAACATTTGGAATACCAGTTGCTTGAGAAATAGTCTTGGGTGTCAAGGTGGATGTCACACCTGCCAAAGTGACTTGACCATTATGAAGATGGAGCACAAACAATCTAGCCAACTCATGATGGTACTAGACTCTCTTTGCCATCTCACGGAATTGATAACAAGATTGGTGTTGAAAGCATGTGACAGCAAGAGGACAGGCCAGCAGCTCGGCAAGTGAAGTAGGCTCTTCTCGTACATGTTTACCACTCTTGTGAGGTCTCCTTGGTGCATGCATTTCTCTAGAAGAATCACTAAGTGTCTCCTCATCTCGATCATAGGAAGGATCTGACTCCATGTTTGCCAATGTTTGAGTTTTCTTGATGAGTATGAAGAGATTTATGATGTCTTTAGGTTTTTGTTGTCAAGGATGAGAATGTATGAGGGACTGTGGAGGGAAAGTGTATGAGGGGTTTTGGGACACCTTGTTGTTGACAGGATTTTGGGGAATAGAAGGGTTTAGGGAACAGTATTTAAGCTTTGGGGCAACAATTAGGGTTTGAGAAGTTTTAACTAGGGTTTGGGATAGTGGGATTAGGGATTTATAATTAGTAAACTTAGGGATATGGGGATTGGGGGAATGGGTTGATGAAAATGTAATGAGAGGGAGAAAATGAATGAGGGAATGAAAGAGTGAGGGAGTGAGAAATTTTGTGGAGTTAGCAGCAAAAAACACAAGTTGTAAACCCTATGCAATTGTTTTTGACAAAAATTGCAAGGAGGTATGGTTTCAAGTTTTACTCATTAAATCACCATAAACACCAAGAGAAACTCATTCACTGATCATGGAGGAATGTTTGACTTACTTGAACAACTAAAGATTGAGCAAATTTGGCAGTTTGGGAGGTGGTTATGGATGAAATCGGCTTCCAAACCCTGTGCGTCACGCCACAAACCCAGTGTGCTGCGCCACTTCAATGCACCACGCCTGTGTAATTTTTACACTGAAGAGTGTGGCCCAATGCACCACGCCAGATGGATGCGCCGTGCCAACGACCCAATGCGCCGCGCCCCTGAAATTTGCCAAAGTTGCTGCGATTTTGCTCTTTGGCTTCAACACGACCTTTCTCTTGTTCACTCTTTCTCCTTTAGATGCAAATGAACTCTTTAAACATAACAAATGGTTTATATACAAAGGATTTTAATTTTTCACTTATAAAAACCCACTTTGTAATGTTTGCCTTTGACTTGCTTTTAAAACTCTGTTTTTGGGCAGTTTGCTTTATTTTTGCCTTTGATGAACTGAATGCTTTGACTTTTTGTTTGCCTTGCAGGTGATGGAGTTGTAGAGGTTTGGCAAGGTGACCAGGGTTTCCATTGAGGTTATTACATATGAAAAAAAATGAAATTACATCAAATTTATACATGAAAACATAAAAAATATGTTTTTCCTCAAAACAGGGTTTTGAGGAAAAATCAATAATTGAGCATGTGATTATGGAAACTATTGTTGTTGAAACTTCATTTGACCTCCTCATGTGTCTTCTGACCGTTATTGATCATTTTGAAGACCTTATTGACGAAGACCTAGACCTAATGAGACCTAAAACCCTAAAAATGACTTTTGCAGATTTAAAGACAAAAATTGACTGCAAATGATCTAGATGAATGAAAATGGGCCAGCACATGAGGGAAAATGAATAATAAGCCACTATCATCAGATGATCCATGACCCTAATGGAATGCAGCTGATTGGGTGAGACACCTAACATGCAACGCAACAAGAGAATTTGATCACTGATGGAGGGATGAAGATACTGACACTAACAACTTCCATGTTCATAATTCAAACTATAGTTAAATTAGGTTGTGCCTTCAATGCCTTTGGCATACTCCTTTGAATATGAGCGTTCAAGTCTTTATGTATATAGTGTATGTGATTCATCGGTCATGTCACAAAGTATATTTTTGAGCTAGTGTTTGTTTACATGCCCTGTATAGTCATACAATCATGATCAAGTCGGAGTAATGCAAACTAAGCCACTGTAAAGAGATCCTAGGCATGAGTGCAGGTCATTTTAGATTGATGACACATATATCGAAGGTTTAGTGATGCTAATTCATTTATGTAAGTCATTGAAGCCACAAACTATTGAAATATAGCATATAAACACAAGGTGCCATAATGAGTCACAAGTCTTCCATACAAATTGAAGACATGGGCTCAATAGATGCAACCTTCCATTTTCTAATGGAGTGATTCATTATGAATATGATACGAGTGAGCCATGGAAGGTGAGTGTAATGTTATTGTGCCACCGTGATTCCACTCTTTTGTCATATATCAGATCCATAGATCGATGCCAAGCAAGGACGTGACCTTTTAAACATACGATCTTTTAAACCACGCAGAGTCACAAAATGGAAGAGGAGCGAGCCATACAATCCTCAAATCATACGAGCTATACCATGTGATCCTCCACACATTGTAATATTGTGTATCATTATTTGAGATACACAAACCATGAACTACAAAAACCTATAGAAAATGCAGCAAGCCTTCATTGCATAGTATATCAATAGTTTATATAAATATCTCGAAACCATCCACAATATAACGAGACCATCACAAGATCATGCTAGGAATGAGACCATGGACATATGAAATGTGAATCATTCACACTAGCTTCTGTTACATGATATCATGGCATTGTATGTAGGTGACTCAATGCCTTTGTAGAGTATAACGAGATCCTCGTTAAGACCATTGAAGATTCCATAAAGTGAGATAGAGGCCATGCCATTCATAAGATATGTGAGATAATGAACACTTGTAAAAAATTATCATCTATAGGTCAAAGAAGTGTTTTCCAAAACAAAACCACATACGCGATAATGCGATCAGGTTATGTATATATGTAGTGATATCAATCCAGAAGCATAGAGTTATCGATCTTAGTCGTGTGAGGTATAGGAGATAAGTGACTTAGTGTGAACCATAGAGTATGTACAGATCTTACTTCAAGCCTTTGTAATGTCATTAATTCCATAATGATCTTATTGTAATGTGAATCCAGGGTTGTAAAAAAATCATGCAAAGATTCATTTATCAAGATCTAAACAGACTTTGTTAAAACCATAAACCAAAAGAATCTCACCTCAAGTCATATGAGAGATACGAGAAAAGTGAATTGAGTGATCTTCAAGCCTCAGAATTCAATCTTTAGCTTTGATGCCATGTTGGAAACCGGGAGGCTTTATAATTTAATTTAAATTTCCTTAACCATAGTAATTGCTTATGAATTTGGTTGGATTCTTATTCAATTTTACTCAGATTATTTCATCAAACAATTTCCATAACATGAACATGAAGATCAAAAAAAAAAAAAAACACAAGATATAGGCTCCAAGTCAAGGCCTCCAAGGGAAAAACCCAGAAAATATCTTCTTATAGAATCATACCAAATGAGATATCCAAGACCCAACCAACCCTCTAGACGCCAAGTCATACCTTCCTTTATGCATAAAAAAATCCATCATCAAGAGACCAACAACAATAGATTAAACAAGACAAAACTTCCATAAATTTTATGCTCAAGAATAAAGACTTCAACCCTCCACTTCATCTCTATTCTCATTGTGATATTTCAGACCAAATCCATAAGTGTGTGTCCAAAATTAACTCCATCTTCCCTCTATTTATATAGTTCATAGGGGGCGTGAATAGACATGTCCACTGGGGCAAGGAAAACTTGATATGTAGGCTGACTTAAAACCTAGAGGGGTTTCTGACCCAAAATTACATATTAAAAAATTATTTCTCTTTCTCTTTTATAATAGGTTCAAATAGGACTTTGACTCAAAACCCTAAAAACATGAAGAACATGCTTGTCTAGAAAAATAATAATAATTTTTCTTTTTCTTTTATTTTTCTTTTTACAAATACATAATGGTACAAATTATGAAGACCCAAACTAGTTACATTCTCCAACATGATGAAGCACCCTAGCATTTCCATCCAGGATAAACCCAAAGTTATGTCACCATCATTGCTCCATGAATATTTAAAAATGAATTGCAATATAAATGTATAATCGCAAATTTTTAGTTGTAAATGAATTATGTCATATATTTTTGTGTTCCAATAGTATAATTTTTAAATTATATTAGAATAAGGAATCACTAACTCGTTAGTGAATTCATGACTAACATAATTAGTTTTTTCAGTGGGGGTAATAGAAATAGTAATATATTTTCCTGCAAGAGTCCCCCTGATTCTAAGTAGCATTGAAGAAGAGCATGTTGAAGTCTAGGAAATCTTCATTTCTCCTAGTATTAGACTCCATTTTGTTTTCTATCAATAATTTATGTCAAATGTGTTAGTTTTTCTTAGAGCTATATTGTTCTTTGCTTTAGATAATTTCATTTCATCATTTACATATTGAATTCACCCCACAGCATCAAAACATCATTAGCAACATATGTAATTATATAGAAAGAAAAATACCATCATCAATGCAGTGGAATATAAAGGAATAATAGAAGAAAATAATTCACACATAGAGACACCAGGATTAGTTGGAGACTAGGGAAAAACCCCACAAGGGAGATAAACTTTTCAAATTCTTGTTCTTATTAGATTGTCATAAAATGTTCAACAAAGAGGGTACAATGATCAAATTCTTCAATCATAATACTATCCAGCAAAACCAACCAAATAATATCCCATAGATGAACCTAACAACACTACTAATTAAAAATCAGTGTTCACAATCTTGTGGTCAATTGTCGACATCTGAAATCCACTGTCATATTTTGCAGTCAACTGTCACCTGAAACCCTAAGTATAGACTACACAGAGAGGTTTTTATGCATGAGGCTATAACCATATAATTCATATAACAACCCTTCGTTTGTGAACCAAAATCCTAATCCACATGTGTGAGCTTCATACCCTGCAATCTCAGACCTTTATGAACCAAACTTCGCAAAAAAAATTCAGATCTGTGTGAGCCAAACCAAAGAAGAGAGAAGAAGAAAAATGCTTGATGATGATCTCCAAATGAGGGTCACTTGACTTGTATTTATAGCCATCCAAGGGTTTCCAATTTCCTTTTAGGGTCGACCTATCCTTTTATGCACATGTGGGTTTTCATAACAAAATATTATTTTTTCCTTAACCAAATTAAATTATTCTAAGGGATAGGAGGGATCTTTCTTGATGAGGAAGATTGTCCAAAGGAGGGTATTTGTCCCTGAGATGCCAAACTAACACTTCCTCTCAGTTAGGGAGAAATTAGCGAGTACAACATATGTCCCATTACAAATATCTCATCAACAAATGTTGTCTTCGCACATCTTTTCTCCTCTCTTCTCATCCCTACTCATCTCTGATCATATTTTCTCATCCCTGCTTATATTTTCTTATCTTTTCTCATATGTTGAACACTCTCTAATCTAAAAGAAGAATTTTTACATTGAAGGATAGCCCAAGCTACCACCGTCTATCCATCAGGGAGCCACTCTACCACCCGAAATCACTACCAGCGGGGAGCCCAATGCTATTGCCTGGGAACCAATGAAAATGAGGAAGGTCCTATGGGACACTCTGACCTCAAGTCTGCGACAATGGGGAAGGTCCTATGGGACACTCTCACCCCAAGTCATATCACATAGGGGAGCATCCGGTTATGACTCTATATCGAGAAATAAGTGATATACAACTTACCAAGCAAGGATCGCAACCATCCCATTGTGCAATCAATGGGCGAGATACCACTTGCTATACAAGGTAAGGATCAAAACCATCCTATTTCCTATTGATATTCCCAACAATGACCCTTAAGAGTCATTTGGTATAACACATGCATCATAATCAAGGATTGGGTGAGATACCTGACTTACCAAAGGTAAGGATCACAGACCCCCAAGCCTCCTCCACCTATTTTTGAGATGGGGACAAACAATCCCAGCAAGTCTGACTTGTGGGTATGATTCCAACTGGGGTATACTTTTCTAGCCCAAGATAGTGGGAGTGACATGACTTATCAGAGCAGAAAAAGATCATGCACACCCTATTGGCGACAATAGGGGAGATACTCGGCCTACTACAAGAGTAGGGATCACACACACCTATTTTCTATAGATCCCTCAACCTCAGGAGATCTACGACTCAATCCCTCACCCTGGGAGCTTAGGAAGGGGGGAAGAGCTAGCTCAGTGTCCTAGATTATCCTGGACCCTTACCCAAGAGGGTCACATCCATCAATCCATGTTTCTCTCTAAAGATAAGAAACATATCAACGTGCTCATATCTAGTACTAGCTCAAACAATTCACTGAAGAGTTCAACCATATAGTTTTATGTAGTTCTTTCGAGGAAGTCAATATCAAATATTATGTTAGAGAAAATACATGTCATAAAAGGATACCTTATTCATATTTCCTCTCATGGAGGCAGCAACCACAAGCCTATGCTTGTCTCATACAACAACATTCTCTCAATCTATGAAGATGTCTCTATACAAACTATATACGAGATTCTCTACCAATCAGATCCCAGTCTTGTTGTCACAATATATCAATGTCATTTCCAAAGGTTGCTCAAAAACTCTTTAAAGAGCTTCCTTAACCAAACTGTCTTGTAGATATCCATTATGGCAATAGTATACTCAACCTCGGCCATTCTTAAAGATACAAACTTCTATTTCCTACTCATCCAAGATGTCATGGAAAATCCCAAGATAAAGAAACACCCATATGTGCTATTATTATTAATAATTTTTATATCCCATACAACATCAGTGCATACATGCAATCGTGCATCTCTTGTAGTATATCTTAGAAGAAGATTGATCGTCCCATGTAGATTATTTCAAAATGTGCTTGGTAACAACCCAATTTGTATGAAGCGGCTCAGAGATGAAATGGTGTGAGGTGTTCACTACAAAGTATATATCCAGGTGGACTTCCACAAGGAACACCAATGTCTTAATCAACTATTGGTACTTAGATCCAACTACATCTCTGCATAATTTCTTAAAATTCAATTCCATTAGGGTGTCTAAGGATTTTCATTCCCACTTTCCAAATCCCTCTAATAGATTCACGACATATTTTCCTTTTCCAAACTTCTAATACCAGAAATTATTGCATCATGCCAAGGTCCTTCATCTCAAACTCGAAGTCCAAACCCCTCTTACTTTGATCATCAGAGGCTCATTACTAGTCAAGAATAGATTGTCAACATATAAAATCAAAATAAAAGGCATACCTTGGACCACTTCAAGTAGAGCTTTAGATCGGCAAGGGCTTCCAAGATTCACCTAGTAGTTGTCAATGCAGACATACCTAGCTTGGGGAGCTTGCTTAAAACCATACAATGCTTTATGCAAACATGAAATTGATCAAACCAATATGCCCAGCTTCAAACAAATCAATATCGTGTAATCAAATCACCCAAGTCTTCTTATCAAGCCTTAATTTCAAAACCAAGGTAATATCAAAGCCATAAAAATATCACTATCAAACTCTTCAATCCAAGTACCATGTAGAGTTCACACTCAAGTACTAGGTTACAACCTTATATATTGTTATGTCAACAACTTTCATTTACCAGGAAATATCAAACCAAAATTTATCAAGCCATCCACATGATCATAATATGAATAATTTCTATCACTAAATTCACAAGTCATATAAGTTTATGTCATCCATTTATTGTGAGATTTCTATAATAAAAATCATTGCATACAAAGGATCAAACCTTTATTGTCATACTAGTTCCAATGATCAAATCAAGAAAAATAACATATTGATATGCATGCTACAGGAACCTGCAAACAAAAAATGAGTCAACACATTCAAATTTTCTGAAACAATCAAATATTATGTATATCTCATTGTTCCTTAACACTTTTGTCCATTTCTTTAGATTTTTCATACTTCTGGTGCGCTCCTGGTCGCATGCATAAGATTTTATGTTAGGCCCCTACACTAGTAGTATAGAGGCCCTATACTACTAGTGTAGGGGCCTAACATTTTAGTTTTTGTATTCTACAGACTCACCACACCCATAAGCCTTCTTTAGTGTAGCCACACCTTTAATCCTTTCTCCCAATAGATGGGGCTTGGAGTAATGGAAAACCTCTCTGCTCAGACTAGAACTTGTAAAAACTAACAACATTAGATGATCATTTATTCACGCCCAGAAACCTTGCTTCGATAATCAAGAGTCTTCTATTCATTTACTGCAAATAATAATAGGTGTTGGTATTGTTGAAATATGTAACTAGGTTCGGTCTTCATAATGACATATGTAGTGTTGATTTTATGTATTCAATGAAAAGGAGAAAAAATAAATTTATTTATTATTGTGTTTGAGGCATGGATTTCATGCTCAAGGGAAAAAAATTTAGGTCAATCTCCCATTGAGAGATTCTAGGATTTGTCATTGAGTCTATAAAGTCTGTTGAAGAATCTAGGGCATGGATTTAACGAGATTATTCTTAGCATGATAACTATTTGTGAGATATTTAACATTTATCTTATTAGCATATTCTTTAATGTTAGCATGTCTTCCTTAATTCATCAAATAGCTACCATAACAAAGAGACAAAAACACAAAATGTTGTCTTTCTGCCAAGGCCAAAACCTCTCCCTCTTGGAGAGGAAAATACACACAAAATTCTTCTTATAGAGATTCTAATTGACGAATACCAAGACCATGACCCTTGACTTACTGAGCCACTCCAGTACCAAGACACCAATCCTCTTATTTGTCATTCAATGAGATAATCATCACTACACTACTAAGATCTTCATTACTGTTGCCATCACTGAGAACATCACTATTGCATCTTCATAGAGATCTTCACCATATCAACAAGGTCATCATACCATTCTTCATCATGACCTTGGTTCATGTAATGCTATGAGATCTTCATCATGATTTAGTCTTCGATATGATTATGGTCAAGACTATTATGCCAAGAACATGACTGTGTTAGGTATGCTGATAGACTATTATGTCAAGACAATATGTATGTTGAGACAGTGTGTGTCATTGTGAGGACTATTCATAAGGTATACCGAGATCATTACTATATGCTGAGATAACGACTGGAGACCTTCTTTATTGCACCTGAGACTGTATCTTTGTGGCATCTATCCAAAATTGTCTCATTTTTTTCCATCTGAACTGCAAGGATCTCAGACCTGTACCCATCATGTAACCATCCAAAAGTCAAGTTTTGTAATTTGCCAATTTTTTCTTCTCTGCTGACCAGATCCTTTCTCCATTGATTTTCTAGCGCTTTTGCCTTCAGGAGCTTTCCTGGGGAGCAATCGGAGATCAAGTTAGCTCCATATAAGCTGTCATTTACCAACTCGATCACACTGTTCATTGTAGCCCTAGCTTTGGAAGTAGCTCTTTCAACCTTTCTTAACTGTGATTGCCACTCTGAAAACAAGACTTCTTTGTTTGATTCTTGGATTTTTGGTACATTAGCAACCATGCCTTCTTGTGTACTTTGCCAAGAGAGAAATATTGTGACCTTATCATCTGCGTTTTCAAATTCCAACCTGGTGTCAACTGCCTGTTCAATGAGTGATGTAGTGATGATGCACAATGGGTCAACCAATGATATTTTATGGCAAAGGATATTCAGTTTCTGAGATAAGGTTTTAGTCACTTCCAGCACTTCTTTCTTGAATTCATCGATGCTCAGATAACCTTTGAATTTCTCTACCGGTAATTGCAGTTGTGCGATTCGTTCTTCTTTGGCCTTCTTTTCCTGCTGAAGTGTCACTTGAAGCTTGTTGAGTTCCTGAGACAACTTTTGTTGATTCTGGAGAGCCTGCTGATCAATCTTTTGTTTCTCCATATTTAATTGTTCTTTCAGTTGCCCATTCTATTGTTTTTTCTCTGCTAGCTGTTGCTCAAGCTGACCGATCTTTTGTCGTTCCACTGTCATTTGCACTTCAAGTTGGGTGATCCTTATATCCTTTTCTTTGATCTGTTGGCTAACTTCGGAGGCCTTGTCCATTGTAGCAGCTGTATAGGCACCTGCATATTGAGATAATTTAGTTAAATCCTCAGAAGGATTAACTTCTGAGTCTTTCCATACCACATTCATAAGTTTAGCTTGAGGAGTTGAGAATGGTCCTTGGTCAATTTTCCTCTTTTCCCTCTGTCTTTTGACCACAATCCTATGCTTTGGACTGTAAAATACATCCAGGGGTGGTATTTCCTCAACCTTCAATACAATCTCTTCAGAAGGATTCTCTGGAATTATTTCAATATCATGTTGAGTGTTAATTGTGCCAACTGCCCCTTCAATTGTAATACTAGTAGAAATAGGCTCCTATGTTACGAGAGATTTTGGTATACTGATGTTTTGGGAGTCATTCTGGTTCTTGATCTGCTGATCGAATTGCTGCCATTCCTTGATTAAGCTGGCTTCAATATGCACATTGGTATCTAGGAGCTTGTTGTTATTTTCCTTTGTCTTGTCCTTTTTAGGAATCTCCTCAGTAGTTTGTTCTTCATTGTGGCTTTCTTGTTGCACCATAAGGGTAGTGTTCAATAAATCCAAAGGTAGTGTTTGTAACCTCTATGTTCTGAACTGCATAAACTTATCTATCTCCCTTGCTCCTAATTTGATCCCTGCTAGATTTTTTACCTATGAGAATGACTCAACTGAAGTGAACAAGTCATCATAGTCATCTTTCTCATGTTCAAATTTGGCAAGTTTCACTTGAATGGTAAAGTTGTAAGCCACTTTGTTTGGGTCATACTATCTCTTAGGGATGACTGCTAACTTCAGAATTCTTATCCTATTTGTTTCTTTCTCGGCATGTTCTAAATCATGCAATGAGTAAGTACCACAACGGAGGGGAAATGTAGGCCACATTTGTTTCTTGGACTCTTTGAGGTTCCTAGACATTCCTTGTTCCGTTATCTAGTAAGCTATTTCTCTTGCCAATAGCTTATCAAGAATGTATAATGGGAGAACATGTGGATCTGTGAGGCTGCCAAAAATTCTGACATAAGGGAACTTTTCTTTAACGAACCAACTGCCGATTGATGTTAGGTCAATGCTAGCCTCATCGGATAACCGAGGAGCAGGTCTGTTGAATATGGCCTAATGGATGGGTAAAACAAAACCATGGAAAATTCTATATATATGATCTTTATAATGGGCCTTCCACAAATATTTATGATAAATGTGAATAGGAGTTGGGTCTTGAGGAGTCCATTTCCAACCTAGAATGGGGAAGTCAGAATTGAAACAGATGGTATCCATAATGTAGTGCTCATATAGAATGGGGGTAATATTCAGGTAGTTACATACCTATTTCTTCTATAATCGAGGATTTGGATGGCCATTTTATCTAACAAAATGGTTGCCCAATCCATGACAAAAGAGTTAATTGCTGCTTCCATTAAAGGCACCATTTCTATGGAAAATCTAGCTGCATCAAAGGCTCCAAAGTGTCTACATATCATAGCACCAGCATATCAATAGGGAGATGCTAAGGATTACATACCAGAAGATTCATGCTTATGCTTGTTTGGGAAATGTCTCCATTGCTTGATAGGGTCTGATTCTACATCGTTCTCCTTGGTGAAAGCTTCTAAAAATGCCTTGTTGTAATGTTTCTAGGGGTCCAGCAAATGATACATCTTCTTGACATCTTCTAGCTTGAATGTCCCGAACATCCTTCCATTGGCTGTAAAGAATGATTTTTCAATTATGTTGATACTCTCTATTACCCATCTCACCAGGTCATTGTATGGTAACACTTTCGCACGGGATGTTATTTTGTGGAGGAAGGAGCTGGCTAAATCCCTAAGAGTATTTTTTTATTTATCACTTGAATCAACTGTTCCTATTTCTTCTTCAATTATGGTTGGCTCCTCAGCTTCGAGTAGATTATATATGCCCTCCCATGAAGTCTTGCCAAGGCCTGAGCAGGTAGTATTAGCTATCAGTACCAACTTTGTTGGTTCATCTTTCGCTATGATAGAGACCTTTGCTTTCCAAGATTTCTTAGACATTTTTCTGGACTGATGATTTCAGATTCGCTCTGCAAAATGAAACAAATGGACGTAACAGTGGAAAAAACTTGTTAAATGCTAATACACAGTGCACAAGACTAACAACAATTAAGCGTAATAGATGCTACGGATCTATGATATATTAAGCCACCACGGATGAAATCCTTGAAGGATTCAACCATAACTGCTTTTTAATGATTTCCCCGTAACTTCCAACGTGAAACTTTAATGCCATGATGGTATGTCGCATCGCAAATTTATAACGGTCCTTTTTAGAATGGGTATCGTGACTTTTTCGATCGGCGATTAGCGATAATCGCATATTGTAGATCGGGAGTTACAAGTGTCATGCTTAAATGGTTCCTCTGCATGGTTGCGATTGCAATCAGTGGTGAGCTGGCATGGGGAGGCGGCATGCTTTAAAATTGATAAATCGCTTAAATTTTCTTTATAATTGACTTATAACTTTAAACCGCACATGTTCACAATACTTCATATTTTACCTTTATCGAAAGCGCGCTATACGATAATGAAATCACATCGGAAGATTTCAAAGGAGTTTTTTGGGATGTGTCTTATGATTTTAGCGATGCACGATTATGATCGGCTTATCGCATTGGAGGTTTTCCATGGAACACTCGGGACGTTTTCTTAACGAGTAGTGATATGTGATTTCCAATAGAGTTATCGCATCGACAAATCTTAATGGAACACTTTAAGTCCACCGTTGAGATAAAGGATGTGCATGATGCGACAATTTGTTTTTATAATTATTTCCTTTGATAAATATTTTTACGATAAGATTTTATTATGACTCAAATTAGATCAGATTTTCTTAAAAGGACTTACATGGGTTCAAAAGTTTTGCAAATTGCGATTGCGATTTAACCTACCCTAAAAGAAAAATTTTATATGACCTATTATAAAAATTTATTTTCAAATGCTTTATTGATTTTATTTATATTCTAAAGGGGACCCATTTCTTATTAAAATCTTTTATGAAAAATTTTGAAATGGGGAGGGTTGTTGTATAGCACAACAATTGGCGATTCACTAGGAGAAACAGTTATCTATGAAAAATAATGCAATATCTAAAACTTTCTTATTTTGGAAACAATTGAGGATAAAGAAAACCATCTAAGAATAGGTAAACAAAAATTAACTTTGAATAAAATAACATTTTTTTGCAATTTCTTTTACAATCCCTTAAAAAAAAAAAAAAATTGGTTTCTTCAAGCTTTGATTGGTTGATAAACATAACGTAGGGGGCTCCTCTAGCTTAGCTTTTAAATTTACTCTTTTGTCATAGATAATGCCTCTGCTACCAGCAAACATCTATAGTCTCGACAGAGTTAGCTTTTGACCATCAGTCATTCATTGTCCCATCCATCTAAGGTTATAGCTTTTGAAAGATAAATCCATAAAGATATGTTTACATATATATTTTTTGATTTTATATTCTTTTAATTTTTAAAGATAAAAAACCATTGCCCTGGTTTGGGAGCCAACTTATAACAATGCCATTCACTGGTTGAAATTGAACTGAACAAGCTAGCTCATGATGAGACCCCTTGTCTTATGATTATAAGCCATTACTCTGTTTTGATATGCAGTATTGGTAATGTCAGTTTAATTAGTTCCCTATGATCATGGTAAGCAAGCTCATCATAAGACCTCTTATCTTTTATATCAGACATATTTTAGAATTACACTCTAAAAAAATCACAAACTTAGTGGATGGGGTGAATGACTTTCTCCTTAAGAGTTTATGGATGACAATTTTTTAGAGTTATGGATGCTAAGTTTGGAAAAGTCTTTACTTTTTACAAATAACCTCTCTTAACTTTATAAAACTTAGAATGATTTACAGTATTTTCAAGGTTTTGAAAGATTTTACAAACTTTAAAGAGGTTCTCAGAGTTTCATGTTTTATTCAACTTTCCAAAACTGTAATCATTTCCTTAAAAGTTTCCGCCTATTGAAAGCAAGTATTCACAATATTCTCTCAAAGAGCTTTTCAATAGTAAAAGGCCAATGGAAGACTATTTACAACATTATTTTCTAAAACAAACAAACTTGCATAAAGAATATATACAGGTAAGAAGGGGTTACCTCCTTAAGAAAAGAATTTCTTTAAGATAAGCTCATTCACAAGAAGAGAATCTCGCTTTCTTGATAAATCTTGCAGTATGAATGTTGATGAGCCTATCTTTTCAATGATTTGAAATGGTCCAAGCCACATTTTTTGAAATTTGGTATGTTTACCTTTGTCTTCATGTGCTTTGTCCCATTTCAACATGAGATCACCAATTTGTAATGTTTTTGAGCCAGTAGAACTTGCATCAAAAGAAGATTTAATGACTTGTTGATGTTTAGCATGAGTGATTTTGGCCTTTTCTCTTTCTTCCTCCAATTTGAGGATTTGGTCAAATCTTAATTTAATAGAGGAAGAAGGATTTTCTTCAATAAGTTGTACTAGGGCTAGAGATGGGAGTGCTAAGTTTGAAGGTATTACAGCCTCTTTCCCATATACTAAGTTAAAAGAAGAAGTACCTATTGAGGCCTTCTGAGTTATGTGATCTGCCCATAATGCAAATATTAAAGATTTATGCCAATTCTTTTGATTTTGATGAACAATTCTTTTAATAATCTTAATGCGATTCTTATTAGTTGATTCTGCCAAACCATTACCTTGAGGATAGTAATTTGAAGAATATTTTAACTTAAAACCTCTCTTAAGATCAAATTCAACTATACTACTCCCAGAAAAATAAGATGCATTATCAAAAATAAGGGCATTAGGTACACCAAACCTGGTAATGATGAATTGATCAATGATTGCATCAGAATTGGCTACCTTTAATGGAATTGCTTCTGCCCACCTTGTGAAGTAGTCCATGGCTGTAAGGATGTATCTTTGTTGCTTGGAAGAATGTGGAATAATCTCTCCTATGATATCAAGCCCCCACTATTCAAATGGTTGCTCAATGTTTACTGGTTGTAAAGGAAAGGCTGGTTTCCTTTGTCTCCCACTAGCAGTTTGGCATATCTTGCATTTATTGACATAATCATGGGCATATTTAAATAAAGTGGGCCAATAATATCCAGCATGTATTATCTCGTGAGCTATAGTATCTCCTCCAAAATTTCCACCTGCTAGACCATCATGTAATTCCTATAAAACCTTTTGTGCATCATTTTTTTCAAGGCATCTTAATAAACTTGAATCATAATTTCTTCTAAATAACACATCATCAATGATTTCGAAGTGTTTTTCTTTCAATCTTAAAGCACATTTGTTTTTGTAACTGAAATTAGGGGGAGCATATCTATTTTTTAAATAAAAGATCAGATCACCATACTGAGATTCAAAATTTATGATACTTATCTCATTCACTTGAAGAGTATTATCTGAATCTTCATTTTCTGGAATATCAGAAGCTCCTGCTAATAACTTGCAAAAACCTTGCCCTCTAACAATTTTCATTGGTTTAATATCAATATCATACTCTTGTAAGGCTATTACCTAGTTATCTCTTTTCTCTCCTACTTCCCTTTGAATTAGCAATTGCCTCACTGCAGAGAATGGGACTATTACTTTTGTGTGTGTTTTTAGGAGAAATTGTCTAAAGTGTTTGATAGATTTAAACACAGCAAAAGCTTGTGTTTCTACTTCAGAATAGTTGAGTTCAGGACCCTGCAAATTGTAACTAAAGAAGGATATAGGTGCTTCTACTTGATCATTGATTTGTGTTAAAACAGCAGCATAATATGTTTTGGTGGCTAAAGTATACAAAATAAAAGGATTAGAAAAATTGGGAGTATTCAATGCAGGAGCATTAATGATTGCCTATTTGATTGAGTCAAAGGATTCTTTTTCGTTATGTCCCTATTTGAAAACTAAATTTTTCTTAATCATAGTTTGTAAAGGCAAGACAATATGAGAAAAATCAGGAACAAATCTTTTTACAAAATTTATCTGTCACAAAAATGATTGCATGGATTTCTTTTTATGTGGTAAAGAAATATCAAAAATCTCTTTTATCCTGTCAGATCAATATATATGCCATCTTTCGATACAATAAACCCTAAGAGTTTGCCTTCATTAAGAGCAAAGAATGATTTCTTGGGATTTAGAGAAATCCCATACCTTCTACATCGTTCAAAGATCTGTTTCAAATCATGTAAATGATTGGCCCTTTTCTTGGAAAAGACAGTTATGTCATCTCAATAAACAACAACTGACATATTGATCAAACCTTTGAAGGCTATATCCATGGCTCGTTAGAATGTAGCTCCAGCATTTATCAAACCAAAAGGCATTTTTTGATAAGCATATGTTCCCCATTTAGTTCTAAATGTAGTTTTTAGTCTATCATCTGGATGCGCCAGTATTTGATTGTATCCTAAAAAACCATCAAGAAAGGACATTAACTCTAAACCAGTTGTTGATTGAAGTATCTATTCCATTGTTGGTAATGGGAATTTATCCTTTTGACATGCCTTATTGAGATTTCTAAAATCAATGCAAATCCTAATATCACCATTCTTTTTCCTTACATGTACTAAGTTTGAAACCCATTTAGAATGTCTGACCGGGAGAATTATTTTAGCTTTCAAAAGTTTATTCAACTTTGCTTTGATTTGACTTTCTAGATTTGGGTGAATTTTCCTTAACTTTTGTTGTATAGGTTTCTCATCAGAAATCATTGGAATTGTGTGTTGAATGATAGAAGTATCATAAGTTCTCAGATCTTCGTAATTCCAAGCAAAAACATTTTTGTATTTGTTTAATAATCTGATGAAAGAAAATCTTTCTTCTGATGTGAGTTCAAGTCCTAGATTGACATTTTGTGGTTTGGCCTCAGTGCCAAGATTTACTAATTCAAACCTTAAAGTAGAGCTTTGAAGTTTTGCATTAGTGACCTTTTTGAATATATCTTTGATATCATAGAGATCTTCTAGCTTGACCACAGATTTAGGAATAGAATTCTCATTTGTTCTTTGTTTTAGTTGAAGATCATGATCACTTTCATCAATGATTTGATTCTCATAAGATTTTTTAGAATTCAAGAAATTTAAGATGTCTTCATCGTGATTAAATACCCGCCAATTGGTGACATTGTCTGGGACAGATGGCCGAAAAATTAATTCAATTGAAAACCTATATGGACTATAATCCTCGGATGGAAGGAGCTTAGAAGAAACATTAGCCAATAAATCAGTTGTTGCATTCTGAGATCTAGAAATAGGAGAAATGTTAAAAGCCAGAAAATGAGTTATGAGATCTTGAACAAGGGATTGATAATGTTTGAGATGACCTGAGAGACAATGAATGGTGTTCTTTATTTGTTTGACGACAATTTTAGACTCACCAAATACTTTCAAATATTGAATATTCAGGCCTATTGCTTTATAGTGCCCTTGCATCAATGCCTCATATTCTGCAGTGTTATTGGTACACTCAAATTCTAGTCTGCATGATAGCATAGTTTTTTCCCCTTCTGGACTAACTAAAATACACCCTGCTCCTGCACCGTCATTGGATTTTGATCCATCAAAATATAAAGACCAAAATAAATGCTTATCTACAGATTTATTTACAAGTTCATTAGCAATACTAACACATCTTGAGGTATCAGTATGAGAGAAATTTTCAATTTGTGATGCGAAACTATTAACAGGAAAAGGCGATTGTTGAGCATTAAAATTTCCAAAAAATGACTCAGCTGAGTAATTTCTGAGAATATTGTTATTGAAAGCTACAGGTTGGTTTTCTTGTTCAAACTCCATTACTGTATGAGTCATGTGTTTTTCCCAATCTATTTTGATTTGATTTGGTTTTCCTTTATAGGGAAGCCACATGTGAGACCAATCAGTGGAAATGTAACCGTAGAATTTCTCAGACCAATCCCTGCTTAGAATTAAACCATAAAATTCACGGATGTCGGCAATCAATATATCAATTCTTTGAATTACTCTAGGATCAACTGATAACCTAATAGTAACTGAATTAATCTCTCCTAAAACTTTCACTTTAGTCCAATCTAATGAATAATATGAACTGCAGATTTCTGGGGCTCAATGTTTAATTTGGAGCAAACTGATGCTGGCATTATGTTTGATGAAGCCCTTCAATCTATCAGGCAGTTATGCAGATTTCTATTATAGATCTCATAAGTGAAGAGAAAATGAGGAGTATGAGAATTAGACCTATCTCCGATCAAAACAGCATCAGTAGCATCTACCTTATCCGATGGTGGTTTACCTGATCCTTTAGCCACCTTGGATAATACACCGGTTGGAAGAGGAGAAGAATATATTGCATTTAACTCTTTAAGTAACAATTTCTGGTGATTTTTTAGCTTGCTAAGTTCATGTAAAGAAATATTTGCTCGAGTCTTATTCATGTCTTCCACAATGTTGTAATCCATAGAGTCAGAAACTACTAACGTTTTAGGCGACGAGGGAGGATTAGAGGATGATAGTTGATTTTGGGTAGGCACTACTGGAGTTTTCTTCATGGGAGCTTTGTATTTAGTAGCAGGGCTTGAATTTTTCTTCTTTGGATTTGTTTGAATAGGCTCTACTACATTTTTACTTCTGGTATTTACTGGGAGAGCTTCTTGTTCACTTTCATTATCAAAGTTGGGCAAGATAAAGTCCCACATTCCATGACATTGAACTGCTTCATCTTCTTCCATTTCCTTTGATTGTAAAACTGTGTCTTCATCTTCATTGTCCTCTAGATCTGATTTTGCATTAGATCTAGCATTAGGTGCTTTAGGGTCAGTTGATTGATTTCTTTGAAAGTTTCTAAATGGTTTTTTGGTAGAAGTTTCAGCTACCTACTTTTTTATTTCCACCATTTCATTGGATATTGTTTTCAGAACCTTTTGTAAACCTTCCATGTCATATGGGTCTCTAATTGCTTTCTTTTTTGAATCATCTTTGAAAGTAACCTTTTTGGATTTTCTTTCTTCAAGAGCATTTTTCTTTTCCAAAGCAATGATATGTTTTTCAACAATGATCGCTTCCCTCATATTTTCTGCTAATGTGGGTTTGGCAGCCCTATCAATGAAGATCGCTATGTTTGAAGGCAAGACAGAGATATACCATTCGCTTCGGACTTCTTCACTAGGCTTGGATGTTGCAGGAATTTTATTCAACAGTTTATTTGTTATGAAACCAGCTCAAGAAAAGATAGAAAAGATAGATCAACGCCTTAGAATTCAGCCTCTTCGAGGGGGAAACCTCCTTTACATTACATAAATGAACAATTCTTGGATGATACAAATGAAAAGACCTCCTTTCTATATATAGGAGTCTAAGGGGTCATAACATAATCAGAGCCGACATAACAATAATAATGTAAGGGCACAATAATAACAATAATGGGCTTCTATGGGGCACAATAGTAACAATATGGGCACTACATGGGTACATCAATATAATAAGTGGGTTGTACTAATAACAATAAGGGGTTACACTAGTAGTATAGGGGCCTAACATTATTAAATTGGGAGTTGAAGTCTTTGATGGGTTCCTTTAATTCAGATTTCAGATTGGAGGGATCATTAATCAAAGTCATTGTGGACCTATTGTCTCCAAACTTAGTTAAAAATTGCTCCTGAAAAGCATCCCAGCTATTGATGGATCCTGGTGGTAATGAAAAATACCACGATCCAGCTGCCCCTTGTAGAGTGTATGGAAATAGCCTAACAACAATGTCTTCCTCTATTGCCCCATTCAATTTTATGGACAACATGAAATTGTTTATATGTTCTTCTACTAATATGCCAATGTCCGAATTAAATTTTGGTAACCATTTTTCAGGATGAGCTAGTAATTGACTCAAGGGTGCAGGCATAGTGACAGCTCCTGGATTGGTCCATGGCCTTGGTTGAGGTTGTGCCATTGTTGAGCTAACAGTAGAAGAAGGTGAGGAGGCAGTTGAAAGTGATTGGGTAGAGGATGTTGGAGTACCTGTACCCTTATGGACTATGATTTGGAGTTGTGAAATAGATGGATGACTTTGCAATGGTTTAGATGGAATGGATGATGATGAGGAAAGAGTCTCACTGTCAGACTCTACAGGTGTCTTCCTAGCTCTTTTTTGACTTGGCAGAGGAAATTTAGTTAGTGGAATATCAAGCTTTTCACTCTATGCTCTAGTAAGAGGTTGAGATGGAATGTATTGCGAAGTCACACTACCTTTGGGATAACTCAGACTGTTCTTGTCATATCGAAAACCCTTGGAGTTTATGAATTAAGGACTGTACTTCAGGGGTTCAAGAGAAGAATTGTCAGGTTTGTTTAAGGTTTCAGCAATGAGTGTTGTATTTTCCTTTTCAACTTCTCGCTTAAAGATAGGAGATTTAGAATGCGAAAGAGAAGTTGGAGGAGATGGTGAGGGAGTTTTACTCTTAGAATGGCCTATTGATTTAGATTTGCTTGCCATTCACAGTTCAGGCCCTCCTTCTAGTGCCAAAAATGTTGATGCCTCTAAAATACTAGCACCAACATTGGGGATAACCACCCAGTCCGAACCTTAGTACAACTCCTTTTCCGTTTGGTGTGGTGGCTCCGACTGGATATTAAGGGACCAGTTTCCCATATAATGAATGGTTTGATGGATGATTGTTTTATAAGGTATAATAAAGATTATAACTGCTTTAACCTATAACTCAAAAATATACAAATATACTTATCTAACCCAAGTAATGTATTAATAATGAGATTTCTGATTATTTCTAACAGACAAATGATCATATATAGTAATTACTGATCAATAGAAAGATGCATTCATAGATAATGATTACTTTGTTTAAGAAATTAAACAAAGTAATTATAAATAAAACATATCGCATTCATAACAATGTATATCGTTGACATATATCTTTAAAGTACAACAATTCTAAATCTTCATAAATTACATGATAAAGAATTATTTGAAGAGCATACATACATCAACAATAGCAACTTTTAAAAGGAATGCTTCATCACATAAGGAAACAAGACAAAATAACAGTGATAGAAATACCGCATGCATTTGAGTCTTTCCAATGCAAATAACACTCCGATTCCACTTTCTTATTTGAGATAACTTTCAGGAGATACAAAAGTGCAGGTCTTGAAAAAGTTTCTTCACAAAAAAGTAGAACCTTGAGCCACTACAAATAAAAATATATTCAGAAGTACAAAAGTGTAACTTCTCAAGTCAACTTTTATGCAAATTGAGGACCCCTTCTTCAAAGACATGAAAGGGTTTAAATAATAAAATAAAAACTAACTGTTAATAAAAATCGCTTTGAGCCGTTAAAATTGCAAACATGAAAATCTGGGATTTGATTTATGAAAATAACAATGTGATAGCCTTTGAACTGATTCATTGTATCTACTCCTTCTCTTGCACTTGCAGCTGACAAATTGAGAGCATTTCATGAATTTCCAGAGGATGACTCAGCCTAGAATGTAGTTGACTGGTGCATGTTGTATCTGACAGCTTGCGAACCATGTGATTGACAGTGTCGACAAGGCATTTGGTGGCCATCTGCTAGCTGTGCGACTTGACTAGGAAGAACCAAAATGCATCCCAAGTCAAGTTTTGTAATTTTCCGATTTATTCTTCTCTGCTAACCAGATCCTTTCTCCATTGATTTTCTAATGCTTTTGCCTTCGAGAGCTTTCTTGGGGAGCAATCGAAGATCAAGTTAGCTCCATATAAGCTATCATTTACCAACTCAATCACACTATTTATTGTAGCCCTGGCTCTGGAAGTAGCTCTTTCGGCCTTTATTAACTATGATTTCCACTCTGAAAATAAGACTTCTTTGTGTGATTCTTGGATTTTTGGTAGATTAGCAGCCATGCCTTCTTGTGTACTTTGCCAAGAGAGAAATCTTGTGACCTTATAATCTACATTTTCAAATTCCAACCTAGTGTCAACTGCCTGTTAAATGAGTGATGTAGTGATGATGCACAATGGGTCAACCAATGATATTTTATGGCAAAGGATATTCAGTTTCTGAGATAAGGTTTTAGTCACTTCCAGCGCTTCTTTCTTTAATTCATCGATGCTTGGATAACCTTTGAATTTTTCTACCTGTAATTGCAGTTGTGCAATTTGTTCTTCTTTGGCCTTCTTTTCCTGTTGAAGTGTCACTTGAAGCTTGTTGATTTCTTGAGACAACTTTTGTTGTTTCTGGAGAGCCTACTGATCAATCTTTTGTTTCTCCAGATTTAACTATTCTTTCAATTGCTCATTCTTCTGTTTTTGCTCCACTAGCTGTTGCTCAAGCTGACTGATCTTTTGTTGTTCCACTGTTGTTCGCTCTTCAAGTTGGGTGATCCTTAGATCCTTTTCTTTGATTAGTTGGCTAACTTCGGAGGCCTTTTCCATTGTAGCGGTTGTATAGGCACCTGCATATTGAGATAATTTAGTTAAATCCTCAGAAGGATTAACTTCTGAGTCTTTCCATACCACATTCATAAGTTCAACTTGAGGAGTTGAGAATGGTCCCTGGTCAATTTTCCTCTTTTTCCTTTGTCTTTTGACCACAGCCCTATGCTTTGGACTGTAAAATACATCCAGGGGTGGTATTTCCTCAACCTTCAATACAATCTCTTCGGAAGGATTCTCTGGAATTATTTCAATATCATGTTGAGTGTTAACTGTGCCAACTGCCCCTTCAATTGTAATACTAGTAGCAATAGGCTCCTATGTTACAGGTGATTTTGGTATACTGATGTTTTGGGAGTCATTCTAGTTCTTGATCTGTTGATCGAATTGCTCCCATTCCTTGATTAAGTTTGCATCAATATGAACATTGGTATCTAGGAGCTCGCTGGTCTTTTCCTTTGTCTTGTCCTTTTCAGGAATCTCCTCAGTAGTGTGTTCTTCACTGTGGCTTTCTTGCTGCACCATAGGGGTAGTGTTCAATAAATCCAAAGGTAGTGTTTGTAACCTCTGTGTCCTGAACTGCATAAACTTATCTATCTCCCCTGCTCCCAATTTGATCCCTGCTAGATGTTTTACTTGTGAGAACGACTCAACTGAAGCGAACAAGTCATCATAGTCATCTTTCTCATGTTCAAATTTGGCAAGTTTCACTTGACTGGTAAAGTTGTAAGCCACTTTGTTTAGGTCATACTGTCTCTTAGGGATGACTACTAACTTCAGAATTTTTATCTAATTTTTTTCTTTCTTGGCATGTTTGAAATCATGCAATGAGTAAGTACAGTAGTGGAGGGGAAATGTAGGCCACATTTGTTTCTTGGACTCTTTGAGGGTCCTGGACATTTCTTATTCTGTTATTTGGTAAGCTATTTCTCTGGCCAATAGCTTATCAGGAATGTATAATGGGAGAACATGTGGATCTGTGAGGCTGCCAAAAAGTTTGACATAGGTGAATGTTTCTTCACTGAACCAACTGTCGGTTGGTGTTAGGTCAATGTTGGCCTCATCGGATAACCGAGGAGAAGGTCTGTTGAATATGGCCTGATGGACGCGTAAAAATAAACCATGGCAAATTCTATATATATGATCTTTATAATGGGCCTTCCACAAATATTTATGATAAATGTGAATAGGAGTTGGGTCTTGAGGAGTCCATTTCCAACCTAGAATGGGGAAGTCAGAATTGAAACAGATGGTATCCATAATGTAAGCACTCATATAGAATGGAGGTATTATTCGGGTAGTTACATACCTATTTCTTCTATAATCGAGGATTTTGTTGGCCATTTTATTTGAAAAAATGGTTGCCCAATCCATGACAAAAGAGTTAATTGTTGCTTCCACTAAAGGCACCATTTCTATGGAAAATCTAGCTGAATCAGAGGCTCCAAAGAGTCTACATATCATAGCACCAATATAGCAATAGGGAGATGCTAAGGAGTCCACAGAGTACATACCAGAAGATTCATGCTTATGCTTGTTTGGGAAATGTCTCCATTTCTTGATAGGGTCTGATTCTACATCATTCTCCTTGGCAAAAGCTTCTAAAAATGCCTTGTTGTAATGTTTCTAGGGTTCCGGCAAATGATACATCTTCTTGACATCTTCTGGCTTGAATGTCCCGAACATCCTTCCGTCGACTGTAAAGAATGCTCTGTTGGTTATGTTGATACTCTATATTACCCATCTCACCAGGTCATTGTATGGTAACACTTTCGCACGGGCTGCTATTTTGTTGAGGAAGGAGCTGGCTAAATGCCTAAGAGTATTTTCTGATTTATCACTGGAATCATCCATTCCTATTTCTTTTTTAATTACGGTTGGATCCTTGGCTTCGAGTAGATTATATATGCCCTCCCATGAAGTCTTGCCAAGGCCAGAACAGGTAGTATCATCTATCAGGGCTTCATAGATGCGGATTGGGCAGGGAGTCCATCAGACTGGAAGAGCAATTTTGGAGGAATCTTCAACCTTGGTTTAGCTACAGTTTCCTAGTACAACAGGAATCAGAGATCAGTTTCACTTAGCTCAGCATAGGCTGAATACATGGCTGCTAGTCAGGCTGCATGTGAGGCCATTTGGATGTGGAAGATTCTTTGGTCAAAGGATCGATCCAACTATGATCTACTATGATAATAAAAGTTGTATCAAACTCTATGAGTATCCAATTTTTCATGACAGGTCCAAGCACATTGATATCCGGTATCACCATCTTCGAGACAGTGTGGTCAAGAGGATCATGTTGTTGCTGTATGTTTCGACTGAGGAACAGGATGCAGATATTTTGACTAAGGCATTGTCAAAATGCAAGTTCCAGTTCCACAGAGACAGGATTGGGGTTACTGATAATCCCTTTCTTGTTGAGAGGGAGTGTTAAAAATAGCAACAAGAAATGCTAAAAATAGAAGTGCTAAAATTAGCATTGTTATAAATAGAATTTTGGGAGACCTTCCTATTTTAGTTAGTCCCTGAACTAAAATTGAGAAGTAAAATTCGAATTTGTTCTTAGCAGTTGTTTGATTAATAATTAATTAATTCATCTTGAGTTAATTAGTTGGAGAAAATCAAACATGAAGTCTTTGTGAGGACATACAACAGTTATCCCATTGATTGAGGAATTTATCCCTTAGTTAAAGAGATAAGGATGAGTTGTACTTTAAGTTGTAATTAGTTAGCTCAGTCAACTGAGTTAAGTCCAGTTAGATTAGTTCAAATAGTTTGTTGAACAAATTGTGAGTTCAGTTAGTTAATGTGTGCATGCATGTAACTGCAGCACTTCAAATAACTAAATATTCTCTCATAAATAACTCATGCATGTCATTTCAGACAGAGACCCAGTTGAGATCAAATGATGGGATAGTGTACTATTAGTTGGAAGAATATTCCTTGGAGGATATCTCTTGCATGCAGAAGGAATTCATTCCTTGGAGATTGCACAGTTACTTTTGGGTTTGGTGAGTGTGTGATGAGGCAAATTCACACAGGTGGCAGCATTGGACCCCAAGGAAAATTGTGCAAGGAAATAAGAGGCTTGGAGGGATGAGGGAAGGCATATCTTGTGTCTATTCAATCTGTGAGTTGTATTGTTCGATTGTGTTGAGAGCAGGATAGCTTGTGAGCTGATGCTTTGTGTAATCTGAACATACTTCCACTTGTATGATAATACAGAGATCGAGGTTTTTAGCTGAGATTTTCCCCAGAGTATTCTTTTGTGTTCATGTGTGATTGATTTCTCTTCATCTATTATATGTGTTCTATTTGATCTTACTCATATTTGATTAAGCTTCTGCAAAGTTTGTTGTAGAAGTAGATCTTGTATTTTGCTTTAGTATATTGCATAATCTGTTGATCTACAGTGGGAATTTCTACACCCAGCTCTGATACCATGTTAATTTTTCTTAGGGATATATTTTTATTTTCTTTATATAATTGCATTTCATCATTTACATATTGAATACACCCCACAACATCATAAAATCATTAGCAACGTATGCAATTATATAGAAAGAAAAATATCATCATCAATGTAGTGGAACATAAAGGAACAATATAAGAAAAACATTCACACATAGAGACACCAGGATTGGTTGGAGACTAGAGAAAAACCCCACAAGGGGGAATCCCTTTCAAATTATTATTCTTATTAGATTTCCATAAAATGTTCAGAAAAGAGAGTACAATGATCCAATACATAAATCACAAAACTATCTAGCAAAACCAATCAAACAATATCCCAGAGATGAACCAAGCAACACTAGTAATAAAAAATCATTGTTCACAATCCTACAGTCAATTGTCGACATTTGTGATCAACTCTTAGATTTTGCGGTCAACTATCACTTGAAACCCTAGGTATCGGTCAAACGAAGCAAGTGATCGTGTGTGTGGCTGAAGTGTCCTGTCCACATGGAGATGCGTTTATGCATGTGACTATGGCTAAAGATTTGTTGTAACAACCCTGCAGTTGCGAACCAAAACCATTATTTACATGTGTGAGCTTTAGACCCTGCAATCTCGGACTTGTACGAACCAATCTCCGCAAACCAACTTTAGACTTGTAAGATTGAAACAAAAGAAGAGAGAAGAAGAAAAATGTTTAATGATGATCTCCAAATGAGAGTCACTTGACTTGTATTTATAGCCATCCAAGGGTGTCTAATTTACTTTTAGGCTCGATTTGTCCTTTTCTGCACATGTGGGTTTCCATAATAAAATTATAATTTTTCCTTAAACCAAATTAAATTCTTCCAAGGGCTAGGAGGGATCTCTTGATGAGGAAGATAGACCAAAGGAGGGAATTTGTCCATAAGCTTTCAAATTAACAAAATGTTTCTATGGTTATAAATCTTATGTAATGAGTGATTGTACAAAGTGTGAAAGACCCAATTCTTCAATATGCCTTTTAATTTAAGCTTAATGTCTCCCTTTTAAATCCTTTTTGGTTTATTGCAGTGATTTTTTTATTAATGACACAAGGTAATGGTAGCTAATTAATCTGTATTATCCAATTTGATGTGTGATTACTAGACTAACCTTTGAGTCGATGTTCTTTGGGATTAACATTTACCCACGAGTTTAAAAATTCTAGTTAACAAATACTCTTGACCCCTCCGCAAATTGACAAGAATGTAACGTATAATTTTGCTGAAGTGTCACACTAATAGGTATCAATGGTGGTGGAGTATCCACCCATGATAATCCAGATGAGACTAAGTTATGCGAAAAAATAATAGAATCAACTATTGTTGGAAACCTTATGAATGAATGTCATAGTGGAAATAATTTATTTTTGATTAACCAATATCTCCACAGAATTTGGGGAACGTGTGTATATTAAACTCAAACTTCTCTAGAGAGTCACACATCATAGTTTCAACTTGATTTTCTTGATAGACCTACTAAAACAGTTGTCTCAACTTATAGTATGGTGTAATTATTCTTCCAAAGAGTGTTTCGTTGTTCCAATGTCATAGTACGATGGTCTGGTATTTTCATGGAAGGGTCTTATTAAATTAGTGTTTGATGTTCAACGAAATATGATAGTAATTTTCTGAAATGGTAGTCAGATTTTTATGGTGATGGCGACTATGATCTTTAATCAAATTTAAAATCTATAAATTAAAAATAAAATAAATAAATAAATAAATTCTGAATATTCTTATGTGTGAGTGTGTTACTTTTCCTTTATAATTTAGTAATTTAGAAACTTAAATAGCTTATTTAAAAAAATCCTTTATAAAATTTGATTTATGACCTATTGACTTGTGAATGGCTTGCCCTAGAAAATTTGTGCAAGACATTGCAACCTGCCTCTCTTCCAAAAATTTAATATATAATAAAATAAAATAAAACTTTTAAGTAGATGGGGTCCCCAAAGGAAATGAGATGTGATCCTCAGATTGGTTTAAATGTTCATAAACTTATGACGATTGTGGTTTTTAATATGTCCTATGATGTCTTGTGCTTATGACAACATATTGGCAAAAATATCAAATATGATGTGTTGGTTTCATTGTTGGCTTCATGGTTAACCTCAACTGGAAGAATTCCTCTACTAATGAATGGAAAATGATCATCTCGCCCCTTTTTTTGTTATGAATGCACACAATATTTGTATTTTGATATGACTGGTACATGATAAATTTCTTCATGGTAGGTCTCATTTTTTTTAAAAGCACATGTCTTGAAGCATGATAACTGAGTTAATTATGTATGATGTAGGTGAATCACTTTTCATTTTATTATGTGTTGGCTTATATATTGAGGTTGTTGATTATGTGTTATGAAGTCTTTCCCTATCTCTTTCAAAGAGACTTAACAAAAATATCATAATGGTCATCACATAATATTTTTTGGCATCTGATTTCAAAACTATATAACTTGTTAATGACATACATTATGATTGGGGACATATAATTAAACCTTTCTTATGTTATATAAGGTGCATGTTGATGTTTGGATGGTGCACAAAGAGGAAAGGGTTATCTATGATTCACTGATAAATAAGCTTATTGTTATAGTGATGGATGTTTTGGGTTGATGAAGTGCATCTCGAGGCATGCCTTGGGATGCATGCCTCATGTATGGAAAGATGACAAACCTTGGAGCCAAGCCACTAAGCCACCTCCTTATTCTCTCTACACTACAATTGAAGCTCTCCCCTTGTGGTCTACTCAAACACTAGCATATTAAGGAAAATTTGTATGGAATTGTAGTTGAAAATTGTGTTGTAATGGTCTTAGGTTTATTAGCAAACAATATAAGAGCTCAACAACCTAGGCATGCACAGTTTCAACTCCTTGGAAGAGTACTTTCATTTTAAATCTAATTGATTAAGTAGTGTATATGTCATGGATTAATCTATGTGACATTTTTTGGGTTAATCCCATCATTCATTACTTATTTCTACTCCATTTCATATCCCTGTGCTTTATTTTGACTCATTTCCACTTATAATTTCCATGCATGCATATTGCTTCTTGGGCTCTTTGCATGGTAATGTTTCATGGGTTCTCTCTATTTGACAGATTTTTCACATGACTTACAACATAAAGGCATACACGCACCAGCATTATTTTTATGTGTTCAACCATTTTGAAAGAAGAATCGTGCATTTTAAATCATGATACAAGTGAATCAATGCCATAATATAACTTCTTTTTTTTAGTTGATTCTCCAAGAAAAACAAAGTTAGCTAAAGCGGGTGAACATGGGAATCCCATCACCATATGAAATATAAGAAAGAATAATTATTCCTCAATTCTTCCCCTTCAAAGCACACCCCTTCATTGTCTTTCTAGGTTAATTATTTTTACTTTTTCTGGAGGTAGAGACTACTCATCTCCTACCTAATAATTCCCTTTTCTACAACTACATTTAATGGTGTTTCTAGATGGTTACGAAATCACCCCAACCCTTCATCCCCAGGTATGAACCTATACATCCTTGATTGAGCCCACAATATTAAAATGTGACTCATTCTCTTGATTTGTGGCCAACCACCTCTTTTTTGCATAACAACCCCAATGCAATACCTATACTTGAAGCAACATGCCAATGCCTCTCACTTCTTCACTTGGGTTGAGCTTACTATTGTTAAATTTTGTTAATAATAAAGTTATCGGTTGACAATATGTTTTCTTTACGCTAATATTGATACCACGATCAGTCTATTACAAAAAAATTGCAATACTAGGCCTATAACTTTTATGTCACACTAGTCTATGATAATACTCATGTTTTTCACCTACTCATTTTGAATGTATTGTGACAAAGCTCTTTCCTGAGCTAAATTCCATATTCTTGCTAGCAGATTAGACATCTTTGTGATGGTTCCATGTGGCTAATTAATGGCTTCCTCAAAGTCATTTGTGAGCTATTAAAACTCCCCTTGGCTCCCACAACCCTGCATTTGATTCCTCTCCCTATAAGCATTGATATTTCTTGTTTGTTCCTATCGTATCATAGATTGGGGATTTTCAAGACTATCTTGAAGAAAATTTGTAACTTCTCTAAAACAATAGACCCAAATTTCCACTGTAAGCAACTTTTGTTTTGAAATGTGTACCTAAAGTCATTTTGTTATATTTTCACTCATCACCTTCCAAGCATCTAAATCTTGTTATTCTCTGTTAGTTCTCATTGCTTCATGTGATTCATGCACCTGTTTGTTGGCCTCTGACAATATGGGGGCAATAATATGAAAAACAAAAAAACTTATTCTCACAGTTCAAAACCAAAAGATGGTTCTATTGTGGGTTTTTTTCTGACTTGTGCTACTAAACCACCCTTCAATTGTTTAAATAAGATCAGCAAACTGTTAATATGTATATTGTTGTAGTTGTAAAAAAACACTATATAAATTTTTATTCTACATGATAAGTGATAGCTAATGTTTCATATTTTGATATGCATGCATGATTAAACCCTCTCAATCACAAGCTTCCTTCCCTTCTTTCAATCACTCCTTATGTCATATGTTTGTTTCAAGTACCTAAATTATTATATTAAATAAGATCTATGAACGTTATTATTTCAGTAGTCTGAGTTTTTACCATGTGATTGAAACAAATGGTGTCATTATAAGAATTTTTTCTTTCTCTTTGTCGTAGATGACTTTCTTCATTAGAGGTTCCAAAGGAAACAAGAGGGGATAGGGCAGGAGAATATATATATATATATATATATATATATATAGATATATAGATATGTATGTATGTATGTATGTATGTATGTATGTATATATATGTATGTATATATGTATATATGTATGTATGTATATATGTATATGTATATATGTATATGTATATATGTATATATATATATATATATATATATATATATATATATATCCATTTTGATGTTGGTTTTGATGAATTCAAACAATTGAATCAAATGGGACATTTGTATCTAGGAGGACCTCCCACCACTACTCATATGTCACACAACTCTCCTCAGCCACATCCTATCATTATGGAGGTGCCCAAGTTGCATCCAACACCACAGTCGCAGCCTCAATGGCAAGATGGATCGGAACCAAACCCTATCAAACCAACCTTTGGAATTGCTCGCTAGCCCTCCACTTCTCAACATGATATTCCATCACCCAATATTGTCCCTCATATCTCATCATCTCTGTCTCATATTCAACGTTTCTCTAGACAAAAGCCTCCAATTGCCCCTACGGGAAAACAACCCATAATTGCCTCACCTATTGTCTCTTCCACTCAACCTACTTCAACTCATTCATATACAAGTACACCTAGGACTGAAAATGAGGGAGGAAGAGATATTTCCTTCCCAGCTATTCACCTTGAGATATGTGAAAAAAAGGAAAAATGAAGAAAAAAGGGAGGGCATTATTTTAGATATGTATCCAAAGTTTCTTTGAATATGACATTTACTTGAATTTATGGTTGCCTTTTATTTAGATTTTTGACATGTTTTATGACATTTGTATCATCTTTTTGGTTATATTTCTAATCTTTGGGAATAAGGGAGACACAAGGTGTTTGACATATATCCCATTTTGAAATTTCTCATGCAAAATTATTAATATTATGTTTTATGATGATGATGATACATATTGTTTGATGATGCTTTAAAAGGATGTGGTAAATGATAATGGATAATGTTGAAAGTTGAAAGTTTTATCATCCTACTATTTATATTTCAATTTTATGGGAGTCATAAGGTGATATTTTAAATGATAAATTTGAATAGAAATGAGCTTAGTGGGACCCCACCTACTAAAAATATATATTTTTTAAAAACATGAAAGTTTCCATCAAAAGTCCTTTTCTCCTAAAAAAAAATATAAACTAAATAAATTTAAAGAAAAGGAAATAAATTATCTTGTAACTGATTGAAGGAGATCACGAAAGGAACAAGAAGCTATTGAGGAAAGGACCTTTTTTTTCTTTTCTTTTCTTTTCTTTTTTTTTTTCAGATTTAAAGAGAGGTACGATATATGCTCAAGTTGTCATTTTTATGATGCTATAGGTATTTTTTCTGAGTGATGAGCCTAACTATTTTATTAGCAGTACAAATTTCTTGGGGAGTAACAAGAAAGTGGTGATTACATCATTTTCTTGTTTGTGCTTATAAGGTATTTTTAGTTTGTCTACAACTATTTTTCCTTTTTAGAAGGTCTAGTTATTTTCAGTGCTAAATAGTGTACTTTTTAGAGAGATTTGAAGGAGATGGTTTTATCATAAGGTTCCAAACCATAAAATTTCATTATTTTGCTTCTTTCATGCTACTTGGTTGCATTTGTATGGATATTTAACATCTTTGGCTTCTAAAATCATTTCCTAGTCCAAAGCTTCACAAAAATTTGAAAATACAATTGGTTGTACGTCCATTTTTTATTCAATAAAATTATTTTATTGACTATTTTATATTTGCCATACATTTGTTTAGATTTTTAAGAATACTGCTTTTAAATACTAAGCAGATATGTGACATGTGTTGCCTATCCTTTGGCTATCATATGTCATAATACTTAATGCGTGCATAGTCCTTTTAGACAGTTGGTGTAGACATGTGAATCTACTTATATTTTCTGTTATTTTATTGTACATGTGATGAGTTTTATTTAGTTTCACCAATTGCAAAGTTATATTTTTTCAATTAATTGTATTTAAAATTTTGTTGTGTTTATTATAAATATTTGTAAATTTGCAATATATTCTAGTAGGAGTTAAATAAGGGCTTTACGCAACCAGGCCCAATTCCCATTATCTCACTTATCCCTATGAGATTCAAAGCATTGTTAGTGAAGCATCAAAACTTTTCCCTCAACATCACAGGCACACACGCATGCGCACACACACACACACTTTTCCCTCAACATCACACGCACACACATATCCCTTCACCTCTTAAATATATGTGCATACACACTTTTAACTCATTTGATAATTTCCTCCATTTAAAAAGATAAAACTTATCATTCGTGTAAAGAGATATTTGTATTTCTTTGGTTTTTCTTTATCTTGCAAATACTATGGGAAATTACCATAAGTTTCTAAAACCATGAGCTTGTAAATCACCAATGGCAATTAATGAGGAATCAAGATTATGTGTAGTTTTAATGATATTTGAAAAAAATCCTTTTTTATTTTCACATGGAATTTTTTAACAATAATTCACGTAGAAATTCCCACTGTAGATCAATAGATTATGCAATATACTAAAGAAAAGTACAAGATCTACTTCTACAACAAACTTTTCGGAAGCTTAATCGAATTGAGCAAGATCAAATAGAACACATATAACTGAGAACGAGAATTCAATCACACATGAACTCAAAAGAAATACTCTGGGGAAAGCCTCAGCTAAAAACCCCGATCTCTGTATTATCATACAAGTTGAAATATCTTAGTATTACACAAAGCTTTAGCTCACAAGCTATCCAGCTCTCAGTACAAGCCCTCACTACTTCTCATAGACAGTCAAAGGCTTCTCACAAACCTTCTCCTCTGCCTTACAGGCCTCCTATTTCCTTGTGCAGTTTCTGCTCGGTCCTCAAGCTGCCACCTGTGTGTAATAATCCCTCACACACTACTCTGACCTCTGAAATAACTGCAAAAACCTGAAGGAGATAATTCCTTCTGCATGGATGAGTTTCCTATATAGGAAAATTCCTCCAACTGATAGTACACTGTCCCTTCCTCTGATCTCAACTGGGTCTTTGACTGAACTGACATGCATGAGTTATTTATGAGAGAATATTTAGTTATCTGAAGTGCAGCAGTTACATGCATGCAAGCATTAACTAACTGAACTCACATTAATTCAACAAACTTTTTGAATTAATCTTACTGGACTTGACTCAGTTAACTGAGCCAACTAATTACAACTCAATATTACAACTCATCCTTATCTCTTTAACTGATGGATAAATTCCTCAATTAATGGAGAAACTGTTGCATGTCCCCACATAGACTTCATGTTTGATTTTCTACAACTAATTAACTCATGGTGAATTAATTAATTATTTTACAAACAACTGCTAAGATCAAATTTGAATTTTACTTCACTATTTTAGTTCAGGGACTAACTAAAATAGGAATCTATCCCGAACTACTATCTTTAGCAATGATATTTATAGCACTTCCATTTTTCATTCCTTGCTACTATGTCCAACACTGGTACCCGAATTGCTATTTATAGTAGTGTTATTTTTAGCACTTCTATTTTTAGCATTTCTTGTTGCCATTTTCAACACTCCCTCTCAACAAGAAAGGCATTCAACTCGAACCCGATCCTATACCTTTGGAATGTTTTGCATGCAACACTTCTCCCAAGTGTGGTTGCTCCAGCAACTCTAGAAACAAAAAATCTCCCAACTGACCTCTCCGTTGGGCTAGAAACACCCTCTGATGCTGAAGCTCCCTCTGCCGTTGACAAGTGCTCCCTCTGTGACCTCTGAGTTGCTGCAACACTCCATGCATCTCGCACCATCACACACCTCTTTGTTCCATCCTACACTGGTGCAACACTCTTGTGCCTCTCGCATTTTTGCAGCCTGCTAGCTCTACATTGTCTTCAGATTCCTGCACTGTAGCTCTCTCTACTGCTCCATCCGCATCTGTCTCTACCCACTCAGCCAATCCTGCTACTCCTCATCGGGGCTCCTGTAGCAAAGTCTAATCAAAGAGGTTGGGTACCTCAATGATCCTACCCCTATTCCAACCTTCTTGGTACTGTCACTCCACATCGCCCCACCTCCTATCTAGAGGTATGGATGCATGTGCTCTCTTTGCTCACTTGGCTCGAAATTCCCCCCTACTAGAGGTCTCTGCATAAGTGGATGCCTCCACTCGATCTCCTCTCGGCTTCTCCAGTTGTGGTTGCTCCACAACCTCCTGAAGTTTCTTCACCAATCGTGGCTCCTCCATAATTATCTGAGACTTCTTCTGGCACTACATGTCGAGAGGTAATGTACTCTCCCTCTCAACCATCAAGTCTCAATCAGTTGCCTTCCTCCTCAAGGATTTGCATGCATCTTGAACCTCAAGAGCATACAGGTTCTTGACCCATGAACTGATCTGCTTCACCTGTCTAGTGATGATGTGTCTAAGGAAAACATTTCCCTTACTGAAGACTATATCATAGCCTCTGTCTTCCAGCATCGTGTTCGACACCAAATTTCTCTTCAGTCCTGGTACATACTTGACATCGGTCAAGGTAATTCGAGCTCCATGCTCCCTCTGAAAAACAATTGTTCCTACACCTAAGACACTATACTTTTCATCATTACCCATCACTATGAGTATATGGAGATCTTTCTCCTCCAAAGTACTAAACAAACTCTTGTCGCTAGTCATGTGGAAAGAAGCTCCACTGTCAAGAAACCAACCACTTCCCACCATGGATGAAACCATGCATGCGAACAGTGTGAAATCCAACTCGAACTGTGAGGCCAGTGCCTCACCTTCTGATCCTTCCATGGATCCCTTCTTGGATTTCCTCAGTGGACAATTTGTAGCAAAATGGCCCACCTCATGACAATGAAAGCATCACACTTTTGATTTGTCAAACTTCTTCCCACCTTGGGAAGAACTAGATTGGGAAAGAGAATCCTTCTCCTTCCCCTTCTTTGCCTTACTCGCTAAGGCGCAATTTTCTTCATCCTCCATGGATGAAGAACCATCTCTGGTGCTTCTTATTATCTCCTCCTGCATCAGATCCGACCAAAGTCGTTCCCAATCTGGTAGTTTCTCTCTTCCATTAACCGAGTCCTGGTAGCTATGCCAGCTCTTAGGAAGACCAAGGAGTGCAAGACTCACCATGTCATCATCATCTGTTGTGATCCCTACACTTCCAATCTCATCCCTGCATGTGGTGAGCTTGTTTAGATACGTAGAGATCATGTCACCCTTTTCACACTTGATCTTCTGAAGATTGTCCTTCAGTGCCAACTTGCTCTAATCACTGCTATTCTGATATAGATCTTTCAATTTTTTCCATATTGAAAATGGTTTCTTCTTCCCATGGAGACTCGAGACTATGTGGTCTTGAACTCCCTCCAAAATAATCCTCCTTGCTCTAGCCACACATTTCCTCCATTCCGCCAATTCAGTAGCATCAGTCGGCTTGGGGACTTCTTGATCAATGAAGTCCTTTAGACTGTTATCCTCCAACACTGCTTCCATGATATCCTTCCAAGCTATATAATTCGAACTGCCATCAAGGGCATATTCAAGTCTTAAACCATTGAACGCCATAGGTGAAATATAGATGTGATAAGAACTCGATTTCTATATTCAGGAATCACAAACTTCAAACTTCTCCCTTCTTGTATATTGTTCTTCCTTGATCACCTTTGCTCTGATACCATGTAGAAATTTCTCTATGGATCAGCTAGCTCTGATACCATGTACAAATTACCACTGTAGATCAACAAATTATGCAATATACTAAAGAAAAATACAAGATCTACTTCTACAAAAAACTTTGCGGAAGATTAATCAATTTGAGCTAAATCAATCAGAGCACATATAACAGAGAAGAAGAAATCATACACATGAACACAGAAGAAATACTCTGGGGAAAGCCTCAGATAAAAACCCTGATCTCTGTATTATCATACAAGTGGAAATATCTCAGGATTACACAAAGCTTTAGCTCACAAGCTATCCAACTCTCAGTACAATCCCTCACTGCTGCTCATAGATAGTCAAAGGCTTCTCACAAACCTTCTCCTCTACCCTCCAAGCCTCCTATTTCCTTGTGCAGTTTCTCCTCAGTCCTCAAGCTGCCACCTATGTGTAATAATCCCTCACACACTGCTCTGACCTCTGAAATAACTGCACAAACTTGAAGGAGATAATTCCTTCTGCATGGATGAGTTTCCTATATAGGAAAATTCCTCCAACTAATAGTACACTGTCCCTTCCTCTGATCTCAACTGGGTCTCTAACTAAACTGACATGCATGAGTTATTTATGAGAGAATATTCAGTTATCTGAAGTGCAGCAGTTACATGCATGCAAGAATTAACTAATTGAACTCACATTAATTCAACAAACTGTTTGAATTAATCTAACTGGACTTGACTCAGTTAATTGAGCCAGCTAATTACAACTCATCTTTATCTCTTTAACTAATGGATAAATTCATCAATTAATGGAGAAATGGTTGCATGTCCCCACATAGACTTCATGTTTGATTTTATACAATTAATTAACTCATGGTGAATTAATTAATTATTTTACAAATAGCTACTAAGATCAAATTCGAATTTTACTTGACTATTTTAGTTTAGGGACTAACTAAAATAGGAATCTATCCCGAACTTCTATTTTTAGCAATGCTATTTATAGCACTTCCATTTTTCATTCCTTGCTACTATGTCCAATACTGGTACCCAAATTACTATTTATAGCAGTACTATTTTTAGCACTTCTATTTTTAGCATTTCTTGTTGCCATTTTCAACAATTCAAAACTCATATATATATATATATATATATATATATATATATATATATATATATATATATATATATATATATATATATATATATATATATATATATATATATATATATAGTTGTGTCTATGTGTGTGATTTTTTTTCCACAACCTAAATTTTTTTGCAACAATTTTACATTTTATTTATTATTTCCTAATTACAAGACTAAGAGTGACCAAAAGCATAAATGTGGTCAAGAAATTGGAGAATAGGAAGACCCCAAAAAAATTATGTGACATATAGTGTTTTTCAAGAGTTCTATGCTTAATACAATCACTTATATGATTCTTCTTTAATTAGCAATCACTTTATTCAATAAATTCAGTCTTCCAACAACAATAAGCAAATGCTGATAGAACAGTAAATCAAGATGCACAATACAAGACAACCAAGAAAAATATAGACACTACAATTTGGTCAAAGACTAGGGAAAAACCTCACAAGGGGAAAAACCTTTCAATATTCTTCTTCTATTAGATTTTCATCAAATATTCAACATAAAGATACAATGACCAAGTACATCAAAGAATGAGTCAAAGGTAAAAGCCTTAACTAGTCCAATCAACCATTCAATATCCAAATCAATGATGAGACGAAAAATTCAAATCAGGTCAAAAGTCAAATCTATAAATTCGGGTCAAAGTCAATAGCAGTCAAAGATTCCCTAACCAATCTTGGTCAATAGTCAAATCAACCTCTAAAAATTTTAGTCAAGGTAGCAAAAAAATTGACCTCTTTAGCTTAGTCAAACTCAGTCAAAACAGTCCCAAAATATGCCTCTGAAATTGGTAAATGTCAAAGTCAACCCTACAATAAAAGGGCAGACTTAGGTGCGGCCAAAGGGAGTCAAAGTGCTCATAAAATTTAAATCTCTTTGCTCCTAAATTTGACATCCAAGACAGATCAAAAATCCCAAAAATCAACATTGGTCAAAGGTCCAAAATAGAAATTCAATGCAGCAAACAAAAATGTCTTCCTTCCCTTCACACATGTGAACTCGGACCTGCAATTTCAGAGTTGTATGAACCAATCAAGAAAAGATGTGATGTGTGAATTATTCCTCCAAGTGATGTGACATGAGGTCTATTTATATGTGGTTGAAGAGGTGGATTTTCCTTGCCTGGATCGACTTGAACTTTTGTACAGAAGTGGGTTTCATATTAAAAATAATATTTTTACTTGTGCAAATTAAATTCTTCCAAGGGCTAGAAGGAACTTCTCCAGATGAGGAAGCCTTCCCAAAGGAGGGAATTTCTACCTGAGCTGTAAAAATTCAACACTCCCTCTCAGTTAGGAAGGAATTTCCGAATGCATCATAAATCTCATCTCAATGTCCTATCATCATCATCATTATATCATGTCATATCTCGTATTTTCTCATCCATTGAACACTCTCAAATCTAAAGAATAAGAATCATCATAGGGGAGATAAATTTTCCACCCTATATCCAATGATAATGGGTGAGATAAAACTTACCATAAGAGGCAAGGATCACAACCGTACCATCGTCTATTGATCTTCCCACCTTAACCCTCAAGAGTCAAGTGGTGGAACCCTTGCATCCTCTAACTTGGGGGAGATACCTGAATTACCAGTGATAAGGATCAGACACACCTAAGTCTCCTCACCCATTGGTCAGATGAGTAGGGACAATTGCAACAAGCCCATCCTCTGGGTAGGATGCCCACTAGAGTATACTATGTTGGACCTAATAGGGGGATATACATGACTTATCATAGAATACAAGGATCACACACACCCTATAGTGACAATAGGGGAGATACTTGACCTACCACAAAGGGTAAGGATCACACACACCTATTGTCCAGAGATCCCTCAACCCCAAGAGCTCTACGGATCAATTCCTCTCCTTGGGAGCTCAAATAGGGGGGAAGAGAATACCTCAGTGTCCTTAATCAGTCAGGACCCTTACCTGGGAGGGTTACATCCAGCAATCCAAGATTCTCTTTGAAGATCAAGAACTTTCGTTTCAACAAATCCTTGGTGAGAATATTTTTTATATGTTCAACAGTCGAAATGTGATGGAGTCTCGTGGCTCATCTTTGCACCATATCTCAAATGTAGTGATATATAATCTCAATGTTCTTGGACTTGTCATGGAACATGATATTCTCTGTTTGTCATATCACACTCTTTTTATTGCAATATATCATTGTTGTATCCATAACCTGCTCAAATATCTATCTAAAGAGCTTCCTCAACTATAATCTCATAGATATCCATGCTAGAAGTTATATATTCAACCTCATATGTTTTAAGGGAAATAAAATTCTACTTCCTTCTAATCGAAGATATCATGGCAAATCCAATACTAAAACAACATCATGATGTGCTCTTCATGTCAATAACTTTTCCATCCTAATCAACATTAGAGTATTCATGAAGTCTCACATCACCAATAGTATATCTTAGTTTTAGATTGATAGTCCAATGAAAATATCTGAACACATTCTTGACAACAACCTAGTGTTCATGTACTGGATCAGTCATGAATTGACTCAAAGTATTGACAGCAAAACATATGTTTGGTTGAGTTTTCACAAGAAACATCAATGCCCCAATCAATTATCGACATTCAAAGGGATTTTCCAAGTCAGTTCCAAGAGCTTCTGCACATAACTCCTTGAATTTCATCTCCATCGGTGTGGTCATAGACTTACATTCCACCATCCCAAATATTTTCAACGGTTTTACAACATATTTTCCTTGTGAAAGGAAAATATCACTAGGTCTCTGCCACATCTTTAATCCCGAGAAGTAGTGCATCAATCCAAGGTCTTTCATATCAAATTTAGATTCCAGCTCCCTCTTACACTCAAAAAATAAGAGGCTCTACAACTGTCAAGAATAAATCATCAACATATAAAACCAAAATCAGGGGCAAACCATGGACAACTTTGAAGTAGAGGTTCGGGTCGACATTTCTTCTCATAAATCGAAGCTTCATTAAGTAGCTACCAATGCATTCATACCAAGCCCTGGGGGCTACTTTAATCCATAGAGTTCCTTCTTTAGGCTACATATGTGTGTCTTCCTATCATGTACTTTAAAACCCTATGGTTTCTCGACATATACTTCTTCCTAAGTAATACCATGTAGAAATGTGGTCTTCACATCCATTTGGTGAAGATGTTGGAAATAATACTGAGAGGGGGGGGTGAATCAATATTAGCAAATCAATAAATTTTTCATTTCCATAATCAGATTCATATACGCTACTTCAGTTAAGGGAACTCGCATGTACACGCAACTGTGGTAAATGCAACTAGCGTATATTTAGCAAACTTATGATTCAGTTAATTCATCATATGTTGATCTTTAATCAGTGCATCAGAACTTCATTAACCATATAAATAGTAACCAGGTGCAGTAAAAACAAAACATGTCATCACACATAAGAAACACACATGAACACCATGATATAAGGTGGAAACCTAATGCGGGACAAAAACCACCTATTATTGTCTTCCTTTTAATATAAGAAAAACCTGTTTACAATCTTGTACTGGCGCAGACTCATACCAGTATGCAAGCACCCACCTGCAGAAGGCTACAACCTTCTCTCATTCTCCAGCTTCTATTGAAATGGAGCTACAACGCCCTGGCTCTTGTACTAGCCGATATATTTACTAGTACGTAGGCGTCAGTCTACAGAAGGCTACAACCCTCTCTCATTTTCCAGCTACTACTAGAAGGGAGCTCCAACTCCCTGGCTCTTGTATTGGCCGATATGTTTACCAGTACGTAGGTGCCGACCTACTGAAGGCTCCAACCTTCACTCTTCCTCCAGGGACCATGTTTCATAAATTTTCAGACTGGATACTCCTGGAACACAACAACACTATAGCCACATTTCATCAAATTTTCATATTGGACCCATCAACAACATTGAAGCTCAAAATCAAACACAACTATAATACTACCATCAAATACATCTGTATCAACCAATCACTGAAACCCAATCAATCTCTGATATAACTGAAACACAATCATCAATCTTTGATATAAATGAAACAATCAATCTCTGAAACCTCTGAACCTCTGACACAATTGAATCAAACAATCACTGAGCCTCTGACACAACTGAATCAACCATTCATTCAAACTTAATCAAATTCAACCATTCAACTGGAACAGACAAATCACTATAACCAGTACACAGATATGAACCCAGAACACTGCATCAACAACCAGAACTAACTGTAACCTCAAAATTCATGTGTCAAAATGTATACACTCATTTAATGAAGAAAACTTGCATGTATATGCTACTTCCTTTACCATCGTCAAAAGAATCTCACTATAACCCAGATGCCCTAGATTCTTCAACATCGTATCAGATCTAAGGTGACACATCAAGGAAGGCGTCTCAAGAACACATAAGAATATTAAATCAAGGTTTAAGCATTAGATATACAAGAAAGGGTTCCATATCCATAAAATACATGGAGGACATCTCCTCTCCTAAATACATCAAGAAGGACTACCATCCTGGGAACAAAGAAAGAAGGAAGCCTTCCATCTAAAGGCATCTACAAGAAGGTTCATCCAAGAAAGGTTTACATCAAAGGCTCATCATATTCAAAGTAAGATGCTCAGATCCAAGCCAATCATTGAAGATCTCTAGATCTACACATTGAAGAGTTTTCATCAACAAGCAAATCTCTCACAAGGCACCTTGAAGGAAGCATATTGAAGAACTCCAAGATCCAAGAAGCTGAGAATTATTTCATCAAGGAAGAAGAAAGATCTCATCATCACTAACACTCTCAAGTAAGTATGCTTATGTCCTCTCCTAAAAATATCAAAAATGTATTTTTGCAAGGAAAACAACAAATTGATTGGGACTACTAATTTCCTTGCATGTAATAAAAAATTGATCTACCTCTCAAATAAAATGATCTTCTAGACTACGTCAAAGGGAGTGTCGTTGTTCCTAATAAGGAAAAAACTCAAGACCTAGCAAAATATAATAAGGATGAAAAAATGGCTCAAAGGATTCTGATAGAATCCATCAAGGACCCTCTTATCCCTTATGTTTCCAAACTCGAGACATCCAAAGAAATGTATAATAAGTTGGTGGAGCTATTCTTAGTTAGCACGACTAGAGAAGTGATATTTTTGCATAATGAGTTATGTAAAATGAAGATATCCAAGGAAGAAGGAATAGCTCCCTAATTCATGAACGTCTCTGAGATGAGAGACCAGCTGCAAGAACTAGGAGAAGTTATGTCAGACAAAGAGATGAAAATTGTGGTGCTCAATGCATTACCTGAGGAATGGGGAAACTTCACATCAAGTATATATGCCAAGAACAAAACTACCCCATTGGATGAACTTTGGTCTCTATGCACAATTTAGGAGACTAGACTCAAAGTCAAGGATGATGTGGGATCAAAGGAGCAGAAATTTGTTGTTATGGCCAAGAGAAAAGAAAAAATTTGGCAGGTTTGGTCCATAGAGAAAGGGTAAAAGAGATATGTCAAAAGTCCAATTCTTTGGATGCCAAGAATATGGAGATTATAAAACAGATTGTCCTAATTTCAAAAAGGAAAACAATAAAAGGAAACGAGAAGAATCCCACATTACCCAAGAAGTGAAAAAAGAATATAAGAAGTGGAAGAAGGGGGACTTGTCAGATCTCTACTATGATTGAGATCAATTTCTTCATCCAAGTCTTCTTTAGAGTTTTGGGTATCATAGGAACATGTAGTAGTAGGATAGAATGCATGATTTATGAGAATGGAATTTTAAGGAATATAGGAGCATTATGTAGAAATAGCTCAGATAAAAGATATTCATGCAGGAAGTATGTACCATTGGATGACCTCATCAATGCATAAAAGATTGATCATGATCAATAAGAATCATCTTAAGCCGCTATCATCAGCAGAAAGCAGCATTTGTAGGATGAGGACTACAAGAATTCTCTAGTAGAATCTTCAATAGAGAGTTCATGAATTTTATATGGATTGACAATAATTCCACCATGGGGATTCAAGAAAGGATGATAGGTAGGCCGGAAAGATGTAGCAGAGAAAAGGAGATTGAGATAATCTCAATCAAGGAAGTTATCAAAGGAAGTTGAGATGCTCAAGGAAAGAACTAAGATGAGGTATGTATGCATCTATATTTTCAGTTAAAAGTCATGTCATCATTTGTATCAATGAACATGGAGAATTTCTCTCGTAGCATGGTCAAGGACAAGGTAGATCTCTTTCTTTGAAAAAAATGCACGAAGACATGGTTCACTCATTGATAAAGGTCGACATGAGAAATTTCCTCATATGGAGTATGAGCTAGCTAAAAAAGAAAATATATAAAGAAGTATACGAGATAAAGAGATCATGGATAAAAGGACACCATGGACACTAGGAATCAACATTCGACATGTTTGTTGAAGGCATCTCCCGGAAGAAGGCACAACAATTCTGACAAAGGAAGAAAAGTATTGAAGGACCCTTGACACCTGGAAATGCCTTGGATATGTGAAAATGCAGGATGTTGATGATTCAAGCCAACAATATGTCATGATGGAAATCCATTTCCTAAGGTACTATTTGATTTAATGCTATGCCTTGATTTCTTGAATAATATCTAGATAGGTTCATGCAGGGCTACTGGAACAAGGGTTGTAAGTGCAAGAACAACCAACATTCATGTGGTGGATGGAAAGTCCTAAAAGAAACATGATGAGGAAGAAGTAGCCATATGATGAAGGTTCTAGATATGCATCAAGAAGGCCACTTTCCATGAAGAAAGGAATGACATGACAAACTTAGAAGGAAAGTGATTGATGGTTGATGCCCTACAAGGAAGAAGCTCGAGTGAATTTCATGAAATCAAGGAAAGAAATTGATCAAGCAGTTGAAGGACCCACAAGAAGAAGTTGTTATGAAAAAGGAGAGTCCCTAGCTGAGACGAAGCTATGACAAGTCCCTAACTAAAAGGGAGCTTGGGTACATTCCTTCATAAGAATGGGAATATCCTCCCGAGTTGAGAGGGAGAGATAGACACAACATTCTTGTCTTCACTTGGGAAGAAAGAATGGAGGATTGGGTAATCATCTGGCATCCGATGCTCTTTGAGGATGTGTAGGGCATCCAAGATAAGAGTAGGCAAGAGGACCGATATTCTTTGAGGGCTAGGTACCCAAGATAAGAATAGTCCTAGAAGGTCATGCTCATTGAACACTCGGGCGGGTATGTACCTTGAGAGACAATGATGAAGGTGTATATAATCATTGGTCTTGCCAACATTATGCTCTGATCTATTGAGTGATATAGTTGTCAGTCAAGGCCTTGTTGTGGAAACAATGTTGGTTACTATGATGCTATAACAGATGCATTGCCAATCTGATTTCTCTTACGTTAATTTCTTCAAATTGAAAATGTCCAAACACCTTGTAATGATTTATGAATACCTCGTTAGTTAAGAGAGAGTTTTGAAGAAATTGTAACTAGGTTCGGTCTTCATAAATGTAATTTTGATTTTTGTACTTGTAAAAGAAAATAATTATTAGTTTTGTCATTATCAAGATTGGGTTTCTTGCCCAATTGATAGGTCAAGCACATGTTTGAGTTCTTCTAGGAAAGTCAAAGATTCAATGTAATTATTGAAGACCCCTTGAGGGCATGTTACACTATGTAACCTATGTAATCATGTCAAATATATGTGTCAAAAGTGATCCTCCAAAGAAAAGACAAGTCTCCTCTTCAAGTCAACTCAAAGAATGAATTTTGGTGCACTAAAAGTCAAATCGGTCCAAAAGGAGGGATAGACTCCTATATATAGGGCAGTTCGACCTCACCATTAGACCATCAATCATCTCTGAAATCAATGAAGAAATAAGGACAACAAAGGGGAGTGAAAAGGGAGCAAAAGGGTGCTTCTAGGGCAGTGAAGAAAGAGAAGAAGAATCTAAGTTTTTGGGGACTATTTTAGGGCCTAATTTTGTCACACGTGCAAAGAAAGGAGGGTAGTTATGCAGTCACGTCAGATACACAAGTGTAGCAACACAATCAAGTTTGATTGGGCTAAGAAAATACTTCTAATAAAGCCTCCATCTCTAGCGAAGAATAGGACACGTAAAGAGAAGGAAGGAGGCAAGTAAAGGGCTCATTTCAAGCCCTAGATCAGCCACATGCAGGAAGAATTCAGATCTGCAGTAATGTAAGAGTATCAACCTCTTAACTTGGAAATATCTCTCAAATAAGGTCTCATTCTCTAGCTTAAGTGTCAAGGAAAGGGAAGACTACCAAGCGAAGTAGAGAAGGTAAGGAAGACTCCAAAGAAGAGGTCTCTAAGGAGACCTAGGGTTTCTGCAATTTCCGGAAAAAGAACCCTTAGTTGCATGAAGAAGTACGAAGGAAGAAGAAGGCATTAATTGAAGGACCAAAGGAAGAGAGACTATGTCTTGTGCTTGGAGGATCAACTGGTCAAGGGTCTAGGGTTTGGCATTTGTCAATTGAAGCTATAATAAGAGAAATTTGCAGAAGGGTTTTCCTCTCTAGGAGAGAGAATTTTTTCCCTAGCTGAGAGCCAACATCTTGTGTTCTTGTCTCCTTTTGTTTTGGTAATTGTTTTATGAAGTAAGAGAACACACACTAATAATAATAAGAGAAGATTGTGCTAATAAGAAAAGTAAAAGTTCTTCACAAATAGTTATCATCGTCGGAAGAATCTCACTATAACCCAGATGCCCTAGATTCTTCAACATATTTCAACTTGAGATAGACCTATTGAGTCACTATGAAAACCTCCCTAGTTAAGAGGGAGTGTTGGAAAATTAACTAGGTTTGGTCTTCATATTTATATTTTTACTTGTATCAATTTGTATTTTATGTAAAAGAAGAAAAATAAATTTATATTATTATTTCTTTAGTCAAGCATGTTCTTCATGCTTCTAGGTTTTGTTAAAGTTAAAGAACTAAATTTGAGTCAAATTCCATTTGGAAACTTTGTAAGCAAAGGAATTTTTTTGTTAAAAAGAGTCAAAAAGTTGTCCATAAGACCAAACCATCCCTCTAGATGGTCAGGTCGGCCTACTAAACAGACGTGGCCCTTCATAGTGATGAACAACTATATATTGGCACTTGTTCTCATTCATTTTGGCAAGAAAAGATCGTGGATATTCTGTGATAGTCTCTGCGGTAGAAAAGGGGAGTTTTTTGTGGTATAAGATGCAAGTTTCCCAAAGTTGAAGACCTGAACAAAATGAAAGTTTTATGAGATTAGAAGTCCTAAAAATATGTGAATTATTAAGGAGATATGTGAGCTACTATGATTGTTTATGTGATGACATGCTAGTTAATGTAGGACTGTAATGTGAGCTGATAAAGGACCTTAATGATTGTAATATGCAAGTTGAAGGAGAATTACAAGGTCTGTAAAACACAAGCTACATGAAGGATGAATACAAGGCATTTTTTGACATATTGACTATCTTATTGAAGATTAATCATGACAGAGGATGGAGGGTTGACTTGGGAAAAACTTCCACATATAATCTTTGTTTTGGGTGCATGGTAGCTCATAAAAAATATCTAAATGAGAATTGAATTTTTTGAGAAAACATGTAAAAGCATTTAGAAACTCCAAGACCCTAATTGGCTAGTAAACATTTAAGGCTGCAAAACATCCCCAAAAATTTAAGACCTAAAAAATCATAGCTAAAAAGAAACTGCCAAGATGGAGAATCATGTTGAGTCAATGGAAGTGGTGAGTGACCATCATTTTCCACTTGGATTAGTCACAAATATGAATTGTTTTTACTTATTCTACTCTTTCTACTCGTTTTGGAGGAGTTGTCATATGCATGTTAAGTATTTTTTTACATGGCGATGTGATTAAGGAGATTTATATGGAGTAGCCTCTAGGATTTGAGAATGGTGGAAATGTTGTGTCAACTAAAGAAATCCTTATGGGGTTTGAAATAATATTCCTAGGCATCAAAAGGTTAATAGGGTCTTCAATCATGTTTTCAAGTTTTGTGAGTTAGATCTCAATATATATGTCTTACATGCAATGGATGATATTTTGATAATTGTGTTTTTTGTCAATGATTTTAGTTTTAATTGTTGATGATCATAAACTGATTTTGGATTTGAAAAGGAAGTTGTCAAATACATTAAAAATGAAAAATATGATACTACCTCACTCCTTGTTAGGCCATGTGACTGTAACACAACTCGGATTCCAATAATACAAAAAAAGATAATATGCATAGTGTGACAGGCAAGTTCCTGCAATTATCACCAACTTTTGAAATCATGAATGAAAATAATCAAAGCATGCACATCAACATTTAAACACATAGATCATGAATTAAACATAGCATTATATCATGCAATAACAGAATAATTAAACAAAACGATTAGAAACATATATTTATACATCTTTACATGAATGACTACATACATCAAATGTTTCACCAAACCATACACTTTGTTGCACCAACACTTTGCAACGAGCCACCCCCAAGTTGGGGTTATGAGTCCACAAGGACAATTAGGCTCTTATGGGTGTTTACAATCCACTCACATAGCCAAATAACCACTAAAACAAAATGTTGTGACTCCTACAACAATTTCAACCGCCCAAATCTCTTCCTCATCATTTTGTACAACCCAAGGGATGATATTTCCATCACTACAATAACTCAAAGATATCCACCCCCTATAAGTATCTAACATAGATAGACCATGAATCTCTCATCTAAGGCCTTCAGTAAATCCAGATGTTACAGGAGTGCTCATAGTATCCTCCATATTTAAACCCCTTCATTAATTTCTCAACAAAAACTCCTCATATGCATTACTGTCCTAGTTCTCCATTTAAACATCACATTCAACAAGTTGTCTTCAATGTCCTCTTTGGCCATCTACCATTTCCTATAACTAACTCTAGTTTTTATTTACTTCTTGTTGTTTTGAAACATATGTTGTCTCCTCTACGCGATTTTTTCATTTCCTTCTCCCATGTTTGCTTGACTCTCACTCTTCCCAAATATAATTGTGCTAATCCCATGTTATCATAATTAAGCAAGATGTGTTTCCGACCAACCTCTTACATGAGTGTACTTGGTCCCATGCTTCAATAAGTAGTTGAGATGACTCCTCTACCAACCTCACACATGCATTCAATGATTGGGATTGATCAATCAAAGCAGGATAATATGGTAATGATAAATCACTGTAGGAAATAACATGAGATTCTAAGTATGTGGGTTTTTCTCTTGGTCCCCCCTTTCACCCCCCTGTCTTTTGTGGAATCATAGCCCCCTATGAATTTGTCCATGTTTGTATTGGAGTCAATGATGTGTTTTATTTTTATTTTTTTCAAGGTACATTATTTACATATTAAATCACTTGGTCCTTGATCATTCATAACATTTACAAATATACATTGTTATTTTGGGGATAAAAATTAGAGTATTACAGATACTACAAATGGATAACGGTATATTTATTTCTCAACCTAAATATGACTGAGATATGTTGAAGAGATTAATGGACAAATATAATCATTGTGTTACTCCATATTATTTATGCATGCATTCGACTAAGTAGTATGATTCGATAAGAGTCAATACTACAATATACAGATACTAAGCTTGTTGTTAGTCTAATATATGATTCACAATCATCTTAATATTTCATTTGTGGTTGTGATAGGTCACCGGTTCAAATCCCCTGTGGGTACTTAGGTTAGCCTAATAGATAATAAAAAAAATATTTCATTTGTGGTTGTTGTGGTCTCCAAGTTCATGTAGAATCAAAGAGAAAGCCACCTAAAGGCTACAAAGAAAATTTTTCACTACATGAAGGGTACATATTGTCTTGGTTCTTTATATTGACATTTGTGAAAATTCCAAAAACTGGAACCCTATTGCAGTAACTGATATTATTTCTCCTAATTATTAATTAATTAACAATTTATCTACTACGGAAAATATCGAAATATATACACTGCAACCTTCACAAATAAAATTCTATGGAAAAATAAAACCTAACTTGGGAAAACCGGTGCAACAATGAGGGTTTTTATTATTATGCAGTAGTGACAAATTATGAGTATAACTGGTTGCCAAAATCTAGCAATCCTACAAAGAAATATACAGGAAAAATATAGTGAGGAATTTCCACACCCCACAGGCAATCCCCGACACAATTTTCCTTCAGAAACTCTGCCCTCTAACCCTCTGCGTCAGCGTTTGTGCTGCTATGATCAGCCTACTTAACAGCAAGCCTTTGAATGGTCTCTGATGAAGTCATTTTTCCCTTTGCTAGTTAGAAATATTCTTCTTCGGAAAATCTAGGACTCCTTCCCGGCCTTTGGAACTAAAGATGTCTTTCTCTCTTAGCAAATCGAACTTGCCACTAGAAGTTGTTGCACTTCCTTTGTGTCAGCTTCTCTATGGCTCTTCCACCTCTCTGAAAATGCACTCACTGGATCTAGAATACTTCCTCCAACCTCACTGTCTCTACCCCTCACTCACTTCTTTGATCTCTAGCTCTCTCCGGCAACTGACTGCTACTACTCTAGAAATCGATCTACCAAGAAATCGAACTGCTCAAGTATGTTCTTCATCACCACATCAACCTCCTCTTATAATCGAATGTTGGATCACCAATGTCCAAGATTAAAACATAATTGATGGCTAGGATCATCTTTGGATCGATATGTGTGAGTTTCTAGATGTTTCTCGCCTTGACTTAATTAAGACTAATTAATTAACCATATTCCCTAAGTTTAGACTTAGGAAATATTTAAAAATTGGTTAATAATCTAATTAAGTCATTTCTAGGCAGAATTTCTATAAATGATTCGGGTTTTCGAGATCTCATGTATTCTAGCCTTTCCACCAAATTTCATGGCTAGAACACATATGATGCTACAAAAACTAACACTCCCTCTTAGCTAGGAATGTGTTCTAGTGTTGCGCTCCCTGCTACAACACCTTCTTCCTGCATCATCTCCTGTCATGCTATTGATATCTAGCCATACTACCCACCAACCACTACGCAACTCTGATATACACTACATATGTGATGTTGTTGACCCTGTTTTACTGTTGTAATCATTGCATCTGAACTACAACTCCTGCTCATCTGTTGTTGCTGCAACTGCAACATCTGCAACTAAAAATCATCCACAATACTAAATCAATTGTATTCAATATGATGCATTTGTCTCCTGAATCACTGAATGCTACCAGCATTTGTGTTTCCACTGAAGAATCTGCAATGTTGTTGAATCTGCATTGTTCCATCTGCATCGTTGCCAACTCTGCACTAAACTCCCAACGTTTGACTACTACTGTTCTCTGCAATTGTCAATCGGTATCTTACTATAGAAATTTCTTGTAGATTCAAACAGCTTATGTAATATGATAAAAAAAATACTTGAATCTACTATATTCATCAACGGAAACAATAAATGATCGATGAAATCATGAAGCATATAAGAGAAAGAATTCAATCAAACATAACACAATGATTTCTTGGGGAAATCCACAGCTAAAAACCCATGCTATCTGTATATTGCACTAGTCAAAGAATCTGGATGAATACAATATTTTATGCTCGATCTTGAGCTCAACCTAGACAAGTATTTTCTATCCTCTAGCTCACAAGCTTACTCTGGCCAATACTTAGCCAATTTTGTTGCTTTCCAAGCTCCTAATTCCTTGTGTTGTTCCCTTGGGAATCAACATCTATTTAATCTGGAAATTTCTCAATTATGAATTGCATGATCCTCATAGACCTTCTTCTAACTGCATGCACCATTGGTTTAATTTAGATGATTTTACAAATGATAGTACATTGTCCTTGAACTCCAATCTGAACTGAGTCTTTCTCTGATCTGACATGCATGAGTTAATTATGAGCGAATCTCCAGTTTACTGATCAGTGTTGATTACACCCTATTACTACAGGTTACACCCCAATACAGTAAATTACACCCCACTACAGTAAGTCACACCCCACTGTTGTCAGTTACACTCCACTTTTTGTTGGTTACACCCCACTGTTTCTGGTCTCCCACTAATTCCTCCATGAGTTGGAACTAGTTTAATTGAATTTACTCAATTAGACTAAATTAAATAATTACAAATCAAAATAAACTCAACTAGTGCTCCTAAGAGTTGGAGACACTCTACATGACTTTAGTTAGACTCCCAACTCGAATTTAACTGAGCTAACTAAGTCATATTAACTTAGTTAACTATTACAAGTTGTCATGAGATGTGGAATTACAATTTAATTACCAATTTAATTCAAGGACAAATTAAATTAGGATTTTTCTTGATGTTATTTTTACATTTCTTGTTGCTATTTTCAACACTCCCTCTCAACAAGAAAGGAATTCAACTCTATCCTAATCTGGTACCTTTGGAATGTTTTGCATGCAATTCTTGTCGCTGTTGTTGTTGCTACTACAACACCTGCAACCAAAGAGCATCCAAACAAAATAAACTGAATCAATTATGTATGCAACTATCTATTGGGAAAATTGTGTTGTCACTGACTCTGCTACTGAGCCTCTTGCTCTATTGTCAACACTTCTCTACACTCCTCAGTATCTGACTAGTACTAATCCTCCTACTATTGAATATTGTGGGCCCCCATAGCAAGGTAATGATCCATGAGATAAAAAAAAACACCTCAATGGACCTTGCCCAAATTTTTGTAACTCTTAGGACTATTGCTTCACATCACCCCACCTTCACACCAAGAGGTATGGCTGCATGTGCTCCCTCTTCCCACTTTGCTCGAAATTTCCCCCTACTGGAAGTCTCTGCTTGAGTGGATGTATCCACTCGGTCTCCTCTCTGCTTCTACAATTGTGGTTGCTCCACAGCTTGTTGAGGTTGCTTCTGAGGTTGCATGTTGAGAGGTAATTCATGCTCCCTCTCAACCACCAAGTCTCTAATATTTTCCTTGCTCCTCAAGGCTTTGCACGCATCTTGTACTTCAAGTTCATACAGGTTCTTGATTTGAACACTGATCTATTTCACCTGTCCCATGGCGACGTGTCTAAGTAAAACATTTCCTTTCCTAAATATCACATCATAGCCACGGTCTTCCAATACTGCAATGGAAACAAAATTCTTCTTTAGTCCTGGAATATACATCACATCTGTGAGTCTGAGAGGGGAGCCAGACTCCCTCTGAAAAGTAACAGTACCGATGTCGATCACGTTATACCTCCTATCATCTCCAAACTCTATGTTCTGCTTGAGTTCTTTCTCCTCTAAGTCACTAAAGAGATCTCTATTCCCCATCATATGGAACGAGGCACCATTATCGAGATACCACATGCTTCCCATTATAGTGTTTCCCATGCATGTAATGAGAGTGAACTCAAGTTTGAATTGTGAAGCTAGAGCTTCACCTATTGTTGCTACTGTAGACTCCTTCTTGCTTTCTTTCTTTTATGGGCATTTCGTGGCATAGTGCCCGAACTCATGACAGTGAAAACATTTGATGTTTGATAAGTCCTTCTTGTCACCCTCCTCGCCTTGGAACTGATTTCCCTTGGCATTCTTTTCTTTTTTGACTAATGCAAAGTCCTCTTCCACTTCTTTGGATGAGGTCTCATCTCTAATGTTCCGTCGAAACTCTTCTTGTATGAAGTCAGACCACAACCACTCCCACTCTGGTAGCTTCTCCCTTCCATTAACTGAGTCCTAGTAGTTGTGCCAGCTCTTGGGAAGGCCTAGAAGTGCTAGGCTCACCATATCGTCTTTAGCAACTGTAACACTGACACTTCCAATCTCATCCTAACATTGGGTGAACTTGGTTAAGTACTTCGGTATTGTGTCTCCCTTCTCCATCTTGATCTTTCTGAGCTTGTCCTTCAGTGCCAACTTCATGTGGTCATTATCATTTTGAAACAAGTATTTCAAGGCCTTCCACATTGAAAATGGAGTCTCCTTACTATGGAGGTTCGAGACAATATGATCTCAAACTCCTTCTAGGATAATCCTTCTCATCTTTGCCACACACTTTCTCCACTCTGCCAGATCTTGAGCATCAACTGGCTTAAGAATATCTTTGACTATGAATTCCTTAAGCTCGTTGTCTTCCAACACTGCCTCCGTCGTGTCCTTCCAAGAAATATAGTATGAAATACCCTCAAGGGTATATTCGAGTCTCAATCCGTAGAACGACATCCTGCTAGCTCTGAAGTATGATACTGCAAATTCGATTTCTCCTACAAAAGACAAACTCGTATTCTCCTCTTTTATAGTGATTTCAGCGCCGATACCATGTAGAAATATCTTGTAGATTCAAACTGCTTATGTAATATGCTAAAACAAAATACTTGAATCTACTCTACTCATTAGCGGAAGCAATATATGAGCGATGAAATCATGAATCATATAAGAGAAAGAATTCAATCACACATAACACAATAATTTTCTAGGGAAAGCCATAGATAAAAACCCCTGCTATTTGTATATTGCATCAGTCAAAGAATTTGAATGAATACAATATGTTCCACTCAATCTTAAGCTCAACCTACACAAGTATTTTCTATCCTCTTCCTCAGAAGATTACTCTAGCCAATACTTAGCCAATTATGTTTCTTTCCAAACTGCTAATTCCTTGTGTTGTTCCCTTGGGAATTAGCCTCTATTTAATGTGGAAATTCCTCAATTATGAATTGTGCAATCCTCATAGGCCTTCCTCTGACTGCATCCACCATCAGTTTAATTTAGACGATTTTACAACTGATAGTACATTGTCCCTGAACCCCAATCTCAACTGAATCTTTCTCTGATCTGACATGCATGAGTTAATTATGAGTGAATCTTCATTTTATTTATCAGTGTTGGTTACACCCAACCAATGATCCAAGTAATGATGGTTACAACCCCCTACATTAAGTTACACCTCACTACATTAAGTTACACCCCGCTGTTTCTAATCTCCCACTAATTCCTCCATCGGTTGGAACTAGTTTAACTAAATTTAACTCAGTTAGACTGAATTAAATAATTACAACTCAAAATAAAGTCAACTAGTGCTCCTAAGAGTAGGAGACACTCTACATGACTCTAGTTAGACTCCCAACTTGAATTAAACTGAGCTAACTAAGTCAAATTAACTTAGTTAACTATTACAAGTTGTCATGAGATGTGGAATTACAATTTAATTCAAGGACAAATTAAATTAGGATTTTTCTTGTTGTTATTTTTAACATTTCTTGTTGCTATTTTCAACACTGACTGCATCAACTGCCACTAATCCATCCTACTACTGAATATTGTGGGCCCTCATTGCCAGGTATTGAACTAGGAGGTGGATTTCTAAAGGATCCTGCCCATCTATAGCGCTCTGGGACTACAACACCAAATCACCCCACCTCACTCCTAGAGGTGTATTGGTGAACATAACGGAGTCTTCCTCCAGCCTGGAGGAAAGCCTATCAATCTCTGTTGGCACTGCCTATTGGTGTTGCTTCTCCTCCTTGTCCTTCCTGAGAGGAAACTAGGTACTATAGTGACCGAGATCACCACACCTAAAACACTTGACCTTTGACAAGTCCCTCTTCTTCTTTCTCTACTCGCCCTGTCCCTGACTGGGACCCTTTGATGTGAGGGTCAAATTCTCCTCCTCCTTCATTGTCTTCAATTTGTTGTTGTTTCCATTGATGGATCTCTTTAACAAAGCTTGTCTCAACTCCTCCTACTACAAATCATACCACATTTTAACCTAGGCTACTAGTCTATCTCTGACCAATATGCTTTGGATAAAGACCCACCAATCCTCTAAGACATTATTGAGTGCCAATCACACTAGCTTCGTGGGTTGAGGCGTTCCCACAACAGCTGACAGTTGGTCTCGGACCTCCTGAACCCTAGTAAGGAAGGGGTCTATGCCTTCCCCTTTCTGCATTTGGATAAGTCTCAGCTTCTCCTCGAGGTACATCTTTTGTTGCTCGGAAGTACCCTGATATAACATGGAGAGAGCATCCCACATTTGTTTGGCATTATCTTTGCCAGTTATATGTGAGACAACATGATCCCAGACTCCATCTAGGATCAACCGCTTCGCCCGTGCCATTTCCTTCTTGTATTTTTTCAATTGATCTACATCCTTAGGAACCGCTAATACAACATCAATGTAGGCTTTCAAGCCATATTCATCTAAAAGGAAGGACATCCTTTCCTTCCAAATGACGTAGTTGGAAGCTCCATCCAACCTATCTTGATCACGAAGCTCAGTAGTGGCCATCTCAACGAACTGTCGAAAACTTCCTCTTTCCTTCTACTTGGTTTCTGCTCTACTATTCATACTCCCTTCTGGAGTGAGAACATATGCTCATAGCTACTGTCGATCTACAAGGAAAATCAAGCTTCTTGAGACTAGAAGTTCCTTGAGGAAAATTTTCCCTCTAGGTGTGCTCTTCTCTCTTCCACCGCGATGTTGGCTCTACTCTAGTGAACTGCTGCAAAAACCTCTACATCCAGCTAGAGATCTGCCCAACGAAAAATCTGAGCTTCTCCCTCTGCCTCTGGAATCACTCGATCTGGAAGGATCGAAATTTTCTACCCCTCTCAGAAAAATCAGTCTTCCACAAGCAACTCGGCCTCCTGGAAAAATATTGTGTTGCCCTTGGGAATTTTGGCCTACTGCCCACACTGAGGAGCGAGATTCCTTATTTTCGCCTATGAGCTCTCCAACTGATCAACTGCACTCTAAGACCATGTGAAAATTCTGAAAATTGGAACCCTATTGCAGTAATTGATATTATTTCTCCTAATTGTTAATTAATTAACAATTTATCTACTACGGAAAATATCGAAATAAATACACTATAACCTTCACAAATAAAATTCCACGGAAAAATAAAACGCTTGGAAGTTGATAAATGCTAGCGCACACATAAAATTAACATAATTATTTTTGGACAATGTCCCCGGAAAAATCCTAACTTGGGAAAATCGGTGCAACAATGTGGATTTTTATTATTATGCAGCAATGAGAAATTCTGAGTATAATTGGATGTCGAAATCTGGCAATCCTACAGAGAAAAATACTTGCAAAAATCTAGTGAGGAATTTCCTCACGCCACAGGCAATCCCATCACAACTTTCCTTCAAAAACTCGGCCCTCTGACCCTCTGCGTCGGCCTTTATGCATCCTACTTGACGTCAAGATGTTGACTGGTCTCTGATGAAGTTTTTCAGCCCTCTTCTGGCTAGAAGGATGCTTCTCCAACAACTATGGGACTCCTTCCCCGCATCTGGAACTGAATACTTATTTCTCTCTCGGCAAATCGAACTTGCCTCTAGAAGTTGTTGCGCTACCTCCGCATTAGCTTCTTTGTGGCTCTTCTACCTCTCTGCAAATGCACTCACTAGATCTAGAATGCTTTCTTCAGCCTCACTATCTCTACCCCTTACTCATTGCTTCAATCTCTAGCTCTCTCCGGCAACTAACTATTCCTACTCTAGAAATCTATCTGCCAAGAAATTGAACTGCTCAAGTGTGTTCTCCATCACCACATCAACCTCCTTTTATAATCCATTGTTGAAGCACCAACGGCCAAGATTAAAACATAATCAACGGCTAGGATCATCTCTGGATCGATTTGTATGAGTTTATATATGATTATTGCCTTGACTTAATTAATATTGATTAATTAGCCATATTCCCTAGGTTTAGACTTGGGAAATATTTAAAAACTAGTTAATAATCTAATTAAGTCATTTCTAGGCGGAATTTCCAGAAACGAATTTTGGGTTTTGAAGATCTCTTGTATTATAACCTCTCCACCAAATTTTGTGGCCAGAACACATCTGATGCTACAAAAACTAACAAGATTAACTATGTAGGTGATAAAGATGACAAGAAGTCGACTTCAAACTATTTGTTTCATCTTGGATCTAGATCCATAGTGAGCTCTTGTAAGAACGATAAGGTTATCTGATTATTGAACATGGAGGATGAATATATAGGTGCACTTAATTCCAACATATAAGTAATTGGCTTTGCAACCTAATGAGCGAGCTCGAACTTCGTTTCGACACTATATTATGGTAATCAAAGTGCAGTAAAAGTAGTTAATAAGCCAATTTCTCATTAAAATAAAGTTTGTGGAACTTCATGTGCATTATTTGACAAAGTTGGTACAAAATACAACTGTGTTTTGTTTCTTGCAAGACATATAACCATATTTCATGATATCTTTACAAAGCCATTGACAAAGCTAATTATATCAAACTTCAAGGTATGCTTAGTGTTTAGGACATTACAATTACAAGAGGGTATGTTGATATTTTCACTTGAGGGGTTGTTAAAACAAAAGGATTTTCCCAACCCTAGAATGTATAGAGTCAATGGATTCCATCCAGAGACATTCAAAGGTCAACTAGGACATTGACTATGTAATCAACTAGTTGGTTGAATCTAGATGTGATCTTCACCAAGTCAACTAGTGTGGAAGTCGAGGCATAGACCTTAGATCTTGAGAACATCTAAGGTAATCAAAGTGGTCTAAGCCTTGATCATTATAAAAAAATTATATCTTCAAGCACATATAGATGATCCTATGAATTGATCTAGCATAAATTAATTCCAGATATTGAGTTATGTTGACCTATGCTCTAGTATTCTAATGGTCTATCTCTCTCTATATTCATAGTGAATCATTTTTACAATCTATGGCTTTCTAACATTGAAGGTTTTGACCCTAATCTTGTACATTTATTTGATCAACCTACTCTAGACATTTATTATTTGTCCAATTCCTTATTCCAAAATGTTATGTTTATTTAAAAATTTATGCTTGCACTTCACAAACAAATTCTCAAAATTTTAAATTAATACATTATGCATGTCGAACATGAACATACAATTTTTTAATGTTTGTGTGAAATACATTTTCTTTCAGAAATGATTGAATTTCACCACCATAATTGTTATGCAACTCTCTCACACTTGCTATTCTTCTTCCCAATAAACTTTATAAAAGTAAACTTAATTGTTTTTATTGGCTTGATGGAGAATCTTCTTTGTTCTATTTTATACCATGTGTGTTTCTCGTGCATTTCAATATTATTACGTTTGAATTTACTTGACCGATGCCCTCATCTTGTGAGATGTGTCCACATTCATTATTATATGCAATAATAATGCAAACAATTGGGCCCCCATTCTTTGTTGAGTTATGTTGGACATTTAATCTAATAAGGATGGGTGTGCACGAATATGAACAGTTACGGAAATACAAAAAACCAGTTGAAATATGGAAACCAAAAGTCATAAAACAACCTATAAATATGTATATCTTTGTGAATAAAATGTATTCCTAAATTTGTTTACATTCATGTTAAAGCGCCCAAATTCCTGCCTTGTTTTTTTCTGGCTTTCTTCTATGTATTTGTGTTTCTTTGCAACTCTTTTCTTATCATATAATTATGCTTAGTTGCTCTATGGTTTTCCAGCAACCAAACGTATATCTGTCTAAGCCTTTTTTTAAGGGTTTACGGGTCAAAGAAACGGTCACTGCCATTGTATAAAAGCAGCTCTGCCTCAGTGGCTACCCAACATTCCCTTCCCCGTGAGTTACTCCTCTCTGTCTCCACTGAGAAACGCCCCTTTGTCTGTCAGATGTGATTTTTGGGTACTTGATTGTTTTGGCAGGGGCGGTTTATATTCTTTAGGCATTATAATGCTCAGCGCTCCAAAGCCCTGGCCTCTCTTCGTCATCTTGAAGCTTTGGTCTACCACCGCTAGCATAATGTTTCCTGCATTGCCTCAGTGCTTCAGTTTTTCCATGCACGTTGTAGCACCCCCTTTTAGTGATCTATGTTAATTCTCTGCGACATTTAGCAGCTTTTGTCTTCATGGAAATAAGAGGGAAATTATGCAAATCTCGTGATTTTTCGACTTTCATTGATCTACTAACTGAATATTGTGTTGTTTGAAATTCTCAAGTGGTAAAACTCAAACTCAAGGTTCGAAATCTCATAAAAATGGTAGGGATGCAATGTCGAGCTTCTAAAGGCGAGTGAACGGGTGTTGGTTACCTTTATATCGGCATTTGGGAATGACTTTCGCATTCTAAGGTTGTGTGACTATCAATTCATGGATTTGGGAATCTGTTGTAAAGAACTGAATAGTTGAGCGTGTGCAGTGCTGCTTTGGAACTTGCAGCATTGGAAAAACTCATCGATGCTTTTGAGCATAGTTACCAAATTCGAATTCGAATTCGATTCGATACGGAAAAAATTCGACACTATAAAATTCAATACGGAAAAAATTCGACATTATACGTCTTACAAATACTTAATATTCTTTTTTTAATATTGGATTTATCTTTTTTTTTTCTATTTTTTTATAAGTCTTATCCATTGTAAACTGAATTTTGCTATTTTATAATTTTTTATAATATAGAAGTTACTGTTTTTCTATTTTTTTTTTATAAAAGTTGTCAATTTGGAAGCTTACCATTTTATATCTTTTATAGTAATGAATTTTTCCATTTTATAATTTTTTGTAATATAGAAGTTACTGTTTTTCTATTTTTTTTTTATAAAAATTGTGGATTTGGAAGCTTACCATTTTATATGTTTTATAATTTTTTATAATATTGATTTATCTTCTTTTTTTTTATAAGAGTTATTCATTTAACACGATATAGAAATTAGATTTTTTCTTTTTATAAAAGAGGTACCAATTCGCAACCAATTCATTATTTCATAATTCTTGTTAAAATAGAAGTTATATTTCTTTTAGTTGCAATTATATAGAAATTACTAACTCATCTCTCAATATGTATAAGAGCTATTTATATTATTTAATGTCAATGATAATATTGATTTATTTTTAATTAAATTAATTATTTAATAAAAAATTTAGATTTTTGTATTAGTAATTTATTTTCCATTATACCATATTATGTGGTAAAATAATTTGTAAATAATGTATAATAAAATATCAAAATCAAACTAAAATTAAAATAATCAAATTTCTAACCGTGTATGGAAATCTAAATCTCTAATTACTAAGTTGTTGAGGAATTCCCTGTAAAATTCTTATTGCATAAAATGAGATCTTAACCATAATCTTTGCCATTTCATAGATCCGAAAAGTTTTTGAACCGTAAATGGAAAGCTAAAAATCTCGTTACGATTAAAAATCTGCACTGGTCATCCTTGGGCAGTTTCTCTTTGGGTTTGAAAAGAAAGAGCAGCACCATCAATATTCCTGTTCCTGGCAGCCCAGATGGAGTGCTGGACGCTACCTTTAGCAATATTCCTGTTCCTGGCAGCCCAGATGGAGTGCTGGACGCTACCTTTAGCAGCTGTGGTAGCGGACAGAGCACCCCAGGGTCATATGATTCCAATAACTCCAGCATTCTCTGCATCTCACCAGCGGTGATAAAGAAGAGAAAGCTTAATTATGAGTTTTGTAGCGATCTTCATTGTTTGGAGGATTAGTAGATTACCATAAATACAAGTGCTCCTCTATGAAGAACGCTTTGGAAGCAAGCTTTGCTATTAAAACTTCATTTCAACTATACCTATCCAAAATTAAGTGCAAGTTCAGGCCTATAATAGGCAACTATTATAGCTCTATGCCATTATGTATCGCATGGGAGAAACATATTGTTATTAAATACCATTCAATATGCTTATGATTCATGAACTTATAATTGTGAACCTAATATCTAATACACCGTACCGAACTCGAATTGACGTATTAATTTGCAAATCGAATCGAACCGGCGAATTTCCGAATTTTTTTCTGCAGTACGGCCGAACTTGGTAACTATGCTTTTGAGGACCACGGAGTCAACATCGAGTCTGTAAACGTTGGTAAACATATAGAAAAATGCTATCTGATACAAGAGCCACCATTTGAGTTAGAATCCGAGTTATTCGCCGTGTATGTGAACCGAGAAGGACGAGATGCACCATGTATTGTTGTAGATGCACTTGAATGAATGCTAGTAGATACAAGTCCTTCTAGCGTTTGATCATAACGATCCTACTTTGGCTTAGTTGAAGTTTGTTAACAGCTTCCCATGGTCGCTCTCATTGACGATATTCTTCTTACACTATTCAATAACAGACCATAGAATGCTTAGTAGGATATGTATATTTGCTAGAAATGGTATGAATTACATTATTCAATAACACAGATAGAGATGTCTCATGTAAACTCACGATAGCAAAAAGAAATGTGTTCTACATAAATGGTGTATGTGATGTCCATTTAAATGAAGAATTTGGAAATTCAACTAATGGGCATTCCCCATTTAGATTGAAACAGTGCAATCATCTAATCGATCATCAAAAGGAAACGATTTGAGATGTTATGGATGTGATAGAGATGTCTCACGTAAACTCACGATAGCAAAAGGAAATGTGTTCTACATAAATGGTGTATGTGATGTCCATTTAAATGAAGAATTTGGAAATTCAACTAATGGGCATTCCCCATTTAGATTGAAACAGTGCAATAATCTAATCGATCATCAAAAGGAAACGATTTGAGATGTTATGGATGTGATGAAGCTAGTCCTTTTGCATGAGAATGATGTTTTTGAATAGGTCTTAGATGTTGGAAAATCAGAAAGGCAATAAAGAATTTGTTGATCTTGATAATTACTTGTGATGTTTCTTATTATTACGATTCTTTATATCTTTTTTCTTTAGTTCATCAAGCAATTACCAAAAGCAGCAACACATAAAACAATGAATACAAAATGTAGGCACATGCTAGGGCAAAACCCCCCTCAAGGGAAAAACCGAGTCAAAGTAATTATTCTTTTCAGTAGTATCATTTGAGACTCTTCGCTTAGACCAAGATTAGACCTTCCCTCCACACCAAGTCAGCGTCCAGAAGATTGACCACTTCCCAGCGACTTCAACTATGCAGCAGCTATCAATTTTCGGCAGCACTCCAACTTGGGAGACTTCGATCTCCCAATCCAAAGCACGAAACGGGGAGATACAACCGCCAAAATTTCAATTTTCCTGGACTCCTTAGACTCACCCAAACTCGCATTCACTTAGGGTTCCCGACAACAAACTTTCCCAGCTACCCACTTCGCACTTCTGCACAGCAACAAGATTTTCACACTTTTGCCCAGTAAAGAGAATTCGAACTTGATGAGAAGTGATGCTCCAAATGAATTCGATGCCCTTCATTTTATAGGCTTCTTGTGGGGTCGAATAGGGTCTTAGGCAGAGTTGATCTTCCCTTAGGCTAACATGGTGTGGAGATTCCATAATTCATATTTTACTTAATACTAAACATTTTTACATGATTCAAAAGCCCAAGACATGTGTCTTTAAATGTACAATAATTCTATAGACTCGGAATAAATCCTAGAAATCTTCAATGGGGACTTTGACCTAAAGCAAGGTGACCCAAGCATAAAACCCATGCTTTAATAAGTCACAATAATAATAAAAATTATTTTCTTTATTCTTTTAACAAGTACATTACATAATGACTCAAGTACATTATTGAAGACCAAACACACTTACTTTTTCCAACACTCCCTCTTAACTAGGAAGGTATTCATAATGTACATATACAATGGAAGATCTCAAACTATATGAACCATGAAGAACTTTAGGCACCGCAATGCCATGGACTAGATTCTTGATCAGGGAAATCTGTCCAGTCACTTAATAGTGTAAGCACCTCAATGCCATGGACTAGATTCCTGACCAAGGCAATCTATCCAAGTGGTCACTCAACAATTTAGGCACCGCAGTGCCAAAGACTAGATTCCAGACCAAGGAAATCTATCTAGGTGGGACTAAGATGGACTCAAGCTTTTAGCCCCTCTAAGTACCATCAAGTTTACTTGTTAACCACCAACCCAAAAATCCAGTTGTGTATCCAAAATAGAGCTCTTTGATCAACGCCACCTTTCCAACTTCAGGACCCAGACATCAACACAAAGTGTCAGCCATATGTCTGCTCAGGCAATGCTTCACTCGTAGAGGTTCAATACCCCTTGATCCAGCAAATAAAGAATGTCCAATCTCTACCAATCAAACTGATTGGTAAGCAACATGCTATCAAATCCTTCGAGAGATTCCCCTGCACAAACACAACCTCAATCAATAATATATTTTCACATGTACATAATCAAATACAAAACTTCGGGGTCTTATAGACAACTTGATGTTTCTTATCGACTTTCCATAGTAAGACTATCAACCGAATCTTTTGACAGAAGATTCCTCAATCATATGATTTACTTCATACTTCACATGCAGCAGCATATCCTCTAAAATTCATTCTTCAATTAATACCATGTTATGGCCTCTCTCTCAACCAGGAAGCACCTCTTTATCTGGACTCCCTCTTAATCTTAGGGAGATCTCTTCTATTAATGCTTCCTCTAAGAGATCAACGTCTTCTTTTTCACCGTCGAAGAATCTTTTGTGGCTTCCAACCATTCCATCAGAGTTGTCATCATCCCCATCATGCTTATCACATCAATGAGCATCTTCACGAAGATGAAGACTGTGTACCTGCACAACTTAAATAGAAAGTACAACCAAATCTATAGAAGTATGATGTTAGTCATATCAAAATCAAGGAATCATTTCAACTTTATACATATCAGATACCCAAACTCAATTACAAACAAGAGACATACTCTTTAACATCTTGCTAGGGACTTTGTTATACACCCTAGACTCCTTCATAAAAACATTCATTCCATCTAGGGTTTCAATGTGTCTTCCAAAGGTATGACATACCTTACTACAACATATAGCAAACCCTAGAAATAATTCAGACAAATATAGATCTATAAAGTATCTACCAACCTTTCAAAATACGTATGTTAGACTTCTCACTAGGGATTCATACAAATCCTAGATTTCATAGAAAAGAATCAATCAAAGTCAATCATAGCTTGGTCATTAACCTGACCAGCTTCCACTAGGGTTAGTTTCAAACCCCTAGATTTTCAATCAACCATCAATCAATCACTAACATGACCAACTACTACTAGGGTTAGTTCGCAAACCCTAGATTTCTAAGCAATCATCAAACTTAACCAAAAATTCAAATTTCAACAATTTCTTTACAAATCTAAAATATAGTTAACACTCGTTAGAGATTTCTACTTCGACTAAGGTTCAACTTCAAAACCCTAGAATTCCATTTTTACAAAATCAACAATCTTACACAGATCTAAAATCATCGTATTTCAGAGATTTTCCTTTGATTAAGGTTTTAACTCCAAAACCTTAAAATTCCACAATCTCAACAATCATTAAATACATAGATATATAATTGTTATATTACACGCATTAGACAATGTCACTACTAGGATTTAACTGCAAAACCCTATATTTTCATTTTCAAAAACCACTTAATAGGTTTCAGATGTTATATCACACATTCTAGACAATTTTAACTTCACTAGGGTTTAGCTACAACACCCTAGATTTCCAAATATCATCATCCTAGAATCTCATATAAGGACTTGCATTAAATCCTAGACTCATGACTCTCAATGACTAGGTCAACACACATATCTAGGAATTCGTGTATATCATACATAAGCATATCATATGTTCAAAAACATAAATACATTTGACCTAGACCAATCTAGGACTTCAACCAAAAGGGCATATCTATATAGATGCCTAGATTTTATCATCATGCAAAATACAATTCATATCATGTGTTAAGTCAAACCCAACTTAATATCCAATAAGAGATAAACCCACAATCATTTCGATTACACTAGGGTTTGACCAGACAAACACACACATACCAAAGAAAAACATTTTTAAGACAATTTAAGGGTCTTGCTCACATATTCCACCAAACCCCAATGAGATAGGTTCTCAATCTAGAAATATAGCAAACCCAACATTACCAAAACTTCAAAGGTTTGGGATTTTAGACCTCATCATTCAACCCTGACAAGTTAGGATTTCCAAATCACATCAAAATCCCAAACAAGACATCATCAATAAAACTTCAACTAGCATTTCACAATCACCCTAAGCAACGTAGGATTTCAAACATTCATATTAGCATACCCTTCGGTTAGGGTTTTCCAGAACCTATCTAGGGTTCTACATAGTCAATAAAGAATATGAGTGGGGTGGGTAGATTTATCGAAAGATGAATCACCCAAACAAGAATCACTAAGATTCAATACAACTAGTCATAATAGAGTTAGTACTAGATCATCAAATGAATAATCCTTTCAATCAATGTATTCAAAGCATACCTTTGTTTCTTGACTAACCTTGTCTTGAGGGATCCTCCTTTCAGATGTTTTCCCTAATCAAGACAACAGAGGGAGAAAGGTGGTTATTGTTTAATATAATCAAGACTAAATGAGTACATGAACCCAAAACTGAAAAGACATGAGATACTTATCTTTGAGAGTTGTTGGGGCCTCCCTCCAAAGCTTGAGGGAAACCTACAAACTTAAAAACAATACAAAAATGTCTTTTCCAAAATATGTTAAAAACCTATAAATTCTAAAACATATAAAACAAGATATGTAAAACTATAAGCAAAAGACTTAATAGTGTAAGTCCCTAATGTCGGGTTCTTCGGGCTTGAATTTCTTTGAGTCTCCTTCTATAGCAAGGTTGGCTTGATCTCTTCCCCTCTTCTTATTCTTTGGATTCTTAGGACAGTCACTTTTCTAATGACCCTTCTTATGACATTGATAGCACTCTATCTTGGACATGTCAACTTTCTTCCTCAATCCATTCGATCTCTTTCCTTTATGATGAGCAACATAAGAATTTGATACTCCTTTAAGATTAAAAACCATTGAGATCCTTAATTCTTCTTGACTACAGGTCGTCCATAATTCTTCAAAGGTAGGAGCTACCTTCCAATTGTTAAGACTTGCAGCAAATGCACCCCAAGAGGGTGGCAATCCTAATAGAGCAGTCATCACTAGTTCTTTGTCCGAAACAATCTCATCGATGGCCAAGAGATCATCCTTGAGCCTAGCTATCTTCACAAACAAGGTTGCCACAATATCTTCTTTAGTCATATTCGTAGTCCTCAACTCATTCTTCGACCAATGTTATTAATAGTGAACAACTTCGACAAGGCTTCATACATCTCCTGAGCATGATCGATGTTAGCTATGAATGGGAAAATATTGCCTTTTATCCCTTCTACCATCAAAGTCATAACCACTAATTATAAATCCCTGAACTTTGCTTGGTCGGAATCATTGGCTTCTTCTGTAGGCTTCATTACATTTCATTTTACCAAATCCAGCACCTTATTCTTCTCGAGGATTAGGTCAATCCTCTTCTTCCAGGATCTGAAGTTAGATGCCCCTTCAAGTTTGTTCTCACCCTTGATAGAGTTAGACATCCTCTTCGAATATAATAGACTCCTTCCCTGAGATAGTCCCTATGAATGGATCTGCCTTTTTTTTCTTTCTTCACCAAAGCTCTAATACCATGTTGGAAAATCAGAAAGGCAGTGAAGATTTTCTTGATCTTGATGATTACTTGTTATATTTTTATTATTACGATTCTCTATATCTTCTTTCTTTAGTTCATCAAGCAATTACCAAAAGCAGCAGCACATAAAACAATGAACACAAGATAAAGCAGCACATGCCAGGGAAAAACCCCCCTCGAGGGGAAAACTAAGTCAAAGTAATTCTCCTTTCAATAGTACCCTTTGAGACTCTTCACCCTAGACCTAGACCAAGACCAGACCTTCCCTCCACACCAAGTCAGCCTCCAGAAGATTGACCTCTTCGTAACAACTTCGACTATGCAGCAACTTGCCGCAGCTAATAGCTTCTGGCAATAGTCCAACTTGGAAGACATCGATCTCCCAATCCAGAGCATGAAACAAAGAGAGACCACCACCAAAATTTCAATTTTCCTTGACTCCTTAGACTCACCCAAACTCGCATTCACTTCCCCGGCAACAGAGTTTCCCAGCTACCCACTTCGCACATATGCCCAGCGACGAGATTTTCGCACTTTTGCCCATTAGAGAGAATTCGAACTTGATGAGAAGTGATGCTCCAACTGAATTCAATGTCCTTCCTTTTATAGGTTTCTTGTGGGGCCGAATAGTGTCTTAGGCTGAATTGATCTTCCCTTAGGCCGACATGGTGTGGAGGTTCCATAATTCATATTTTACTCAATACTAAACCTTTTTAAATGATTCAAAATCCCAAGAAGGGTCTCTTTAAATGTACAATAATTCTATAGACTCATAATAAATCCTAGAAGTGCTCAATGGTGACTTTGACCTAAAACAAGGTGACCCAAGCATGAAACCCATGCTTTAATAAATCACAATAATAATAAAAAATTGTTTCTTTATTCTTTTGACAAGTACATTACATAATGACTCAAGTACATTATTGAGGACTGAACATAGTTGCTTTTTCCAACATTGGACGGTTAAGAAGTGGTCACCATCGAAATCTTAGTGGTTGATATAGGTGTAGTGCAAGTTATGTGTGTCATCCTTGTAGGAGTCGCACTCCAAGACGTGGATGCTACACACCTAAATGTGGACGAAGTATTAGATATATTCACCATCGATGAATAGTTTGTGTTAATATAGTTCCATTTGATCTGCGGGTGTTCGAAATTTTGTTAATGCAGTTTCAGGGTTTTTTCCAATGTCTTTATGCGCACATCCTCAAAGGCCTAGTCTGAAGAATGATGTATATTCAGTGATTTCAACTTTGTCAAGCCATGTCTTATGTGTATAACAATGTAAACTTTGAAACATGAACTGTAAACTCAAAATGGGAACTCTGGCAAAAAAACATCAAAAACAGTGTTAAAAATGAAAAGTGTGTACACTGGAACGATGTTTTTATTTTTTAAGCGTCAATTTTGAACATGTTTTAAAAATGGCAGTGACTATGAAATTTTCGTGCAAAATATAGCTTCAAAATGAAAGTGATGATACTGGAACAATGATTTTTTTTTTTAGGGTCAATTTTCAAAATTTTAAAAAAATGCTAATAAAACCAAATTTTTATGTGTCAAAGTTGTTTATGAGGGAAAAAACACATTAATGTTTTTGGTAGAATATTATTTTTCTTTCCTAAGTATAAATCTAACATGTTTTCAACCATAACATACTAGATACAAAAAAAAAATGAAATTTTTTCAACTATAAAATTAAAAAACCATGACATTATGAACAAATTACATCATTAAATGAATTCAAAAGTCATTATTTGTATATTGAATAAAACATATATTATATCTCTAATTTAATATTGCATTGTAGATATTTTAAACAATAAAATTTATCATAATTAAGACATATAATCCAACAACATAAAAATGCCTCATAACTTCTCATTTAACACCATATGGAAAACATTAATTTTATTTGAAGATACGATGCATACATCAGTTATATAAACTGTCTTAAACAATTATTCAAAATCACTCATATTTTCTTTCACACCATCAGAATTCACATCTTCAGATGAGTGACTGGATGTTGACAAAGATGTTCCATATTCTTCTCTTTTATCAACTAGTGCCCCATCTGAGTCCACATGCATGCCCAACATTTCAGGTTTCAAAATTCTTCTAGATCTACCACTGCTTTCAGTTGACTCCCATGTCAACATTGTTCCTTCTGGTAACAACCTTTTCAGAATCTCTATCGTCTTGAAGCGAAGATTTCCTCTCTTTGTTAAATTGAAGTCATAAACAAGTATGTCAACATCCTCCAATTTTAATATGTCTGTGTGGCGGCGATTTATATTTGTACCCTTCTTTTTTCTTTTTCCACCATTTTTTTTGTCAACTACCATCTCTGGCTTATACACACCATTGAATGGGTGTGTATTTGTGGCATACCAATGTACTTCAACACTTGTAACATCCTCATTTTCTGTAAAGACCTTTATAACTTTAGCAACCCAAAATGGATAGCCATTGGGATCTCCATCTGCTAGCACTACAATCATGCAACCCTCCTTAATATCCTGTATTGAACCCCTATAAAGGTCTTCCATGGCTTCACGTTGTGCACAATATCTTCTGGAACCAATATACATCTCTCTTTCTGCTGCCTGTGAAGAATTAATAATACCTTGAGATTGTTCTTGTTCAACAATGTTTACTTCCACATGTTCATTCGACACATTTTGTGGCCAAATAAATGGATTTTTCAAAGGTATATCTTCATTTGTTGTTGTTGAAATGATATCACTTTGATTATTGAAAAATGACTCCCACCAAACTGAATCATCAATGTCAAAGTACTCATATGTATATCTAATACATTTTTTTAATTTCCTCCAGGCAATCAGAGTAATTTATATCTCTGTTCTGTCTGCGTGCATTCTGAACTTCACCAACTGATTGTAATAACAATATTTTTGATGCAAATATTGGATGATCTGGAATGAACTTCAAAAATTGCAAACCTGATAATGGTGCCCATTCTGTAGTAGTAGAATACTTCTTGCCCCATATTAGTGTTTTCCCATCAATTTTTTTGATATGAAATTGATGTTGGAAGCTAATGTCATTAAGTTGTTCAATGCATTTCCCCTCACCATATGATCCCAGAATAAACCTTCGCATGTCAACAGTTTCTTCCAACACATCAAAAGTAGGCTCTGGCATGTATGATTTCTTAATACATTCAATTAGTGATGGCAAGCTCCCAACTTCCTTCTTCCTCAATGTGACTGAAAAACGACTGAACATCTGATCAATATGGTCATGAGTGTACCCAACAAGAAGGAAACCAACCTTTACCTTTTGAAAAATTCTCAATTCAACAAGCATGTTTAGATATCCAAAAACAACCTGATTTTTGTTTTCACGGCAAGTGTTGTCCAATTGTAGATACAAAACTTCAGGAAGATTACCAAACCAATGAGAAATCACATCATGAATTATGGTTATGGTCAGATTTGCATCATTATGAATATTTGGAGCTATGAAGTACACCCTTGGCAACATTTTCCCATTGAAGACCATACAACTGACCAAGTGAAATTGAATAAAATTTTCCTCTTGTAAATTTTTGGGTGTGCGAACAAAATGTGGTAAAAGTGTTTTCTTCTGGTCCATACCATCAATTATCAAACCCAAATATTTATTCGGATTATCATAACACTTCTTTTGATGCTTGTAAAACTTCTTCCTTTCGTTTGTTTGTTGTTCACGATGCTCCTGAAGTTCTTTGACAATTAAATCTACACAACATAAAAGAAATTCATTAAGAAATATGTTTTCATAGTTGATTACTATACAATTTTAAAAGTTAAAGTTATGAACGCTTACCTCTTTCTGAGCCTTCACATTTGTCCCTTTTTTATTTAAGAGAAGCACATGTACTGCAAATCCCCATCCTTGTCTTCTTAGGAATACGGACATTGTTGAATTCTTTCTTCCATACCTTCACAAAATATTGATATGTAATAAACTGGTCATGTCCCTCAGCACCTTCTGCATATTCTTTGTATAAGTTGTAGATTTCTCGTCTTGAAAAATTATCTGGAATATGTATTGTCTCTCTATTTGGCATACACTCTCCATGCTTTGAAAAGAAATCTTTCATCCATGACATTGCAGTATTTGATAATGGCCCAAACTGTCTTTTATGACGTACTTCTGAATAAAATGTGGGATCCTTTTCCAAATTTTCTTGAATTCTCGAGAGACGAAAATTCCCAATCGAATGAAACATTTTGAACCTTTTCTACAGATAAATAAAGTCCCAATATGATAATCATAACCTGACAATGTAGATTGCATGCACCCAACTAAATATGAATTTTGCATGCTTTTATTCATTGACAAATATCTCTTCCTGCTTTCTAATTCAAATTTGAAATCCATATGTTTCAAGCAATCTTTTTGGCAACATTCACTTGAAATGAGAGCACTGATAGAACTTCTTCTTCTCAGATATTCTGCTCTACCCCTTGTATAACTAGAACAACTTGCATTGATACGAAAAGATATGCTCCTACTCCTCGATACAATATTTCTTGGCAACATCTCCATCATTGGATCATCATTTGTATAAGGCTTTTCAACATCATTAAGAGGAATGTTATCCACACTATGATCAGCTCTGCTTTTCAAATATTGACTTGGAGGATATTCTTCATCTTCCGCTTCTTCAGTGCTTCTGTCATAGTCCTTAGAATTCGGACTGAATGGAAAATCTGACTCGATGTTTAATGGATATTCTTCCTCAAATGCATTGTCAGTGCTACTCTCATAGTCCATAGAATTAGGACTACGTCGAAATGTGATTGTTTACTTATTGAAGATGCTACATCCCATCCTTTTTCGCTGCTACCTTTATACTCATTAGAATTAGGACTAAGTGCATCATCCTGTCCTTCATCACTGTTGCTCTCATAGTCCTTAGAATTAGGACTAAGAGGACACAGTGACACTCCATTCTTTTGAAATTCATCATCACGCTCTTCATAACTATTGCTCTCATAGTCCGCAGAATTAGGACTCAGTGGACACCGTGGCACTCCAATCTTTTGAAATTCATCATCCCACTTTTCATCATTGTTGCTCTCATAGTCCTTAGAATTAGGACTAACTGGACATCGTGACACTCCATACTTTTGAAAATCAACATCATGCTTTTCATCACCACTGCTCTCATAGTCCTTAGAATTAGGACTAAGTGGACACTTTGACAATCCATTCTTTTGAAATTTGTTATCACACTCTTCATCACTGTTGCTCTCATAGTCCTCAGAATTAGGACTAAGTGGACACCGTGACACTCCATTCTTTTGAAATTTGCCATCATGCTCTTCAAAACTGTTGCTCTCATAGTTCTCAGAATTAGGACTAAGTGGACACCGTGACACTCCATTCTTTTGAACTTCACCATCATGCTCTTCAAAACTGCTGCTCTCATAGTCCTCAGAATTAGGACTAAGTGGACACTGTGACACTCCATTCTTTTGAACTTCACCATCATGCTCTTCAAAACTGCTGCTTTCATAGTCCTCAGAATTAGGACGAAGTGGACATTGTGGCACTCCGTTCTTTTGAACTTCACCATCATGCTCTTCATCACTACGGCTTTCATAGTCCTTAGAAGTAGGACTAAGTGGAATCTGTGACTCTTTATTTATTTGAAATTCTCCATCCCCTCTTTCATCAATGCTGCTCTCATAGTCCTTAGAATCAGGATTAAATGGAAGAATTGACTTTCTATTCATAGTGGAAGAATTCCCACTATATTCATCAATATGAATAGAGTTGTTGCGCGATGAAGAAGTTGATGGTGTATAAATCGAAACTTCACTATCAGAACAATCCATCCCCTTCAAATAGAAGATGTTGAATGATACAAATGGAGAGTCTCCTAAAAATATTATATAGCTTAAAGAATGAAATTTTCCCTCCAAAAAGTTTCGCGAAAATATTTCCCTCCAAGAAGTCTGTTAAATTTATTTACCTTCATTATTTTGTTCTACAATTTATTGAAAAATGTAAACTAAATTTTTTTATGAAATAAATCATTAAAATTAAAATTGTACACTACAACTTCTAAATTAATTATTTTAATAGTTAAACTATATAATATTCACTTTACAATTCTACAATATTCGCTTTATAATATTTTAAAACAAATTATCCCACATTCAAGCCGTTGTAAAACAAATCTATAATATTCGCTTTATAATATTTTAAAACAAATTATCCCATACTAACCGTACAGTAAAACATCTCCGTAATTTCACTTATATATTAAAATTTCATTATCACTATTACTCACATCACATCCAAGCTTTTTGAAAATCGTTGAAAGACTCGTGAATTGGTGGAATAGCTAAATCGCTATCAACAACATATTCAACGAATAATTCTCGCAATTGAAAGGTAAGTTAAATTTTTTTCCTTGAAAACTTTTATATTAAATTAGTTTAATGAAAAAGATATTTTTTTTTAAATTAATAATTTTCCTAAACCAAAATAACAATTACATCCATCGTGAGCATGGTGGGCCCGATCAAACTCAATCGTTTAATACCGGTGGGTGGGCCGCTGTGGTGTCGCGGGGTAGGCGGGGTGTAGGGCATGGGGGAGCGGTAGGGGGTGTGGGTGATCCAGGTGGATGTTGGTGGCCACCCACCTATCCCATTTGGACCCCCACAACTGTCTCTTTCAGTTTTTCAGTTTCCTTAATTATAGCGCAGTTTACTATTTTTAGCAGTTTTTCGGGTCCTAAACTTCCGGAGCCGTTTTGAGGCCCTAAACGACATTTTTTGGGAAGCCCACTGCTAGCGATTTTTTTGATAAAAATCGTCTTTTCCATCGTAGTCCTCGAAGAGATCTTTCCAATGGGCTATCATGCGCGTCAAACGGAGATAATACGACCAATTCGCGACCCCGGGAAGTTGGCTGTCCAACTCACCCCAAAACGGGGCCCACAATTTCGCGTTTCATCTTCTAGGGTTAGGTTTTGGAATGTGAAGGGTTTTGCATTGTTTCTCAACAATAAATAGGCCCTCGAGCCTCATTGTAACACAGTTCGAAACAGTTCAGAGGCATGTAGCCGACACATCTCTTCTCAGAGATAAGCTACCATCGCCCTAGCTGGGTTATTTCCATTTGTAAGCATATTTCAGTATTCTCCATTAATGAAATGAAGTATTATTTCCGCTGCATCTCTGTTTTTATGGTTATCGCATCTCTGTATTTATGGTTATCTCTGTAATCTATTGCGTTCCTGCTTAAATCCAGATCAGTGGTATCAGAGCGGTCTGCTTTTTCTCTGTTTTTCTTTGCATCTCCCCAACGAGGTCGGGATATAAGGAGTTAGGGCTTGAATTGGTCGAACCTTTGCAAGACCAGCCTCGCAAATCTCGACGACCTCCCATGGCAGATGAGAAGAAAGACGAGGGGGCAGCAGATCCTATCAGAATCTTGCTCGAAGAAGCCCTCGAGCGGCAAAGGAACGCGATGATGGATAGCTTTGCGCAGATCCTTCAGCGGCTACCCAGAGGCGACGCATCGGCTTCCAACAGCTACTCTGGAAACGCCACACCGTTTAAGGTACAAGTTAATTTTGAAATCCCCATCTTCGAGGGTCAAATAGACACAGATGTCGTAGATAAATGGTTAAATCTGCTAGATGGGTATTTTTCTATTCATGAATTTTCAAGTCGGGAAAAGATTGTTTTCGCTCTTCTCAAAGCAGCCCCCCACGTCAAGGACTGGTGGGAAACCTACTGCGAACAGAAGGATGAAAGTACAGGCTCACTGTTTTCAGCCGCACCCACTTGGAATGACTTCCGGGATGCCATCAAAGAGCAGTACTACCCTGTCAAAAGCTATGAGGACAAATACATCAAATGGACCACACTGCGGCAGGGACGAGACCAAGATGTACCAGAGTTCACAAATATTTTTCATACCCTTCGCACACAGTTGGGTATCAAAGATTCTGAGCTGCATCTGGTGCTCAAATACCGTGGCTGCCTACACAGATACATCCAGGAAGAGATGGAGTTCTTGAACATCTCCTCACTCGGCACAGCATATCGATAAGCTGTCAAAATCGAGCAAAAGTTCAAACAAAAGAAGTGAGACTTTGGATCTGCAAATCCGAAGCCCAAAGGACAAAGCCAAGGCGGGGTGACCCAAGACAACCCGTCGAAGCCGCAAGAAAAGAACAACACCACGAAGCTGAAGAAGGACACAGGAAAGTGGTGTGAGTTCCACAAGAGTCCCACTCATAACACAAGTGAGTGTCGGACCAAGCAGTCGCTGGTGGCCGAGTTGAAGGCTTCCGAATCAGATGCATGTTCCGACCTTGAGCCAGAACCCGACAAGGGGAATGGCAAAGGGAAGCAGATCATTGATGCGGATCCCAGCGCCACTGTTGCCACCGCCAAGATCCAGAAAGATGAGCCCGAAAATCCAGAGGAAGGGGAGCGTCTTTTCCACTCACAGATGTGGGTGAAGGGTTCGCTGCTACAATTCATTGTCGACAGTGGCAGCCAAAAGAACCTCATTTCAGCAGAGGTTGTGAAGCGGTTGGGCCTACCGACTACATCGCACCCGCAGCCGTACAGTATTGGGTGGCTTCACGAAGGACGAGATCTGAAAGTTCGCCAGCAGTGCCGCCTTCCATACAACATCAAGCCCTTCACAGACGAGGTATTGTGTGATGTTACACCTCTGGATGTTTGTGATGTATTACTAGGCCAGCCATACTTGTGGAGGCGACATGCTGTGTATGAGTCAAGGCCTCGTGTTGTCATTATTTCTTTGAGTAATTCATTATACAGGATACCAGAGGTAGCCCCACCTACTGCCACATCTTTGGTCACTGCTAATAAAGGCAGCAAGCTCATCTCATAGACCAGGAAATTTATTTGTCTGGTTCGCTCCCAAAGTAAGGGGAAGATCGTTGCTACATCCATGACCCCCGCAAAGGGTTCCTCCACGCAACAGCAGCAACATAGGGATACAGTCGTGACAGAACACAGGAACAACTTCTCCTTACCCAGAGGGGTACCACACAAGTTTCAGGTGGACGAAAAGGTTTGGTTACATCTGCAAAGAGAACGCCTTACCAGAACCCATCAGAAACTCAGACCGCTTCGACATGGTCCTTACACCAGTAACAAAGTTGTGGGCAACAATGCTTTGAAGCACAGCATTCCTCCATTCCTTCACTTGCACCGATTGTTCAATGTGGACCATCACCGACCATGCTTCCCACCATTTCTGGACACATCAGAGATTGCAGAACAGCTCAGCAGAAGCTTCCTCATCTCAAGGAGGAACTCAACGCAATGGGGACCATTGCTTCCTAAGGAGGGAGGAATGATCCAGGTGGATGTTGGTGGCCACCCACCTATCCCACTTGGACCCCCCACAACTGTCTCTTTCAGTTTTTCAGTTTCCTTAATTATAGCGAAGTTTACTATTTTTAGCAGTTTTTCGGGTCCTAAACTTCCGGAGCCGTTTTGAGGCCCTAAACGACATTTTTTTGGGAAACCCACCGCTAGAGATTTTTATGATAAAAATCGTCTTTTCCGTCATAGTCCTCGGAGATATCTTTCCAATGGGCTATCATGCGCGTCAAACGGAGATAATACGACCAATTCGCGACCCCGGGAAGTTGGCTGTCCAACTCACCCCAAAACGGGGCCCACAATTTGGCGTTTCATCTTCTAGGGTTAGGTTTTGGAATGTGAAGGGTTTTCCATTGTTTCTCAACAATAAATAGGCCCTCGAGCCTCATTGTCGCACAGTTCAAAACAGTTCAGAGGCATGTAGCCGACACATCTCTTCTCAGAGATAAGCTACCATCGCCCTAGCTGGGTTATTTCTATTTGTAAGCATATTTCAGTATTCTCCATTAATGAAATGAAGTATTATTTCCGCTGCATCTCTGTTTTTATGGTTATCGCATCTCTGTATTTATGGTTATCTCTGTAATCTATTGCGTTCCTGCTTAAATCCAGATCAGTGGTATCAGAGCGGTCTGCTTTTTCTCTGTTTTTCTTTGCATCTCCCCAACGAAGTCGGGATATAAGGAGTTAGGGCTTGAATTGGTCGAACCTTTGCAAGACCAGCCTCGCAAATCTCGACGACCTCCCATGGCAGATGAGAAGAAAGACGAGGGGGCAGGAGATCCTATCAGAATCTTGCTCGAAGAAGCCCTCGAGCGGCAAAGGAACGCGATGATGGATAGCTTTGCGCAGATCCTTCAGCGGCTACCCAGAGGCGACGCATCGGCTTCCAACAGCTACTCTGGAAACGCCACACCGTTTAAGGTACAAGTTAATTTTGAAATCCCCATCTTCAAGGGTCAAATAGACACAGATGCCGTAGATAAATGGTTAAATCTGCTAGATGGGCATTTTTCTGTTCATGAATTTTCAAGTCGGGAAAAGATTGTTTTCGCTCTTCTCAAAGCAGCCCCCCACGTCAAGGACTAGTGGGAAACCTACTGCGAACAGAAGGATGAAAGTACAGGCTCACTGTTTTCAGCCGCACCCACTTGGAATGAATTCCGGGATGCCATCAAGGAGCAGTACTACCCTGTCAAAAGCTATGAGGACAAATACATCAAATGGACCACACTGTGGTAGGGACGAGACCAAGATGTACCAGAGTTCACAAATATTTTTCATACCCTTCGCACACAGTTGGGTATCAAAGATTCTGAGCTGCATCTGTTGCTCAAATACCATGGCTGCCTACACAGATACATCCAGGAAGAGATGGAGTTCTTGAACATCTCCTCACTCGGCACAGCATACCGATACGCTGTCAAAATCGAGCAAAAGTTCAAACAAAAGAAGCGAGACTTTGGATCTGCAAATCCGAAGCCCAAAGGACAAAGCCAAGGCGGGGTGACCCAAGACAACCCGTCGAAGCCGCAAGAAAAGAACAACACCACGAAGCTGAAGAAGGACACAGGAAAGTGGTGTGAGTTCCACAAGAGTCCCACTCATAACACAAGTGAGTGTCGGACCAAGCAGTCGCTGGTGGCCGAGTTGAAGGCTTCCGAATCAGATGCATGTTCCGACCTTGAGCCAGAACCCGACAAGGGGAATGGCAAAGGGAAGCAGATCATTGATGCGGATCCCAGCGCCACTGTTGCCACCACCAAGATCCAGAAAGATAGAGCCCGAAAATCCAGAGGAAGGGGAGCGTCTTTTCCACTCACAGATGTGGGTGAAGGGTTCGCCGCTACAATTCATTGTCGACAGTGGCAGCCAAAAGAACCTCATTTCAGCAGAGATTGTGAAGCGGTTGGGCCTACCGACTACATCGCACCCGCAGCCGTACAGTATTGGGTGGCTTCACGAAGGACGAGATCTGAAAGTTCGCCAGCAGTGCCGCCTTCCATACAGCATCAAGCCCTTCACAGACGAGGTATTGTGTGATGTTACACCTCTGGATGTTTGTGATGTATTACTAGGGCAGCCATACTTGTGGAGGCGACATGCTGTGTATGAGTCAAGGCCTCGTGTTGTCATTATTTCTTTGAGTAATTCATTATACAGGATACCAGAGGTAGCCCCACCTACTGCCACATCTTTGGTCACTGCTAATAAAGGCAGCAAGCTCATCTCATAGACCAGGAAATTTATTTGTCTGGTTCGCTCCCAAAGTAAGGGGAAGATCGTTGCTACATCCATGAACCCCGCAAAGGGTTCCTCCACGCAGCAGCAGCAACATAGGGATACAGTCGTGACAGAACATAGGAACAATTTCTCCTTACCCAGAGGGGTACCACACAAGTTTCAGGTGGACGAAAAGGTTTGGTTACATCTGCAAAGAGAACGCCTTACCAGAACCCATCAGAAACTCAGACCGCTTCGACATGGTCCTTACACCAGTGACAAAGTTGTGGGCAACAATGCTTTGAAGCACAGCATTCCTCCATTCCTTCACTTGCACCGATTGTTCAATGTGGACCATCGCCGACCATGCTTCCCACCATTTCTGGACACATCAGAGATTGCAGAACAGCTCACCAGAGACCCAGCTCAGCAGAAGCTTCCTCATCTCAAGGAGGAACTCAACGCAATGGGGACCATTGCTTCCTAAGGAGGGAGGAATGATCCAGGTGGATGTTGGTGGCCACCCACCTATCCCACTTGGACCCCCACAACTGTCTCTTTCAGTTTTTCAGTTTCCTTAATTATAGCGCAGTTTACTATTTTTAGCAGTTTTTCGGGTCCTAAACTTTGGGAGCCGTTTTGAGGCCCTAAACGACATTTTTTGGGAAACCCACCACTAGTGATTTTTATGATAAAAATCGTCTTTTCCGTCGTAGTCCTCGGAGAGATCTTTCCAATGGGCTATCATGCGCGTCAAACGGAGATAATACGACCAATTCGCGACCCCGGGAAGTTGGCTGTCCAACTCACCCCAAAACGGGGCCCACAATTTGGCGTTTCATCTTCTAGGGTTAGGTTTTGGAATGTGAAGGGTTTTCCATTGTTTCTCAACAATAAATAGGCCCTCGAGCCTCATTGTAACACAGTTCGAAACAGTTCAGAGGCATGTAGCCGACACATCTCTTCTCAGAGATAAGCTACCATCGCCCTAGCTGGGTTATTTCTATTTGTAAGCATATTTCAGTATTCTCCATTAATGAAATGAAGTATTATTTCCGCTGCATCTCTGTTTTTATGGTTATCGCATCTCTGTATTTATGGTTATCTCTGTAATCTATTGCGTTCCTGCTTAAATCCAGATCAGTGGTATCAGAGCGGTCTGCTTTTTCTCTGTTTTTCTTTGCATGTCCCCAACGAGGTCGGGATATAAGGAGTTAGGGCTTGAATTGGTCGAACCTTTGCAAGACCAGCCTCGCAAATCTCGACGACCTCCCATGGCAGATGAGAAGAAAGACGAGGGGGCAGGAGATCCTATCAGAATCTTGCTCGAAGAAGCCCTCGAGCGGCAAAGGAACGCGATGATGGATAGCTTTGCGCAGATCCTTCAGCGGCTACCCAGAGGCGACGCATCGGCTTCCAACAGCTACTCTGGAAACGCCACACCGTTTAAGGTACAAGTTAATTTTGAAATCCCCATCTTCGAGGGTCAAATAGACACAGATGCCGTAGATAAATGGTTAAATCTGCTAGATGGGTATTTTTCTGTTCATGAATTTTCAAGTCGAGAAAAGATTGTTTTCGCTCTTCTCAAAGCAGCCCCCCACGTCAAGGACTGGTGGGAAACCTACTGCGAACAGAAGGATGAAAGTACAGGCTCACTGTTTTCAGCCGCACCCACTTGGAATGACTTCCGGGATGCCATCAAGGAGCAGTACTACCCTGTCAAAAGCTATGAGGACAAATACATCAAATGGACCACACTGCGGCAGGGACGAGACCAAGATGTACCAGAGTTCACAAATATTTTTCATACCCTTCGCACACAGTTGGGTATCAAAGATTCTGAGCTGCATCTAGGGCTCAAATACCGTGGTTGCCTACACAGATACATCCAGGAAGAGATGGAGTTCTTGAACATCTCCTCACTCGGCACATCATACCGATACGCTGTCAAAATCGAGCAAAAGTTCAAACAAAAGAAGCGAGACTTTGGATCTGCAAATCCGAAGCCCAAAGGACAAAGCCAAGGCGGGGTGACCCAAGACAACCCGTCGAAGCCGCAAGAAAAGAACAACACCACGAAGCTGAAGAAGGACACAGGAAAGTGGTGTGAGTTCCACAAGAGTCCCACTCATAACACAAGTGAGTGTCGGACCAAGCAGTCACTGGTGGCCGAGTTGAAGGCTTCCAAATCAGATGCATGTTCCGACCTTGAGCCAGAACCCGACAAGGGGAATGGCAAAGGGAAGCAGATCATTGATGCGGATCCCAGCGCCACTGTTGCCACCGCCAAGATCCAGAAAGATGAGCCCGAAAATCCAGAGGAAGGGGAGCGTCTTTTCCACTCACAGATGTGGGTGAAGGGTTCGCCGCTACAATTCATTGTCGACAGTGGCAGCCAAAAGAACCTCATTTCAGCAGAGGTTGTGAAGCGGTTGGGCCTATCGACTACATCGCACCCGCAGCCGTACAGTATTGGGTGGCTTCACGAAGGACGAGATCTGAAAGTTCGCCAGCAGTGCCGCCTTCCATACAACATCAAGCCCTTCACAGACGAGGTATTTTGTGATGTTACACCTCTGGATGTTTGTGATGTATTACTAGGCCAGCCATATTTGTGGAGGCGACATGCTGTGTATGAGTCAAGGCCTCGTGTTGTCATTATTTCTTTGAGTAATTCATTATACAGGATACCAGAGGTAGCCCCACCTACTGCCACATCTTTGGTCACTGCTAATAAAGGCAGCAAGCTCATCTCATAGACCAGGAAATTTATTTGTCTGGTTCGCTCCCAAAGTAAGGGGAAGATCGTTGCTACATCCATGACCCCCGCAAAGGGTTCCTCCACGCAGCAGCAGCAACATAGGGATACAGTCGTGACAGAACACAGGAACAACTTCTCCTTACCCAGAGGGGTACCACACAAGTTTCAGGTGGACGAAAAGGTTTGGTTACATCTGCAAAGAGAACGCCTTACCAGAACCCATCAGAAACTCAAACCGCTTCGACATGGTCCTTACACCAGTAACAAAGTTGTGGGCAACAATGCTTTGAAGCACAGCATTCCTCCATTCCTTCACTTGCACCGATTGTTCAATGTGGACCATCGCCGACCATGCTTCCCACCATTTCTGGACACATCAGAGATTGCAGAACAGCTCACCAGAGACCCAGCTCAGCAGAAGCTTCCTCATCTCAAGGAGGAACTCAACGCAATGGGGACCATTGCTTCCTAAGGAGGGAGGAATGATCCAGGTGGATGTTGGTGGCCACCCACCTATCCCACTTGGACCCCCACAACTGTCTCTTTCAGTTTCCTTAATTATAGCGCAGTTTACTATTTTTAGCAGTTTTTCGGGTCCTAAACTTCCGGAGCCGTTTTGAGGCCCTAAACGACATTTTTTGGGAAACCCACCGCTAGCGATTTTTATGATAAAAATCGTCTTTTCCGTCGTAGTCCTCGGAGAGATCTTTCCAATGGGCTATCATGCGCGTCAAACAGAGATAATACGACCAATTCGCGACCCCGGGAAGTTGGCTGTCCAACTCACCCCAAAACGGGGCCCACAATTTGGCGTTTCATCTTCTAGGGTTAGGGTTTGGAATGTGAAGGGTTTTCCATTGTTTCTCAACAATAAATAGGCCCTCGAGCCTCATTGTAACACAGTTCGAAACAGTTCAGAGGCATGTAGCCGACACATCTCTTCTCAGAGATAAGCTACCATCGCCCTAGCTGGGTTATTTCTATTTGTAAGCATATTTCAGTATTCTCCATTAATGAAATGAAGTATTATTTCCGCTGCATCTCTGTTTTTATGGTTATCGCATCTCTGTATTTATGGTTATCTCTGTAATCTATTGTGTTCCTGCTTAAATCCGGATCAGTGGGAGCGGCTCAGCGGCTCGCCCGCCTATCGTGGAGTTGGGCCCCTGCCCCCTTAACCCCCTCAATGCCACCCTCATCCCTTACCATCAACCCCCCAGAGCCCTCACCCCCCATGGCCTACTCCCTCGCCCATCCCTCCCTCACGCCCCTCTCTCACCTCCTCGCGCCACACTAGGCGCCCTCACCCCTCCCTCAGCCGCACCGGCGCTCTACCCATCCCGCCCCCATGACCACCTCACCACAACCCCCGGCCCCCACCTTAACCCCCCCGGACGCCCGCCGCCCCAACACCCCCCCCCCTCGGGGCGCACCCCGCCCCTCCACACCACACCTCCCCCCCAGGACGCGCCACGCCCCGCTCCACCCGACCTCCCCTCCCCCCGCTTGGACGCACCCCTCTCCACCCCACCTCCCGCCTAGGCACGGCGCTCCGCCCGCACCCTACCCTACCTCAATTCTAGCGAAAAATTATCAAAACGTGTATTCTTTTAGTTATATTTATATTAAAAATGGTTATTTTTATGTCCATTGTTGAAAAATATTGTTTTTTAGAGACAATTATTTCATGTGGATTGAAAAATTAATTAAAGATGTATAAATATGTAGAATATCGAAAATTCTAAATATCGACCTTCTAATTTAAAAATGCAAAACAATAAAAACCTCACGAAAAGAAAATTAAAACTAAAATAAAAAAACAAGAAAATGTGAAGAAAACGACCACTTCAAAAATTATCAAATTTACAAAATAATTATTTACATTTTATACATTAAAAAATTTAAAGCCAAAATACAGGGCTTTTAAAAAAAGGGTGTGATGCAGAATACTCACTTTTTTAAATTAGCATAAAAATTACTACCATTCTAAAACGTAATGTACATAAAAAAAATTAAAGTGCCAAAAACTATGCTCTAAAAAAAACATGTGCGTTCTGCATCACCCCTTTTCAAAATCAAGTCACTTTTTTGCTATCTCTACGAAACGGGTAACAGTATCAGTTCCCGTTTCAAAGTTTACATTGTTGTATAGGTTCCTCATTTATGGGGTAGATGTTGTGCAATTGAAGAACATTATGTTCTTCTCCACAAGATTGAGGAAATATCTCAGTTGATTAAAATCACAAGTAAACCTCAACTTTTCAATTGAACACTACATAAAAGTTTTTAAAGAAATCAACGTTGTTAGTATTACATGCATGGGAGTGTGAAATTCAAGTTGCAAACATCTTCTCTGAATTCTGAAAAATTCTTTCACAAAGTGTGTCAAAGCTAAAATATAGTAAGAAGGTTGATCGTCTTCATATTCAAAATTGCAGTAATCTCGCATTGTTAGCTATATGTCTTTACAAGTGCATTTTTTGTTAAAGCTAACACTCGTTTTTCTTATTTGAGTTATCTAGAAAATGGCTCAAATTGGTGAAGCATTAGAGTTCCTGAAAACTTTGATACAATCTATTGTTGATGATAGTGAAAATCAGTAAGTAACAAAAGATCGATTTTTTGCAGCTTCAATCTCAACTATAACAAGATGAACTAAGAGTAGAGTGGTCACATTAGAGAAATTTTGAGGTCTAAAATGGGCCTCCTAAGGAATGTTATAAAATGATAATGGAAATAATAAAATAAAATTAGATTACCTCATTAAGTTTTGGAGGGAAAAAAGAAAAAATTATGTTTTCAACTCGTATTTTCAACTTATCTCTCTACGGTTCTGAAGTCTATTTCCTTGTGATTACAATCATGTTTTTCATGTATTTTGCATTTTTTGTATAGTTGGGTCCATCGAAAGTATGCAACATAGGTACTCCTTGATGCAAAATTAAATTATGCATCCAACGAGTGCTCTTGCTCAAAATTTGAATAAAATCATAGAAAGATAAATTGAAAATATGAGTTGAAAAACTATTTTTTATTTTGTTCATCTTTTTACCTTTTTATGCCAAAAATGGCTAATCATTCCCCATGATTGACATCATCATATTGAATCCTATTGGTTTTTATAAAGTTTATTTTTGTTGTACATATTTGTTTTAAGGCTCATTTTATACCTCAAAATTTCTCCAGTGTTTTAAACTAGTTTTTGTTCAAAACAGCTCCCTTTTTTACTCTGAAGTTGACTCCCATTAGCAGACAAAAAGTGATCAAATCAGTGAAGTTGAGTTTGATTCAGATCCAGTACATACTTCAGGAGAAAATTTTCTTGAAGATACAAAGGTTCAACCTGCTCTTCCCAAGCCCATCATCAGACCTTGGGAAGAGCTTGTCAACAACAAGCACGAAACCAATCTCAGATATCATAGATATGACAAGGAGGTGTCCTTTCATACTCTAGACTACTCTAAGCCCATTTAGTTTTTTCAAGGCAACTCTAGACTACTCTAAGCATAAAAAGGTAAAAATTGAGGTTCCTTCTGCTCCTCTTCCATGACCACCTTCCATTTCACCTTGAAAGCAACTCAAATTCACCTTCTCCTCTTCCATGACCACAGATTGTCAAATGCCAAAACTAAGATCAAGTAGGCCATGTGAAAGATAAGTGTTTTGATCTTCACCCTTGTAAGCATTGTGGTAAGCACACTCATCATTCAATCAGATGATATAGAAACAAACCTCCTGCAAGAACGAAGATTCACCTTGGATGGATTGTTTCATTGCAATTGGCTTCAACAACCAAGAAGATATTCCAATCATAACACAAAATTTGTTTTTGAGTATTGACGTGTCTTGTAGTTGATACTTCTTTGTCTTCTTAACTTGTATTTCACAAGGGGGGAATTTATGGTATGTTACCAAATTCGAAGCCAAATCAAGCGAGCTTGAGCCTAGAGTCAAATACCCAAATTCAGAGTTGTAGCCAAAGACAGAGTAATGCTCCATGAGCATGGCTTTTGGTTGGTGGCCTTCCTTGAACCACTACTTAGGGAGCACTTCCACTAGCAGAAGACTTTAGCTTCTTGCCAGATTTGGAATTGTTCCAGGAACTACACCAAGTGTCCCAAAGTTGGTGGTTAGCGTTAAATCACCATTGGTTGAGTCCTCAATGGTCTCCCACCTTTTCAAAGCATTAGGGAGCACTTCCATCAATAGAAGTCAACAACTTCTTGTCAAATTTAGAACTGTTCCACGAACTGCACCAAGCATTCTAGAGTTGGTGGTCAACTTTAAACCACCAATAATTGGGACCTCGGGTTCTCCCACTTTATACCATCATTTCAGAGACCACATTCAACCAATTTTTGCAATGCATTTTTTTGCATTTTTGTATTACAATTATATTTTTGGACTCATATACAACCCTTCAGATTAAACTGGGGGAGGATTGTTGAACACCCAATCTGCTAAGGGTTGTTGCGGATGAATGTGAGCAATTGCGGAAGTCCAAGAGACCACTTGGAATATGAAAACTAGGAGTCGTAAGATGATGTATAAATATGTATATCTTTGTAAGTAAAATGTATTCCATGATTTTTTCTAAAGTTGTTTACATTCATGTGTTTAACAAGTTACCCTCCCTTCATGTGTTTTCTTTGAAAATTTCATGGGTGTTAGACATGTTTGATATGGTATCAACTCACTCCACCTATGCTACAAGTTTATATCATTTCATTTAATGAATGCCAACTCCCTTTTGGGTTTTCATTTCATCTTTTTTAACATTCTCTCAACATTTTTCTTTCTGTATACTCTTTCAAATTTTAAACATGAACCTTATATGACTTAATCTTTATATAAACCTTTTGAATATAGCTTCCTTTCTAATATCATACCCATATTATTTTCTGCATTGGACTATCTTATTCTAAAAAAGTTTCATACACATTCGATAACAACCAATGTTCAAAATCAACAAGAATCTTTTTTTAGTTCTTTAAAGCCAATCACAAAAGCTTTATAGACATCATGCTTTAATGCATTCTAAGTTTTTGTCAAATGAGACAATGGGGAATAAAAAGACATAATACAAACAACATATCTAGTGTACAATAATAAAATTTATAAACTTTTGGAAATCATTGTGATTCAATGTAACAAGTCCAAAAACCAACATAGGAGAGCATTATGGTATGTATGTATAATTATTTACTCCTTTAAGACTTGGATATAATTTTAACACTATCTTCTACGCGCACTACATATTTCTACAATGTATCATTAAAAGTGACATCGTAATTGTTAACAATGCATCATCATTAATCACACTTAAATGTCATTTATACACTTCACTATATACACATTTGTCGAGAACAATAATGTTTAAACATTAAAAAACTAATAATGCAGGGCTACCCCCGCTTACACCCATAGTATGCATATAAAATGCATCCACACATTTGTCCCAGGGATTTAACTCAAAGGAGTTAAATATTCAACCATCAATGGTTAAGGCCCTATTCATTAGTTCCTTTATATCGGAACTCAATCACCCTGCCTAAACCTCCTATTGGGACTATTTACCTCCTCATAACCTTCATTATCCCTTTTATTAAAGCCTTCCTCAAATCTCTCTTATCGGGACTGTTAAAAGCCTTCGTAACCTCCATACAACCCTTTAAGCCCGCATATATATAACCTTTCCCTTTGCTAACCTTGGTTAATATATAATTATCGTATAAAAGCTTCTATCGGCTCTCTTTTCCTTTACAAACCATTTACAAAGGAAAAACCCCGCAAACATACCTTTTGCCTTTGCACGGCCTCTGCACACTTTCCAAGGTTAACTTTATCGCAATCGGGGTATCGCTTCTCCTTCACGGCGCACCACATATATGCTTCATCACCCCTTTCCCTCCAATATGCAACTATCGAAAGCGTTTGAATAATGCTTAAGTCTTAAAAGACTCGGGCAACACATCTATCGCAATACACAGGAAACACACGAGAAACCCGCTCCAAACACATATAGCGGATCTCAAATCTTATACACCGACACTTATAAATGTCGTCGGGTCCGTCTCCCAAAGCCTTTCCGCTCGCCGTTTCGCCGAACTCCGATAAGCGATAGCTCCGATCTCCGATCGCCGATCGGTGCTTTATCGCTATCGATGTATCGGCATATCCACTATCCGACCTCTTCCACTTAAAACCGCCGATCCGATATGCCTTACGGACCTGATAAGATTATCGGTCACGTTTGATAAGGTTTCAGGTCCGGCTAACAAATCGCATATCGCTCTTTCTTTTGGCCAAGGTTCATTCCTCCCTTTGGATGGTTTGCGATGCGACTTTCTGGTTCTGATTCGATCCCAGCCATTGATCTCCTAGATCTAACGGTTCCTGTGCATCACTCTTCACTTCTCCGCTCATTCCTTTTACTTAGAATTTACGTTGTTTTCTTCAGTGTTTCTCCATGGTTCGGGTTTTTTTCTTCAGGTTTCTTCAAAGGTTCCACTGCTCAACTTCCTCTGAGCTTTTCTCTTCTGCGAAATCTCCCTTCGCTATTTCTCCCCAGAGCTTCACTCTGATCTTCAACTGGATTCAATGACCCATTTATGATTCCTTTGAATCATTCTACGCCTCTGCGTATCCTTTAGAATTCCGCCTGCAACCCTGTACAAAACCTACGAATTCACATGTAATGCATTCATAAATACTCGTTTCACACCATTACGCAGTTAGAGAATAAACCTCTGTATAATAAGTATAAACAAATGATTACATTCGAGACTCTCTGTCTCACAAGCCTGGTCTTCAACTATCAGTGGCCTCTGATCACCATTTGCTCGTAGGCTTACAAACACTAACAAAAATCTAACTCTCCCTCTCTCTCTCTATCTAACCTCTCCAACCTCTCTCTTTTTTTCTTTTCAATACATTATTAGCAGTTTCTTTACAGTTGAAGACTGTTCCTCAGTTACTTTTCATTTGCTCAACAATTTCTTCAAACTAGTTCCTAACTAATCCTAATCCTTTCATGTTCTCCCACATTCGAGAATATTTACAAATATGTCTCACAACATCTAATTAATTCCTATTCTCATCAAAACCCCTCATAAGCCTAAATATTCACATTAATTCAATACTTAGGAAACCAACTTCCTTAAAACACAAGACCCCCTATGTCTACTAAAATACAATGATATTGTTGGGCTGAATGCTCCTGCATCAGACTCCCAAGGTAGAAAATAATCATGATCTCCTGATCATGTGTCTTCATATGTTGTTAGAAGAAAAAAAACCTCCAAGGTCCCAAACTTTAGTTTGCAACCGCCTAAATGCTTTGCTCCTTTTTTGTTGTTGAATGTCTGCTATCTTTTGCTTTACCTTCCTCTCCTTATCAATCAGGTTCATACTCTGATTGATCATCCTTTCGGTCATCAGCTTCCTCCATCTGAGTTGCTTCATCATTAGCTTCCACAGTTCTTCTATCTCTAAGTCCAGCACATCTTTGGTCTAATACACATCTTCTCTTTCTTTGGTCTTCAAATTATTGTTGCTTTCCTTCAACTTCTGCATCTTCATGCTTTTCTCTTCCGTGGCTTCTTCTTCTTGCATCAAATCTCCCTGAACATCTGCAACAAAATCTACATTCACAAACCAATTATTAAAGTACAAAACATAAGGCCTTGGTGCCTCTTTTTTCCTTGGCAACAATTCAACGTGTTGATCTGTTCTCTCCCCTTCTGTCAGCACATCAGTATGTTGTTTTGAATTCTCAGTAGAATTCACGAGACTGTCAGCGAGTCTCTCTTCCACATCATCTGCTCCAATGATGTTTTCCTGTCTTTATTCACTGTAGTGAACTTCTTCATTCTCATTCAGTTCTAATTTTACAATCTGAACTCTTACCTTTTGGTCTTCTAGCCTTTCTTCTAAAAGACTTAACTCATGCCACAAATTTGCCATCACTTGGAATTTCTCCCAAAAGTTTTATACAATCCTCACTATCTTCTTTTTTGTCACAAGCATAACTTACTAGTGACACTATTTCTTCATTCAAAAGACAGTCATCATCATGCTTTGCTTCGCAACTTTCACCTTCATTCAGGACAATTCCATAGGGTGGTTTGCCTTCTGCAATACCTGCATTCACACACAATTTGTCAATTTTAAACCCATGAGATTTCATGATCTCATTTGATGATTCAATCATCAAATCCTCTTGTTGTTCCAAGTCCTCTACATGACTTAAAAACACTTCGATGGTCTTTTCCTCAATTTCATCAAGCCCTCCACTTGGTTGCTTGATATCCTTCTCCACTTCTTCTTTTAGAACAAAATTTAGATTCTGCCTATCTTCTTCCTTCTTTATGACAATATTAGAAAATTGTCCTTCTTCATGTGTTCCACCTACAACCATACACAAATCATCAGATTTAAAATCATGTGACCTTTTGGTCTCACTTGAAGTTTCAGTCTTCAAGTCTTCATCTTCACCCAGAACTTCACCCTGTTCTGGTTCACAAATGGATTCTTCCATTTCCAACTCAGCCTCTCTGAGTTCTTCCACCTGCCACTTTACTTGCTTCTGTTGTAGTCTTCTATGTAGCTTAGACAACTTCACTACCTTTTTCCTCAAGGCCCAACATTGTCTTTGGTTTTCCTCAAGTATCATCCTTAATCCATTGAGTTGTTCCTTTATCTCTGCAATTTCCTTGTCAAGCTCCTCTTGACTCATCCTCTTGCCATTTTCCTTGGCAACCTCTTTCTTCATCTTTCTTCTGTTGTGGTCTTCCTCAGAACCTCTGTTATGACTATCAGTGGTCATCTCCTTCTCCACATCTATGAATTCCTCATTCATTCACTATGAGTTGTATTAAAGCCTCTACAACAACAAGTCCTCCTTGTTGCAACTTACCTCACTAAACTTTCCTCTGTACTTGGTCTTTTTGCAAGTACTTGGTTCTCTATCTCTGGAATCTCCTTTGAGCACTTCTCTCTACTCCTTCTAGGCTTCAACTCACTTGCACCTTTTAAGAACACCACTGTCCTATTGTATTTCAATCATAATGAAATACTTGGTTCTGACCACCTCTTCTTTCATTCAGAAAGTCTTACCAGCGTCTTTCATCCCTTAGCAAATCTACCCACATTCTCTGTGGAATTACCTTTGTGAGCTGCAACAATACCTTCCTCCTTGCTACATATGCCCCACTAAGCTTCTCTCTTCTGAGCTCAATCTATTAGCATTTCTCTAGTTCTTTCCTCTTGAACCAATTGAGTACTCGCTCTAGATCGCTGCAACCTTCTCATCTTCTTATGTTGTTCCCTGTGTATTAGTGTAAAAACACACATTCTCCAATCTTCAATCAATTTAAAACAAAACATGTCATCTCACCTTCAAAATCTCTGCATGATCTTGTTCCACCATTCTCCTACATTTTGAATGGATTGTTCTTTGCCTCCTTGCATCTGCAAGTTCTGCTGCACTTCACCTCTGTGTGCTTACTGTTTTTCAGATTAAAATCTGATCTCCCTTGCCTGCATAAACAACTTAAAACGGAACTCTATTCTAAGTTTTTCTTTTCTTTTCCAAAGAGCTTTAACTTGCTCTGATACCAATTAATGCAGGGCTACCCCCGATTACACCCACAGTATGCATATAAAATGCATTCACACATTTGTCCCAGGTATTTAACTCTCAAAGGAGTTGAATCTTCAACCATCAATGGTTAAGGCCCTATTCATCGGTTCCTTTATATCGGAACTCAATCACCCCGCTTAAACCTCCTATCGGGACTATTTACCTCCTCATAACCTTCATTATCCCTTTTATTAAAGCCTTTCTCAAATCTCTCTTATCGAGACTGTTAAAAGCCTTCATAACCTTTATACAAACCTTTAAGCCCACATATATACAACCTTTCCCTTTGCTAACCTTGGTTAATATATAATTATCGTATAAAAGCTTCTATCGATGCTCTTTTCCTTTACAAACCATTAACAAAGGAAAAACCCCGCAAACATACCTTTTGCCTTTGCGCGGCCTCTGCACACTTTCCGAGGTTAACTTTGTAGCAATCTGGGTATCGCTTCTCCTTCACGGCACACCACATATATGCCTCATCACCCCTTTCCCTCTGATATGTGACTATCGGAAGCATTTGAATAATGCTCAAGTCTTAAAAGACTCGGGCAACACATCTATCGCAATACACAGGAAACACACAGGAAACCCGCTACGAACACATATAGCAGATCTCAAATCTTATACACCAACACTTATAAATGTCGTCGGGTCCGGCTCCCAAAGCCTTTCCGCTCGCCGTTTCGCCGAACTCCGATAAGCGATAGCTCCGATCTCCGATCGTCGCTTTATCGCTATTGACGTATCAGCATATCCACTATCCGATCTCTTCCACTTAAAATTGCCGATCTGATATGCCTTACGGACCCGATAAGATTATCGGTCACATTTGATAAGGTTTCGAGTCCGGCTAACAAATCGCATATCACTCTTTCTTTTGGCCAAGGTTCATTCCTCCCTTTGGCTGGTTTGTGATGCGACTTTCTGGTTCCGATTCAATCCCAACCATTGATCTCCTAGATCTAACGGTTCCTGTGCATCACTCTTCACTTCTCCGCTCGTTCCTTTTACTTAGAATTTACGTTGTTTTCTTCAGTGTTTCTCCATGGTTCGGGTTTTCTTCTTCAAGGCTCTTCAAAGGTTCCACTACTCAACTTCCTCTGGGCTTTTCTCTTCTGCTAAATCTCCATTCGCTATTTCTCCCCAGAGCTTCACTCTATTCTTCAACTGGATTCAATGACCCATTTATGATTCCTTTGAATCATTCTACGCCTCTGCGTATCCTTTAGAATTATGCCTGCAACCCTATACAAAACCTATGAATTCACATGTAATGCATTCATAAATACTCATTTCACACCATTACGCAGTTAGATAATAAACCTCTATATAATAAGTATAAACAAATGATTACATTCGAGACTCTCTGTCTCACAAGCCTGGTCTTCAACTATCAGTGGCCTCTGATCATCATCTGCCAGTAGGCTTACAAACACCACTAAAAATCTATCTCTCTCTGTCTAACCTCTCCAACCTCTCTTTTTTTCTTTCAAAATATTATTAGCAATTTCTTTACAATGGAGGAACTATTCCTCAGTTACTTTTCAGTTGCTCAACAGTGTCTTCAAACTAGTTCCTAACTAATCATAATCCTCTCATGTTCTCCTACATTCGAGAACATTTACAAATATGTCTCACAATATCTAATTAATTCATATTCTCATCAAAACTACTCATAAGCCTAAATATTCACATTAATTCAATACTTAGGAAACCAACTTTCTTAACACACAAAACCCCCTATGTCTACTAAAATACAATGATATTGTTGGGCTGAATGCTCCTGCATCAACTAAAACTAATGAGATTTTAAAACTTATGATATGCACCCGTTATACTCAATAGAAATATTCTTTCATGGCTAAAGGCAAACGATGCACCATCTAGCTCCTTTCTATATCACTAGTTTCAATGTGGCTATGAAATCTATACCATTGTTACATTGTTAAAAACCCGATCATTGTCAGTATAACCTTGTGTACCGTTGTTTGTTGGCCATATCTAGTTGTTGCATAACAAATTCAACTCCCAATGTGATTGCCATAGTGCAATACTTGAAATCAATACACTCGAGTGTTTTTCTAATGTTTTGATACCCTTTAATTACCTTCTTTAACTGATGGCAGCGACTTTCTTTGACCTTTTATTAAACCTGTGAAAACATATAATGTCGACATCAAACCATACCCTACATTGTTAGATAGGCTTTGTAAATAGGACAGCTCGTGCTGTGCATTCTTACAATTGGTAACCGTGAGTGTTTCCCCTATTTTGATGTTGCAGGCACACAAAAATTTAATACCAGATTAGCATAGAAATTATAATAATAAGAATAAGAACAATGGTATCTCTAATATTGAGCTGAGGATTTACGACTCCTCTGGTCTCTCTTCCCTAAGCTTCCTAGATTCTAGGAATTTGATGCAAGAACAAAACTGCCAAAAATGTTACTAATGGATAATTTCAACACCCTTAATTGTCTGTTGTCAAAGTTTTTCTATTTTCATGTTAAGCTGATTCTATCAATTTCTTTTATTTACCTAATTTTTTCCCATCTATATTTTTTCTAATTTTATCAAACAGAGATCAGATTTCTTTCACATATGATTTTAAAAAATTATTAATCTTCAAAATTAATAACAAAGAAATTTCAACTTATATAAATAATTAACCTTAATACATTTTATTTACTCATCTGAGTGACAACATTCTTGTTTAGAACATGAGAATAGATTAAATAATATATATCAATGTCGACTTAAAATTACCGACGCGAATCAAAGATGCGTTCAGCATCACTAGCCAATAGGCATACAAATCTTTTTAGTGTTGATATATTCTAATAGAGATAAGGAGCAAAAATGTCCCTATACATAACAAACACCTAAAGGAATAAGAATTTCAAAAATGTCAATGTTTATGTTTTAAGAATCGAAGTTTATGTTTTGGTTTTATATATATATATATATATATATATATATATACACTACTTTAAATTGTATATATATATAACATCCCAAATCAAATTACACAACCTCCATTTAATCCTATATATATATATACACTACTTTAAATTGTATATATATATAGAACATCCCAAATCAAATTACACAACCTCCATTTAATCCTAGCTGTTCAGCTGTTTATTGCAATAATATGAAAGATGAGGATATAAATATCTCATTCCACTATTGCTGTGGACCGTGTAAATTTCCAGACCATTTAAATCCATGCTTCAAAATTCAACTACGATGAAAAATTACATCATTACATTTTCTCAATAGTGAATAAATTACAAGAATAGTTCAAGACCATTTAAATTCATGCTTCAAATTCCAATTAAGCTGAAAAATTACATCATTACATTCTCTCAGGAGTGAATAAATAACAAGAATGGTTCAAATGTATAAAAATATCACATGAAATACAAAAGAAATACATCTTTCCTATCTAAATGACCTACTTCAAGCAAAAAATATAACCGTCCAAAACACTGAAGGCTTTCCATAGACGACTCTCTACACATATTATGTATTTCAAAATGCACATAACGGGCAATCGGATAATACACAGTTTAGATGTCCACTACCTCTGATCTTAATGACTGGGATAATAACAATGTTTCTGCAAGATCAGGAAATGTTAGTCTAGGTTAACATCATGTGTGTTCCATGTTATACTAGATAATACTCAATAAATAGATTTTCCTTTTACTAGCAGAACTAAAATTAATGGGTTGAATATAAACTTTTGAATATACATCACCAATCACATATTATATCACTTTTCAACATCTCACATATCATTGTCTATGTTTTTCGGATGTTCTCGAATACTGAGCAAATCTCGCAAACTTCATGAACCGAAATTATTACATAAATTAATGATACAAAAATTAATTTTGCCGAAACACACAATACATGTCGAGTAGTTGCAGCCACCACCACTATAAGAATAAAAACCCTCAAATATTGCAGCAGCCTCATAATAAAAATACATTTCTCAAGTCCTCACAAATAACACTATACAGGATTTGCCAAAACGCAAATTGTATTTGTGGACTTTGCCTTCGGAATCAGAAATGACTCTAGCACCCTATGTAACTAACTGTGATTACAATGTTATTAAATTCTGCTAGATAAAAAGGATCTCACAATGTAGGAAGAATTATTGTTCTGAGCTTTAGGGAAGCCGAGGAATTATTTCAGAAATTCAATGTGACCTAATGCATGGCATAGACATGTTTGAAGTGCTCCAAGAAATTAAGAACATGGGTCTTTACTCATTGTGAACTCTTCCAACATGAAGATGAAATCCTCATACAGCCTAAAGTACAGGACTGTTGATAACAGCCAAATCTGCATATGTTTGCAATTCACGCAAAAATCAACCCTTAGAAACAGCACAGAACATTTCAATCACTTTGTAGTGACCAACTGTGACAAACACAACCACTGTTTTAACCAGTACATTTAACAGCATTCCTCTGCATTCCCCAGTGAAGAGCACAATCTAACATTCTACAACCACGGAAATTCCAAGCAAACATTGCAGAGTTATGATCTTACATGCAAATATTCAAGAAATGGAGTGATCCTCTTGAGTAGCTCTTCATCCTTTACATTGCTTCAGCAGGATAATGCTCAAGATTCCGCAAGACTATTCTTGCGAAAACTTTGGCTTGAAGTGGTGCAGTTGCAGCAGCAGCTGCAGCTCTAAGTACTCGTCCTGCTACTGCCTTGTGCAGAAGACTAGCATGATGCATAGCATGTCTTCCACCTGGCATGGTAAACTGCAAAACTCAAGCCAATTGAGAATTGGGACCACAAGTTAAGCACCTCTCACATTGAATGCTTTTATGTTTAAACATCCACAAAGTAATTTACAACATGAAGGGTATTCAAATGGCTTAAATAACACAAGCGACTATCTAAATACCTGAAGAAGAGCAAAGGCAGCACAGGACTTTAAAACTGTTGACCCATTCCTAAGCATGACTACAAACCTCCCAACTTCAGCACCACTGTAAAGCAAGACTTGCAATTTGAGAAAAAAGGCCATTTCAACCAGAGATGATATATTATGGTACAAATGTTAAAAAGCATTCCAATCTCAGGACTTGGACAACTGCCACTCTATTGATTGTCATTAGAGTGAGAAGACTGGTGAAAAAGAGTGTAAATCACATTATTGTCAAAACTTTCAACCAGACAAAATAACATTATTACCTGCACCGCAAATGCCCCGCTTCTTGTATTCTTGCAGCCTCTGCAACCTGTGCCAAAGCAGCAGGTGCCCAAGATGTAGCAGCAACTGAAAGACTCTGTTGATCTGAAAAAGTCTGAACAAAAGCTTCAATATGGCGCATTGCCATACGCCTTGCAGCCTCTAAGCTCCCACTCTTGGGAGCACTGTCACATTGCATTCCAGCTTCATCCATTCTAAACATAGAATGGGAAAACATTACAACCCATTATAGCATGACAAACTAAATTAAAACATAAATCAATCACCGCCCTCTATAACAAAAGCAATAGTTTAAGAAGGTACCACATCTGTGTGAATGAACATAGGAAAATGTGTATATCTGTTTTTGCAACATCACGTAATATCTAAGTCTATAATGTGTATAAAGGCTTTAGTATATAAACTGTAATGGTAACCAGAATTCTTAAGTGTTATTGATTTAGTCCCCCTTCAACCTCAAACCCCAACTTCAAATATACATTATATAGAGAGACAATAAGCAATTAGCATGCAATGCAGCTTACTCAGGAGGTAAAGAGGATACATCCATCATAATGGGAAGCCAGATTATCATGTCCACAACCACCATTCCCATGCAACAAGGGTCCAGATGGTCAGCACGATTTGAGTTCATCATCATTACCCATGTGACAAAAGCCACAAATGCAGAGACCCATGGCTCATTAATCCAGAGATCCACCAAGTCTCATTAAGCCAGAGATTTAAAACAGTAAGAAAGAGTTTCCATGTAAGCTTCATACTTGTTGCCATCTGGCATGTTAGAAGATCATCCCCTATGAAGGGAGCATTGTACTTGCATACTGTATGCAGAAATCTGAATCAAAAGACAACTGCATCTTTAAATGCCCTACCTCTTATGAAATCCATAATCCATTGCCTGTTCAGAAACTCTCATGCTTCCTTAAGGGGTTTCATAGAGTATGAGAACAAGAGATATATCACCCTGCTCCTTTCTGACATGCTTCACTTCCAACAGAAAACTCCCAAAGACACATCTCCCCACACTGCTAACTCAAAGCTCATTGCCCTTTACTTTCAACCTCTTGATAACTCCTAACACAAAAGGAGGCATAAGCAATAATCTAATACTATGACCTTCAGATAGCATAGGCATTAAGTCACACAAGAAGCGAACAATGGGAATCTCATTATACACCTCTTCTCAGCATTGAATGTTGCAAGAGTTGACTGTTGACTGTGTTGCTGGTTTTGTGATTCTTTATTGATACCCATCATACTCTAGCCCATTATGATTGAACCTGGCATTCTCCTTGTATACTTCTATTTATTTTCAATCCTTACAGAGATGCACCTGCACTGCCAATGCTTACATGTTGTTGAACATCTCATAGTCCCGTTTACCATTTATCGTCACAAGTAGACTTTAATATTTAAATACAAATATAAATAAATATCCTATTCTAAGGCAAAATCTAACGCTCATAAATGCATTTAACTACAAAAAAAAATTATCTGACTGAGTTGAGGCCAGGCGATCATAAGCCATGGGTTTAATGTAATATTGAATTTATACAAGTACCTCCAATTGTATAATTTCAGCAGTGCACCTATGTCCCTGCAAGTAATCTGGCCAAATTTTCCAATAATGTTAAGTGTTTCTTCTGATAGGAGTTTAATACAATGTTCTAGCCTAAATACAAACCCGTCATAGAGATGCCTGCCATCGTTCATAAATGACGAAGTCTGCATTAAATGAACAGAAGAATGCATGGGAAAGATGGTACTCAAAATACTGTAAGCACATCTAGACAGGCCTCCGACTTTATTGTAAGGAACGTCAAGATGTAGAGCAGCTAATATTATGTGGGAACTCTTGGGCATGGGCCTAAGTCACCATTTAGTCATTAAAATAACCCATTTTTCTTAAAAGAGATCTATATTCTTTTCACTGAAATTGAGCCATCTTTTAATGCATTGAAGATACATGTTCAGGCTACTATTTTCCAATGACAAAATGCAGGGCTTAATCAGCTCTAACCCCTTCAAGAGACTCATTGCCATCAATAAGTCTTACCTTTTTCTCTCGGGTAGGATGCTGATGCCCATGTAACTCCTTCAATTGATTTGATGTATCAGTTTTATTAACGGCTCCTTTGTATGGTTTTAACTAGACCACATACTTCATCTATTTCTTCTAATGTATTTTGATAATATGCTGTCAAATCTAACAATTCCATATTTATGGAATCTACATTAAAATTTGTGTGGATCTTGAGGTGCTGACCATATTTTGTATGTGACTTCATCTATTTTCCATTGACATTATTCAGGGCCTAAACAGCTCAATTCCCACAAGAGACTCATTACCCTCAATAAGTCCTACATTTTCCTCTGATGTAAGATGCTGATGCCTATGCAATTTCTTCAACTGGTTTGACTGATCAATTCTTTTAAGTGCTTCTTTGTTATGATTTTAGCAAGATCATGTACTTGCTCTATTTCTTCTACGTGTATCTTGATAATATGCCATCATATGTAAATAGTTCCTTGAGAAATCCACATTAAAAATTAGACAGATCTTGACATGGTGACCATATTTTATGTTGGACTTCATAAATTCTCTCTAGAGTCCACGGCAACCACTTCAAAAGCAATATTGGCATCTTTATAAAGAAAAAATGCCAGTTCCATACGGTTAGGTGGAGCATGTCACTATCTATTGCATATCTCTCCTAAAACCTTTCAGCCGACCCTCCTACCCTCTTTATAAAGAAAAAAAGCCAGTTCCATCCGGTTAGGTGGAGTATGTCACTATCTATTCCATATGTCTCTCCTAAAACCTAAGTTACAGGGTCCGGCACGCGGGGGTCTAGGATCCGCGGATCCATGATTCCGATCTGGATTCGGATCTAGACCTGCCTTGATCCGTCCAGGAAACGTCAATGTGGTGGATCCTTGTTTGTTGGAAACAGAACCCGAATTTAAGAAATGGATCCCTAATTTAGGAAAGGGATCTCATGTAAAAAACACCCAGATTTCAAATTAATTGCAGTGTGGTTTTTAATTTTAGGTATCTTTTGGTGTTTTTAATTCGATGAGGTGGTCCCTTTTGTTTTGTTCCATGAGTTTGTTGGCCGCACCTGCTCAATTTCAGATAGCAACAGTGCTAACGGCAACAGACAAGGATTCGGTGTTCTCCAGGCAACGACCAGTCTAAGCACTCAGGTTTGGAATTCGACAGTTAAATTTTAAATTTTTGGTACTCTCTAGAACCGACTGGACCTACACTCCATACCAGTATTTGCAAACCCCTATTACAGTGTTGTATGATTGATTCTCTTCACTGCATTTGCACACGATTGAACAAGCAGCTTAGCACTACTCCATGCGTATAAGTTAAATGACAAAACTTATGATATTGGATAGGTTTTTTTTTAAATCTCCATCCGTCCATTTTTTGGCCCTTTGTCCATGGAATTGGCCACCCTTCTCTCTGTTTAGTATTGTATGATCAATTAAAATTAAAAAAATTAAATGACAGGGCGTTGAAAAAAATAAATAAATTACAGGGACTGAGGGGCAGGGACAGCGCAGAGTATTATAATGTTACATGTTACATTATTTCTTATATTATGCCGCAGAGAGTATTATAATATTAAATAAATAATGTTATATTATGTAATTATACTATTACATGTTATATTATTTCTTATATTATAAATTTGTATGTTTAAATTATAAAAAGTTATAATTATTTAAAATTATTTCTCAAAAGCTTATATACCTGTATATAATAAGAATGTTGAATAATGTAAATTATAATTATTTATGATACAGTATTATAAAATATTCAACGTTGGATGTATTCACATTAGAGCCTCCAAAGAAAGAGAAGTTGTAATAATATAAGCATCCTGAGAAATTATTTCTTTATTATATGTTTAAATTTTTATAACATAATTAATTAAATGTTTCTTAGTATTTTAAATATTTTATTTTTATGTACTTTAATTTTTAATTTGTATGTAATTTAATTTTTTATTTTGTGTATTCGTAATACTTTGAATTTTGGATTTTCTCATATACGCAGTCACACACTATAAGCTAACCTATGGAAATGGAACCATCACAGCAGAGTGAAAAGGAAAACATCAAAACAAAACCAAAATCTCCTTTGTCGAGACTATTGGAAAAAATCCTAAGGTAGTTCATATAAATGGCAATGCAATGAATGCCAAGATATAAAAAATGGCGCATATATCATAGTGAAGACCCATCTCATTGGACAAACTAACACGGGTGCAAGTATGCAATGGGCCAAAAGATGCAAATGGCAAACCTAACCAAGGTTTGAATCCTGCAAAAACTAAATTTTATGCATCTTTGCAAGATGTTGCTTATAGGAAGCTTGCTAAGGGAAAAGACCTTGTGCAAAGCTCTACAACTAGGCCCCCATTTCCATCTAGGTCTGCTGCCACAACCAATAAAAGGCCCGCTTGAAACAACTTTCAATAATCAGGGTAGAGACACAGCCAATGAACATATAGCTCGTTGCATCTATGCAAATGGGTTAACATTCGATTTGGTGTGTTTCCCTTATTGGCAACAAATGATTAAGGAGATTAATCAAACGCCAAAAGGGTACAAAAGCCTTGGATATGAAAAACTTCGCGCTACTTTGTTAGCATTAGAGAGACAATCCGTGGATAGACAGCTACAATTAATCCAGGATACATGGGCAGAAAAAGTGGTGTCCATCATTTATGATGGATGGAGAGACCAAAGAAACCAGCGATTAATTAATTAATGTTAATTAATTAAGGGGCAATGTTTTTGAAAGTTGTTGATTGCAGTGGAATAGAGAAAGATGCATCTTTCATATCCACAATTCTTATTGATGCAATAGAAAGTGTGGGGCGACATAATGTTGCCTATGTCATTACAAAAAACACACAGGTTTGTAGAGTTGCGGGTTTGATTGTGGAGGGTCAATATGATCACATCTTTTGGACTCCATGTGTAGTGCATTCATTGAACCTTATGTTTGCCAAGATTGGTGAAATTGAATGGATTAATGAAATATATGTAGCAACAAAAGAAATTCAAATGTTCATAACCAATCATTCAATGTCCCAGGCCATATATCGAGATTTTGCAAAGTTGGAGCTACTGAAGATACTCTTTTTTTAATCAATATTATTTGTATTGGAAATTCTTAATTTTAATTACAAATTTATATATGATTTCTCATTTGAGATTTAACTTTTTGAAACTCGTAGGTTGTTGAAAGTCGTTTTGCCTCCCACACTCTTCTCATAAAGATGCTTGTGGAGGTGAGACAAGCATTACAAGCAATGGCCATTTACCCTCTTTAGGAATCATGGAGGACTTCCACTTCTGATAGAGGGCAAAAAATCAAGTCCATCATTCTTAATGATGCACAGTTGAACAAGGTCTAATACCCTCTACAATTCACTGAACCAATTCTGACCTTGATCAGGACATTAGACACAAATATGAGCTTGGGGGAAGCTTATGAAAACATTGATAGTATGCTAGAGAGGATAAAGGAAATTATCAAGGCAAGTGAAAATGATCATTTTGAAACATTTTATTATTTAGTGAAGGACACAGTTACCGAAACGTGGAACAAAATGACCACACCGTTACACCTTTTGACGTATGCATTGCACCCCAAAAAATAGTATTCCAAAATTTTGTCTTTACCTGGTATAATAGCACCAAACAAGGACTCTGAAGTGGTAAAGTATACAAGATAGCTTTGACATAAATGTATAGAGATGTGGGAGTTGCAATGGAAGTACATCAAGAATTTGGAGGATTTGTACAATCTACTGGTAGCTTTTCAAATCCAGTAGTTATGGATGATAGAGGGAATCTTGATCCTATTACTTTGTGGGGCTTCCATGGTGAGGATATCATTCATCTCTCGACTCTAGCCACCAAGTTGTTATCACAGGTTTCTAATTCCTCATCAGCTGAGAGGAATTGGAGTATATATGACTTCATCCATTCAGTGAAGCAAAACAAGTTGGGAACGACAAAGGCTGAGGATCTTGTGCATGTTCATTCCAACCTCTACCTTCTATCACATGTTGACCCAGAGTACAAAAAAGGTTAGAGCAGGATGTTGGATGTGGAGCCTAAGATCATCGACTTGAATCTAACACTGAATGCCATGACTGACCTCAACCTATTTGAGGATATTGTTCAACCACTAGTCCAGCTTACTTATGCAACTTCCTACATTCTAGGACCCCCATCATCTATTCATAATGTAGAGTTGCAATATGTAGAAGAGAATGTAGATCCATTTGAGGATATGTAGATAAACCTACTGCACATTATGATATTAGTAGAGTGATCATGGATGAGACACTCATTTTTGTACCTACTATTATCATTTATGATATTATCCTTTTTGTATGAGGGAGGATGCATCACTTCAGTGTTTAAGTCTTCATATTTATGATATATCTAATGGTTTTAGTTCTAAATGTTGTGATTTATAAATGGATTTGATTTTTGAAGTCTAAAAGTGTTTCATTTCAGTGTTTCAGTCTTCATATTTATACTATATCTAATGGTTTTAGTCCTAAATGTTGTGATTTCTAAATGGATTTGATTTTTGAAGTCTAAAAGTGTTTTTTTTAACATAAAAAATATTATTATATTTTTTGTACTTAACGTATCCTTGTTGTATTTGGATCTTAGATTTTCAAAAATCTAGCGAATCCAGATCCGTATCTGAATCTGAATCCTGGAAACTTAGCCTAAAACGTTTTAGCGACCCTCCAAGGCCTAAAAAGCTCTAACTCCTTCAAGAGACTCGTTACCCTCAATAAGTCCTACATTTTTCTCTGAGGTAATGATGTTGATGCCTATGTAATTTCTTCAACTAGTTTGACGGATCTGTTACCCACCACTGTGTGGGTGATATCCCCAAGAGAAAAAAAGTTCTCCACGATGAACCGTAGCCAGCAACCCCATAATGCCTCCTACAAGCCCGTTGCACCATTTCTCTGCCACCTGAGCCAACCATGTGGTCCCTCACCCACCTGTATTGATCGTATGTTTGAAGGTGGGCCTCCCAAATCTAAACGTATGTCTTGCCAATTGGAAATTGAGTATTGTGTTTACTTATCATGGATACTTCTGAGTATGGATTGATGGGGGGATTTGGCGAAAAGAGTGGGCGTAGTTTGTGCTCCTGTCCCCTTGATCTCTTTTGGTTGTTACCCTTGGATCTTAGTCCCGTGGGATCTCCTTTATTGACCATTCGGTTCTAGGGTGGTACTACTTGGGAAACCCCGACTTCAGGTACGTGATCCCACTCCTTTACCTGCACATTTACTCCCTTTTCACTCATTATACCCCCATTCATCTTTTCTCCCACTTGGGTCCACATTCCCATTCTGGGTCCACATAGAGCTAGCCTCCCCGTCCCCTTGCCCCCACCCTGGGTTAGGCCTAAAATGATGCCCCGAAGGTTGAAGTAATTAAAAAAAAAAGTGAAAAGAATAATTGGCCACATTTAACAGGAAATTGTACCACCAAATGCAAAAGATGGTCGAGACAAAAATAATTAGCACGTGGGCAAAATCCATTACATGAACTCTACCCCAATCATTGGTCATCACCCTAGTTCCATAGGCCCTAGATGAGCCTCTTCTATCATTCAAGAACCCATGATTTTCCCAACCCCTGGAGGGCAATGAACCGCCCTACCTAAAAGGGAGTAATCACAGCTATATCTTACACATCATGCTCTTGTCCTTTGAGCACCGAGCGGTTTTAAAGAAGATTCATAAAAGGCAAAAGGTATATGAAAGGTGGAAAAATCAAGGTCGGGGCACCTCATGTACCACGACTGCTCCCTCTTATACATTACATACCCAGGTGTGGGCTTCCCTTTGTCTAGCTACCACAATGCCCCACTATGTGGCCCAGGGTTGCCCCTCTTATTCCCTATTTCACCTCACTTATTTGTCACTTTCCAACCCCATTAGAGGGATCTACCTTGGACATACTATCCCATTTAAGGGTCAAAACCACCTAATAAGGTACTTGGCTAACCCCCTTTGGAGCCTAAAGACACTAGCACATGCCAAAGCCCACTATGGAAGGGCATGCCATTATGAAGTGTCCACTTTGTTATCCATGATTTGTAAGCTTTTTTACCTGATTATTTTAATGACTAGTTGTACTAGAAGCCTAGGGTATGCATTGGATCTTATGCAGGATTGCACGTGGTTTCCATTTGGGTTTAGTCTCCCTATATGGGATCGTGAACCCAGAGGTCATCATTGGCACACATAGGGTGTGCATAGAAAGTTATTAGCCTCCACAGCAGCAGACAACACTCCTCGGAGCTTCATGGATGCTGGAATATTACTAGCAATCCACTTTTGGGACGATGATGACATGATTGGTACACTATGCCCAGCATGTCCCTACAGGAGCCCCACACTCTTGGCAAGTGTCTCAGCACTTGTACGATGTCACGGAAGCATTCATTCCACCACCTAGACCATTGCAGAGGATCTACAAACATTTTCGATTCATATGGAGACCCATGGGGTCATTGATACGCCCTTAGACCCACTGAGAGCACCACAGGTCTACTACTTGGAGAACAAGGGCCCACCCCCTTGTCCATCATATTCCGAGGAATTTATTCCTCAATATGGCACTTCAGGATATTATTGAGCCTTTGGAGGGCCCTACGACATGCACATATTATTATTTGGCCCCTTGTGAGGCTTATTTTTACATTTGTGAGCTAGTTTGGTGGGCTTGTCACCAATAGGGGTTTTATTTGCACATTATTTTATCATTAGGGGCTAATGTAGGCCCATAGGCTAATTCGAACTCCTTAGGAGGCTATATATTGATGTTAGATACACTCATTTGTATCATCACTTGACGTGGGACCTCTATAGTCCTAGGGTATTTTCGCACTTTTTCCTTTGAGGATATTTTTGGAGATGTGGATGAATTTTGATGTATGGATTTGGGTTATTTCTCTTATCTTGGAGCTTTGTTCTGAAAACGAATTGTTGGTTGGATATAATCTATAACGTTGTAAGTGTTTTTTATCGTTGTTATTCTTGTTGTTGCATATTGCTAAAATTAGGGCTAGTTGTTGCATTATTGTAATGTGGAATTGAGCAATGTTTTACTTATTAAATGTATGGGCCAATATTATATGAATGAAATGTCCTAGAGATTATTTATCTCGAGAAGCTTGCATCATTTGCTTTAAAGTATAAATGCTTAAAAGTCGCTTTTATTTTCTTACTACCTGTGAAAATTCTATCACTGCAGCAACTAATTTACTTTTCCTACTTATTTCATCATAAGTTATTCATGAAATTACTTCAACAAACATTAAAATAAATACTATTGCAGATATCACACTGTAATACAAAAACAAACAAATGCACACATTAACACAATGATTTTGGACTAATGTCCCCGGAAAAACCCAATGTGGAAACACTGGTGCAGCAAGGGAGGATTTTATTATTCAGCAAATTTCTCGTACAACGAGGTGCCAAACTGGCTTACCCACAGATAGACAAATTTCCAACACTTCTTCTGAACCTAGCGTAGGCCCTACTGACCTCTGCGTCAGCCTGACACCATCTGCGTCAGCCTATTGAGGCTCTGCGCAGCCTCTCTGGCCTTTTACGTCACTCCTGCAGCCTTTGCGTGGGCGTGGATGACGCAAGCCCTTTTGGTTCTATGCAGTCTCTGCTGCCTCTGCATGGCTGCCTCTGGCCCTGCGTCTGCCTCTTCTAGCTCTGCGTTGATCTCCCATCTCTCTGTTTCGTACTTGCTGCCTCCTGACTGCTCTCCAGACCACTGGTTCAATTTCTCAGCAAACCCCGCTCCAAAAATTGAACTGACTGGTCTCCCTCAGTGTGTTCTCCAAGTGACCCCTCAAGCTTCCTCTTATACTTTCCTAGTTGACAAATCAATGGCTGAGATTAAGTCCCTAATCAACGGCTAAGATTAGATCTGGCTTTATCCATGTCTTTTGTACCATTCTAACACAATTTCATATTAATACACATTAATATTTTATTTTCCCTAAGTTTAGACTTAGGGTCTCTATTAAAAATATTAATTATTTTAATATCTCCTGAACTGTTTAGAATCCGCCCAAATCCTTTCTGGGTATTGGAGATCCCATGTGCCCCAACGTCTCCACCAAATTTCGTGTCTAGAGCACATCTGATGCTATCCCAAATAAACACGCCCTCTTAGCGAGGACTTTGCTCTAGTAATACTCCTCACTGAGTATCACCTTGATCATCCGGCATCGGTCCCTGTGTTGATGTTAAGCCTCCTTGCCAAACATCCTCTGCACTGCTACATCTTGTACTGCTGCCAATGACTCTGCTACTACCATTGCTGCATCTGTACGACAGCTCCCTCTGCTTTTGTGTTGCTGTTGGTCCTTTCTCCCAACACTGCATCTGCACTGCAACTCCCTCTACATCTGTGTTGTTGTTGGTCCTTTCTCCCAACACTGCATCCGCACTGCAACTCCCTCTGCATCTGTGCTGCTACTGGTCCTTTCTCCCAACACTGCATCTTCACTGCAACTCCCTCTTCATTCATGTTGCTAACACACTACTTCTGAAAGGGGTTCTTTACCATCCCCATCTTTTCCCTGAAGTAGTCAAATTTTGACTTTCCAAGGGCCTGAGTGAGGATATCTGCCACTTTTTCTACTGTAGGAGTGTAGCTCAACTGTACAGCTCCTCGTTGGACACAGCCTCTGATAAAGTGACACCAGATATCAATATGCTTCGACCTATCATGGAATACTGGATTCTCATAGAGTTTGATGCAACTTTGATTATCACACATGATCCTGGTCGCCTCCATATTTCTTCTGAATAGGTTTACCAACAGTTTTCTAAGCCATATGGCCTCACACGAAGCTGTGTTTGCTGCCATATATTCTGCCTCAGATGAGCTCAGAGCCACAGACTTCTATTTCCTACTGCACCAGGAGGTCATTCCTGATCCAATGTTGAAACAGTACCCAGAGGTACTTTTCCGATCCACTGAACTTCCTACCCAATCTGCATCAGTAAATCCACTCAACCTGATATCCTTCCCCTTGGTGTATAAGAACCCATAATCAATTGTTCCCTGTAAATACCTAAGAACGTGTTTGGTTGTTGCCCAGTGAACCCTATTTGGTTCCACCATGAACTGACTGAGGGTGTTGATAGCCTAGCAAATATCTGGCCTGGTATTGACCAGATACATCAAGGACCCTATGAGTTGTTGGTATAGGGTGGGATCGACATCCTTGTCTTTTGATGCATCGATCTTCTTCCAGTTAGTGATCATTGGCGTAGCCATAGGTCTATAGTCTCCCATCCCGAATTTTTTCAGGATTTCTGTAACATACCTCCCTTGCCCAAGGAAGATTTCTCCTTATTGCTGCCAAACTTAGGAAATAGTGCATTCGTCCCAGATCCTTCATATCGAACTCTGTGGCTAGGTTCTTCTCGCAGTCCTCAATGAGTCTGGATGATCCTGTCAGGAAGAGATCATCCACATATAATACTAATATAAGTGGCTCATTCTCTACGACCATATAGTAGAGATTCGGATCCGCGTCACTCTTGACAGACCCCATCTTCTGCAAGAAGCCATCTATTCAACCATACCACTCTCTCAGTGCCTGCTTCAGCCCATACAAGGCTTTCTTCAGTCTGCATACATGAGACTTCTTCTCATGAGTTTCGAAGCCCTCTGGTTGTTCAATGTATACCTCTTCTTCTATTATCCCATTCAGAAATGTCATCTTGACATCCATCTAATGGATCTCCCATCCCATCTGCGCTGCAAGAGATATCACGGTCCTAATAAATGTGTACTTGGCTACTGGGGTGAAGGTTTCCTCATAATCAATCCCTTCCTTTTGAGCATACCCCTTAGCCACAAACTTGGCCTTGTATTTTTCAACACGGCTGTCTACAGCATATTTGATCTTGTAGATCCATATTGAACCTACCACAGATCTGTCTTGAGGCCTTGACAACACCTCCCAGACATCGTTTACCATTATGGAGTTATACTCCTCGACCATCGCATCTAGCCACACCTGATGCTGAGCTGCCCCCTTGAAGCTGGCAGGCTCCCCATCCTTAGCTACTAACGCCTGATACCTGTCTGGTTGTTTTCGCTCCCTTTTACTGTTCCTTGGCTCTCCGATGAAGTTCTCTACATCACGCAGAATCTGACAAAGTTCCCTACTGCTTCTTCCTCTACCAGCAGGTGCTTCTATTCACTCCTCCTCCTCATCCTAAGAATCTTCTTGATCTGAGGAAGAATTATTCACTTTCGTTGGTTGAAGAGGCCTGACCAACGAATCCTCTTTCGATTGCTCCTCGAAAGGCATTTCACGAGATCTTCTAAAAGCTCTGTCCTCCATGAACTTCACATCTCGTCGTACTACTACCTTCCTGCTCCCAGGAAGATAGATTCTGTATGCCTTCGCATTCTCGCTATATCCCACTAGATACCCCTTTTCTGCACTCTGATCCAGCTTCTTCCTCTTTTCTTGGGTATGCGACAATATGCTAAACTCCCAAATATCCTAAAATGACTGACTTCAGGCATCTTCCCAATGAAGACTTTCTCTGGAGTAACCTTGCCCAATACCCGATGAGGAGTCCTATTTTGAACGTAGACAGTTGTGTTGCACGGTTCCGCCCACAAGAATTTTGGCATATCCTGATCATACAGCATGGGCCTAGCTGCTTCTACAATAGTCTTGCTTTTTCCTTTCTGCCACCCCATTCTACTCCGAATTGTAGGGAGTTGTCCACTCTCTTCTGATGCCCTCCTTAGCGCAATAATCAGTGAAGTCCTTATCGACATACTCTCCACCAGTATCTCAACGCAAAACTTTTATTTTCTTACCAGTAAGATTCTCCACTAAAGCCTTGAACTCCTTGAATCGACAGAAAACCTCATCCTTGGTTTTCAGAAAATAAATCCAAGTTTTCCTCAAGTGGTCATCAATGAAGGTAAGGAAATACTCGGCACCGCTGAGATCTTTGACGGACATAGGTCTGTAGATACTAGAGTGTATCAATCCTAGTACACTCTTGGCCATGTGGTTGCTCCTAGGAAATGTCGCCTTGGCATACTTTCCTAGATCGCATCCCCTGCATACATCATCTCATTCCGTACTCAAATCCGGAACCCCTGTTACAGTGCTCCTGAGAATTCTCAAACCTCCATAGTGCAAGTGACCCATCCTTCTGTGCCATAGTTCATTCAAGTCTTTGTTCCCATGACTGCCTATTAATGCCATTGAAAATTCTAGTTGTAATCTATACAACCGGTTACTTTTGATCCCGATCTGCACTTTCTTTTTCCAACTCGGGTGTTTGACATATACCTTTTCCTTGATGAAGTAGACATCATAGCCCTTGCCTTGTAGTTGTGACACGGAAAGTAAGTTCATCCCCAATCCTGGTACATGCAGCACATTTGTGGCATGGAACCGCTCTCCCGATTCTGTCTGAAAAACTAAGGTACACTTCCCTACTAGAGTACACTTTGCCTTGTTCCCCATGGTGATCTGAAAGTTCATCTTCTCTCCTCGATATTCTAAGAAACACCCCCTGATTCCCGTCATATGCCACGAGGCTCCACTGTCTATATATACCATACTTTTGATGATGCAACACTAGTCATGCATGCCACTTCTTCTTCCAACCTGGAAACCAACATAGAGAAACCGAAATCTCTCTCTCTTGTGCAATCTTTTGAAAATCTGTGTGAGTCCCCTGAGGTGGATGCCTCTGCATCGTGGTCTCGACCCATAACTAATTTTCCCTTTCTGTCTCTGATTACTCGCTCTAATACCATGTGAAAATTCTATCACTGCAACAACTGATTTACTTTTCCTACTTATTTCATCATAAGTTATTCAAGAAATTACTTCAGAAAACATTAAAATAAATACTATTGCAGATATCACACCATAATACAAAAACAAACATATGCACACATTGACATAGTTATTTTAGACTAATGTCCCCGGAAAAACCCAATGTGAGAAAACCAGTGCAGCAAGGGAGGATTTTATTATTCGGCAATTTTCTAGTACAACAGGGTGCCAAACTGGCTTACCCACAGATAGACAAATTTCCAGCACTTCTTCTAAACCCAGCGTAGGCCCTACTGACCTCTGTGTCAGCCAAAAACCCTCTGCTTCAGCCTAAAACCCTCTACGTCAGCCTACTGAGGCTTTGCACAGCCTCTTTGGCCTTCTGCGTCACTCCTGTAGCCTCTGCGTGGATGATGCAGGCCCTTCTGGCTCTGTACAGTCTCTGCTGCCTTTGCGTGGATTCCTCTGGCTCTACGTCTGCCTCTTCTGCCTCTACGTTGATCTCCCGTCTCTCTGTTCCGTACTTGCTGCCTCCTAATTGCTCTCCAGACCACTGGTTCAATTTCTCAACAAACCCCGCTCCAGAAATTGAACTGACTGGTCTCCCTCAGTGTGTTCTCCAAGTGACGCTCAAGCCTCCTCTTATACTTTCCTCATTGACAAATCAACGACCGAGATTAAGTCCCTAATCAACAGCTAAGATTAGATCTGGCTTGATCCATGTCTTTTGGACCATTCTAACATAGTTTCATATTAATACACATTAATATTTTATTTTCCCTAAGTTTAGACTTAGGGTCTCCATTAAAAAATATCTCCTGAACTGTTTAGAATCTGCCCAAATCCTTTCTGGGTACTGGAGATCTCATGTGCCCCAATCTCTCCATCAAATTTCGTGGCTAGAGCACATCCGATTCCACCCCAACTCAACACTATCTACATTGAATGAAGTTGACTTTCTGGGCCTCCTTGATTGAGAATCCAAGTTCTTACTCATTACCATCCTTGACTCCATATCCCCAAGTGAATTAGGCATTGATTCCATAAAAAGGGTGATCACATTAACCTTCTTTTCACCGTTTTTCCCTTTTTCCCTAGTCTAGCTCCAGTGGGTCACCTAGGGCATTAATTTCCTGGCAATTGGCTTAAGCAAAAATTTCGATCTTCTCTAGGCTACTGCGCTGGTGGGTCACCTCCCTCTCCTCCAAATGTGAGGCCATTCTGATTACAAAATCTCTGGGAATCACAAGCCCTAGCTCTAGGACTGAATTCTACCTAGGCATCCCCAAGGCTAGACACTAATAAATTCAATTCAACCTTTTGAAGTGAATATTCTTGTTTGGTCCTTTCCCCTCACCTTGTCTAGAATAGGAACATCATTGGTTTCTACATTCCATCCCCAAACCTATGTTGCATCCACTTGGCCCCGTGTGGTCCTACTTCTTAATAAAGACTATTTTTCAAAGACCATTTGGGAGTCCAAGTTTCTAAGGATTATAGGGATCGAGAAACTCCTTTATAAGTCTATTCTTTGTCCCTCAACCCTCCAATCCTCACCCCTGGTGGACCGAGTCCCTTTCTTAAAGGGCAAACAAGTTTCATTTTTCATTCCATCCTTGGGAAAGGGTTTTCAAGGTCACTTCAAACTTGTCCATTGACATCTACTTTATAAAGTGATCCCTACACTACTAGGACTCCTCCCATCGGTGAAAGTTCGTAAAGTACAAGGAGACTTAGTTGTGGTGACAGTGGGCTAAGCCTCCACCGTTGCCCTTGACCTAACAGTTGCCCTCTTCAGACCCCCCTTTAGGTCCCCTGCTGGTTTGAGTGGTAACATTTATGGCATTGCTGTCAGGGACACGAGACGTGTGTTTTGTTCCTCGTACAACATATCATTATTGTCGACTCAATTGGAAGAACGAAGTCCTAGTTCTTCATTGAACTTTAAGGTGGGATGCTTGTAGGGTGAAGCAAGCATTTTTCTAGGCATCTTTAATTTCACCCTATCGACTCCTACATATGTTTCATGTATACCTCAAATAGGCTGTCATTCTTTCATAAATTTCTCGCTTTGGACATTGCTAGCATCACTGAACACCCTAATCATGTCGCAGGAAGGATGCTACGTGGGATGCCCGTATTTGATGGTGATCCACTCTCCGCAATTAACCACGTAGAAAGATTTAATGCACATACTTCAAGAGAGAAGGTTGTCCACCAAGATGTCCTTATGTTGTTATTCTTTAGTTCTCTCTATGGTCATAACTCATGGTTGCAAAATCATGAACCTAGGAGAATCTCATCTATTGAGGAGTTCATTGATGGATTTCTTAGGCATTTTCAAGTATGCCCCGCATTGAGCATTCAAGAGGAAGGCTTCATCAAGCATCATCAAGCCCTTGAGAATCTAAGTGATGAATTGGAAGAGTCCTCCCTTAGGTCCACATGAATGAAAAGAATGATTTTGAGAACACATGTGTTGGGAAGGATGAGTCTATGGAAAGTGAAATTGAGACCAACCCTACCTTTCTCAAGGATATTACTCCCGATGAATCCTCTTTTGAAAACCTTGAGAGGGATGATCCCATTGGCCCCTTGGAATATAACATTGAAGATTATTTCCACATTGAAAAGGAGAAATGGGAAATTGTTGGTCCTCAATTTGATTGTGCTCCCATTTACGACACCGACAAGGAGGATGAGGATGAGATTGATCTTCCTTTCCCCTCAGGCACTACTTATGATGACATACCCATTGATACCCTTGGGAAGGAGAATCTTCATTTTCCTTTGCATAAAGAGGAGCAGTTGGAAGTGATCAATTTTCCTTTTAGAAGAGACCTAATCTTTGGTACTAAGGACATTGATAGGGCTCCCACTTCTCTTGAGTATGATTCTATGTTCAAATCACTTGAGCCTTTAGATTATGATTTTGGAAAAGCACAACCCATTGAATACAATATTTTGTTCTCCCTTTTTCCTATTAGTCATCATCTTGAGTCTTCATCAAGTGATTCCCTCGCCCCTGGTCATATAATCTCAAGTAATTGTGAGCCCTTTTCCCCTCCCGAGTATAGTGTCAAGGAGAAGCCCTTCATTGATTACACTTTTTCTCCTTGGACACACCCTCAGGGTTCTGATCATTCCATAGTCCCCCTTCTCCAGTGTAATCATCATGTGCAACCTACTTGTGTTTCTTCATCTCGTCGACCTCCCTTTCCTACTAATCATAACCCAATGAAGGCCATAAACCATGATGTAAATAATAACGACGAGGGTGGAAGTGATATGCCTGAGGTTGCCATCCATCAAAAGTTTATGAGCTTGGTTGTTGACATCTCTATATTTTGGTTGCAAGAGAAGATCTCATGGACTAGATTACATCCTTTTCTTACCTCTTCTCGCATAATCATCCATGTGTGGGCATCATATTTTCCCACCTCCCACCCGCAGCATCCTCCATGTGTTTGGATTTGCATTCGCTTTGGGATTTGCTACATGAGTAATCATATAGGCAGGCATCTTTATATTGACTTGATCGTAAGCCACAGGACACGTCCCTCAGGGTCACGTGTCCCGTATTTCGACGTGGCAAAAACGTGCCCTAACGTTTTTTGTCTTAGGACACATGTCCCACGAAAAGTCACTCATAAAGCTCACGCATGGTTCATGTTTTTGGTTTTTTCAGTCATTTTTCGTCGTCGAAGCTCGCTGGAGTCGCTGTTGTGTTGGAACTTGGTCATTGTTTTCTTGTTGGAGTCGTTGTTGTGTTGTGTTGGAAGTTCCTTTAGCGATTCCCAACTGTCAACTTCACATCGACCTGGGTCCTAGATAATAGCATTCATGGTTTGGAGCTCATGGTTTGGGGCTTAAATTTCTTGTTTTGGAGCACGTGGGGGCCAAGTCAACATTTTCTTGTATTCCATATGCCCATATCTATATAATTTGTATCAATGTATTCAAGTGCCTTTTCAGGTGTCGGCTGCCATTCACGATTTTTAACTTTTGAAATAGCTTTCTTCATGGTCTCTATAGCTCGATTCATTTGCTTGTTCTCTAAATATCCATCCACAAACATTTCCCATGTTTTGAAATATGGTTTTCCTCCTTTTCTAAAGCATGTTCAAGAAAGACTTTGCGGCCTACCTTTTCAATCATTCCTTTTGTGATATAGGCGTCAATTAGTACATTGGGCACTCTGATATCTTAACTTAGGCCATCGAATTCCCACTCTTCAAAAAAAAATTCGACTCCCTGCATATCTCCAAGTTTGACCAATGAAGAAAGCATGCATATATAGCCATTGTATTGTTTTAATTGCAAATTTCAATTGCTACAGAGAGTTGACTTAAATATATAGGGCTCTACCTAGTTGAGTCTATCTTGCAATTGCCCACATTTTCCAGAATGTGCAACTTGAGTAAGTCAGATTCATATACTAGTCAACAAGAGAGCTAGAACTACCGAGAAAGAAAATATGAGTCAAATGTCACATGTGCAATACGCAGAATGCCCCCCTTGAGATCCTTGATTTGGTTCCCAATCTGTTTAATAAGTTAATAACATGAATATTCAAGAATGAAAATTGAACTATGAGTTGCCCACGGGGCTTTGGATTGACGGTGAATGGGTGCACTGTTAAGGCACTCCTTGAGATAGGTCACTGGTTCAAATCCTCTGTGGGTGCTTACCTACCAAAACATAACCAAAAAAAAAAACATTGAACTATGAGCAATGAACATCGTTGATGTAGTAAATTAATAAACTAATACTATATTTCAGTAACTTAATATGGATTAGGAACCATATTTCAGTATTATATATATATATATATAATGTGTCCCTCGTGTCCTGTTTCCAAGGTCGTTGTGTCTCGTGTCAAATACTCGTATTTATGTGTCCTTCGTGTCTCGTGTCTTCGTGTCATGTGACTTAGACTTGATCATATGTTAGTTGCACTGACTTTATGATTACAATGAGTATTAACATTACTATGTGCATGTTAGGGTAGGATGCATTGCATGATTTTTGCATTAGAACTAACCGCATATGATGTTTCTCATGATAGATTAGATTGCAAATATATATATATATATATAAAACAAAAAGAGAAAAACAAATTGTATATTTTATTGGTTTATGGGCTAACATTAAGCATGGGTGATCATCAGACACCATGAAAAACATAATTCCCTGTGGCTTTGATCTTTGACATGTGCAGATAATAGGTCTCCGGTGACCAAGAGATTGTTGAAGACCTTCTAAGATGAATATTTCCTTATTTATCATAATTGGGTCATTTTGTTATTTGCTTGAAACCTAATACCTTGGAAAGTGTTATGCTAAGATGTTGATGTTGGGCCATATTAAGCTCACAATTTTGGGGGAATCTAGCGAATTCCCATTTTTTTATAAAATCTAACATAAGATGAAGACATTTATTTTGATTTCATATCTCAAATAGTAATAAAAAGAGATTGCCTCCCAAACTCCAATTTATATAGAACGTATAACCTTCTCAAAAAGGATTACAAAAATAGTGCCTACTTTTGATGCTGGTATTTTCAACATGCACTACACATCCTGACATCTGAGTAACTAAAGCTTAAAAAAAAATTATGTAATCAAAGGAATCCCAAGGCCTATTAAATGTTACCACAAATAAGGGGTTAACAAAAATACTGCTCAACAGATGTGAAAATGATGTTATCTCTGATGACCTAAGGAAGTAGCTAGAACATATTGAGGTGAAAAAGATATTGGATGGACTTTGTGGAGAGCATGCCGAACAAAAATCAACTAGATTAAGAGAGGGCAGACAATGTGCAAAATAAACGAGGCAAAAATCTTAAATGCACAAGGTCCGCTCAACAAAAGGAGCAAAAGATCAAGAATTGAGCATTTATAATGCAATGTATATAATACTTCTTGTGCAAAGAAATGCATGGTAGATGGTGAAAGAGACACTAAAATAATGAAAAAAACACAGAAATGAAACATGGTGGAGGAAGGGAGGAGCACAATTAGACAACAAACAGAATGTAACTATAATATGAGCAGCACAATCTATGCAGAAAATGAGTGAAAAATTAGTAAGAAAGGGGAGGGAGGAAGGGATTATATTAATATTTATATTTATTACTGTTTTTCTCCTCTTGTGTTATATTACTTTGCTTTTGCATACAAACATGAGTCCATCATAGAATTTCGATCACCAGGGAAAAACATTAGTGTGTACACTAGCTCTCCCTATGTAGGCAAGGAGAGCTAGCATCCCAATCTCGGCATCAATGTCGAGACTCGAGACAATATATTGCTCTGGAAATCCTACACTCTACTCGAAATCTGGATAGCTAGAAGCCTAGATCTGGTTTTTAAAGCTATGATTTCCTCCAGATAAAGCATTGTAGCATCAACATGAAAGTTGCTCTGCATCACCTCATGGATAAAATAGGAGATGTTACTCAATCTTTTGTTGTTCCATATGATTCTACCTGCTTGCCTGACCATCCATTTGCCTGCAAAGTTGACCTCTTTCCAATGATGAAGGGAAACAAAATGAATGGAGTACTAAACTACGACACATTCCAGAAAAACTCTCACTACTTTGGCTCTTTCAACTCTTTCTTGTTTCCACTTCTTTTGTTTGGTTTATATGCACACACATATTTCTCTACTTCACCCTCTTATCTTGTTCCCTTTTTATCCTTTTCCCTCTTTTCCCTTTCTAATTTATTATTTTTCTTGAAGCTTTACAATGGAGGAGCAAGTATAGATATGAATTTGACAGGTTCAAAAGTAATGTGCAGGATTATTGGGAACAATTTCAAACAACTCTAAAAACACATCTACTGTGCCCAATGGTAGCTATTAGGATGCATAAGTCATCAAGTAAATAACACAGCCTGAAACCAAATGTTAAAAGAAATATACAATGTGTAATACAATACTGAATCATAAAAATGGCAAGCAGCATATAGACATCAGCATGCTCTACACTTTGTGATCAGAGAATAACATAGGGCTTTCTTTTATATTATTATTAATTAATGTTGCACAAGTACCACTCCCAGCCATTGGAGAGCCCGTACCCCATGCTCTAGCACTACTGGGAGCTTGGGAACAGGTACGAACCGTTCCAAAATTGGCGGGAGCGTTGTTAGGTACTTTGGAGCGTTTTAGGAGCGTGATGGTTCAGAATTAAATGTTCCGGGTACTAGTTTATGCGGGGAGCGTGACTCGGGAGCCTGTGGGAGCTTTGATCCATCGATGAGCGTGACACTGTCTGAATTGACATTGATTTCATGGGCGCCTGTATTTCTCGTGGATCAGTTCATCTTCCTACTGCCAGGTTAGTGGTCCTTCAAGAAGACGCGACCAGATTGATTAAGGACTTCCCCGGTCCCATGAAGGTAGTCGAAAAGAGAGAGGCTCAGCTTCTTCATCTGCCAAGCTGATTCACTGTGCTACGATGAATATATTTCTCCCCTTTCTGCAGAGCAGGAATTACAATTAGAGCACCCCTATTTTCTGCTCCTTGTAATGAAATTGCACCATCCCCTGTGGGCATCTGATATGACTGCGTTGGTTGTGGAAGCCAGCGTTGCCATGCAACGGAGCCGCCACTGCAACAACAAATTAGGAGGACGCCGCCACAAAATCATGCCAAGTCTCATAATGATGGAACAAGAAGTAGCTGACATCAATCATCATAAAATAATGTCTTCTTGCTATAGTGGAGAAATTGAGCATGAGGAATATGATTCAGAAGAATGCCAGAAAAAAGTGGAGGTTGATTTAAGGGGTCACCTCGTGCACTATAAATTACAGCGTGTTTCGCCGGTTAATGAGGTGCCTCTGAGAAGGAAGCTTTCAACAATTCACGAGGAGGCCTTCCCATGATTGACATCTAAAATTGCAAAATAATGTTATGAAATCATTGCTGCCAGCAATTGCAGGAACACTTTCTGAACTTTTCTTCTGTCAATTGTCGGGCAATGTTGAATTGGGGGAAATCGAATGTTACTAGGCACGCAATCCATTATGAGCAGGTATAAAGTTATTAACCATTATTATCGGGTTTAGCATCCGGCGTGATGCAGTTCCAGCGACACTAAGTTGTGGCGTATACCAAAGCTAACGAAATCAACGTTCCACGGATTTAATGTCCGCATCTTAACTTTTTATGGTTGTCCCTTGAATCATTTAAAATTTGTATTTGGCGGTACATTTAATCTTTAAACTTTATTTCAAAAAAAAATTATTTTAATATATCATATTATTATCGCTCCCAACTTGATGTTTCCTATATATTTGGGCAAAGCTTCTAGCCATACCCGATACTCGTTCCCACGTACCTAAAGTACCCACGTATAGGAAACTCATGCAACAGACTTATTAATATGTAATTTATAATTCATATATTTATGGGGCACATAATGTATTCTTTAACTAAATGAAGGTAATTGTACTATCATGTCCATGGTCTCACTTGAACATGATGTTCACAGTTGCTTCTGTTTCAGTTATATTAACTTACATTTGACAATTCTCAAGATTCAAACAAAAAATGTGAATATTGGCAAAGGGTCGGTAATACCTCAAATCAACGTTATCAGAACTGGACTGGACCAAACCGGCCAGACAGATTGTGTTCGAGTGAAACTGGTCCAAACTGGTGTTACAGATCAGAAAAGGTTGCTTTGGTACCTAACTGGCCTTTTTTCACCAAACCAACCAGTTTCATACAATGCTACCAAGGCCCCTTTGAACGCAATTTCACAATAATGAAAAAAACAAAATCAAAATAACAAAAAAAATGAGTGGGAAAGCCTAGTATTTGACCAGATTGTCCAACTAATGATATGCAATTAATGGTAAAATTAAATTTAATGTTAAGAATTTAAGTAAAAGGATGAAAGTAAAATTAAGAATTTAACATTACCATTAATTGACTCGGGATGTTTGACAGTGGTTCTGAGAAAGTAGAATTTTAGATCCCACTCTAAGTCCAGCAGACTTAACAGTTTTCAGGATTTCAGGATTGGGGGGCTTGCAACGTTTCCATCGGATTTTGTCACGTACAAGGGTATGGAACCAGCATTTACTTAAGAGCACCTAGCCCTCTAACTATGTTGATGTTAGTAGCATTAATTGTTGAACTCCTCTATCATGACCCTACAAAAATGTACCCATCACTCAAACAAAATTTTGACTTGACATGAAAATCCTTTTCTAATGCTTGATATTGATGATGAAGATCCCAATATAGGCAATGACTTTGATTATAAGTACATATTTGTTGTAGCACGATTTATTTAAGATGCTAGAGTCTATCTAGACCCTGTTTGTTGATGTATTTTCAATTCAGAGATGGATTACACTCAATGATATTGTGGATATGTGCACCCTTACATGCTATATAAATGAGAACTTTTGCTTATTTGCATATAAACAGTTTATATTCATATGGAAGCACATCTAAGTAGCATGACAAGTCCTCCTCCCCCACCCCTCCATGTCACATGTTTCATGTGTTGGACACGACAAGTGTGTGATACATGTTCAACACTACTTTGACTTGTGTCTTGTTTGCAAGACACTAGTTTGACTGCTGTCAGACAGAAGCCCTAGTGGTGTCCTGAAATTTGGACACATGTCTAGTGAAAAAGCATCATCTTAAAATCGAATTATTACCTAATTCTCACGCAATTCAGTCACAAATTTGGAGCTCTCAAATGTTTTTGAATGCATCTAAGGGTGATTAAGCAATGTTGAAGGAATTCCAAGTGTTGGGAAGTGGATTTGTCCATGCCCTACTAATGTTATACAATTAATGGTAATGTTAAATTCTTAAGGTAAAAGTGACATTCTCTTTTATCTTTCAATTTCTTCCTTTTATTTAAATTTTTAGCATCACTTTTAAATGACTCAAGATGTTTTAGAGGGCTTCTAACCTCATTGGATTTCATATGGAGAAAGTGGAATTCCAGATCCCACTCAAAATCCAACAGACTTACCATTTTTCAGGTTTTCAGGATTGGGGGGATTGCAACGTTTTTATTGGAGTCAATCATGTATGTAACTAACATTTAATTAAGAGGACCAAGCCCTCTATGTACCTTGATGTTTGGTGGCATTGATTGTCGAACTCTTCTGTCATGACCCAATTAAAAATGTACCCATCACTCAAACAGAAACTCGATTTGACATGTTAACCTTCTTCTATCTTATTTTAATGATTAGAGAGTAATATTGGTGATGAGGATCCCAGTATAGGCAATGATTTTGATGATATGAAGTACTAGTTATTTGTTGTAGCATGGTTTTTTTTGGGACTCTACAAGCCATTTAGGACTTCTTTGTTGATGTATTTTTGGTTCAGAGATGGATTGCAGCTATTTTGGTGATATGCATTAGTTGGATGATTGAATTTGTATCATCATCATGTGAATGTTTTATATATTTCATATTTTATGTGTAATTCGCTAATTTGTTATGTTTTTCAATATATATTACATTTTTTAATATATAATATATAACATGTCCTCTATGTCATGTTCTAGGGGGTCGTCATATCATGTGTTGGATATAATCAATGAATGAATCAAAATTCCCCCCGTTATCTGTCCTAAGAGTTATGATATTACAGCGATACTCTTTTTCAACTAAAGATTTAAACGTCTGAAAGATACTAAATACATCAGATTTATGTTTTAGAAAGTACACCCGCATCTTTCTATTGAAATCATCTACAATAAGCAAAAAATATTTGCAACCAGTAACTGAAGATGTATTCATAGGACCACAAATATCAGCATGAATTAACTGGAGTACCTTATATGCGCGCTAAGATTCTCCATCCTTGAATGAAGACCGATATTGCTTGCCAGCTTGACAGGGGCCGCACACTCCCAACTGTTGAGTCTGAATATCAGGTAACCCTGACACAAGTCCCTCCCAAGATAGCTGAGAGAGATACTGAATGTTTAGATGCCCATATCTCTAATGCCACAGAGTGTTGATGGGAGAAACATGAGCTGCTAGAGCCACTTCTGGAGAATCACCAGTGTCAAGAAACCTGTATAGACCATGATCCTCTAGGCCAACAACAACCGTAAGACGAGTTTCCCTGTCAATAATGGAACACTTGTGCGCACTGAACACTACATCAAGCTGAGGAGAGTTCCTCATAATCTAGCTGACAGACAACAGATTAATTTCCATACCAAGAACATAGTACACATTCAGGAAGATGAGTGTGCGCCCATCAGACTGGATCTGAATTGTACCTCTGCCAACCACTGTGTACTCTTCACCTCCGCCGAATATCATGGAATCACTGAAAGATGAGAAGTCAGTAAACCAGTCACGCCTGTGGGAGAAATGACGTGATGCACCAGAGTTAATGTACCAAGCAAAATACGGGGCATGATCTGAGGACCTCTTAGCCATAAAAGCGTAAAAGGCAGATTCCTTCTGCTCGGAATGTTCTGCAACATTCGCTTGTTGATGAGACCCTCCCCACTTCTTCTGTTCAGAAGCAATTCTTTGTCGGCAATCTTTCTTCATGTGGCCGAACTTGTGACAGTAATTACACTGCACATTTTTCTTCTTAGTAGGATCAGAAGACTGAGAAGAACCTTTCTGCTGAAAGGACAAAGTGGACTGATATTTGGCAGCAAAATCATTTTCTGAGGAGGCTGATGAAGCACCACTACCAAACTGTTGTTTCCAACGATCTTGCTGCATGAGTTCGGTGCATAACTCCGGAAACTTCAGATCAACATTAGTGGAGGTAATGCTGAGTGTTTCTATGAAGTGCTCATAAGGTTTTGGTAGACTTTTCAGAGTGATGACTACCATATCTTCTTCCTCCATGGTCTGACCAATGGCTTCGAGCTGATCTCGAATGTCTTTAATATTGTTAAGATGTTCCTGTAAAGACATATGTTCGTCCATCATGATGGAGAACAACTGATTCTTTAGAAAGAAATCTCTGCTGTTGTCAGATGTCTCGTGCAATTCCTTCAAATGTTGCCAGATTTCGGCAGTGGTCTTGCCGGAAGGAATTTGTGGTAACTGATCATCAGTCACAGAGAGTTTGAGAAGCATAATAGCCTCTCGATTTCGATCATCAAACTTATCCTGAACTGCACCAGGTGTACCAGTACTGAGCTCTTTTCCCAAAACGAGTTGGTCAAGATGCCTATATTCAAAAATGGTCAACATTCTCTGTTTCCAGATGTTATAATTGGTGCCATTAAAGGGCTCACTGCCTTCCAACATCAAGTTAGTTAGCAAGGCCATCTGCACATTTCCCAAGACACCGAAAACAAAGGAATCCGGCATGGATTTTAATGCAGATGCTAGTTGATCCAGACAAAAATCTCGAAGTTTGATAGGCCACAAAGACCTTGGAACACGTTCAGAAGTAATTTTGAATTTTGACCTCTTTAACGTTGGAATTGAAACAATAACAACAACCCAGAGAACAATGCATTCCAAAAAAAAATATTCTGGATAAGTACAAATCTGATCTGCCTCCCACATTTAAGAAGAAGCTCAATGTGCAGCTCCGGAATTTGTTGAGTCCTGGCAAGATAACCAAAGTTAAGGGCTCTTACAAGCTCACCGAGAAAGAAAAGAAGCTTGACGCTCCTAAGCCCAAACAGGAGAAGAAGAAGCCAACCGCCAAGAAACCTAAAGGACCTATGGCTAAAGCTCCTACAAAGCCCCCTTCTAAGCCCGTGGCTTCAAAGAAGCCATAGAAGCCCGCTGCTCCAAAGAAGGCAGCAAAACCCGCAGCTCCCAAGGCTGTGAAGAAGCCCACGCCCAAGAAAGCAGGCGATGAGAATGCGTGGGTTACAGCTACGGCTGGAAATGAGGGGCTCCGGTACAACAAACCAATGCTCGACAATTGACGGCGGCGTGGAGAGTTTCCCGTTCAAAGCAGGGAAATACGAGAGCACCAGCAGAGAAGGCAGCCACGGCAGTGAAAAACAAGCCCGGAACTAGCGACAGCATACCCACTATGACACTCAAAAACGAGCCACGCAATATCGCCAAAGAGAAACACACTAGTAGTTGGGAAATAAATAATCAAAGGCTACCAACTAATGAATTGAATTATCAGATGGTTCTCAATGGAGAGAGGCTCAAATACGACACTTTGTACCTGGTTTCGACGACAGATTCATGGAAATTTCGTGCAGAGCGATCCTATGAAGTAAAATAATATCAAAAGCTGAGCACCGAACTGCCCTTTCTCGCCGTCTGATCTCGATCTCTGTTAATGGGCCGCAAATCGATCACTAGTTACAGTTATCGTTACATCTGGTACTTTTCACAATATTAAACCTCCGACTTGAAGCTTTCCACCATACCAAAGTAGACACCGGGCCAATAGAAATTCGAACCCGGAACTTTTAAACACAAAGGAAGTCGTAATTAGGCAGATTACAGAGCAAATCGCTAGTCGTAATTACGCAGTTTTAAATTCCCGGACTCACGTTGGCGTACAACGTCCAGACCCAGTCCACAAAATAAAAACACAAGAGCCGCTCGGCGTCTGCAGACAGGTCCACGGGCTACAACAGCAGCAGCAAATGGTGATGGCAGATTGTGATGCCCAAAAAAAAAATTCAGACTCCTAGAGAGCAAGAAATGAAACACGAAATTTTTCAAACGAAAAAAAATTATTTCTAAAAAATACCCGAGCTCCGATACCATAATCAATGAATGAATTGAATTTATTTACAATGAGCAGTGAAGCTCAATAAATAATACAACTGTATTTACAGAAACATCGAGTTTCTACTAAGAAAATAGAAACAGCAAGTTTCTAACAAGAAACTGCTAATTAAGATCACAGATGAGCATTAAACACTAAAATAGCATTATTCTAATAGGATATTCATAATTTTCATGTCCTTTGTGTCTCATGCCATGTGACTTAGACACACATGAAAATATGTGTATGTGTGTGTGTGTGTGTGTGTGTGTGTTTTTCCTTAAAGTTTGAATATTTGAAGTGTTTTTGGTTGACCGGTCTTTTGGTCCAATTTCTTTATCGATTCCCGGTTTGGGGATCCACTGGTTCGGTCAATGGTTCAGTTCTAATAACATTGCTTCAAATGAGTTGTGCCTTGTGCCTTCTTCTAAGTTCTCATTCAAAGGCATCTGGGAAACACATCGTTAATTGTTCAAATTCATCTATGGTAACTAAAATATACAAAAAATGGTACTAGTTTTTATTTATTTCATAAGCTAAAAGACAACTCACCTTCTACCTAACAAAACCTGAAATTCACACCCAAAAATAGAAAGGAGTTGGAATTAGATAAAAAGATAGAAAGCGGATAGCTGTCAAATTTGCGATAAGAAAGTGCACACCTTGAGCAATTATGGTATGTTGAAAAGTTTGATGATATAGGCACAAGACTAGCAATAAGGTATAAGACACCAAAAGTTTTGTCAAGAAAAGAGAGTACTTCTTATAAGCCAACATGGAACACTAGGAAATCAGAAACAATGAAGCCATAAAACCAAGTACTGAACTTGCAATCATGGATCTCAAAATGTCTTTTGCTTGTCATGGCTGTAAAATCACAGCTTTGGTGCAATCCACATAAATGCATAGCAGAAATTTCCTCATGCTATATTCAAATTTCTTTTTGTTGATTGGCATAGAATAATCTACCCGGCAATTCACAGATCTATGCATGCATTGTTGAGGATAAGGATTAAAGACAATATGGCTATTATGAAAACTTTACCTGCCATCAAACATGTAAGCAAGTGCTAACGCAGCCATGAAGCGTGCCATCTTTGATCCAGACGATGAACAAAGATGCACAAGTGCTGGAACTCCTCCCTCTTCAACTATTCGCCAAGCATTCCCAGCATTGAATGCCAGATTCCACAATGCTCCAGCTGCAGTCTCGTGCACATCCTAGAATCAGAATATTCATGGTCATTATGTAGCATTGTTCATCCTAGCTGTAATAAAGCACACAAAGTGAAACACAGAAGAGAATCTGGCATTGCACAGCAAAAAAACGATAGCAAATACACTAATGAAAAATCACTCAGAGAGTGAGATAATCATGCAGAAATTCAGATGTATAATAGAACAGAGAGAAGACAAAAAGAAGCAAAATATCTTTCCCATAGTTCCAAGTTCCCAAGGATTATCCTATCCAGCATACTTCATTTGTAAAAAAAAAAAAAAAAAATTCCAAGTCCCAACATTTGCATATTGTTAATTTCTAGATCACATCTAATCAGCTAAATGACTGAAATTCCAGTGCATCCAATATACATTCCTGTGTGGCAGCATGGCCTTAAAACAGGTTAGATAAAGATCCCTCCTCTTAAACATTGCATGGAGAGTCTGGTTGGCCTGAAATCTGAAATTGATTGAAAACACAGAGACTTTTCCTTTAAAATGTTCTGTCCAGGCATTAAATATCCTCAATGCATACCCAAATTCAAGGAAATGGAAATTAACCACTCCATTCCTTGGGATTTCTTCGATGGAGCTGCAGAAGTTACGCCACCCAGCGGTGGAGCAGGTGGAATACCGTGTATAACTCCAACAGAACATTTCACTTGAGACAGGCTCATGAGGCTGGGGTCTCAAACATTCAAATCTTTGAAGATTCTCTACTAGTTATCGAATGGATGAGGAAGGAAATTGTGCTGAAAAACTTCACATTACAACCTCTTTATCTGATATTCAGTTGATTGAAAATAAATATCAGTATGTTCACAAATTACCTATGTTGCCCAGGAACCCGTCCCCACCAAAAAATCCCTCGTACCCAACGTTCCTGCGTACCGGGAACTTTTACAGGGGTTGGAAACGTCCCCAATTTTTCGGGTAATTCATTTGGGACTTGGAGACTTCCAAGCCGTTCCCAATCCATCCCGGGCAGATTTTGGGGACTTTTCAGATACCGTTCCGCCGTCCCCAAGGAAAAAAGGTATGTCTGACCCGATTTTGACTGGGATTACTTTGCTGTTTGGATGGATTTTCTTGCTGTTTTGGATGAGCTTTTAGCATGAAAAAGTTGTTGTTTATGCTAAATTCCAATGGTAACTACTAAAAATACTCTTGTTCAGTGTTGACATTTATTTTCTCCTCTCTCTGTCACTTAACTGTCTAAAGCAATAACCCTCAGTGTTGGACTTCAGCCTATAATTACTGTTGCTTAAAAACGACATCCCTTTAGAAATAATTAAGAAGTCTGCCAACCTTTACTTCCTGTGGCATGAATCAGGAATACAGTTATTGTTGATGCAAAACTTCTAGTTCTGTCCTGAAGGTGAAGTAGACTGTCTTTGAGACTGTTCCTATGTGGCACATTTAACAAGTTTCTAAACCCACTCCTATCCTATAGGAAAGTTGTTGAACTGTGTTTAGCATTGTTTGCAAGGAATTATTGGGTCGCTGCTTTGTTGTGTGTTGTCCTAGTAGCCACATATTTTTTCCCTCAAACAGTGAAGATTGTATGGATGTTTAAAGGCTGCCAGCAGTGACTCATTTCAAAACATTTCCTCTTAAGACTAATGTTTCCAAAACTGTTCTTTGCACTTACTTTGTTCAAGAATAATAAACCAGGATTCAAGATTGATTTACATGTCAAACTAATGTAAAGAAACCACACTATGTTCAAGGCTCTAACACACTTTGAAACTTTGCTAACTATGCCAAGGAAGTTGAATTTGTTTAACTTGGCCATATTAGTAGCAGTGACTGTAAAAAAGGCCCTTTTTGATTTCACAGGATTGGGAAAATATCTAGTGTGGTTGACCAATCAAACTTGGTTTTTATTTGATAAACCTAACAACAGAAAGGGTCGATTTAGGTGTTGAGATTGGCAATATTAGGAATTTGAGCCAAGGCTTGATTTTGACAAAATTAGCATGCTGGCCAATTGGGATAATAAGGCAAATTAGTTTACATGCAAGAATGTCAACCAAGAATAGTAAGACTCAATCTGCTTTTGGATTTGACCAAAAATAACAAGCAAGACAGCTAGCTCTAGTAATTCAACCCAGGTTCTTGATTTGACATTTATGCCAAGACAAATTAGTTCTTTGAAAGGTCAAACAAGCACGAGTTTGTGTTTTACCTCTAGGCCATTTGTACTGTCAGATAGATGCATACCCTCCAACAAGCTACCATGTGTCACACTAGAAGAATAGTTCACTTGCTCAACACTGCTCTTGACTCATCATCCTTCAACTAAAAACTTTAACTTGAATTTTAGATTTGAGATTATGTATTTGGTTTTCTAATTATTAATATGCGTTTCAGATTTCTTAGCTAGTTCAATGTTTATACTTTTATTGCAATGATGTATTTATTATTTATGATTTATCCCTATGCACATGGTGAATTTAAAATAATAATTATTATTACTATTATTTTTTAATTTATGTATATTATTGCCATCCCCAACTTGCCATCCACTTGAAAATTTGGGGGTGCACTCTGGCCGTACTGGAAACTTGTCCCCTCGTCCCCAAAGGCAGTGCAACATAACAAATTACCTTTTCACATATCTACGAGGAGAGACACAACATTGCTGATGGAATTTCTAATGATGGAACAAGACTGGAACGTGGAACATAGGTGGTCTCCAGAGAGTGGGAGGGGACTTTGTGAGAATATGATCATGATCCGTGGCTCTGAAGATGTCTTTTATTTTTCTTTTACTCGTTTTTTATGTATAAAGATGGAATAGTATGGTGTTCAATCAATCAGAGGGAACAGGCCTGTTCTAAAGGGTTTTTTATGGAGATGTTGAATGAAAAACTGTGTCTTGGGCAGTTGAATGAAGTTATGAAATTTTTTAGAAGATACAATCAAAGAGCAAATTGATAACTTTGATGATCCTTTCTCGATCAATCTAAGGCTGTAACAGCAGTTTCTAGGAATGCTACAAGAATCTGTGATATTGTTATGCTGTTTCTATTAATAAAATCGAAGACTTTTTCTTCAGAGGGAAAGAAAAAAAGGTGCCACTCTCCAAACATTACAAACTAACCGCTTCAAATAGTATTTATACAATTCACCTTTATATTGTATCAGATCACATTCATATCAATCACACACACTTATTTATATTTTCTCTTTTGAAAATAAATTTAAGTCTTTGTACTCTTTTTCAATGAATACTCTGTTAATATACCATTTGGTTTATACCAGGTGCTATCAGAGACACAATGTTCCTCTTGTGGAAATAAAAAACCTCTGACAGTGACCAAATATTTTAGATGCTATCATCAGAGACACGTGAAAATAAACACAGCAATATAACAAGTTAGCAGAAGCATAGTGCATTAACTGAATATCCAACATAAGGACAATGACTTAAAATTAATGTAGGATAATATTTAATAAATAATGAATGAAGTAGGAAATAGATAATACAATGAGCCTTGTCACAGCAAACTTACAGATATTGACTAGTCCCTTAGTTAGGTCATGATGATTATCATTATTATTATTATGCCTCTTCCTTCGAAGATGCTTAGTCCTCAAAGCATCCTATGGGAAAAATTATGCCTTCAACCTGTTCTAGAGTGCCCTATCATAATTCTTGAATCTTTATTCTTGAAGCTGCAATGGTTGAAGATAAGAGAGGATAACATCTTCAAAGCAATGAGCAGAATTGTTGAATTGTGAAAGGGCCATACCACCCTAGTTTAATCCACCATGGAACTGTGCTTTTGTAGGGGTTTTGGATAAAACTTTTATATTGTGATTCCAAGAATAACAGCAATTTTGAGACCAAATTGCACTTGAATGGATCTTCTTCAAAGTATAGGTCAAATATTTCCTACATTCAGACTCCAGAGCAGTGTTGATACATTGGTCACTAAAATTGTCAGCTTTTGCAATTAAGATGTCAAAATAAGGTGTCTTTATAACATTATCATTCCTTATCATACTTTCCATTGTTTTCTTGATTCACTTTTCATATTATGTCTTCTTCATATGCTTCTGTTGCTCTATTGATCATTGAAATTTTAATACTAGGGACACTTGCATTTTCCATTATCTGTACTTCAACATCTAAAAGATATCCCTACTTCAACTAGATTTGCACCTTATTGAATTTTGATGTTGACCAGATCTCGATTGGTTCCTTTCTCCAATATTTGGATTTTCATGCCTGAAAATTTTCTATTTCAATTGGCTCAGTCGTTATTTCTATAATAATCATTGATTCCTTGCTGATAAATTGTTCAAACTTTTCTTGCTGCGACTTCTCATACGTCATCTTCTTGATTTCTGCAACCCAACTTTGACTATGATTCTATAAACAAAAAAAATCTTCATCCTTTTCCAATAATTCTTTGTCCAATTTCTCCTTGAGATCCTTAATTTTCTTTTGTTTTGATACTTTCTTATTTTGATCATGTTTTGCTAGATCATCATGTTACCTTGACATTCCCTTGCAGTATGTAATCTTCCGCGATTTTGGCAAAGCCATTTTGATATTTTAAGCTCAACAAATAGTCAACCTCCACTGCACAAAAAGGGCACTTTGCCCAGAAAGTTGAATTATTTGTGCAATTCATAGTTTGTGGTTTCCTTGTTCAAGATTTATTTCTTTAACATTAAGGGGCACACAAAGTGCAAGGGACCCACTTCTTCAATGTGTAATTGGACATCTAAACTATAAAATACCCATTGATTTCCTTTGATTCCACTAATAACAATAATAGCTTGAATAGTACCTTCAAGGTTGACTCTTCCAAAAATAAAAGAGATTCAACCAGACTTGAGACCTAATTTGTAATACCTCTCTTTTGAATAACTATTAATAATGGGCTTGTAGATGCTTTAATATAACTTCTTGAAACCTTTAGTTGCAACCTTATAAACATGTTGGTATTCACAAACCCAAAAGTATGTTAATCTTAATATACTACTTTATTTTCCATGGATTACATTGAACGGATGTTTTTCCCATGGAATGCAATGCTTCTTCCTCGTGATACCCAGGATTAATTCCAATGGAGATTTTAAAGAACTTAACACCCTGTGATACACACAAGGGCATGTGCATTTCTAACAAACAAATATATACTAAATAATAATTAGTTATTGAAGAGACATGTCCCGAAGGACATGACTATTTGTAAAGGGGCACCTTGCCTAATATATAAGCAGGGCCCTCATTGTAACAACCAATACTATATATATATATATATATATATATATATATATATATATATATATTAAGTACAAACAGACCATTGTTTGAAACTTTTTATACTACAGTGGTATCAGAGCTATTCAACCGCTGGTCGTTCAACTGCTGCACAATCTGTCCATTAACCTTGTTGATTTTTTTATGTAGCATCGAGAGGTCTCCCAGCATGCCTAAGTCGGCTAACAAAAATTAGGAAAGGTTAAATTAAAAATTTGATTTTTGGAGGACAAGGTCGGCCCAACTCATGAAGGGATGTGTCCCTTGGGGCATTTCACCCCATTCGACTTGTATAAATAGGCATTGTGATGACTCATTTTTAGACCATCGAAGAAAGCAAGTCTGAGCAGGAAAAACCAGGGTTGGATATCATCCTTTTCTCTCTCTTGGCCACACATTTGGAGGAGCAGTTGACCGAGTTTAATGGGTGTTCAGTGTTCACTGAGCTATTCGACCACCGAATCGTACAGCATTGACTGTTAGGTTCACCGCAAGGAGCGAGGCTGACCGCAGACCAATTGTTTGATCAACATTGACTTTTGGTATTTTGGGCAGTTTGACCAGCGTTGATTCGCTGAAATTTGACCAGGTTTGATTGCTATTTTGAATTGGATATTGGCACAAATTTCTTGCCAAATTGGATTTGTAAACCTTCCTGAAGAATAATTTCTCCTAAAGAAAAGTTGCTCAGTTTTCTCCCAACGTAAAAATATTGTCTCTATTGTGCATGGTTGTATTTCTATGATCTTTACTGTTTCCGCTCCATTTACTGTTGATATTTTTTGAAGTGTAATTACTCAATAATATCAGTGGCATAAGAATACAGTGTGAAAATCATTACGTAGTAATTATCTGGCAGAAAAGAGTATTCTACTGTTCTCTTGTAGAAAAATTCAACATGGTATCAGAGCTTTCTTGAAAGAGCAGCCATTGAAGTCAGCTTAAGTGACAAGTATTCAGTAGCTTGATTGGATTTTTTGATCTCTTGCCAAAAGGGTGCCATGAGTCGAAAATAGGATGGATGGTGTCATTCTAGAGCCAGAGGGAGCTGAGGAGAAAGTCCTTGTCTCCTCCCTTTCAGGCACTGTTACCAATAGCAGTGATGTTTGGTTGGTCAACAATGGTGCTTCTAGGCACATCACAGGTTTTCAAGATTCTCTCACTGCTTTGTCACAGAGGGATTCAGCATTGCAGGTGGAATCTCAGTATTGGAAGATAGAGGTTATCGAGTTGCATTTATGGATGGTCGAGTTATTATATGGCCTAAGCGCTCAATCATGGACTCAGAAAAAGTACTTGGAGTTCGAGAGAGACGTCTATGACTATACAAAATGATAGGACAACCAGCCCCGGAATTAGTACATGACAATATGAGTTTATGTGAGTTATGGCATCAAACATTTGCTCATCTGCATTACAGAGCTTTACCTGCATTGAGGCAAATGGTTACAGATCATCCATATCTCCAGGTAGAACACGATGGCGTTTACAGAGGTTGTGCACTCGACAAGAATGCCAAAGGAACCTTTCTGAGCCATCATAGTAGATCTAAGTGGATCTTGGATCGAGTACATTCAGATGTATCCAGACCTATGACTACATCCTCCTTGGGTGGCTACTTATACTATGTAACATTCATTGATGATTTCTCCCGATAAACATGGATCTACTTCATGAAGACCAAGGATGAGGTTTTTAGCAAGCTCCAGGAGTTCCAGGCTCAGGTGGAGGGGAGTATACAATCAGGGACTTCAATGATTTCTACAAGGAGGCAGGGATCAAAAGGGAGTGGATAGTTCCTTACAATCCTCAGCAGAATCGAGTTGCGGAAACGAAGAACAGGACTACTGTGGAAGCGGTGAAGGTGATGATTCCTGATCAGGATCTACCCATGTTCTTATGGGCAGAGGTAGGAGTTTTGAGGCCGAGATTTTAGTTCAGGGCCTGCGCAGGTTGATGGAGTAGCTGAGTGAGAAACTCAGTGTGTTTCTTGTGAGAAAGAGGAGCTGTTCGAACTTCTTAATTTCTGCCATATATACAGTCAACAGCGCCGAGATTTTGGTGCCTCTAACAGCACAGTTTTCGAGACATATAGTGTGATCCAAGGAGGGAATCTAAATCAGACCTTGGCATGAATTAAAGTGAAGACTTATGCTCTGCCTGGCATGAGAATCTAGACACAGTTGGGGGGCAGGCCAGTACAAAATTTGAGGCAAATCAGATCTGTGTTTTATGACTGTGTGTAGGCTCAAATTTTTATGTACCTGGCAGTGTCTTCTTCAAGCAAAAAAGGAGATAAGTTGATTTTCTCTCTGCTGTACAGATTTCCTTAAGAGCAATTAAAATACTCCTTGAAGACTGGTTTACCCCTTGTAAGTTTTTCCAGGGACATTAAACCAAAATCACTGTAATTTTTTGAGTTCGTGTGCTTGCATTTATGTCTTGTATCAGCTGTGAAAAAACAAAAGAGTAGAGTAGTCTTATGTTTCTAGTTGACTGCATGTCTAACATTTATATCAGTTATATGTAATGATGGGGTTTGGGCATTAAACCTATACAAAAACTTGAAACTGGGAAGGGCTACAGCATACACAAATTTTCTACAAAGGTGAAGAGTATATTTATATTCATTAACTTGGACAATTATTGTTATAGATGATAATTTATACAAATATTGTATCAAGGCATGTGTTTTATTTGTTGTTGGAACTTGGGCATTGTGTCATCATGTGTGTTTTGTTTCTTGTTGGATATTATATCATCATTAGCCATTAGAAAAATGCATCTGAGTGTGTCCTAAGTTGGAATACATTGTGGAAATGATGAACAAGATGGGGTCAACAATAGTCTCATTGACATTGTTAGTATCTACTAGGTATGTTAATATCATTTATACACCATGCTCCAGCTACACGCTATGCCTAGAGTTGGAAAGGCATTATCTATGTCACCATATGTTTAGGTGATGAAAATCCAACAAAAGTTGTAGGGAATGAGTCATTTTGTGCACAACCCTACAATATTATAATTCCTACCCTATTTGCAATGGCTTCAAAGCACTAAGGTAACATGTCTTGTGGTGTAGATATATCATGAGGAATGAATCAAGTATAACTTATCTTACATTGTTCAGTGGCTTGTCATCATCACCTGGCATTGACTTTAATGCTGCATTCGCATAAAGAACTTGTACTTTAAAAAAATGTCAAAATAGGCCCCCTTCAATTTCAAAGTATGCAGGACATAGGAATCTATATGGATTCACCCAAATAAAAAGAATAACTTCTCTTTTGAGAACTATCTAAATCCAAATGGGAGAAAGATGGCACTTGTAAAGGGCTCAATATAAGGAATTAAAATTTATACGGAATTATAGGGACTTTGATTGATTTGGGAACATCCCAGTTGTTCCTTAATTAGGAGAATACAAATCAGCATCCTCCATGATTTGACGATCTCCACTTGAAGGATATGGAATGCACATCACATTGATCCATTGAAAATATATATATATATAGATATATAGATATATTAACACCCAAAAGATGCTAATCAGTGTTGCAAATGATTTTTCAGGGAATACATCACCATTGTCCCGAAAGAAATGTATCAGAAATATAGGAGAAATATGGGAAAATGTCATCCATCAGCAACCATAAACTTCAACCTGGAAAACTCTCAGAGACTCTGAAAAGTTAGCTACTTGAAAAGCTTGCAAATAATCGGATGTGTAGGGAGAAGTTGGAGATATTCGCAACACTAATGCTAATGTCATACTTGTCTTTTTTAATTATATTACACACCAATTTCATATTTCTCACATGCCCAACCTGAAGTCTTCTATTGGCTTAAAAATACTTGAAAAATATAAACTAGACCTTTCATAAAAAGAGCAAACTTACTTCTACATCAGAACGAGCCAACGCAATTAGTGGAGCAACACCTCCTCCTTGTCCAATAGCAATACTGTATATGAAAAACATATGTCAATATTTGGAAATTTCATACAAATACTAAGAGTATAAATGGAAGAGAATCAAACAAAGAGTTAAAAATTGACAGATATTTAAAGTCCACACCATATAGAAACCTCCAAATAACCAAAAATACGGACAGAAAAATCATGCCAATTTTCTGAAGGCGATAGAAAAAGTAAGGCCTACAACTAAACTTGGTCCATACACTTATATTACACATGCAATATGCACAAGTTATATCCCTAAAATAAGAAAGGAATCAAGCACTCAAAAATAAAGTGTTCAAGCATTCATAATATGCTAGGAATAAGTTCTTGATCATCATCGGAAATTATTATTTGACAAACCAGCGACCACAGCAAATGAATTTAACGTTCTATACCAGGCAATGATTGGCAATCAAATTTATAAATCCAAACATTTAAATCATCTAGACTGATACTTCCCATTCATCATCTGTAACCAATAAGCATTGAACCACAACAGAGTGGGAAATGATATCTATCATAATGTCAAATGTAAAATTATAAAGGCAATACAGAAATTTAATAAATCATTATAGTGCATCAGCGGTTATTGTTAATAACATAAACATATGTTTATACTTTAAATCAAATTTAATTCAATCTTAGTCTATCTTAGTGTCAGTATTGATCCACAAAGTAAAGAAAATAATGTCCATCATTTAATCTTATATGTTGAATTAGAAAGGCCACACAAAAACTTAATAAGCCATTAGATAGTAGTTCAACAGGGCAGTGCTCTCAAACCATCACCAATTATTGCTTATAACTGTTAACATAACCATATGTTTAAATCAATTTTAGTTCAATTTTAATCGATCCTTCTACTTAGTTTAGACCAGTGTTCCACGGGGACGCGTCCCCAAGGGTTGGATGCATGCACCCCTCACACCCGGGACAGGGAGTCCACTGGGGGTGTGTTTCCCCACGCACCCTTTTTGGGGAGTCTTGGGGAGACACAAGGGGGTGTGTTTCCCCAATGTGGGGGTCGAGACTCCCCAAAAGGGGTGCGTCTGGGCGTCCCCCCTCAAAACTTCAGTATCTAATATATAGTATATCGTAATATATTAGTATGTTTTGCTTTCAATTTATATTCTAGAATGATGAATGATGAATTTAATTTTAGAATCAATGTAGATTGTAGAATGATGAATGATGAATGATGAATTTAATTTATATTCTAGAATGATGAATGATGAATTTAATTTTAAAATCAATGTAGATTGTAGAATGATGAATGATGAATGATATGGATCAATGTATTTAAATATTTCATTACTGATTTTTTTTTTTTATTGAATCTCATGGTATGGATGAATAATGAGTATGTCATATGAATGATATATGTATCAAAATCAATGATGAGGATGGATCAGTGTATGTCATTATTTAATTGAATTATGAATTTAAATTTTATGTGGATCAAATTTCAATTTTCAATGTACTGGTATCCATATTACTATTAGTCTATTTAATATTTATGCTTTCATTATTGAACAAGGAATATGAACTTGAAATATATATATATATATATATTATGTACCCCAACATCCCCCCCGCACCCCTAAAGTTTCCCTAAAATTTGAGGGTACTCCCACACGCCCCCCTGTGCGTCTCCCCGCACCCCTGAAATTTCCCTAAAATTTGAGGGGTCTTCCCGCACCGGAGTCTTGGTGGAACATTTGTTTAGACGCAAAACAACTGAGTTTACCAAACAACCTTAAATTCTTTGAATGGTTTTGTTTTCTCTCTCTTCAATCATTTAGTAGAACCAATCTAGCAAAGGCTTTTACAGAACATGTTTGAATTCGCCTTACTGGATGAACTAGTGGTGTTTGTTCAGAAAGAATAACAATTTTGAGAGATTAATTTAAGATCCAGAATATCTTGTTGAGTAATCAAAACATGCATTGGAATTACTCATATTTTGAAGCCTTCCCATAAAAAATTAAAACATAATACAAGCAATCCGCATTCAGTCATTTATCTTGTGGAAATATTGATGCAGGAGAAAGAATTCATTTAGTGAGACAAAGCATTCAAATTTTCGAAGGAACTTCATCTTAAGCTGTTGTACCTCCTAAAAAGACATGACATAATATAATTGGTGAGAGAAAGAATTCAATTGTGATAGGAATAATGGTTATAGATAGAAATTAGACATATTAAGTAGGGCTTAGGCATATAATAAAGATTTTGTAAATAAAGTAATGTAAAAATGAATTAATGAAGTATTTAAATAGTAAGGTATTAGGCAATACATAAACTTTAAAGTACTCTTCTCCTACCATGTAATGAGACATCGCATCATCTGATAATGTGTGAATGAATCCACCCTTTCTCATTCTTATGTCTATTCTTATCCAAGGATGTATATGTAAATCTCACATGGTATCATGGTAAAGAGAATTGAGGAAACCAATTAAGGAGCCTAAAAAATCACTCGAGAAGCCTACGAAATACTGTGATCAAAGAACACACTAGGTCTGCAATTAGTCATTACACACATTTGGACAAATGGAGACATCTCGACCACAGCGATAAGTAATTTATTCATTATTGCAATTTGACATTGTATCAAAATCCATGTCTGTAGAAATTAATACAAAAAATAGTGTGAATCGTTCTGAAGAGGAAGAACCAGAAAAATAAAATAAAATTAATAATAATAAAGATCTCTAACAGATCTGATGATGCCTGCCACCTGTGTTAGAGATTGTTCGTAAGGATTTGCCAGTGGAATATTCACTTGTTGGGGAGTCAACACCAACAATTGTGGGGAATAGAAGGCATCTTGGGAAGTACAAAGGGCGGCCACCATAAAGTGTGAGACGGCATTTGCAATTAGTTATAAAAATATAACAATAATATATAAAAAAGGAATGGGGAAAGAGAAGTAGACAAAACATACAAATTCTACTAAGAAAAGAGGTATTGATCATTTAAGGACATTCGACGATGCTAAAGTTAGAGGAGATCAAGCTCAAATTTGTATAGTCCATCCGCGGTTAGAATCATTGTTAAAAGAATAGCCACGTGGACTAGGAGGAAACATCATAGTATCACAAGTTGTGGGGGATAGCCCATAAACAAACTAAGCCCATAAGTAAATAATGTTGACAGATTGGAGATAAATTGTAAAAGAAAATTTGCACATTGATTCAAGCCGCTATAGGAGTTTCTATTGATTAGAGCCATCAAAGGGGTCACTCAGGAGAATTTCAGCTCAGATTAGGGTGAATTGTTGATGTGATAAGTTTCTTAATATCCCAAGTTTCAGAAGGTCTTTTGCATAGACTAGTGTCTTGCATGCAGGAGAAGAAGTCCTTTTTAGATAGTTGTTTGAGAAGAACAACTGATATGATTTCCTTCTTAAGTCTAACTTAGGAAAAACACATTAAATAATTTAATTGATTAATATTGGCTAATTGAGCAAATCTGTAAGGATAAATATTTAATTATTTAAGTGACTTAGGTCGAATTAGCCATTGATCTTAGTGGGTTAGGATTTAATCCTAGCCGTTTATCACTTTGGAGATTGGGGGTTGGGAATTTTGCTCAATTAAAAAATTATAAAAGGAGCCTATGGGAGTCGATGAAGACACTTATTTGGAGAGATTCCAGTAGACATGTAAGAGCTACATGTAGGTTCCAGAGGTTAAAGGCACAGAAAAAGAGCTGCGGAATTTTACCAAAGCACAGGGACAGTGATCAGCCACATGTGGGAGGCCGAGTAAGGTGTTTTGGCACATGTAGGAGAAGGAAACTGCTGCTGCTCGAAATTTTCTGAATATTTCCAAGTTTACTTCTACTGTAATTTCTGTATTTCTGAAGGAAAATTTCCCTGGTAAAGAAGAGCCCCTAATTTCCAGAGAAACATTTTAAGAAGCAGAATTCATTTGGGGCAATTTCATTTTCCCTTTGTGGCTGTTTTTTGTATTTGGATTTTTTCAAAATTCTGCTGCTAATTTTCTGAGTTAAAAGTACCCGAGTATTTAAGCTTTACAGTTTTCAGATTTTATTTTACAGTAAAAAAGTTATTTGCTTAGTTATAGTCATTTTGGGGGATAAAGAAGTCATAGGAAACTTAAATCTGAAACTGCTACTTATAAATCAACATTTCCACAAGAAAATATTTTTGGTAAAGACAGTTAGAACAGGGATCTAAATGAAATTTCATTTTACAGAAATATGTAAAAAAAAAAATTGTGTTCTTAAAACAAAATATTTAATATGTAGTTGATTGCTTTTGTTTGCACTAGGGTTCGTTACAACATCAAAGAGAGAGAACCCTTCTTAAGAATTTGTTTGGCATATTTAGATCTTCAAAATGGCCAATGTATCCCATATAATGTTAGACAGAAATCAAATGTTTAATGGCTAGAATTCTAAATCATGAAAAAAAAAAGATGTGTGCCATGTTAGAATACAAATAACTGGACACGCTTATATTGGGAAAAGATGTGCAAAGTCAAACTAATGTAGATGCCCAAGCAACATATGATGTGACTAATCAAGACGCTATGATGTTAATCAAGCTCTTAGTAATGAATGAACTGCTTCTCGAAATTCAAAATGGGAAAGACTAACTTATAATGTGGGGAAATTTAAAAGATATGCATGATTCCTTCAAAAAGGGTAGAGCTTTCTTCCTTAAAAATATATAAGTATTAAATGAAATGGAGAAACTTGGCTCCTTGCAAGATCATTTGTGTGAAATTTTTAATACTGTTGCAGTTAACTGGTTATTATTCACCTATCTGAAATAGATTATTTGTCTTCTGCAGTTTATATGCGGCATATACTGAATAAAACACTACTGCAACTTCACCAAGATTAAATCACAGGAACTGAGAAAATATTGCACACACACAAAATAATGAACACCGATTGTTTTGGACAAATGTCCTGTAATATTCCAAATATAAATTTAGCAGCAAATTGCTTCAAAAAAATTTGTCATCAGCTCCATAAACAATTTGCATAAATCGAACCACAAATTTTACGGCAAAAACAGGAAATAGAATCTGCAACTGAATGATAGGCAATATAAACATGCAGAGGATCTCAGCCTTATTTTATTAATATGTATATAAGCTGCTATGAGAGCAAAAATATGGCTGATATGATGGCCAAAAATAGATCTACAATAATGCTGCAACTGGCCTCCAAAACAAACCGAAAATCAATAAGCTGCAACCTGTGAATCCTGAATGGATTAACCAAGGCAAGAGATTGGTGCATGCCCACTCTCCCTTAATCACCCGAGGGTTTCTGTCTCAGGGATATTACTGAAGTAGAGAACCGGGTTCTCAAAACCTCACCTCAAAGACAATACACAAATCCAAGATGTCTCCAAATGATCTCCTCCTCCTCTTTTATAGATCTGATGGATAGGTCTCCAAGCCTCTAGAAGCATCTTATTTTGTTATTTTAATGTTATTCTAGAAGCTCCTCCATTGACCCTATCTTAAGTGACTTTTAGTTTTATTTTATTTTATTTAAGTCACTTTTTGCCTGTTTTCCTCCAATTGATTATTTTTCCTTAATTAAATGACTAATTAATGCCATCTTAAATCAGGAAAAATGGTAAATCTCCCAACATACTCTCTCCGGCCACTAAAAGTCACTTCTCAGCATCCCATCGTGTAGATCTCATTCCAGTTCCAATGAGTTATTACAATGAGGTATTCCATCAAATATTTCTCCTAGAATGCCACCTCAAGCAAAATTAATTAAGTCAGGCTCAATAATAACCCTGTTTTCCGACAGTTGTTAGAATGCACAAAACGAAAGGCAATTGTGCAAGGATAGAATATGCCAAGTGAATGCCATCGAATCTCGTAAAACCTCTTCAAGGCTCCCCCAAAACCCCTACTGACATAAACCTGCTCCCATGACCTAGCCATCTCATGCCCCAGAAATCTGCCCTAGTTGTACTATAGATGAAAATAAAAATGGGAACATGACATGTCCCTAGAAAAACCCCAATGTGGTCAAAAACAGTTCTGCAGATGAGAATTTTTATTAATATAGCAATTTTGTAATTGAAAAATTATTACCATTGTTTGTCGTAAATTAGCAAACCTTCAGAAAATTATTTTCTTCACTCCTACTAGTCGATCTGACCTCATGGAAGCAACTCAACCCCTCTGATTCAATTCAGTCCTCCTCTAGAACCCTAAACGGATACACACGTGCGGCCCTGGCTAACTCAACATCTTTGGCAAATCGCACTAGTTGGGAAACAAATGCGGCCTCCTCTGGAAATTCGACCTTCTTTGGCAAACACGGCCTCTCCTATGCAAATTGATCACTCTGGAAAATTCCTTCTTGTTTTGACAACTCGGCTTCTTTGAGTCAATTCGCATTGTTGGGGAAACTCAACCTCTCTTCAGATAAAATCGATCTCCCTCTATCACTAAGAAATTGGATATTGTTGTGAAATTTTCTCTGACAACTCTGTCTTCAATCATTGTTGATCTCAATTGTTGGTGTCCTCCACACTATCACTATGCCCTTTGCTCTCACTACAAATCTGTGTCTCAAATGTGTTCTCCAAATGCCCATAAATCTCCTCTTATAATCTCTCGTCGAGTGACCAACGACCACGATCTAACTCCAATCAATGACCAAGATCACCTTGACTTTTAAAAATGACTTGCCTAGAAGTCACTATAGGAAAATAGATTTGTCTCAATTAATCCTGATTAATTAAGACATTTTCCTTAGAAACTTTTTCTGGGTATTGTAGAAAATTAATTAACTGTGTTCCTTAATCTCATAGACACCATCTAAGACAAGAACACTTATCCGAGCTACAAAAACTAACACTCCCTCTTAGCAAGGAAGGTGTTTTGCATAACACCAAACTTGTCTCTAAAGAAGATGAATCTTGCCTTCGCCAAGGCCTTCGTCAAAATGTTTGCTACCTATTGATCCGTAGATATACATTGTAGCTAAACAATCTTGTGTTGTACACAATCCCTGATGAAGTGATATACAAGGTCTATCTGCTTGGACCAGTCATGAAACACTGGATTCTCAAATAACTTGATGCAACTCTGATTGTCACAGTGCATCATTGTCGTCTGAGCCTCCTAACCAAACAAGGCTACTGATAGCTTCTGAAGCCATATGGCCTTGCACATCTCCATGCTAGTTGTTATGTACTCTGCCTCTGCAGAACTCAGTGCCACGAACTTCTACTTATGATTGTACCAAGAAACAACTCTTGATCCCATGTTGAAGCAGCACCCTGAAGTGCTTTTCCTATCCATTGTATTACCTTCCTACTCTGCATCAATATACCCACCAACCTGATACCAACACCTCAAACATATATAATCCCATACTCGATTGTACCACGCAAATACCACATACATGTTTTGCCACTATCCAATGAACTATCTTCAGTTCAACCATGAACTAACTGAGAGAGTACCACATAGGATATATCTAACTTGGGGTTGACCAAATACAAGAGAGAACCAATCAACAATCCGTATAAGGCAGTGTCTACATCCTTCTCCCTGGATGAGTCTACCTTCCTCCAATTCGTGATCATGGGTGTAGACATGGCTCTGCAATCCTCCATCCCGAACCTCCTCAAGATCTCGATGCAGTATTTGCCTTGCCTAAGGAAAATCTCCCCATCTATCTACCACACCTCCATGCCTAGAAAGTAATGTATAAGCCCCAAATCCTTCATCTCGAACTTTGTTGCAAGGTCCCTCTTACACTCCTTTATGAGCCCCAATGAACCTATCATAAACAAGTTGTCCAGATATAGAACAAAAATAAGAACCTCACCCCCAACCACTAAGTAGTAAAGGTTTGCATCTGCCTCACTCTTCACGAAGCCCATTTCCTACAAGTATCTATCAATGCGCTTATAACATGCCCCGAAAACCTGCCTGAGCCCGTAAAGAATTCTCTTCAACCTGCACATGTGGGTCTATGTATACCTCCTCTTCCAACTCACCATTAAGGAAAGTCGTCTTGACATCCATTTGATGGATCTGCCATCAAATAGATCACGACTCGTATAGAGGTATACTTGGCCACAGGAGCAAATGTCTCCTCATAGTCTATCCCTTGCTTCTGAGAGAAACCCTTGGCCACAAACCTCGCCTTGTATTTCTCGATGCTCCTATCCGCATCTTGCTTGATCTTAAAGATCTAGCGTGATCCAAGCACCATCATGTCTGTCAGTCTAGGCACAACCTCACACACATCGTTCTACATGATTGAGGTGTACTCATCAACCGTCACATCTTGCCACATCTGTTGTTGTGCAGCCTCCTAATAGCTGCAAGGCTTGTTATCTACTAATTGAATGACCAATGTCATGTAGCCAGTGTACCTCTTTGGTTATTTCCGCTAACTATTGCCCGTCCTAGGAGCTCCCAAAAACTCCTAAGCAACCTCTACAGTTTCCAGCATGAACCGTGAGGTTCAACAGACACTTTGTGAACTCTCGAGAACCCCTGTACCTCAGCCTGTGCTCGCATTGGTAATTGTACTCATGCTCTATTGCCCCTGATCATACTACTCACCTCTCGAAGCTTTTGTTGGCTCCTCACTCTGGTCATCTGCTGGAAAATCTCTAGACCTACTGTATGCCTTGTCCTCCATGAACTTGACATCTCGTCTGACAATAATCCTCCTAGCCCTTGGTATGAATATCTAATATGCCTTTGAGGTTTCATTATACCCCACAAAGTACCCCTTCTTTGCAGTATGATCTAGCATCGAACGTGTATCACCTGGAATGTGAGAATACGCCACACTGCCAAATATCCTGAAATGACTTTCATATGGCCTCTTCCTAGTGAATGTCGCCTTTGGTGTTCTCTTGTCTAACGCTCTATGTGGAACCATGTTCTAAATGTAGATTGTCGTACTGCATGCCTTTTCCCATGAATAACATGGCATATCCTGGTCATACAACATAGCCCTCGCTGCCTATGATATAGAATGATTCTTCCTCTCTACAACCCCATTCTATTGTGGGTTGTAAGAAATGGTCCATTCTCTCTTGATTCCTACTCTGGTATAGAACTCCTGGAACTCCTTTCATGTGTACTCACCTCTATTATCCGACCAAAGAACCTTCACCTTCCTGCTTGTTGCATTCTTCACTAGAGCTTTAAAATCCTGAAAGGGATTGAAAACCTCATCCTTAGTCTTCAGGAAGTATATCCGAGTCTTCCTAGGAAAATCGTCGATAAAAGTAATAGATGTCCCCCTAAGAGACTTTGTCAACATCGGTCCACATCTATCTGAATGCACTAGATTAAGAACACCCTTAGATCTTGTGTCACTCCTTGGAAAAGTTGATTTCGCAAACTTCCCTAACACACATCCCCTGCATACGTCATCATGCTCTAAGCTCACCTCTAAAACACTTGTCACCATCTCACGAAGCAATTTGAGTTCTCCATGATCTATATGGCCCATCCTCATATGGCATAGTTCTCCCTCATCTCCAGGATTACTATTGCTAACCAGTGCCTTAGGAGAGTCCATCTGCAACCTATACAACCGACCGCTTATCACTTCAATCGCTATGGGTGACTTCCAATCCTTTTGCCTAATCAAAACTTGTGTCGCTCTAAAGAGTACATCGTACCTTTTATGGTAAAGGGTAGATACAGAAATCAAGTTCATGAGCAACCTTGGCACATGCAACACCTCATGAATTGGAATCGGCTTGCCATTCTCCCTCTGAAATAGAACAATCCCTCTTGCAACTGGATTATACTTGGACTTGTTTTCCATCTGAATCTACAATCTGATGTCGTCCTCCTCATAGCTTGAGAAGTTCTCTCTAACTCCTATCATATGAAATGATGCCCTACCATCTATACACCAAACACCTTGTGAGATCGAGCTAGATAGGCAAGCAATAAGTGTGAATTCTTGTTCCATCCTACTGGAGAGCTCATCTACGCCAATGTTATTAGAACCGACCGGAACCAATGGAATTGGTCGGTCTAACCGGTCCAGTTCGAGGTTCGGAACCAGAAAAGGCCAGTTCGACGCCGAACCAAACTTATTTCACCGAACCAAACGGTTTCGTATAAGTTGGTCAAAGATGTTTGAAACACAATTTTTTTAAGAAAAAATAGGAAGTTTTGAATGGGGCAACCTAATATTCAAGCCTATGGCCCTGGTATTGCTATCTAATTCATGGTAATGTTAAATAAAGTAAAAATTCCATTCTCCTTTATCTTTCATTTTCATCCTTTTACTTAAATTTTTAATATTACCATGAAATGACGCAGGATGTTTGAGAGTAGTTTCGACCTCATTGGATTTTATATGGAGAAAGTAGAATTTTAGATCTCACTCAAAATCCAACAGACTTAATAGTTTTTCAGGATTTCAAGATTGGGGGGATTGTAATGTTTCCATTGGATATGGTCATGTATGAGGGTATGGAACTAGTATTTAATCAAGAGAACCAAACACTCTAGCTTGTTGTTAGCTTGTTGTTAGTGGCATTGGTTGTTGATCTCCTCTATCACAACCCTACTAAAAATGCACCCATCACTCAAACAAAATCTTGACCTGACAAGCTATGTTTTTTCTATCTTATTTTAATGCTTATAGGGTGATATTCATGATGAAAATCCCAATACAAGCAATGATTTTGATGATAGGTAGTCATTTGTTGTAGCATGTTTTTTTGGGATGCTAGAGGCCATCTAGAGTATGTTTGTTGATGCATTTTCAATTCAGAGACGGATTGCACTCGATGTTATTTTAGTCATGTGCACCTTACATGCTATATAAATGAGAACTTTTGCTTATTTGTGCATAAATGATTTGGATTCATATGGGTGCACATGAATATATATGTTTTTCTTTAACATTTGAAAACTTTGTGCTTTTGGTTGATTGGTTTTTGGTCTGGTTTTTTTACCGATTTCCGATTCAAAGGGTCTTTTGGTTTGGTTCTGATAACATTGATTTGCACTTGTTGAAGTTATTGTCTGCTCCTTGCCCTTCCTCTCAGTCTTCTTCCTCTGCGACAATTTGTTGGAAAAACTAAGGGGGGGTGAATCAGTATTTCTTATTACAATTAGTATTTATAAATTTTCAGAGCATTAACAATGAACATAAAACATCAACACATCAAGAACTATACACCAGATATTTTAGGTGGAAACCCTTCCAAGAGTAAAACCACCAAACACTTCTCTAATAATTTATCAGGAAATCAATGCTTGAGCTCCAAAGGGAAGCCCCAACTCCCTAGTACTCTACAAAAGAGTTCTAGTTTTACCAGCACCCACTTGAAGGATGCAGCAACTCCCTGCAACCTCCAACTTGCCCTAGCACCACCCTACCACCCTGAAGTATTTTTAGGCTGCAACCTAAAGGTGACTTCAACCATCTGCTTAGCACCACCCAACCTCCCTGAAAATGATGATGAACTTGACAACTATTGAGGGCTCCCGTACCAGGGACAATGACCCACTTACAATGAGTATACTTCTGCAAAATATTGTGGGCTCCAGTACCAGGGATAATGACCCACTTATAATGACAGATTGCTGCAAATGATATAACACTAAAACCCAACAAAAACAGATCCTTACTCCAGAAAACCCTATTGTAATAACGACAAAGACCCTTACTGAAAGTTTATGCACATGTAACCCTTGTTGTTATACTATTGTAAGATGGTGACTAGAAGAAACCCTCATTGTAGCACAATGATTAGTCAATTGAAGATGAAACCCTTACTGCTTGCTACAGATAATAGAGCATTGCCACAAAGATGATATGATAATGAAAACAATGTTGTAGCCAAAATGATGATGAAGCTCAAGCTGCTGAAAAACCTAACCATTGACTTCTTCAATACAATAATGTCGCAATATAAGAAACCCTTACGGCTGATAGTTTATTACCAAACAAGGCCAACAACGATATAATCTTTGCAAAATTTCAACCTTCAATATGCTGCAAGGAAAGTCTCAGAACTATATGTTCATACCTGTGTTCATGCTTGTAGGACATACCTTTGTGTATGCTTGGGTAACCAAACCTCTCATTTATGGATGATGAGTCACTGTTTAATGTGATATGGCCACAAACGACTACCATGTTGCCTTTATGTCTCAAAAAATTCACTTAGTACTCAGGGCCAAACCGAATCTTTAGGCCAAAATTTTCAGTGAAGTTGCTTCACCGCAGGTCATATTTGTGTGGTACTTGCTCAGTACAATCCACAAATGTCGGCCTTAAGAGAGGCACATATAGCAATTTAAATGTGTTCATATATAGCTAAATGTCCTTGTAGGTGCTTTTCATAAGTTTGTCGCAGAAGTTTAGATGATTAGACTGCAGCTTTAGGCTATATAGATCTTTGTGTGAAAAACTCTAAATCATGCCCCAGAAATTTTCGCAAGTTCTTGGCTTAGGTGTGTCACAGAGAATTAGTTAGGTCTCAATCTTATCACAACAATCCTTGATCTGCTTATAAAGCAAGGTCGAAAGGCCTTGGCAATCCATCAATTCAATCGCAAATATGTCCTCCACAGAAGCCACTGATTTGATAGCATAGACATCCAAAATAAATGTAACTTCTAGCAAATCCTAGTTCAAAATTGAAAGTTGCAGATTTATGTTGATAGATCTTCACACTTTCCAAAATATAGGGCTTGATTCATCACTCCAGGAGACCGCACTTTTCATCTGCAAAGACAAGAAAACGAAACCCTTATACCCAAAAAGACATAGCCATAAACACAAACCAAATTCATTGTTCCTCAGAGATATGTAAGCCTCTCTTTTGATCTATCCTTTTACCACAGGGCCGAAGATAAAATCAGACCTTGAAGATATGCATTCAATCCTTGCTTTAGTGATGAGGAGAGATGACTTTTTATAGTTTTTGAGCACACCAAGTATGGGCAGTCGACTTGTAATTTCGAGGGAAACAAACATTTGAAACTCAAAAATTTGAAGGTAAAAACCCCATTGAGGGTTTTGAACTTTGAAATTTAAATCCCATTTAGAGACAAAAACCATGTCATGCTATTGACTTTAAAAAGATAATATTTTTTAATCACCCTGCTGCCATGAGAAGCATTATTTTAATTCTTTGTGAGGAACCTTATGAAATGAGCATAAGTCTTGACCAAGGACGAGTTGCCACATCATCAACCTTTTGCGGTTTTTGCCCACAAATTAGGGGCTTCAACTTCAAATAAGCATAACTCCCAAATCGTGAAGGCTCTCGTAGCGTGCTACATACCACCAGAATTGGCTCGAGAAGGAAAATCCAACTAAAATGATCCGAACTCGAAAATATTATGATTTGCCATGTTATTTTAGTCAAACAAAGGTGGGGCATCTTTTGGTGTTGCTTGGGTTGACATCAATGACAAACATATTTCAGCACAATCGCTGACATAGTGGCCAAACTCGTGAAATTCGTAGCACTTGACCTTCGAAAGGTCCTTCTTCTTCTTCTCACCTTTTGGGTTCAGTTCTTTGATAGACCCCTTCTTCGCTTTCCCTTTTTCTGCTAGGGCCACATTTTCTTGTTGCTCCTCCCTCTTCTAAGTGTTACTGCTACTACCGCTGACAAGACCTAGTATAAGTTCCTCCTGAGTGAAATCGCTCCATAATCGATCCCACCTCGGTAAGGTGTCTCATCTATTAATGACTCAAACAAAGACATACCATTGCTTCATAAACCCATTCAGGGCTACTCGCACTAGCTCGTCATCATTTGGTTTATCTCCAACTGCATCTAACTCGTCCCTGACAAGCCTAAATCTAGTGAGGTAGGAAACAACATCTTCACCTTTATTCATCTTGGTATTCCTCAGCTTTTCCCCTAGAATCAGCTTAATATTCGTGGTAGCATTCTATTACAGATTCATTACTGTGTCCCACATTTTCTTCGTTGTGTCTAACTCTGCGATATGAGGAACTATATGGTCCTTGACTCCATCAAGGATTATCCTCCTAGCTTTGGCATCTTCCTTCCTATATGATGTGAGTGGAATTGGATCCATTGCTACGGCTATCACACTGGTCACATACTCCTTGAGACCATTTATTCCAATAATCAAGAAATTATGGCCTTCTAGACACCAAAATTTGAGGCTCCATCCAATCTATCTCAATCTCTCAAACCTGCTAACGCCATTTTATAAACCCTCGAAGATATAGTGAAACCCAAATAAATCTAAAGAATATAGCCTAGGTTTTAAAAACCCTTGTTTGTTTCTCTTTGTGCCTGCGCAAAGACTTCTTCTGCCCTCAGATATGCTTTTATACCACGTGAAATTTTTAATATTGTTGCGGTTAAATGGTTATTATTCACCTATCTAAAGTAGATTATTTGTCTTCTGCAATTTATATGTGGAAAATACTGTATAAAACACTACTACAATTTCACCAAAATTATATCACAGGAACTGAGAAAATATTGCACACACAAAATAATAAACACCGATACTTTTAGACAAATGTCCCCTGAAAAACCCCAGTGTGGGGAAAACCAGTTCTACAGATGAGTATTTTTATTATGCTTAAGCAATGCTATAATTGAAAACTTATTACAACTATTTGACGTAAATTAGCAAACCTCCGAAAAAATATTTTTTTCCATCCTACAAGTCGATCTAACCTCTTGGAAGCAACTTGGACCCATTAATTCAATTCAGTCCTCCTCCTTTAGAACCCTGAACTAATCCACATGTGCGGCCCTGGCTCATTTAACCTCTTTGGCAACACACACTAGCTGGGAAATAACTCTACCTCCTCTGCAAATTCGACACTCTTGCAAACACGACTTCTCTTGCGTAAATCGATCACTTTGGAAAATTCCTTCTTGCTCTAACAACTTGGCATCTTTGAGTCAATTCACATTTTTGGCGAAACTCGGTCTCTCTAAGTCAATTCGCACTCCTGGGGAAATTTGGTCTCTCTGCAGATAAAATCGATCTCCCTCTATCACTAAGAAATTGGAAATTGTTGTGAAGAATTTTCTCTAGCAACTTTGTCTTCAATCATTGTTGATCTCAATTGTCGGTCTCCTCTACACTATCAATGTGCCCTTTGCTCTCACTACAAATTTGTGTCTCGAATGTGTTCTCCAAATGCCCATCAATCGCTTATAATCTCTCGTTGAGCAACCAACAATGACGATCTAACACCAATCAACGACTAACATCATCTTGACTTTTAAAAATGACATTTCTAGAAGTCAGTAGAGGAAAATCGATTAGTCTCAATTAATCCCATTTAATTAAGCCATTTCCCTAAGTTAAACTTAGGAAAATAATTAAACTAGATAATTAATTCTAATTAAGACATTTTCCTTGTAAACCTTTTTTGGGCATTAGAGAAAATTAATCAATTATGTTCCCTAGTCTCATAAATATCATCTAAGACTAGAATATTGGAGACTGCAGTAGGGCAGCGATTAATTCAAATTCTCCTTAACCTTAATAATTGCTTCTGAACGCCCATGGGGCTTTGGATTGAGCCCACAAGGCTTTGGATTGACGGTGAATGGGTGTACTGTTAAGACACTCCTTGCAATAGGTCACCAGTTCAAATCCCCCATGGGTGCCTAGGTAGTATTATATAGAAAAAAAAATAATTGCTTCTGAACTTTTAGTTATCTTCTTATGCTTCGTTGTTAAATCTTTTCATCAAACAATTATCAAGAGCAAAACAATAAAGACAATGGACACAAGATATAGGTTCCAAGTCGAGGCAAAACCCCTCCAAGGGGAAAACTTAGAAATAATCTCTTCTCTTCTTTTACAATTAGCTTCAAATGCGAAAATCAAGACACAAAACCCTAGACCAAGTCTTCCTCCAAGCACCAAGTCATCCCTCCAAGAAGCCCTTCCAATTAGGTCAAAAATCAACGAAGTCAACAAGGGTCAATCCCGCCTCAACTAGCTTCCAGCTTCAACTTCGGCCCCTAGCTTCAACCTACCATCTTCAGCCCTCCAAAAACCCTAGCATCACTTCGTGTGGGAAGATGATGTTAGATCTTAGGTCTCTTTCCTTCGATCTAGCTTGCTTCTTCTCTTGGAGACTTCAAGCTTCAATTATTGTCCTTCCTGCAACTAAGATTTGGACCTACAATTAGGTCTACAATTTCGACATTGTAGTTGCACCAGAAACCCTATATCCTTTGCACGTGTGAGAGAAAGATGGTCAAATAATCAGAATTTTGATTTCTCTGTGCGCTGCTCTCTTCTTCTAGGCCTTCACTCTTGCTTTCTTCTTGTTCTCGACTTCATATCAAATATTTTGCTTGAGAAATCGAATTGGTGCCAAAAGAGAACGAAGCTGCTTTTATTCTTAGGCTTTCCATGAGGTCGAATAGCCTCTTCTAGGCCGACTTGTCTCTGCCAGGGCTAACTTGTGCTTGGAGGATCAAAGAACATTCTAGACTTGAAATCAATATTTTTTGCATGTTACAACTTGCCCAATAGGGTCTTATACAATTGACAAAGACTCTATTAACTCATGAAAAATATTATTTTGACATGACAAACCCTAGAAGCATAAAGCACATGCTTGACCTAGATGCCATCAAAATAGAGCGTGAAACCCATGCTTAAAATAAAAATTTTCTTTATTCTTTTTCATGAAAGATAAGATATACATAATGACATGAGTACAATGACAATTATGAACACCGAAACTAGTTACATTTTCCAACACTCCCTCTTAACTAGGGAGGTATTCATAATTGTACAATCGGTACAAAGTTATTGATAAACTGAAGAGTTCTCATAAGAACAGTCGAATTGGTAAGCCATCTTTAAGCATCAAACATCATGACCAACATTGTCAACATAGTAAGGCCTTAACTTGACAAGCTCTTTCTTATACAAGAGCATAATGTTGGGAGGCTTTACATGAGATACCACACTACCTCTACAAGGTACATACCCCATCCAGATGTTCACTAGGTATGTCCTTTTAGGACTATTCTTGTCTTGGATTCCTAATCCTCAAAGAATATCAGTCCTCTTCGACCACTCTTGTCTTGGATACTTGTCCAATCCTCAAAGAGTGTCAGTCCATTTCCTATCTTGGATTTTTCTATCCTCAAGGAAATCACAAATGCTTATCCAATCCTCCATTCTCCCTCCATGGCCTTCACTTAGATGTACGGTTGTTAGTCTTGGTCAAGTGCACGACACATAAAGTAGAGAATATAAATGTGATGTCCATCATCACTCCCTCTCAACCAAAGAGGAGATCCTCATTCCCTCTTGATTAGGGAATTGATCCTTGCTCCTTTTCATACATTCAAGGAGACTCCTTTTACTCCTTCTCAAATATAGAGGATATTTTTAACTTCCTTTTAATTTGAGAAGTCATAACCACAAGCTCTTTGGCTTGTCCTCATAAATGTATCAACTACTAGTTCTTCATGGAGATAGTTGCATGGCTCCTTCTTTCCTTTGTATCTCGTCATATTGAGCTTCTTCTTCCTACATGAAGTGGAACCATCTTCTTCTTTTTATCTTGTGATAGGGTTCACGCCATCAACCTTTCATATCATTAATGAAGTCTTTGTATTGAACCTTCCAAAACATGAAAGTGATCTTTATGAACATCGGGTTATCTTCTTATACTTCTACCTTTCAATCCCAAGATGATGATGTAAACATCTTAACTACATCATTGTCGACACCATATACTCAATCTATATGTTCTTCGAATCGAGTTCAACACCAACAGTTGAACTTGCCTCAATTGTCATCACGCATTCCTGCAATATCCTTCCAGGTAGCAAAACAATATGTTAACCAAATAACAAATATCAAAATATTCATATCAGACTTACCTTATCATAATGGCCTTCTCATCAAAGCATCATCTTGCTTGAGATCTTCGAGATCAACATCCTTTCGCAAGATCCATCTCCATATGAATCTTTCTCCATGCATTCATTTTAATCAGAGTGCCCATGGATCGAACTTGATTATCCATCTCTGCTTGCGGGGTCCACTTGTCAACACATGACAAGGATCTCGCACATCCAAGGCTTATCACTGCTTGGGGAGATCCACTTGTCAACACATGACAAGGATGTCACACATCAAGGCTTATCATCCATGACCACCCTCTTTAAGAAGGGTCACATCTATCAATCCAAGTTCCTCTCTGAAAACCAAGAACTTTCCTTTTGGTTAAGGCTTGGTAAGAATGTCAATGATATGGTCATCAGTCGCTACATGATGGAATCTTACTACTCCACTCTGCACCATATCCCGAATATAGTGATATTTGATCTCAATATGCTTGGACATGTCATGGAACACAAAAAAAATTGCAAGTCGAATCCTGCTCTTATTATCGTAGTAAATTATTGTTGTGTCCAAAAAATGCTAAAATAGCTCTCAAAAGAGCTTCCTCGGCCATACTACCTCATAGCTAGCCATGCAAGCATCATTGTACTCAGCTTCAATCGTGCTGAGGGCCACAGACTTTTGCTTCCTACAACCAAGATATCATGGTAGATCCTAAGTTGAAGCAGCACCCAAATGTGATTTTTCTATTAGAAGAGTTACCAGCCCAATCAACATCTAAGTATCCATGTAGTCTTATATCACCAACAGTATATTTCAATCCCAAATTGATGGTCCCATGCAGGTATCTCAGCACATGCTTTGTAGCAATCCAATGTGCATGAGATGGTTTAATCATATATTGGCTCAGAGTGTTGACCGCAAAACATATGTACGGCATAGTTTTAAAACTCCGACTCGGCCGAGGATCGACTCTGACTCCGACTCCGAAACGGTAATGACTCGGCCGGCTCGATTTCAATGACTCGGCCATTGTAAAAAATACAATGTTGTTAAAAGCGCGATCGGGATTAAATCGGCGCGGGGAACGAATCGGAAAAATCGGGAAAAAATCGGAAAAAAGCGGGGAAAAATCGTTTGGTACAAAAATATTCATTTTTTTCATTTTTTTTCAAATTTTTTAATATCTAAACATCTACAACATAAAATAAATACATTGACACATAAATATGATAAAAAAACCTAATATATAAGATGTTTAATATCATTTCTAGCGCTAAAATCACACATAACATTGAATCATGTCCTGAATAGTAAGTCCAACTCAGCCTCAAAATATCACAAAAAATATGATAATGTATCTCATCATGTCATAATGTCATATACAATAAAATGAAAGTCTAATCCTATTGATTTCTCTGCCCCTCTTGCGAGAAAATGCCACAGCTTTCCCTTTCAATCTAGATGTAGATGCTGGTGCCCGTGCAGGTGGAAATGGCAGTGGAGTCTGATGTGATCTAGACGTTGAAGAACTAGAAGTAGGAGCTATAGGAGGTAGACCACGTCCTCTACTGGTGGCAGGGGTAGCCCGGGCAGGTGGTGTCACCTGGAAACATTACAATCTCCCAATCCTGAAATCCTGAAAAACTGATAAGTCTGCTGGATTTTAAATGAAATCTAAAATTCTACTTTCTCCATATGAAATCCAATGAGGCTGGAACCACTCTCAAACATCCTGAGTCATTTCATGGTAATGTTAAAAATTTAAGTAAAAGGATGAAAATGAAGATTAAGGAGAATGTCACTTTTACTTTAAGAATTTAACATTACCATGAATAGCATATCCATATTAGGGCTAGACTTGATCATTAAGCTACCCCACTCAAAATTATTTGTTTCTTTCAAAAAACATTGCATGAAAAAACCCAAAAAGTTATAAAACTATGGTCTGAGCCCCACGATTTTTTCGTTAAAAATCGCGTTTTTCGAAAAAATCGCGATTTTTTGAAAAAAAGCGCGATTTTTTCAGTAAAAATCGGCAAAAAAAAAAATAGTAGGCGATTTTTTCGTATAAAAATCGCGATTTGATCGGCAAGCTGAAAAAATCGTGATTTTATCGCGATTTTAACAACACTGAAAAATACATTAAATATTTATTTTTTTTATAAAAAAACATAATTTTAAAGATTTTCATTCATGTTTCCAAACACACAACATTATAATATAGATGGAAGACAACATATGATCAAAGTAGGCTCATGAACCAATCCATTATATCAAAATGGTACCCAATGGCAATACATAGTCAACTGTCATACATGATCAAAGACTCAAAACAAAATACACATAACCAAGGAGGCTAGAAATGGCCTCTACAACAAAAGTAAACTATGACGATGACTAGACTCCAGTACTAGTACTACTGGCTAGTAGCTACTGCCAGAGGAGCCAAGATCATGTCAATCAATCTCTGGATCATCATCATCAGAGTCAGACAGGAGACCCCATGGCTCCTCATCATCATCATCATCTCCAACTGCAACTGTAGAAGTGGTACCACTAGCAGGCTGTGCAACTGCAGCAGATGCAAGCTGAGATAGAGTAGATATGCGGCTGCGCTTCTGTCGTCGCTGAGCAGAGGAAGCACCTACAACTCGAGTCCTTGCTGGCTATGAGACAGAGGCTGGTGGATTGGGAACTGCATTCAACTGAACCAGAACAGCATGATCAACTTCAACTAATGTCTCGATATCTAAATCTAAATCAAGATCCTCATCAGGATCAAACTCTGATGGACAACTCTCCACTACCCAATCTGATGTTGGATCAATGTCTTCCAACACAATGGGATTTGAATTAGGTCTTTTGTTCAGCAAATGGTTTCGTCTGAGTCGGAGGTTGTATTGGACATAAACTAGATCATTTAACCGTTTTTGATCGAAACGGTTTCTCTTCTTTGTGTGAATCCTCTCAAAGATAGACCAATTGCGCTCACACCCAAATGCACTGCAAGTTTGACTCAAAATAGGAATTGCAAACCTTTGCAATTCAGGACAATGGCCACCAAAGGCCTCCCACCATTGTGCTGCAAAAAACATAGGAGTGTAATGAGTTAGCTCAACAAAATTACAAATTATATCTAACTTTCAAATTATAAACGATTTAACAAACTTTAAAAAAAAAAAGTAAAACTATTAAGAATTTGAAAATTGAAATTTTTGTTTACCTGGCTCATCTGCTTCTCTTGCAATCTTTGCTAGGTTCTTCCCAAAGGTACCTAATGCATTGCTGAAGATATTGGCCTGTCGGTGTATCTCCAGTTGATCAGACTCCAATGGGATCATGCGATCAATGCAATCAATCAGTCCATCTTTGACCTCCCCCCTCAAAGCTCCTGACTCCTTAGCTTTATAATGATACCGTGGGTTCAAAAAATACCCAGCTGCATGTATAGGGCGATGGAGTTAATTGTTCCATCTTTCATCAATGATTGCCCAAATGGGCCCATACTTTGCCACTCTATCCTTGTATATTGTCTTTATTTGCTCATTTGCTTGATCCATAGCCTCATAAATGAAGCCCATAGCCAACCTTTCCCCATCCACCAACCGCAACACCTTAACTAGTGGCTCAGCAAGCTTCACAATCTCTGTTGCCTTTCTCCAAAAAGTTTCTTCATAGACTTTCCTTTTCAATTCTTTGCCTTCCGGTTTCTTAGACCAATTGCTTTCATTCCATTCATCACTAGAAAACATCTTTTGCAAGTTTCTATGTTGGGAAAGCATAGATTGCAATGTCAAAAAATGTGTAGCAAATCTAGTGATGGCAGGCCTAATAATATCCTTGCCCCCAGTGTGTTTCCTCATGAGGCTCAAAATCAATGTATGATTGTAGATAAATTTTGTTATGCTTTTGGCATGATCTATAGTGTTTTTGACCCACTCTATTTTTCCAATATCCTCAAGCATGAGGTCTATGCAATGTGCAGCACATGGGGTCCAAAATATGGTCTTGTGTTTTTCCTCTAACAGTTTACCAGCAAAAACATAGTTAGAGGCATTATCTGTGATGACTTGAACAACATTAGCCAACCCCACCTCCTCAACAACCTGATCCAATAGCTGAAACAACAATTGCCCATCTTTTATCTTATCAGATGCATCAACTGATTTTAAAAACATGGTTCCCTGTGGGCAAAAGACAAGAAAGTTTATGATGGTACGGTTTCTTTGATCAGTCCATCCATCTGACATGATGGTACATCCTGTTCTTGCCCATGAGTCCTTGAACTCTTTCAAATACTCATTAATGGATTCAATTTCTCTCTGCAAACGATACCCCCTTAGCTCATGCATAGTAGGGCCTTTGAAGCCTTTTCCAGCAGCGTGTATGGCATCAAACATAGGCTCATAATATGGTGAACGAGCAGCATTAAAGGGGATATCAGTATCATACCACCATCTAGCTATGTACTCACAAGCAGTCTCCCTCAATTCTTTCTTCCAGTGGTCATCTAAAGTAGGTTGCATTTGAGTTTTACTAACTTCAATACCATGTGCATCTGATGGAGAGGAGGGAGTGAAATAACTTTTGATAGTCACATCACCCTTTATCATTCTACCCTTTCCCTTATCTTGAACAGAACCAAAAGAGGGAGGAATATATCAGAAAGGGTTGGATGTATCAGTTTGAGGGATAGAGGAAGAACCCTCAAAATCATAATGGGGGTTGGTAGCCATCATTTTTTGTATCTCCCTCTTCCTGCCAATTTCAGCCTGTATGTCTTTTTGCCTAGCCTTATCTTCTTTAAATTTCTCAACGTTGGCCAACAAATGCTTCCTAATCTCCCCAATTTCTGGTGAGGTACATGGGGTAATTTGGCCTCTAATCCCTGCCAAGTGTTGTTTCAGCCTATTAATGCCCCCAGGACCTTCCTTAATTTTCCTATGGCAAAATTTGCAGTGCATTTGACTATCAACCATTTCAACATATGCCCAAGCAGTATCTCTTGCTCTAGGTGCCATTTTTTGACTAGGAAATGAAAGCAAACAATCTGAAAATGAAAAAAAAAAAAAACATTGATTCAATGTTCATTTCTTTGACAAAAAACACTCTCTAAGCTTTCTAAATATGCACCTAAAATTTACTAAGCAAAAACAAATTTATAGAGGTGAAAACAAATACCTCCAGGCACAAACTGCCTCCTCAAGCTTGCTCCAAGAATCAGTCCTCAATGCTGCTCCAAATGGTTGCCTAAGAAGCTCCTCACTCCAACTACAATGCTCCTCCAAGACTCCTCACTGCTGCTCCAAAAACAAGCTCAAGAACTGCTCACTAACTCTCAAAGAAGACTCTCACTCAAATGCACAAGATTGTTGTGAGAGAATGAGAGCACTTGAGTGTGTTAAATAGGGTTTGGGAGGGGCAAATGGACCCCAAATGACATTTAACTTATTCACACAACAGCTTGGAGTCCAAACCAATCACCAAACACCAAAAAAATTCATTAAAAAATGGTTAAATCGTTGTTTATTTTGGGTTACGGGCTGCTGTGTATGACTCGGCCGAGTCAATACGGAAACGGCCGAGTTGGCTGACTCGGCCGAGTCATTCAATGACTCGGTCGAGTCATCGCTGACTCGGCCAAACGAGTCGTTTTATAGGCCGAGTCACTTTGGAGGGCATCAACTCGGATCAACTCGGCCGTTTCGGTATCGAAATGGCCATTTTTTAAAACTATGATGTACGGTCTACTGTTCACTAAGAACAACAGTGCCCCAATTAGTTGACAATACTCAGAAGGATATGTCAAATCAGGACCTACAACTTCACCACTTAGCTTCTTGAAGTTCATCCCCATTGGAGTATTCATGGATTTATATTGTCAAACCAAATATTTCAAGCATCTTGACAACATATTTTCCTTGAGAAAGGAAAATCTCACCAGGTTTTTCCCATACTTCAAGACCCAGAAAGTAATGCATTAAGTGAAGATCTTTCATTTCAAATTTAGAAGCTCACTCCCTCTTACACTGGAGGATAAGAGGTTCACTACTAGTCAGAAATAAATCATCAACATGTAATACTAAAATCAAAGGCATAACTTGGATTGTCTTCAAGTACATATTTGGATCAGCATTACTTCGAGTAAAACCAAGCTTTATCAAGAAGTTATCAATGCGGGCATACCAATCTCTTGGAGCTTGCTTCAAACCAAAAAGGGCTTTCTTCAGTCTACACACATGAGTTTTCTAGTCATGTACTTCAAAGCCTTAAAGTTTCTCCACAAATACTTC